>OX375771.1:2201916-4627856 GCA_947359385.1 Chesias legatella
ATACCGCGGCCGAACTTGATACCATTCACGGAACCATACGCGGAAGGAGGCTCTATGCACCCGGGGACCAGACTGAAGGCGTTGCAAGGAACCTCTATAAGAAAACACCCCGCTATCAAACCTACTAGCTCAACAAATGAAGGTAAGACCTAGAACTCATAATATACGTAATGGATTCGCAGGTGTTAATTTTTGGAATATTATGAATAGGTAGTAAGTTTAGCTAAGGTGTACTGAATATAACTCCCCGTATTCACTCGCTCATTCTGAGTGAAATCACTGGTTAAGATTTGCTTGGTTGCCGTACTTCCAGGTAATAGATACTAATGATTTAACCAAACCCATGAGTTTTGGAAACTATACTAGTAACAGATACTTAAGTGGAAAATATTCCAAATCACAAAATCGAAGCAAGTGAGTGATAAAATAAATTTATTTTTCAGGGAATAAAGCTTTCGAATGTACGGTTTGTGGAAAAGGACTGGCGCGCAAAGACAAGTTAACTATACACATGCGAATACATACAGGTAATGTAGCATACAACATTTCTAAATAGATTAAGAAGATCGATTATGCATATATGAAATGTTCGTAGTTCTAAATACATATATATTTTTATTCTTCAATTTTGTTAATAAAGAGTTAATACCCAGTTATAGAATAATAAATAGTTTTACAGTGAGTGTTGGACTATTATTTTAAGAGGGCCATATTTGAGTACGCCAGAATCAGTTACAACCACAAGTAGGCATATCTCGAAACGAATTCTCTCTTGCTAAATAAGGAAAGAGCGTCGTAGACAATTCTATGAAAAATTTCGTAGGTCTGCTACGAAAACAACTCTAATACAACTTCACACTTATCTCATTCCAGGGGAGAAACCGTACGTGTGCGAAGTTTGTAACAAAGCGTTCGCAAGACGAGATAAACTTGTACTTCACATGAACAAACTGAAACACATTACGCCTTCGAATATCGCGCCTTTAGGTAAACGGACCATTTCGATACCTCGTAAGTATAAATTAAGGTGTGGTTTAATACCAAAGATCATCAACCAAGACGATATGATGACGTTGCTTAGCAATTTATTTACTATTATAGCTAGACAGAATGGACTGGGTTCTCTATAATCGCAATTAATAAAAAGTAGATATTTCGCGCGTCACGCCACACCTCTCCATAATATGAGGTCTTAAGACTTGATTAACTAACAAATTCGCAAGAAGTCAAGTAACATTGTACCAGTATATAATAATGTTAGGGTTTTTTTTATATAAGTATTGCAAGTGGAATCCATAATAGTAATAATAATGGTGGACATTAGAAACCGCGACATCTAGGCCCAAACTAAGTATACTCGCTTGTACTATGGGAATAAGATAACTAATAGAATATCCACTTACTTATATACTTTTTCAAAAAACATCGTGAGGAAACCGACATGTCATAGAATTAAAAATTCCAAGACATGTGTCAAGTGCACGAAAGGAGCCTCTAGGCGCACTTAAAATCCTTTCACCACACTGGTTCTCTCGAACCAGTGACTCGAATAGAATAGACAAAACATACATATAGTATCTACATACAAATATTAACACCCAGACAAACATCTGGTTCTTCATGGAAACATCTGGGAATCAAACCTCAGCAGGCGAGGTTACTACCAACTGAACTTGACAGCCAGTTATAAGACTTTAAAATCAGTCCATTTAAATCACGCGTGTTCCTTGTTGCAGCTCTGAAAGTGGACGATGTGAAACCGAAGCAGGAGGATACGAAGCCGAGTCAGGCGGAGATCGCCGCCGCCACTGTCCAGCACCAACATCACCACCAGCCGATACAGGTGTGCCAGGTACCCGGCCACAACTTCACGGTAAATCCCGTTCCAACGCATCGTACGAAGAGTCATCTCATCCAGCATGGTTCAGTGTTTTTACCCTCCGCTTCGAAACCATTCTACTTTACACATTAACTCGTTTTAATTTGATTCAGATATTTTGTTTCTCATTCGTTGTATCCATTGTAACTAGTCTCTTGGACAATGCGTTGTGAGAGACAGAAATGTTTACAGTAGTTGCTTCATGTTCACTAGACGTTTATACTTTGGATTTGAACATTTTTGAAATTTTGTTTTGTTTTAGATTTAGGTAGACGTTTCTGTTTCTGATTACATTATGTTATTTAGTGGTTAATAATTATAAATGCAATTACAATCTATATAATACATTAATCTGAATAATAAGGATTTCTAGTAGGTACACAGTGTGCCTATTACTATATAATTATTTGCCGTATGGTGGGTGACAATTGCCATTGTTAATGTCACCTCGTAAATAATAGCAGACAAAATCACAATTATTATAAAACTCTTTCAAAGACCCAAAGACGTAGCATTAACACATTGCTGTTTTCTGACTTGCTAATTGTTCATAGTTTCTAATAAAGTTTTCACATTATTTGTATACCATCTGCCATGAATAATACAATTTCAGAATTCCAACTTGGTACACACAAGCGCGGCCACCGCAGTAGCGGCCGCTACCGCCGGGATGGTGGTGTCGTGGTCGTGCGAGCTCTGCGGCCGGCTGTTCGCGACGAGAGACGAGTGGAGTGCACACGCCAAGTCTCACCTGCCTGATAATAAGCTGCTTCAGGATAAGATGCAACAAGCGACACAACAACACCAGGTTAGTTGTCAATTCTTCAACCTCGTACACACAAATGCGGCAACTACGGTAGTACATACATACATAAAATCACGCCTGTTTCCCGGAGGGGTAGGCAGAGATCATGGTTTAAACTACGGTAGTAGTTCTCTCTAAATAGTGGTGTGATGTCTTGCGAGCTGTGCGACGAGGAATGATGATAAAATGCTCCAGGATAAGATGCAACAAGCGACGCAGCATCAAGTTAGTTGTCAATTATTGAACCATGTACACACATGTGGGCCACAGCGGCTGCAGCAGTCACTGCCGAAATGTGGTATCACAATCGTTGTATACACTTCACTACATCTAATAACATCATATTATAAGATATTAATGAAGCATTTAATTAAACCATGACTGTTTCAGCAACAACAAGAAAAGGTCCACCTGTCAAATCAAGAAAAGCTGCAACTGCTGCATCATCACAACCAGAACCAGCAGATCCTGAACGGCCACATAACGACCGCCTCCTCCGTGTCCTCCGCGACCGTGGTGAACGAGGGCGGGGGCGGGGGCGGGGGCGGGGGCGGCGTGGGCGGAGGCGGGGGCGGGGGCGGCGGGTACTTCACACACGGACACAACCACTACGCGCAGGAGAGACAACACACGCACGCGCACCATCTGTGCCTCATGTGCCGCCAGGAGTTCAGCAGCAAAGCGGAGTTCATGTTCCACGTCAGAGGTCACTTCGAGGGCAAGGTCAGCGACATCGCCGCCGCCGACGTGTTGGCGAGGTCGCTTGTCGACAACTCCGGCCTGTGCACCTGAGCCGAGTCCCAGCCCGTCAATGCGTTTCAAGCGGACGAGGGCTTCTTTAACGATAACATTATGAAATTTTAACATTGAAAATGTGTGTAAATTAGTTTAAAGAAGGGTGGAGGTACGATGTAGATTTAAGGGACGTAACCAGAATTCAGTAAAAATGTTTTAACAACCGTGCAAGATAAATATTATTTTGCCCAGTCTGTCCGCGATACAAAATAAAACAATTAGTATTCAGATTATCAGACGAATATTTATCATATGCGAGTCAATGATATCGTATCAGATTGATATCAGATGTAATAATTTTAATAAAACGATAAACACAAATGACATCGAATTTTAGTCCTAAGTTCAGAGACCATTTATGAATGATATTTATATTTCATTTGGTACTTAGTCATAGATTAGAACTTTTTCATGGTAATCATGGAGGTCTATGATGCTAAGAGTATAAAGGTTGGAAGTGCAATACCAAAACTTTACTGAATAGTATCATTATTCTACGGACATATTACGGCGACGGCGTTTACCAAAATTTAGTTATTTACCTAAATTTAAACAATCGAAGATAAAACAAGTTTACTATAGTTAACATCAAAGTGATACCTAAAGCCATATGAAGCCTATCTATGGGTAACGGACCACTACTATAGTCTTAGTATCTGTCTTTGTTTACCTTGTAAAATATATTAATTTTTTTGACTCCGCTCGCACTCATACCGCACCTCATCTGTCGCGACTCCTTTGACTGGCCACTGCGATCACATGACTGACACTGATGGATGACAGGAGTAGAAAACGGGGGAGGTTTTTCAGGGGATTGAGAATTGTTCGGGCAGATGAGAAAGACTATGCAAAGTCTAAAATAAATGCTCTTATAAAGATCCTCAATCCTCTCTTTCCTTGTAGACCAAAAACCATCGTCACCCTGTCACATGGCTGAGTTGACATGCTATTGGACCTAAACATATGTCCTGTATTTTGAAAACAGTTTATTTTAAGTACGTAGACTGTTAACGTTTAAGGCTCAAGCCATCGGCAGTTTGCAGTCTGGTTCCGCCAAGATTAATGTAACTAGGTAGATTATATTATAGTGAACAAGTTTATAAGAATCCAATATTTCTCGCTTTACCTAACTTTAATGTAAATTTAAAACTAGGGATTATTGTATTGTAAATAATTAAAAGGGATGAGTGAATCTAAGTCATTTTCTATGTAAAAAAGTACTAAGTATCGTCACTGAATCTTGTCATACGTGTGACACAGATAATCCCTGATGACAATATCTTCAGATCATAGAATTTGGTACGTAGTGTATAGCATTTTAAGTTATAGTTTAGCAATAGGTAAAACTCCTTTAGACTCAACGATTAAACATAATTTACTTGGGTACAACAATGGGTTTGTGAAATATAAGAAGGGATTTAGTAACGATTTCACAAATTATAAGTATGTAGCGTTACGGACAGAATCTATAGACAGTTTGGATAGTGCTGTCTACCTCTATATAATGATAGTTGTCTCCAAGCAAAAGTATGCCACACTGCCTCGTTTTTGACATGGTTTTTACACCAACGCATTGTGGACGTAAACCTACTTTGAAACTACAAGTCACGACCACAAAGATAACCATTTTGCTACCGTGCGTCAATGCGACTGTGTGAAGCAGTTTTAATATTGAAAATCTACAAGTTTGATATAAATATACCCACTGATTATTATCAGCTTGTTGAATCCTTGTTGAACCGGCGCCACCCCGATTACAGCCCGTGCATCCACTTTCTGAAAACCTTTGCCAGTCATCTCCCCAACTAGCCGTAGGGGGGTGCCCAATCAAGAAATCCTCTACAAAACCTAATCCGTTAACGATTCTTCGGCATACTGACTAAGTATGACATATGTGATTTAATATTTTCTGACTACTTATAGTTGTTCTGTAGACTTCAGATTCGAAATGTTGCTGTTTCTTATAAGCAGTCGATGTTCATACTCTCTCTTTTGTGAGCTACTACTTCTTCTTCTTAATTGATGGCTACAGAGGCTATAAGAGCTACCACTTAAGCTGGCGATGTGCATGCTCTCCCTCTTTTGTTAGCTACCCTTTCAAGCATACTTCAGATCCAATCAAATCCGCGTGTTTTTTGACGTCAAATCAACGATAAATGACTATCACATTATGCCGTATGATTTTTGATTCCGAAAGGGAATCAAAACTGTGACAACGGACCTTGCCAAGTTTGAATTAGTTCAATTGTTATTTTCTCTATTCATACATGAGAGATAGATAGAGTCAAAGATTTACTTTTTGAGAGCAGCTAACGAAGATCCGTCGTTACAACTACAGGCAGTGATGAAAGTCAGCTGAATGTCATATGTGATCAGATTACTTCAGTATAGTGCATAACTTATATATATATTTAAGTACACTAAGTACTTAAATTAATTAAATTATTATTAAGTAAGAGTAGCCAAAGGCCTTTACGTCACTTTGTACTTAAATTTACAATACTTGGAATCAAATTCCAGCGTCTACATAGTTAAAAAGTGAAAAGTTTTTGAAATCTTTCATCTTCCAACACTATTAATTTGGCATAGTTAGAAATTAGTTGGAAATGGAATAAGTGAATTGAAATATTTTTGGCACTCAGTAAAGTTAAAAATATCTTTTGTGAACTTTATAGTACTTGTAGCCAAGTGATTTATTTAAGTTTCCATGTCTTAATATTTTCATTTCAGAACGATACATACTGAGACTGAGTGTTTCAAAAATGTTTTGATAATTAGTTGTAAGGACTAGTGTAAAGTCCACATGATATTAGATGCGGTTAATTTAAAGCAAATTTATTCATATGATCTCCAGTATGCAGTTCAATTAATTCAGTTATATGTTTATTAATAAGGTTTTATGGCATTTTCTTTATAAATATATTTTTCTATAGTTCTTCTTCTTCTTAATTGATGGCTACAGAGGCTTTCTATAGTTCTTACTAATATTTGTACATTTTCATGACATATTGCAATCGCAAGGTCTTTTAAATATTCATTATTAATCATGAGATAAAATTCATAGGCGTTTAATACCCTCAGTAAATCTGGAAACAACATAGTCCGACTGTCCTAGTAAATTATCAAAAAAGGCTGTATCTAGAAGAAGAAATTGTCTTGTGCAGTTTTTCTACGCATTTGTATGTTTTCATTCATACATTTCATGATCACCATAGTATAATGGAATTCTTGAAAATATTCATTGTTTTTTGAAATTGTAATAGTGTTAAATGTCGACACCCAGCATCAGAAAATAATTCAATTAGATGACAAATTCGCTTGATTGATTCGATTTAATTTTATGTGGATTTTTCACAGAATGTGTTTGTCTATGACAAAACAGAGCACGATGGAAGTTACAAATTCGCGTAAGGATAGAAATGTGTGTAGATAAATTGTGGTATTACGATGGTCTGGTGGGATAAGTAGGTGGGGACGGTTTTGCAATATAAATAATCTTATTTTAAACATTTCCAAAACTCTGTGTATGTAAGTGTAATAAGAGAATTGAAAAAGGAGTTTGTAAATAATAAGTATGTTAGGGTAAGAACGGTCTGGCTCGTGAAAAATGTTATCATAAACCGCAATTACTTTACCTTACAATTCAGAATAAACTGTACATCGGCTGGAATATCATATTGCTGTATGGAATCTTAAGCCTTACTTCCGACGACCTATGCGGTAAACTTGCAGGCGTTAAAACCACCCATTACATATTGAGACAAATTGAGTGGGTAGGGTTTATATCTGACCACATTAAATTTATACTTTTGTTTTACAGGTATAGTTTTCAGTGGTTTTGTATGGAATAAAGGTTTCTTTTTAAAAAGTGCATCGTGCCTTATATTCAAATAATTGGAATGTTTTATTTCAAGCAATGATTATACCTACTACTAAATACGAAAAGTAGTTCCGACCAGATTCTGTGGCTTAGTAAAAACCTGAAATGTATACAGCTCAAAATGAAATAATTTAGGTGTACATTAAATCGGCTTTCAAATGATCTCGAAGTCTAGTCTGTAGGTTATGGAAAGATAATAATGCTAGATTATTATGCCTTATAATAGAAGTTTGTACATTAATTAATGTATTTTTATAAAATTTAGCAATGTACGGAATGCGAACATGTGGTTTTATTCTTTAAGTAATATTTGTTTTTATTTTTACGTCAAGTTTAAATTAAGATAAATTCAAATTATCCTGATTTCTTAAGCACATCAAAACATTAATCGTTTGATTACTTTTGTGACTAATTCACGAAACTCTAAAACACAGGTGCCTATTTCGTTTAATTACCTTGGAAAGTCTTCGTCAAGGCTGTCTTGTACTGCTTTGTAAAATGCGATGCGATTAATTTATACTGAACTCTTCAGAACGTATACTTAGCCTAACTGGAAGTAGGGATTCAGCGGAGCTAAGCATATACTAATCACTGAAACGATATATGTAGCGACGGATGCGTGCGATAAATTCACTAACTGGAGCTCTTTACTCCGGTACTCGCTTATGTTTGTTTCTATAAGGTACCATACATGTTGATTCCACCCGTTATCTAGTCCCAAATTAGAATGGCCCCCTTTTTTGGCAAATTAATAAGTATTTTTTAAGAATATCAACATTGCTAAGAGGGTCCTGTAATGTACTGTTTCAAGCATATTTAATCCAACGTTATTTTTTTTTCATAGTATCTAGTAAACGCTTGTCCAATTTGTACGTCGATGTAAATAAAATATACCTAAGTATATGATATGAGCAATAATTAACTTACCTACCTAACCGTTCGCATATCGTAAATAATAGATGTATTTGTAAAAATGAATGATAATGACATAAGATTGTAAATTAGCAAGAGTTTGAGAAATAAAAGATTTAAATAGCAAAATGTAATAGTTTATTTAATATGCTTATTTGTTAAGTCTTATTGGTTTTTCGATGAAATCTCATGTAATTCGTTTATTGTTATAGTTTGAATATAGTAAAACAAGCACATGATACTTTCTATCTTCATGTCGCTAGGGTCCAGTAAAATAAAGAATCCATGGAGTATCAGCGAGAGACCAAATTGTGTTAACAAATGCTTAAACCGCTTACAGCGAAATACTTGATAAACGGTTCTTTTTGAACTTACTTGGCAAAAAGAACACTTGGAAACAACTCATAACATGATTACGTGTACCTACTCATAACGTAGAACTTTTTTTTTTATGTAATACATTTACGGAACGAGCCGATGGCCCACCTGGTGTTAAGTGGTAACCTCGGCCCATAACAGCCGATGCGACTTGAAACGTGTGGACATTATGAAATTTCAAAGATACTATAGATTTAAAGCATCCTGTAAATTGGTCATTGAATCCAGAAAGTAAGAAACAAAGAAGAAAGGAAATAGAAGGATAATAAAAAAAAAATAGAAGGAAATGACATTCTTCTAGGGCAACGCCTTATTGCCACTGCAACGATCTGTGAAGCAGGTCCTCTTTATGACGCACTGACTTGGCCTTCGAGTATCTGCCTAACACAGTTTTGATGTCGTCCTCTCTACAACCGTGGCTCGACTTCTCCACTTCTCTGCACCGCTTACCTCTCTCACCAGCTCTTTCCTTTCCTCTTTTTTATTTAAAGTCAAAAATTTTATTTCCATACAATTCATAAAGATATAATTTTTCTTTTTCATTTTGTTTTCGCTTCGGTACTTTTACTGTTTGCTTAGCCGATGATACAATTTGGCTGGGGGCTATATCAGAATAATTGGTCTTATAACAGCGAGTCAACCTTGATAGCCGTTTTTAAGTTTTTTTATATTATTTTCGCTCACTATAATACAGCAAAATTATCATTGTTCAATAACGTTATTTAGCATAAACATTTCAAACTTTTAGGATTTCAAGATATAGGTAAAAATTAATGAGATGAAAGTTGTTTAATGTTTTTTCATTATTGGTACAATCAAGAAGATACTATATCACATATGAGATAAACAGTGTATTATAAACAGTGCATAAAAATTAAATTCGCTATGGTATCCATGTTTGCCATACAGTCGAGTTGATTCGTTATCGAGGAATGTGCTACCTCTGAATATGCATTGTCTGTCATTTCAACGTCATAACATGGGCAAATAGGATGAGTAAAAGAGATTATCATAATTTATTACAATATGTACGCTTTCAAAGCTAAGTAAAGTGGCGACCTGTTTTTGATTCAGTTTGAAGTAATTTACATGTTTTTATTTCGCAATGAAAATAATCTAGGCGAAATAAATAATGTCAAGTGAAGGTGACATAGCGGCCTGCTTGATGTGAATGCCTGACAGCTGAATGACAAGACGATGTCTTCTATAAAAAAGTGATGGCTTTTGGATTTGTTTTGATAAATTATTTGTGTTATTTAACTAAATTATAATCTGAGCTTTACCTTTTAGCTAACAAGTACCTGCTACGTTAAATTTCTCAGGTACGTGTGACTTAACATTGTAGAGTAAAAAAACCTTTGTAGTAATGCGATGAAAGTAGCTAAGCGCAAAGAATGGACCTGAATAAATTGAACGAATAAACTATACTTTTTCTTTTATAACTGTAATTTTGTTGGTCTTAATAATTACTTTAACTGCAACTGCGTATTAGCTAATGACTGCACGTACAAGCTGATTTAGTAACCAGGTCTTAAGCTAGGACAGGTAAAGCTTAATGGTAAAGCTTAATGCCGTATTTTGTGCCACCATAACTTATTAACTTTGAAAAGTAGTTGAAATAATTAATACATGACATGCATTTTTAGTAGTACTCTTAAATTTTTTTTGTTTTCTTTTTCTTTTTAATAATTGAGTATATACGCATAAAACATACGAAAAACAACAATTGTCAAAATAAAAGCCTTGGAATTTTTTTCAGCATTTTTTTGGTCTTTATTATGGAAACAGCCAACTTACGGATAAAATTCACACCACTATTAAACAAAGCTCTTAAGAATAATTCAAAATGTTGCCTCGAAATAGTTCCAGAGGTCTTATGTGTTCAAAATTTGGACAAAATATCATGGAAACAAGAAAAAGACTCGATAGAATATAGCATTCCAATGACTTATAAGATCATAATAAAAAGGCGAGAGTTTCCACAGGAAATTAAAAACATTGACTTGATAGAACTGAAGAAAACTTACCATTCATGTGTTGATTTATTGCCTGCATCGTCAATGACGGAAATTGATTATGCATCTGGTGACGTCACAAGGATGATAAGCGATACCTATATCTTGAGCAATTTAAAAGCTGAAATGGACATTGACAAACTTATTACAAATAGTGACATTCCCATCACAAAAACACACGTTACTAAAAATAATGAAACTGATAGTCTGAAAAACATGTCTGTTCTTGGACAACCAGTAAATATTGTCAGTTACAGGGAAAATAATTTTAGGAATAATAATGGTAACTATCCGATATAATGGTTATACCTACGGGTAGATTATACTTTCAATACTCAGGAATAGTACATTTTTATTCGTATTTTTTATCTTTTTAGCCTTCTCATCATTAGATTTGGATGATTCCCATTGCGATGTTAAAAATCCCACAGACAAAGTCACAAGCACTGAAAATGAGTTTAATAAGTTATGTAAGGCAACATTAACTCAATCTGCAGAAACGATTACTGAAATATCGAAAAGATGCGATGGTTCTAAGCGAAAGCTGAGTGTTTCTCCAATATGCTCCATTAATACCAGTGATAAACCATTTCCTGAAAATATTAAGGATATGCCATTGAATTCAATAGATGATCGTGATTTTAGTAGCAGTGTAGCACTCAAACTCCCAGTAGGGAACGAAGCTTGCGGCAGAATAACCGACTGCGATGATAACAAGTTATCTTTAGATAGTTCAATTTACAAAATACACCAAAGAGTATTACCAGAGGCCCAAGTAGCAAAATTTATAAAGACAATGGAAAGAGAGATAATGCCTCTTCAAATTATGTTAAACGAAATTTTACAGAAATGCGCGACTTTAGGTTTGTCTAAGTACAATCGCATTGCGCATAATTTAATTTTATACAAATCTGTCCCCAGTTGTAAGAATCAAGTGATAAAGTATTGTAAAACCGAAGGTCAAACGAAATCAAACCGTGTCGTATATTCTATTGTGTTTGACGGTTGAACTTATTAATAAAATTTTCTTTGTTATTGAATTTTGTTTTATTTTATTTTATCTTGCACACAATAAACTCAATAAAAGATTACTACTCACGTTTTGTACTTAAAATGTTTCACCTTTCTAGCGTAATGCATAACGGCTCTGTGGTGGAGCACATTTTGCGAAGTTTATCTTTCGAAGTAGAAGCAGTACCTCAAAATAATTTAGTCGAAGTAACAACTTCATCTAAGGCTACTCCTCTGAACGTAAAAATCAGAGTCCGAAAAAAAGACGAAGCTGGAGTTCAATACAATACCTTGTCATTTTCTAAACCAAACCAGCGCCATGATAATGTTCGTGAAAGAATTCGGCTAGTAAGCAGTGATCAGACTATCATGTCTTTTAATGTCATTATGGAAGCAGACATTCAAGAACCCATAAGAAAACCTCGTACCAATATTTTAGGTATATTTAAACCAAGTAAGTATGCGGTACCACGAGTACGAGTCTTTTATTATTATTAGTAAATATTATTATCTTTTTTTACTCTGACAGGTATTTGCTTGGGATCCCGAAATAATGAAGACGAGTATGCTTATCTGCCGAGGTCATCTTATAAAGCCAATTTTGACATTAAAAGTGTAAGTAAATCGGATGAGACTTTCACGAAGTTCACTCTATCTAAAAATGAAGACAAGATTAAGAATTCACTGCTACCACGAAGAAATAAAGACTTTTTTGGGACATGTAAGCCAGGTAAACCAGTGAAGATAATTACATATTATATCGCTATAAAGTCTCATAAGTTCACAAATATATTTTGATATTTGCAGGAGGATGCCTCGATCCACCATTTGGGGAAGATAAACATCCATATACATTTAAAGCAATCATAAATGATCAAAAATCAACACCAGAATATACTACAAGTACAAAAGTCAGAACAAGTTCAATTTTCAGCAAAAAAATATTTAAGCGAAATAAAAAAGACCACAGTGACGAAGAATTTCATAGAAACGAAATTAAAACTGAATCTGTTTTACATTTATATCAAGCGGGATCGTTACAAACAAATTCTTATTCTAACTCAATCATTACTTATCCTCCTACGTTAAATTCTAGTGAACTTCGAATAAAAGAAGATAAACCTCGTTTTAATAAAACAAATGATGATATAACATCAATAAACTACTCATTTGATGAGAGCGCAGGAACATATTTTACTATACCAAAAAAGCCTACAAACTCATATGACAAAGGAAACGAAACCATAATAAAAGATGATTGTGCTATTAATGTAGACCATGTAAAAAGTTACACTACTAAATTAGACTCTCCAAACTCTGTAGACAGAAATGAAACTGAAGGAAAGCAAAATCGTGCATGTCTGAGACAAAAACCCCTCGAAAACCATGCTTCTACTAATATTTTTGTACCAGAAGTCACAATACAAAATAATGAATCAAAAAATGTGGTTGCGCTTGCTACAATTTACACGGAAGTGGAAAAGGATCTCACGCCATCCCCATCTTTGGGACGTAAGTCAAATCACAAATTACTGACTGATATTCAGTTAAATAATTTAAAAAACAGTACAAGTACGGACCACACTGGATATATTAATATAAATGAGACCAGAACAATACTTGATGATTTTAAACCTACAGAGAAAGAAAACTTGCTACCGCTGAAACTTAATAATGGAATAGAAAACATAGGGATACCTCAGATACATCTTAATACTTTAAATATGCTTGTAACCCGAAACTCTACAGAAACAGAAAATGTCTATGATTATGATTTAGATATACCGTTGAAGAAGTATAATGATGTGAATTCTAATGAAATTCCTACTGAAAAAGATGTCGACCTGACGTCGAATGAAGAGAATTATTTGAAGACAAGATACAAGGAAGTTATTGAAAATTATGCCGTTCCTTACGAAAAATCAAAAGTAATCTGTGACATAGGGATTCCCAATATTGAAGCTGATGATATTGTGAAATCTAAAAATAATTCTATTTACGAGGAATTTATTGACATAGATTCCATATTACTTGAAAAACGATTTTCGAAACAGAAAAATGCTGAAACACACAACAGACTTGAATACACCGAATCAAGATCAAACTTAGAAACTGTTGATCATGAAATGTCTGAAGTAAAAATGACTGATATTATTCTTAACAGCAACCTGAAACCTGAAAACGCAAGTAAAGAATTAATGTTATATGGTAAATCTGAAGACAGTTTGAAAATAATACCAGTAAATAAGCAAAATAATGACACAAGCAATAGGAACAACTTTGTGATGTCGAGTATAAATTTCAATGGTAATGAAACCAATACATTTACTAGTATGGCTCTTCTTGAGCAAGGATTTGATGATAATTTAACGTCAATACTTGGTCCTGATGCTCAGGAAAGCGATAAACCAGAAAACGAAACAAATCTGGATAGTACTCTGAACCCTAACACTAACATTACGCCACTTGTAAATACAGACCAAGAATTCATGTTGTCTGTAAAATCTACAGATGATAAAAAAATAGCTCCTATCAAAAAGTTGAGTGTTGAAATATGGAAACAAGATAAACAGTCTTATTTAGATCAAAATAAAAATCTCGAAAAAAGTGTGGTAACTCTGGATGCAAAACATGAAATGTCAGTTTATGATATCGTCGCCACAACCACAAATAAAGATGTTGCAGAAACCAAACAAGCCTTGGAAGATAAAACAAAATTAAGTACTGAAAATTATGAAGATGCCGTTTCTCAGGAAAAAGCAACAACAACTGATATCCCCGTAGATTTACACAACCATGAAGACAGTGATTTGCTACATATTTGGGAAAATTATAAGAAGCCAATTGTGTCACATTCTTTATTTAATACAGACCACGATATTAGTAAAAAATTTGATGCAACACAACATATGAACACAGTCAAAGAAGAAAATAACAGAGAAATATGTAACGAAACGTTCATGGGAGATATAGATATATTTGATCAAAGAGATGGTGAAGATACTTATAATCAAAGTATGTATAAAAAAGAAAACGAAAATCATACAAATGAAAAAGATATTATGAATTTGAAAAACGTTCCTGAAAGTATCTGTTTAAATAATAATAGATTACAGTCTAAAATTAAAGTTTCAAGGGCAATTTTGTCTCAAACACAAGAAAAATTAGACAGCGCTAGTAATCAAGCAATCAATGCAAACAATTCCCAAAACCACATCGAAGGGGAAGTCATTAATTCGGACGTTAAAGATTCACCTAGGAATTCACTAACAAAATTTGAAAACAATGAAAGTACACCGAGTATCAAACATGCCATGATCTTTAAGGATAAGGATAATGAATCAAGTCGAATACTAGCATCTTCACCATTAGATGAAAACAAAGATGTAAAAACAGAATCACTGGAAAATTTCAATGATATTACTGAATTACATCCAAATTATCCACGCAACACTGAAGTAATACACGAAAAGAAAGAAACTGATAATTTAAAACATAATAACTATTCAGTAATATTGAACATGAAGGAACAAGATCAACAACACCAAAATAAACAACAGGAAAACTTAAATGTAGATCCATCCCATCACGTGGTCCAAAATGATTTGGATGCAATAAAAAACATAAAAACTATAACATTTGCAACAGTTTTTGGTAACAACTGTGACCCATTGGACGCCCCTATTTTAATGAACAAAACAGAAAATTCTGGTATGCCAGACTATTACTTGCCTTCACTAATGTCACATGTTACTAAGTTACCGCAATTGATTAATAATTTCCCTGATGATCACGGCTCAAACAGGGCTCAGACTACTGAAAATTTAACAATAAATTCCCAAGCCATCCTCCAAATTAATTTTGCGATTCAAAGTTACTTAGGATACAATAAAGAAGTGATTGTCAAGAGTTTAAATGCTGACAATGTAATAGACCGCTATCCTGAGGATAATGTTATATTAATAAAACGAAACATAGCTTTGAAAGATGATATTGAAATACCCATAAGTTCTAAACATGATTTATGTATTAAATTTAAAAGTAATAAGCAAGAAATTGAGGAAGGTAATATTAAGTGTCATATAAATTAAAAAAAATACCTATCTATCTTATTTTAGAAATAGAAAATAGAATATGTATACTAAAACTATATTTTCCGCAGATTTTATCAAAGGAACGGGAACTACTTATAATGAAGGAACAGATTCAACTGAACGTTATGAAATGATCACTGACAATATACGACAAACTCTTGTAGCTGTATACGAACAAGAATTAGTACCTCTACGAAATACCATAACAGAGCTCAGAGAAAATTTAACAAATCTGACTTCACAAATGTTACTAAGGGATCACATATTCAGAAAGCTCAAACACACTAGAGTTATCCCACTAAGGAAATGTGGATGTATGAGGAAATAAAGGGTATAGTAATTAAACAATATTTAATACGCAGGAGTATGGAGCCATTCTGAAAAATCCAGGTACAAGAAAAATTGTATATATATATTTTTTTTTATATAGTTCTGTGTTGTACATATACATTTTTTCGTCTGTTGGCAGCAATTTAAAAGATGTATGTTTACCTAACTATGAATTTAAATCGAGAATTTCTATGTATGTATGATTTTTACAATTTTCACTGAGAATCAAGCATTCTCGCAAATAATGATACTGTCAGCTATTTTGTGAGAGTACGTAAATGTGTGTTGTAGGTATGTAATTTGCATATAATTGTACCTTTATGGAAACAAATAAATAATTATAAAAGAGAAAAACTACAATTTTAATTTAAATTTTTGTTAAAGATAAGTTGTTGTATATACAATTTTTTGACAGACATTTTTAACGGCAGGAATACTTTTAATTATCATTAATTATTTAAATCGATATGTAAAAAAATACAGATTGTTGCAGAAATCGGCCGTCGGGCCGACTTCAATACTGACAACGAAGTTTTTTCTTCACCCTCAGTAGTCTAATATTATGGTAATGGTGTCAGACATTAAGCAGAGTCAAAAATAGGTCACATTCAGACTGACTGTAACGGTATCTCGTCAGCCAATACTTGCAAAAAAGTTATTATGCATAACAATAAAAAATGTTTATTTGTTCGTCACGTTTATGAATATGCATGAATCCCGCTGCCTTATTATCTCAATGAACTCAAGATATTTTTATGTTGTTGTTGCTATAGAGTTCAATTTGTTTCATACAATTCCTTAGGCGGAACATAAGTGCGCTGTAATAGTTAATTATGGCAGTATATACAGATAGCATAGGAGATGCATTACCGATTAGGTAATGTTATACACCCTAACATTCGATATTCTACGCGCAAGGTATAATAACAATAAGAATTATAATCTGAATTGCGTGCTGAATAAATGATCATTTCACTATCGCTATTAACCGATCGTAGGTCAGACTTACTTCTTAGGAACCGATTAATCAGACGATATCTTAATGTTTTTACGTAGATAATTTTTATTTCAGTTTAGCTCCTCAAGCCGAGGCTTTCATACGGAGCTCAGCAACCGTGGCGCACCTAGGCAACGAAAACAAGTGTTTCAAGAAAATATCATAACAAAAATTACTAACTGTTAAATTTTTATTTATTTATATATTATTGTTAAATAAATAATAAAAACGAAGTTACTCATATCCAATTAATTCAAGATACCCGTATCGTGTGTTTATTATATTCTGCAGCAGGTATATCTGGCACCTTCGGTGCGCCCTGTCGTGTTTTGCATGTGCATATCAGGTTTTCAAAAACGGTACTTTGTAAAGTCGTTTTTTGATATTCAATGTTGAGTGATCATGGCAGACAAGGTGGTGAGTCTGTCGGAAAATGTAGATGATGAGAAGTTTGCAGTGGATCTGGATCAAGCATTAGCTGTAGCAGGTTAGTGCTGTTATTGATTTAAGTAAAAAAAAGAGTCCGCATAACCGGTTTTAGCTATATTTATTTACAATATTGTGCCCAAAAAACTACAACAAAACAGATAAATTTTATTTTAGAAAATTCATTAGCCATTCCATATGTTAATATTTACAAAGCTTGTAATTCATGAAATCAGTTTTCAATAAGAAACAAATATATACGTGATACCATTCTAATTCAATAATTTGTTAGTGATATAGAGAAAATCGTGATTGTATAATTTCTTCTTTATGAGTTCGAGTTTCAATCTGGAGGTCGCTGGTTCAAATCCCGACAACGACATGCACCAATAAGTTTTAACCGCTTGAAAGATTTATATGCGCAAGACCACATGTTCAAAACGCTGAAAGAAAACATCGTGAGGAAACCAAAATTCGAAGACATGTGTCAGGAAAGGTCAAGGGCAGGAGAGAAACCTCTTTGAGGCGCACTTAAAATCTATTCACCACACTGGTTCGAGAAAGAAAGCGACTCGGATAGTATCTAGTAGTAGTAGATTTAGTAGATTAGTATTTCAACCTGTGATGTTATATAAAAAAAAGTTCTCAAATGCTTAAATATCTTTAACCAATTTTATTCTCTTTTCACTATGGTCGAGGATGGAGAGGATATAGACATCTCTGGCTTAAGACTTAGGTAGCTTGCTGGGAACAGTATTTGTATTAATAAATTAACGAGTTAACGAACTGGACTCACCTGATTTTAAAGAACGGACCCATTTTAGAGTATCTAAGTTCTATTTGCAACCGTTACCTTGAAGATAAAACTTGTGATTTGCCTGTGTCGACGTGATTTCACCGGCACCATGCCTTAACCGGAACTGGTATATGAGCAATAAATGAATAGAGTATTGAGTATTGATGTTCCGGTTAAGTAGCAGCATTCATTGCTGTTGAGCTGTATGGAGGTAACCCTTTCTACAACACTGGTATCTGGGTCTCTCATTCACTGGTTCGTAATTACAAAGCATTTTTTTTCATAATTTGTACCTACGTTATCGTCTACAAATTAGCAGTAATGTTTACTGATAAAAAATATCTATTGATTTCGATAATAATTTGATTATATTATTTAATATATCAAATAACTGTGTTGGTATGCTTCTTGGGTATTATGTATAGTTATTATCTTCTAGATAGTACAAAATAAAGTTGCTATCTGCCTCTGTCTGTTTCTCCGTTTACTTCTTTTAAACTACGCAACAGACTTTGATACGATTTTCAATAATAAAAAGAGCTATAAACGAAGGTTTATTTTTATAATTTGTAATTATTTTCTACAACACAGCTGAACTTTGACAGTGTTTAGTCAAAAAACTTTCACCACTGTCTCGCTAACTCCTCATTTACTTTATTAGTAGGTAATATGCACCCGTGCGAAGTGGGGTTGCTACTTATGTCGGTCATGAAAAGGGTTAGTGTAAACTCAACGTGTACAACTACGTTTACCGTAGAGTTCGACATACCTATCGTTTTTGTTATGTCATTGAAGTGACGGAACGAGCTGACGGCCCACCTGATGTTAAGTATTAACCGCCGCCCATGGACAACAGCAATACCATACATAGTACGAGATAACTCAAGTCACACTGCGTTGCGTCCATCACCCCGAGACGGGGATATTACGTCTCATGCAGTTGCAATTTCGCCGGCACTCCCTTCACCGGAACACAGCAACACGAGTGCATCACTGCTTGGCGGCAGATTACCAGGTGTGGTGGCAGTACTTCTGCGGGCGAACTCAGCACAAGTTCTACTTTAGGTTGCTCTTTTCGCACCACCCGGGGGACACGTGTAGGGATTCAAAGGGTTATCACATACGGACGCGAGCAACGTGGCCCCTCAAAATCTGTTCTCCCCGAGCAGGGGGATACAAAAAGCATTTATCCCGTCTTAAAAAAAAACTCAACACGTCCTTAACAGTGCGGCAGTGCGAGTAGTTGCAGATACAGTCGGGACAATATCTTATGATACTTTTCTCGCTTCACCGATGTTAAGTAGTTACCTACATGAATAAACATGAACGCAATTATTTTTGTATAAAATCCGTGTTTTAATGTGTGAGTGCATTTGTGTGGAGACTGGTGACGTGTAGCAGCAGGTTTGAAGCCTACAACAGTCCAAAATAAAACTAAAGTCAAAAGTCATGTCGTAAGGTAGGCATTGGTACAGCTATGTAAGTGCAACGAACTTCATGTTATTTTGTGATCTACCATAACAAATGTCGTTACTCGACCAAAAATGGCAAGTTTTATTTTATTTATTTTATTCTGTATGATTTATTCGCGTACCTATTGTTGGTGATTCTAATTTAAGTTACTTTCATCTCTTTCACTACTACAGACAACAGACAGAATTTAAATGTTTCAAGCTACATTTGACTGGCCTCACAGCTCAGTTCGTAGTAAATCTGCCTTCTGCGGTTAGGTCGTGGGTTCGATACCGACACACGTGAGACGAACATAGATGTTTGCTCTATCTGGATGTTTGTTAACATATGTATGTATTGTGTATATATTTACAAAAAAGTAAATATGTACTCTTATCAGTTTCCGGTTCCTATAGTACATGCCAAGTACTTAGTTTAGAAGTAGGGCTAGCTAGGGCTAGGGCTAGAAGGCTCTGTTACCAATATTTATTAAGTCAATTTGCGACTTGTATGTTTGCTTTATATTTTATCGAATACTAGCTGCGCCCCGCGGTGTTGCCCGCGGTGAATAAGTCACCCAACGGGAACACTGCACTTTTCCGGGACACAAACTTCATAATAACCTTACTAGGATTTGAACGAATAATTATTAAAAAAAAATTGTTCCAACCCGTCTCGAGTTTTGCGCCTAGTAACAAATTTAGTCATTCATTTTTAATTGATGGTTTACCATAAATTCTAAAACTGACAATTGGTGCCGCACGGACACCATGTTCTAGAGAATTTTTGTTTCACATAATGGGTGAAATCATTTCACCCACTAGACTAAAGTGTATTTCGTTTCAAAGCGAGCGATTCAAAAGAAAGCGAGGCAGCGTGTTGATGATGGCCAATAATAGATATACCATAAGAACAATAGTATAGCGGAATTTTAAGTATACTCATATATTTTTCAGGTTTAGGATTATACAATATCAAATATTGCCTGGTGCTGGCGCTGTTCCTCGTAGCCGCAATCGTAGAGCCGGTAGGATACTCCTTCGTGCTGCCAGCCGCTATGTGTGATCTTGAAATGAGCGATTCTACCAGAGGATTTGTCGCTTCAATACCCTATATTGGTATGATATACGAAATGTTTTCAAATCCTAGAATTAAATTTGCTGTCGTGCAATAAATAACAGATCAACAAACATATTTACCTTCTGAAACTGTATTCGATTTTACGTAACAGCGTGTTAACTAAGTTTACGGTTAGATAAAATGTCTTATCTATCTATCTCTTTAGCAATAAACTGACTACAGCTGCGATCATAAAAGATAGATAAAACATTAGCATTTCCAACACTGTAGTATGTTTTGTTTTAATATACTTACACTCCGTTTTTCAGGTATCGTCCTAACATCATTCCCCTGGGGATATTTGGTAGACACAAAAGGTCGCAAGAACATCATAATTTACAGTTCGCTGGTGGCTGGAGTGTTCAGTATCCTCTCGGCTTTCATGCCAGAGCTCATTAGCTTCACTATCTGCAAATTCATCACTGCATTATGGTGATTATGAAATATATTTACCCAATACACATACAATGTTTAAAGGCCATGACAATGACCTCTTTATATAAACTTATCAATAAGTGAATGGTTTATTTAAAAACTGCTTCACTTTAACATGTTTGCGTTTGTAAAACTGGTTGAAAAGCGTGCAAATATATGTAAATCGTAAACAAGTAGGTTTTGACGCCGATTGGCAATGGGCGACGTGTTTATATTTCCTCAAAGATAAATAAATCATCAATGAATAAGTAGTGAAAAAATATATTGTTTTTTTTTTGACGTGACAACGTCTTATAATTCGATAGAGCCGGCTGCACGCACGAAAAAACATGACTCATGCGGCGTTACCTCGCTCTGAGGCGTTCCATGTAAGGCTTGTGCAAGTGCAAGCGAGAGCGCGGAACGAGCGACAAAGAAGCACAATCGGCCTTTGCGTTCGGCAGCGTTCGACATCCGTCTCTCTCCTACTTGAGTGAGCGATGCGATTTTCTTTTGAAAAATGCTACCATTCCATCAGTATTTTCTTAAGACGTTGTCACGTTCAACTATCGTCAGTAAACCGACTTTACAGACAACCATTTTTTTAATAGCATATCGTGCCCAGCCGCTATTCCGTACACGTTCATTGGAGAAATTTTACCGCAGAAGAACAGAGATCTCGTCCTCTCTATGACTAATGCATTGCAGATAACGGGATCAGCTTTCGTACCATGTAAGTTGCATTGTTTTTTCCACAATTTAAACCAGTCTAACTCAAGACTGGAACAAAATGTTAACTTATTTTAATGAAAGAGTAACCAACTATATTTTCGTTTTTCTTATATTAATGTGATGTCGTGTTAACTAAAACATTGTACTGTATGTTTTTCTTACAAAGGTATATGTAATCTTATCATTCGATATACACCTTTTTCAGTATTGGCGTGGGCCATACTACCGTTGGACTTCAGAATAGATTTTGGACTTTACTATTTCCGTCCATGGCGCCTGTTAACTATCGTTTATTCGAGTTTCTTCATCATCGGGGCTATTCTGATATCGTTTGGACCTGAAAGCCCCAAATATCTTGTGTCCCAAGGAAAAAAAGAAGAGGCCTTGAAAGTACTTCAAACAATTTATGCGGGCAATAAAGGAAAACCACCGCAAGATTATCCCGTTAGTGTGTAGTTTGTTTTATTGCATTCAACTCCATTGTTTAAGATTACTTTTATATGCCTTTATTTAATACTTATTTAGTAACGCCTAAGGTTTACTAAATAAACTATTAGGTATAATAATTACTATTTGACTATGATTATATTGGGTTAGTAAGTATGTACCTAGATTGAAAAAGCTATGTATAATTAATTGTATTAAAATTGGTCTTTAATTTTAGGTGAAATGGCTAAAATCCTTTGACTCGACAGGAAGACAGAATCTTGGTTTGCTAGCCTCACTAAAAGTGCAAACGATTCCTCTTTTGAGACCGCCCTATCTCAAATGGTTGGGGTTAAACGGATTCTTACTTTTTGGAATATTTTCAGTGTAAGTACTTACAACGCTTCTTCTAATATGACGGAAAACCGTAAGTATATCAGATACGCTCTTAAGACAAAATCCAATTCTTGCATCAATCCTATGCATCGCAAATGCGCTAGTCCTGTGATTAGGTAACTTGTATATTGTATCCAACTTGCGGGTAGTTTTCTCACAGCAGCCCGCAACTGTAGGATTACTATGTTTAACAAAGTCTAGACCTTTGGGCGTACAAGTTCGCGCAAATCTGCGATCGAACATACAGGTGTCTTACATATGACATTTAGTAGTGACATCTCATCGCTTGAATCTCGCGCCAGACACCGTAAAACCCAATTAATTTGTTCAGTTAAATAATTTCAGACGTAGTTGCATAATATAATAAATAAAATAAAATAATAAAGTGAAAAAGAAAATAGAGAATTGCACCTAAATTACATTATAATTTACATAACAGAAGTACCTATTGTTCTGTGGCCATGGCTAATTTGTCTCAAATGATATCATGTAATTTACAAATATAATTTAAATTACAATTAGGTACCAGTCTAGTTCCATCTTTCGAAAAGGAAAATAATTGTTAATTTATTCTGTGATGGAAATTATTTGGTATGAATTTGCAATGAATTAATTATAGGTATATGTTTATTTCAGAATAAATGGACTGTACATGTGGGTTCCTGACGTGCTGAACAGAGTGATGACCGGTTCAGGTACAGGGATGACGGCGTGCCAAGTCATCGCTCAGAGACTCAATGAGGTACCATAGAGTATAACCACCATATACCACTCCAGTATGTTTCTATCTAAAGAAACTCTATGATTATTAGTATTGGAACTGTACTACAAATTACTTAATAACCAAGTGAAAATAGCATTCTAGATTCCAATAAAATATAGCCCTATATTGTTGCACAACAAGTTCTAGGACGACCTACGGTTGCACTTAAATTTTCAAAATGGTAGAGGCCCCGACTCTACCTAAGTATAATAAATGTGCTTGAATTAGTGGCGCCGAAACCGACCGATTCGTAAACAACATGAATGATCATTTTATCTTCTATTTTTTCAGACGTCAGAAGACACGGAATGCGACGACACGATAGACACCATAACGTTTACCATAAACGCCATAGCGAACATATCATGCGCAGTAATAGCCGTCTTCGTCAGTAGCACAGTCAAGATCATTGGCAAGAAGCTTCTGCTGATCCTGGTGTACCTTTTGATCGGGACCTTCTGCATTCTGATCAACTTCATTACGCAAGATTTGCTGTTTGCTGTTCTGCTGTCATCAATTCCCATCTTGGGGCTTACGATAGGCCCTGTGAACGCGTTTGCCGTCGAGATATTTCCAACTCATTTGAGGTAGGTTCACAAACTATACTCCTACCCTTGTCAGATGCATTCGTCGATTTGAATTAATTAGTTAGGTACGAATAATAGTTTGTGGGTCTGTTGTTAAGGCTTAAAAAACAAACAGGGGTGAGATATATACGGGATTATAGGTAAATACGTCTTAAGCGTAACTTCTGTACACCATTACCAACATTTATTCTATGACTTTTAGTATTTCGAAGTCATCATCGTCTTCATCATCATGATGCCCACAGCAGTCCACTGTTGGACGTAGGCCTCTATTGCGCGCTATTGTGTACTACCTTCGGTTATCCGTACTTACTTGAACCAGCTGCTTTTTGCAAATCGTCGCTTCACGTAGCCGGAGGGAGTCCTACACTACATTTGTTTAATCGGGATCTCCACTTAAGAACACGTTTACCCCAGCGGATATCAATTCTTCGGCATATGTGACCAGCCCCACTACCTTCAACTTGTCAATTCGGTGAGCTGTGTCAAATAACAACAGTTCTCTACCGGATACATTCATTGAGAATTTGGTCCTTCAGACAAATTTTGAGCATAGCTCTTTCCACTGCTCGCTGACCGATTTTGAACCGATAGACTAAGCCACGTGAGCGTTTCCTTCTCGGTTACGACGGACTAGTAAAACGCACTAATACAAGACTTGTCTTCAAACACTGCGGTAGGTTCCGCAGGCTGCCCAACCCAATTAGATTCTTCTGTTAGCCTCGTTTACAAATATAAATTAGCTAAGCGTATTCTTCTCGAAGTTGTCTAAATGAATTGTTTACCCGAGGGAAATGTATTCATGACCAATTTCACACCACAGGTCGTTCATTTGAACGTAATTTTAGTTTTAAGGCCTCAAATAGTGTAATAACTATTCAATATTCAGCACACGATATTCAAACTCAGAGCCTTGAAAAAAGACTTGCTAACTCCATACAAAAATTTCATATAGACTGAATATAATCATTAATATAACTACTAAATCTAAACATAAATACTGTAATAGGAAGAGGCTTTCGGATGTGTAATCGCTATGGTACGTTCATTATTAAAATATTTTCAGGGGCATGGCAGTGAGTTTGACAATGATGCTCGGTAGAACGGGCTCGGTGATCGGTACAAACGTGGCCGGGATCCTACTAAACGTGGCTTGTGAGGTCACCTTCTTCGGCTTTGGAGGATTACTTCTGGGTAAGATGCGTCTAAGATAAGATTACATTATATCATTTATTGGAGTTTAGGCTACTACGAAATTTGATCCTTCCTTGATTCTTTTATTTATGACATCTTGCGGTCATTTTTTATTGAATTCAAAATGTCATAATCATTCAGTAAGTACATTTTGTAACAGTAGAACTTGTGTCCGGGGAAGTACTGCCACAATATTTGTTACTGCCGCCAATAATGAATACTGTTACTGTGATTTAATTTGAAAGGTGCTCATAAAGTAACAGGTAGATGAGACATTCCACATTCACGTCTCAAGATACTGGCGCAGGTAGAGATTACCGCTTCACATCAGGTGGGCCATCTTGCACGTTCTATAACTTATTAACATAATAAGTGTACTTGTAATTATGAACAAAAAACGTGTATAAATACGATTCAGTATGCTGTATGTAAATGGCAAATGACCTTATATCAATCTTATTACGTATTTTTTTCCGTACAGTTTGCGCTGCATCGGCATTGCTCTTGCCAAGGAGTCAAAAGAAACCAACCGGAAGAATTTCAACTAAACTTTGATTTATTTTGTGTTATTTTGTTAAGCGATCAAAAATCAGAGTGATTTATTTGAATACTGATTCGGAATTAAGTTATTTTTTATTGCATAATAATACATTTTATGATAATTGTGTTTGTTTTATGAAAACCCTGAAGAATTCTAATAAGAATTCGAATCCATTTGTTCTAAATCTTGCATTGCAAAATATACCATGCAATACTTCGGTATTATTACCTTAAAATGGGTTATTACTAAAATCCCCACTTGAAAACCGCTTGCATCTTTACCGAAATACTCACCGCTTACATCTGGTATTTTTAACGGCTTTCTCGTGAAAATGTATCACAGTGTGTGTTATGGTGTACAAAAAGAAATATTATTTAAAAAACTTTATTCATAGAAACAGTTTACAATCAGCTATCACAGGCTAGCGCGTGTCAACTATAATCATATGTATGCAGGGAAATGAACGATTATTTATTCTAATAACGTGTAAATGAGTTACATTTAATGATTAATTAATGAGACTCTGTCACGATATAAATCCTTAAGCTAAGCCCTTTATCATAGTACAACAAAACATGGATTATTACAAATAATATCCAAAATAAAGAAAAGAAAAACTGTATTTTGACTTACGGTCCAGCTACGTATAAGTACGTACACATTCGAACATCGAATATCTAATCTGTTACAAATAGTCGCAATACGGCTTCAAGAACAAAAATAACCTTATTACTAAATTAATTTGGTAAAAAAATAATGGCTTAAGTAAATACATTGAAATATTACGCTTGCCAATCATCTAATTTCGTGGGCGATCTTTCGGTATCTGAAATAGAAAAAAAAGTCATGTTAATTCACTTATTAATATGCATCGCAGTAAGTAAATTTTTTACCGGTGTTTTTATCTCCCTGAGGGGCTACAGTTGAAGTCACTGAATAATTACATCAAATATTAATTTATTACTCACAAAAACGCGACATTAATTCAGTTTTTAGTCAAATGCTGGATTTTGGACTCGGTACTCGGCTCAAAATGTTGTGGAACATCTTTGCAGAACAGATTCACAGTTTTGAGAACGTGGTATTGCGAACATAATTTTTTCAAGTGAAAATACTTATTTGTTTTAATTGGGCGTAGGGATTTGAACCAAAGACCTCCGAATTGAAAAACTGGTCTGTCTCACAGGGTCACTACGCATTAAAACTACAGGAGAATTATTAATTTCTTTCTACAGAGTATTTCCTATACTAAAACAGAACTACTTTTATTGTCGTAAGATTTATCATCACCGGAAAAGAAATATTGTTTTCAAGTTGCAACTGTCAAATCGAATCATGAGTTCGTCCAAAGATGAGACTGAGCGCGTTTCTGAGCTGAAAATTAAGCCTGAGAAGCGAAAAACACACCAGTTCTGTTTCATGTGCACATTATCCCTGAGGCAGCATGCGATAAGGCGCATAGCCCCATGTTCTGACACACCCCGTTCTCAACGTATCGTTCGATTAGGTGGACTGATGACAATGATTATGTATCGTGTGAAGAAGCGAACACAGCTCACTGACCTGACTGGCTTCACAGCCCATTTGGAGTAACCCTGCCCGTGCTGTAGGTCGTGGGTTCGATTCCCACCCAAGACAAACATCTGTGAGACGAACGTAGTTTTTTGTGAACTTTTACTAGATGGCGCTGTGTGAAATGTGTACCGATATTTATTTACCAGTTCCGTTTCTCGCGGTACATCCGCACGTAGGCGACGTCTGAAGAGCTGCAGAGGCCGATCTTCTGGCACACGCCCTTGGTGCCGTACTGCTCGATCAGGTGGATCACGCTATCGCCGTATATCTCCATCATCGTGTGACACTGGAATGGAACAAACCGTAACACTTATAAAATATATATATGATATAGCCCACCTGCAGCAAACTAGTAACCTTTGCCCATAACAAGCAATACAACTCGGGTCCTCCCCAACCCAAGTACGACAAGACCCAAGTCGCATACGATAATATAAATGCGAAAGTATGTCTCACCCTAGCAGAATACTTGGCGGGCAGGAGGCCGCACGATTTCTCGACGACCTTGACGATGTCGTGGTCGATTTTGTCGTTGCTCAGCACCTTCTTGACGGCCATCACGACGGTCTCGCATACGGCGCAGTCCAGGATCTCCTCTGCTGAACATTAAATCATCAGAATTATTGATTTTAGACTGAAGTACGTTGTTTTTGGCACTAGTATTACTAGGCATAAGTGTAAAAATTCGAACGTTCAATCTCTTGCAGTAACAGACTGTCACCAACTCCACCTTTTGCAGCGGTAAGGCCTTTTTTATGGCACAGTTTCAGCTCCTCGCAGATCATGAAGGGTTTGAGCTGTTGCGCTAGCATACTGATCAATAACTCGCCGGATTTCTAAGTATCGTACATACCTTTGGCAGCGGTAAGGCCATTTTTAGGGCACAGTTTGAGCTCCTCGCAGATCTTGGAAGGTTCGAGCTCTTGCGCCAGCATACTGATCACCAACTCGCCATATTTCTCTACGAATTGGTCGCACTCGCCTCGGACGGACTTGGGCATGTGCTTACAAATGCCGTGCACTTCGTTCATGATTTCATCCTGGAAGAATTCAAAGAATTATTAAGTAAACACATATTTGCACGCTCTTGTTAAACAGTATTCCCTACACACAACTAAATTAATTGTAGAATAGATCACCACAAATTGAGTTTTTTTTTTATATATAATAAGTGACGGAACAAGCCACATACAATGTTAAGTGGTAACCACCGCCCACAGACAGACAGCAATACGACAAGCAGCAATTTTGGTACTTTATAGTTACCCTGTTGTGTTTGTCCTTGATCTGTTCGTCGAGCTCCTTCATGACGAATTCGCAAACCACACAGACCGTCTTCGGCTGCGGTCCCTGTGACGTCAACACGCGACCGTTCACTGTGTTGTCGGGGATTTCGTTTGTCTCTAAAAACATCAGTTACGATACATTATGATGTACGAACATTGTCACTGTGATGGCCGCTAGCTACTTAATTTGTTTACTAAAACTTTTCTAAAAGCTGCACAGATGTACGGTCGTGACATGTAAGTAAAACATAAATATAACACAGATTTGCATACCTTCGCTGAGTGGAGCTTACAATCACTACATATTATAACAAAATCCCCCTCCACCCCGCGTCTGTCTGTCTTAACGCGATACTCAAAAACTACTAAAACAATTTACATACGGTTTTCACCAATGGACGGAGTGATTCATGAGGAAGGTTCAGGTTAGGTTAGATTCATTAAAGGTTTCGTGTAAACTGGCTGAAATATGACTATCATTATTGAACATATCGGACAAAATCATACCGACTGGTAGCTTTACTGGCGTGCTCCGCTTAATCCGGTACAGTTATATATCTTTATTAAATTATATTAGACCATCGTTTCGTATTCTTTGGTCTATGTGCTCTGATAACCATGCGAAGCCGGGGCGGGTCGCTAGTTATAATGTAAGAATTGTTACCGCATTAACCGATTCGATATCGGAATGAGTAAAATGTATGAAACATGTACCTTTTAATCGGCAATAAAGTTATTCGTATCAATCTTTTACAGTGGTTTCTCTAAAAGCCCATTCAAACTGGAGAGGTCGTGATTATTACAAATCCAATGCTCTTACCAATATCGCCATGAGCCAGCATGTGTTTGGGCAGCATACTTTGTCCCCTGAAGTTATTCCTATCGGCCCTCAACTGGGGTTTCTCGAAGAACCTGTCGATACTTCCACTGGTCAGTTTTAGCGGGTCGTGAACTTCGTTCTTGCACAGTTTCAAGTAGACGCATATCTCCTGAGGGTCCAGATCGGCCGACAGCATCTCGACCAGTTGTTGTGTGTATGTGTCTACGAAGCTGATACAGTTCGTTCGCAGTTTCTCAGAGAGATGGGTGCAGAGGCCGTCGAGCGCTTTACGGATGCCTTCCTGTGGAATTCACAATTAATATTGGTGACGCTCTGATCAGGATTTTAACAAGCTATTCTTGAAAAAATTGGATAGGTCGGTACCTGTGATTTAAAAGCGGAGTTATTGCACTCGAGTGATATCAAAGTGAAGATATGGAATCAGTGTTCACGCTGATTTAGACAAGAATTTCTCGAGTGATCCAGAGTCTAGGAATATTCGTAATAATACATAAAGGGCCCTTACGAGTTTCACCACTGAAGGTAACTGTCGCCTCTTAATCTCTCTTCTTGACGGTTAACATGTGGTAAACTCACACATTAAAATTGTGTAAACAATTGAAAACGATAACCGTTCGTAGTACTACAGTTTTTCACGTCCAAATTAACTTACGGTGCGATTATATATATAAATTTGTGTACTGAACTGATCAGTAACTGTAAGAGTGAGTGTAAGATAATGTTAATGTGTTTGCCGGTGAAATTACAGACACATGACACATTCGACCTACACGTTTCAGTTACGCCGCATACGAGCGACTTGGGTCTTGTCGTACCAAGTAGAGGAGGACCCAAGTCGCATCGATTGTTATGGGCCGAGGTTACCATTTAACACCAGGTGGGTCGGGGGCTCGTACAGTAACTGTATCACATAAAAAATAAACTATGTCCTTACCTCGCTGCGGTCGTCTTTAATCATCGCCTTCAGCTGTTCAACGGCGAACAGACAAAGCGGACATCTGGACTCGCCCGCCTTCCCGGACACGCGACGCACTTCTTCGGTTTTGGGACACAAGCCGAGAGCGGGACACACCTGTTCACATAATAATGATTCATTTAAACAGAACGTCCAATTGTCAATATCGACATTTAGAGTATTTGACTACTGACTAATATGAGTTGAATAGCTTCTTGCTGTTCCACTTATAATGCCCTTATAAAGCACTTTTTGGAAATGACTAGAAAGGCCGTTATGGAAAAAGTTTAACAGACGGCCAAAGAGGCCATTTTCGAGACCACATTTAGATGAATCTCTGATTCATCTCACAATCTGTGCGACTGTGTACAAGGCAATATTGTATACCTAAAACGAAAAACATAAGAAATAACAATCAAAAAATATTTTACAGTAATAATTTTATAATGAACAGTTTAAAAAACATATTTTTAAACTATGTAAAAGGTTTGCTCTATAAGCCATTTTTTAAGGTTGTATTTAAATCATTGCATTGTTTGAGTACGAGAGGGTCAGTGGCACGATCAGTAGCACTGCTTGGCGGCAGAAATGGTTATGGTGGCATTTCTTCCCTGGACGGGCTTGGCATAAGTTCTACTGTTACTAGAACGTAGTGGTGGTGATAGAGGGATGATATATTATATATTTTGTTATCTTTTTTCATAGTGTGGGCAATTTTTGGATGCCTCTGTGGTGAAAATAAGCTGGAACCATTTTAGTAAGTGAAGACCTTTATCACTCTTATTTTAAGCAATTAAAATGTTTGATTGACTGATTGATATATTGACTCACACTGGCGGGATCGATTTCGTTGACGAGCAGCGCGATGACCGCGGGCCCGTACTGCTCCACGAACTGTTTGCACTCGCCGTCGACCAAGTGCGGCAGTTTCTCGCACGCCGAATCAACCGCCGCCGTCACTCGCTCCTGTCGTTTACAAGTTATAATTACGTTCATTATAGATTTTACACAGTTCGATCCATTTCCGCAGTGAAACCAACTGATTTAGGGCTGCATTTTGTTGAGAGTTGGACCTGTTTGTGCCAGAGGTACGGAAACTGAATCTATTTTTTATCGTAATTATTGTACTGTTTATGTTTCGTGAGTTTTGTACTCACAAATCATGTTTTTTCTTTCTTTCTATAGACCGGCACGGAACGCAGGTTTTCTTTTATTTGAATGATGACGCAAACATTCACCATACAACACAATTCAGGAGGGTTGTGGCTAGTGCCCTCCAGTGCTAATCTAAAATAATGTTCACTTACAATGTTATTCGTATCGCTGAGCTCAACTTGCAGGTAATGCAGGAAGTACTCGCAGAATGAACAGGCGGGTTTGCCCTGAGGCGTGGATATGAACATGCGTTCGATTGGTAGCACACCGGCGACGTCGCTCGGTACGGACGTCGGGGACATCACGCGGACATCGGTCTGTTGCGATACAGGGACGCGGCCGACCTGCAAATGTAAAGGTCAGTTAGACAAAGCTCCGCTTGCGCTGCTTCTGTCAAGATGGTTACCTATCCATGTTATTTACCTTTTTAATTAGGTATAACTTATAATCTTAAATTTTGTTAGTTATTATCATTATGCTGTTTTTCATTTTCTGCTTATTCTTTTTTGACTTGTAACTTACTAATAAATAAACTGCGAAGTAAGTTCCAACACACCTGATCAGCTTTGTAGCTATTCTTCTCATCGTTACCAATAAGCTGGTGTGCGATCTTAACGTCGAGTTGTTGTGGCAACAGCAGAGTGATGGTGACGTCAGAGGCCGGCTTGCAGATACCCATGTACCCGCACACTTGCGCCGGCTTCAATTCCTCCGTTAGGAACTTGTAAATGATCGGGTAGTACTGTTCGGCGATGTGAAGGCATTCCTCCTTAAATTTGCCGGATTGTTTGCACAGGCCTGTGTCAAAAAGGACACTAAACAATGACTTATTCGTTACTATAACCCCCCCTTCCCAAAACTAAAGTAGCATAAGTAAGTGAAGTGAATTGATTACTTATTCTAGTCTTATTCTTTTCAACAGCATGGTAGGGAAATAATAGAGTGGCTATTTTGCCTTCCTGTAGTAACTATAAGTTATAGCTACTCTAAGTTTTTCATTGGATGAATAATAATAACGCTCGGCTGGAGGCATAGGTAGGGTGGGTGTATACTGACCTGGAAGCATCTACTGGTTCGAGACTTACTACTTATTTATTATCATAGAATAAACAGCACTTTGTTTAAAATACAATAAGGAACTTAGGAAACCTTATTGCCTATATAGATTCTAACTATGCTTTTAAACTAGCGAAGAGAATTGAATCATCACGTAGTGGTATAAAATTATTTACCTTGTAATACTTTGTAGAATTCTAACTCAGTGGTGTTGGCGACCATAGTGTCACGAAGATGTTTTATCAACTGCTCACACAACTCACAGGGAACACTGTGAAACAAATTATTTTGTCAATGGATAGAGCAGTTCTCAATTAAATGTCACAATAGTAACTATACGCTTACAAGTAAGGTGTATAATCGTACGGTGTTAAAATTGGACGACCAATCAACACATCCGCGTAAAAGGGGGCGATTTAGCACGAATCTTCAAACACTCTTTATAACGAATCCGCACAATAAGAGGTCGAGTAACTTTTTTTTATTTGTAATAGTTACGGAACGAGTCGACGACCCACCTGGTGTTAAGTGGTAACCACGACCTATAACAACCGATGCGACTTGGGTTCTCCCCTACTAGGTACAACAAGACCCAAGTCGCATCGTAGCCGCCCGTAACTCTGAGACGTGTAGGTGGAATATCTCACGTGCCTATAATTTCACCGGCAATCACACCTTTCAAACCGGAACACAGTTGGCGGCAGAAATGGGCATGGTGGCAGTACTTCCCCGCACGAGTGCTACTGCTCTTAAATCGAGATATTACTGTACCGTTGACCGAACAACGGGAACGTTCTCAGCACGCTTTGAAGTCATTAAGGCAATATCAACGTTCTGGTAATAGACATAAAGTGTGAAATAACTAGAACGCTTACTCGTCTCCCTTGTCCGCGGTATCTTCAGTCGGGAACGCGTAGTCGTCGTGCTGATGGTATTTGTATGAGCACTGTCCGCTGACGTGGCACACGCTCTGTGACGTCAGATCCTTCTTGACCGCTTCTACGATGTTTTCGTAGTATTTGAACACCAGCATCGAGCAGGAGTCTGATAGGGAGTCCATTTCACGACACACCTGCAATTTAAATGTGTATCTGTTAGGGTTCTAGCGGTGCATCTAGGCATTACTGAAGTCATATGCTGAAGGCTAAAGTATATCGCTGTCTCTTACTATGCAGGAGACATGGAAAGGGACAGAAAAACTTTACTAAAGTTAACTTTATTTTTAGTAGCAGCAGAACCTACGCAAGTTCATCCGAAGAAGCATTGCCACTGTACCCATTTTTACCGTAAAGTAATAATGCATTCGCGTTCGAAAGGCGTAGTTGCCGGTGAAATTACGGAAACATAAGACATTCCACCTTCACGTCTCAGAGTTATGGCCGAATAAGATGCGTCTTGGGTATTGTCGTACCTAAGTAGATGACTCAAGCCATATTGTTTGTTATTGGCAGAGGTTACTACTTAACACCAGGTGGACCATTCCGAAGTTTATCACATAAAAAACCTTCAGATTTGCCACGACTCGCCCCACGTACTATCAATATATCTGTCTCACTAAAACCTTAAGATTTAAATTACCTTCAGCAGTCCAACTAGGAAGTCTTCATATGTAGTGGCGTCGAACTTCTTTCTGAGAGCGCTGGCAGTTCTAGTACAGTTGTTACAGCCGGAGCGCAGTTCCAACTGGGCATTCTACAAAACATAATGTTTTTGTGGTCATTAACAGCGCTATCTAGCCCCAAAGTAAGCTAAGCATAGCTTGTATTAGGGAATCAGACAACTGATATACATATGTATTTTTTTGTAAATACGTACTACCAACTGAGCTGTGAGACCAGTCGACATTAAAATAAGTAAGCGAATATAGTGGTTTGACAATATAACATTTATATAAAGTTTTCAAGACGTTACAAATTCAGCTGAAATAAAGCTTTGGTCTGCCTGTCTTGCTGTTTTTGTCTACACTTGAGAAACCAAAAGAAATCGGCATACTCCAGTGGCAATAACAATTTGAAAAAAATTACAAGATAAATACGAGTGAAAAAACATTAAATACAATAAAAATGGAATATATGTTAATTTCCATTACAAAAACCAACAACAATGTAAATGTATATTCCAGAAGCAAACAGATAATGAACATTGAAAATGGCGCGATACTAGGTCACCGCCGCAAAATATCGCGGGCGAGCGATAACCTGTCGGACGATTACTGGCCATTGCTTTTATTTATATTATACGTTAATTAACTTATACTAGACAAAGGGACTCAGGCTCAGGCTCTATTTATCAGTTAAAAGGATAGTTACTTTTGATTTCTCTTCCAATTTCTACGTTCTGCGTTTTATTATATAAGTATGGTTTAAGAAATTTATTTAGCTCTTAAGATTACAAAAATCACTTACAGAGTAAATACAGGTTTTTAAATAATTATGCCAAATAGGTGGAACTAACAATTTTTCAACTCAAAAGTGCGGTATTACTCAGTGCCTACCCGCACAGAAAAAATAATTATGAATGAACAGACAAGCTCGAGTTACAAGTAATGAAACATAAGGTAGCGGACATGGTAATACGATATGCCGTATTAAGAATGATCTTTTAAAATGTGATATTTAAAAAAATAATTAAAAGTCATTAATGATTTAGCGTCTTTAATACTTTTTGGTAGTTTATTATAGTATTGTGCACCTTCAAACATAATGCTTCTCTTACCTACTCTTACCCTACTAATTTGTCCTAGGGCTTGATAAAACTATATTATTTGCTTGGCGAGTGACCCTTTTGTAATGTTGTAAAGTAGCCTAAGTTACTTCTTGTTACATCAGCTATCTGCCAGTGATGGTCCCGTCAAAATCGGTCCAGCCATTTCAGAGATTAGCCGGGACAAACAGACAGACAGACAGACAAAAATTGTAAAAAAATGTTGTTTTGGTATATGTACCGTGTATATATCCATATGCACTAAGTAAAAAGCGGTTATTTTAATATTACAAACAGACACTCCAATTTTATTTATTTGTATAGATTAGTGTAGAAGTATGTATGTATTAGTACTTACGTATCGGATCAGCATCCGGTCGATGTTTGCGTTGTTGCAGAGTCCCGCGACGGAGCACACAGTCTGCGGGTTCATCTCTGAGGAGAGAGTCTCCACCAACTCGGGCACGAAGTCGTCGGCGAGCTTGATGCACTCCTTCCTCACTATCTTGATGGGAATCAGCTGGCACGAGCCTTCGAACACCTGCTTCAATTCCTCCTGTCAACAAACATTATGTTCGTTACTGCTTTTTTTGGCAGGCCTCATAGCTCAGTTGGTAGTAATTCTGCCTTCTGTGCTGGAGGTCGTGGGTTCCATTCCCATCCAGGACAAACATTTGTGTGACGAATACAGCAGTTTGTTCTGTCTGGGTGTTAATATGTATTATATGTTTGTATTTACAATAAAAACATAAGTATTATATCAGTTGTCTGGTTCCCATGATACAAGCTATGCTTAGCTTACTTTGGGGCTAGATGGAGCTATGTGAAATGTCCACCAATATTATTATTATATATTATTATCATATGAAAGCAGATGGCCTACCTGGTGTGAAATGGTAACCTCAGCTCATAATAAGCAATAGGACTTGAGTTCTACCCTACTTAGGTAGAACAAGATCCAAGTACCATAATATGCAATGAAGACCAGAAGAACTTGGCTAAGTTCGTCCGGGGCAGTACTGCCACCATACCCATTTCTGTTTTTATTTGAATTTTCTATTGGTGTAAATATAATTAACAATCACAGTAGGTCGTTCGTCGTTTATGGTTTTCTTATCAGATATTATCTGTTATTACTCATGTAACCAATACCTAAGTTATTGATAGCCGCTTGTGTACTCAAAGCGGTCACGTTCATAATGTCCGTTGACTAATATATTCGACTACTTCTTGGAAAATCCTAAGTGAATTAAAGTATCTTTAGTTTACTTCTTTTAGATAAGTAGGTACGTAATTTTGAGATATGCCAAAGTATCTCACAAAAAAGTGGTATGGAATATCGTAAGGACATGAAAATTTTTGATTAAAAAAGAAAAAACCATATCGACTTTGTTTCTATTTTATATTAGACTGGCCTCGCAGCTCAGTTGGTTAGTAACTCTGCCTTGTGAGCTGTAGGTCGTGGGTTCGATTCCCACCCAGGACAAACATTTCTGTGACTAGCATTGATGTCTGTTCTGTCTCTGGGTGTTAATGTGTATTTATATGCATTTACAAAAGTATATGTATTCTATCAGTCATCTGTTTCCCATAGTACAAGCTGTGCTTAGTTTGGGGCTACATGGCGATGTGTGAAATGTCCACCAGTTTTTATTTTTTTATTTATTGTGATTTTAATTAGTGGTGGATAATTTCGGGTTCATTACTACTATCGGGCGTTATCTCGGAGCTTGTTTGACACGACAACGTGTGGAATTCATTGTTTGTTTGTTTAACTGATAATGCTGTGGGCTTTGTTATCTCTAAACTTATAAACCACATAGAAATTCAACAATATGTTGATGATACTCATGTTAAAATGAACATTATAAGAGGCACATACATACGCCTACAACTGCATTACTGAGTTAATCGTACACAGTTTTTGAAGAGATCGTATACCACGATAAGACCGCCTATTGGATCCACAGCAAAAATACTATTAGTATTAAGTATCACCTGTCTTTCCAATAAAGAATTATCATTATTATTATATTCAATAAGTACTTAGAACGATTTCAATATTTTTTTCATTTATAATAACATCTTTGCTTCTAGCCGCATAAATTCCTCAAGAGAAAAGAACTTTTAGACCTTATGCCCCTAAGTATAGAGCAGAGCTCACCTGAGTCTCGTTGCTCTGTAGCTGGTCTCGAGCCTGTTTCACCATGTCGGTACATATCTTGCAAATGCTGTCGTTGTCCTCGGGGTATGTGTTCTTGGACCACACTCTCGAAACGCAGTGCTGTGTTGCCTTACATTCGTGGCTCGTGCTGTGTGAAAACATGTGTAGATATTTAATTAACCGTATGAGAATTTATGATCTTCAGGGACAGTCATACTCAGTTTTGCAGCTTTTTCTTTTAATGTGATTCCGTTGGCGGAACGAGTTGACGACCCTGATGTTAGTGGTAACCGCTACCCATAGGCAACAACAGTACGACTCAAGTCCTCTCCACCAAAGTATGAGATGACTTAAGTCGCATTGCGTTGCGTTCATCACCCCGAGACGGGGATGTTACGTCTCATGCGAAGTAGCTTCACATATCAGCTTCATTATAACCGCTATCATCATCACGATTAACGAGTAGTGCAACGGAACAACGTAAATACAATTTGCGCATTATCAATTCATATCATAACAGTAGGATCAAGTACCAACGCAGCAAATAACAGTTTATATAACGGATAGAAGCACCACAACGGACGATTGCGTTACGTAAATCTAATATTATACTGTGCGGAGTGTTGCGAAGTGGTATTAAATGACAATATTGTCGATTCTGTTAGAAAGGTAACTAAATTTAGTTCTAAACTATTGTAAAATTATGTTAGTCTCTTTTCATTCAATAGGGAATTGAATGCGTGGACTTATTGAGTTTTGTTTATTACAAACGGAATCGCACCACTGACGCGGAATTTAGCTCGGGCGGTAAACTATGTATTGCTATAGGTCGATTTAAATGCCTTAACATGCAATGATACGGTCATTGTTCTTGATTGTTTTCATAACTTAAGTTGGATCAGCGGACTTAGCTTGTAAACAGGATTACACTCGCAATATCAGTAACTTATACCCCTGTACTATGATTTCCTTAAGTTGAAGATTTACTGGATATTTGTGTCATATGTAACACAATAATTCAATTAGCAAAATCAACAAAAAAACACTGATTTTATTATAATTGGAATAAGAATGAATATTTGGATGAATAAAAAATAATGAAATCAAAAAATTTCAAAGCCCGAAAAACCATAATTTTATAGGTATTTAAAAGTGCTCCTTAGTTAAATTTAACTGACATATTTTTTTACAATTGTTAAAAAATATCTCAAACACTTTAGACCCGAACTCATCAACAGGCTGAAGGTGGGAACTGTGGGCATTTAAATAGGTAATATTGAATGTGTATTTTAAACATACCTGAAGTTGCTACACCAGTAAGAAGGACCCCAAGTGCACTGAGAAGCTCCCAGTAGATGGCCTGAGGATAAAACATCGATTAGACTTCTCTAGGCTTCATTTTTTTTCGATGACCGTTTAGTCACTCTATGTAACACTTATTAAGCTGTTCGATTTGAGCGTAATGGAGAGAGTTAACCTATTAGTTCCGTTACTTGATCAAAAAAAAGAATATGCCACGATTTGACAAGCCCACGTTTCAATATCAATTGTTTGGATGGGTCGTCGAAACGATCTTGCGTCCCTATGATATAGAGGCCTTAGATAGACTTACAGATTCGAGACTGATAGCTAAACCTATGTATGAACAAATAAATACTGATGGACATTTTACACCGCACCACTTAGCCCCAAATTAAACATAGCAGGAACCAGGTAACTGACATATTAACGCCCAGACAGAACAAGCATATGTCACACAATCGTTTGTCCCGGGTGGGAAGTGAACCCACGACCTACAGAAGGCAGAGTTACTACCAACTGAGCTGTGAGGCCTGTCTTATTAGTCAAGCTAATCCAAGAGGAAGTAAAGACACCATTACTTGGAAAATGAAACAATCGTTTGGAATCGGGTGACACAATGACTCAGTTTTAAACGACTGTTACCACATCCGTAGAACCGCCTCAAAATTGAACGAGTTTTATAATGAATTTATATGATATTAGTGGTTTGAGGGCGTGGTGGCCCGGTGCGAAAGACCCCGAGTTTCAATCCGACTGTCGCTGGTTCAAACCCTGGGGTGCAACAGTAAATTAGTCACTTGAAAAAATTATGCGCGCAAATTCACGTCCTCAAAATGGTGAAGGCAAACATCATGAGGAAACCGGCCAATCCTAGACCCAAAACTGAAGAAATCTTTGTAATGCACCAAAGGAGCCTCTTTGTGGCGCACTTTAATGCTTTTATCATACTGGTCTGAGACAGCTAGTGACAGGGCTAGTAGTAAAATAAATGGTTTAAATAAAAAAACATACAGGTGAAGATAACTTACTTTTTTTCACGGAAGGGTCAACGGCTTTCTTCTGCAAAATTAGAGCATGGTATTAGTAAATTTTAAACTAAAGAAATCATCAGTTTTGCATGACTGAAAGGAAACTGCGCCCCCCGCGTCCCGCATACCATCAGGAGGGTCGACTTTACGACGGTCGAGCTCTATCGTGTTTTCAACAAACAGACCCAGCCGCTCACCTTCAAAGAAATAGCGTTGTCCACCTTCATGTTATTGCACATCCCGATGATGGAGCACATAGTCTGCGGAGACGTTTCAGACTTGAGGACATGGTGGATGTACTGCTCTAGTCCGGCGGTGTTGTCTTTGCATATCTTGGCTATGGTCGGGTAGGAGACGTCATGGCAGGCTGACGCCACGCGGCTCGCTAGATAATCCTGAATTGATAAGATTTACCAATTAACACAATGTTTAGTTAAACGATTTCCTTATAATAAAAGATCAGATTTCAAACTAAAACAGGCCAAACATATTTCACGTTTTATCTCTATATAATAAACATTTAAGTATAAATTTCAATGGTACCTATGGTAATGACCATTAAAATTGGTTTTAATAAATACGAAACTTAACATAGGTAAATACGTATAAATTATACAAATAAAAATATTTTTAGGTTTTGAGACTCGTATTAACTCAGCTGTTAAATCTAAATAAATTAGTCTACTTAATATTGTAATGTTACCAAATGTGTATAATATTAATCCTACCGAGGATTATAGCTAAGTTTGATAGCAACAGAACACAAATATATGATTCACTCATTAATTAATTGCATTCGTTGGTAACGTGAAGTATTGTGCAATTATTCCAGCTAATCACAAATTATGTAAAACGTTAATTAAAACCAAAGAAATAGGCACACAAAACAGGATAATGCTAGGTTGTTTTTGGCACTACAGTCTAACGCTACATAACAGGATAAATTATTAGTGCGATCTATAAAAATAAATAAAATTGGAGTGTCTGTTTGTAATATTAAAATAACCGCTTTTTACTAAATGCTTATGGCTGTATACACGGTACATATATCAAACCAACATTTTTTACAATTTTTGTCTGTCTGTCTGTTTGTTCCGGCTAATCTCTGAAATGGCTGGACCGATTTTGACGGGACTTTCATTGGCTGATAGCTGATTTAACAAGTAGTAACTTAGGCTAATTTTCCGAGGGGTAAAATAGGGGTGCGTGATAAAACCGAATTCCACACGGACGAAGTCGCGAGCAACAGCTAGTTTATTATATATTAAAAATGATGTGTAGCATTTTCAATGGAATTTCAACCAGGTGTAAGAACACCTGGTTGAAATTCCATTGTCCATCTTAGTCTACAACTTATATTTCAACAATTATTTAATTAGAAGTTTAATGACAACCAAGTTATTTACTCAAATGTGTTTCATACATACATAAAATAGCGCCTGTTTCCCGGAAAGGTAGGCAGAGAGCACGATTTTCCACCTACTACGATCCTGACATACTCCTTTTGCTTAACCTCTCTCATTACATTCTTCATTCATACTCGTCGGTTTAGGGCACTTTAGACCTGGCCCTATCCGAGACCATGCGGACCCCAACCGACATGTTGAGCTCCTAAATTATATTAAAAACACTCACGTCATCGATAAGGTCTTTGACATCTTTCAGCTGCCTGAAGAGACGAACGAATTGATCGGACACCTCATTGGAAGCGACCTCCTGGCTCTTAGTCTCCCATACTGTTCCAGAACAGTGGCCCACCGCTCCGCAGTCAGCTGCGATCCTGATCACAGAACAATCTGTTAGGTATTGCCATATACATTTACAATTCAATTATATTTGTAAAACTACATACAGATATCATGACATATTCTGTGTGTATTTTGCGTTCGTGTGTATAAACAATTAACACATAAGTAGTCTAATTGATTTTTGAGTGGCAATTCTGAAGTAAAACTTGCTAGCCGCAGAAATGGGTATGGTGGCAGTAATTCCCCGGGCAACATTGGCATAAGTTCTACTGCTGCTAGAGTACTTCTAGATCTTAAAAGCTGAAATTTTACATAATATGTTTGTGCAATGTGCAAACATTTTCACCACCCATAATGGATAGGAACTGAACCGGATATAAATAACACGCGATTATGCGTTTGCGAGGGGTTCATTACCACTTCGCAGCAGCTGATAGAGGGGCAATAATATTATTGTAAGTAAATTGAAGTGAATCACCAATGATAAATATTTGTTAAGTACTTTGTTCACAGTGGAAACTTGTGGCCCTTCCATATTTTTAATTGGGTTTGAACTGATACTACTGCTACTAGTCGAGTCACTCGCTTTATCGAAACAGTGTGGTGATGAAGAATGAAAAATGGTGATTTTAAGTGCGCCTCAAAGAGTTGTCTTTGAATTTCTGGTTCATGGTGTGGCATTGCACACATAAATGTATCAAGTGAAAAAACTCATCGGTGACTATCGAGAATTCAACCAGCGACCTCTAGATTGAAATTCGGGGTCAGTACTGGGCCATTTGTTACTTGGCAGTAGCCAGTAAGTTTCAACTGGTTATTAGTAAATAACCAGTTGAAACTAACATCATCAACAAATTCGATTATCATATTATCGTAAGATATAAGGGGGCTGTGAATGAAGTCCATGAAAACAAAGTATTTATTTAAATTGTGAAAGTTTCATTCTGGTTAAGTTAGTTGTAGATTGATTAGTATGAAGCAAAAGATTAAAACATTGTTTGTAGTTGTACCTAAGTCTAGGTAAACTAGGGAATAGACCTGGAAATCAATGCAGGCTTTTGTCATCCCGCCATGAACAAATTTAAAAACCTTCACTGCATGCACAAATCAAAACCTTTCATTTCAGTTTGTGTCTTTTACCATCACACCAATAATTTTCTCTCTCTCATAATGATATTGACAAATTAAGTATAGATATACCTCAAACTTTGGCACCAATATGACGGTCCTTTGGAGCATTCCTTTGGCACTTGTCGCGCAAATGACAGATCTGCAAACAAAAACACATTGTACTATCAATACAGAAACGCTTCTGAACAAAGATGAATAAAAATAAATGAGCACAGATCACTTAAGGTTATGACTGTTTATAAATAAGGTTAGTAGATATGTGAATTAGTCAGAGGAGATTATTTAAATAGATTAACAATTCTTTGTTTGTGCAACTAATGGCAACTCGGGTTCATAATTACAGAAACTACTGCATATATGTATATTAAATTAACATATTTTCATTACTATAGTTTGGCAGACCTCACAGCTCAGTTGGTAGTAACTCTGTCTTCTGCACTGTAGGTTGTGGGTTCGATTCCCACCCAGGACAAACATTTGTATGACGAATACAGACGTTTGTTCTTTGTCTGGGTGTTAACATGTGTTATATGTGTGTATTTACAAAAAAATATTGATGTATTATATCAGTTGGGCTATATCGCACTGTGTGAATTGTCTACCAATATTATATTATATATATGGTACAGAAGTTTAGGTTAATGAATATATATATCCACAAAAAAAAGTTATATTCTAAACTAGTAAGCTAAGCAACTAGTAATACTAATAGTACAATAATAGTACTTGTTACGTAGTAAGTTAAATAAGTTCCTTCTTAAAAATTTAGTTCAATATAGGAAATATTGTATAGTATGGTGATACCATTTTCTAGTACCATAGTTATCTATGATGCACACTACTGGGAGAAGACAATCGCTCCCGAATACAGTATTCATCTGTTTTGGAAGACAATGGCTTCTAAATAATTGATTATACCTCTGTAGTACCAATAACAATAAAGATTTATTGCCATCACCAAAACATATTAAGATATAAATTTAAATTATAAATGTTTTGTTTTTTGCCCATTATGACAATATTTTATTTCTATTATAACTATAGTACTTATCCTATAGAAGTTAGTAAACTGTGTCCACTTGTAACACAATATCATGTTTGCACAGAATTACATTTAGCACCTATTGTCTATTGCAATATTATGGCTGTGCTATCCTCGGCATATTTATTATATATTGAATCTTGCTGAATCAATTCAACATAAAGTAAAAAATAAAATATGAACTGTGACAACTATAGAACGATTAAGAAAGGATTTTATATAAAGTCTCAAACAATCTAATTAACTCTGAGTAAGCATTTCTAGCTGAGTTAATCACAGCAAATTTCCGAAAAACGTGTATAGATAAAAAGTTGATATTTTTATTACTAAAACCGCATAAATTACTTGTTGGCTATCAATTTCTGTCACTGTTTAGAAGTAACGTGATATAAAAAAAAAGCGTTAATGACGAAAGCGAGGACAGAATCTATTAACAAAAACTAGGTACTTACTTGCACAACAAAAGGCAAAAAGACAAACAACAAACGTGTTCGCCATTATTGAAATTCGCGATTTATCTCGCGAGGTCCAGCTTCGTCTTCTCGGGTTATCAAACTAACTAATAAACACCGTCAACCGTCAATTTCACTTTGTTTTTAGTTACTGCGCATCCAGCGAGAGATAAACACAATGACAAGTCACTTCGCCTTCGCCAATGAACAAGAACAAACCATCCACCGACTGACTACTGTTACCGAACGAAACTCGAAACGATAAACACGTTGACAGTAGCTGTGGTAAAGTGCGTGACTACATACAAGTTAAGAGTTCCACCGCGTTTCGCACCATGAAAAAATTGTGTTGTATCCTGATTATAAAAATAATATTTCTTCTGATATTACTAGAATTTTAGAGACTTATTAAAAACTAAATTATGGTATTTACTGACATACATTTTTTTTTATCCAAAATAAAAAGAAACTTAGAAATCTGAGAAAAATACTTGAGGAACCCTATTTAACGCCAGTTTGACGTTAGTTTGATAAGAATAAGTGTTTCAGTGTCAAAGATATATTAAGTAAAAGTATATCGACATTGAATAACTTAAAATTAATAATTTATGATTCTATAGAAAAATACAGATAATTATTAATCCAACAATAGCATAACTATAGCATAACCTAAAAAAAAACGAATAACGATACAACCGCCATCTGTGTTGTATATAAAGTTTTTAACTCTCTACTCATCGCTAGATGGCGTTGATAGCTTTCTGTCCGCACTTGGTATTAAATAACAGATGACACTACAAGGTAAGGGTTCCAAAAATATTTCCCTGCTGTTTCATCACGGGTCCATCTATCTTGCTGTCAAAATATCCCATTAATTGGTCGTGACTATGTTCATTTGTCGCACCGTCATAATTTTGGAATAATGTGGTTTAGAAATAAAATAAATGTGAAATTCAATTTAGTTATGAGTTACTGAGAGTTACTTCATAATAAAAATATATTACTGTTGATAATTTAATGATTTTTAAAATGCAAATTTTAAAAAACGCTTTTGTTACCTATGCAGATAGATGGATTTAAAAACAGTTCCTAGAAAAATAAATGTCTATTTTTGAGTCACTGTTCAATGCGCCGGAGTCCCTCGCGGCCTCCCCCGCTCCGGTAGGTACCTATGTAATGTCATCTACGGGACTTTTAGTGTAAAGATACCGCAAAGTACAATTATTGTGTTGAGATTATATCGTATATTAAACGAGATATTAATTTTCAAGGTGCGTGTAACTATCCTTTATAATGTGTAGGTATACAGATCGCCAGTAGGTATTTTAGTGTAGCTTTTTTCTTTGCGCTCAAATCACTCTGGTAAGCTTTTCCCAAAACAAATTATTTTATAAATATAATTACAGCAATGATCTACTTTGAATATCATAATAATATTGCATTTTTCTAAAGACTTGATTTACCACTGAGGGGATATTAAACTGAAAACGTACCTATATTTATTAAATAAAAAAAATATAGTTACTGAAGGATACTTTAGCTTTCTATGAGAGAAAGATTTTTTAGAATCTTTTCATTCGTCACAGAGAATATAAATAACTTATTTTACCTCTTTGTATTTGTAGTTAATATAATTTAACAAACTTTTTTTTTTTTTCATTGGATTGGTGGTCTTTCTGTATTGAGAACTGAGAAACATGGTTAAAAGTATATATTTTTTACACTATACCGTATGTGAATATAGATTAAAATCTAGATTGTTAATATATAGGTTCTGGATTAGGTAGGTAATAGGTAGCTCCAGAATACACAAGTATTTTACAACACATCTTCTAATCTCCAATACGATAGGTAGCGTTGTAGTGAAACGAAATTGGTATTTCCAGGTTGGTTTTTCCTGAGACACAATTAGGACATTTTCCTCTGGGGACGGGCTGGGTCGTAATAAAATTAAGGAGACGCCGGTCGCAGTCGCCGTCTTCCGTGGGCATAAAACAAATCCGCCAGAGCCGGCCGGCACTGGACAAGAATGGTATGGAGCCGCAATTTGATAAACATACTCAAAATGAAAGCGATGTTCCTTGATGAGGAAAGCACAGTTCCCATCATTCCACTGTGGTGCATTTGATTTTTTCAGAGAACTCAGCTTTTCAATTTCGTATACTGTGACTGTTTTAAAAATTATTAACCGTTATTTTTATCCAACGGAACAAAACAGTAGTATCTCCGGCCAACTTCTAATTCACGCAAGTCTAGATTATTTAAAGTTACAGAAGTTACAGGATTAGGAATGAAAATATAGCCTGTGATTGTGTTAGACGATAAATTTTGTGTTAATAGGTGAAATATTCAGTGACTAAAACAAAAAAAAACGTTATCTGCCCTCGAGTTCAGAATAACTCTACATACGGAATTATAATGAACTTCTAGTTCTAGTTCTAGTTTCTATTTAAAGTTTTTTTTATATTTCGATCCATACAAACTAGGACAAAGCGATGTTTCCACAGCTTCATATATACATACAGTTATAGTAGAGCCCTCGATAGTTGCCAGATATGTTGATCTGTAATCTGTACAGGTTGAATTATTAAGTAGACTAATAACAGATAAAATAAATAATAGATACTCGAAAGATACTCGAATATAATATATTAGTACTTAATAAGTCATTTATCCTTTGAACCCCCAGTAGTATCAAACGAATGATTTGTGCAGATGTTTAGGACGAAGTGACTTCTCCACAGCTTCGCCCATGTAAGTACATCATGTTCACATATTCTGAATAACTTCAATAACGCACTGGACACTGGACTCCACTCATGTGTCCTGGCTTTATATCTTACAGTTTTTATTTATCTTATCAGTCATGGAACAAGCAGATAGTCCACTAGGTGTAAAATGGTAACCTCTGCCCATAACAAGCTTAGGTAGAACAACAACCAAGTCGCATCGTATGTGAAAGTAACTCTGAGGCGTGAAGGTGGAATGTCTCATGTGCCTGTAATTTCATGGCAACCACACCTTTCAAACCAGAACACAGTCGCAAATGCAATGCTACTTGGTGGTAGAAATGGGTATGGTTGCAGTACTTCCCCGGACGAACTTGGCATAAGTTCTATTGCTGGTTTTTCACTAAGTATATGTTTAATTGCCTTTACGAATCCCTATTAAACGAATCTATGCAAATGTTTAGAACGAATTGACCTCTCCACAGATTCGCCCACGTAGGTACGTCATGTTCACATATTCTGAATAACACTTCAATAGCGGCCCCTAACGCACTGGACACTGGACTCCGCTCATATCCTCACGTGACCAGACTCCGTATAGCTCTGTACTTGAACAATGCTGAAGTACCGAGTGTTTTTCCTTATATGATAACGGGTTGATTGGCTGTACAAGAATAACCGAATACTGACAAGGTTTCAAATTTTCTAACAGGCTGATTCCGGATTCTGGACAAAGGGAAAGGTATTCGTATGAGATAGTAGCGATGCTGTTGTTGCCGTGTAAAATTTTATAATAAAAATAATAATAGATGGAAACTAATTACTTCCTAATTATATTCGTATACCTATCTATTCTAAGTACTGCAACAAACCTAACTGCTTAAGCGCACTCACAAACTCCAGGTGCAATATAAATATGTGAGAGCGTTGTAAAGTTAATTCCCCCAAAGCCTCCGGCTCGGCAGCACAACCAGTGCATTCCACTATTTGGGGCACTTTATCCCACTTGGCCTGTACAAAGTACCTGTGCTCGGAATATACGAGTGGCCAGCCCGAGTCGCGAAGTTCGCCGCAGTTACGGAAGATTTGTCGCGCGCCCGGTCTAATGCTCTACTCCTCTTGTAAGTAAAAATTATGATTATCGCCCACCGAGAGCTGAGCCCTTGATCCCCAACTAACGGCGAACCGCCGGAGACGCGAGACTTTCCTTTTCTTCTCAACTATAACTCTTTTTTATTGCCCAGCCCAGTTGCAACCACTGGATTACGGGCTGACCTAACTGATAGCTAAACTAAGGACTCTTGAAGGTGGTTTATTTACAAAATCGGGAGGATTTGTTTTTTGTAAAATGAGCTTGACCTGGTTACTCGTAAAGGAAGGGACCGCTCACCGGCGGAAGCTCACGATTACTTTTGTTACGTCGTAAAAGTCACCTTTAGGTACGGATACCTTACCTGACTTGGAAATTAACTGAAGGTTGAATTGGTGAATAAATTGTTCTTCTTTTTCGGAAACTTTGGAATGAACGGAACATAGTTTCGAATAATATTTAACATTATAAATCATTCCCATATAAGTAGGTACTAGAGCGATGCATAATGATATGATATTTGTTAGGAAATTACAAACAAACATTGCTCTAAATTTAACTCCAAAATATATAATTTTGGTGGCCCTCGTTGCTCGCGTCCGTAGGTGATTACCTTTACACGTATCATTCGGGTGGAGCGAAAGGAGCAACTCATGAGACGTAACATCCCCGTCACAGGGTGATGGACGCAACGCAATGCGACTTGAGTCATCTCGTTCTTTGGTGGAGAGTAGGTACTTGATCTAATTGCAGTTATCTATTGGCGGCGGTTACTACTTAACATCAGGTGGGCCGTCAGCTCGATTCGACATTTAATCAATAAACAAAAATATAAAAAACCAGAACCACATTTCTAAAACATCTGTATACACATAATTTGTTACTGACGTAGGTATCAAATCCTCAATATCCAAATAGTCGATGGTCAGATAAATCTCAGCCTAGACTTCGACTAATCCCATTAATTTAGGATCAAAGTGTTCATAATAAGTGGAATAATAAATCCTGGAAATACGGAAGGAATTTCATAAACGTGTAGGTATTGCAGCAAATTGCAACAGAACTTACTTGCGTAGCCTCGATACGGTAAGCCACCCATTATTCATTTCAGTGTATGAGTGTACAGTATAATGGCGGAAACTAGATATACGAATTTTAGTATGTTTTCGTTTTATAAAGAACATAATAATCCAGGGCAAAATGCTTCTACCATATATAAATTACCTTAGAAACCTAAGTAACTAATATTAAAATTTCATAACACCACGTGTCAAGTAATGATAGTAGTAATAGATAGTAATGGTAAGACCTCTTTGTTTTTATTTTGTGCTTTGGTGTTTTTAGCTTATCTAATTGTAGCTTACTAGATATAAGATAAAGATAATTGTGTTTTGGTTTAACAAGTTTCTCACAGTTTAGTTTTCGCAAATTTTATATTAATAATTTCGTTTATATAAATAACCAATTGTACCTACCAAAATGATAGTGGACAAAACGTGCAACGGGGCCATATTCAATACACTAGATTATTAAAATATCATCAAAATGTTTTACTTATATATCTATAAGTATATTTAAAATAATAAATTATCATAATGTAAATTATCTTATGTGTATAATAAGCACCAAAACTTGCAATAATATGGCAACTTGTCGCGGCTGATATTATAGAATATATTCTATATAAGTTGTAAGTTAATTGTACACTATAAGTAAGAAAAAATCAAAAATAGGTACTGCTAAAAACATATAAATGGGCGTTCTTGTCACCAGCAGATATATTTTCCAAGCATTATAATTTTTATGTATATGCTTACTATGTAGGTATCTAAAATCCACAAGGAACAATAAAACATAAGATGTCACAACTGCAATACAATATATAAATGAGAGTCGGACCCCAGGCGGAGGCTGCGACGGTCGATTAAGGAAGCGAGTGCACCGTTGCCTTGACAACGCCGCCATCTTGACACCCCAAAAACACCCCCCAAACACCCCCTGGCCCCTCAGCCCCCACTGTAAACAACTGGCAGTATCGTTGCACTGAAATACTCGATATAATTTAAAAGGCTGGCTCCAGTCTCTCGAATGCCAGTCGACGGATGAAATTGTCAATTTATTGAGGATCAAAAAAATGTAATTGCGAGCGGAGACTGCGACTTTTGATGAGTGTTGTGTTGCTTTTTATTGAATAAATATTTTTGATGTAAAAGCTTACATAAAAATAGCGAACATTTTTATTGCGAGGCTAAGATAGGAACCCAATTTCATATCAGGAGATAGGGTAGAGATAGATAAGTACTTTCGATTTTGTAAGCAACTATGAAACTTCATTGCTTGCTTGTTTCTACCAATAGACTCTTGCATGCTTGCTTTCTACTTACCTACTCTCGCTAGCTAGTACTCTCGGTACCTTCTCGCTAGCTAGTTATTGTCATTCAAGGGCAGACCCAACTTGATTAGGCTTAGTTTTAGCTTATTATGCTTGTTTTCTTGCTTGCCACGTTTGCTTGCTTGCATGCTGGCCTTTTAAATGGTGACACAGTCAAACAATATGAGCATAAGTAAAAGAAGCTTGGAGACAATAAGGAATTCATGGACAATCTATTTTTTTTAAATTAGGTACCGTAATATTTAGTGATTCTGAACAATATTAATTATAAGTAATATTTATGTTTAAAAATCTGTGCTAGAAAATATGACTAATAAAATTATGAATACTGTGTTATCGGGCAAACGAAAAATATTAGAAAATAAAAAACGATTTCGCGCAAACAATATTCGTAGTTTTTATTACCAGGCAGGTATCATGAATATAATGTATTGCTGCAGTGACCCCGTTGTACGATTTCATACGTTACAATGTCATACGCGCTGTTTTGTAAATACATAATAGAATACGTCTAATATCTTAATGCAAATAGTATTGAACGAGCTTTTTGACTGAGCTGTGATTTGAGTATAGTCAAAAAGCTCGTTCAGCATTTTGACTATACTTTATGGACAGATTAAACTGTTATTATCCGGATGGCTGAGAGTAGGTTCATTTTCTTGCACTTAGAATGAACGATTTGTTCATACACTGCTTCTAATTTGATAAGAATATTTACAACTATTTAAGCAAGTGGAAAAAAATATTCGTAGACCAAAGCCTACGAGTCTGCTACGACATCGGAGACAGCTACGAGTGAAAATAACTATTAAAAAGTTATGAGTGGTTGATATCAGTGAATTTCAGGAATGTAAATGGTGATCGTCCAATTCCAGCACGTGGTCAGAGCCGAAGACAAATAGCCGCCATTATTCAAGATTAGGCACATGGCTTCCTTCCGCTGTGACGTACACAGAATTAAATCATTTTTATTGCCACTTCCTAGCACTTTTGTTCGCATTAGCCGGTGGTGAATATTCAATTTGGAAAATTACAAATTTGTTAATCGGAAATTTGAAATACTACTATAACAATATTCTCAGTAGATATTAAGTATTCATTCCAAATTCTAGGGGTAAGCATCGATATGGCAATAAATTATTAATATAGCTAAGTGGAGTAACAGTGACCGATGCGTCATCGGTCACTGTTACTTAATAGGTGGACTCTTAGAAGCAAATTAAGCTAAAATCCAACTTGTGATAACATAAATATCATCCAAATTAAGCTGGATATCTATTATTTCTTCTAAATAAAACAAATTTCGTAAATATACGTATTGCAAGCGACAAAATCAAGTGCCAATTATATGTATAACTAACTTTCCTACTTATCTATCCACCCTTAGTAAATATTAAGGTCAGCAAGAAAAATACCCAAGTATTTACCCTTATTAACTAACGTGATTCAATCATTCCCTGTGACCACTATAGATCATCATAAGCTCTGCTTATTTAAAAAGAACCTTATTTAATAATGAATATATTGTATGTGCCAATGTGATCGAAAAAATATAATATATTTGCCTTTTAGTTCAAAGCTTCATAAAAGCACAGGCAATCTGTACTGTTTTAATGTATTATGTAGAATTATAAAGGCGTCGAGGCCTGCTTACTTCTTATGATTTATTCATGAGCTCCGTTAAATTTGAACATGCCTGCTTGTACACAGTTTTAGAGAAAATGTTGAGTGGTTTATTAAGTAATTTGTTCTTAGTAATTAATTATTTATTGGAAATTCGCTTTGTTTGAAGGAGACTCAATTAGCAGGTAGGTATAGAAAAACAGCCCTTATACCTATAATATTTAGTCATAATAAGTTTTTGAGTCAAGGTATTTTGTGCCATACAATTATTTAATGTACGTGTATTGTAGGATGGTTCAGCTGAGGTTATTCTCATGTTAATTATACTTTCTGTTAAGAATAGAGTATAATTTTTGAAGTTTAACACAACCTATTCATTATTATAATAATTGAAATGTCTATTATCAATATTATTATAAAAGAGGATGTCATGGCTGGCTGACAGATGACGTACAGTCTAAACCGCACGTCCTAGACTTGAAATTTTGAGGATGTATTCTATGTTTGCATCAACGCTCTATAAATAATAGAATGTGCATACAAAAAAGCTATGGAAATTCAACCCCTAATAGTTTCCAAATCTAGTTTATTTTTGGAAACCGTTGGAAATAGCTCGGTATTTCTACATGATATGAGAAACGTGGTTTCGACGTATGAAAAATTCAATTCCTAGATAGTATAAAGTGATATATAAAGTGGGCCGATTTTTACACTCAGAAAAGAAATATTGAGTAATAAAATTTTCAGCTAAATTTTCTGTGCTAAAATTAATGCTTTGTAATCGCTCTGGTTTAGGGCACTAAATTGCTTTAGGGCCTGATTAAAACTGACAAATCGAGTGTCCTTGAAAAGGCTTTAATTTTTTTTTTTATACGCTGGCAGAATAAATCAAAAATATATTCCTTGAAATTGAAATGATGGGATAGGTATTATTTTATCTATATTAGGTTGTTTGCCTGAAAAATTTGGACATAATCTTAGAGACATGAAAGTGTCTGTAACTACCGGATTTACTAAGAAACAAGAAACTATCTAGAACTACCGATACAATTTATATTCATCACTTATAGCAGAATGGAAGTTTACTAATGCATTTTGTTAGCGATATTCACAACACCGTTGGCTGCAATATACCACCGACAAAACTTTGTTCTACCCGCGCCGCGCCGCGCCGGCTTCCAGCGCTCCAACTATTTTATACACATAATATTTCTAAAAGAAAACTTCTTTGAAGTCGGGAACAAAGCCAATCCGCCGCGGTTATCCGTGATATTTTCAGGCAAAGTCGTACCTTATTCGCAAACATCGAATTCCGTATACAATACAGTGCGAAACGAAATTCGAAGGATAGATAATTTCGGGGAGAAAGAAATAAGGCAAACGAAAGGGAAAAAAATATAAATTGAATAGTCGAATACACGCATCCCGGCATTACCATAAAGGCAACAGGGATCAAGCGGGATTCCACTACGAACTTTTTTATTTTCCTTCCACCTCTAAATCTCCCGGGGAAAGCTTCGCGAATCTGCAAATGTTGATTTGATGATGTCATGTCGCGCGCGGCATGTCGCGTCTAGGAGCCGTTATTGCGGACCTGGGTTTTATTGACATCGTGCGTTTGAGTTAGCTATATACATTAATAATAGCCAGTATATCTAGCATTTTTATTGTCTATCTGAGTCGTGTCTTTACTATGATTGTATTTGATTTTGGCCAGTCAAAAAAGAGACGCCAGCGTCACAGCTCAGTTGGTAGTAACTTACTACTATTAACCTTCTACACTGTAAGTAGTAAGTTCGATTCGATTCCCACTCAGGACGGACAATTGTGTGACGAACATGTGTAGGACTGTGTCTGGGTGTTAATGTGTTCAAGTATTCTATCAGTTATCTAGTTCCTGTAGTACTAGCAATGCTTAGTTTGAGACTAGATGGCGTTGTGTAAACCAATGTGTCCACCAATATTTATTTATTCCATAACAGTAATTCACGAAGTTGGTAGAAACAGTGTCACATGAAAGCCCGAAGGTGGAAGGAACCTATCTGGCATTGAAATCATCACTTGCATGTTCTACATATTCCCAATAAGTTGTTCAGAAACAATATTAATTATGTACCTACTCGAAGGAAAGTTCAGATTACAAAAATGGTGGGATATTTACACAAGGGTTTTACTACATGGAAACACAAACGGGACGGCTTTGACCGCACAACTTTGCTGAAATATTTTATACGTCATTTTCAAAATATGCGTATATTCACATGAACTCAATTAACTGTCCTTTTTATTTGAAACATACCTACATGTAATGAGGGTAAATACTCCCTCTCTCTCTCTCTCTATATATATACTACTCTATACTCTCTATATCCACTTAGAAGTAATAAAGCCAAAACAGTGTTTTTTCTCAAATCCATTAGGTCCATAGGTGGCGCGCACGCGGCGAATACGTTGCGCACACGGAGAGAGTTAACTACGCCCCTGACCAATCGCCTCGCTCGATCTTAGTTTTTCAAGTAAAACCTCTTTGGTGTACGCATACGCTGGATCAAAACCTGCAGGTCGGAAATCCATACTCCATACCTATACAGTTACAATTTATGCAACTAATTCACACAGGTGTCACAGAAAACCAGCGCTGAAGCAGCCACACCGCTGATACAGCACATGCTGAGTGGTAGCCTTTTTTTGCTGTTACAAGCCACATTTTCTTTCATTTGTACCTAATTTTATTTCTAATGGAACGCAAAATAAATATTTTTCTTTCTTTCTTTTATAATGTCGTAATGTCATTCAGAAGCAGAAGAATCAATCTGGAAATGTAGAATAAGCTGAAAAACGCGTAACTGTCAATAGAACAAACGATTTATTTTTACAAATACGGTAAAAACAACCGGCTTCATTTTTCCAGATGAATACGAGTGTACATTAGGTAAAGTGTAGAGGAAAGGTTGCGGGCGTGAGCTGGAGGGCGGATTAGGGCGGCCATCCATTGCGGTCATTAAGACACATTACCCCCCCCCCCCCCCTACCCCCTACAAACAAACCCGCTTTTTAATTCAACTTTCCTCCTTCAATTTGCATGATTACTTTCGTTTTTATTATGCTCCTCCGCTGACTCCGAGCTCTATTAAGCTAAAGAATTGGTTATTCGGATAAGTCGTATAGTTTAAATGCTAAAACATCTTTTCAATTTTCTAGTGGAAAATGTTTCAAAAGATGGTGGAATTTATTTCATATTCGCAGTTATGGATTAGATACTATAGCTTTATCATTTTTTACCTTAATTATAATTTGTCCGTGGGGTTAATACCTAAATAATTGATTAAACTACGTAATCACGTTACGTCCCTAGGTAGAAGGTACCTCTTAGTGAAGTTGACTATTGTGGGCCATTACTTCCACTAGAATACATTCCAACTACTTACTATCTGGGGTGCAATTTCTAAACAATTTCCTCCAGCTCAATATCGTAAGATTAAGAAAGTCCACGGTCGGAATTAGGATTTGGGCGAATGAGGGCAAACCGTCTTAACAACCCGACTCCACAAATTGCGGACCTTAACGAGGGCATAAAACTCGAGTCGCACTCCCGGAGACGCCGCAGATTGTGCTCAGACTTAGTTCAGGATTAATGGTGTAGAAAACAGATTATCATTGGCTGGATTTCCATTAGTAGTAGAATGTAGACCCCTGCCATCGGCGCGTGAACACTCTTCAGATAACAGCCACTCTGTGTTATTATTTTCCACATAACGGAGCAGCGCTCTCTCCCAATTTAATTCTATTACGTTCTGTCGCGTTTGAACGACAGGACAATAAAGTTGTTTAAGTTGTGAGGACGTCGACGCTGACGCGAGACGAACACACCCTTGTGCCGCGGGAAACGGGTTGTTGCCCGACACGACGTATATATGTGTTCGAATGGGCCACGTCTCACCATGTAGGTTGCGCTGTCCTGGGAACGTAGATATCACAAGTGAGAGCATTGCAGCCATTGTGAATAATACAGCTAAAACTTTCTTTTTATTCTTCATAAAACCTTATTCCAAGTTGTAATTTTAATGCATTGCTTATTTGTCTCGTAAGTTCGAGAATTTTAGGATACTATAAGGAAAGTTACAACAATAAAAGGAATTTTAATCAAAATATCTGAAAAAAACTTGGAGACGAAGTCGAATTGTTTTGGCTGAGTTATTAGCAGACAGCCCCATCTCTCCGTCACTCCCAGTTGTCAAACTAGGTATCAAACATCATGTAAGTAATTTTTTAAGTAATACACAGAATAGTATGAGATACAAGTAATACCTCGCTGAAAATCGGATACACGTGGTTCTCAAATATGTGCACTACTTGCTCATAAATAAAGTCGAGGAAAGAAGCTACAAATTATTATTCGTCGAAAAAAAATTGGGTTTCCATACTGTGTTCGTGCCAATATAGTTTCCGCTACCGATAGAAGCAGAATCCGATGGCAGCTTCGCGCCTTTATTGAATTCGCTGATTTGATTTCGTCGGTGCTTTGTTTTGAATTTGGTATGAACTTTCGGCACAGAATAAACAGAACTAAAATATGAAGCTAAATGATCGAAGCTTTGCGGTGTATGTGAAAATGTAATTTGTGGTCGGTTTTAATCGGGGTTGTATTTTCTTGATAGCTCTGCAGAGTTTGTTAGGATAAGTGATATCATAATTCTGCTCACAGTGTGTAGAGCAGTAATGAACTTTGTGACGAGCAGTAGTAAACTCGTATCATGTACCTACATGTACTTATGATATAGATACGCGTTAGATACCCATATTATAATCAAGGTCTGGTACGCAATGTCACGTCCTAACTCGTTGATAGTATGGACTTTTTCTAATTTCATAGAATTAAACACAAGTTTATAGGTCTAATGTAATCTTCATAACCCTTCAAGGTTGTGATACACTGAAACATCCAGGACTCGAGTCCAATATAGTACTGATCTTTCTAAAATATAAATATATTGTAATATGACTGGCCTCATAGCTCAGTTGGTAGTACCCTGTCTTGTTCGCTGTAGGTCGTGGGTTCGATTCCCACCCAGGACAAATATTTGTGTGACGAACATCAGTGTTTGTTCTGTGCCTGGGTGTTGATATTATGTATTATATATCAAAGTCAAAGTCAAAATCAAAAACTTTATTTCCATAGAATTCATAAAGAAATGGCTTGGAAACGTCAATATTCAAAACATAAGGTCACGCGTACTTATCGATAAGTTTTATCATTTTCTTTTTATTATTAGTTATTTTTCTTTTTTTGTGCTAATATTATGTCGAAGTTTGTATTAACAACCATACCATTTTGAAACCGATAACATTTTTTTACTCAATTCTGAGAAAACTGTTTTGTCAAAGAAGTAAAACTTAGAAATCTATTATTATATATTTACTTTTTAGCTCGGAAAATTAGATACTCAAGTTAGAATTTTTTAAATAACATTTTCATAAGGATATAAATTAGAAGGCTCTTTTACTATACAATTTATACAGTTATTCCGAGAGATTTTTCTCCTATCCCACATCAACACTATCATTATGATATGTGATATCCATTGGAGTGGGCGGCCAAAATCAAGGGGTGCGAAGCCTCCCCGAATGAAGATTTACGACGCCGGCATAACGAGCACTAGATGAGGCGTAAAGAAGCCCAATTCCCGTTATTATACCTATAAACCTGCTGTATAACGATATATTTGTAAGATTTTATGCTTCGCTGACTTTTTATTGGATTATACCGAAAATTTTTGCTGATTAAGTGCTTTGTAAGTCTTTGGGTGGTTAAGATTTAACTAAAAACTCCTGGCCTTCAGTTTTTGTTGCGTTTCTCATCCTATTTTTCCTTTCGGTCGTCCATTACCACCGAACACCGAAACTATTACTTTCTTGACTGTTTCCCTTGGAGATTCAGAAAGGGTACGGAACAGGCACCAAAGTTAGTGAATAAGTAAGGGTGATATTGTAGGTTTTAATTCTAGAGATTACCTTTTCTAAACAGATATATTTTGAAGGATGCAAGGGAAAACAGCTTTTATGCGCAGACTTTTCAGTATGGTTTTATAAAGAAGTATTTGGTGACAATTTCTCAGTACCACATTCTAGTTTAATTTTCAAAAACAAATACGTTTCTATTCTTTTTTTGTTTACGAAGATTTATGAAATCCTATTCTGGATACTAATGTGTATTTAGCCATCTCTAGGGTTCCCTGGGTGTATCGGGGCGTACTGGGGTGAAGGCAGGGCGTGGGACCCGTAACTAATTTGTGGATTAAGCACATTTGCAAATGTAATTTGTATTCATTAAAACAACAGCGATGTACGTGTTATGTTTTTAAACGGTCCAACGGCATTACAAATGAACCATTATAGCATAGTTCGTGGAATATTACAATTTGGCGCGAAAAAAATATAATGCAGAGGAGTTTATTCGTATGAAGTGCAATTTTTTATCATTTGGAAAACGTAAATCTTGTCTATATTATAAAAAAATATATAACCGAATACTTGTCACATCTCAGACTAATCAATATAAAAAGGCATGGTCACATTTATATGGAATAATAATGCAGCAATTTACCGTTACCTAAGCCTTTTAAGTAGTTTTAAGTAGCTTTTTGCTATGCATTAACATAGGATAGACTAGTCACTTTTTGTAAACCTGTTGTATTCGATATTTCTTTGTTATAATTCATTTTATTTTATTTATTATAATTTGATCGTACAAAGTAACAAATAATACTTGTATAGACCTTCAAGAATTGTGACATGAAATGTATTGCATGATTCTGGCAATAAATTGCCGTCGCAGTGTATTTATTTATCCGCCCGCCCTGAGTCTGCCCACGTACGATGCATACACGATCTGAAAGATTATTAAATGTAGCTGTCTTTTCTACCATTGTAGAGCCTTTTTATCATATTAACTAGCCCTCATTATAAATGTATTAGATTTCTGGACTTGTATAAAAATTCCCAGCTAGATACTGTGATTTGTTTCGCTGTTCTTATGTGTATGATGGACACACTAGCTGACGAGCCACCATGATGTGAACTGGCTACCATCGCCTATAGATGTCTGTAACACTCGCAGAACTGCCAGCGTGGCTACTACTTTATTTTTGGCTATTTTTAAATTTTGTTTAATTTTCTTCATTCCTTGAACGATATTAACAGATATTACACTACGTTAACATTAAAATACGTTGAGGTTTAGCAATACAGGTATCACCACTGAGCTAGACTGGTGATCGATGTCTGAGTAACTTACTGAAACGATTTGTATTAGACACATTAAACTTCAGCTTGATACATTATTATAAAAATGATTTATTTAGAGCTTTTTTATGTGATACAGTTACGGAACTAGCCGACGGCGACGGCCCATTTGGTGTTGAGTGGTAACCTCTGCCCATAACAACCGATGCGACTTGGGTCCTCCCGTACTAAGTACGATAAGACACAAATCACATCGTATGCGCCCATAACTCTGAGACGTGTAGGTGGAATGTCTCATGTGCCTGTAATTTCACCGGCAACCACACTTTTCAAATCGGAACACAGTAACGCGAATGCGTTACTGCTCGGCGGTAGAAATGGGCATGTGGCAGTACTTCTCCAGACGAACTTGGCGTGAGTTCTACTGCTCTTCAAATTTTTTTGTATTTATTTGTCTTAAAGTTTTAAATTATTGTGGAATGACGGGAACATTAAGAAGACTGGTTCGAACTCCAAACAGTGTAGTAAACATAACATAACATGCACAAAGTTACCGCAACAATGCATGCTTCATAAGTTGGTACGTGGCGTGGGCACGAACGGTATTATTTTGTAGTCAGGCGGCTTCAGGCACGGAACACAATTAACTTGTAAGATTGTCTGCGGAGGCTGCACTCGCTCCCTCACCCTCCCCATCCATCTACCCTCCCTTCCAAACAAAACATCAATAAAGCTACTCCAACAATACAAAGCCAACCTTAATATCGTGGCTGTACAATACAAAATTGCGCGGCTTTTAATAAGTTTTATGTGCCGCATTTATTTCGTGTAGGTATAGTCAGTCCAGTTACCCTTGATTGGTTGTCGTTCCTCTAATCCCGTTTTGATCCTTTCCACCCAAAACCTAGCCCTCTTCGGTCCTGAATTAACTATTGACGTGTACCTGTACTCGTACGTGTGTATACGCTTTAATTTATCTACATACGTGGGGAGATGTTTTGGTTCAAGTTTATACTGAAATTTTAGGTTGTAGTCACGTCGTAAATAGCTTTGTAAATTTTGCAAAAATATCGACAATTTTGTTTAAAATTAAAATACTTATTTATGTTAATTCTTACTGAAGATTTCACACTTGATTTTTGTAACCTTATACTAAGTATTACATTTTATTCAACTTTCCTTTATACTTTGTAAGATTATTGTAAAACTAATATCGAATTAGAAAATACCTAACTTTACAAAAAGCGACTAGTCAATCCTATGATAATGAAAAAACAAAAAAGCACATTTCGATATTCTAATTCTGATTTATATTCACCACGAAGACTTTGATTTACAAAACGATTATTATTAAATTTTGTGTAATCTATACAAATAAATAAAATTGGAGTGTCTGTTTTTAATATTAAAATAACCGCTTTTTACTAAGTGCATATGTATGAATACACGGTACATATACCAAAACGACATTTTTTTCAATTTTAGTCTGTCTGTCTGTCTGTCTGTCTGTTTGTTCCGGCTAATCTCCGAAACGGCTGGACCGATTTTGACGGGACTTTCACTGGCAGGTAGCTGATGTAACAAGGAGTAACTTAGGCTACTTTTCCTATAGGTAAAATAGGAGTGCGTGATAAAACCGAATTCACGCGGAAGAAGTCGCGGGCACCAGCTAGCTTTTCATTACATTTTGTTTGTCAGTAAATATTTTATTTAGGGTTGAAATGATAAGGCAGACCCCAGACCTCGGTGACTAACGCGATCCCTGATAAAATAAAAACATCATCTTTGTGTTTGCCACCATAAAGATAAGTTGTGACGTTAGTCGCGGCCACCACACACGTGCTTGCCATCACAGTCGCGAGTAAATACCACGTTTCGGTAATTAAACAGAATAATAAAAAGTCGACATTGACTCTGTGATAATTACGACATGTATATTATATTTTCACAGACTCAAAGTCGACGTAAAGTATTTCTTTTTAACTCAATGACAAATACAAGTACAAATGCTGGTTTTAGTTTTCTGTGACGTCAAATTAATAAACAATTATAACTATTGCAATTTTACAAATAAAGTAATTTGTATTTGTACATTTTGTTCAGGCTCTCAGCATAAATTTCACCACTTGAGACATTACATCGGAGTATCAAATGTGAGGCGTCTTGTGAGCCATAAATTCTCATTGCCACGCATATCTAGGCCTTTCGTACACTAAGCTCTATTAAATTGAACTCAACATAAGTGTCGTGTTGCGTCAAGAATTTGATTATAAACGGAATCATGTCATTTTTCATAGATATAAGCTACTTAACGTAGTTTTCCTTCTTCAACTTATACTCGTACCTGTGAATTTTATAATAACGAAACTTAAAGTAGTGACATGTATAAATATTACATTCACATATCTCTCATCTATTCATATACCTCACCACTTGTCACATCTATGCGATTTTATGAAAAATGCTATGAAGACCCAAAAATTCATCTATGCATGAATTTGTATATATATTTGAATTAAATAATTTTTGTAAATCAATATTAGAAGCTTTAGTTTACGTCTTAGATTAGTCATATTGACAATAATCCATACCTCTAGCAGATTTTATCATAAATATTTGTAATATAAACATTTGACATATCAGGTTGATAATTATGTCCTAAGCACAACAATTTGGTTTGCTTATTTTTGATTGCAATTCGATGTTATTAATAGGTGGTGTCTATTACTTATAGTGAAATAATGTGTCAGTCAGTTATCTTTCAATTAATTAAATATCATACCTTGAGAATTCAAGCAAATAGTTTAATTTACTCTATTTTTTTTTATTAATAATTATAATTATGCTCAAAAAAGCATACTCTCGTAGACTAGCTCTCGTAAACACAGAAATCCCCTTAATTGTAGTGATACTAATAATATGTTAGTACCCAAACTATTGAAATGCAAATAATTTAATTACCTACCCATTGAAACATATAGGGCTATTAGATCGGGATTCGGACGTGGTGCGCTAGTCCGCGAAAACTCCCACCAAAAAGAGCAAAGAATCGGAAAGCGATACGACTAATCCCACTAATCGGGGAGCAATTGAAAAATAAAAATGTAGATGGCAGAATGATTCCATTTAGAGCCAAAACGATGCGACAAAATAATAAAAAAGGTGCGGAACGGAACCGAACGGAATGGCCCTGCCCGGCGGCGGCGGCCGGAGGCTAATATTGAAAGCAAATCCTCGACTAAATCCTTAAAGCGCCTGGATTGAAGCACCTGGAAAACTGTGTGTTTCCGCGCCCGCGCCGTTCCTGATAATCATTCCGGATTATTGTATACTTTCCGCTTAATGTCGCGCGATTTGCCTGAATCAATTGTTTCTTATTTATTAGCTTTGGGTAATTTGATTTTTTATTCTTGGTTTGTAGGGATTTTGGGGATTTTTATTTGAGCTTTTTTTTTGATGTAACTGTTTTGTACATGGAATATTTTTAACTTGCATGAGATAAGTTAAAGCATAATGAAGCGAACTGGCGTCATATATATTCTGTACTAGGGTTGGAAAAATGTTGCTAAGGCTGAAGTGAATGGTGTAAGCATCTTGCATTCTTTTACATCTTATATATATTCGTTTATTGCGTTAAAATGAATGAATGGAAATTACTGTATAGAAAACTAAAATGTTTGCGATTGAAATGTTGCGATTCGCGTTGTTCCTCGGAGCAGTTTTTGTCTCAGCATTTAGAGTATTGCAGGTATACACTGCCATAGAGACCGTGGATAACATGAAATAAATGTTTTGGATGTCCAACAGGTGCAATATTCCCTTGTTATTTATAATCATTAATTAACTCACCCATCTAAGTGTTGATTTATTCTTTGAGGATCCAACACCAAATTAAGATACTGTGCTGAGGTCATTACAAAATGAACTCAGAAAATCAATAATGGAGCTTCTGGTTGAAGAAGTCTAGAATATGAGTATAATTTTTGACTGTCGCGCTTAGATCATAATAGTTTTTATGAAACTAAACTACATACTACACGGTGAAATTGCAGGCGCATGAGACGTAACATCCCTGACTCGGGTGATGGACGCAACGCAATGCGACTTGAGTCATCTTTTACTTTGGTGAAGACGACTAGAGTCTTACTGTTGTCTATGGGCGGCAGCTACCACTTAACATCAGGTGGGCCATCAGCTTGTTCCGTCAGTTAAATCACATAAAAAAACATATTGCTATTACTTGAACTACTACAAAATTAGATATAAATGTATAATATGGGGGTTTGGCTATTTATATTTACAAGGGCAAAAGATGTGCTTTTTATTTTAGCTTCAGAAACCGTTGGACCTTCTTGAGTCAGTATAAAATTGTTTACCCATTATAAAAGCTGTTCGCTACAAGTTTACTGAATGCAAACAGTCGCTGTGTGCAGCTTCCACTATGGCGTAGCTTACGCTAATGTGAAATTTATTTCCATTTCAATAATGCACATATTTCACCCACACAGAACTCTCCGTATTTTGAAAAAGGACGTTGTCATTGCCAGTTTGAGTGTAATTTATTGATAAATTATTATTATTATTGGTGTACATATCACACAGTGCCATCCAGCCCCAAAATATAGTAATTATATCTTGTATTATGGGATCCAGACAACTGATATAATACTTACATACTTTTTTCGTGAACACATAAATGTAATATGTACATATTAACACCCGGACAGAGAACTAACATCTACATGTATGTCGTCACACAAATATTGTCCTGGGTGAATTCGAATTTGGGCCAACGTCTTTGATACTAGGTATAAAAAACGCCAGTGATTATCGACTGTAGCTAATTGCAAAGTCGACCTGAACTTTTCTAGTATAATATTATTGAAAGGGATCAAAATGATTGAGAAACTTCTTTCTTGAGTATGACAGAAAGAAATAAGATATAAACATTCTCAATTTCTGTTATGATCAACGGAAAATCTTCTGAAGTCAAAGTCATTTATGTTTATTCATATGTTTTGTTTTTTAGAGAACTTATTTTTCAATATTGTCATTTTAGATGGCAAAATAAGGCTTGGCTCGACCTGGTTGGAGTTTGCGATTGTGTCATAAATGAAAGGAAGGGTAAATAAAACTGTGAGTACTATCAGTGATATTTTTATTATGACTAGAGGTTTTAATTACAAAACAACCGATTTCCATTAAGATTTCACAAAATATTTTATTAACAAATGGTTTGCAGATATTTAGTTTGATATGTATAAAATGAAAACCTCAATTAAATTTTTCATTAAACATTAATAATTAGATTCTAATGGTAAATATTTACAATTTTCATTATTTGATCATTATTCACTGATAAGTAGGTAGGCACACGGAAAGGTATTCTAAATCGTGGATTAAACTAAAAAGAAGTCTCTATGAATATTTAAATTCTAACAATTATTTACAGTAAAATTTCTGTGTTACTTTATAAATATTTTAATAAATTATTGAGATCCAGGTTACGCTAATCTCATTTGTAGGCGGGTATTTTGAAGTTAACTGCTTTACTTATTTAAAAAAATGATAATCATAATTAAACGTTTAAAATAGTAAATTAAATATTTTCTTCGGTATTAAACAAAAATAATTGAATTAGGTTATTAAATACCTTGTTGGGAACCTAAAAAATTACAAGATGCCATACATGAATCGTATCAGAAATGGATACGTTAAAAATAATACGGTCCAATTTTTTGTTAAGTACAAAAATGAACACCTCAAAATGCTCGCTCTATATTTTTATAATTATACTTAACGCTTATATTTACAGTAATCGGAATTATTCTACAAACTTAAAACTAATAATGTAAATCTAGTAAGCTTGTAAAAATTGCACACATCGCTTTGGTATACATACACATAACTACATATTTACATCTATATAAAAACGTCGTTATGTTTTTTATTGCCTGAAATTTCGTAGGTACATACATTTTATAATAAATGTATATTCCGTTTATTTTTATATTTATTTAGGTTTACATCTTTTACATTTCTACGGTAATTTGACCGTCTAATTTATTAAAGGAATCCTTTCAGTTATGACTATTTTGTTAAAGAAATAAACATATTCTTTTTTTTAAGTGCAAATCCACAAAATAATTATTATAATAGCCAATATCAAATATTGCTCGAAATTTTACAACGGTTTCTAAAACTTACGTTTCATTAGAAATTTGCGAGCAAAATGATAGATTCCATTTAACATAGTTTCCTCATTATTATGATCACTAAGCATAAATAAAATATAGTCTTGCGTAATCAACATTAGGATCATCTTATATGTTTACACTCCTGATTGGATCTTAGTTAAAACTCCACGAAACATGGAAGAATATCCAAAATTATAGGTATCCAAAATTGTGAATTTTGTAAATTCAATTAATTAAATTATCTATTCTTTCAACGATATTCACACTACGTCTCATCAATTAATTGCTAACGGAATCTCATGAATAATAACTTTTTGGTGACTTGATTTCGTTTTATCCACATGGATAGCTTTCCTCGCAGCATTTTAGGTACTTATGACCAGAGCTAACGGGGTAAAGCTCGCACTCATGAAAAATATCGCACCACATCCATTAACTCCAAATCCACCGAGTCCACCTGATTTATATTATAACAACCGGCTGAATTAGATAAAAGTCATACAACAATCATTTCGAAAATTATTGCATTATTGTTTCACTCGCGTCACCTTTTTACGCACGTACACATCACTCGAGCCATTCCCACAGGTTGGGTGGGTTCAGTGTGCGCGCGGGCGGCGACTAGGAGACGCGCGCGAGCAGCGGCGAGCGGACCTCGTCGCGGCCGCGCGCCTCGTCTCAGAGCCGGTCGGACACCCCGCCCGCGTACTGGCACGCGGACAGCGGGGCGGAACCCGCGCGGGACACCGGCGACACCGAACCGTAGCTGCCCACGAACCCGGAGTGTTGCTTCGCTTTTAGCCGCAGCGAGGCTATGGACGAGGACATCGCCGGGCACGGCTCGGCCCGGTACATGCTGTAAGGGTTCGGCGGCGCAGTGTACGGGCAAGGCGCGACGCCTCCGCCGACGCCGGCCGATCCCGCCACCGACATGCCGCCGCCGCCGCCGACACCCATTGAGGTCGCTGTGTTGAAGCAGTTCACCGAACCTGAGGAAGATGAGGCGCCGTTAAAGTCGAGTCTCAAGGGAAATGATGATAAGGTTTTTGTTGAAATACAAAGTGCTCAAACTAAGTTTTTGAATGATCACCAAAACCAAACATTGGGAAAAATTCCGGCTTATTTGGTTGTGATCTGGCCGGTTTGAAAGTTGCTAGATAAAACAAAACAAATACTAATTATAATACCTTGTAAAAAAAGAAATAACTCATAGCTGAACTTTAAGTTTAAGTTAAGTGGTAAAAATAATTTTCTGATAATTTTGATTCTCACAATCATTACCTTGATGATGGCTCGAAGGCACGACGGACCCCAGTGGGTTGACAGGCCACGGGAAACTCTTGGTCCCTAGAGGACTGGGCACCTTGGCCGCCCAGTTGTTGTACGGATACGAGGAGTAGAGGTCGGTGTCCGGGAACGGTTGCATGAGCCCGTTGAACTGCGTACTGAAGCCGTTCTTGAAATCAGCGGCGGCGGCCGCGGCCGCGTTCATCGCGTTCCGTTCGCGTTTCCGCCATTTTGCTCGCCTATTCTTGAACCACACCTGCACACGGAAACATAGGTTAAGGAAAGAAATATTTTGGAAAAAACAAAATATTCGTCTAGCAAAGAAGAGGAGTATATTCAAATCTTGATTTTTGGATATTTAGGCGTTGTATATGTGGTAAATAAACATGATCAGTAGGGAAAATAATAGACACAATCAGATTGTTTTTGGCAAAGATTGCAAACGCCACTAAGTTTTAACAAGATTCAGCAAGAGAACGCGACCCGCGTTGCGTAGTTATTAACTTTGCTCATTACAAAGTTGACAGTGAGACGGCGCGCGGGGGTATTCTTGCCACGTAGCGGAGGCCGCAACCAACCACCCGTCTAATTGCGACCGCGAAATGAAGATAAACGAGCGTCGCGATCGGGCGGGACGGGTCGCTACCACTCGCCGAGCCGAGCCGAACCGAGCCGCAATAAATGTACGGGCCGGACGAATCGATGTTGTTGTTTAACCGGACCGGACGGTAAAGCCGGACGGCACGGAGCGCCATGTCGATAAGTCGCCGTGAGCGCAGATAACGCGCCCGCTGATATATGGGCACGTCCGTCACGCGGCGATCGATCGCGCGACGACACCTCGCGATAAATTGCGCAATCCAGCGACTGCAATAAATATAGCGCCGGCAGCGGTATTTGTCTCACTCACTGTGGCGGGTTCACCCAGCCGAAACGGTAAATAATACCCTCTTCCCTCGGTTAAGTGAACATAAACGGTCGTTTCCACCCCATATACGATCGTTTATTTTTCGAAACATAAATTTCACAAATTCGCATGAGCGCTTGTTTTGTACGGTGACACAGGTAAACCACGGGTCGTGGCGACAAATCACAGTCCGGTGAATGTCACTTTTTGTAACTTCTCCCTCGTTAATCCCTCACGGCTACGACTAAGTATTACACAGACGGAAGTAGAAAAGCTTCAGCGTAGCAAAGATGCACCTTAGTTTGGCACAGCAAAGTTTCGTCAGCCGGCATTTCCCACCGAAACCACGAACAAACGGGTGAAAATACCTCCACACCGGGGTTCAATAATGACAGCAGAATGATATTTATTTGGGTGCACATATGTGGAAATGATTTCCATTATTTGAATAGCGAGCAAGAGGAGGGTCGCGATATTGCGAGCGGGCTAATCCTTTAAATATATTATTGGGATGGTGGCCGAGGCGCCCTCACAAGACCCCGTTTTTTAATGCCGCCGAAATCGATACTAATGCTTGTTTGTAAATTATTCAATGTTGCTTATCGCTTACGTTATTAGGGAGGGAACAATTTTATCGTTTTGCAGCGTTTATCTTCATAGCGATGGACTTGAATAGTAAAATTACTTCATTTATAAAAATTATCTTCATTACTTTTAATTTGATTTGATGCAATGTAATTTCCTTATAATATCTGGTCGTGTTACTCAACTAAGCTTAATATCATTGCTTACAGGCTTCCAGCAATCATAATATTGCTTACGTCATAATCCTCATTAGGATTACACCGACCATACAGGATTGCCAGGCATCACTTCCGTGTCATGATCTGTAGATTTGCTAACAGCATAATCAAAGCCTAGGCATATCAGTAATGAAGTGAGCTGTGATTGTAATGGACTCATTACTATTTAAGATGTAGGCAGGAGTCCCTTAGGTGCTTGGTAACGGATATAGGTACTATCATCAAATTTGTAGTAATCTGGACGGTTTGCAGAATTAGTGTTGATCATATCAGAACAAAAATATTCCAATTTCTATTACCAAACAACTATTAGTATGTACTCTGTTGGACTCTACTGAATTTTGACTGGCCTCACAGCTCAGTTAGTAACCCTGCCTTGTACGCTGAGGGTCGTGAGTTTGATTCTCACCCAGGATAAATATTTGTATGACGAATATAGATGTTTGTTCTGTATCTGGGTGTCAATATGTGTTATATGTATGTATTTAAAAAAAAAGTATATGAGTATTATATCAGTTGTCTGGTTCCCATGATATAAGCTATGTTTAGCTTACTTTGGAGCTAGATGGCGATTTGTGAAATATCCACCAATATTGATTACTATTTATTTATTTATTATTGTAATAGTTTTAAAGGCCGTTGAAGTTACAAGCACATGAGACATTCCGCCTTCTTGTTTCAGGGTGACGGTATACTGTTACTTTCAATCATAGCGTAAAAATCAAGACAATGTAAACATTCCTCTATTATAAACTTTTGTCACCAATTAATTGATCCATTTATTATTAGCTTAGTTCGTTATGACTTTTCATATTTTTGTGTTGTTATTGTTATTGCTTTTAATTTCTGTGTATATTCTAGTTCTAAATTGTTTTTTTTCTTGTATCTTCTTTTATTCGTACGCCACCAAAGCCTTGAGCTGAAAATCAGCGCTGTAACCTGTTGCAGCACGTGCTGAGCTCAAGGCTTTTCACACAATGCTGTACGCGACAGCGCTCCACATTATTATTTTTTTGTTTTATTTTATGTTTTGTTAGTGTTCTTTTTGTGTTTTTGTGATGTTAGCCGTTGTTGTATACAGTGTGTGTGTGAATAAATGTCTTCTTTCTTTTTTTCTTTCTTTCTTTCTTTCTTTCTAGGGGACTTCCCCTCCTTTACTTGACTACGGGAAGAACTTAATCTTGCTGTACCATAAAATGAATACTTGATCATGCTTAAGCATCTTGAGAAATAACTACATTAACAGAACCAAGATGCATCTAAAGAAATGTTTATATATTGATTTCCAAAACACTATCAATATAAAAATGCAATAAAAATAAATAAGCTATCCAAAATCATTACAAACTCTATGGTGAAAGTTCAAAATGCAGCCCTATCTTCAATTCCCTCTACATCACCGAGATATTAGCGTCAAACTCAGCATTTCCCTTATTGGATAGTTGTGATGAATGACCCCAGCTTCCTCAGTAATGAACCATTTTATGGTCAGAAGGACCACGGGGTAAATTGCCTTAAATTTAAATTAAACTGGAATCACAGTTTTATTAGCAACATCAATCAAACAACGAGCGAATAAACCGGTATCGTAACTAAACGCCGAGGGATTATGGACCCTATTTGTATAGCGCGAAAGGCTACATAATTAGATTGAGTTAAACTATTCCGGAGTCAAATAAACACGCGCTCGTATAAATGGGTATAGAATATAAACTCGGAAATTGACACGTGTCTGAGCCAGGGTTGTCAGTTTACGGGAAAATATCTTGAACTATTGTTAGCTCGGCATACTTGTAATTTATGTAATACACGTGAATTAAAACTGTCAGTATTCATTTATATATAGATGAATGTTGACAGTTTTAATATCTATATAAATCAATAAACTACAAAATTATATAACACCAAATTTAATAAGTACATGGTTATATAATAAGTGCATTTTAGATTCCCGCACATTTTCTCTAGTAATGGGAGATAATTATAATATGAAACTAAAAATCTGTAAAACATGGCATCTATGTAGTCTCCAAAAATAATGACAAAATGGAAAATGAAGCATCAAGTTTCAAATATGACGGGCAACGGAAATCATTGAATTTAGTTAAGAAGTTCTAAACTTCAGTCTGTGGTCGTGTTGATGTCTCTTCATTCACTAAGGAGACGAATAGATAAGTAAATCTAAAACTTGAGTTGTTTGTTTGCAACAAAATCCACAATTAAATTTATTTTAGACTCATTTTGCTACACGACACAGAAATATAATAAAGATTACTTACTTGAGCTAGTATTAGAAATAAATTATTACCGTCATGTCATAGTGGCAGCCCTACAAGGGGTAGATTATTAAATGCACCCCGCCGAGAGGACGGCAGTGACAACGGACGCTACTACCCGATGATAGGAAACCGCAAAATTTCCGCCAGACAAAACTACTGCGGCCTTTCCAATGTGGGAATTTGATATATTCCTTTACGGTATGAGAATTGATTAATTAACATTTAGACAATTAGAGTAAATACGAGAATATAAAAAAGTTGTGTTTATGATAAATATACATACACTACCAGTAAATATTGAGTAATTTGGTCATTTATAAATCAAATATATATGAATATTCTCTGCAGCAATACAGGTCTATTAAAATGTATCAGTGGGAATGATTGACATGCACAAAACACTAAGTAAAATCGGTAATTATGATAAAGGTGCGAAAGTTCAGTCCTGTTCTAAAACATGTCAAAAACATTTTATCTGGATCAATGGAAATAGATTAAAACCCCATGTGGGATTCTCAAAATTGTGTATCTTAGGAGATATCGTTTCTTGATATATCATATACTATTTCTATCGTTAGGTACATTGTAACTTTACTTCAAACCAAGATCTTAGTTGGATATGATGGCTTATCAACATCATCTTTCGATCGAGTCATGTAATATGAATCACTACATAAATAGTTTATAGTTCTTAAGTTTTCAATCACTGATTTAGCAATTCCCTACGAAATAAAGCTCCAGATATCACAACTCCAATGATAGAACTCATCAAAACACTGGGATAAGCTGAGATGACATCTACTAAGCAGCCGATACTATTTACGACATACAGCAATATACCCTAAAATACTATTGACTACCGGGATTATGTCAGTGAAACAAACTGACGAATATAAACATTGACATTCTAATATCCCATCGCGTGTTTACTGAAACAAATTCTTCTTGTTACATTAACAGACATTAATGCTGGTTCTTAGCCAATTTTGATTAAAACATGACAAAGTATTAAATAATTTGCTTGGTATTGATTATTTAAGCTCTGATTGCTGCGAGATTAGCGCTGCGTCGAAATAGATTTCCTGGATTAACTCCCAACAATGTTTGATTTGAAGCATGTGAATTTGACTTATCGTGTTTCACTTATGACACCAAAAGTATACTTCTCCAAAAGATATAAACTTGTAAGAGATTTTGAAGAGTAGTATTATTCTCGTAACAGTATCCACATTCGAAATAGAACAAGCATATTCCTATTTACCACTTTATACGAATGTGCCATTTCCTAATCCAAACATCGCATAATGTTATCATTATTAAGTAAGAATGTAGCTGTTTCAACACTTCAGAGGATATTGCAGATGCTTTTAACGACTTATCTTTTTATTTAGGTTACTGACTGACCTCACCGGGCTGTTTGTCGATTTCCAACCAGTTCAAACATTTGTGAACATAAACGTTAGTTCGGAATGGGGATGATATTATGACTGAATATTTTAATAGGTCAGAAAAATCTGATTAAAAATACCAGCGTGTAGTAAATTAAAAAATAACAAATCGAAAACATGCTTTTTTACATTCTCTAGCATAACTGCAAAAGCTTTTTCTTTAAGTTTACTTTTTGTGCTGTAAAAACATGCGTCGTTAAATAGACGACAAAACGACACCTAGTCACTTACTTTAAGTTGGTACTAATATCATTTCAACGTGAACTTTTATCGAATACCGAATATATAGTTATCACTATTTGGTAGTGTATAGATTTTGCGACACCTATTTTCAACTATAATATTGTATCTCTTTCTTTAGTTGCACTAATAGAAGAAGTAACTTCGAGTACAATATTTCGATTTCTTTTATACATATAAAAGAAAACGGATGGGAGATAGCTAAACATTGGCAACAGTCCTTACTTAATTAACAATATCTATATTATTTTTAACAAGTTGCATTCTCTTTTTCTGTGATGTGCAGTTTTAAATTCAGTCTATTTTTGATGTTGTTAGAAATCAATTAGTCTGATCGGGATATTTTTGCTGTCAAGCGAGAGTGCACTCTAGAGTAGCCGGAATAGTAGACATAATACAATATGCTTGTTATATCTCTATTAGAGAACCGTGGGTTTATGCTTCACATAATCCAGTACTATTCCGTGTTCGTATCTATTTCAATACGATCGGATTTGCGATATCTGTAAAACAAGGCAAACTCTGCTAAACTGTTTGCACGAAACGAGACAATGGACACTGGTCACGGATGTGCTCTAAAAGCATTGCAAAAAACCTGGTCGTTCGACAGCTACGGGGTTGATTCTCATAAAAAGTATATATACACAATTTTTAAATTGTTCGACTATATATATAATATCTATCAGGACCTAAAAGAAACCATTCCATTCCAAAGTAAGAACATTCAACCAAGAGGTTGAATGGAATTAGTAAGAACTGTAAAGTTTTTTATATGTGACAAAATTGACAACAATAGTTTCAATAAACTAATTGTATCTTGGCCATTACTTATGCACTAACGTGCAAGACGTAACGTAAAAGAAGAATTGAAATAATATGTATATGACTGATTAAGTACCTTTCGTCAATCACCATGAGATATAGTTGGATTCAAATTCAGATTTAACGGCATTTATTCTCTTCAACACGATACACTGGGACTCTATGAGTTACTTATAATTTTACTAGGTTTTATTCGGAAATAGGCCTAACACTTGTTTAAATATGTCGGATGAAAAATGTACAGACATAGACAGACGTTTGGACGTATAACGAGATCTGGCGTTATCTAGTAGGTGAGAATGTATCTGAGAATACGACCCCAGTTAGGCTCACGTAAAATAAATAATGCGCCGCGCTCAGCGGCTGTCGACGCGTTTGATACATGCCTTTTTTACGTTACGCGTAAAAACTAAAATGTTTTCCTATCACAAGTGTGCTTTTATAGCGAATGGCGGGACTGGGATGAAACAACTGTCAACTCTTTTTTTGGAAGCTTGATTTTCCAATGGAAATAAAGCAATGAAGGAAATTTTAATGTGTGTGTAACAACGAAGTCTTCGGCAATCGCTACAGCGGGAATATTTTAGGGCTAATACGGATTTCATCATGTTGAAATTATATAGGTTCGGAAATTTCAAGAACCATCTCACTTGTGGATATTTAAGGAGAAATAAAATAAAAATGGGGCTACAGATATTGACTGTCCTTAAAGCTCAGTTACTATCAGTTAGTAGCTCCGACTTCTGCGCTGTGGTCGTCGGTTCTATTCCCACCCAGAACAAACACTTGAGTGGCGAACACAGATGTTGGTATTGTGTCTGGGAGTTAATATTTGTTAATTATGCATATGTATTAACAGAAAAGTATATGATTATTCTATCAGTTGTATGGTTCCAATAGTATCTACAAGCTATGCTCACTTTGAGGCTGATGGTGGCTGAGTGAAATGTCCACCATTTTTTTATAACGTAAACTAATTTCTCTATCGATAATGCTTGCTATTATCGAAATCAACTAACGTCGTAACCTATCAGACACAAGGTACTCAACAATAGCAAAATGATATATTTGTATCGAATAGATCGATGGTCTGATTACTTACAATAAGGGCACCCACACTCCCCCGGCGATCGGTGGCAAATGAAATGTGTCAAGAGCTCTTTCACGGACGATTGCCAGCGGAAAGAGCGTTCTGAGAAGGCGGTACGGCTGACAAATTAGTCAGAGACGAAAAAAATGTGTTCTTATGTCTTTTGTGGGTGATTTAAAGCATACTTATCAAAACGTTTTGAAGATTTTTTTATGAACAGGGTGCTTTAAACTGAACCTTGGTGTTCTTTTTGACAAAAATCTTTCTTGGAAACCACAATTAGCAGCAGTTAGCCGTAAAACCTTTGCAGCCGCAGCTTCTCTTAAACGGTTACGAAACTTCTTACCAACTTCCACCAAAATTGCGCTCGCACAGTCACTGTTGCTCCCTATTCTTGATTATGCTGACGCCAGCTATCTAGATTTAACCGAAGAACAACTTCATAAGCTTGAGCGGCTCCAAAACGTCTGCATCCGATTCATATTTGGTCTGCGCAAGTATGATCATATTTCCGAATACCGCAATAGGCTTAAGTGGTTACCTATCCGCCTTCGCCGGAATGCACACATCCTTTCCCTCCTGTATAAAATTATTTTCACTCCTCATACTCCTACTTACCTTAAGGAGAGATTTAAATTTCTCCACCTTTCACACTGCCTACCCTTACGTTCTACCCAGACTCTCCAGTTGCAAACGCCAACTCATTATACGCATTTATACAGCAAATCTTTTACGGTAGCAGCTGTCAGACTCTGGAATGAACTCCCTGTCCCTATAAGACATGCCAAATCCCTTCCCATGTTCAAAAACATGGTCTACCAACATTATTTGTCATCGCTATCTATGTCATAATATTATGTATTCTGTGTATGTTTATGTATTGTATATATATATATATATATATATATTGATATGTATCATGTATTAAGTATAGTATGTATGTCTATGTAATTTATAAAGGTTGATATGTATAAATATAGTTTGATGTACGCCGCCGTCAGCAGTTGTATTGTATATCCTGTCCATCCAAAGGTTGCCTGGAAGAGATCGCTTTAAGCGATAAGGCCGCCCATTGTACCACTGTCGTCTACAACAGTATATTTGTTTTTTTATTTGTTTATTTTCACTTAAGGTGTACAATAAAGTTATATTCTATTCTATTCTATTCTATTCTAACTGCTATGTAGTTCATTGCCATAAACTAGTACCTAATTATATTGTTTAATGAATATCCGAACCTATTAAAAACTCTTTGTATAACAATGTTGCAGATATCAAAAGATAAGTAATTGAGCACGTGTTACCACTTAGACTTCTTAGACATAGTATCCTAGTGAACCAGCCCGCGACTTCGCCCGCGTGGACCAAGTATAACGATTAAAAGTCACCCGTCATTCAGTCAGTCACCTCAAAAGGTTCAGTGGATTGAGGTTATTTACTTTACAAATACGTTCGAATAGCCTTGAAGTTTTTTTTATTGTAAAATTAAATTATAATATGTATTTGTAATTTGTATACACTTTTAAACGAAATACGTATCAAGGGGATTCCGAAATACAGTAATTTTCCACTAAACTACATTTTGGACTGCGAATAAAAAATTTCTTTACACCTTCGTTGTATAATAGTAGAAACAACCTTTCAAATTTAAAGTCACTACGAGTTTAGGTTATGCGTTGTCTGTATGTCAGTCAGGACTTTCATTCTTATTAATATAGATTCAGTTCGGTGTAATATAAATCTGCCCTATAAACGGCTGACTGTTAGACACAGTTTCTGGCACACTTAGTGTTTATGCAATTCGTTCTATGCAATTATTACATTGTAAGTTGGAAAACGTCTGGTCTATGCCATTGATCTTAGTTTTGAGCCGAGTTAGATCTTATCTATAAGATGACGCCTTTTAAACTATTACTGAAATAGATATAACTTAAACTTCAGCCAACCATATAATAGACGCAATGCACCTAGGAAAATATCGCTACTTTGTAATAACGAACTAATACCACAATAATTTCAGGCCTCTGACTGAAAACGAATTTACTGCAACGATTACAGATACGATGAATGATACCAAAATAAAAATAACTAGGAGATCATCGAACATGAAACATTTACGTGTTGCACATGTAAAATGTGGTTTGATTTGACACGTATAATTTGCATGAAATACTTTAAAGAAAACATTGAGAGTAACGTATCATATTTTACACGTTGTAATTGAGTCAATAAGCAGGCAATGACCCTAATGAGTGGGTAACAAAAATAATGTTGTACGATTTATCGCTGCGCGCGCGCACTGATTTATTCGACGCGAGCGATGCGGCGCGGCGCGGCGGGGCTGTCGGACGGGCCGCGCTAATCCCCAACAGGGTTGCCACTAAAAAAAATCGTTAAATATCTATTTATGAATGAACGGTAAGAAATAAACTATAGACGAAAACTAAATAGTATATAATATATATAATAGTAATATACTACTGAACAAAACAATAAAAAAGGTAACAAAAAAGTATTTATGATGAATGTTTCTAATGAACTATAACTTTACCGTAGAATTAGTAAAACCCTAACTAAATATATGCATCTTCATGTACATTGCATTGCTAGATGTAGATATAAATGTCAGACAATCTTTTCGTGATTAGTTACAGACACGTTTAATTGCTAAGAAATTGTTTTAGCTTAAAGTTGCTGGAATCTTTTATCAGTTTTCAACGAAAGTAAGAAAGAAAGAATGAATGAATTAAGAATGAAACTACGCATTTGGTAGATCTATGGAATATCAATATATTCATGTGGTCAACCCTGGCAACGAGACTGTTTTGAAGAACACACGCAGGCAATCCGAATCAGTCGAGTACCGATACAACAGATACCGTACTAACTTAGTGCTAATCTGCGCCTAAACTAACACTTGAACTCGGTATTTAGCGCAGAATATCGATTTCATACTCTTACAATGCATCATCTACCTTCATTCGATGGAAGTTTTGAATAAGCTTTTATAATATTAGATATTTGTACAAATGATTTTAGGTTAGTATGACACTTGGTATATATTAATGCTTTGTGAAGATTTTCATATTATTTGAGTGTATAGGAATTCAGAAATTTCATTATAAAAATGATAAATATCTCGGTAATACTTCAATAATTCTCGACACTAATAAAATACTGTACAAATAAGAGCCAATAACAAAGTTGTTAGCAACTATTTCTTTGCTCAAACCATTTCAGAGAACACTTAGGTAATCGAAATAATTATGAAATTGGAGATTATCGATTCCACTCCAAACAAACAATAGTAAACCTAAGAACGTTAATGTGAACAAAGAAGCAAACGACCCAAACAATGTCACACCATGCTAATCCAAATATCCAGCTAATACACATGTCCAAAGCTCAACCAAAACACTCGCGGCGAATACCGAAGAAACCAAAAATTCAATGAATCCCAAACGAACAGTACTACAAATAGGTTCGGAACCGCAGAATGTAACGGGGGCCTTCCAAAACTATTGACAGTGAGTGTGGATGCGATCAGACTTAAGCCGGGGATTATGAAGAGACCGAAATAGACGCATCAAATCCTGGAGGATTAAGGGATTCCGTGTTCCGTCCGACGGCTCGGTACAAAAATACCGAATGCGCGCCGGATGCGACGATTAGCCTAAACATCTAGATCGTTAATATCGTAATGCACTTTTTCTAACGAAGATTTGCTTAAAAAAAGTTGTAACAAGTTCATCAATGTCGATGGCAGCTGCTTTTGTTTGAAAATAAATGAAGCCAAGTTTGAATGTGATTCGCGCTACAAGGATTCCCGTCATTGTATTTATTGATGTAATTGTATTCGCAGTACCACAACACAATAAAGGTAAAATTATAGGCACCGGAGACATTCCACCTAAACGTCTCAAAGTTGCGGGCGCATACGATGCGACTTGGGTTTTGTTGTACCTAAGTAGGGCAGTAGTAAGTAGTACCCAAATCATATTGCCATTTGCTCGTTCCGTAATTTTTTCACAATAAAAAAAAATTGCTAAATATAATACACTAAAAGTTCTTATGATTTTCGATCACCAAAACTGAGATTTTGGAGTTTAAATGGGGAGCAAAATCGAAAAAAAAGTGAAGTCATTATGTTGCCCCTCCGCGCAACATAGCTGCCCATCTTATAATGAACGCGGTAAAGGCGAGTAAACCCCAGTAGCACGTCGGAGCTGATCCGCATTATTTCTTTTCTATATAGTTTAAACATAAAACAAACAAAAAGGGAAGTCTTCCTTTAGGGGTTTCTTGACTGTTCTTACCCATTGAAGGTCGGATAGGGTTTGAACAGGCGTCAAACTTAGCGAAAATCACGCGTGGCCTTATGTTTTGAATATTATTGACGTTTCCAAGCCATTTCTTTATGAATTCTATGTAAATAAAGATTTTGACTTTAACTTTGATTTATTTACTAATTGTAATGTAAATGCTTACCCTGACTCTCGCTTCAGTGAGGTTGGTCCACATCGCGATTTCCTCGCGAGTCGACATATCCGGGTAGCGGTTCCGCGCGAACGTCGCCTCCAACTCCTGAAGCTGTTGGCTGGTGAAGTGTGTCCTCTGCCGCCGCTGGCGCTTGTTTTTCTTATCCCCCTTGTCGTCTAGGGACTGGTCGTCTGGACCTACGCCTGGGGTCGTTGACTCCGTTTTGATGGTTGGCTCTGATGTCATAGGCCGACCTGTGGGCGTAAGAAGAATATTAGAGCCTATTTCTAGAGAAATCTATTTTAAGACAGGGATAGAAGCATAAAATCGCGTCTCTCGTTGCACTTGAACTTATACTCAAAGACATTATTGTTAATGCTGGTTTTTTTTTTAAGTTCAATACAAAAATCATTACCTACATTATACCTCAATCAAGGTATCAAATATGGTTCCATAAAAAAGCAATCAGTGAACTAGACCTCAGTCGCAAAGTGCTAGTAGCAAGTAGTAGCGCCTTTAATGCAACGGCTTAGTTCAAACCCAAATAAATATTTTTAACTACAAATTATTGTCAATTTTGTCAAATAATGAGACATTCCACACGTCTCAGAGTTAAGGGCGCATACGATGCGACTTGGGTGGATTTGGTAGGACCCAAGTTGCATCGGTTGTGGCCGAGGTTACCAATTAACCGTGTAGGCCGTCGCGTCGGCTCATTCCGTAACTGTATATATAATAACATAAAATAAAACCAGCATAACCTCACGATCAAAAATGACTCTATACAATTTCAATCAGTGAATCAGGGTGACGGTTGCAAAGTGCCGGTAGCAAGCTCATAATGCCGCGGCTTAGCCGAAGCGCAACTAATACTTTTACAACACATTGTAAATTCGTCCGCCTGATCGTCACTCCGTAATTTATGCCACCTGTAAAATCTATTTAGGCTATATATCTTTGTAAGGATATTGATAAATAAACAGGTACTTTACGAATATTATCATATATTTTTGGAACACATTTTTGTTCATGCACGTCAGGGATTGGGTAGAGTTTGTTTATATAGGCCGGCTTTTCTGTGATAGAGCTTTATCCTAGATTTGTGAGTTATTTATAGTTCTTTTTATTTGAGTCATTTAGTTGTAATCGACTCATAGGATAGGTATGCAATGTAGGTTACCCAGATCGATTCTCATCTTATATTTCTATATATAGAATACAATAGAACAGATAAAATTTTCTTTGACACACAGTTTACACACAACATTAACAAAAACAAAAAGAAACATCCCAAGAATGAACATAGCATTCCCACCGGGGACAGCGCTGGTTTTCAGACAGGGCCTATGATGATGTATAATTTCAAATTGACTGGCCTTACAGCTCAGTTGGTAGAAACTCTGCCTTCTACGATTTAGTTCGTTGGTTCAATTCCTACGCAGGACAAACTATTGTGTGACGGTCAAAACTGTTCGCTCTTTTTCCGGATGATATTAGCGAAGCGAGCGAAATTTTACTAAGCAGATTTTCCTATCCTCAGATAATTAAATATAAATAGCATTTATTCGAAAAATAGCAAAGACGAGTTTTGCATTAGGTAGACTTTATTTTACGAATTGTTTGACTACCAGAAGGATAAATTTATCCGCCCCTTTGACGGCCACATAGCTCGAAGATAGCTTAAAGAAACATAGTTGAAAATAGATCTAGTAAACATTTTCTTCGATATTTACAGCTTATTTATTTCGTGATTAAGAGTCCATTACAATGTTAACTACACCTTTTACCGTTTTGTTAATTTAGTGATGGAACAGAAAGATACAAAACAAACAAACAAACATACGCGACATACTTGTTTTATATTATATTGAAGTCACAATATTTTATTACAAATACAAATACAAAATTTATTTGCCAACTAAGTGTACAATAAGGTCTTAGGGTACATCTTTAGGGTACAATTTGGTGCTTAAGACTTAGTTGCCTTTTTCAGGCATTGCAAATTTGAACATGGTACGGATTTTTAATACTTTCAATGGACATAAACCATTGATTGATTGATTAATCATCCCAGAGTACTCGACAAGATCACACCGACACTAGGTTTTCACATCACTAGTTACAAATAAGCTTATTTTTAACTTTGCTTTCTAAAGGTATTTTTGTATTCTAAAACCACAACTATGTTATAATTTTACAACGCCGAAGTTTTTAAGTGAGAGCATTACACATATGCTATGGTTATCTTAGACTAAAAAACATGATATTGCGCTTACTTGTGGTAAATGATATTTTTATGAGTTTTTCTTTTTCCCCGTATGTGTTCTACATCCGAGCAAGATGCAGGGCATAATTAAGTAGTACTAGTACGGGTACTGTTACTAATACTAATAATACTACTACTAATCATGTCACTGGGTCTCTCGAGCCGGTGTGGTAAAAGGATTAAAACGCGCCTCAAATAAGCTCATTTCGCGAATTAATTTGAAACAGAAATTAATAGAATTCTGTCAGTCAGTTATGTTAAGCGAAACTTCCTTTTTTAGTTGTTAAAATCTTCCACTTACATATGCTCATCGTTATACAAAACAGCGCAGCATTTAAAATTTTGATACTTAAACCAGAATACGTTCGTTGGAATCGTATAATTCTAAACCCCACTCAGTTGTATTCGCACGTAATGTGGGAAGCTCGCGAGCTGTACTGAGATAATAATTTTCCTAAAGCGTTCTCATTCCGCACAGACACAGCTTTGAGCGAGAAAATAATCGTATTTTCAAGGAGATTTCAGACAGCAATCACTAGTTGCCAAGAGTGTTTAGTGTTATTATCCTACTTTCATATTATTACTGCATGCATTCTCTAAAAATAAGTGTTATTGTCATATTTATTTGTAAAGCTTATAATAGAATATTGATACGTAATACCTATTTCATTATATTTTTTAGAAGAGCGGGAAGTTTTCAGTCTACGTAATGCCGCGTAGCCCTACGTAGGTATTTACTTTGCACCGCCGGAATCAGTAACCATGCGACACAACGCGTTTTAACAGCGATCGATCAATACATTCGAGTTCTGATTGTTGGATACGTTATCAATCTCTACTAGGACCTAACGTCTATCATTCATATTAGTAAATACAGCATAACTTACAGCAGTAAATAACTGTTCGTTCAGCGCCTACGATACGAGTACAATTAACTGTCTTTGATAACGCCAGCAAAAACACGTATGCCGTAATTAATATTGAACAAACGTGTCCATTCAATATATTTCATGCAATCAAATGTTTCAAATTTTGTAGTGAATCATTTAGATACTTTTATTACGCTTTTTCAAGTTGATTGACGGAAAACTGTGTAAACATGTGTCCATTTAAATATTTCGTCAGTGCAATCTCATGGTAAGAATATTTTGGGCAGGAATCGAACAAATTTTCTATCTTCGCAGGCGGGGTGACTACCAATTAACTAGCTACAAGCTTCTTATATACAGAGGCGTTATTTATTAAAAAACAAGTTAACAGAATAATATTATTTACTTCTACCCTTCCTAACCAGTGAACTTAGAAGTCCTTTATTTAATTGCGTTTGACTTTCTTTAAATAAAAATAATAATTATGTGATTAAAGTTGTGTTGGAAAGTAACTTAAATGCTCACTATCAATTATCAGTAAGTTATGTAGTTAAATCTAGAGAGGCAGTGACCTAATAAAAACATTTCAGCTCAGAACTCTGAATATCATCGAACCAAAAAGCGCAGGTCTGGACAATCGACAGGGATTTCCATAAAGCCAATATACGAGGCTTGATTGCAGGCAGGCGTTATCAGTAACGAATTGATGTAATAACACCGTATCACCCTTTCAGATAGCTCTGCTGACACTTTTGTAATAATGCATTGTTACAGTATATGACAATCGGGTCAATAGTTTGAGTGTTCAATTAGTTCTTTGGTAATTTAACCTTGACTTTGGCGAACACAAAACAAACGCTTACAACCAACTAATTTAGCATTAGGAAACTGCCTCCTGCATTTGGTTTCCGGAATGAACCCGGTAAAGGTATTTGAGATAGGGAGTAACTTACTTAAATTTTTTACTTCTTTGATATCTTCAAGTACAGTAACATTACACAATGCTATTAATAAACAAAAAAAAACTTTTTTGTAAACTAAATTGCATTCGCGCCATATCCCGATACTAAGGATTAACGTGCTATTCTTGTGACAATAAAATATCCAAAAATAGTTACCTACTGAGAATGCTTTTTATAGTATATATATATATATATATATATATACTAGTATCAAACATTGCTTAAATATCTTATCAATATATAATGTTTTAATTTATATTTTATGGATATCGGATTAGTATTAATGATTTTATTGTTCTGTACACTGCCAAATTTTGTCCAGTAATTGATAAACATATACAGGATGATAATTATTCTAATTATAAACTATATCTACTGTATATCATAATATAACACCACCACCATGTAATGCTATGTGCAATATAGGACCTGGAATGACAAAAATTTAAAATTCCTAACGAGTGTAGTTTTTGAGATCGCAACAAAGACTAATAACTACCCGAAAAAAAGAAAAAAAAGAAACTGTTTTGTAAAAAAATCTACAGAATTGCAGATCACACAAAATGACAGTAGAACCGTATATCTAAAGCAAACGCAGTAAACCGTCGGAAATTCTACAGCAAATACAGCTCGCCGTTCTAATGCTTTTACAAATAGGCGGTTGCCTATCCGCGGTAATGGTCTCGTGTGGCGAAGCCTTAATCTGCAACTGCAATCACGTTATTTCACGTTTCAATTAAAATGTATTGCCTATTTTATCTTAGGATGATGAATCATATTCATCTTTTTATATAGGATTAAAATGCAAAGCCTAAACTGGTGGTTGTGGAGATTTCAAATTTTGAGGCTAAGTTCTTTGTAGGGTGTAAGTTTCCCAAATGTTTAGTTTCTGGAGCCTTCTAATATGCAATAACTGTAAATGTTTAAGTAAGTACTGTTAAGACCACTGTTTTTTCTTTGTGTACAAATATCAAATAAATCCCTTATCCAAGAAGAAAATATATATTTTATATAAAAATCAAACGGACAGACGCACTGAGATATATACCGTAACAAAAATGCTCCAAAACTGACGCCTCGAGGCATTCATGAAATTACTTAGAAAAAAAAAATAACTTTGCGGACCACCATAGGTGACTGTAAAACATCTAAAAGTAAACGCATTATCTAATAATAACCTAATAAACCTTCAGGAACTCTATGGACACCCCACGCCATTTTAATGCTTTTACAAATAGCGAGCTGTTGCCTATCGGAGGTATTGGTCTCGTGTGGCCCAGCCTTAATCTGCACGTGCGATCACAATATTTTATATTTCAATAGTTAATTACTCAAATTTTATTATTTATGAAAAAAAAATTATATACGCCGCGTGTGAGAAATATTTAGTTTTTGGGGTCTTCTAATATATGTAATCATAGAAAATATATTAGTCCACTGCATTTACTTAGTTACTTATACCACATGGGCAAAACCGGAAAAAAGTTAAAATAACTTACTCATTTACTGATCATCAAGAAATCTCTTAAACTACGAGTCTGAACTTTTGCATGGAGTTTCTTTGAAGACATTCGCTAAGACTCGCTAAGGAGTTTAGGGAATTCCTCGGGCGACAAGTCATCGATGTTTAGACTATAACTCGATCCCATATGATTTCTTTATCTGGTTTTTGAATTGCCTGTCAAATCTCAAAACCTACTACAATCTACCGGTTATGCAAGACGACATATAGTAGGTGTAATCTTAATCCCCGCTGCAGTGTGCATTGAAGCTTTGAAAGCGATAAAGGTGGATTATATATATATGCCATATAGTTGTTTCCTACCAATTTAGTAGCATATGACTTATACCAAGTTCGTCCGGGGAAGTATTGCCTCAAAGAAGTACCTACCTAATGCATTCACGTAACTGTGATCTGATTTGAAAGGTGTGGTTGGCGGTGAAATTACAGGCACATGAGACGTTCCAACTTCAGTCTTAGAATTACGTGCACGTATGATGCGACTTGGGGCTTCCTGTAACTTAGTAAAGGAGGAGCCAAGTCATATTGCTGGTTATAGGCAAAGATTAACACCAGGTGGGACATCTGCTCGTTCCGTAACTTTATAACATAAAAAAATGCTAGTTGCTCATAGATTTATGTAACCCTTCGCTGTGTCTTTCAAAATTGACGGTTAAAAATATGAATTGAAAACCGAAATTTGTGCCTAATTAACAAAGGACATTCTCACTAGCTGAAAGTAAACACATTAAAGGAAAGGCAGTGTTATCAATGGAGTGTTGTGAAGTGGTAGACGTGTTAGATATCAAAAACACATGTACACATGTAAACTAGAGTGGCGGTACAACCAAAGGTGTAGATATCATAGATTATGGAAGGCTAGTTCGGTGATGGATGGGGCGGCGAGTCAAAGCGTGTCGATAAACGCTATCGTTATCTACTCTATCGATGTATAGGGCTGTCGTTTGTGGTCAGTGTTCGAGCGCGAAAATTGAAAACGTGGACGAAGTTTCTCTGAAAAAAACTATTTCAAACGTTTAAATAAAATAATAATAATAATATCGATGGACAATTCACACAGCGCCATCTAGCCCCAATCTAAGCATAGCTTGTACTACAATTGTAATACATATATACTTTTTTGTAAATACATACATATAATACATATTACACCCAGACACAGAACAAACATCCATATTCGTCACACAAATATTTGTCTTGGGTGGGAATCGAACCCACGACCTATAGCGCAGAAAGCAGAGTTACTACAACTGAGCTGAGGCCTGTCAAAGGTTAACTTTTTAGGTTAACATTGTGATGCAGCCTAAATAATAATTAAGATCTTCAAGCAAATTCAGGATCTGTGGTATGAAATCAGCCTAAAATCGCGTTAGAATATTGATTAATCAGTTAGAACGAATGAAGTTTTTTTTCCGTAGCAGCCCTATAATCTATCGTGAAACTGTAATCGTCGAGGTGAGCGGTAGCGTTGCTAACCTTTGAGACCGTAATCCCGCCTTGTTCATTATATACCGATGTGATTGTAGTGTGTACAGATTGATGGTTTTAATGAAACCGTATGAATTTATTATAAGGTAGAATGAAAAAGTTTTTAACTAAAAACTCTTGTAGTATTTTTATGTGAAATTACAAATAAATCTGTAATGTTTTATTTTGCCACGTGGGCTGTGAAGTAAGAAAGAGTAATAACTTAATTGCAAACAACGGACATGAACGACATGATCTGAAAGGTCAATGAAATACTTAGTACAAGTAAAGAGCATTCTTATACTTACAGGCTACATATGAATATGTTGTATTATCCATTAATAGAAACATACCTTTAAGTTCTGATATTCGCTCCTTATTAGAAGCAGTAATTATGTAAGTGCCGGTGCGATCGTTCGTTACCCATAGTTTCTTTAAATTGTTGAGACCGTCATATTATATTGTATTGCAATGAAATAACAGCTATTTTAAACTGATTTATTATTATAATAACTGAAGTAGTCTTAAAAGGATAGATGTAGAAGATAAAGTGTGAACAGTTTTTTGGTTGTATTCTGATAGGCTGTATTAATCTTCGTCGATATGTCGTTTTAGAAGGTCAGAATCGGAATCACATCGGAGAATCTCCTTTTTTAACTTAACTTTATTTATTACTTAAGACCTATTGAAATTCGCGCAGTTTTTATTGCTTGTTGTACCTACAAGGTTTAAGACCGCAACCCGGTTTTCAGCGGAAAAATGATTACAATTTAATGTTTTATCAGCCAATGAGTTTTGACCGCAATTTAGCGACAAAAAGGATAAAACATACATACACTGTTATAGTTTTAGCTGTAACCAAGTGGTCACTATTCACTTAACTAGGTCACTATTCAGCACAAAAATTTTTTTTTTTTTGTTCAAACTTTCATTTCAAACCTTTTTAATACGCAACCAAAGAGGTCAGCCAGCTAAAAACCTCAATGATAAGTTTACTACTCGATCGAATAATTTCAAAAATTCAAAATTGGAATATGTACTTACTGTCATCTGTGTGCTTACGATCGCGTCGCGGCCGCGGGGGGGCGTACAGCGACTGCTCGACGCCGGAGCCGCCGGACGCGAGCGACGAGTGTCCACTGTCACGAAACTCGCCCGTCTCTGCCCATACTGTTGACAAAAAATCTATTTAAATTCAGTGGCACAATTTATTATGATTATAATTGGTACATTGGTATTCGTTCGTAGGCGGTTAGAAGAAAATTTGTGCATTCTGTTTAATGCGCTGGTACAAATTTAAATTTACTTTTCATGTATTCTATCGGTAATTATTTCAAATTAACAGAACATAATATTTAACTTTAGTTCTTTATTTTTTGTGTTAAGTTATGGAATGAGCAGATGACCCGATAAGTTTTCTCAAACTTAACGCCTAGGTGCCAATCTTTCAGAAACTATATAACCGCACTATGAAAGAACAACAAAGTCAACTTTAGTTCTGAACTGTGCACCTAAAAACGTCAGAACGATCATCATCGCACGCAAGTCAAAAATCTCCCAAAATTATTGTTGTCCTAGAAAATAATTCACCGAAACGATCCATTACGTTATCCGTACAAATTTGTTCATTAATCACGAGAGACAAACTAACTTCTAACTAATTTACTACAAATGTGGTCAATAAACTGCTGAATATTCATGTGAATATCTTGAAAAAACCATCTACAAAGTTATTATATGTCCTCGCTAAGAAACGCGCTTTTTTAACTCTTAGAGAAGAAAGATGGTTCATGTGTTTCTTGATAATCATTGGAAGTTTGTAGTACAAGTGTGTGAACAATCTTTTGACCTGGTTATATAAAATAACATATTTTAAAATTAGGCTTTTGAAAAAAACTGTTTACATATTTACAAACAATTTAGTTAGGTGGTGTAGGAATATTATGTATTATGTATTTTTTATTATATTGTTGGCTATAGGATGTAGAAACAAAACTGGAGAGAAGCCATAAATTCCATAAACCATTTCCACCTAGTTTTAGTTGTTCTATTAATTATCCTGTGTTTTAGGTCACAGATAAATTAGTCAAAGGGACAACTGCCGTGCCTACTACACAAAACGCGACCAGATGTTTATGTGATTTATAACCCGCTTATTTGTAATCATTATAATATTGCAATACATTTCGTAATGTTTTGTCTCTATCTATTTGACTGTTCTTCAACTCAGTTGGTAATAGGTCTTCCCGTGCATTAGCCTTAAGTTTTCGTAGCCATCTGTGCTGTGGTTTTGGGTTCAATTACCGCCCAGCGCAAAAGTTGTGTGATAGATATTTGTTCTGTATCTGGGTATTATTTTACAACATCTAAACATTTACAAAATTATAAAAATAATATTCCAGTTATATTACCCACAATATAAGCTCTGCTTAGTTTTCGGCTAGATGACATTGCGTAACGATCATCGAAATTTATGTATTAGATTTTTCCTGGCACACCTACGATTTGGAACACAGTCATACAAGTGAAAGCCTATACAATATTTTTATTTTTTATTTCCTGTACTTTCACAAACGAACTCAGCACAATTCAACTACCCCAAAAAAAAAACTTTGTCGATTGTTTTCAAATAAATTTTACACAGAAGTACGACTTTTTAATTACATACTCATTAAAAACTGAATGAAGCCCTAAGAATCTACATTGTATTTTTATGTCCGTCTAAACTGCGCTAGGTGGGTAACTAAAGTAAAAAACCAATCAAATGCGCAAACTAATAATTCTCTCACGATTTGTTTGCGCGAGTCGTTTTATTTGCATCAAACAATACATTTTGTTACAACAGATTTTTTATTGTTGTTTATTTAAAGTTGTATCTGCATTGTGACATCTCTGATCCCATTGTTTTCGGGAAAGTCACGTACATTCGATTGATGGCTCTATAAATGGTAATTACAATTTAAAAAAAACATTATGCGGTAACTTTCTTATACTGTATACATATAGTACATACATACAGTATATTACAGTTGTTATTTCGATCTTTTTCATGCTTTTGCTATCCCAAATTTCAAATGTTATACAAATCTTGACTGCACGATGAGATCTGTGCAATGTAGCGAACATAGATGAGGAGCAAGGAAAATAATTTTACGCTAATTAGCTCTTGCATCAGGACTTGATACTAATTAGCAAGTAGAATTGGTTTTTAATATTTTTCCAACCTGAACTTGTATTTTATCCATGTTACGTTATCTGTAGAACAAACGTGCGTCGGTCCTACAAACGTACATAGTACACAAATACGTGGTGTTTGGTTTGATAACGATGATAACCGCTTTTATTGTTTTATTGCGGGTTTTAAACAGCACCTCTTGCCGATGGTCTGAATGTACAGTCATGGTGGAATTTTGTGCTAAAAAGTTATGGGCGTCAAAACTGATACCTCCAGAAAACATAATCTACCTTCATTGTTTTCCGGTATCTCATAGTTAGGATTTATTTATTTCATTCATTATTGCACACAGAAAAAAAGCGATGTACAAAAGGAGGACTTAATGATAAAAGCGTCAAATATTTTGTTGGGTGTACATTTTTATGGACGAATTATAATACTATTGGTTTTTCAAACTTTAGTGTACAACACATGGTTAAAATTATTATATTTTTTTACTTAACTATTTATAATAAACCAATTACATCTTTCAAATATATTAATTAAACCAAATTATCTCTTATCAAACCAAATATTTGAAATAGCAAAACATAACCCAGATATACATAAACCTAAAAGCACATACATAGTGGGTGCCGGCGAAATTGCAGGCGCATGAGACGTAACATCCCCGTCTCGAGGTGATTGATGGACGCAACGCAGTGCGACTTGAGTCATCTCGTACTATGGAGAGGACTTGAGTCGTATTGCTGTTGTCTATGGGTGGCGGTTACCACTTAACATCAGGTGGGCCGTCAGCTCGTTCCGTGACTTCAATTACAAAAAAAAACCTTTATCGGAATCACCTTTGGAGCTGACTGTACAGTATCACCAGAAATAGGTGTTGTAACATCATCAAACAGCAGATCATAATTTTTATGATGGACTGCGACAATAGAAAATAGCATTTTATTGGAAAATTAACATCTATTGTGGCAATAATTGGATGATATGGAAAACGGGGACACACGTGAGTCAATTTTTTATTGTGTCCTAGGTCATCATTTTCTTTCATCACTAGTTCGTTGTACAACTACTTTGCCTATGAAATTTATCTGAGAAACATCATATAACTCTGAATAGTTCGAGCATTATTAGTTTGTTTATTTCATTTACTATCCTATTTAGATATCTTATTTATACTATCTGCCCATAGTAAAATAAGGTTCATGCTACTGCTATGTTTTACATGGATTTCATTCGCAATGATAATTATCTTTCTGCCAAAATCAAATAATTGTAATAATGTTTTTTGTTGCTTCATGATTTTTGTCAAATTCTTAAAATTCGTCCAATTCCTAAATTAAATCAATATTATATTTTAATATAAAAAAATATAATTACTTTGAAATCACAATAAAAAAAAACAAGATATGTAAAGGTTGTTCAAAATACAAAATATAAAAAGCGTGTATTTGCTATTTGTTCAAAGAGATAGTGGATATACGCAAATACAAGTAGGAAGGTTTATAATTTATGACTTATGTTGAGGAACTGATACTGTACAACTTGGATATATTTTGTCGCAGGAAGGGAACTAGGTACGAGTAGTTATCTGATCAACCGACAAACATGCATGTAAATTATAAATAATAATATTAATTAATATCGGTGGACATTTCACTCAGTGCCATCTAGCCCCAAAGGAAGCTAAGCATAGCTTGTATCATGGAAACCAGGCAACTGATATATTTTATATACTTTTTTGTAAATTCGTACATATTAGACATATTGACACCCAGACCCAGAACAAACATCTATATTCGTCTTATAAATATTTGTCCTGGGTGGGAATCGAACCCACGACCTTCAGCGTAGAAGGCAGGGTGACTACCAACTGATCTGCGAAGCCAATCTAGTGGCTCACCCTAAATTGAGAATTCGAGAATATATATTTTAAAGTTGGTATTATATTACCACGATGAGACTAAACTTTAAAATTAAAATTAGTACTTATAATTTTTACCTTAACCTTTAGCCTTACCCTAATTCACTCACATAGTCCACGGTTACGCTAATGCATTATCGTTTTGTTCCAGCTTGAGAGGCGTGGCCGCCGGTGAAATGACAGGCACATGCGACATTCCATCCTCGAGTCTCAGATTGACCAACTTATGTCTTCCCATACTTAAATAGGTAGCGTACACTATATTATTGTTATGGGTGGATACTGCTTAATATCAGGTAGGTAATCCAATTGTTACATCATTCAGTAACGAAAACTAACAACTAAAAAGCCATTTGTAAGTGCACAAAGATTTACACTCTTTTACTTGCGTGTTATCTAAAATAGGAACTTAAACAAATGTAGTGAAACCCGTCTTAGCACTTGAAGAATCCCACGTTAATCTCGTCCACAATTATCAGACCACCGTGCATCGCTCGTGCTAGGCTGGTTAATAACATAATCCTGATAACGGAAGAAGTGACGGCCGAGTGCGTGTTTCCGGTACAGCTGGAGCGTGGTGGTCTAGTGGTACTGACCCCGAGTTTCAATCCGGAGGTCGCCAGTTCAAATCCCTAGTGCACCTGTGAGTTTTTCGAGTGAAAGATTTATGTGCGCAATACCACGTTCTCAAAACGGTTAAGGAAAACATCGTGAGGAAACCGACATGTCCTAGACTAAAAAAAAAATGTGAGCCGTCACGGGACGCCTGGCAGATGTGAAACATCGACATTATTTTGTAAGAAACTAAGTACCCCATCACTCATAATGTTTATGATTTGTCGTAACCTTGAACGGACCAATCAGCGCTCATGCCGTGGCGACGCGTCGCCAAGCCAGAAATCGGTTTTACGTGCGGCTATAGATGTTTCACATCAAAATTCGAAGATATGTGTCAAGTGTATGAAAGGAGCCTCTGTGAGGCGCACTTAAAATCCTTTCACCGCACTGGTTCGACAGAACCAGTGACTCAAACAGAAGCTGGCATTATTCTGGTTCTGAAGACTTGACTAAGGAAATTCAATAGCAATGAGGACATTCTCAACTCCTACTTACATCTGTTAGCCTACGAATAACATAAAGAGGAAGATGTTTATTTGTGCTTTCGAGCGACACCGATTTTAAGTATGAGGATGGTTATGGACGAGAGAGAAACAGGCTACTTTTTGTCCAGGAAATATTAATGGTTCCTAAGGGAAAGATCTGTATTAAATGATTTGACTGGCCTCACAGCTCAGTTGGTAGTAACCCGGCCTACTGCGTTATAGATCATGGGTTTGATTCCCACCCAGGAAGAACATTTGTGTGACGACCATAGATGTTTTTTCTGTATCTGGGTGTTAATATGTATTATATGTATGTATTTACAAAAAAAAAGTATAATATCAGTTGTGTGGTTCCCATGATACAAGCTATGCTTAGCTTACTTCTGGGCTAAATGGCGCTGTGTGAAATGTCCAACAATATTTCTTTATTTATTATTGTAATTTGATTATGGTTCTGTCATGTTGGGTAAAACCCTTATAACATTTGTATATTGAACAGTTGTAGCTGACTGTACGTTCTAGTATAATAATGAGATAAGTGCAACGGCACGCGGTGCTGACACTTGAGATTAGAGACCACAGGGGATGCTCGGCCACGGATTCATTACATCATGTTATTCGTTACTTGTAAGGAATGACCTAGTTTCATTTCGAAGTTCATTTCCTAAACTAAGGTTCTAAGGACTTTTACAGTGTACTATTTAAAATAGTTCGGCTATTTTACCAATAGGCAGCGTGGCTTGTACTATGGGGACTTGATAAATTATAGTACAATGTGTAATATTTCTCTTACATAAACTAGACTCCTAGACACAGAACATACATCTTTATTCGTCATACAAATGTTGTCCTGGGCAAGAATTTGAACCCACGACCTACTGTGCAGAAGGCAGAGTTACGGCTAAATGAGATGTAGTCGAATACTGTAATGTAATATGGTGATATTTTGTAATAAATAAGGCATAACACCAGTCCAGCAACGAAATGAGAAATGTGAGCATCAAATACGATGGTATAGATTAGATTACCTGTCTACTGATAGTCATTGTAATACGGGCTCATGGTACCGCTACCGTGCACCTATCTTTACCTACCGAAATATCTACAGCCAATCGCAACGCCATTCATAAATTATCGCTCAAATTAATGGCGTGTAAGTTATTAATGGCCGCTGGATTAGGATACATCCATTTTATTCCTATTTTACCTACCATAAAGAACTTTCATTGAAAACGTACACAAATTCACGAGAGCATCCACTAATTTTCCACGATTTTATCTCGTTCGCACTTACCGCGGAAACGTATACCTCTCTCCCTTTAGCGACCCTTTCAATCGACGCGATTCATCATCGTTTCGCGGTTTACTGATTTTCCATTCAGGCTGAGGATTGGCCGCTTTCGAAAGCTTTTCGGTTAAATTACGTGCATTATACTCGTACTGAAAACAGTTTACTACGATGCCGCCGATTTACACGACTGCCTGAAAAAGGAGTGCATTGTTTTTATGATATCGTAGCACAGACTACGAGTGTCTTAAAAAAGAAAGGACACGACATTCGAAGTCCCTGCGACCCCAATTAGTATTCCAAATAGCCGCCGACATATCGTACACGTACATAAAGCTGCATAAAGTGTAAAGAGTGGACCGCTTCGGAGTCACGAACGTCGCATAACTTTCGCGTGGATGATTCGTTTACTTCCAACTTCAATCTTAAAATAACAGACGTAAGTGCTAAAGTTGTCCGCAAGTATTCTGAGACTTGGCCCCGGGCGCCGTTTTTACTTCACCCGAGCAATAACAGTCTTACGGCGCTCGCGAGTAGGTTCAAAACGATGGAGTGCCGGGCGGCGGCGTCGAGTGCGGGACTTTGAGGCTTATGGTAATTGTAATAAAGCGGAGTGCAGCAGTTATGGGACGTGAGAGGTTCTAGACCAAATCCCAAGTAAGCTGTAACTTCCTTTTGGATTTTCAGAAGCCATTTATCAGTCTGATGTGGGCGTCTGGAAATTTTTCATGTTTCGTTATTGTAGGAGAGACATGACACGTACGCGGCGAACATTCTTCGTTTGTTTATTGGCCGCATGTCTATCGGTCTCAAGGACGTTTGTCGTTTTCACGTTCTGCGGCGCGGCGGGTCAGATGCCAGCTTTTTTAGGGTTTCGCTAATAATCTGTTCTCATTACGTAGCACTATAGTCAATTCCTAAACATCCCTATATTTATTACAGTATAATAAAATAAAATATCTACTATCTAATAAAATATATGCCTACCATTAAATCACAGTGAATTTTGGTGGAGCAACTAATTTTCGGTCTATGAATTAGTGTTTATGTCCCTAGATTCTAATAGTGCCCCAGGCGCACATTATGAGAGAGATAAATCAAGTAACCCTTCCCTGGCGCAAGCAAATTGCCTACCACCTGAGACTAGTAAAAATACCCCGCAAATTAGACTTGTGGTCGCTACACTCGCTAAATTAAACTTAGGGGAGAAAAATCATGATTTCAAGTTGGTCTCAAAATAAGTGTTTCTTTGTAACAAGTCGCGAAATATTGCGGTATTTTTCGTTGGATTTTCGAATTTATATAAACATGATTAAGAGGCTTATAAAAACTATAAAATCAAATTTGCTTTCGATGCTTTTCTAAGCGCTTTACTTGTTTTAGACATACCAAAACTTTATTTATTACGCATCACAAAAAATTACATTAAGTCAACCCAAATAAAACCACGATGTACGCCATACCACAATATTAAAAGGTCTAAGGAGTTGAGGGGTCGCGAAATTGGCCACCAAAATACTATCTAGCGGTCGAGGGTGAAACTGTTCAGAAGGCAATCACAGGTCCCATATGGGCACAAATTACTTTCCCTATTTGCTTCACAGATACACTGCGATGACAATGCGAATGGGGTGTCCGGACTTGTATTTGTACCATTGTAATAGGGTTAACCTGGGTGAGATGTTTGGATTTAAGATAAAGAAATTATATAACGGTTTGTTTAAAAAAAAATATAATAAAATTGATGAAAATTTCACATAGCGCCAAATACGGAAACTAGATAACTGAGAGAATAGTTATATACCTGCATTTTTGAAGTAAATATTTTTTAAGCCCATACACAGAACAAATATCTATACATGATACTGTGATCTATAGAGGAGAATGAACCCACGACCTATAGCGTACAGGGCGGGGTTACTACCAACTGAGCTGAGAGGCCAGAAAAAATGATAATTAACGTTTAACCAAGTATTACTAAGATACATATAGCGAACAAAAATACTGTAGGTATTTAAGGCTTTACTGTAGGCAAGTTATTCATGAATTAAGAAATATACAACAGGGTGAAACTTCAAAAATAAGTTATGGTTATGCAGACGAAAAAGAGCTGGTGTGTTGTGGCATATGTCGGCTCGGGCTCCACTGTATCGGGATTAGGGTACCATAAGCGATGCCATTCTGTACCATTTCAATTTACATAAATATTAGCGGGAGCTATAATGTCATAAATATATTAGTGCGGTGATACAGATTTTATGGTGATTACAAAATTATAGTACCGATCGCGAGGGTAACACCCAGCCCTCGCTGGCTTTACTAAATGACGTTTGGTTGTAACGTAAGATAAACGTTATTACATTTGGAAAATAGTAAGAAAATACCAGCGTAAAAATATAAGGGTGCGGGAGTAATAAGCTCTAACGCTGAAAATGTGCCAATACAATAGCATATCTCCCACCTCAGAGGGTTTGAGCCTCGCAGAGATATTTCGTGGAATAATGTAAAGTCATAATATTATAATTATGAGGATCCCGAGGCCGATGTGTCTCATAACGCGACGTCATTCGCCATTGTTACAATTTTCGCGTCATATATTACATGATGTGTCAACGTATTTTACAGAAATGCCTCATCAGCTGGGCTCGGTTGCAAGTTACATAAAACCGTGGGTAGGTATGTAATACGTATTATTTAATAAATCGGTAAAGTTATTTCTGACGATTTTTCTTTCTATTCTTGTCACATCTGAATCATTAAATTGAAGTAATGAAATAGTTGTTAAATAAAAATATTTTTCAGAATTGAATAAGACACAAAATGCAAAGACTAATAATTTTCAAGATTTAATTAGTACGATAATACTAATGTTCACGGGATTAAAAATAAATTGATTGATTGATAAGGTAAAACCTCACGGTGTCAAGTTTCGACAGTCGTTATCTTACAAATAAAGTTAACCTTTAACGCTCCAGATGAAATGTGAATAGAGATCCAGTTTTCCAACATTTCTTCTAATAAGTAATGGTACTGCATTTTTTTCCCAAATGTCCTGAATTTGATATATTATTGTGTCGTTGCATTATTTTGTGTACTTTGTGACCAACATTACGGAAGGGCGTTATTGTATTTATGTGTACAAATGGTTCGTGTTGTGATGTCGGCGTTAGGCCATCATAGACCATTATGTCACTATTTGTTCTAGATCCATTGTTGCAGCGAGGCGAGGGTAACTGAGCATCGTTCAGACAACAATTTGTCATAAAATAAAAAGATTTATTGCCGAAGTATCCGATGTGTGTGCGATGCGCGCCACTCTTTTAACAACCGTTATTCTTCCCTTTTATAGCGTCAAATAAAATGAGAATGAACGAAAAGTAATATTTAACAAAAAGATGAGGCTATTATTTTAGAAATGTATTATTACCTGTGCGTTGTAAAATCCGTGTATTTACGGGGACATTACTTTTGATAAGTAATAAAATGTATATCGGGTTGTCTTTCGCACGACACCTACTATACATAAATTACCGGTTCTGTTTGCAAACAAATCATTTCCTGGAATGGGATTTTTGTGGGTGAATGTGTAGGAAAAGGGTGTAGATCTAACTGACCATTATAACGTGTGCCGGTGACAGATGTGTTGGTCGTCGGCGCAAGGGTTACCGGTTCCATCTGTCAGGCACTACTATCAATCACTGACTGTTGTAAATATTGTGATGCACCCATTGACTTATTGTTGATAGATCAGTCGCTTTCATGCTGCGATGTATCGTTTACTTTTGGCAACTAGTGAAAGTCAAATTATTTCGACTGACAAACTATTTGTCTTGTTGGTAAATAATTTGTCGGTCTAAACTTATAAACATGAGAAAAATATTTCAAAAAATGTCTCAAGACAAGCTACACCACCTAAGCAATTTGAATTAACAGGATTCCAGGAGGAAGGTGTGAGGCGGCATTAAAATGTCAAAGGCGATAAAAAATATTTCAATGTCAACATTTTGGAAGTTCATGCAGTTCGCGCGTTGCGCGGGGCGTGACCGCGAATTCTGCGCAACAGATGTCGCTATGCATCCGCCCTCGGATCGCCTCCAAAAAACGCGTCTGGAAGGCGTGGTAGTAATAAATTTTGTCAAAATATGCTCGACACAAACACTTCCCATAGTTCGCCCTATTAGAATAACAGAACAAATCTTTATAATTTGTTAACAGGCATTCAGAATGGGTGTCACATGTCTCGGTTGGCGCGAGGAATGCTCGACGAATTTATTTAGTTTCGACATCACTAATTGCCGATGACAAAGTTTAATAGCTCGTGCACATGTTAATAGGCGATGAAAAAAGTTAAACAAAAAGGAGTATATAAATAACGCGTAGGATTCTAATTTTAAAATTTCTCTTTTTATTTTTGTTTTTGATCTAATTCAAATTTTCTCATTGAGCCAATTACACAAGAAAATTAAATGAGTACTCAAAAAAGGTTTATTAAAGTTTCTTAATGTCTCATGTAGATATCGAACATTGACAGCCCAAAAACCTATAGCCATCATTAAAGATTTGGCCAAACTAACAATTACATTGAAATAACAATTAAATTGAAAATTAATAATTCAGAAAAAAACACAAAGGTATACAATTACTTATAATATAAAAGGACATAAAAGCGGCGATTCTGCTCCCCGCGGGCTTAAGCGAGGGTTGCAGTTTTTTTTATAAAAAAAAAACTATGATCATGACACCTCTAGGGTGCTGTCAGACAGTGTGGCACCGGGTTTTTGTTTAGCAGTTTTTGTATTAATAAATCACAAGTCGTTTGTAGGTTCGCCGGTGTAGTATCAAAGGTCCATGTTAGTGGTACGTCTCGTTGAGATACGAGTTTTTGCATTTTGGATTTTGATGTCAGTTAAATGTATTTTAATAATTAAACTTCTTCCTTCTACACGACAAGTGAAATCTCTCGCTAAACAGTTGACAGACTACGTGAGATCTCTGGGCACAATCACAGAATTCAACCTTCGAAAAAGTTTGTAGATTCTTATTACCTTACCTTTTTGCCCGCATCTGAACCTACTCCAGCCATTCTAGGTGTCGTGATGTTTGCTTTTAGATTTGGACCTCAATATTTTTGTCAGCTAATCTGATTTTAGCTAAACTGTAAAAAATTGAAGCCTAAATACTTGTACCTAATTATCCGAACAAAAAATTTGAGTATGGTAAGTAAAATCTACCATTTTACACGCTGTAATATAAACGACGTATAACAGAAGAGTCTCGTCACTAGTCTGCGCTGCATTGAAGCATGATCACTGTAAATGAATCCTTGTGTAAATTTATTTTTATTAATAACATACTAATTTCTTTGGATTTTATTAACACCACTAAATATTATAATAAGTAACCCGTCTGGATCTCGGCAAGCTAAACAGACCGTTGCGCATGCGTCGGTCAGATTTGGGTACATTCAGATAAAGTGTAATCTCTTAGACAAGGCAAATATTTGTCCCTTCCCGGCCTCACACCTATCTGGATGCAGTTTAGCTTTGTATAGCTGATGTTATTGTAGGATCGGTGCCCAAAATGTGATAAGAATCGTAAAATCTCTAAATAGAGAGACTACGATATGGAGTAAATATTTTACAAAATAAAAAACCCAAGATTAATGCTATTGCTAACGACAGCCTGTATGCATTGCCTTGTATTGCATCGCAAAGCGTACGAGCATGACGAGATGTCTATCGTAATTATTTCACATAGCACTGCACTAAGTATCCAAAATAAGTCATGATAGAGCAGTAAAACTCACGCCAAGTTCGTCCGGGGAAGTACTGCCAACCTGCCCAATTCTGCCGCCAAGCAGTGACGCATTCGCATTACTGTGTTCCGGTTAGAAAGGTGTGGTTGGATCGGAATTACAGGCACATGAGACATTCCACCCACACGTCTCAGATTTATGGGCGCATACGATGCGACTTGGGGCTTGTCATACCTAGTAGGGGAGGACTCAATTCGCATTGCTTGTTATGGTCAGAGGTTACCACTTAACACCAGGTGGGCCATCGGCTCGTGAGTGTCGTCTGCACCACAACATAACTCGTAACTAACTAATCATAACTACACAAAACTTAGTAGGTAAAATTCTTACCAAAGTACCTGAGTAACCATAATCAGAAACTAAGTTACGCAAGTTATAATCCTTGCCATCGCAATTGGTCGATTATATAAGACTTGAAGCTTTGTAACAGAATTATTTGACGAACTTGTAGAAGTTAAGATTAGTTATGTTTATATTTTATTAGAATTAAAGATTTATTAGATTAAGAAAATTTATTGGATTGGCGTACGCTTCTTGTAATATGAGTAAATTATTAAAAAAAGAATGCACACTCTTGAACGAGACAACTTTAAGTATTGCTAGTTTCAATTAATGCGTACATATTAATCTCTTATACATTCAATTTTCTTAAATTCGTGATATTTAATAAACTTTACAGAAATAAAGTATAAAGTACAACGGAATGGGTTAAAATCGAATTATGTGAATCTTCTACTGATGAAACAAGAAAAAATGTTTAACCAATCAACGTTCAAACCAAAAGCAGGATCAGAAATAGGGTGTTATAGAATCGCGTACAAAAATTGAGCCCCACATAATTAATTTCCCATATTTTGCCGCAAGGAATAATGAGATCTCGGTAAAGGTAAAAATGGCGACGACAATCGAGAAGGCTTATGCAAGATTTTTGCAGAATCTGATCAATTTAAAATTAAAGCCACGAAACGTGTTTTTCGCCTATTTTACAAAAACCTCGGATATGAGAACAATCTTCGACGGATAAGCTTCGCATACGCAGATCTGATGGGATTTCTTCCGATCACCTTCAGAAAAAAGGAACAGGGCAGGCGAATTTTTATTTGATATTTTTTAATAAAATTGCACTAACATGCATGACATATTTTCAGCGCAGTATTATACCTATATACGGAAACATTTTATAAATTACTGATAGTTTGTGATAGTAATAAAAAAACTGTGTTAGTTTTAAAAGTAAATTATTAATACAAACATTATATGTTCCCTGCATTTGTTGAAGGAGTAGGCAGAGCCTCAATTGGCAACTTCTCACATTGTGGTACATTATCGTGTGAACGAAAAATAGTGACCTCAACGTACCATTGTTTTCCCAAAATTATTTACTTGTTAACAGATCTAGTTATACAAATTATCTAAGATTTTTAACGAAAAAACTGACACACATGATCATCCAAAAATACAATATCCGAATTACGACAGCAATCGCTTAATAGACTTAGCACAATAGGTTTAATAAATAAAATGTGCATTTTAATCCCCTATTTAAATTCAATAGCAAGCAAGTGTAGGCCTAATCATCGCAATATAATGGTCCACCGAGTCAAGGGGTGTTTTTTAACGTGCGAGAGAGATAGTTATATTGTAACTTATTCATGTATGAACGAGAGAGATACTGGATTTATCCGAATTGACTTTAAATGATTGCCTCTGTTGCCCTTTTTGTACGTCAGTGATGGATTGCAAATCGTTGCGTTTACGCCATCGTCTCTTTTGATCAATGATAAGGCGACCATGTCCGTCCGCTATTTTTTATTATGATAAACCGAAAGTTATTTTGAAAATTAATATAAGATATATGTGCTAGTATTTACTCCTATCAATTGAAACAGGTACTTTGATTACCTTCTTTGAAAAGTGAGTAAAAAACGCAATATTACTTTTTTCATTTTGTTTTCTTTCTCCTATTAATACATATATCTCTTAGTTAGAAATTACAGGCACATGAGACATTCCACCTACACGTCTCATAGTTACGGGCGCATACGATGCGACTTGGGTATTGTTGTACCTAGTAGGGGAGGACCCAAGTCGCATCGGTTGTTATGGGCCGAGGTTACCACTTACCACCAGGTGGGCCGTCGGCTCGTTCTGTAACTACATAACATTAAAAAAAAAAAGTTAAATTACCATGTATGTTTGAAATAAATATTCTTATTCTTATTTACAACCTGGGTAGATAATATTCCACCTCTTTTTTATTCTTAGCTTAAAAGAAGCTCAGTAATGCAGCCCTAACAAACTGTATAAGTGTTATATCTATCTAAATCTATCAATACTTTTATGCATAGTTTTCTGTATGTTACATAAATTATAAAGACTACTCAAAAGTATTTTTGATAGAGCATCCTTCTAACAGTTCCGTGCCCCAAAGGGCATGACTAATTGCGTAACTAAACATCAGGGGGTGTGATCCGACACTGATGTGTTTGCAAAAACTATCAGATTAGCCCCGCTCTCGGCGATTCTATTTTGTTTCTGATTATTTTATCTTGTGAGCAGGTGATTTGGTGAACAAATAATGCAAACTTCATAGGTTCTTGGACTTTACTAATTGATTTCATTTAACGATTTCGTTACGAAACTTTAATGGTAGTAAAATCTAGCGTTAACAACAACAGTTATGTTTTGAAAATGACAATGACTATCGCAGAGTATAAACTCCAGTCGCGCGTCGAAACTGACACACATTTATTTCATCCAATTAAAACAAATATATAATTGATGAGTTCATCTCAGATGATAAAGGAGTTGAACGAAAATAAATTCAAGCTAAAAATATAAGACAGTTAGCAGGTGCCAGATTTCTTCCAAAGAGCTATTTTCACACATATTTTGAAACTTAGTTGCAGGATCCCTGCGTTGTGATACTCATAAAAGAAGATTAACATTTATAACTTGTTGTTTTAGGTATTCTTCAAATTTGTAGGCTGTGTAAAACTAAAAATTTTGGTTTCCCATCTAACGTACAAAACTATACGGTAATAACAATGCAAGTTTAATTTGCAAAATCTGTACCAGGATTGCGTTAACTTGGGTCACGTAGTACCTATCATATACTCGGGACACAGAGAAAGCTAGAACCATTGTTTAGATTTATCACTGCTATGATTGGCGGTATAACTTTTGTTATGGGCAGAGGTTACCACTTGACATCAGTTGTGATAAGGTACGGAACGAGCAGATCATCTCGTTTCGTATTCAAGTAGTAAAAAACTATGCTTTTCTTCAGCTCTGACACGCGTCTGGAGATTTTCCTTACAAGCGTTCAGTATAAGATGTGCAAATATATTGCACGGGTATGAAATGACATCACTTATTGTTAAAACTCGATTTTGATCCCCACCTAATTTGCCCACCATGTATGTAATGAATGTATGAAATTCAAAAGCTGCAAACCCAAAAAACAAAATCCAGACTCAAATAAGCATTCTCAAATGTTTACACCTTGGAAGTGGCAATTAACATCACGGAATATGTGGTCAAAGTAAACAAAGACGGAAACTGCGCATCATTGAGACAGGGGCCCCTAACTATTGTGTACACTGTGTGTCTGAATAATCCCTAATTTTGTATGAAGCCCACATCCCGTCACGGTCCTGGCATGATTGCATTGACGATGGTGGAATAAAGTTGTCGAATTTTTAGCACGTGTGCCATGTTTTTGTATTTTTATTGCGTATCGATGACAAATTATGTTATTTGATGCTTGTTTTACTTATTCACGGTTCGATAGGTTATTCTCATTTACCAATACTTATATAATAGACACACACACAAGCTACAATCTTTAAGGGCAATAGAACTTCGCCAAGTTCGTTCGGGTTCCACCGTACCCATATCTGCTGCCAAGCAGTAATACATTTAAATTACTGTCCTCCAGTTTGAAAGTGTGGTTGCCGATGAAATTACAGGCATGAGACACTCCACCTTCACGTCTCACAGTTACGGGCGCATAAGATACAACTTGGGTCGTGTCGTACCTAAGTATGGAAGGACCCAAGCCGTATTGCTTGTTATGGGCAGATGTTACCACTTAACATCAGGTGGGCCACCGGCTCGTTCCTTATTTGTATCGCTTAAAAAACTGGTATTGAATTGGATCAGTAAAGCTATCTATAGATCGCCGGAAACAGTATTTAGATAGCAAATTTGGATTAAATGTATCTTTTAAATATAAAGTACATACTGTCGTGTACCATGTTGTAATGTAGGTACCCACTACAAACGAAATCAAATTTTACAACACAAAATGATCATATACTGAGAGGAAACCTAACGTGGGGAATGGAATAAGGTCGTTTCTACCGAAAGGAATCCTTTCAAAGATAATTTAAAAACAAATTGAAAGGAGTGTAACTGTCTCGGGATCTGTCTGAGCAGAGCATCGTATCAGCACCCGCTACATATCTTCATAAAATAAAACGGCCGAGGAAACGACTTGATCGAAAACTCCGTTGAAATGAAAGTCCCTTTATTTTATTTACTATCCTACTTTGTTTAAAACGGGATTTATCTGTATATTGTAGAAGATTTTGTATCATTTTATCGAGAAGACACATTCCTTCTCAATAAAATAAAACAAGATCTTCCATCTCTAAAATCACCCATTTGGAAGTGTCTCAGAAGACAAAATAGACAAATATACTATATACTACAATGACAATATATATACAAATGTGAGTTTGCATTATCTTTTGAACTCAAATGACTTGATAATTTTGATTTGCAATACTACATTATATTATTAAATGGGGCATACATTTTGAAATCCTTATATTTTTAAAAGTTGCTGTTATAGAATTTTAATTATTAGTTTTTATTTCGGTGTTGCTTTTGACTACATAGAACCTAACGTTAAGCGATTACGTAGCTTAAGGTGGTGTCTCGCAACGCCTGGATGGCTCTGGACGTAGGCTACCCGAATAGTATATGTTATATAATAGTATTAATGGCTCAAAATGACCTTAAACTTCATTTAATTCAATCTAAAAACTGTCAAAAAATAGGTTAGCCTACTGGTTACTGGTTTTTGACATTTTTTTTCTGATACAGACTTAGCTCTAGATAAACTCATAAATTTACTCAGTTTCGTTAACATAAAATTTGAGCTTCAGTGTGGCTACAGCGTCGCGAGCTGCGATTTATTTCGATAATTTTCTCGTTTTAGGCACATTTGGGCTTCTTATGCGTCTCGTCATGAAAACGCGGCGCGCGGTGCAGGGGCGCATGCGGCGGTTCGTGGTGTAGGGGAGTCATGAGGCTCGATATCGCTACACCGAAAGACGCTGCCAATGACTCCCAGGTCGATCACAACAGACTGTTCTCTATTTAGGTACTTACATTTGAGCTTCTCAAGCGGCTCGTGGTGTAGCGGCGGCGCGTGGTGCAGGGGCGCGTGCTGCGGCTCGTGGTGCAAGGGTGCCATGAGGCTCGATATCGCCGAGCCGACAGACGCCGCCACGGACTCGTGGAGGTGGGCGCCGCCGTGCAGGTCCAGCTCGGACAGACAGAGCCCGTTCTCGCTTAGCGGCTCCATGCCAGCCGCCAGCGCCTCTTTGTACACCCGGAGGTGAATGGTGACGTCTGTGGGGGGGCGGGGGGCGAATAGCCGCGGGTTCAGGCGACCATTTCTGGTCTGCTGGAAACGAAAGATAAAGTGAGCTTTATGACTAAGAAAGAACAACAAAAAGAATTTTAATTTAAGTGTATCATAAAAACGCAAACCTGCGGGCTGGGAGCTATCATACTTATACCAATGCTTAATATAGGCTTATTATATATCTAATTGTCATTTTTATAGCAAGTTCAACAACACTGATCGAATACAAAAATATTAATTAATGAAGGCGGTAGATACAGAAATGTCGAAACTACCTTCTCTGAATGATCGGGCCTCGCTTCACTAATGATGGTTCTTCTTTTACGTTTTACTATATTGTTTTCTCTTTATCCAAATGTTCGAATTTGTTGTTATTTATTTTATAAATAACCATTAAACAACAAATCAATAATGGGGAATACTGCACACAGCGCCATCCTACATTATATGTAATTCTAAATTCAGACCACACATCTATATTGATCACATATTTTTTTGTATGTCTTGGGTGGGAATCGAATCCATACAGCGCGTAAGGCAGAGTTATTACCAAGTGAACTGGAAGGACAGTCAATTTATATGTTTTGCTCAATTGTTGATAGTAATTTCCGATTATTTTGTAATTTTCATAGAGATGGGAATCAAATTACGAAATTATTTTAAATAACTTTTAAATTCCAAGTTAATCCAAGTTAGTCCAAGTTTTACTTGGCAATTTGATATAACTTTGTATTATATTTGTATATAAATTAAAATGGTAATGCGATCTTCAAAGGCATTATTCAACATTCCATTAATAAGTTCTTTCTATCTTCTATTACACGAAAAATTTTAAAGAGAGAATAAATCAATTCTATTAAAATATCAGCGTGATTTAAGGCGAGTACACACAGCGATGTTTGCGCAATAAAACTATGCGATGGAGATATACGGCTTTACAACTTTCATAACTCAAATAGCCGTCAGTTGCTGCTGCTGGGCATCGTTGTAGCCCAGGAGCTAATCATTGTGTTTTCACGTTATATTGGAAACTCATTATAAAAACAAAATGTATATCAGTCTATAGTATTTTTGTTTATAATGTGTATCAATAAGAAAAGTTTTTGTCACTGCTCTTTTGCTTTGTTCGGTTATTACTATTAGTAGAGAGATTTTATATATATATAGAGGGATTATATAGATAGAGGGATTTTAATCCCTCAGATCTGCAAGATCACAATTTAATACAAAATATATAATATAATAACGGTACGCTTATAGGATAGGCGACACGTTAGATGAAGTTAATCAGTTCACTTATTTAAATAAATTGTAGGGTAATCTACATTACCCTAATGTATCCACATTTACCTTAATCATCGATAAAGACGAGTATTTCGAAGTCTCGCCGAAAGTTTAATACTTGAATTTTGAAAAATAAAGAATTGGTTAAGTGATGCGACTAACAATTTATAAGCTATTTCGTTTTTTTGATGTGAAACATCTATAGCCGCACGTAAAACCGATTTCTGGCTTGGCAACGCGTCGCCACGGCATGAGCGCTGATTGGTCCGTTCAAGGTTACGACAAATCATAAACATTATTAGTGATGGGGTACTTAGTTTCTTACAAAATAATGTCGATGTTTCACATCTGCCAGGCGTCCCGTGACGGCTCACATATTTTTTTTGTTACAGTCAACTTATGAACATCAAAGTCATCAGTTCATCTATACAAATAAATAAAATGTGTTTGTTGTAATGTCATGTCTGTTTTTAATATCAAAATAATAGCTTTATACTGAATGCATATGAAAGCATACGGTAGGCACTTAAAACAAAAAAACTGTCTCTCTGTCTGTCTGTTTGTTTGTTATGGCTAATCTCCGAAACGGCTGGACCGATTTTGACGAGGCTTTCACTGACAAATAGCTGATATTAAAAGGATTAATTAAGGCTACTTTTATCTACACATATAATAAACCTAGAAATTGAGTGTTCAAATAGGTATACGTGATAAAACCGAATTCCACGTAGACCAAGTCACGGGCAACAGCTAGTAAATAATAAAGTATCTACTTATTATTCCGTTACGGAGATCCGTATCGGATATCTTCCTAGAATATTTATGCTGTAATTATCACGAAAGAAAAACCATGTAGCTCTCAGACAATTTCAGTGTGCGCAGAAAGATCGTAATGGGTAAGAGAAAAAAATGGGAAAGGCGCATACATTGATTTATAGGTTTAATTGCACATGGTCCTATGTACTGACGGGAATTGAATATTCAGCAAAAAGAGGAAGAGGTGTCGAAGCGGGAATGGAGCCGTTATCGCTCGTCTGGACTCCGCTTTATAGGCCGTTAGTTTTTATTTTTCATCTGAATAATCGTTTAATGTACTTGTATTGCTCAGTATGTTTGAATTTACTGTAAAGACTTTTTTTTATTGGTTGTTCTTGCGTAGAAAAATGGGTGTTAGAACAGTATGAAACTGTTTTTATTTAGCAGGGCACACAGCTCATTAACTACTAACTCATTAACTAATTCGAAGACATGTGTCAAGCGTACGAAAGGAGACTCTTGGAGGCGCACTTTAATCATTTCACCACACTGGTTCGAGTGTGCTAGTAGTACAAAGACACGAGTAACGAGTAGTAGTACAATGTTTCTTATCGAAGATCCATAATCCAATATTAAAGAAGCGTTAGCTACGGCAGCAGCTTGTGCGTGAAAATCAATCAAAATAGTTTCAAATTGAAGGTCGACAACACAAATCGAGTTTTCTCGTGACAGCCGCAAATTGTTCCTAATACGAAGAGATACTAATCTTGGCCGAAGAGTAATTGAGCGAAGCCGAAGGCAGCAATCGGGCCGAGCTCTTTTATCCTTTAAACCGATGCAAAGCCTTTTTTAAGCCGAAAGCTTTGAGTTGGCGAAAGTGCTTCGCTCTATTAAAACACCATCTCATTGGAATTTCACTTCGTTCTTCGATCGCTTCCAATATCGCTTCCTAAATCTCTTTTTTATTTTTATTAATCTGTCTGAAAATAGAAATGATTTTTTTTAAGTCATATTAGTGAAAGAACGAGCTGATGGCCCACCTGATGTTAAGTGGTAACCGCTGCCCATAGGCAACAGTAATGCGACTCGAGTCCTCTCCACCAAAGTACGAGATAACTCAAGCCGCATTGCGTTGCGTCCATCACCCCGAGACGGGGATGTTACGTCTCATGCGCCTGCAATTTCGCCGGCACCCACTCCCTTCCATCGGAATACAGCAATCACTGATTGGCGGCAGATTACCAGGTGTGGTGGCAGAATTTCTCCGGGCGAACTTGGCATAAGTTCTACTGCTACTTTGGGTTGCTCCTTTTTACGGAACGCGAGCAAATGGCCCACCTTATTTTAAGTGATAACCCCTGCCCATAACAAAGCAATACGACTTGGGTCCACTACTTAGGTACATCGAGATCCAAGTTGCATCATATGCGCCCGTAACTCTGAGTTGCCAAGATGAAACGTCTCGGATGCCTGTAATTTAACCGGCAACCACACCTTTCAAACTGGAAAATAGTAACGCAAAAACATCACTAGATACTCGGCGGCAGAAATAAGTATGCATCAGTTTGAATTTCATTCATTTCTTATCAGAACACGACATCGGAAGCATATGTATAACATCAATGACACTATCTTCCAATACTTTCAAGTCGCCGTTGCATATCATGTAATCTTGAGTATTATATCGACTAACATGTGTAACTGCATGTCGTCAGAGTAAATATTTAGCTTTTGTACCTTTCCTAGTGATAAGGCGCCCACTGATCTAGCGGTAACGAATTTACTAACGATTAAAAGACATGATAGCCTGCACTAGTTTTGTGCCTGTTTCAAATACATGATTGATGGCGCGTCGAAAACATGACTTGTGATTGAATAGTTGAATTTATAATACATTACATATTCATTCTTCAACTCTTAGTCAACTTTGTGCATAAATCGATGAAATAAGCAAAGCTAAAAGGATGTAAAAATGATACGAAACTAATTATTGAGATCATAAGATCAAGTACAAGACAAGTATCAAAGTAATTTTTTTATATTTTGTGTTCACATTGTTTGTGATATTAACTGTTGGTAAATGATGTGGGAATCCTAATCGAATATAAGGATTATAATAGAGAAAAGCCTAGTTGAAATAAAGATATCAGTAATATTCTCTATTCATTCTACTCGACGTAATTTCAATTTATCTACACATACCTATGCCTTATCAAGTCGACACGATAAAATTATCATTCAGAGATAGCGTGCCACACAAACACAGAACTCACAATTTTTGTACAGCGTTTACACCTATTTTTAGGTTACTGAATAAAGCTCTCTTATTATTATTAAGATGGCGGAATACTTTTCATCAAAACTGACACATCTGGGGAAGTTTTGTGATTTGTTATTCTATATTCGATAGCAATGTGAATTGTCGATTCATAATATAATACATGGATATTTAGGTGTATACAAGTAATTTCATGGCAAATATTAATAATGTTGCCATATTTATAAAAAAAAACTGATTATATAAAAATTGCAATTATAAAATGTTCACGCGAGTCGCACCACGAGGGTTCCGTAATACCAAACAATATAATTGTGTTAGCTGTTACGAAAATATTGTCTTTTCTATCATTCAGTTCGGGATCCTCAGCGCTAGTGAGACTCGCGCACCTTAGCAGCTATTATTTCGTGTTGTTTTATTGTATGAATTATATTTTTTTACTTTTAAAATTGAATTAAACCATTCACTCAGGGTTCTGCACCAAAATATATTATTTATTTATTTAAAAATTGTTAGCGCGTCCGACTTAACTTAGAATTTAGCCTTTTATATTATTTCTGTACAACTTTATATATTTTATTATAATCACGTCTAGTTTCGCGTCTAACTGTATAACCATGTTAACAATAGATCTTAAACAATAAAACTGCGAAAAAAGCGTTTCTTGTATGGAGACATATTACGAGTATATACTAGAATAACGCATACTGTGTGAAAAATTTAACCAGCTATATAGATAGTAGGACAGACAGAAGGACATTGTCGGCATCTTTTGAGTATGCTTAAAACAGAAATAGATAACTAAGTAGTACAAATAAATTTGCAAAGAGGCAAGATAAAAACGAAAAAATACAGGAAAAAAATTTTTTTTTTTTTTTTTTTTTTTTTCTTATTGCTTTCACTTTTAATATTTGCCTATAAGCTAGAACACCGTATTTATTTATTTATTTAAGGCACACAATACACATTACAAGTGACAATATAAATATTAATCTAGAATACAGTTTTATTAACAAAAGTCACGTATCTAATCCAAGCCCATGCGTATAAAGTTAGTACTTAAACTGCTTAGTATTCAATGGTAAACTCTGCCCATAACAAGCAATACGAGATGGGTCCTCCTCTACATAGGTATGATAAGACCCAAGTCGCGTTTTATGCGCCCCTAACTCTGAAGGTGGAATGTCTCATGTGCCTGTAACTCACAATCACCTAACACCTAACATTCCACCTAACATTTTCATCACCGAAAAAAGGGGATCCAGGAATCCGATAAGTATTGGTATAGTATAAGTATTAAGTATGAAGCATCCATGTTACCTATCTACACTTAAAATTATAAAGAGGCAGTTTATAAATTTGTATCTAGGAAGTAATCACCGAACTACTAATTCAATTCTGTTTTTTTTTATTATTATTTAAATATTTAATTTACACTAACAGGGACCTACAAAATCCCTTAGTTATTTTCTTTTCTGATAAAGTTAAATTCCAATCGTAAATACTTAACGTTGCGCATGCGAAGCCGGGGACGGGCCCCTAGTTTGCTTATAACCTCGTAACCTTAAAAGCCATGACTAGTGGCTGTATAAAATATAACTCATCTCGACACAACGATTTTAACTGCGACTGTTTCCATTGCTGTGAGATTAATATCGGTGTACTTGACTGGCCTCGCATCTCAGTAAGTAGTAACTCTTGCCTTCTGCGCTATAGGTCGTGGGTTCGATTCTAACCCAGGACGAAAATATGTGTGACGAACATAGATGTTTGTTCTGTGTCTGGGTGTTAATATGTATTTATTATTTCGAAGTTATTCTTTCATTCTCTGTCGCTTAATGCGTGTTGGGTCAACAACTCGGCTTGGTGGTATAAAGAAGTATTTAAGAAATATATCAGTCCGCAATAGAGTGCGCTGTGTGGAATGTCCTCCAATATTATTTTATTTATTAATACTAATCCTATATAAAGAAATCAATGTTAGGTAAATGAGTGAAACTGTCAAAGCCTGTATTCATAATTTTGTGACTAAATTCATATTAATTTTTGATGGTATTAAGTCTCCTGTACATTTAATAGCAAGTTTTCTACTATTGCATTGAAGCCCTGTTTGACGGAAAAGTAGTAAGTTACAGTTATTTAATTGTCTGCCATCCCTTCAAACCATTGCACAGTAATAAAAAAAATCTTAACTGCGCGGTGGAAAAAAGGAAGCTTACCCATTTCATGGTATTACATATAGAAGTAATATAATTTTTATGCGTTGTTTGCTTGTTAGTATGTAGATGGTATCTCTTTCACAGATTCTAAAAACCATTCACAAATAGAAAGCTACATTATGTCTTAATAATTTAAGCTATGTATAATTTTATTTTTTATTATTTACTTGGTCTACGCGGGTGATACGATTGCAGAGGAGAGCTTAATGATGATGAAGAGAGGTAGGCTGGGAAGCAGATATAATGCTCCTGATGTCACCCACATTCGTTATTGTAACTGCAAATCTAATAATAATAATAAAATATTGGTGGATCAATATTATTAATAAACAAATTAAAATTTCTTGTTTTTAATTATTTTTTAACAAAAATAGTAAAAATAATATTAAATTTAAACAAGGTAAAACAAAATTTAAATTGGATTAATATCCAATAACCGTTCTTACTGATTATGTCAAACGTGTAACATCGATATGAAATTTTCTGTAATATCATACATAACAAATAAAATAAATCGAAACAAAATAATAACATATCATTATAGTTATTTCTTTCTGGATATAAATTATGAAAATAATAAAAAAAAAATGTGTGAGCTGTGTAGGTATAAAATTTCAAGACTCCTCGTGACGTTGAAAATCAAACAGACATGCAAGAAAGTGACAAGCGCGTGAAAGAAAAATGTTTCAGTATCCTTGATCAATGGTATATTTCTTATTCTCAAACATTACATAACATAACATTACTGATTAATGATTGTAGTACACGTCGCATATTGCAGATTCGGATGATCCAACGCATAGCCCGTGCATTCTAATGACATTAGATTTTTCAGCCGTAATAATATACGTCGTTAGCGGCAAATAGTCCTTTGATACGAAATTGGCTAATTCAGGGCTGATCTGTTGGTTTAGGGGTGCCTAATGCAATAACCTGACGTGTTCTTACTCACTGGCATACGTAATTTTACTCAAAACAAAGTAGGTAAGGGACGTTACTATTATACATCGTTATCTATTTTTCGTACGATTTAGTTTAGATTTTAAATGTTTTTACACTTTATTGGGTATAATTATTTGATCAAACTTCTTTTAAACCAAGCCTGGATAAATTTCCATAAACCCTAATTTTGTTTTGAGGTTAACTTAGATATGGGTTGGATGGTGTGCACATGAATAGAATTGATTTCTTGGTTGATCTGCATTGTGTTCAGTATTTGTTTTCAAAATATTTTTGTTTTGGTGTATGAAATGTAACGGTAATATTGGTACCGAATAAAACTGTGCGTACTTTGTAGTAAAGGAGCTACGTGCAGTATATTATACATTTACATACTTAGTGAGGTAACATTCACATAATACTCACTGTTAACAAGAGATTAAAGCCGAGTCCAGAAATGAGTTATTAGACGACCTGATGATTCCTCGGAAAGCTGATTTCACTGTGTGTGTACACGAAATCCGACGATATCCGTCATAATCTGGCAGAAGCCGCGGGATTAGGCGCGTCCACCGGTGGCGGTCACCACTAACGTAAACACCAGAGAACAAACCGAAACGTATCCGATACCGATAAATCAAAGCGCACGACGACGACGTCGCTTATCCGCTAAATCCTGCCGGGATCGCGTAAAAAATACTAGTATTAAAAACAGTCTTAAGGGCTTACGTACGCGGCGCGGTGCGGCCCGCGCTGACTCTAATCTCGGCCACTTCCCGGAGCAATTTGAACCTAACTCCACCACTCTATACATCATCCGGCGCCCGCCCATCGCGCCGGTCCGCGGCCGCGCCGGCCCATGCCCTCGTCCTGCTCGCACTCGCCGCAAACACCTACACCCGTCACACTCACCCTGAAATCTCGCCACACTGAAAATTGTGTGCGTGCCGCGGCACCGCGGGGCGCGGGGTGCGGGGCGCGGGGCGCGGGGGTGCAGTCAGCTGGCCGAACTTGTGCGAATGAAATCGACTTTTTATCGGCTCGATGACGCTTCGTGACGTCACTGTTTACTTGTGGTCGCGAGTGTGGACACTACATCTTGAATATTGAAAGACCAGTGACGTAATCGGGTTACGATATAAATAGTGTCATTCATCTTAAGTGATGTGTGATGTGCAACTGAGTCATCCTATACTAGCGATATAGACGCAGCATGTACGACTGTACATGCAAGACATTATAAAACATATTAAATAAGTGAATCCTAGAGCACTCCCATAAAAAAGATTCATTGGTATCATCCATCTACATTTAGCAAATTATCCAGGAAAACTCATTTAAATGTTGCAATATGTTTTCCTTATAGCGTAAAATAATTGCAGTTTAAATCGCGCCGTGCACTGAGTCGCCCGCAATAAATAAGCTCTCGCAACGTAAACAGATCGGGCGCATTAACCGCGCGTCGGCGTACATAAAGAGAACGGTATAAATATAAAGTTCCCACTCGCCGCGGCGCAAACTTAGCTAAACAACGCCATAATTGCCTTCATTACTTAAATTACTGAAATTATTTATTCAAAAAGCTGGCAACATTGAGGTAACTGAGACTCCGCCCCCTTCGGGGCTTCCGGCCAATGCGAAGAGCCGGCGGTGCGGGGGGCGGGTCGCCGGGCAATATGGCGGCATCCGCCATGTAGCGCGGCTCCGTCGGTGGCACCGGCATGCTGTTTCAGTCTGATTCTCACGCGTCCACTTTCACGTGTTTTCAAGTGGTTAATTAGTTAGCCGACGATAATGAGTGGTAAGGTGGAAGCACTACGCGTGTGCTACGCGGGTTACGAGCCGCTACGGAGCTACGCGACCATCCGCGGCGGATGTGCCGCCCGCGGCTTCATATCGACCGCCGCCGACGGAACTTTGGTGTCGGACTGAAGAGAACCTGGTGTAACTTACGTACAACTTACCAGATTATGTGATATTAGTTCTTAACATGCAAGGTCATTCAGTCGGATTCTAACGTGTTTTATTATAATATCAAAATGTCTTATCACTAAATATATTTATATAATAAACTTTGTTTTATAAATGATTGATAAAAATAATACGATAGAGATATGAATTACAATTTCTAAAGTGTCCTAATCTTTTAATCAATAAGATTGTTATTATATAAAATATGTATAACGGTATATATATTCGTGTCTTGTATGTTCATTAAAACAATACGAATCAGAAGGCGGATTGTCAATAAAGAAAATGAAGATTTAATACTGTATGTGTAGTCAATTTCAGTGAATGTAAACCAAATTATCATTGAGCTACATTTTAAGTTGAATTATGCTGAGGAATTGTACGTAATGCAAAATGTTCTGCAGTAAATTTGAGTGGTATAATTACGCATCAAAACCCCTTAGTATTCTGGTTAAGGGGATTTTTTTATCTTTGTAGTACCTAATCATATCATCAAACTAGTCATATACTGTGTGATTAAGTTACCGGAGTAGATGGCCAACCTGAAAATATTGTTTTTAGTTAAATATAATGGGAAACTTAGTTTTGAAATACTGATACATTGTATGTAACATATGTATTTAAGTAATTATATAGGAATATATAAATTAGATATATATTAATAGAAAAAAATATTTTATAATATACTTCTTATACTTTTTAACTATATTTTTCGATAAAACTTTATAATGTCAGTAAAAATGTATATGAAAACAAATTAATGTTTTCAAACATATAAAGTTAATGATATTAAATGAATACATATATGTAAAAAATGTATGTAAAGTAAATAAGTAATGTGGAATTGTATGGTTTCCTAATCCTATTGCCATAATAACTCATCCCATATTGAGCATACACTCAGGTGTTTATATTTGGTTTTTGAAAAAATCTAAACTATATTATATGTTTTGATAATCTTATGTTTATACGTACATAATAGGTATGTGCAAATTATAATAATTGCAAGTGGTCAAAATTTACGTATAAACCATAATAATATTGTTAGAATATCCCATTAAACGTTACATCTACGATAATGATATTATTTCGCTGGACAGGTTTATTGTAATTAAATTTTACATATTAGTTATCTATTGATACTCAAAGGTATTTGCTTATTATAATCAAGTAGACTTTACTCGTAATGGATTATATAATTATATAATATTTGTGTGCAATGTAATAAGTGATTGAATATATCTTCCAGACAAGTAACTGTGATGATAAAATGAGAATTTAGTATTATTTTTAGGTATGTATTAAATCATAACAATCAAACAACAACATTATATTACAATACCGCCTTCACTCACGCCATGAAATCTTTTTTCGGAAAATTGTCTCATTTTCATGTCACTTCAGCGAAATCTTTTGCCGTTTTTTGTTAACTCTCAATAGTTAGTTTCAAAAAAAATGCAAATCTGATATGTTTAATTAGAGTATTATTCTAAACGTTTGTTAATAAATCCTTTAGTAGGTATGAAGTAATTGAAGTGATTGTAAATATTTAATATTATTTAGTTATATATATTAAATATTATGCGTATAAAATAAATGATTCTGAAAATAATCGTCCACTTCATTTATAATTTTAATGGTAGACAAAATAAGATAACCATTTTAGGATTGATAAATTTGATTGAACTGACAAGTAAATGCAGTCATTTACTTCATTGGATTAGTAAAAAAAAAAACATTTCTTTTTCTGATTAAAAAATGCATTACTACGAGTCTTGCCACTTTATCGATAAAGTGACATCACCAGTAATTGTGAAATATCTACTAAAGTCCATCCCAAAGGGGCTCCTTTCGTGCACTTAACACATGACTCCGAAGTTCTTGGTTCTAAGTCATGCCAGTTTTCTCACGATGTTTTCCTTCACCGCTAGAAAGTGGTATTGCGCACATAAAGTTTTTAAATGAAAAACACGAATAGTGTACGGATTTGAACCAGCAACTTCCATACCGAAACTCAGATTCTGTACCAATGCGCCACCACGATCTCCAGGCGTACAGACATAAAGACATCAGACATAAATTTTATATCTGCATCTTGTACGCACATTCAATTTTGTTTGGAAAACAATGACCGTAAATAGCTTTGATGTCAAAAATTACTTTGTTCATAAATCTTGGATCAGGTATATATTTTTAACAAATGTTTTTATGACGTGTAACAGATGTGTATTCTAATAATAAACTTTTGTTAAGAGATATTTAGTCGTGAAGAAGCGTAACTCACAAGGTGAAAATTGGCTTTCTGAAGCTACGCTTTTGCAGTAAAATAGGCGTGGGAATCCATCTGCTTGTAATGATAGTTCTGAACCCAGAATTCCCTGTATCTTGGTGGCAGCACTTCTTTAGACAAACTTGACACAAGTATGTACTATGCCGAAAAGGCCTATGCGTGTATTTTTCTTTATGGTATACAGTTACGGAACGAGCCGACGTCGACGGCCCACCTGGTATTAGGTGGTAACATCTGCCAATAATGATGCGACTTGGGTCCTCCCCTACTAGGTACGACGATACCCAAATTGCATCGTATGCGTCCGTATTCAAAAAGTAAACAAGTGTCATATATATAGTATGCCTTAAGTATCTCATTCACTATTTTATGGTATTACAATACTATGCACTATTATTACAAAATACCCTATTAGCAGAGGAAATAGGCATGTGACTCAGGGTTTCATGGCGATATTTTTGTGACAAACTACCTTCATAACTGTTATAAGTTAGTTACGAGTTACTAGCTACATGTGCACTTTCAAATAATTTTCACTTTTCATCAATAGAGTCTGTTTTTAGGCTTACATTTTAGGAATTACAAATCTTGTAATTCCACCCTCGCATTATGTCATGCGTCATGATCCATAAAACAAGGATTTTATATAACATACTGTCAACAGCAAGCTATCACATCGAAGGTAAGTCAAACCACAGATCTCGCATATCTGCGTGAACGGCCGAAGATTACAGTAAGATTAGCTTTAAGAACATAATCCTGTCGCCTGGTGAACTTGACCGAACATTGGTAGTAGGTACTTGTACACAGTGTATTAATTACTCCGAGGTACTACGAACCTGCATCTATTGAACTCATCTCTCGAATGGTCTTACAGCTCAGTTCATAGTAGGTAACTCTGCCTTGTGCGCTATAGGTTGGGGGTTCGATTCCCAATAAGTACAAACATTTGTGTGCCGAACAAAAAGATATATGTTCCGTGACTGGCTATTAATTATGTAACTAAATGTACGTTTTTTTAAAAGTATACAAGTATTCTATCTGTTGTCTAGTTCGCATAGTGCAAGCTATACTAACTAACCCTGCCTTCGAAGTCAATGATCCTGGATTCGATCCCTGGGCGGGGAAAACACGTGTAACTTTAATAAAAAAATCTTTGGCGATCACAGTTACCCTAAAAATTAGAATGAAATTCCTAGTATTTTCATTGCCAGTCCTCCTTTATCCTGCAATGTGGCCTTGGTGCTAATTGTTTACATGTTTTTTAGTCTTTCTTTTAATACAATATGATATTTTAAAATCAAGTAGATATATACCAGTATCGTTGAAATGTATGTTTGTACGTATGTATTACTCAGTTACCATTTGCTCCGTGCCAACAAAGGCCTCATAATTTCAGAAGCAATTTGTTTTGGCGCTTTTGTTTAGCATCGCTTAACTTAATTTATTCCCTTTGAATATTCAAACCGTTAACTTCAATACGCGTCTTATTCGGGAATGCGAACTTGTGAGATAATATTTTGCTGAAATCGCGACCATTCTGTTGGAGTAGGGTGGCAATTATTCACGTTCTTATCATAAATTTTATTATAAAAGTGGTTGCCCTGATTACTGACAGACAAAAAATAACACTAAATGCTGGTTTCAGGGATATGAGACGGTGTTCTAAGAGAGTGGAAGTAATTAATGAAATTTTACCTGTAAATATGGACACTATGTTTAATTATTTATAAGTCCACATGGGTAAAGCTGCTTTGGCAGAAACCAGTCACTTTCAGGCAGTGAAATTACAGGCACATGAGACATTCAACCATCATGTCTCAAACTTTTGCAAACATTGCAATACAATGCGACGCGGTCTTCCTATACCTAATTGTATTAAGACCATTTTACCCTATTTATTCAATTCTTTAACACCACCGTCAAATATTATACTAGAATCCATTCAATCTAAAGGTTGTCTGGAAGAAATCGCTTTAAGCGATAAGACCGCCCATTGTGCAATAATTATATATTTTTTTTGGTTAATATTGTAATTGTTTAGTTACGATGTTAATTATGCACATTAAAGATTATATAATATCTATCTATCTAATTGTCCTCTTTGAGGCGCACTTCAATCTTTTCACCACACTGGTACGAGAGAGCCAGTGACTCCAATACATAGTACTAGTACTTACGAACCAGATTGCTCTCTTTTCCTGATTATGACTAAAACATAGACATTGTATAACATCGTAGGCTTAGAATCCCCATTATTAATCATTTCATCGCTTTAATTATGGAAATTATGCAGATTCGGAATCGGTGTCACAATGGAACGATCTTTGCGTCGCTGAGATGGCTTTAACCTAATTCAGAGGGTAGGTAGACAATTCAAAATGGTAACCACTATTTGACTAATTGTGTGTTATTTTTATTATAATTTACTCTTTAATCCCAATATAAACGATTACTGATTAAAACTATCCTCTACTCCATAATCTGTTATAAAATCCACATTTCTCATATTTCTTCTTTACATTTGACCAATTTATTTTTCAATGGCCTTTCGGAGACTTCTGAAACAAGGCGCTATGTCTCACTCTCGTACCTTGTTTAGGTACTTACCTGCCTACTAAATAATATAAATATCTAGATAGTTTTAACAGAGTTCCGGTTTGCAAGGTGTGGTTGGTGAAATTACAGGCACGTGAGACATTCTCACGCCACTTCTCAGAGTTGGGGGCGGATCGATGTGACTTGGGTCTTATCGTCGGTATGGGAGAATCCGAGTTGTATTGCTCGTTATGGGCATATATGGCTTTGAATAAAATCCAATGACGACCATTTACAGGGTCCAAAGGCCTTATTCTGTATTTCGTATCAGACCAGAATCTGAGTGGAGACGAAAGGGTTTAGAGAAAATCATTAAATGTGATCCACGGGTCAAATTAATTTACCCGGGTTGTGCCTCGCGGCAGATGGCCTGCGGAGTTAACAAATTGAGATCTCTATCTTTTAATACGATTTCGACAGCAAGTGGACGGACGGTAATCTTTAGGAATTCTTTTTGTTGGTAGTAGCTGCATGGTAGTGAAACAAGTAAGTGGGTTTTGACATCCCTATATCTATTGCTAATTTAACGCTATCTCTCCAACCTGTCTCTCCGTTGCGGAAGATCAGACACGCAAATACAAAATAATGAGCCATTTAATATAACGCTCGATAATCACTACTAAATAAGACATCATTACAAAGTCATTCTGAATTACTGCATCGTCATCCAAACTAACATATAAACTCTAAATCAATTAAACTAAAGTCATATAATTAAAGTGTACCAATAAAGCAAGGAGCCGAGTTAATGGAATAGTTAGAGTCAATCACACGCCTCGTAAAGCTATAGTGAATGCGGTCCACTGGCTCTCAATTTAGGGGGCCTCCGGAGGCCTCCCCGGACCCCCCAGAAAATATGTTGTTCATCTCTAACTTCACGTTAAATTCTATACTTTTTATCTGTATTGTAAAGACTGAGAAGTTTCTATATACTTTAAAATTAACAATGCATATTTTTATATACAAAAACTTGTTTCCTTTTTTTCACACAGTCTCAAATTAAAAATGAGGTTTTGAATTGGTATACGAATAAGTAGCATTTCACAATTTATAACGTTTAAGTAATTACGCTGTGAATGCTAGAAGTAACTGCCTGTAACTTCACCGGCAACCACACCTTTCATACCGAAATACAACAATGCAATATAGGTAACTACTACTGCCATAAAAGACAGACCTCGTTTAGCTGTTACCATTTATGGTTAAAGATCATTTATATTACTTTGATGAAATGTTTCAATAAAGATTTTGGAACAGTTATTTAATTTTACTTGCAAACTATCTAGCAGTAAAGTTTGTAAGCCATCTTAATCAATATTGGCTTAAATCTATTGAAATTTATTGAGACGTACTTACTGGAATAATCGAGTATGCCGTCACTACAAAGGAAGTTATTCAAGAATTAATTTCTATATTTGACCACTCCTGAGTATCTATACTCTATATTCAAATAGAAATATCAATATAAAATATTAAATCGAACAGATAGGTATGCCGCGACTACAGAGAAGAAAATACTTCTTTCAAGAACAAATTTCAATATAGAATCAGCAATTCCTAAATATCTATGTTGTATATTCAAATAAAAAGTACGCGCTTTAAAATATTGAGAACCACATCGTACTAGTAACGGTAGTTACTTCCACTAGATATAATTACGATTGAATTTACGACGCGCGCCGCGACTGTACCTAAACTATGGCCATTACGCACAAGACGTCTATCAGCGAAGATATACTGCCATCTGTGTTCTAATCAACATTAATTAATTATATTTACTGGAATAAATAATAAACACAAAGTAAATATATAGTGAGCATTGTTATGTTGACCCTGTCTACGCACAGGAAGGTAAAATTTTACGTTTTAAGTCATAAATAGTTCAACAGAAATTATCAACAAAATCTCCAGCATTGGATAGCATATAGCATACGCTAGAGATTTACTTTCATCAATTCATTATTTTAATTAATATTTTTTTCTTTTTGAGACTAAGTATGTATATTACCTACTAGCTTTACGAGGGAGATGAGGAAGGTATCATAAAATATTTTTCTTAAAGACGAAAAAGATAAGATTAATTTCACGATAGCCACAGCTGATGATTTAAGCACTCAGATGATTTCAAAACAAACAAAAACAGGGATAGCGGCCGCAACTGAGCTTCTAACTATCCAATCCGTAAATCACGTAATCCCATTCCACACAAAATCAATCTATTCGGTAATGTGACAAAATTAGCGTGTAATATTTCCTGTTCGAATTATAAATGCCCTCTTTTCCCGCCAAAATATTGTCCACGCGGATGCAGGATAAAGGCGCCCTCACACTGGCCGGTACGGCACGCGCTAGGCACGCGGCGGGCACGCGCCGCGCGATATATTCCGCACCCTCTCCCAGTATTTATTCTACAACTATCCTCTCATTTAAAACTCGTGTCATCCGACCGACAGACGCAACGCCCCGTGTAAATTTAGTTTAGATTTCATCAGATCACCCCCGCTCGTTCGCAGAGCAAACATTGTTCTCAGATTGCATTATGTAATTGTTTCGAGTGAGATTTCTTTTGTCGGTAATTTGAGTCGTGTGCTTTGATATTTTGGGATATGGACGAAAAACATAAAGTAATCTAGAAATGTTTTACAGTCACTTTTTTTTTGTATTTACGTATTCCAAATAAGTTCTAATCATGAAATGATAATGAATATTTTAGGTGGTCTTCATGACAGAATTATTTAAATAATATTGGGAAATACATATTAACCGCCAAATAGATATTAAATATATCCTCTGAAATCACCTGAATACCAATTCGGAAGACAGAGCAATACCTACTACAAATTAGTAAATTTATATATTCTTAAAACAAACTACGTCTATTTCAGAGATAGTTTATCAGCCTAGCAGTATTGTATTTCAGTTTTAATGTTCATTACGCATTGTCCACAAACTGGTAAGCGAAGCGCTGGCCATACATCAACCGCCTCCATTCTAATGGTAATGCGGGATATAACGCTCGCCGATATTGTGCCCGTCCCTTCCGCCATAACAAATGTTTATTTTATACACAACGCCACTAACAATAGTGTGCAAATACCTAAACACCGTAAATGGTGGTGCGATGCGATTTAGATGATAATGCCCGACAGAAATAATAACGACGTCGCTTCATAATTTCGCCTTGTTTATTCTAAGCGTGGTATGCACGCTCCCTATTGTTTTAGCGCTGTTGAATTTGCATAGAACGTGTGATTTTTTTTTTGTTTGTGTTTTATTAAAGTAGAAGAAAGTAGATTAATAAACCAAAGAGAAGTATATGGGGAACCTTACCCGGCAAACAATTGTAAGTTTTTCTGATCACAACACACAGTGAAGGTATTTTTACAGGCAGTAGAAATCATGCCAAATTTGTCCGGGGAAGTACTGCCATAATTACCTATTCTACCAGTAAGCAGTATTGTATTAGAGTAACTGTATCCCGGTTTGAAATTTGTTGTTGCCGGTGAAATTACAGGCTTGTGAACATTTCAGCGTCACGTCTCAGAGTTACGGACGCCTACGATGACTTGGATCTTGTTGTACATAAGTATAGGACTCGATTGCTTGTCATGGGCAGAGGTCACCACTTAACACGATATGGGCCACCTGCTCGTTCCTTAAATTTATCATAAAAGCATGTTATTATGATAACTAGTTTCGCCATTACTAATTTAGTGGCCATACCAGTTATCGGAGTTTTCAAACGAAATATCAGGCTTTCGACATGACTTACTGACTGTTATAGCTACAGTCGCAAGCATACCGAATGACAGAAGCACTTAGCTGTATTTCACAAACGGTCACCCACCAGAGCAATGAGCTTTAGCAACGTTCTTTAACAGAATGGTCTTTTATAGACGAACCGCGCAAACCAAATTCTGATAATTTTGTTTTTAATCATGTTACTTGGAAATACGAGTATGTCAAGGAAAATACCAAAATATGAAAATGAACGTCCGTACCAAAATCAAGGCTCATGTTTTATGTATACCGTACAGGTACCGCTTATATGTTTAATTTGATATTTAAGTGCCTTCAGGGTAGCTGACAGCCCTAACTCTCATACATATTCATGAAGCATGATTAATCATGCCGTATCTACCTCCCTTTGTCGAAAATACATACCTAAGATATACGTACATACATCTTGCTGCGTAGGCACGAGTTAGGTACGAGGCTGCGTCCTATAATGTTTTGGTAATACGCCCGCTGTGAAGCTCAAATTGTGAATTATTTGCGAAAACATACGAGGTTTATTTAGTTGCAAGGTAATTTGTCTTGTTAAAACGTGCTGAACTTATCATAGGTGTGTACTTTGTTCGTAATATTGAAATATTTAGGGAGAGGGGAAGCGTTCTAAGTTTACGTGTTTCTCATGTTTGATAAACATGCAGGGTTTCTTATCATAACGATAAGTTTCCATACACTTTACTACTACTAATACTAGTGGGTAGGATGTAGTCATCGTATTCATTCATATCCCTGTTTTGACTGGCCTCAGTTGGTAGTAACTGCCTTCTGGGCCGTAAATAGCGGTTTCGTATCCCACCATACTAACATTTGTGTTACGTGTGTTTAATATTGTGTATGGATGTGTGTATAATTAATTTATTTGCGGAATCATATTTATGTTTATATGTATGTTATGTTTACAAAAAAAGGATATATATAACAATTGTTACAATTGTCTTGTTCCCATAGTAATTTGCTTTAGCTTTGCTTAGTTGGGCCCTTGGTTTGGGACCGCCCCGGTGTGAAATGACATTTTTTTTTAAATACTAATATATCTTGCCTCAGGACACAGAATTACTATTCGCCAGCATACGCTGGATATAGGATAGAGGTCGTTCATGAGCATTGAAATATGTATTAAAATTCATTCATTCATTAAAATTATCCCTTTAACTAGTTCAATTAAAGGCTATTCGACAGGTATGACAATAGCAGTTTAATGATAGATAGAAATCTACAATTTCTCGAATTGTGAGTAACAAGCTGAATATTCTCTACATCAAAGCTGTGAAGGACTCATTTCGTAGCATGGCTACGTGAGATGCTACGATAGATATTATGTTCCGATGCATACTATTGTTTGAAGAATTTATTTTTAGTTTTAGTGCAGAAAAATAATGACAAATCTAAAAAAAAATATTTTTTTGTATTGTGTTACTTTTGTAAATGAACAAAATAAGGTTTAAAAAAAATTGCATGGCGATCTGTTTTTGTCTTAGGCCTTTATCACACTTATCAAACTTTTATTATATCTGAGAATAATTAATATACTAAGAGCACTAATCTATCCTAGCAGAAGATTTTGTAAGATATATGTATACGTCAAAAACTAGTCTTCTATTCCACACCCTAAATTACTAGATTTTTGCATTACTTAGGTTATGGAAGAAATTTTACTTAATAAAAACCAGTTGAAAAAACAATGAAAACTAACAATTAATTGCATAGCATTTCTATTTAATTGCAATTAAATAGAAATGTGATATTTCAAGCAAATTTACGTTCAGTTAATAGTTGTAACTAATGAATGCATTTTTTAGACTACCACTGTCATTAATTAATTTAAATACATAATCCGAATTCAAAAAACTTCCGCATGATTTATAAAACTCGACACAGAAACGCGTGCCCACATTTTTTTTTTTCTATTGTAAAAAACAGTTTACAATATCATTAACAGCTGATGAAAGAAAAAATATTAGCATACGGAACCCATAACGCTATAAACCTGCATCTGTCGATGGGCGTTCTACATGCGGATTATATGCTAATACCGCTTTATGAGATTAACTAATGTTCTTGCAATGATTAAAATTGACGCGGTTTTCGGTTGAACGAAGCTGATGTAAATAATGATGTGACTATTAATTTGAGTCTTGAGTTCTTTCGCAATCTTCAATTAAGTAATACCACTTTTAGTCGCAGTAGAACTTAAGGCAAGTTTCAATTTCTAGATGCCTACGAGTACCTATATCATGTACCCTAATTTGTAATACTTTTGTTTCGTTGCGTTTTCTTACTGTTAAAACACGAGTGAACATCAGACGTTATCAGTGTCAGGGCCGACACGTGACGGGGACGGGGAGTATCCGTCGCCGTCAATCGAGGTACAATCTGTCAGCGGCGGCGTCCCCAGGGACGGTGATACGATTAGCGGCACGGCTAATTTGTCGGGAACGCTCACACGACTGATCAATATTGACTGGCCTCACAGCTCAGTTGGTAGTAACCCTGCCTTCTATGCTGTGGGTTCGATTCCACCCAGGACAAACGTTTGTATGACAAATATAGATGATAGACACTGGGCTTTCTAATAGCAGGTTCTAACTATAGTCATGGCACGTTATTGTAAATAATAGTGAGTATTTTTAATACTCAGACTAAATTATACTTTAGGCAACTATGATATACCTTTGATACTTCAAATAATATGATTCGCAACATCGAATTTCATATATCGCTCATTCAGAATGGATTACCGAATGTACGATAAAAATTCTCACATTTATAGGTGTTCCATAGCAATGAGAAATACCTATTTTCCAGTACGTTGAGTCAACACGCGCCCATTCATCGGTGCAATGAAAGTATTGGCCATTTATCTTTTGTTTTCCCATTTTCATTTACAAATATTACGTCTGTTCGGAAATTGGCGCGTTGTCAGATTTTGTTTCAACTATTTTTGCGAAACCAAGCATCGGTTATATTAGCATTAATCTCACTAATTCTGTGTAACATAAACCTTGTTAAGTCTATGTAACGTAAAAGTATGTGCAGACTTCCTATTACATAAGAAGATAAGTTATTCAGGTAAGTTAAGGGAGCTTGGAATCTTCCATAAATCGCTTACCCTACCGTATAATAATAAAGAAAACACATTCTTGGCAAAATCGGTCACGTAATATCGAATGATAAATGAATGTGACTACGGGCATATAGATCACCAGCTTTGAATACAGGGCTGAAAATGAAAATGAAAGTGGCAGTAATTATAACATCGTCTAGTAGATAATCGTTGCTTAGTTCTGACATCTAGCGATACTTTACTAAACCTTTTGAATATAAATAAATCTCTCGCTTTCAAAACCGGCAGTTTACGAGATGATACTACTCGATACAAGATGGCGCTGACAAACTAGCAAAGTGTGGACGAGGGCGCCACATGTCGTTGGGAGTCTGCCCATATTATAATTATTTCACCAGGACCACACCAGGACGTCTTAAAATATATTTAATGAAAAAAAAAAGATAATTTTTGATACATTTTATCTTTATTTATCACAAATCCCCATTCCCGGTAATAATATAGGTACGTTTACTCATAAAACTATCAGATCGATTGCAGATTCTTTATAATGTCACATTCATAACTAAATAATAAAATAAAACATGGTGTCCTAACTGCATAAAATAAACGAGGCCGTCCAAAATTTCAAAAAAGAGGCCATTAAATAAAATTAACACATAAAAATGCGTAGATAAAAGTCTCAAAGTCAACAATAATATTCATAAATACATCAGATCAATACATACAAGTAACATTTCGATGTACAATAATCTGGTAACTTAAAGTATAAGTACAATAAAATTCATAATACAATCACAATTCAGAATTATACACAAAATGGTCCCAACAAATTATAATAGCTCAGTTGAACTTTAAGAATTATATTATTATTCATATTAATAGTTACTGTAAAAAACCTTTTAGTCTTAATATTTTTAAGTCTCATCAGCCACAAAATGACTGTATTATTAATTGCATTACTTTAATAAAATTCACCTAAAATAAATACATCACAGCATCTCCCAACGGGTGAGCAAAGTTGATTTGCAACTTAAAGCTGCCTACTAGCTACTAATTAATTATTAGAAAAACTTATCTCATTAGACTAAAAACAATACAAGGGTATTGCAAAACAGTAAAAATTTAACTTCATAATGAGCAAATATCTCATTGGCAAAGTCCAATGAGTAGCTATGAAAACCCAGCATAACATATTCCTTAAGTTAATTTTAGAAATGATTACAGGACAAAAATGATTTGTGCTTTGTGTATTACTTGATTTTGAGTAGAAATTAATCGCGTTTACAATGTATCGTTGTTATTTAAATTACATTGATACAGCAGAAAAAAAATAAGAAAATGATAACCAAACAGTAAACTAGGCTTTCTTATCTAAAAATTTATAATGAGTAATTTTGTATAACAAGAAATTGAGCGACCTTAATCGAAATTGTATCGAACCGCATTTATATGGACGATAAATCTATATTCACAACTCCAATTCGGTGTGATTCTAAAGACGTTTTACGTCAATACAATATATATTTTTAACTATCCTAAATCAAGGAGAAAATAACCTTTCAGCATGTATAATAAAAGTTTGTAGTGTTGAAGAGTATTATTGATTGTAAAAACGTAATTAAGTAATATTTTAATAACATTTTGCAATACCATATAGTAGTGTATTTCACTTATAATTAAAAACATAGTAATTTTCATAATCGCAAACCCTTCAGAGGGGTAGAATTATCATCTGACAACAACCTGTATTCTGGCAATAAATGTATTGTATTATAATAAGAGCGACAGAGAGAGATAAGAGGATGGAGAGGATATGTATATGTGGTAAGAGTACGTACTAGTTAGTTAGAATATCCGCATGGTGTTGGCGCATCCGTGGTTCATCCGGTACTGCACGTACATCATGCCGGAGTTGTGCCAGTAGTAGAGCGCGGCGAGCACGAGTACGTGCCACCACTGGTGCGAGTGCCCGATGTAGTCCACGCGCCCGGGGAACCACCGCTCCGGCATCTGCGACACACCACACACCACACACATTTATTTATTGATGTGAAACATCTATAGCCGCACGTAAAACCGATTTCTGGCTTGGCGACGCGTCGCCACGGCATGAGCGCTGATTGGTCCGTTCAAGGTTACGACAAATCATAAACATTATTAGTGATGGGGTACTTAGTTTCTTACAAAATAATGTTTCACATCTGCCAGGCGTCCCGTGACGGCTCACATTTTTTTTTAATTTCGGTATGCTCACATTTGACCGCAATCTCACCTGATGTTAAGTGACGATGCGGTCTACGATGTAGCATGCGCGCCTAGGAGATACCTATTCACTCTCCTCTTGAAGACCTCCAGATTATAGTTCTCGGGAAATACAGACGCAGGCAAGGAGTTCCACTCTTGGGCTGTCCGCATTATGAAAGTGGAAGCAAAACGCTTCGTACGGATGTGGGGTAATTGGACCAAGATACTGAGGATTGGACCATACTGAGATCATCACCAACACACAGAGACCATGAGAACGACAGCAATCAAACTTGGGTATGCCCCTACATAGACGATTCACTGGTCTCACAGCTCAGTTGATAGTAACTCTGCCTCCTGCGCTTTAGGTCGTGAGATCGATTCTCGCCCAAGACACATTTTTATGAATGTCCGCCTAATCTACGAAAGCTAGACCGCTTTTGAAAGGACTGACAGATAGCTGATGTTATAAGGAGTAACTTAGGCTATTTTTTAACCGAATTGTGTGAAATATTTTTTTTATGTTTGCTACCTAATGTATCACCGTCATTTATACACCGATTTGGAAAATTATTTTTATATTTGAAAGGATATACTTTCAGATTGTTCCCATAGACATTTCATTAAAATCTGATCAGTAGATTTTTAAATCAAAATAACCCGAAATAATATGTCATCCAAGTAGGAGCTAACGAGAAACCATTCTCGTTCATTGAAGATGAAGTCAGTTTTTCGTTTTGCTGCACAAAGTAATTATATTAGGCTAATTAATAAATTGGTAAAAATTACTAAATCATGTAGCTACTCTTTAAGTCGCACACTGAAATCAACGCGAGCGAAGCTGCGGGCACAGCTAGTTTGTAATACAACAGTACGTCTGCCCATTTTTCACACGATTAGTGAACACAAGTGGACCACAAGTTAAGTGAAATAGACCTCTAAGTAAGACTAAGTAAGCCGCAGTACTGTTTTTTTATAAAAAAAAACAGTACGCGACTTACTTAGTATTCCCGTACTTAAATATTTATCGAGGCTATATATGTCTGTGACATTGTTGCGGGCTATATGTTACAAATTCAACAGTTTTACTTCCTCAATTTTAGATTAAAATGGGACAATCCAGTAGTTATTTAGATTATGTATATTCAAGTAAACAATAGTTTTGCGTCATACTGAATCGGAACAGTAGTCTTCGATTACTCCGAATAATTTTAAATAAATTTCAGATTAATTGTATGATAATGTTTACCTTGAAGGAGTAAATAATGAAGGCGATGCCACTGATGACATACATTCCGATCACACGGGGAAAGAACATCTGGAAACAAACAAACAATCATGTATTTATTAACTGAGTATTCACAGTTTATTTCATCAGTTATCTGGTTCTGGGGTATGGACCCCTTAGCGTAAACTTGGCACTGTGTGAAATGTTCATTTTTTAATTAATTAATAACTAAAATGAAACGAAATATTGATATCTATTCTATGTATAATTCACGCTATTTTTAAATGATATCACAATGATGTCTCCTGTTCGAATGCACTAGATTAAAACTAGCCGGCTCTACAATACATGCGTATTAAGTAAATGCTAATAAAATTTTATTGCTTTTGTTCTTACATACTATTCCTATGAAAACTATATCACAATTACTATTAAAAATGGATATTGTTACTGTTCCAAATAAATAAACGTATTACTTATTATTAAACAGTCGTAAAACATCAATGTACAGTTTTTATTTCCCGAAATACCGTCTGAATTTTGAATATCGTTGTGGTTTCTTAGTAGTAGAAGTGTACGAAAGGAGCCTCTTTGAGGCGCATTTAAAATGCTTTCACCACTCTGCTCTCTCTCGAACCAGTGACTCGAATGAATAGAAGTAGCAGAAAGAGGATAAACAGCAAGAGTAGGAAGAACTACGGAATCATCGATCATAGATCCAGAGTAAGGTATAAATAACACTAAGCGGTCTACACGCTGATGAGCCAATGAGCACATTTACATCGGGTACGGCACACCCAGCCTGAGTAACACCATCCTCGGTATAAACATGAGTCTATAGATAACAGCATACCTGAACCATGGGGTTTTCGAAGCCGCCCATCGCGTAGGTCCAGTGTAAGGTGGGCAGCACACCGTACGCGGCCCACCCGATGAACACGCACATTTTCACCGGGTACGGCACACCCAGTTTGGGTATTTGAAGCACCATTGCTGCGATGAATATGAGCGTCACTGACGTCATGTAGAATAGACGGAGTTCCTGTAATATCAAAATATAGAGGTTGTAAATATTCAATAAAATGTAAGCATAATATATAATGTTTCATTACTTAATGTAAATGAAACCATGTATTTTTCAGATTGAAAAACATTAAATATTTTTCTATAGTTATAGGATTAAATCTCCATTTTTCTCCGTCTTTGTCTGTACGTCATTTAAGATAATCTTAGATTGTATCAACCTAGAATGGTCACAATACTGGTGGAACTAAAAGAGTACATTTTTTTATTATAAAATGTATTAATGAAGTACTCTATTCATGATTATGAACTGCAAAATAAAATAGAAAATCTAATTATTTGTTCTTGTGTCCAAATTCCAAAATAAATTGAAATTTTTGAATTTTAACAATAATTATAGCCTTCATTCTTAGGTGAAACCATTTACACAATTCTACGCCATCGAACCACATATAAAACATTATCTAACATTTTCATCTCACGTAACTGAGGTACTTGACTGGCTCTATGCACAGGTAGTGTAAGTGAGGCTTGGCATGCAATGTTGTCACCGAATCAACTAGACTTCGTGACAGTCGGTCACATAACCACTTGTTCGGTATTTAGTCCTACATCACGGTTATATACCAACATAGATTAGAAATAACAAGATTCCTTAAGGTAAATTGCATTGCGACTTTCCTCTATACAAGGCAAATTCAACTTCCAAGGTTTGTATGTTTGTTTAGGTCATAATTTGCAACTGAACTTTAGACCAGTTCCTTCCAAGCGATTGCTGTTTGGAACACATGTGTAATTTCGATGACAATGCAATTCTATGTTAACACGTAGGTGGTCTCATGATGGAGACGAGTGGAGGTGGGTGCAAGAACTCCCCAACTTCTATTTTATTTTAATTTTACATTTTTAGGAAATCTTACAGCTAGCTTAATGGATAGGTTAATAAATTAAAGGCTTAAGGCTAATTAAAAGATTTTCGGCATAACTCTGCCATGTTTGGGCTCGATAGATTTGTCTTGACAAGTACTAAAGCTCTCGGTGGTGTACATGAAAAAGCTTGTTTTTAAATATGTATTTTTCAACAAAAACTTATTTCGCCCAGGATTTGAGAGCGTAGTGGACCAGCGATACAAATCCCAGGTTTCAATCCGCTGATCCCTGGATCAAATCCCATTTGTACACAAATGAGTTAAACTTTAAAAATTAATTTGCGCATTACGTTTTCAAAATGGTGAAGGAAGACATTGTTAGGAAACTGACATGACATAGAACGAAACATTCGAAGACATGACTCCTTTTACGGTACTGGTTTGAGGCAGCCAATCACAGTAGTACTACTACTCAAGATACTACTGATTTAACTTTTTTTATCTCTACAAGGATACCCACTTTATGATTTCTACGGTAAAACCTAGTACCGTAACGGTCCTACTTAAAACCTAAGGCATGGTTAATAGTGACATCATTCATCCGGTCAGGTTGGTTATTGGATTTGATTGCACCTAGCTCATTCGATCTAGCTCTCCCTTTAGTGAAAACTATAATTGAAGTCTTAATCAGAAAGTGTTCTATAGGAAACAAAAGCTTTCTAAGAAATTATCTAGTAGACGTATTAAAAGTTATCAAAAATGCAAATAGACAAAAATGTAAACCATACTATTATTTAATGTTGTGCCACTAGAACTGTCGAAACCAGTGTGGAAGCATTAAAGTGCGCCTCGAAGAGGCTCCTTTCGGATAACCACATCAAAGTATCAAAAGCGAAAACTATACAGGGTTGTTGATAATATGCTATTTGACTAACTGTACATAACGAACTAAAAGTCTACTTCAACGCAATTTTGATATTTTTTTTCGAAAGTTCTGATGTCGAATAATGTAAATTATGTTTATATATGAAAGTATTGCCAACAACAAAACGTTGAATAAATTTGCACGATCTATCAGGTCAAGTGGCGTGAATTGGGGCGAATGGCGAGTGATGCATGGATGAGCATTATTAGCAGTTTCTTTAATGAACCGGTGAATAGTCAAAGATCAATTGGAAGCATTTATTCGCGTAATGTATTATCATCGTCTATATATAAAGCGAGATGAAACAGAATGGTACAGTCAGCATGAGAACGCAATGCTGATTTCATTGCCTTCTTACGTTTCATGAACATAATTAAAATAGACTACAGATTAAACCTATGTATTGACTATTAAGATGGCCCCAGTGGAAAACAAACAGTAAGCAGAAATTTGCATTTATATAACTGGCTGACTGGCCTCATAGCTTAGTTGGTAGTAACCCTACCTTCTGAGCTGTAGGTTGTGGGTTCGATTCCCACCCAGGACAAACATATGTGTGTGTTATTTGTTCTTAAATGGGTGTTAATATGTTATATACGTTGTATATAAAACAGTATAAGTATTATATCAGTTGTCTGGTTCCCATGATACAAGCTATTCTTAGCTTACTATGGGGCTAGATGGCACTGTGTGAAATGTCCTCTGTCTAACAAAAGATCATCCTCGAGCGCATAATTGTAATTTCAGTCCATATACGAATTGGGATTACAAAACAGCGGATATGTCCGCGCATACTTATCGCTCTGAGCAAGGCGATTTGTTTGTAAATCGACCGTGTTCTTGACCGATAGCCATCGAAGGCGTTGCATTGCAAAACTCTCGTCTTGACGGCTGTCATGGAATGTGAACTAATGAAGGTACGTATTTTTTGTCGATTGTAAAAAATGTTGTAGGTTGTAGATATATTATGTATACCATATTTTTTAAGCGATGACTGGGATACTCAAATAATTGATCTGGCCATATAGCTCAGTTGGTAGTAACGCTGCCTTCTGCGTTGTAGGTAGTGGGTTCCCGGGACAAACAATTATGTGACATTTGTAACATTGATGTTTGTTCTGTCTGGGTGTTAATATGTATTATATGTATGTATTTACAAAAAAGTATATAAGTATTATATCAGTTGTCTGGTTCCCATGATACAAGCTATGCTTAGCTTACTCTGTGGCTAGATGTCGCTGTGTTAAAAGTATACCAACATTTATTATTACTTCATTTATACCAAGGAACAAAGATATTACCTTTCTCCTTACAAAGGCCTGCTCTCAATAAGCAAGGGTAAATGGGCTTTATGTACCAGGGCAGCCCAAGAGTTATGGGCAGACACACTTAGAGTCTAAGACATGCCACTTTTTCACAATGTTTCCCTTCCCAGTATTACGTGATAATGCGCACATTTATTTCGCAAGTCGAAAATATAGATGCATTCGTGTAATGTGTTGTAACCGTGCTATTTGAACCAGCGACCACTGGATACGGAGCTCTCTTATACCAGTCATTAACTGCTTACTGCCGGCAGTGTCCACTCACAATGGGGTTCAACGGAATGCAACCAAGAGCTAAGTCAAGTGAAAGCCACATAATGACAGCATACAATCTTGTAACGGCTGCATGCTATTTTTGTACTCGTCTACGCATCTTAGACAGCCTTACCACCTTTCACTTTTTGTTATCATGGCACAATTTATCATAGAACTTGAATCGACAAAAGCTACGAACGATGAAATTCAAAGTAGTTAGATGGCAAATATGCAAAATCAAGTGCGCATAATTTAGTATACAGGAAATTTGTGCATCTGATTTTTGACTATACAGAATTTGATCATATCTGAAATACGGTAAATAAATAAATGTTGGTGGATATTTCACAAAGCGCCATCTAGACTCAAGTTAAATATAGCTTTTATAGTTATATTATGGAAATCAGATAAGTGATAGAATCCTAATTAATATTATAAATGCGAAACTGAGTTTGTTTGTGTGTTTGTTAGGCTTTCACGCCTAAACCGCTGATTGATTATGATGAATTTTGATATAGAGATAGATGAGACCCTTAGACGGTTATATGGTACTTCTTCTCGCTAAAAACTTATAGGGGTAAGCGTGAGGAGAGGGGTAAACTTTTTGAAACTTTTTAGGATGACTTATTCGCGGGTAACACCGCGGGGCGCAGTACTTATATATTGAGTAAATACGTAAGTTAATACATATTAACACCCAGACACAGTACAAACATCTACGTTCGTCAAACAACCGCCAAATCGAATCGAATGCGAATGCTTGGATTAAATTTTCTATAAAGATCAATTTTTCAAAGATAAGAGAGACTTTTATTTGCAAAATTACGACACTCAGAAAGCTATTTCATCTGTACTCTTGCAAACAAGAAGATTTTATTATAAAAAAGAACCTGGTAAAAACAGAAGCTATAATTAATTTTTTAAACAAGTTTTGTATTTGTTTCATAAGTCGAATCTGTCTCTCTCGCACTCCGCACAGTTAAGCATGGGGTGATAGTGACGCATTCTCATGGTGATCTCTTAAAACGTTTCGGTTGCGAACTTTGTTGGTACTTAAGATTTGATGTTTCGTATAACGGCATTATTCATTATAATCCAACAAATAACGATTAGCGTCAACGAACTAGAGGTCATTTCAATCTTTAATAGGAAAGTCAAAGGTCAAAACTGTATCGGGCGATAGAAAATTGGTGTCTGATTTGTTCAATTTCTGTGTCAAGTAATACGTAAAGATAAATAAAGTAAAAACTTTCCTCAGATAGCCGCACTGGCAGAAGCAAATTTATGTTAACTCAATGTTATAGTGAGAACGCTACCGTATGTGAACAACTGTTCATACATCGAATAAATATTGAAATTGGTAGCTAATAAAAATAATTAAACTTATTTTACTGAAGCGATTTTACTGAAGTATCGCCAAAATGTTTCAAAATAATAGACAGTAGACAAAAAATATTACCCTGAAATTCTCAAAGTAATGACGTGAAAATGACAGTTATAAAATAAATTACAAATAACTAAGTTTAGCCAAAAAAATGTTAGCACGGGTTAGGCGCTTCTCCAAACTTTAACTGACCTTCTAAAGAGAAAAAGACTAAAAATAGCAAATTTAATAAAATACATTTTACATCTCGATCACAATCACTCTCAACACAAACACTCACAATCGAGCGAGTAACATTTTATTTTATTTCCAATCTGAATATGTTGACGCTATGAATACATAAATATTAAAATCATCTATTAGTATTTTTTCTTTCATATCAGGTTCCTGTTTTTCGAAGCTACATCTCAATAGATAAATAAAATACATATTAGTGGACGTTTCGCACAGCGCCATCTAGCCCCAAACTAAGCATGGCTTGTAGTATGGGAACCAGACAACTAATATAATACTTATATATCTTTTGTAAATACATATAAATATACAAATTAACACCCAGACACAGAAAAAACATCAATGTTCGTCACACAAATGTTTGACCTGGGTAAGAATCGAACCCACGATCTACAGCGCAGAAGCAGTTACTACCAACTGAGCTGTACCAGCGGCCAGTTAGATGGAAGTATGTGAGGTGAGTTGTGGTGTAGGTGATAGAACAAGCTGAAGGCCCACCTGATGTTAAGTGGTAACCGCCGCCCAAAGACAACAACAATAAGACTCATTAATATGAGTATTCGTCATTCTACTATCAACATATTCATTGCCACAGCACAAACATGTGACCTTTAAGATATCGAGAAACCGACGGCTCGTACATGGGGTACAACAAATAAAACTTACATAATGACACCAGAAGGCGTAGTAGACGCCCGAGGTGTAGATGGCGAGGAGCGACAGCGCTATTCCGAACAGGTCGTACATGAGGAACGTATTGTAGTCGCATTCTGACCGGCAAGAGAACGTGTGGTACAACGCCGACAGCGCCAGGCATATCTGGAACAAATGTCATTGAAAATGTACCAACACGAAGACCAAAGTCAAAGTCAAAAACTTTATTTCAATAGAATTCATAAATGGCTTGGAAACGTCAATAATATTCAAAACATAAGGTCACGCGTACTTATCGTTAAGTTTGACGCCTGTTCAAATCCTATCCGACCCTCCATGGGGAAGAAGAGACAAGAAACCCCCTAATGGAGGGATTCCTTTTTTTCACGAGAACGATCCTTGTAACAATTGAGTATTTAGGTCTATGTTACATTTATGACTACATAATATACTAAAATAAGATATTACAGGATGTTTTGTGTGTCGTTGAGCAAAGCGACATCAGACCATGGGGATTTATCATTTACAGTGTAATAAGCTTTACTTACCAGACCCTTCTTTATGTATGACTTGAATTTTTGGGTCGGAAGCTTCGTTGCTTGTTCAGGAAGTTTATTATAAAAGTGTACACAATTTCCCATAATAGACCCGTTGACTATTTGCAGACCAGTAGAAATCTCGCCAAGTTCTTCCGGGGAAGTACTGACACCATGAACATTTTTTCCGCCAAGCAGTGACGCGTTCGCGTAAACGCGCAACGCTGTGTTGGGTGTGAAGTTCACACCCAAATGAGAGAGATTCAGAGTTTGTATAAGAAACGTAAAGCTAACCAAGATTTTATAGCCAATGCCGATTTTAATGTGCTTACTACTGAATGTAATGTGCAATGTTTTAACTTACTTATAATTAAAATATCTTACGGTTTAGACTAACTATAATCATTTCCACGTATTGTAACTTAAATAAATGTTGTCTGACGTCAGAGCAACCTGTTTTGTTATTCCTTCTAGATTTTTCACATTAAGATATTTCAAACCAGTCGATAATGAATATAGGTACAGATTTATAAATAGGCTTTTTTAGTTCCGTTTCTTATTATACATTCACAAGGCAGTGAATGTTTAAAATGTATGTTTAAATATAATAACGTATGAAGGTTTTCCGGTTATTTCGCTTTTAACGGACAAATTCTTTGAATAAAAACAGCTTGCCATAAAAATGTATTATTTAAGTTATCATCTCGAATTTATTTCTATTTTACCCTTATATTAACAAAACATTATAAAAATTTCACGTACTTAGTTACTGAATACATTTTCTTCAGTAATCGACTGAGAGCTGACGACCGAAACGGCCGGGTAATTTGATCATTCATAAAAATGATTTATTAACTTACCTGGAGCACTCTAAGAATAAAAATGTCGACCTGGCAGGATTCGCGTGGTGGATGTGGGTGTTATGGGGTGGGGAAAAAAAAAAAAAAAGGTAATTTGATCAAGATTACTTTTTATGCCAAATGGTTTGACTACCTCCCCAAAGCACACAAAAAAAATCTGGCGTCTGGGAAAAAAGCCAGCCAATAATAGTGGTGGGAACGTGTCGAAAAAAATTATTCAAAATCTCGTATTTTGTGCGAGAGAGACCTGAGAGCCTGAGAGCAGGGATGCCGTCGTCGCGTGTATCCCCTCCACGCGGTGTTTTTCATGCCCCTCAGGTCTTTCTCGCACAAAATACGAGATTTTGAATAATTTTTTTCGACACGTTCCCACCACTATTATTGGCTGGCTTTTTTTTTCCTAGCCTCTGGGAATAATAAACTTTAAGCACAAAAAAAGCCAGCCTTGTTATTATTACCTAAAAATTTTTTTTTTTTCCGCACTGTATTTAAGCCTGGCGATACCTTTCCACCAATCAAATGACGCCAGATTTTTTTTGTGTGCTTTGGGGAGGTAGTCAAACCATTTGGCATAAAAAGTAATCTTGATCAAATTACCTTTTTTTTTTCCCCCCCACCCCATAACACCCACATCCACCACGCGAATCCTGCCAGGTCGACATTTTTATTCTTAGAGTGCTCCAGGTAAGTTGATAAATCATTTTTATGAATGATCAAATTACCTGGCCGTTTCGGTCGTCAGCTCTCAGTCGATAAGTTAGCGATCGAACATTAATGGGTCTCACATCGTATGCGTCTATTGATCGTGACGCATTTTACTGCAGAATGCGGCAAACGAACGAACTACAAAATATTGTCTATTCTATTTGCACCAAACAATACCAAAATAGATTTTAAGCGCTAAACTTTTAGTTGTCCGCATGGCAGCAGTACAATTTAGAAGAATTTCGAAGGCTGTAGAATTTGTGCCAAGTCATTCGGGGAAGTACTGCAACCATCTTCATTTCTGCCGCTAAGTACATACGAGTACATTATGCACTCGCATTACTGTATTCCGGTTTGAAAGGTGTGGTTTTTGGTGAAATTACAAGCACTTGACATCACACTATCCCGTCTCAGAGTTACGGACGCATACGATGTTCCTTGGGTCTTGTTGTACCAAAGTAGCGGAGAACCAAAGTCATATTACTTTGTTACGGGCAGAGGTTACCACTTAACACAAAGCGGGCCATCTGCCTGTTAAAGTTTTATAGTTAAAAAAGTTAAAACATAACTTAATGGGTAACCTGTAGTTAGTCCAATCCACACGATCACTTCTAATATGTTGGTCAAGGCTAGTAGAAAGAGTTATTTCCTAATATTATTATATCATATCCTAACGCGTTTAAAACATACAATAGCTCCGAATGTGTAGAAATGTTTGGATGGTACAAATGAAACCTTTTGCCTAGAATTACGGGCGCATACCATGCGACTTGATTCTTTTCTTACCTTAGTAGAGGACCCAATTTGTATTGCTTGTTAAGGGTCACCACTTTACACCAGGTAGGCCTTCTGCTCGCTCAGTAACTTAATTACATTTAAAAAAAAATGACATCCAAAGTACCTTTGGTAATTTGGGTACAATTTTAGGTCAATAGTAACTGATTTCAGTTGTCCCAAGTTCTGCTCGTCGACTAGGTTAAGAGAAACGAGCTGATGATATTAACACATCGAGTTAGGGTCGATTTTGTCTCTAAAAGTCCGCTGTGGTATTTGAAAAATTAAAAAACTCATCTATTACAATGTTTTTGAATGAACAACTGAGTTAGTGTAGGATGCTTAAGTGACGAAGTCGCGGGCAACAGCTAGTTCTTTATATATACTTTCTATATATATTTTGCATCAACTAATGTTAAAATCCATAACCAGAAACCCCTTTGTGAACCCCGGTGAAATCCCCCCGGTTCTCATTTCGGGCGAAATACTATAATAGTCAGTTATTTCAATGTAACAAGTAGTTATAATGTTTTGTAATTAACTTTCACTGTCAGAGAAAAGCAGGTCGACCATCCGACCCGAGATACTAACTTACAATGAATCTGTGGCTAGCTTTCGAGATGGCCAATGGCGCATGGAGCAGAGAAACGTCATATGTTTTTATGTGAGTAATTGACGGCACAAGCGGATGGCCCACCTGATGTTAAGCGATAAGTTTGGTCATCCCGTACGTAGTACCTCAGATTTGAAGATTGAATTGTATTGATTGTATTGTGTAATTGTAATTTTACCGGCATCCATCCGTTCAAATCACAACACGTAACGTCTAAAGTTCTCAATCAGCTTTGATTCAACGTCAAAGCCTCTTTGTCTGAAAGGACTTCACACTTTGGCAAATAACTAAGTACAAGTCAGAGGAAGATCTATGTCTTAATGTATCTGTTTTAGCTTGAGACACAAAAATGAAAGAAATATCTTTCACTTGTCATCACAAACATTAGACCTTCCTCATAAGAATTCTTGAAACCTTATTAATACTAAACTAAATCTTGTCAATCACTTTTAAATTAATAAACTCACCAAAAAACACGAGAAGAGCAATCCAGCAACAATCTTATCGGCTATAGTAGCGTGGATATTTATAATGACTAGGTCGTTTATTGTCAGAAAAAACAATAAGAAGAAGCCAAATATATGAGTCCATATGTTCATAGTCTCATTGGTCCACCAGAATACGCTGAAACAAATTATTAGAATTATCTACACGAACCGCAACTATGGAGTAATTTTACCGACCGTGGTAATAAGAAGGAAGAAGTGAAGAGTTTCCAAGAGTGGAACTCCTTGCCTGCGTCTGTATTTCCCGAGAACTATAATCTGGAGGTCTTCAAGAGGAGAGTGAATAGGTATTTTCTAGGCGCGCATGCTACATCGTAGACCGCATCGTCACTTAACATCAGGTGAGATTGCGGTCAAATGTTAGCCTATCGTAATTAAAAATAATAATAATAATAAATGGAGAGAAGGTTTATAACCAACTTCAGAAAAAGGAGGAGTATTTCCCCCATAGTTAGTCCCATTAGTCCCATATAAATTTAATTAAAAGGTTCAATAGTCTGGTTTTTAAATGAAAATAACTGGAAAAATATATCATCCAAGCACGAGATAAAGAGGAATCATTCTCGTTCTTTGACTATACTCGGTTTTATGTTTGCTGCGCAAAGTAATTATTATACAAAGTCTTGCGTACTAAACTATCGTGTGGTATGATTTAGTAATCTACTAATTCAGACTAGAATTATAGAAACTTCTTTTTTATTTGAAAGGAGGACTCAGATTGGCCCCACAGAAATTTCATCTAAATCAGTTCAGTAATTTGGTTTTACAATCAAAATAACTGGAAAAAAATATGTCGTCAAAGTAATAATATATATGTGTATATAATAATATATGTTTATGTATATTTACGTATATAAATAATTATTGACCAATCATGTTAATCAGGGGATGACTTTAGTTTTTTTTAAGTAGTTACATCTGCCTTTGTTTGGAGATTGATGAAAGCTGGAAGGAAAAAAAAGGGCTACTCTAAGTACTAATTCTACGCAGACGAAGTTGCGGGCACCAGCTAGTACTATATTATATACGTTTAGCACCATTCTTATAAGTATCATAGGTGCAAAACAGTTGCACAAAAAATCCATAGCACTCCAGTTATTATGTAGGCCTTCGGAAATAGCGACCATGCAATGCAATATACCTTATTACAGTCACAGTCTGATATCCACAGTCACTTAGTACTTAGATATAATCAAGTATTTCGCCCGGACTTGTTGTTAATTTCGTTGGTATAAGATTTGTCCTGACTCTCGGGTTATTGAGGAATTAATTTAGTATTAGCTGAGTTATTTGTGAGATAGCCGTCCACGTTCCTGCGATAGTACCACAAGGTGAAATGTGGTCCACTGAACTCTGCTTACCCCTTCGAAGATAAAGGCGTGATTCTATGTTTGTGAATTTATGTATCATCAAGTATTTTGTTTGTTATCCAGGTTTGCATATGTGTAGTCTGTATATAATAGAAAACAGTATTACAGCGTCAATATGATCACTAGGCAATTTTATACAAGACAGTACACAAATAACCAGTTTCGTATTCTGAGGTTTTTAGCCCGCCTAGTGTTAAATGGTAACCTCTGTTCAAAACAAAAACAATATGACTTGGGCTATCCCCTACTTAGGTTGGGAAGATCCAAATAACATCACATTGCGCCCGTGAATTTTAGGCATGAACGTGGAATGTTTCACGCCTGTAATTTCACCAGCAACTACAATCGGAAGGGCAACGCGAATGGCTCTTGGCAGTAGAAATACTTAATTATGACTTATACTTCCCAACTCCTGTAAAATTGGGTTTGGGTGCCTCATGCTGTCAAGATATTTAAGATATTAATATTTAAGATAATTAAATGAAAACTTTCTAAATTTATCAAAAGGGCTCAGTCATAATAAGAAATATTATTATAACAAGAACGGCAAGCTGTACCATGACCACTGAACAGTCATGACTGATATATATAACAGTTAACTGTAGAGTCCAGTAAAGAGCATTATAATATCTCAAAATTGAGTTTTCTGTTGGGGTACTTGATTAAAAGGTTTTGACATATTTTGACGATTCCAATTATGTTTTTGACAGTGTTTAATTCGCAAGTACACAATCTGAATAAATTGCTAAACTTGCTAATGGCTTGAATAAACTTTTTAGGTTAAGTAATACTTAGAATGCAGAATTACTAATTATGTGTTAGTTTAAGATCTTTGTATGGCGAAGGTTAAAACACACACCTACTGTTTTCCCAAGGAATCACTGATATATCTGTATATTATCACCAGTGCACGAAAGGATCCTCTTTGAGGCGCTTTAAAATCCTTTCACCACACTGGTTCGAGAGAACTAGTGACTCAAATAGAATTAGAATAGAACCAAGAAATAACTGGCTAAATAACTACAATGTTATAGGTGGTCACCTGATTAACTAATATCTTTTTATTCTGAGGTCATAACATAAAATAAAGCACAAAAAACCTCACCTCTCCCAGCACAGACGAGTCGGCAGTAGTTTCCTATAGCCATCGCGTATGAACGGATTGTGCTGTAAGTATGCTGGTGCTTGTTCATATTTAAGCAATTTTCTATAGTTGAAGTACTCTTCATCCTCTTTGCTCAGGTTATTGTTGTTTTCCAGCTTCTTGCCGCGGTGAAGAAGCTTGTTTGAATTGCAGTAGGCGTCTGATTCACACTCATCTTCCACCTGAGAGATGAACTATTTTAGTGATGAATGATGAAAACTCATTTGAGCGGCATAAACACCTTTTAAATTTTAAATGTTAAACAATGGAAATGCTTTACACACTCCTACACTAGGTATCTACTGTTGTGTCCCAGGTGACACGGGCAAACCAAATCATGCTTTACATCTTAAATCTTTATATCCTATGTTACAATAAAACTTATTTTGACTAACCTCACAGCTCAGTAGGTAGTAACCCTGCCTTCTGCGCTGTAGGTTGTGGGTTCGATTCACACCCAGGACAAACAATTGTGTAACAAACATAGATGTTTGTTCTGTGTCTCAGTGTTAATATGTATGTATTTACGAAAAAGGTATATAATAAATAACTATTGGTGGAAATTTCACACAGCGTTATCTAGCCCCAAACTAAGGTGCTTTATTGTGTGACTTTGCTTTATTAATTTTAACTGAATTTCAAACGTATTATATACTGTAATGGTACATTTGATTTCGGTTGATATATACCCGTAGCAGCCTTTCTAATAACTTGAATAGAAACAGCTAAAAATATAACTTATATAAATTTATTTAATTCATATAAAAATATTAAATTTACGCAATACAACTTACTTTTTCAATTGACATAAATTGCACAGTTTCTGCTTGACACGCACTCACTTTCGTGGTCATCGTAATGGTCATAATAAAATTACAACCAAATTGAAGTCAATTTCAAAAGATCAACGTTTAGTAAATTTTGTATTAGAATATTGTTTTGTCAACTTCGTGAACCGTACTATGGCAGCATATTATTAGTTTCTAAAATATATTTTTGTATGTTTCGATACATGAGTGAGATGAATTACTCTAATTACAAATAATGCACAAAAAATATTCGAAAGCAATTTGATAAAAATGAGAAATACGACCACCTCCGGTACGAAAATTTTTAGTAACTAACTTAACTAATTATTCATAGATTATATTACTCAAATTAATTTGATCGAAAGAGTGATTCAACAATTATTCACTCATTCATTCAGAGATGAGATGGTCCGCGTACACTATTCGTTACTTTTATACACGTAAAGGCTTACACTATTCAATATTCTCCAAGTGCTGTTTAGTCTGGCAGTAATTCAATCTGTAAAAAAATTTTAGACAGACATACAGCGTGCTAAATATTGAATGTAATTAAATAATTTGTATTTCATGTTTTTGTTTGCGTATCTTAAAATCTTTAAACTCATGCCAGGCCGATGCATTCGAATGCTCCGATAATAATGACAATAAAGCAAAAAACTGATGACTATAAATTAAATTATTACAAATTCTTGTATTGTTTGAAAACAAGATTTAAAACTCATTTTTTTGTGAACGTAAGCTCCATTTTCCATCAAGCCCCATTCAACGTCACAATATAATTAAAAATACAATTTAGTATTTCCAGCTCCAATGTATCAATATTTACTGGACTGCAGCTAAAACATTACCACGAATTATTTAGAATTTGAAGCGGGAGGGAACTTTGATTCAATTTAATTCAATAATTAATCAAGAATATGTAACATTTTTACATGGTCATATTATACTAGTATATATTTTTCTGTTAGTATCAATTATTGTTACATTACGTAATAAATTCATTTAAAATTACTATTCTCTTACTAAAGTGTATTTTATTTTATTATTACTGGTTCTATACTAAAAACGGCATAACTCCTAAAATACGAGGAATCTTGCAACTGTTCAGTAATTTGAGCGCGAAAGGTTACTTTTACTCTTTATTACTTTTTTTTACTTTTACTTATGTTACAACTTCGCTCGATTCATGCGGGAACGCAGTGTAGAACGAACATAATGAACCTACCATACCAACCCATGTTGCATATCGGGTAGGTTACATTACATTACATGTCAGCATGTCACAACTCATGCCGTACCTTGTGGTAACATAAAAGAAAACATAATGTTTATTTTTCATCACTATCAATTGATGCCTATCACTTGACGAAGCGATTTGAAGCATAGCATTTTTCTTTTATAAATACATTATTGCAAAATTAACATAAATCACAACAGATATTACATTACTCGTGCAGAACATGCAGTATGCAATAATATAACGTTATGTACCAATGTGCTCGTTTGTTTTCGAAAAATATTTATAGATGTAAAGGTATTCTCATATGTTAGATAAAATACAGGTTATAATACAAACACACCTGGTTAGCGTTTCAAATTGCAAATTACGGTTTAAAATAGCTGGCATTCCTACTTCTGTAATGATTATCCAAAAAATATTCCAAAAATAGCGCCCATCCATCGTGTCTCATGTAAAATGAAATAAGTCGTCACATCCGGCGATATTTGTGTTGCATACTACAAAAAATATGAAATGATATCTAAAGAAACGCTAGAGGATTTATCTTCATTTGGATTATATACTCACTTGTTCATTCAATACATTTGTTTACTAATATGCATGTTCCTAAATTTTATCTGATGTATTTCAATTAAAATTTAATATAACTGTAAAAATCCTGGTCACCCCACTGCTATTATTCGATTATTTCAAACGTTCTTTGTAAATGTACAGTTTTCCTGTAGATGTCCTCCATTCAACGAAAGTGAAACATTTTGTGAAAACTCGTGCTTTGAGTGTATTTTTGTCATTAATTATATTCTAAGTTATTTTTATATTTTTAATTTATAATAAGCGTTCCAAAAAGTCTTTAATTTAATAAAAAAATCATTTTATTTACACAAAACGACTTCTGTGGTACTTTTCGTTTAGACGGGAGCCATCTTGCAATCTCTAATCAAAGGTCCTTGGATCACAGTTTCGTTGTGTAGTTGAAAGGCAGTTTAATCCATCATAAAATAATCAAATGGCGTTAAAACGAATTAATAGGGTACGTATAATGTTATGCAGTTAATATTTCGTTGTCAGGTGATTGTCGAACCAAGTGTCGAAAAAAATGGTATCAGCCTCGTAGTGAATGTTTCGTCATTGTGAATATCAAATTGAGAAAATTCTGGATTACAACCGTGTGCGCGTTTATTTTTCCATTATTTTCATAAAATAAACAATACGTATCGTCAGAATGACCTAAAGTTGAGCTAACGGTGTTTTACAGGTCGATGTGGGTGACAATTTTGTGCACACGGCGTACATAAAATGTCGGAATTATGTGCCAATTTTGAGGTTTTCTTGACATCATTGTCATCGGTGATGTGGAAATCTCGTGGATGTAAACTCGTGGTAGTGGACGAACTGATTGTCGTCAGTCTTATGATGCAGATGTTTTGATGTGTTGAAGAATGTTCGATCCTTGTTTTATTGAGTGATGATGTGACACTGTATGTTTTCCGTATTCCGTTTTCCGTACACATGGTATTTTATTATGCAGGAATTACAAGACTTGGGCAGAGATCCACCAGCACAATGTTCGGCGGGCCCACACGGTGAAGATCGTGAGTACCTATACCTATATTGATCTGGTATCAATTTTTTTGTGAGTCATTGTTGTTAGATAATAATAATACTGTGAAACTTGTTATCCAGACAGTGGATACATGCAGCGTACTTTACCTTTATTAGCATTTCCATTGTCTATTACCTTTGTGGCTAATATTTTTTTGTTTAGTAATAAATAGAACCTCTAAAGAAACAAGCCAGTGGTGTAATTTATCTTATTGGCGGTAATGAAAAAAATATTAGCCACTTTCATATAATGCCATAATGATTGCCTCTAGACCATTTTGCTGTTTTGAGCTATCTATGTAATTCAACTCCCTAACTCCAACTATTTTAATACAGTGTATTATTCTGCCTTCAGCGATCCTATGTCAGTATACCTATATCTAAATTAGCTAAAAATGAAGATAACATGATGGTACTCCAAGGTTATTAAACCTATTGTTTTGATCCACCTTCCTCCAATGTCACTCCCAAAAAGTCAATGACCTTGCATGGTAAGAAATGATGTTTGTCTAAATATTTTTGGAACAGCTAACATTTTATGTATGGCTGCCAAGGATATCACATGGTGTTCATCACTCACATACTACTTATAATATAAATTAACAAGTATATCACTGTTGTTTCAAGTATAATGACTTGTACCATATTTCTTTTCTTCTGTGAACATACTGAATCATGTTTCTCTTATGGTATCAAGTTCAGTGAACTCATGTTAAAACAAATATTGTTCTGTTTCACAATTTCCTGAAATCATTGGTCTCAATTCTTGCTCGATGGAAGTCAGCACTACATTTACATTAATCAATATTAAGGTAATTAAATATTTATAGCTTCAATTTTGGACTCAAGAATTTCCGTGAGCCACTAATACGTGTAAATTCATGAGTTATGAAGAAAGTTGACGTTAATCTATTATTTTTTTTCAGTTTTCCACTGGCAAGCCACAATTATGGGACCAGTAAGTACTTTATGTTAATTATGTACTTATCTGTATGTTCCTTTGTTGTGATAACACAAATCTATTTGTGATAAAAATATTTCATTTCATTTGTGATTTCAGGTTGACAGTCCTTATCAGGGAGGCGTGTTCTTCCTCACCATACATTTCCCAACAGACTACCCGTTTAAACCACCGAAAGTTGCATTCACAACGCGTATTTATCACCCCAACATAAACAGTAATGGTTCCATTTGCCTTGACATTCTGCGTGCTCAGTGGTCACCTGCTCTAACCATATCCAAAGGTAATTTTCTTATAATGTATTATAGAAAAATATTTAGAAGTTATTGAGAGCTGCTCGTTTTGTTTTCTGAGAAGTATAATGTAGCAAAATCCAATTAATATGCAAGATTTATAAAAATTTGGTTACATTGCAATAGTCTATTGATAGTTTGATTTCTGTGATAGTTTGGTTTCATATATCCCTACAGTAGGATTCTGTGTAGCAGGTGCATGGACAAACAGATATACATGATCATCCGAGACCCAAGAACAAACTTTATGCTCACCATTAATGTTTGCCTCGGCCAGAGATCAGAACCGGGGCAGGCGGGGCTACTACAGCCAATGAAGCCTCAGCTGTTTCAAATTACATAAGATAATGAGTGTAGTCTGACTAGAACTTTTAATTTTCAGTGTTGCTCTCAATCTGCTCACTGCTATGTGATCCAAACCCAGATGACCCGTTGGTGCCAGAAATTGCTAGGATCTACAAAACTGACAGAGAAAAGTACAATGAACTAGCCCGCGAGTGGACTCGGAAGTATGCCATGTGAGAGTCAATAGTGACATCAGAAACATACACACACATCGCCACAGCCCGGGCCCACTACCCCATCCCTCTCCTTAATCTCCCCGTCCCCACTCCTTTTGTCCTCAAGTCCTCATCAAAACAAAATTTACTGGAAATGTGTAATATATTTATGGTCATCTAGAATCAGCCTGATTATTGTCATTTCTGGTAATATTCAATATTATAATTTGAAGCATCAAAGTAAACACTAACCTCTCACATGCAGATAGATTGTTATAATATATCTCAGTAAGTACTTTTCTATAAGTGCAAAATTGCATTTTGTTGACATGCATCACTAGGTGTGTCACTCTTTAGTTGAGGTATGATATTAGTTAAATTTACATAATTTGATCCGTACCTAAATGTAATTCCTATAACTATTTGTACTTTAACTAGATCTAAATTGCATTGTGAAATTGTACAATAGCCATATGTTTAGGAAATGGAGCGTTATTTGCTATTCACTTGTCCGGTTCTCTTAGGAATTTGTCAATGAAATGTAAGTAAAGCTCATAAGTGTTAAGAACATTTTGGGTAATGTAAGTAAGTGGTATTACAAAATGAACTCGTTCACAGAGTCGAGTGCGTGTTATTTTTTTTTATGAGAATACTTTTTTATTTTAGTAAACGTAGCTTGCTACAGACTGTCGTCGATCAGTCAGTTTTCTTTTCATCCACAATATTTAAATAGAAAACGCTCCAGTAGTATCATGCGGTTTAAATTACAGTGTATCTCATAAGGTAATAAGTTATGATTAACCTAGAGTTTTCAATATGGCGATCTTTATTATTATAATTTTATTTAATATATATTGTGGTTGTAAGGATATCTGAGTTATGATTTCCAAAAATATCCCATTCAGTTGTCCTTTTCCTTATTTCCTTTGAGCATAAAGCATTTGATAGCATTGAGGCATATTGTGGTAAATGATGTGTCGTCAGAACAGCTGCTGGCAGAGAAGCTTACTTGGTTGACAGACTGAGAGATTAAATTCATAGCTTTTTTTTTATTGTAATCAATCAAACAACTTGTACTATTCTAGCTTCACTAATTTGTAAGAAACAATAAATTATTGTGTATGTACATAAATTCTGAGCTTTATTGAGGCAATATCCTAACAAGTTATACAAGACTAGGATCGGTCACACCATTTTTTTTTTGTTGGATTAAGGAGTTGCATATTGTTAGGATAGATTCCTTAGTAGTTCCCACGCGAAGCTAAGTCCTTAGGCAAAACAAACTGAAAGAAAAAACCCTAGGTTATATGTATGCACAGGAGTATAAGCCCCAAAATAGGGTAGGGTAAATAAATACAATTACCTTTTTAAATAGTCACCTACTGTGGACAGTGACAACCTGCCTACCCCTTTGGAGAAAGTGTTATATATGGATAGAAAGTGTCAAATCCGTGACAGTTACTGCTCTGTATGTCTACATGTTACTAATCACTTGTTTATGTACGTTATAAAGGTTATCTCACACGGCAGCTGTAATGTTATTACAGATAGTTGTAATTTCAGTTACCCAACAATGTCTTCTCAAAAATAGAATCTCGTATTTCTGTACCGTTTGTGAGAATTGTTTTCGAGTAAAAAGCCAAATATATAGAGAAAAACTGAAAATATCTTGTTCGATGACGTCACGACCATTAAACAAAAATGGGAATTTCCGGTTTATAACATTAAGTAATGTTATTCTAACTCACACTGCAAATGGCTTTCTCTAATCTGCACAGATATTGAAATCAGAACCTTGTGAGCCAGATTCAAAATCATGACGCACTATGCCATGACGGAATTCATGAAGTAACTGTTTTCACAGATATTCACACAGGTTCTAACTCGGGATCTTGTGGCCACCTATTTGATGGCATTGCGTAGTATTTCTGTTTGCTCCGAATCAGTGACGTAACAAGCAAGATGGCCCACTGGTGTTTAGTGGTAACCTCTGCCCATAACTTACCTACTTAGGTAGGATAAGACCCAAATTGAAAGAAAGAAGAAAGAAAGTTTTTATTGACTCCACAATAAAATATACATTTACAAAATTACAAATTATAGACCAAAAAACAAACAAAGAAAAAATTATACAAAAACATAAAAACAAAACTTAAATAAATATAAGCTATAACTAGTGTCCGGAGTCAATAGGCATTGCATCGTATGCACCCGTAACACTGGGACGTTAAGGTGGAATGTCTCATGTGCCTGTATTTTCACCGGCAACCACATCTGCGAATACATCACTGCGTGGCGGCAGAAATGGGCATGGTGTTGGTGGCAGTACATCCTCAGACGAACTTGGTGAAGTTCTACTGCTCTTAAAACCAGGATCATGAGGTCCAGTTATTTTTTATTCTCAACTTGATATAATCATGCCAATGTGCGTCATAAAGTCAGTTCGTCGACTTAGAAGCTGGGTTACAAGTTCTGATGACGCATACACGGACAAATATCACGATCCCCTGTCTGATGTGTGCAATAACATCGACTGGCCTCGCAGCTCAGTTGGTAAATAACCCTACCTTCTGCGCTGTAGGTCGTGGGTTCGATTTCCACCCAGGACAAACGTTTGTGTGAGAAACATAGACGTTTGTTCTGTGTCTGGGTGTTAGTATGTATGTATTTACAAAGAGTATATAAGCATTGTATCAGTTGTCTGGTTCCCATGACATAAGCTATGCTTAGTTTACTTTGAGGCTAGATGGCGCTGTGTGAAAGGTCCACCATTATTTATTTATATAGCGCGGTGTGTGACTGCCTGTGGGGATTGTTTTATCGAAAACCCTACAGGAATTTGAGGTGTCAGTAATAACCCCTGTTCTATCTTCATGGATGCCATCAGACAACTGTTGAGCGTGCATATGCAACAAAAGATCTTGTAACACGCTAAAATTTCATCTCTGTTGCTTGCTCGGACTAATACGCCACCGAGTTCGTCAATATTCTCCACAGCTATGATGGTAATGGTAGGTATATCTTGGTCTTACTCTTATGGTCCTGTGCAGATAGAAGCTCGGAACGAAACTGTTAACTGGACTGATATGGTTTTTAGGTGTACACCCTCCTACAGAATCTCAATAGCAAATTAAAGATCAACATTTGTGATTCCTTTGATTCGTCCTCTACAGGATTATAATGCTTACTATTAACAAGATGTAGGTATATACGTAAAAAACTATTTCCTCTATCTGAGATACCTACGTAATGAATTCCATCCACCTTAGATACTTCTGAAAATATTTTCTAAAGGCCACCACTCAATTCACGTAGAAATCAGTTTTGTAATGTGAATAAGTTACGGAACGATCAGATGGCTCGCCTGATGTTGAGCGGTATCCTGTTCCCATAAGAAACAAAACTAAACTTAGATCCTCCCCTACGTGTGGAACGACCCAAGTTGCAAAGTATTGCGTCCGTAACTCAAGAGATGTGAAGGTGGAATATCTCACCGGCGACTCTCAGTAACATGGTAAAACTTGTTTCTGTGAGAGGTAAACAGGATATCAATTTGACATACCTATTTGTGAGGTACCTACGTACACTGATGACGTACCTTATAACCTACTTAGGGGTCATCTGTTTACGGTATCATATCAGCAATACGCAAATAGACAATCCACCATTTTTATCATATGCACATAGATAACATTTCATTCCCATGACGCAGGAATAGCTAGTCCTTTTAGGTTAATCCCGTTGAATAAACTATACAGAAACGCGACAGCATAAAATTAAACCAATGAATCCACTAGTAGCAATAAACTCGCTACGTACAAGGAAAAGTGATTTTTAAATAGTCATTCTTTCTCCCTGTCGCAAATCCATTGGCGTTTTAATCTTTAGCGATTGTATATTGCGGCAGGAAAGAGTGTCAGTGGATGAACCCCTAGTTTTTTTTTTTTTTTTATGTAATACAGTTACAGAACGAGCTGACGGCCCACCTGATGTTAAGTGGTAACCTCAGCCCATAACAAGCGATGCGGCTTGGGTCCTCCCCTACTAGTTTACTTATTTTCTGTCATATGAGCAACAACTTCCTACCATGATTCACCAAATGGACGCAGATTATCGACGAGTATAACTCAGATTGCATTTAATTTCCTTTACCTACGCTGCACGACTTTCAAGAACAATGGTCACTCTATAACCTTACCTATACAGGAACACAAACTGGTAGGAAAAAATAAGAGACGATTTAATGTATCAAAGGTAGGTACGTATATAATTTACAAAGGCACATTATTAATTCCTAATTAAAACTACAGTTCAGTCGTTTCCATGTTTTTTGCGTTCTTCATCTGCTCCAGTTGCTGGTAAAAATCGTACTTCGCCTGGTTCGTTTGTGGTTCCGTTTCATTCGACTCTATGGATGGGAAAGCGCCGGTTGTGATGAAATAGGGCTTTTCGTTGGACAAGTCTTGGTCTACGGCGTTTTCGTCGAGAGAGTCTCGTTCGGACCGGCTGAGTTGGTCGTCTGATTTGTACCAGTCGTTTTCGTAAGCGTGGAGCCAAATTGGGTTGGAGCCTTTTGTACTGTGTTTGTTTGTGTTCGGCACTCGCCCGCCGGAGCTGCGGATCGTCATGTCGGACTCGCCCGCCGTCGGCGAAGCTGCAATGTTACATTGATACGTAAAAGTGATAAGTGAAAATAAATGCGAATGGCAATGACCCAGATGTTCGAGACTGATTGTTCCGCCAGCCAACTGTGTCTTCTATTTTTATGTGGTTTCGGAAGATTTCAAATTTATTAGGAATGTAGGGTAATTAAGAATGTATTTGATGTAATTTGATTCTATTTTGTGTTAAGTAAGCTTCGAATGTACTTTATTCTTTATTGTACACAGAAAATAAAATATACAAAAAAGTCATAAGCGATACATGTACAAAGGCGAGCTTAACCCTACAAAGAGTTTAATGTCAATAAAGGTTTGGCGAATATCTGTCGAGATTATATATATGTTATTTACTAAATGTACTTCAGATGAATATTTCTGTTACCCAAGAGCCCCTGGTCGAATTTAAAGAAATATTTTGCCATTAACAGTTAAAGACAGACCAAACACAAGCGACGGAGTTTGTTTTTCAACATCAACATTTTCATGTGCCTATACGAACTACAACAGAACAAAATATAAAAAACCAAAATAGTTTAATACGTGGGTACATCGTGAAACGAATCTTTTCAAATAAGAAACGATTAGTAGATTACGGTCTACTACCTTCACTCGTTAGGAAACCAGCAGATAATAGAATCTAAAATTGTAATATTTTTTTCTCTAATATATATAAATCACTCTTTTTTTGTAATTCATTTACGGACAGAGCATCTGGTGTTAATGGCCATGACAAGGAATACGACTTGAGTCCTCCCCTACTTAAGAAGACCCAAGTCGCACCGTATGCGCCCGTAATAGATGTGCTCACTGTAGTGTTTGTGTGAGTATATAGCTACGAAGTAGGTATACAACACTATCTCGTGCTCACGGTGGGGCGGGGCGTGCGACAGTACGGTGCCAGCCACGGGCTAGGACAGATATGTCGTCTGCGCACACCGTGTGTTGTCGAGCCAGTGATACAGGAATAGTGAGTACACTACACTTACAGTATGCAGTGGCGGTGGCCGCCTTCAGCCGGCGCGCGTAGTGTGCGCGCTGCGACAGGCCCGTCACGAGGGAGATCACGAGCAGCACGCCGAGGAAGAGCGCGCTCCACACCAGCCAGAACACCGTCTGGTTGGTGGACAGCGTCTCCGCCAACAGCGGCTGGTACTCCGCCGGCTGCGTATCCAGCACGTTGAACTCCTAACGGAGATTATGTATGTTTTATCCATATCTATACAAATAAATAGTGTCTGTTTGAACAGATTTTTACTAAGTGCATATGGATGTATACTAAAACATTTTTGTCTGTCTGTTTGTTCCGGCAAATCTCTGAAATGAATGGACCGATTTTGACAGGACTTTCACTGGCAGATAGCTGATGTAACAGGGAGTAACTTAGGCTACTTTTCAGAGGGGTAAAATAGGGGTGCGTGATAAAACTGAATTCCACGCGGAAGAAGTCGCGAACGCATCGGCGAGCTCGGAACTATAAATATTATTTTTCCCGTTGGAATCTGTTTAGTCGCCACGGTGCTGCTACAACAGTTTCTTCACAATGTTTTCCGTCACCGTTTTGAGAACGTGACATTGCGAACGTATTTTTTCAAATAAATAAATATTGGTGGACATTTCACACAGCGCCATCTAGCCTCAAAGTAAGCTAAGCGTAGCTTGTATCATGGGAACCAAACAACTGATATACATTTTATTTTTTTGTAAATACATCGCTCTGCAGGCGGTTACTAACCAACTGAGCTGCGAGGCCAGACACAGAAAAAACATCTATGTTCATCACACAAATGTTTGTCCTGGGTGCTACACGTATCAGGGTTACGGGCGCATACGATGCCACTTGAGTCTTGTCGTACCTAGTAAAGGAACACCCAAGTCGCATCGGTTGCTATGGGCCGAGGTTACCACTTAACACTAGGTGGTCCGTCGGCTCGCTCCGTATCTATATAAAAAAAAAGTTACTACAGTTACTCCCTCCATTAGGGGTTTCTTGTCTGTTCTTCCCCATGGAGGGTCGGATAGGGTTTGAACAGGCATCAAACTTATCGATAAGTACGCGTGACCTTATGTTTTGAATATTGACGTTTCCAAGCCATTTCTTTATGAATTCTATGGAAATAAAGTTTTTGACTTTGACTTTGACTTGACTTTGACTTTTGACTTACTGTCAAAAGCAGATTTTATTATCTCCACACACCTTAAACAGATCATCCAATTGCTCGATATTCCTGTCAACAATCTTGAGCACTTGCTCGACCTCCAATACGGAATGATCATCACCGTTCACGAGATGCAAATACAGATCGGTCTTGGTATTATCAACAGATCCGTCTTTGTTCTCGTGAACCCTGAGATCGTCGACGTTGACGACGGCACCGGTGACGCGGGCCAGCTGTTCCCGGAACTGGTGCATCTTGTCGCGGAGCTCCGACGGGTGCGACCGGAGGACGAAGCGAACCCTCTGATCCTCCCGGAGCAGGTATATGAAGACATGCGCTTCGTCGCGAAGACCGCCCGTATCGTTCGCTAGGACCTGCGCGAACAATTATATATATTGATAGACATTTCACACAGCGCCATCTAGCCCCAAAGTAACCTAAGCACAGCTTGTGTCATGGGAACCAGACAACTGATATACATACTTTTTGTAAATACATATTAACATCCAGACATCACCAACATCTATGTTCATCACACAAATGTTTGTCCTGGGTGGGAATCGAACCCACGACCTACAGCGCAGAAGGCAGGGTTACCACCAACTGAGCTGTAAGGCCAGTCAAATTATAAGGACTTACAAGTGATAGGATTCGAACGGCCACCAAAATCACCCAGCTATATACGCGTGATCATCTAATTTGCGAATTGAAGTACGCGCCATCCTTGACCACACAAATCCGAACACTGCTCCAATGTATCATCAACATAGCACAAGAGTACATAAATAGCTATAATATTAAAAGTTCAATAAATAAAACAAAGAAGGATCCTATACCAGTATGTACTTAATTAAAAATCTGAACTAAAGTTTAATTGGCACCAATAAAATCGCCACCAAAGTCATAAGCTGCCGATTTCTCACCTTAAAGTCAAAGTATCCTTTCATCCCTTTCTGTGGGTCAAAGTTCAAAGTGATATCTCCAGTGTCCACATTGACGAGGAAGGGAGCAACGGCCAAGTTCTCCAAGCCTTCAGTTAGAGTTTGCTTCACTTCGCCAATGCGGTAATAGCCAATTCTTGAGTTATCACCCTCGTCTGCATCTAAAGCCTAGTGAAATCCCAACAAATTCACAATACAGAGAAAAAAAAATGGTGGATATTTCACACCGCGCCATCTAGCCCCAAAGTAAGCTAAGCATAGCTTGTATCTTGGGAACCAGACGACTGATATAATATAATACTTATATACTTTTTTGTAAATGCATACATGTAATACATACTGACACCCAGACACAGAACAAATATCTATATAGGTCATACAAATATTTGTCCTGGGTGGGAATCGAATCCATGACCTTCAGCGCAGAAGGTAGGGTTACTACCAACTGAGTTGTGAGGTCAGTCAAATGATCAACAATAAGTAGTTTGAAAATTGTGAAATCCTTCATCTAATAATATTTTATTGTCGGATAGCTAATTAAATATAACCTTAAAAGTTCAGGGTTACTGCGTTAATATGTAATTTCCCTTGACATCGTTAACTTTGCACGAGTTTCATTGCGCCTATTGTTTTATTCTACAGTACGTGACGCACAGAATAGCACACGAGGAATGGAAATATATCTAAATCTAGTAAATTTCTTAGGAGTATAAAGTATTACTAACTTAGGAGTAATAAAACTTGGGTTCCTCCGTTCTAACGTATGGCAAGGTACATGGAAAAAGCACGAGGCATAAAAAAAGAGGCAAAGCACATGGAACTGGATCAACAATGAATGAATGAACGATTTGCGATTTTTTTCACTACTGACAGAATTTAGTTTGAATACATATTACCTGATGTTAACAACAATGCCGATAGTGGTGCCATGGAACGTCTAACTTAGATACTTGCGTTTGAGGCTCAATTACAATACTTAGAACTTATAAGACGTATCATTTGGCTTGCCTCACTCAATAGTGACTTCTTCTTTTTCATTAGTCACTAGACAGGGATAAAGTAATATGTGTAATATGCAATAAAGTGTCTATAAATGACCGTACGACGCCAATCGTACTATAACAAAATGTTGGATAAACTCATGTCACTTTCAGATCAGGAAATCATATACTACGCTCAGATACGCTCCTTGATCGCAGTAAATGCCAGGGAACGTCTGTTTCACGGTAAAAACGCAAATAGTAGTACGAGAATAGTACTACTATTACGAGTAGAGTGACTGTTCTCAAATTAATGTGGTGAAAGGATTTAAGTGCGCCTCAAAGAGGCTCCTTTCGTGCACATGTCAACGAATTTCTGATCTACGATTGCGCCCATGACATTGTTCAAGGGAAAAAAACTGATTGGTGCACGTCTGGATTTGAACCAGCGACTCGGGGGGTCAGTACCGTTGGGCCCTCGCTCTCGAATAGTAGTAATAATACATGTTGTATCGTCTAGCATTGTTGTCTAAACCACCCACATCAACTAATCGAATTTAACATAAATAGCCTACTCCTCACCTTGACCTGCATGAAATCGATACCGAAGTCCGCCTCCGTGGTAATTCCCCCCGTGAATATTTTACTGAGGAACTTTGGCGCGTTATCGTTGACATCTGACACTCTAATGTGCACTTGGAGAGAGCTCGCGGAGTCTGCGTCCTCCTGATACTTGGGCACTGAGTTGCAGTCTTCTGAAGCTAGGATTGTGAGGGTATAGTGGGACTTTAGCTCGCGGTCTAGGGTTTTTCTGGTTGACAACCTGAAAATGTTTTTCTGTGTGAATTTGAAGCCATAGGATGGGTTTTGTAAGCTTCTTTATTCTTGCTATAAATAATTGGCTACCCGTCAATTGTTTATTTAATTATGGGAATACGTTATGGATCAAAAAGATGGCTTATCTGGTGTTATTAAAAAAATCAATAAGACTTGCGTCTTTCTCTAATTAAGTATTCAACTAGGCCACGGGCAATATGTGATGGGAAAATCAAGTCGCCTCATATTGCGCCCGTAACTTTAAGACTTGAAAGTGAAATGTCTCTTAATTGTAATTTCACTGGCAATTGCACGATTTAAACCGAAACATGGACTTCCTGTAACGCATTATATGCACACGAGTATGTCTACTTATGCTTTTTAAATTATGACTTGTACAAATGATACCGGATATATCGGAATATTTACTTTACTGAGTAACAATCGTAATATCTAATGACAACCTTGGCGGGATGAAAGAGAGCAGGGTCTCGGGTTCTACTGAACAGTTGGATGAAGATATGATTGCCGAGTTTGGGTGTGGTACCTTAGCACTCGTAGTTAAAGGTAGATAGAATAAAAACGCACTTAAACTGGCAATGTGATGCCAAAAACATATTAACACTCATCTCACCCACTGAGGTCCTACACAATGTCTAGAAAGAGAAGAAAAGATCAGAAAGGTGAAAGGTAAAAATGTTTAGAACCATTTCTTGTCTCCTTATCATAATGCCTCCACTTGGGGTATAAACTTCATCCCACACAGGAAATCCTATGCGTGGTCAGGACAGCATGTATGTGGGTTTATTTGACCCAAAAAAGGTAACTTACTTGTGTGTGGTCGGGTGAAGATCAAAAGTGGCATCGTTCCCGTCAACAATGTAGTAGCATATCGGCAACATAGGCTCGTCCCCCCTGTCTATTTCGTCTCTCTCCACCACGCTGGGGAGGTACACCGCGTGGGGCGCGTTCTCAGTGACGTTCAAATGTATGTGTTTCTGGGGGAACCGCGGCCGGTAGTTGTCTACGTTTTGCACGTAGATTGTCAGGTCTAGGAATGAACTGAGCGGGGTGGGGAGGCCTAGGTCGTATGCCTCTATGCGCAGCTGAAAATAAGTATGTAGATATGTAATTGCAATAATAACCTTGTTGTTATATTGAGTTAGAAATAACTAAATAGACATTTTACACAGCGCCATCTAGCCCCAATGTAAGCTTAGTAAATAGCTTGTATCATGGGAACCAGACAACTGATACAGCACTTACTTTTTTTTTGTAAATACATACATATGAACACCCAAACACAGAACAGGACTTCTTTAGCCTTACAATAAAATTGACTAATTGAAAAAAAAAATGCAATATTTGTTGTGTCTCAGGCACCAGGTAACTGAACCCACAACAACACGGGTATATAAAATATTTTTGTATCAGCTTCAGTACTAAGGCTATAAGCAGTTTATTTTAGTGTGTGGATGATATGCAAAGACTCGGTCGCAGCGTGAATAGAGAGAAAATCAATAAGTCCGAATCTCTTTGCACTGATATCTGCATCTATCCTTTTCCCTCTAGCATCAGCACTCACCCTATAAGTAGTCTGTTTGTCTCTGTCTAGCGTGTGGACAGTACGCAAGGCTCCAGTCGCGGCGTGGATGGAGAAATGAAATGAGTCCCGCAATCGGAACCGCACAGCGCCGTTTGCACCGATATCTGCGTCTATCGCACGAACTGTGACCACAACTGTACCTATCGTTGCGTTCTGAAAGTATCACATATATTAAACTACTTTTAAAATAAGTTCCTGTACACAGGTTACGAGATTTTTAGGTTATGAGTTTGTGAACGCCACATATTTCAAGTTGTACGTGAATGTCCAAAAATCCCAAGAAACATCACAATACTATCTCTGCTCCTATCCCTCCATCCATTTTCTTCTCAGTGTGTTTTACCGTTAGCTTAACTATGACAGTGTAAAATATATTCTACTAAAATAAATGCTGCAAAGGGTAAACTCTGATCTTTTGAACAGAGAAGCTTCACTGTACAATTATTTTTACAACTGTAGCAGTTTGATAGTATCAATCCGCCTCGTGTGCACAAATACAGGCGCATGATTGCTGTAATTAGTGCGACACACAGTTTACAGCTTCCGTTTTCCCCGCACTGCGATGATGTCAAGATCCCTTGGTTTGACTACAATAATAATAATAATAATAATAATTATTTATGACAGCGTGATTGCACAAGCGATTTCAGAGACGTCGGGCTAACAGTCGAACCGTGTTGGCATAACAAAATTAAAGTAACAATACTTCGTAAGGAACAATACTTACCTCTGGTACTTTAATAGTATCATTTTGCTTTGGATGCACGAATACGGGCGCGTGATCGTTGTAGTCAGCGACACACAACTTCAGTTCGCCCCGCACCGCGATTGACGGCGTGCCGAGATCTCTCGCTTCCACTATGAGGGAGTAATTCCCGAAGCGGTCTTTGAGGGACTGTCGGGCGAACAGTCGGCCCGTGTTGGCGTCACCGCCCACTTGCTCGAAACGGAACAACTCTGTGAAACAAAAACTAGTTACCAAAATTCGTGTATTTCGAACCAGTCTAGTGAAAGGATTAAAGTGGCCTGAATGAGGCTATTTCGTGAATCCCGTGAAAGAAATTACAACTTCCAATTCTGACGATGGATGCTGAAACTATTAAGTTGACAAAAGTGAGATAACAGTATATTTTGGCTAATTACAAAGTTTTACTTTCATGCATTCAATTTCTAAATTTTCTTTTGGAAAAACATATAAATAAAACAATAAATAACAGCGTGTGTGTAATGATTTTGAACTATAGACCAAATGACAAAACTTCATCAAATGTAATTTTTTAGATGACTATGTGAGTTCATACTATATTTTGAGATGTAATAAGAATATAAATATTATTATTAACAACCTTCAATCACAAAACAATATTTGGCACAGTGAGTTTCATATCAAAAGTCAGGAATTCTCCGTTATCGATGATTTTGGCTTCATAAAGTTCGGTAAACCAAATAGTATAACCAAATATTTCGTTGAATTGGTTTTGGTCACATCTGGCCATTTTGCCACGGCCGGCATTATCAAAATCACATATTTCATACCGTGTCCTTTCCCTCCGACCAGATGGAACTGCACGCGTCCGTTGGGTGAGTTACTGTCGTCCGCGTCCGCGGCCGCTACTGCCACGATCGGTTCGCGATGGTTGTGGAACTCCGTTATGGTTGTGCATTCTTCGGGGAGGTTGAGGACGGGCGGGTTGTCGTTCACGTCTTCCAGGAACATTCTAGAAACAGTTGATACCTATTATTTTACTATACTCGTGTCACTGGCTCTTTTGAACCAGTGTAGTGAAAGGACTGAAGTGTGCCTTAAAGAGGTTTCTTTCATACAATTGAGTGAAACAAATGTCTTCGAAATTTTGGTTCTAGGTTTCCTCACAATGTTTTTCTTCACCGTTTCGAGAACGTAATTTTTGGAGTAAAAACAAACAACGAGCATTTCATTTATGCAATCTAGAAACCGGGAAAAGATGCGGTTAACCAATAAATTATGCAAAAGGTTTTGTAAAGAGTTTCATGTAGAAGAGTAATATTGTAAACAAGTAGAAGCAAATGGAGCTAAAATGTTTTTGCAAATGGAAACTGAACTCATAAATGGTATGATACTGACGAGATCTGTTTGTGTGCGTTCCGACTGTCTGCGCCTCGGTGCGACAGCTGATAGTTATCCCAAGCCTCCACCACTAGAGTGTAAGACGCCTGGGATTCCCGATCCAACCACGACGCGACCGTCACTGCACCGGTGTCGGGGTTTATTACGAACTTGCCCTAAACAAAATAATATTTCGAAATAAGCTTCAGATATACAAATTTCTTTAGTTTATTACAATAAAAAAAAACAACTCCTTAAGTATCTTCAACAAAAAACTGTTGCGAGATTTTGGATGACTACAAATTTTATTTCAAAAACCTCTTATACGCGTCAGGAATGAACGCTCATTTACGTGGCCTATTTTTATGCTGTCAATATTTTCATCGGTTTATCTAAACTTTAAAAAGCTATTAATTAGCCTGTTTCGTTGTTTTGGCAGGATTCCGAATACCTGTACAAAGTTTTGTTTTCTTCGACTGGATTCGCAAGCACCTGTCCAGATAATGATAAAAACAATTTGCTAAGTAGCGTCTTTAAGTAAGGTAGTATATGTGTAAAATATCTTTCTCTGGACTTATTCTTCTTCCTACATATTCAAACAACTTCAGTACCTTTCTCAATCCTTATGACTACTACTTTTCACCACACCTATTATTATTATTACATTATTACCCAATACATAGTAGTGTAGCGACTACATTATTCAAATGATACAAAACACCACACCTGCGTAGAAGTGCGGTCCAGCAGATATGTGATCTTCCCGAACTCGCCCGAGTCAGCATCTTCAGCTACGACAGTCGCCACCACGGTACCGGGTTCCGCGTCCTCTCTCACGAGGTACTCGTGCGCGGACGACACGAACACTGGATTGTTGTCGTTTTCGTCCAAAACCTACGGAACCCAATGCTACTTTTGACAACGAACTGGGTTTTTTATTAATAAATTTTGTTATTTGTACAGTTACGGAACGAGCCGACAGCCCACCAGGTGTTAAGTGGTAACATCGGCCCATAACAACCGATGCGACTTGGGTCCTCTCCTACAAGGTGCGACAAGACCCAAGTCGCACCGTATGCGCCCGTAACTCTGAGACGTGTAGGAGGAATGGCTCATGTGCCTGTAATTTCTATATTTTATATGATTGTCAATTTGCCAGTAAGTTATAAGACCATAAAAGCATGGCCTCAGAGATGTCATAAGTAAGAAATATAATCTACATTATTCAATAATTAATGTTTTCTAAATCGTCCTAAGCTGCCCCCTTGAGTTTCAGGAGGTTTAAGTTTGATAACGAATTATCATCATTTAGATGAATTTAGAAATCGTGAATTTAAATGGTTTGTATTCTAATTTATTTTGATAGCAATAGCTCTCCTAAATACTGGCAATATCTCAGATTCCCATCGTGAAACGGTTTTTTTTTTGTCGGACATCGATTGCTGCTTAACTAAGACAGAAAGAAAGAAATCATTTAAGTGCTACAGGGACATTCAGAAAATATTTATAACTAACAAAAAAATTGGGCAATTTTAGCGACAAACTCGGTCGACTGCCGCGCTGGTTTTCAGTGACGCCAGGATAAAATAAAATCGCACCTGAATAAACAAATCGGCGAAGGTGTATCTCGGCGGCACGCCACTGTCTACCGCCTTCACGGTGACATTGATCCAAGGATGTACTTCGTGGTCTATTTTATTCGCTACCACCACTTCGCCTGAAGCGCTTCCTATGTGGACCATGCCGATCAGTTCTTTCTGTCCTGTAATAAAATGATAAATTCAATAATCAGATCATAGTTATGTTTGATAATATAGTTTATTTGGATTGATGTATGTTTGGTACTTTTTCACGTCTAAACTACATAAGGAACGTAGCAGATAATTGTCTGGAATAGTACAAACACTTTCATCCTAGTACTTCGTAGGCGAAGCCGTTAATGTACAGTATATAATATAATAATAATATTGGTGGACAATTTCACACAGCACCCTCTAGCCCCAAACTAAGCATAGCTTGTACTAAGGGAAACATACAACTGATAGAGTACATAATTATTGTATATAAATTTTAGTAAATACATACATACATATGTATTAACACCCAGACACAGTACAAACATCTATATTCACACAATTATTTGCCCTGGGTGGGAATCGAACCCACGAACTACAGCGCAGAAGGCAGAGTTACTACCAACTGAGCTGTGAGGCCAATCTGCCTAGATTCATCTAGATGAAAGGAGCAATAAGTACTTGCTACATACCTTCTAGATAATAAGTCATGCTGCGATTTTTATCGGCGTCATCGGCGATCACGTTCACAATATTGACACCATTCTTCGAGTTCTCCGCTATAGCGGCGGTGTAGAAAGGTTTCCTAAACACGGGGTTATTGTCGTTCTCGTCTTGAACGATTATGGTGAGGACGGCGGACGCAGTCTGCGGCGGACCGCCTTCTATCGCCGCCATGTCTTCCACTGTGATGATCAGTTTTATCGTTTCCACCTTTTCGCGGTCTATTAGCCTGCAAGTAACGAATGACGCATGAGTGATCACGAAAAATATGTTGCTATGCTAAATTTGTTTGATGATCGGTTGTTTGATCGTAATTTAAACTAAAAATCGTCATAAATTTGTCGGAAGTTTTTCTAGCATCTGTTATTAATAACATTTTTGTTTATTCCTAGTTATAATAAATAAAAAATAATAAATATTGGTGGACATTTCACACAGCGACTGGACCCAGTTTTTTTGTACATACAATTATACATACATAAAATACATATTAACCTGTTGGTAACACAAAAGTTTGTCCTGGATAGGGATTGAACCCACGACGTAAATAGCTTCTAACTGACCAGTATATTTTTTTATAGAAATGCATACATTTACGGACACGTACCTGACTATTTTTAGGGAGCCGTCCACAGCATTTAGATCCCAGAGCGACAGATAGTCATATTCAGATATTGGTATAGGTATTCCCTCTTCGTTGCGAGCGGAGCTACCGCTTTTGTCGATGCTGTACCGAAGTACTGGCTGGTCGTCCAGATCGTAAGCTTGCGCCCGATATATCTGAGTACCAACCTGCGTGGAACATTAAATTGTTTATTGGAAACTTGACAACACTAATGTAAAGCTGTAATAGAAGTGTCTTGTCTGTTTGTTTGTGTAAAATTTATTGGACGGAATTTGATGTGACTTTTTAAGATTAGAGCAGGAGAACTTAGCCTAGTTCGTCCGGGCAAGTACTGCCACTATGCCCATTTCTACCGCCAAGCGGCATTGCAGTCACGTTATTATATGCCCATTTCTGCCGCCAAGCAGCAATGCAGTCACGTTATTATGTTTCGGTTTGAAAGGTGAGGCTGTCGGTAAAATGAAACACTTTCGGTACTTAAGACTTTCCACTTTCACTTTTCAGAGTTCCGGCGCATACGATGCGACTTGGGTCTTGACGTACCTAGGTAGGAAAGGACCCAACGACGTAAGGACGCCACGTTTCCATAATAGAACTACCTAGCAGTAATGAAGAAATATTAACAATTATGCTCAATGTAAACCGTACGAAAATCAGTCAATTTGCTTAGAAAACAAGAAAAATGTGTTTAGAAAAACATATATTGATACAAACAGACCCTAAGCTTCCAGAGAAAGAGAAAATCTTTGCTTCGACATGGTAGAAAAAGGATTTATAGAAAAAACTCGACAGTACCTGAGTATTTTCTTTCACACTGATGTAACCAGGCTCCACTAGGACGGGCGGTTTGTTGTTCACGTCGACTATCGTTATGTTCACTAGGACCGCAGCGCTCAATTGCTGCTCGCCTATGCCGCCATCTAGTGCTATCTGGAATACAACAACATCATTTATAAAAACTTATACGTTTATATGTTTGGATCTGGAAAATCCTGACGAGCACCGATGAGTGTTAAACGCTTGAATTAATGATGTGCTCAATACCACATTTCCAAAAACGGTGAAGGAAAACATCGAGAGGAAATCGGCACGTTATAGAAACAAAAATTCGACGACGTGCGTTAATAATTTTTTTTTTATTTGATACAGTTACGGAACGAGCCGACGGCCCACCTGGTGTTAAGTGGTAACCTCAGCCTACAATAACCGATGCGGCTTGGGTCCTCTCCTACAAGGTGCGACAAGACCCAAGTCGTATCGTAAGCGTCCGTAAACCTGAGACGTGTAGATGGAATGTCTCATGTGACTGTAATTTCATTCGGCAACCAAAAAAAATTCAGCCATGCACGATTACTCCATCTACTATTGGATCTTGCAGGTTGTTATAAATTAAAAACAAGTTAAATTTAATTTTTCTTTTTATGACTGAATATTTATTTACTTACCACAGTGAGCGTGTATCTGTTGCTCTTCGGATTAGTCTTGTCCGGGTCTAAAGTAGACCCGTTCGCGACAGACACGACTCCGGAACGTGACTCGATCACAAACTTGTCGCTGGCGCCGCGCTGTATTCGGTAAACTATTCTGTTGTTCGGCGACGAACCGTCCCCGTCTCGTGCTTTTACCTAATATAATAAAATAATTCATGTCTGAAATTTATTATTTACTTTACATATAAAATGTCTATCAGCGAATAAGTTATTTGGCTATTTACCATTCTTGTTATTTATGTCACGAACGAAACTTAACACCTCGTTCGTAAGGTCCAATTTAACATTTTTACAAATGCATTTTTAGTTCCTCGGGCAAGTCATTTGGTTCATTTTTTAATCCAATTTCTTCTAAAACTAAAAAACTAACACTAGCTGTATTGTCCAAGGACAATACAGCGTGCAATGTATTGTCATAGCTGCAAAAAGTGCACTTTCAAAGATGTGAGTGACCACGCGCCAAACCGTGACTGTGACCATATTCCCAAAGATCACTTTTACAGCCAATAGAACTTGTACCTAGTTCGTTAGTTTTTTAGTTTTAGAAGTTCTGACACCATTTCTCTCGCCAAGCAGAAATGTATTGCGTTACTGTGTTGCGGTTTAAAAGGAGCGCCGCTGAAATTACGTGCACAAAAGTCATTTCACCTTCTTTCGTCTCACAGTTATGGGCGCATACGATGCGACTTGGGTGTTTTTGTACATAATTAGGGAGGACCCAAATGTTTTGCTTTGTTATGGGCAGTGGTTACTATTAACACCAGATTGTTAAATAAACGTGAGTGACCATGCATAGTAATTTAGAGTTTTAGTTACCTCGAGAACACTGGTTCCCCCCGGCAAGTCTTCGGGTATGGACCGTTTGTATAGCATTTGTTGGAACATCGGCGCGTGGTCGTTTACGTCTTGAACGTAGATCGTCACTGGCACAGTTGAGGAGAGAGATGGCACGCCGAAGTCGCGAGCTCTCACCTGATCACACAATGAATGAAATACATTTATTAAATAATTTTTATAACTTTTTACAACTATCTGGGTGTTAATACGTTTTATATGTCTGTATATATTTAGAGAACAGTATACAAGACCAGCGCTGGTTTCTAAGAAGCATAAGCCCTTTTTGCATTATAGGTATTAATTTTTTATTTCTAGTTCTTTGTAATTATTAACATATTTTTAATTTTTAACTTATTTTTTTGTTATTGTGTTGCAAATAAATATGATTCTATTCTATTCTTTTACAAAGTATGCTCTCCGTTGTCTGGCGCCCTAAGCTATGCTAAGTTTGTGGCTATTTGGCGCGGTATGAAATGATCACTAAAATTTGTTATTAAAATTGTTACTGGTTTGGCTATAGAATAAGATAAGTTGTATATATTTTGCACTCTAAAGGTCCATTCTAAACATTGGTGAAAGGATTTTTGAAATCGGATGAGTTGTTTTGGTGGTAACCATCTCATCTATACTAATGTTGACGACTGACTGCTCCGGGCCACTTTATCAGTCATGTTTACTCGTGCACTTACCGTCAGATGTATAGGCCTGATGTTGGTGTTGTCTCCAGGAATCAGTTCGAAATCCAGTTCGCCTTTTGGAGTGATGATGCCCAAGTTCGGATCTATGGTAAAGTTGTTTCTGTACTCGCCGCCTACTATTGAATATTCTATATGACTATTTTTTGTACCTGAAATAAAGAACTTCATGATATTTTTTTATGGAAACACAGCTGGCGACGAAAGCATCGCGACTTGAGGCGTCTCCTACCTAGGTACTAGTACAAGGTTCCAAGTTGCATCGTATGCGTCCGTAACTTTGAGACGTGAATGCTCATGTCCCTGTAATTTCACCGGGAACCACACCTTTCATACCGGAAGACAGGAACGCGAACCTGATGGTTCGTGTTCTATAATCGTGATTTCATGCTTACTTTCATATTATTAAGTTAGTATCTAACCCCTTAAATGTTTGGTCTATAAATAGTCTTAGACCTGTACCTGCACTGTCCTGGAAGAGGACTAGTGAACTTTTATAGTAAATAATCTATTATGTGACTTAATTAACTGTTAAATAATGTAGTCAAATATATATTCCGCTTGTATTATTGTATTTAAACTCATAATATAACATATTACTAAAAGGTGGCAGAAATGGGTATATCAAACAACTGACCATTCAAATCAATATCCCTAGCTTCAAGCACAAGTGGATTCTCAAACTGTCGTTCATTCTCGAGCAGTCTCGCTTCGTATTTGTTCGCGAGAAACATCGGCGCATTGTCGTTGACGTCCTCTATGTTGATGATGAGCTGGGCGGTGTTCCTATTGCCTCTCCCGAGGTCATCCCTTGCCTCCACGGTTAGGTAGTGCCGGGTGTTCAGCTCGCGGTCGAAGCTGTCTCCGCCGGCTTGACTCACCGTGATCACGCCTGATAATGGGTTTAGGTTTAACCTGGAAATAGTATTATGATTACTACAAATTACACATATTTAATATACGCAACATATTTATTGCTATACATAATGGTTATACAGTAACTGTCTGTTTATTTGATTACATGATGGGTTGCGCAATATGGACCCCTTGTTAGGGTATTACAATACTTACAAGGGGGTAGGCCGAAGTTTTCTAAAATATTATGTAGGAGGATTTTTGAATGTTTGTTATCAATTGGACTGCTAATTTTATGATTGTTCTTGTTTCATTGGTCATTGGTTTACATTATTATAATGCTTTTTAGGTGAATATGTTATGGTAAAAGCTGATGGCACACCTAATGCTAATCGGTGACCTTTTGATATGCCACAAGCTTTTTTTTTAGCTTTAGCGTATACAAAATAAATTTGTATAAGATGAAAGCACCTGATACAGTGGCACAATATAATTAATTCACCTCTAGGCCTACCTGAAAACCAGCGCTGTATTGTTTTCCAGTGTTTAACACTAGCTGAGACAGAGACCCTTTTTGCCCACTCAACACACCTATCTTTTTGTGTAAGTATAGATAATTTATTTTCTACACCTATTTCTATGTATTAGAATTTAATATAATTGCTTGTGTGTATTGGAAAACGTATAAATACTTACAGATTAGCAATACTCCCACCAAGGCTTGTATACCTAATGCCTCTTGTACCATAATTGTCGGAGTCCTGATCGAGAGCTTGCACCCAGGCGACAGTGGTGCCAACTGCGCAGTTCTCTGGTACCGACACTGTGTATAGAGACTCGGTGAATTCCGGGAAATTGTCGTTTTCATCCTTTATGTGAACTGTTATTGGGACTACACTGGAATCAATAAAAGGCTCACATGTTAGCATCTCGTTAGCACAGTAGAATCAGTCTATTAGCTGATAGCTACTAGACTAGTAGTCTTGTGAAGTAGCTCTGTTTTGTAAAATAATAGTAAATATAGTCAGTATTTTCTGGAGTTATCCGTAATTTAATTTATATAAGATAAACTTAGCGACTTTGCGCGATGTCACATCGATGTTCGTTTTCCTTTGGTATCAAAAGTATTTGGTTCAGCGTGAGGCTGTCTATCCTTTTATATAGCCAGGAAGCCAACGAGTAATTGAACAAACTGAAGTCTAAATGCTGTAAAGGAGCCCTAACAAAATTGTAGACCTGTTTCAGTGAAAATCACTTGGTAAAAATTGTATTCAGATGATTAGTCAGATTAATTACCTCATTTTAGGGTCTTTGGCTACTATTTCTTTCGCGACTAGACTGAAATTCATTACAGTATCTTTCTCATAATCCAAATATGAGGGATCGTTGACTCTGATGAGAAATGACGCCTCATTTATCCCCTTGAACGGCGTGACGTCGAAAATACCATTATCTCCTTGCAGGAACAATTCAAAAGTTCCATTTTTACCCTGAAAATTATAAATTAAATATCACCGTTAGCAAAAATTAAGTTAGACAAATAAATTGTAGATAATGCAGTCTCTCAACTAACTTAAATTACAGGCACTTGAGACATTCTACTTTCACGTCTCAAAGTTACAGGTGCAATACACTGTGACTTAGATCACTTACATAATTAGGGAAGTAGAACATAGACATTTTGCTTTTGTTATAGGCACAGGTTACCGCTTAATATCAGGTGGGCTATCTTGCTCATTTCGTAACTTATTCACATCACATTATTCATATACTCATAGTATCAGTTGGCTGGATCCCATGCTGCAAGCTATGCTAAGCAAGCAAGCTTTGGGGCTAGAAGATGGCACTGAGTGAAATGTCCATCAATATTTATTTATTGATGTTACCTGGTCATAATCAAACACTTCAGGTAATGCATCCTGTAGAAACGTGATTGGTGTGTTCTGCTGAGCATTCTCTAGTATTTCACCCACATATCTCTGACTCCTGAATCTTGGAGTCTCATCATTAACATCTGTGATTATTATTGTCACTTCGGTTGTTGTACTGGGCATGGGAGATACAACATGGGACTCTTCTGTTGCCTGTAAATAAAGTAACAACATACAAAGATCACACCTTTATGCCTGAAGGTGTAGGCTGAGATAATTAAATGTGCACATTTTACTTAACCAATGGATTCTAGATAACTATGTATAATTTTTTAATCAGTTTGTTGAACATTTTTTTCTGTCAAACATGAGATGCATTCAATTAGTCACTTTTATCAAAATTAAACTAATAAACCATATAAATGTGTTACTTACCAATATTTCCAAAATATAAGCCCCATTACTATTGTTAGGATCCTCCCTATCCAGCTGATTGATTGTGTAAACTATCCCAGAACTGCTATCAATATCAAAATGTTCTTCTCCACCTGATATAACACTGTATGAGATCCGGTTATTGACCCCTCGGTCACCATCAATGGCTCGCACTGAAATATTCAATAAAAATAGTTTATTATGGGGTGTTTCATATAATCTAAAGGCCTAACTACCTTACCTTTGAAGACTTCATAGGTAACCTTATTCAACACCAAATTCTCATAGATATTAAAGAAATCACTAACATTTACACATTGGGTTTCCATGATAGATAAACACACATTCAGAAGTAGACAGAAATGAACTGGGAGCAAAAAGCTAGAAAAAAGGAAGTATGTACTCAATAAAATATACAGTTATTTTGGAACCTTTCTAAGATAGCAGGGAATTTACTATAGAAAAGTTCTATGGTTAATGCCTGCTGACTGGCATCAGAGATCAGTTGGTAGTAATTCTTCCTCCTGTGCTGAAGGAAGTGGGTTCATTCCCAACCAGGACAAATATATGCAGGAACATAGTTGCTTGTTTGTGTCTGGTCATTAGTATGTATTAATAGTATTGAATAATATATGTATGTTATTACAAAAAGTATTCTATCAGTTGTCTGGTTCTCATAGTACAAGCTGTGCTTAGTTTGGGTTGCCGGTTGAGTTTGTAATGTCGACCAATATACTATTATTTGTTTACCTTGCAAAACCGAAGTTCCCACAGGAGCATCCTCGCTGATCCTGGTAACGGGACTGGCCACCACAAACTCCGGGGGCTGGTCCTCCACGTCCTGAACCTTCACAAGTATGGCGGCTGTCCCGGTATTCACTCTGCCCTGGTTAGCCCGGTCTACGGCAAGGATCCGAAGTTGGTACAAACTCTTGTGCTCGTAATCCAAGCTTTTTGTCAGTCGGACCACACCTTTCCCGTTTACAGTTTGTACTGAAAAGTTTTCTATGTCTCCATCTAGCTCTTGCAAGTGATACAAAACCTGAAATATTTTTCATTTTGGCAAATAACTGAATTATTTAGATTACTTATTTAGACTATGCAAAACTTATTATGGTTTCTGTGTTTTTGTGGTTTTCAGCCGGCTTTGAATATAAATTTAAGACATTATTGACATTGACAGTATTATAATAACATGAGGTTACTTATTATATAGTTCGGATAGTAGCGATGGCATTTTGGCCTTAGGTACTGATTTAATTTAAGTTTGCTTTCGCAGTGTAGAACAAGTTATATATAAGTATAGTTAAGTATAACTGTTTAAGAAACCATTCGCTGATAAATTAGCTAACCTCACTGTATTTGAGGGTGGGCACTAGTTCCTATATTACAAGATAATTAAATGTCTTAGTTTAGGTTCTAGTTGTTTTCACTAAAATTGTAACTATATATACCTTAAGTGCAACTATATTTAAGTTTCTAAGTTTCTATGTTAAATGTATAAGGTGCAAATAAAAAATATTATTATTATTATTATAGTTAATCGTAATTCAGTATTGTGGTGGTATATTTACTAAATATGGTTATCAAACTTGGCATCTCCTTGAAAAGTAATTTTCATGATTAACATAGAGTGGTCATTAGTATTCGGTTATGTCGACTTTACCGACGCACTTTATTGTTTTTTTTTTTTTTATTTACTCACTTGTCCGTAGGCCCCTTCGTCAAGGTCTGTCGCTTCTACAGTAGTTAATATGCCAGGGGGAGCATCTTCCTTCACAGTGATTGCTGATGGATATGGTTTAAAAATTGGCTCGTTGTCGTTAACATCTTCAACTAACAGCAAGAAACTTTGTGTGATGAAGTTTCCTTCACCCAAATGCCCATCGGTTAGCGTGAGAACAAAAGAGTATTCATCACGCACCTAGTAGAGAAAAAAACACTTATAGTTCCTTCTTTTTTCCAAGCTGGTAGAGCCAAAAAAGTGCTTTGAGTTATAACTGATGGAACTCTTCTACATAGATACTTGCAGGTACTATCTAATTAAAGCTATTATGGAAATACTCGAGCAAAGCTTCATATTATGTGAGTAGGTATAGTACTTCAAAGGTCGAGCTAATCATAAAAAGCCATATAAATTAGTTTTATACTGTTCTAAGTATTCTTTGCACTTACCTCTCTATCTAATTCCTTAACTAAATAAATATTAGCTTCGTTGGATGAAATGGCTTCTAATCTTAATATATTGCTACCCAGCTGGTCTCTTATGCCGAATTTTAGCGTATCCCCATCGGGGTCAATGCCTCTCAGTCGGTGTATTAGACTACCTGAAACCATAACGGGATAGTTTAATTCATAGAATAAACAGTTATAAAATGTTAATGTTTTTATTGCGTAAGTAATAACAATAATAAAACCTACTTAGTATTTAAAAATTTAGGTAGATAAACAAACTAGATATTCAAATTTCTCATTACAACTCATAAACCCTTATTTCCTTCATATATTTTATACAATTTTGGCATGTAATAAATTAATACACGATTATATTTATGTGTAGTACATGATTACTACGTATGTAAAAATATACTAAATAGTCTAATTTTACTTATAGGTACTTTAGATTGCGCCAACCCTAACCGACCAACCTGAGGGGAAGAATAGCCCCTTAGATATACAGTATTTGATAAAGTTCCGCCGAGATATATTTATACCTCATCATGAAACCTTTTACAACGCCTACGAGTGAAATTGTGCATGGGCGTTCCAGCCAAGACATAGACGCTCGCTAAGACGAGATTTTGGGAAACTCCATCCCTAAATTAGTCAACCAAATACAACGCGGACGAAGTCACCGACACCCGTCCTTAAGTTAATCAATAAAAGAAAAAAAAATTAAACTTTCATATATGTAATGCACGAAAGGAGCCTTTAAGGCGCACTTAAATCCTTTCGTCACACGGGTTCGAGAGAGCATAATATTAATTAATTACAATATGAATTATTACATAACTGCTAGTAGTATCCGTAAATATAAGCATCTTATCACGTGGGTGGTTTTATACAGTTGTAGAGCTACCCTTTGTTGGTGCCAGTCACCTGGCAACACCCCTGCATGAGTCATTTCCGGCTGTCAGTCCGTTGCACCGAGTCGGTGTTTTGGAAATATTTATGAACACACCAACACAGTTTGTTCATATACTACGTTTCCGTGTGCTATGAAGAGGTATGATTCATAAGTGATGGGTTTTGCATTTTCTTAGTTCGATGAGAAATTGCCGAGAATTTCATACGTTGAATACAACATTTCATAAGATGCTGCTTAAGCTAATGCTACTACTGAGTAACTTCTTATGAAACTAGTTTTTAACGGAATAATAGTTTTATTTAGGTATACGTTATTATTATGCTAGTATAAAATTAATCGCCTCATTATACCGACTTCTTTGTAAAATTACCTAACTTTTTTATATGTAACAGAGCTATTCTAAGCAATCATAATATTTTTTGTTGTGACTCACAAAATATGATCCAAAATGTTTAAGCGCTGCTGTGACGGGCAATTTCACTGAAGTATTTTTTATTACATTCGAAAGATTATTTTGTAAAACATGTTATTTTTCATTTCAATCCAACTTTACGAATTTAGCCACGCGGCCATCCCAACCCAACCCACCTAAATTCACCTAATCATATTTTACAACTGGAATTAAATCTAATGTTACACACATTATACATTATCTCACCTACAGGAGTATCATGTCCTTCCTTAAGTCTCACCACGATCTCCGACTGGCCATCGATGAGGAACCTCGGTGGCCGATTCGCAAGCGCTCCTCCAATCAATAACAATATCGCCCATACCTGACCCGGCTTTAACCGGACCTTTGGCACAATGATTGACATTGTCAGTCACCTGACGCTGCAACTGCAACACAAAGAAATATAATACTAAATTGTCCCTTAAAATAAGAGGTTTTAACAGAAGGAGACTTACTAGGACGTACGTGAGAGCGGATGGCTCTCACCAAAAGCCGGCGCAAAAGCTGTTAAAGCCATCCATGGCCAACAGTCAAAAAAATCCATTCTAAATATTGTGAAAGTGCACAATCATATAGAATCCGGCACTTTTAATATTTCCCATTAATAAAGAGATACAAAAGAGGGACTCCTTGTATAGAGTTCAGCCGGCGAAATGCTGCCTATACCTAATTCTGATGCTATTGAGAAGGTAGGTAGTAGGTAGGTACTATATTTGAAAGACAAGGTGGAAGGAAGGAGGAAGATGCTGTCTTCTACTATCAACATTGTCCAACGTAAGTTCGCATAATACCACTGAAGTTTTCCTACATAACGTTGCTGTCATTAGATACGAGAAAATAGTGACCGCCTATAGTCAGTGGCATAATCTCGCTGTAAAATCGGGATTTGACGGTCAATCAATGTGCGGGATCGTTTCGTGGGATAAGCCGGCACCTACCCTTTTGTTGGGAGTTGAAGCATTTTCCTTCTCACGGTTTCCCTGTAGTGTTCAGTCAGTTTCTTTGCACTGTGGCAGCAGTGAAAGTCTGTCACCTCACGATCGTAACCTTTAGTACGTGTTCGCGCCAACCTGCAACAAGTGTTTGTTTATTGACGATTTCGAAAAGTATTGTTTGAAAGTAAAACTAATGCACTTACAATTTCAGTTTTTGAACAATGACGCGTAAATTTTTTGCGTTTGTTGCTACGTGGGTATATAGCAATTCTTATGTGAACAGAGAATGGTGTGAAGTTTTTGTTAATTGTATTATTAAGTTATCGCTCATCTTCACTCTCATTTAATTTTTTATTGTGGTGCAATTATGTAGTAATTATGAGTGATCGCATTTCGATTTTTCTTAGTCATGGCGAGAGAGAGGTAGGTAGGTTCAATAACCACCCAGGACAAACATTTGTATGAAGAATATAGTATATTGTTTGTTCTGTGTATGGGTGTTATAATAAGTATATTTAATATTTGCATAAATGAGTACCTATTTTAAAAATGTTTATAAATTTTAATTCAGTTGTCTGGCTCTGTTTTCCACAATACAAGCTATGTTTAGTTTGGGGCTGGATTGGATGGTCCTGTTTGAAATGTCCAACAATGTTTACTTATTTTTATTTTATTTATTTCCGTGATTTAAATTTATGTAAAAGTAGCAGAGCGGCACAAATCAAAAATCTGAGTATGCGATCAGTCGCTTGACTGACTAGACTTCTAGACTTCTAGACTAGACTTCCACATATGATAAGTTTGTAAATTTTCGGTTAATACATTTTACAGATAATAACTTTTATGATACAATTATTTCGAGATATTATCGTACTTTGCAAGACAGCAGACTCTGGTTATGTTGTTTAGGAAAGTCCTTATGATAGGTTAGTGGGTTATCTACATCGATTCGTATCTAGCGCGTGTAACTCGCTATTGCCACCGAGTCATTGTTACAGTGACTATAAGTAACACCACGTATATCTTGCTAGAATAATGAAGAACATGCTTTCTAGAAATCGTTGTAATGATTCCTCTTTAGGTCATACTTGGGGAGAAGATGTATGAGTCGGCACGCTTCGGAAAGCGTGATGTCCAAACCTGAGAAAGGTGAAGACGGGCAAATGGACTGGTCCTGACGAGATATGAATTGGTTTGGCCTATTTTGACAGGCCTCGCATCGCAGCTCAGTTGGTTAGTAACTCTGCCTTCCGAGCTGTAGGTCGTGGGTTCGATTCTCACCCATGACAAACATTTGTGTGACGAGCATAGATCTTTGTTCTGTCTGGATGTAAATATGTATTTATATGTATGTATTTACAAAAAAAGTATATATGTATTCTATCAGTCATCTGATTCCCATAATACAAGCTATGCTTAGTTTGGGGCTAAATGGCGATGTGTAAAATGTCCACCAATATTTATTACTATTATTATTTTTACTTCTGACAGGATTGCGTTTGTCTACATATTACCTGATATGAATATAAGATTTGGTTATATCAGGACAGCTTTTTCACAAGTTCATACCCTAGCTTGCTAAGTCGCGTGTGTAACTGACATGCAATTGTTTGAGCTCATAGGACTAGTCATGCTTAGTTTGGTAAGTGGATGAGTAAAATGGAAAGTGCCAACCTAATAGACCATAAAAGCTAATTATTGACGTAGTTATAATGAGGTAATTTTGTAACATAAATGTAATTACATAATATTAAGTATCAACAGCAAAAATTGTGGGAACGACATTAATTTTCAAGTAAAATTCTTTTAATTGTTGTATTTCTTCAATTCCGTGGGTAAAAATTCTCGAAAACCAAAACTTGATGAGATAAAATTAAAAGCGTGATTACGTCAAAACGCCATTATTAAAGAGTGTGAGTCAATAATGTAATGGTTCATTCACACGAGCTGGTGAAACAATGACAATTACATAAAATACAATTAGAAGTGACCTCGCGCCCTCTGGCGGATGTGTAACGTGCGTTTTGGATGTCGTTGACGTTGCGATGTATGGGATTTGGCACTAAAGGTGCACGTTCATTATAATATAACTTGCTGTGCCCCGCGGTGTTACCCGCGGTGAATAAGTCAACCAATGGAACACTGCACTTTTCCGAGATCAAAGTAGCATATGTGCTAATCCAGGATATAAGCTATCCTGGTACGAAAGTTTATCCAAATCCATTCAGCCGTTTGAGCGTGAAAGAGTAACAAACATCCATACATACAAACTTTCACGTTTATAATATTAGTGGGATTACAAGGGTAGAAAAAGGTAGTGCTTGAAAGGAGCCTCTTTGAGGCGCAATCAAAATCCTTTCACCACACTGATTCGAGAGAACCAGTGACTTGAATAGAAGGGTAGAAAAATCTCTGATGTAGCTGGTATATTGGTACTTCTTGCTTAAATTAAGTGCATAGTAAAGTGCCTAGATCATCAAGGGAAAACGCACTAATCGTTGAATTATTTTATGCAAGTGCCGCATAGAAGTGCTAATTAAAATAAGTACGATTGTTGCATTTTGATTGGAAGAAAGTATATAATCAAATCCTAAACCACTTATATACACTTGTGACTGTAAGTACACATACTGAATTTTTCTTTCATGAAGACTTATGTATAAGACAAAAAAAACGACATCTTTTATAATTAAGATTGGGAGAATATAAGCCAGGTCAACATGATTTTAGTAAATGCCATGCTTAGATTGGGGCTAAATGGCGCTGTGTGAAATGTTCACGAATCTCTAGTCTCGTGTAGCTTTCATTTGAATTCCATTTTCGTGGTACCCATAGTTTTATCGTTAATGAATTATTAATTAAATTACATTCCAACCATATAACACAAAATATTATTTTGGGTCGACGCATCCCTTTAGTACCGTCCAGCAAGTCTGGCTGCTGAAACAAAAGGGTTACATAGCGCAACGTGTGTGAAGGCCAATGACTATAATACTCTCACGGTATCGGGGACTGACCTTAGGTGCGTCAACATCAGCATTATACCAAAAGTAGTCTGTAGTAGATTCGATTTCCTGACATTCTCTATGTGTAAACTTACCAACAGTGAAGTCGATAAAATCGGAATGAGGTAAAACTTGTGTAACCTAAGGGTAAGATAAGCCTGATTTACATAGTAAGCGTAAGTAATACGAGTGGATAGTAATCTTCAAAGTGTTTGATAATCTATTGCTTTAGTAAGTAAGTTAGACCCTCCTGAGCTGAGACTTTGGTATAATATAGAATGAAGATTGTAGGATATACAGGCATAAGGTAGATAGACAGATAGATAAACTCTTTATTGTGCATAACACTTTAACTAAACATAACATTAACTAACAAACACCCTACAAAACCAAAATATTTCTGACACATACATAGATCACGCCTTTATCCCTGAAGAGGTAAGCAGATCTTCAGTGATCCACTTTTCACCTTGTGAGTTACACTATCGTGGGATCATAGACGTGACAAGGGGTGAGCTAGCTGCCGCCATTGTTTTCTCACGAATAACTCAGCTAACTCTTTCCTTCAGTAATACTTTTCTCAATATGCCGACAGCCAGGACTAATCTTATATCAACGAAATTATCAACAAGAACGGGCGAACACTACTTTTAAAATTCTATATTTTGATAGGCCACGAAATACGCAACGTTAGATTTTGAATAGGTACTCTATGATTTGGCATACAGTACTGATGCAGTCAGTTTCACCATCATTCCAATTTGAAAGTTATAACCAAACTGCTTGGCGCAAATTGTTTTATAGAGTAGATTGAGTACTATATAAAATAGCTGTAAATAATGTTATGGTTAAAGTTAGAGCGAAGGTCGTGAGAAGATGACTTGAACCAATTGATTCATTTCGTTACTCAAACAAAAAGATACATTTATTTTCTTTATTCTTTATTGCACACAGATAACAAAATAGGTACAAAATGGTGACCAATAATACATGTCCAAAGTAGAACTGAATCCTAAGAAGAGTTCTCTTCCAGCGATCCGAATATTAATAACGAAAATAATAAAATCTGGCAGATTAATTACTAAAAGAATTCTGGACGCACTGTCCTTAAAAATAAAGGAAAGGTGACTTAGATTTATAGACTACAAATCAAGAGGTACTTATAGCAAGAATGTCTTATTTGCTAACGGTATAGTCAAAGAAATGTCTTACCTATTTCGTCCTAGCTCACAGTTTCCAAGGTACTATAAGTTGGATAGTTGGAATGACAGACAGCTAGGAGATCTAAGAGCAATAGCGGTTGACGAAGTTACGTGTGGTTGAAACTAGTTTTGAAGGCAATTTCACAGTTGTAATGGTCACTGGCCGCGTATATTATCGTCAACGGTTTACTGCTAGTGATATTGCTGACGAGTAAGACTAAGTTCAGATGGTCGCGACGCGCAATGCTCATAGAAAGTAGGTAATTTGGCGGAAGCTTCTACTTACTGTAATTATTGTGTGTTTAAAAGGTTTGTAATCTTAAATAGGTTAAATAGATATGGGTTTATTTATTACTGTGGCCACGGCTACGCTCGCGTTTAATTCAGTTTGTGACTGAACGAGTAGATAGGTACATTTTTATCAATTTGTGAATTAAGTTAAATAAAAGTAGCCTGAAAAGGAGCTCTTTATAACATCAGTAATCTACCAGTGAAAGTCCCGTCAAAATCGGTCCAGCCGTTTCGGTGATTAGCAGGAAGAAACAGACAGACAAACATTTAATAAAATACTTTTTCGTTATAAGTATCGTAAGCTATGCATTTAGTAAAAAGCTTTTATATTGACATTACAAACAGACACTTCAGTTTTATAAGTTAATCTTTAATTTATAATTGTACTAATAGTTTCTTGCACATATTATATACTGGCTAATATCAGTTATTTGTTCTATTTTTCTATGCGTTAATTTTTGTAAAATCATGTGTGTAACGGAGTATGGAGGCTTTCTCTTATTTCGGCGCGTTGGTCTCCTTTTCTTACTTAGTTATTCGTCACGGAAGCGCGGGCACATTGAAAAAATCCAATTTTGTACTATTCAACACATTCTGAATGATTTTATATGCAATTTCATATATACGATTTCAAGGTATATATGAATCACTATTACAATAATCCGCGTACAAACTACACTGTATTTTGAAACAATTAACGGAATCATTGAATACATTTGTTTACAAGGTTTCGCCAATCAGTGCAAAACCATGAAGAATTCATATTGCCTACTAAATTTTACTATGGGTCATACCTATCACTATACTAAACACGTAATTACATGTCGATATGATTATGTCGTTTAAAATAAGACGTGTACGATAGAAATTTTATTAGATATATTAATAGATATATACTGTCTGTCAATTATGTTGGTATAGTAAATAAAAAAATATTTCACACAGCGCCATCTAACTCCAAACTAAGCAAATCTTGTTATGGGGGAAATATATAACAGATAGAAGACTACTTATCAATTGAAAAGGGAATGAAAGTTTTTTTTTGTTTAAGAAAACAATGTATATTTATATTTGTACCTGTCTTTTGGGGATAATAATATTAATACTCTACTACTATTTCTTAGGTTATCATAGCTAGGTAGACACAGGCACGCAGTATAGTATTTACTAAACACGCCAGTTCACTTTCCTACACCTGCTATGCGATAATGGTTGGTGAACAGTTTATTAACAACATACAATTTTAATGCAATCAAAACATTTTAATGCTCTATCGTTAGAGCTGTCTTGTATCCATTGTACATGTTATGCGTCATTGCATTAAATTTATAACGCAGTGTAAATACAATACTACAAAAAAATACTAAATTATCTACATATCTTTCACCAAATTTTTGGAGGATTAAGTTACATACTTTTTGGGAAAATAGTATTTTCTTAAATATATCTGAAAAATGTATGAAACTACATCTTGTTTAAAAAACGTACGATATAAAAAAATCCGTTAGCCGAAAAAAAACGCATAATCTATCTGGGTGAGATTAGTTTTACCACATTAATTTTAATTTTTCTGCCTGCAAACAGCCTGGTCTGTAGAAAATTTAAGATATAAAAAGTAAAATAAACTTCCGATACGATATGTAGGCAAGATGACAGCAACGAAACCGTATCGTGAATGAAAATGAAAACGCAACCGAAGATCCGGCGATGATAAAAAGTTAAAACCAGGTGAGCGTCTGACGCGAAAGTATCTGGGTCTCGGGGTAATTACAGGGCATCTTCCTTATTCAGATTGTGAATTGTTCGCGATGCGAGGCGGTTCCTGTTTCACACACGCGCTCGCTCTACTTCATCTACACCATTATTTACCATTTGTGGTACAAATGAAAAGCTTGTGCTCGATGCCGTGAGATGTTGCCGCATTCATAGAGTCGCAAAATGTGTGTCTCAAATAAATAAACAATTCTATTCTATTCAATATAACAATTTGCCGATCATTAAAGTACTGAATGGGCTGAGGATTTTGTTCGAAAGACACTTTAGCACTGAAAATCAGGTATCATATTATCATACTGTCAATCAGGTATAGTATCAGGTATACATGTCATCGTCACTGGCTGAGTTGGCAGGTATCAATTGTATTATAGATATAAAATACCCTAGTTTTTTTATGACCATAAAACTAGTTCTAGAACCTGTATATCTGTGTGCCACCTGCGACTAGGAAATCCTACTGCAGGGTGTTGTCAGCTTGAATTTTTAATCTTTTTATCTCACTCCAACGTAATTCAATCTCTCCTGTTAGTTTATGTTACGGGTTAGTTAAAATGGGCGTTAAAGTACAAATTATAAGATTCAAAATATACTGCAGGACATTATCACGATATTTTCACCATCACCGGAATCGTTATAAGGTACATTACCCTTCCGACCATGATGCGTACAGGTGTGACCAACCAGCGTGTCGGCGCGGACGCGGGCGCTCCAGACCGTGTCCCCCGGGAATCGAACGGGTTGCCGCCGTATCCGATATCGACACTTACTGTGTGTGTTCCGTGGGAGAGTAAATTATTTCACGGTCGTGTTTTTTTTTCAATGATTAATTTATATGATACAGACTGTTATAGAATATAACAACTACAGCATCTCCTACTAACAAATAAGGTTACGACTTTGGCTATGGCGAAATTTGACCGATTTCGGATTCTTTTCAGTAAAGACAACAAGCACCAAGATAACATCTGGCAGAAATTATATGGTGCGTTCCTGTTATTATAGAATTTTGTTATATTTTTCTAAATAAATGTTCCAAAATATACCCGCTCAGAGAGGAATGTCGCACACAGAGAGAGCACAGTAGCATTTCTTAAGCTCTAGCTAGTATTAGTATTAAGAAGGCCAGTTTGGATCTAACTCTAGCCTGAGCGCTGTTTTTTAAAATACTAATTTCGTTCTAAGCTCCAAGATGTCTCATAGTTCCTTTTTTAAAATGTAATTAATCAGATAACAGTTCAATATATATTTCGAAAAAAGGTTACTTATAAAATCAAAGTTTTTGATCCTTCATTACATGGACGTGAGTAGATTTCGGAAGTAAATAAATCAGTTCTAACAACTTGGAAAATGAAACTTCTGTTTCTATACCAATCGATAGGGCTGAGCTGTGTGCACACGGGATTATCTGCTGAGCCGATTTACAGCCTCGTATTCGAACAACATATTAAGACGTTTAGTTGTTGCTGGCCGTACAATACTGCTTTCAAATTTGTATCATTTCCGTCAAATCTCGGATAGGTACAGGAATCATTGGTGCTTTGTATATAAATCCATGGAATGCAAGAGGAAATATTTCATGGCCTCTTTACAAATTTACAGTGAAAGATAAAGTGGATTCTTAGTTACTGGTATGTTTAAGTGGAACATATATTTTTATGTGTAGGCACAAAATACTTCTTAATTTGGATTAGATGCTTATAATGTCACCACCAGTGTAAAAGGCCCTTTAATTTATCTGTGGGTTTCTCAAAGACCTAAGTGGATTAGAGTTTATGCATATTACGAGTAATTTATGTAATACCACCTGGGTCGCGACCTGGCCGGTTGTTATGTAGTGGCTTCCACCTACCTACTATCTACTAGTAAGTATGCTATAGTAGATGTCACTAGAAACAGTGTGAATCGGACGCCTAAGTTTAAGTAAGTCAATAAGTATGCCTGTTTTTTATTAGTTAAGTTTTATTATTTTGTAAGGAAAAAGGTTCGGATAAAAATCGTGTAGCTGAATTAGTCTGATGTTTGCAGATAACGATTTCTTAAGGATTGGAAGATTGAAATATGAATGTTTTCTTATGGTAATTCAGTATTCATTCGTTGTTCTCCAATGAGACAATATAACGAGAAATTAAAAAAATAACGGCCTCGTTATCTGTGGGCTACTCAATTTTAAAATGTGAAGAGTTCACCGTCACCATTCCCATAAATAACTCACCTGATTGAACAGTTTCAATTTCAAGAGCCAGAACAAATATTAAGTTTATTAAGAAATAATAGGTGACTCAGATTTAACCAGTTTATCCCAAACGGGAATAATTAATTAATCAACTCGCAACTGAATAAGAATAGATTACCGAATTGAGTTTTTATATTGTGAAGAAACTGAAAAACGTAATCTGAAGGAAGTCGCATTAATTTATTAATATTATTTTTAATAACTATGCTATCGATAAAAAAAAAACCAATCCAAGCAGTGGTCAAGCCACCCGGGTAGTAGAAATTAGGTTTAATAAAAAATACACCACTAAATATTGTCTCGCAGTTCATGGTGGCAGTTCGAAACCGTTAAGTTTCGCTACAAAAACAATCTGCTACTGATCCAATTCTTAATTTCCAAGTTTCGACAAAAAACATCCGCTATCCAATTCTATATTTCCTAGGTTGCAGTTACGGGCACAACTTAGCGACTAGCGGAGCGAAAGGCGTTCACAAAATATACAAATGCTTTTTTCAAAGTTTTCTTTTACAGCAATAATTTACAGACAGCAGTAATCTAAATGTATCCAGTTAAGCTCAGTGTGATCTAGATTTTCATAAAAGTAAGCGTAAGTATTAGGTAGTTGGTATCTTCAAATTATCTAATCCAGCGCTTCTATAGTTTCCGCGTCTTCATAATACTTACATAAAAAGACTTCAGGCTCTAAGTGACACTTATTTACCAAAAGGGATCCGCGGTTGCAACCTTATAGATATATTAGTTTCAGTTTTTTACAGGTGCGTTTAACGTAATCTGTTTTTCTGTGCTGTCAGCTGCATTGTAATTACGCAATGCAAAAACGTTTGGCTGTTAGTAGCGATAATCTTTGTTTTTCTCTTACGCCTCACTAGAACCAGAATGGTGAAAGGATTGAAGTGTAGCTTAACGAAGCCCCATTTGTGCATTCGACACATGGCTTCCATTAAATCCAAGAAAATTACGAGCTGTGATTTCGGTGTGGGATTCCGTTTTTTTAAATATTTGTAGTATTGATTTTTTCATTTTGCTTATATATAACTTATATTTAATGCCCACACGCATTAAAGTATGAGATAACTATGTCTCATCGCAAATTTCATAATGTAATATAACCGGAAGTGAGTAAATTACATCATGACAAACACTCTGCTACCTATCATCGAGCAAATGCCGTTAGGAATATCCTATCAGAGAAAGGCATTAACGAGTCATTTAACAGTCTTAGGGCATGTTTAAAAGTTGTCACAAACGGGAAGTAAAATAAATTGGAGATAAATGCACTGATACCTAGCTTCTGCAGCTGGGGAGTATCAATCTACAATAATCTATACATCTGCACTAATTTTATAATAAGCTGAAGGTAGGTTTTGTCAATGTAACACTTACTAAAACTTGAAAATATAATAGATACTTATTAAATGAAGGATAATAATTATCTTATTTATATATTGACAGCAATTGTACCTTAGTGCTATATGTTATAGTGCTTGCTGAAAAGTATGACTGTATGAGTTGTCACAAAAGAACTCAGTTAAGTGTAATTAATTGTAGGGGCTTGATCCCCTTAGCAAGAAGATAAAAATTTGGGACAGATGTATATAACATCATATGTTTTTTATAACTCCATTAGATCCCACTGCAGGGCAAATGTTTGGATTTACTTATGAAAGAAAAAAATCGACGATCTTAAACTCTATCCACTAATCGTTCATATTATGTAAGTAATCAAAGACATATTTTCTAATATTATAAGTAGTAGTGTGATACCGCTCATCTAAGAGTATTGTTCTTACGCGTTTTCTCACGATTTCCAACTGCTTGTAAAAACCGATCTTGACAATGGTTTCGAAGCACCAATACCTTTCACAATGGAATTTAAAATAATGTCATATTTATGTCAAACAGACTAAGCATATCTAATCTAATAATGCTGGTAAATGAATTAAACTACATAACTTCCTTTCCTTCCTTCCTTTGGCTTTATATATAATATGATTTTTTTTATTTATATATAGAGAGTTTACAGATAGTAAATTCAGCCAGGCTTATGTTTACATTCGTTAGTCGAGTACCATATTTTCTTCGGCGCATATTCGGTACATTTCTAATATATATTATTGTAAAATATATAATATTAAATACGTATAAAGCTAAAAATACTTGTACTCATGGCAAGTGTTTACCAATTTTTGACTTTTTTGACCTTATTAACTCAGGTGCTGAGCAATGGTAGGTATATTAAACAGAGGATTAAAGACCAACATTTAATTACTAGTTTATAATATTATATAATTAATATTCCTGGTTATAATAGAGGTTCTGGTGTTTCCTACAAAAAACAATTAAGGTTTGTAGTGGAAATTGTAGAGGACTACACATAAAAATTGTTAGTTTGTATATCAGTGAAAATTAGATGGTAAAAAAGTAATGTATTTTGCCTACTTAGCTACGAAAAAATGGTGTTCATGAGATTCTTTAACAGAACTTAGCGCGCATGGAGCATAATTAAAAATATAAAAATTTTACATTAGCTCGTACTAGCTTATATGTTGCAACTGCATAATGACACACTATTCTCGACTGATGAGAAATTCATTAGAGTAGTCTAGCTCCTGCCTTAACAAAAATAGCTAGTATAAACGTGAACGAAATTGCAAGTGCATGAGACGTAACATCCCCGTCTCGAGGTGATGGACGCAACGCAGTGCGACTTGAGTCATCTCGTACTATGGAGAGGACTTGAGTAATATTGCTGTTCTCCATGGGTGGCGGTTACCACTTAACATCAGGTGGGCCGTCAGCTCGTTCCATCACTTCAGTAACCAAAAAACAACAAAGAGATTGTTTACTAAATAATTATAATAAATATTGGTTGAACAAGCAACTGAATCACCATTGCTTGCAAAATAATTGAAATTAATTAAAACCTAAATGGCAACCGCATTTTTTTTATCAAGAGCTATCATTACATATATTTACACCAGAATAAGAATTTAATAATACCTAACACCAAAAAATATAGGAACTTAAATTAAGTTCGTTAACTCAAGCAATTTATTCGTTTGCGTAATTATTTCTCCGAAATGAAAGTGCTAGCAGTAAATATAGCGGTTTGTTACTAGCATGCAAATTCTAAGTAGATTTAATTTATATGATGCTTTGTGTGGCACGGTCTCTAACTTGGATGGCAGATAAAATTCAGATGAGTTTTAAAAAGTACTCCTAGAATTATATAATTGGATTTTTAAAAATAGTGTTCGTAGTATACAAATGTCTGAATGAAATAGCTCTTACTTAGGACTCTATGTTAGCTTTACGGGCTGAAGTCAGGCCAACAGGGTTTGGCTGTCGGTAGCTATTAGCATTTGCTTCTTAATCACCTCCGTCAATCATGCCCGTCCAACGAATGTCAAGAATGTATTTTTTTTATGTGATAAATTTACCGAACTGGTCCCTAGTGGTCAAAGGCCCACCTGGTGTTTCTTGGTAACCTCTGCTCATAACAAGCAATAATCCCCTACTTAGTAGGGTAAATACTACCTACTACGAGATACGTAAGAACTACGAGACCCAGGTCGCGTCGCATGCGCCCGTAACATTGAGACGGTGGAATATCTCATTTGCATGTAATTTCACCGGCAACCACACCTTTTGAACTGGCACACAGTAATGCGAATAACTACCCAGCGGCAGAAACGGATATGCGAGGCGTATTATAATATAATAAAATTTTGCTAAGACGTCCGGTAAATGTATAGGGGCCGATAGTTTTATCGATTTTGTTAAACATGAACTCATCATATTTAGTGGGAAAAAGGTACTGGTCGGACCTAATGTAAGCAATATACAGTCATAGTGTAGAGTCATGCATTACGTAGGTAAGTGTAATTTAGATTTTTTTTAAAAAGATTCCGTTTTAATGAAATATATTTACATACATACCCACGTATGTGACACAAATGTTTGTCTGAAAATCGAACCTACGACTAGGCAAATGTTATGTGAATTGATATTGATATGTTATTATGGACGTACCATAAAAAATATATTTTATTTAGTTTATACAATAGACGCGCGCGGCGCATCGTCCGGCCAACAGCACATTAACCCATAAATGAAGATTTGATTTGACACGATCTACTTACCTCTAATTTGCTTCGACAAATAGAATGTTTCACGCAACAAGTGTCAAGTAGCATGAACTCTTAATTAATTTTAGACCCTTAAGATTTCCCTTTTATCACCATACTTAAGTTACACCATACTTAAGAGCTTAGACGGAAACGGAAATAGGTCTTTAAATGTCGCTTGTTTTTGAGTAATTGTACTAGCTTATAGAATAGTAAACTTTACGCGATTAGCTATCATTATGATATTTATACGTTGTCACAATATTTCATGTATAACATTTAACGTCTAATAAAAAAAACCGATCATTATTAGGTTTTACATTTTACGTAAATACTAAAAAAAAAAAAAAAAAAACAACGTACTCACAATTTTCGCCCTTGGCCACTTCCAATCGATGAGTAAACCGCTTTCCTAATTCAAATAATGACAACCATTGACCTAATACTACATGTTAAAACATTGGCGTCTAATTAAAAAAAATAACTGTTCATTATTAGGTTTTACATTTTACGTAAATACTAAAAAAAAAAACAGCGCACTCACAATTTTCGCCCTTGGCCAGTTCCAATCGATGAGTAAACCGCTTTCCAAATTCAAATAATGACAACCATTGAGTGTTCGATCACTGCACTTCCGTTTCCGCGCGGCACAGGTGTGTCGTCGCCGCGTGCTCGTCGCGACTGGCCCTTGCCGGTGAGCTGAATAGTGCGTGCCCTCTTTGCTCGTTGCGATGATATTATTTTTAGTTGTTCAATCGTTTTTTTTTTGATTTCATTGAAGTGACGGAACGAGCTGACGGCCCACGAACGAGCTGACAGCTCCCTGATGTTAAGTGGTAACCGCCGCCCATAGACAACAGCAATACAACTCATGTCCTCTCCATAGTACGAGATGACTCAAGTCGCACTGCGTTGCGTCCATCACCTCGAGACGGGGATGTTACGTCTCATGCGGCTGCAATTTCACCGGCATCCACTCCCACTGGAACACAGCAATACCTATGCACTCGGCATCACTGCTTGGCGGCAGATTACTAGGTGTGGTGGCAGTACTTCTCCGGGCGCCCTTAGCACAAGTTCTACTGCTACTTTGGGTTGCTCCTTTCGCACCACCCGGGGGACACGTGTATGGATTCAAAGGTTATCACATACGGACGCGAGCAACGTGGACCCCCAAAATATAGTGTATAGTGTATTGCTGCAGGTGGTTTCAGGACATCGTCTTAATAGCAGTTGCGAAGCTATTGCCAAAATGTTGTACAAATGACTCGCAAAATAGGTAATTTTAATTTCACGCTTCTCTCGTACTTATAATCAGCGTCGACGTGCCACGCTAGTATCAAACAAGCTCTATCGATCGTTGAAATGTTATACAGCTTAGAAGGTGCCGGTTATGGCCTGCTAGTAAATAGATCTCTGATGCTAGTTTTATCTTCCAGGCTAAAGCACAGAAGAGATCAGTTATGACGAGGTCAACATAAGCGGCATGTTTCATGACCCAGATTTTTTTTTCTTTTTCTCCTGAATTTGCCACGAGCACTTCAATTTTATTCATAGTTTAGGTTGTTTATATATATATATATTTATTTGCTTGTAATACTTTCAGCCTAGATTTCCATGGACATCAAACTAATTGATCATATAAACAAGTACCTGGTATTGAGGCTATTCCACAGTTTAGTACACTTCTATGACTTCTAATCGGTTTTACACAGGTGACACGATGTGATCCAGTTAAATAGAATTTAGATGACCCCGTAAATTTAGATGTCATAGAAATACATGTTTTTTTTAATAATATTTACAAAATCATATATCAACTTTTCCATCGTAATCTTAAGACGACGTGTGCGATACGATGTGACTTGAATATTTCCATACCTAGTGGAGTAGGAATTGTTAGTAAAGGAACCATTCCAATCATTATACACATAAAAACAACGAACCCCTTACCGATGAAATTACAAGCATACGAGATATTCCATCTCCAAGTTTACAACGCAGTGTGAGATGATTTTAGTTTTCTCATATACTTTAGTATCGAAAAAATCTTCTAATACAATTTCATAATTAACGTTTGTTCGTATTTTATGTAATGCCATAAATACCGTTTATCTGATTAGGAAAAAATACGACTTATTGCTTATTGCGCGTAGGTTAAGTACAATAATTAGTAGATGGCGCGCGTGTGGTACCCGCAGATCGCGCCGGGTACAGGTATTCTCATTAAAAAGCACCTTAAAATCTCATAGTACGTAGAGAAAGGCAGGTAGCTTATGGTAACGTTCGTTCCCTTTCGAGTGGATGTTCAACGGAGCACGGCCAAGCCCCTGGTGGACGAGCGCTGACCGTGACGCTAAACATATGCCGTCCGTCCACGCGCACCGCTCCGCTGGACCCGGTGCTGATATTAAAACGTAAAGTTAACGTTGACTGACGGCTATTACAACGGTCCCACAATATCCGAACCGATTACGAGACGAGTAGTTAAATAATAATAATTATCTTTATTGTTTTGCCATCAATGTACAATCAACTTTGAAGCCTTTGGCTCCCGAACTAGTTAAAAACTGTATTTCGGAAGCCATAGTCTTTTCAATTGGTACAAAATATGTCATGCTCAATAATATTTTTGCATAATTCATTAGACTGACGAACCATCCTAGTCAATGGATTGAAATATGAAATATTGTTGTAAATTTGGCATTGAATGAAATTTGTGGTATGTTTATATATATTACCATTATTCAGAAAATTTTCAAATGCCAGGCGATTCATATACCGCAGAGTTTTTCTAAGTATTACCTAAGCGGGAAACGTAATCGCATAAAAACTCGATAACACAAATCGCGTGTCGGCGCGCCACGGATCGATGGTGCGACTTGCTTCGCTGCAGTTAAGTCGGGCGAACGAACATCAAAATGTCACATAACAATTTAATTTCAATTCATATTCTTTCAATTAAAACAGTAGTAGTAGAACTTTTTATGAGTAGAACTCACGCCAAGTTCGTCCGGAGAAGTACTGCCACCATGCCCATTTCTGCCGCCAAGCAGTAATGCATTCGCGTTACTGTTTTCCGTGTGGTTCTGGTTAAATTACAGGCACATATTCCACCTACACATCTCAGTGTTACGGGCGCATACGATGCGACTTGGGTCTTGTTGTACCTAGTAGGACCCAAGTCGCATCGGTTATGGGCAGAGGTTACCACTTGACACCAGGTGGGCCGTCGGCTCGTTCCGTAACTGTATCACATAAAAAAACTTTATATTGAATTTATTATAATTATCATCATCGTCTTAATAAGGTATTTCATAACCAAAATTTGCTCTACAGCAATGACAAGTCCAGACATTTCACTAACATTGCTTCAGTATTTATCTGAGTATATTATAATTTACATATTTCCGTTGCAGGACTACACTTAGGTATGGCTGTTGTCAAGTGCACTAGATTTTCAGCGTTGCGGTAATAAACGCATGGGTGTATATTATGAAAATTACAAGCTTCTTGTTTCAGTGTGCCTGGCGCAATACTATGCTAATCTATTATGCTACTATGATATTTGCATGCAATTTTAATTTTTGCGTGTCTGTTTACCTACCCGCCAAAATGAAAGGGAATAATAGGAAATTTGCAGGACCAACCCAGATATGGCCAGGGGAAAAATGAAAATGTTCATTTGTAATATATCATAATTTATTTAATTCGTATCCATAATAATTATCGTACATTCATTAACATCACTAGGACTGCCACAATATCCTATATAATGGGTAAACTTATTGAATCTGAGAACAATATCATATATGTACTCGTATTTACGACTAAATAGAACTTCTACGATAACTGACCACTTTATTTAGAATATACTAGAAATCATTAATTTCCGACAATTTTAAGAAGAATGATCATAATAACTGGTAGAAAATTGTCGTAGAAGATCTATACGGCCCAGACTAACGAAGGCATTCAGACTAGCAAGCAATGTTCTAACCAGCTAAAACATTTGAGCACCATTAATATAATATTTAGTTGCATTTTCAGATTTTGGTATTCTCACAATATTTGTGTTCAGTAGGCCCATTCTAAACGGAATTCGAATAACCATAAAGGTTATAAAATGCATACGCTATAACATATCTGAGAGCAAAGCGAAGAAAAACTATTTTTGAACAAAATTTGCAAATCTCTTCTACTTAAGGATTAAGAGAGAGAGAGAGAGAGATAGATTATACTATAATTTATTCCAATATTTATTAAATACATTATAATTTTTGATTGAAACTGAATGTTTGTTTGTCTTGTTTAAACAGTCCTTCATTTATTTAAGAAAGAAAAACCAGGAGGTGTGTCGGAATTAGGAAGTTTATGATAGGTGTGTCGCGGGTCCAGTCAACATTGGGAACCACTGAATTTTAGGATTGCGTACAAAGTACGGAATCTTAAAAGCGTTGCTTCGCTCACAGTTAAAATAAACCTTAACTTGCTTATTTTTCTGTAATATTTTAGGTACCATTTCATAATCCAGTTTAGTAACGATTACACTCTTCTTGATCATACAACTAAATATATTCAAGGCAAGATCATGGCAACAATGGAACGTTCAAAATAAGTTCTACTCAATGATTAAACATAAATTCAAATGAAAATGTATAAACTTAGTGATAAGTTATTGTTTTATGGATTAAAATGATCGCAAGTAATGGGCTCGTGTAGATTCATTTAATTGATCTCTTATCTCATGTTAGCAACGTTCATCATTTTGAGACTTATTCGGAAAAAAGCCTGATCATAAATAACAAACTTTAAAATGACATGTAAACTATATCAGACTTTGACAGCCGTAAGATGATTGTCATCTCTTTTACTCCAATGAAAAGAGAAGAGATGGATGTCTAGTTATTTTTTGGTTTGGTCTGGCATCAAAAGTATGGGAACCACAAAGGTTTTTACATTATAAAAGATTACCACATGGCAACACCCGTAACGTCTAAACAATCTCCAGCATTTTTAAACTCTACTGGTATCGTCAAGTCCTAATATAATTATTTAAGTGTAGCCCTCACAAAAAAACTGTTATTTATTATCATTACGACAGGTACACTGGGATATTTTGCTAAATGTGACTTGGACTTTATTAAGTCCACAGATAAAAGTAGATAAGGAATATTTAATTAAGTAATGACCACAACAATGAAATGACTAGACGAGTTACCAAAAAATATATCTACAGCCTACTTTCTGATGCATGAGGGCCTTGCTGCTCACCTTAATTTATGGTAATCGTCGTTAATTACAATAAATCTAAACACATTATACGGTAAAACTAACACGATTCCATCACAATCATTTTAGAATATCAGTTATTTGATTCGTTCAGATTATTTATTATATTACCTATGATTTTTATTTGTAAGCCTAAAGTATTTTATAATTATCAACATTATAATAAAAAAGATTTGTCAATAAAATCGTCAAGTTTTTAACATATATAGCAAATTAGATAATACGAAGAATTAATATAATACTTATAAAGCTGCGTAATGTTTTGAAACCTTATTTTTTATTTTAACTAATATCATAGCGACCAGGGAACATGTATTTTTTAACATAGTATGGGCTCAGATTTAATTTTATATACACATAATACAGTTCCTTTAATCGACGAGTTATATTTAACATCAAAAAAATATTATATTCCATCTGCGATATACTCTCAATATAATTTTGTTCTGACTAGAATTTCATAAGTACCTAGGAATAGAGATTAAACTAAGTTATTTTTATATTAGAAAATAGTTATAGGTCCGTTATAAAGGCCCGTATATTATTCTAATTGCAAATTAATTAATGTTTTTTTTTTATTTAATAATCTATAAGTTTATGACTAAGGTGCTATTCAGACAAAGCGATCTGGATTTCTAAGATTCACATCAGAATCACGATCATAAAAATAACTCGCTTATTTTTATAAACAAGAATAATTATGTACTCGATACGCGAATATACCGAATTAGTGTTTTTTAGTATTATTCTACAGTGTGATAATGATAATACTAAAGTTAAAGTGTGTTATTTATATAATTTCAACTTACTTTCTATAAGATCTCGCCTAACGCTTACTCATTAGTAGTGATACTCATAAGTTTCTTCGTAAGTAATTTGTAGGAGATTTTTGTGGTGGGAGAATAGACTCAATTCTGTGTTGTATTTTCCAAATCAAAAAGCACAATTAATATATTGCTTAGTGTATTCTTTATTCATAATATTTTCGGTATAAGTGATACATTTATATTTACTTATTATTTTTACCCTTAGGTTTTTTTAGAGAATGCAACATAGAACGGGCAGTATTTTCCTAAACTACTAACTATTTACTTTTGTCTTTTGACCTAGCGTTTATTTACAATGTACTTGGAATGGTATTCATATACAATACAATATGGCCTCTAATTTTCATGCATTGTCTTTCGCAGATTTTATTATTTACTTCGTTATCGTGTATTATGCTTAAATTATACTAAAACTCCTACAGAGATCAATGTTAATTTTATTCTCGAGTAGAAATTTATGAATAGCAAGGTGATGTAATGGCGACAATAGAGGAATCTGTATTAGGAACTGAAACTAAATAGTCTCACAAGATTATTTGAATGAATAAATAGTATTATTTTATATTACTCGTATTTATACAATTATATTATAAGGCTTGTTTGCAACTCGCCACCAAATAATTTATATTATGTGTATCACATCCAAGAATTTAATGTTGATGGCTTGATTGATTAGATCTTACTTTTATAGGTCTATATACTTTGTTTATTTATGAAGAAGCTTTTGTTTTCATGTAATTAGAAAATATTGATTAAGATAATTCTAAATACATTTTCACCCTCGAGACGAGACTAGTACACGAGTCTCGTGCCAAAACTCTTCAACACTGAATTTACAATTATTTGAACAAGTTTGTTCGGCGCTCTCAATAAGCTTGTTCCTTTTCGATAACTTTTAATTACTCTTTGCTAAGATTAAACTACAACAAAAGGATTTCGTGCTCATTTTCAGTATTAGGAAAGCAATCTTTGAGGTATGGCTCAGTCTTTGAGCTAAGACTCATAGATTCTGATTCTGAATCCATTTAATGACTTGTTTAAAATGTTCACTGCGGATTCGGTGGTCGTAATACTGTGATGCAGATTGATCCTCGAAGTATTCGTAGAAGATCTATTACTTCTGGCGTCTTCATTGAAGTAACATTCTCGTCGTTTACCTGAAAGGTGAAATAATCGAATTAATTACATTTTACAACAAACTGTGATGTTAATCATGCAAGTAACTACTTGGTTACTTCAGTTTGAAATGTACGACATTGGTGCAAATGCGCCTTTTTTCGACCGAACAAAATTTTAAATAAAAGATGGAGAAGCATCGTCCAAATACAGAGATAATAAAAAAAATTATAAATACCGTTTTTTAAAAATTTTTGATGGTATGAAACAATGGATTAAAAAGGAATGGATAAAAAGCTGAGAAATGACGTTGTCTGCAAAAATAATGAAACTGTTTCCCAGACAACAACGTCCACCTCCGTGACAGCAATTTGTTAGTTCAATATAAATAAATATTGGTGGTCATTTCACTCAGCGCCATCTAGCTCCAAAGTAAGCTAAGCGTAGCTTGTGACATGGAAACCAGACAACTGATATAATACTTAGGAGGAGTACAACCGGCCTTTGTGTATAGCTTTTGTCGACTACGAAAAAGCCTTCGACAGTGTCGAACACTGGGCTGTGTTCAACTCTCTCCACCGCTGTCAGATCGACGCTCGGTATGTGGACTTACTCCGAGAGCTGTATGATGCGGCGACATTGCAGGTTAAAATGCATGCACTAACTGACCCTATTATAATTAAGAGGGGGGTGCGCAAGGGGGACACCATTTCACCTAAACTCTTCACTGCAGTTCTTGAAGATGTAGTGAAAACCCTCGAATGGGACCAAACTGGCATCAACATCAATGGTGTTTACCTATCGCATCTTCGGTTTGCTGATGACCTGGTCTTGTTTGCGGAATCCCTGGAAGATCTTCGAAGTATGATAAAACAACTTTTCGATGCCTCCTTGGAAGTGGGTTTGAAGATGAATATGTCCAAGACGAAGGTGATGACAAACATCTCTGGACCCTCGATTTCAACCATTATGGTTGGAAGGGAGGAACTAGAGATGGTTGATCAATACGTATATCTGGGACATATTTTATCATTCAACCGGGAGCATCCCGAAAAGGAGATTTCCAGGAGAATACAGCTAGGATGGGCTGCATTCGGTAAGTTAGAGGATGTGTTGCGGTCGAAGCGAACTCCTCAGTGCTTAAAAACCCGTCTTTTCAACCAGTGTGTTCTACCAACTATGATCTATGGTGCCGAGACATGGACGCTCACTAAGAAGACTGTGTACCGAGTTCGAGTTGCACAAAGAGCCATGGAGCGAGCCATGCTCGGGATAAATCTTCTGGACCGAGTTCGAAACACTGAAATCAGACGTCGTACTAAAGTCTTCGATGTTGGTGACATTGCAATGAGCCTCAAATGGAATTGGGCCGGACATCTGGCTAGACGTGGTGATGGAAGATGGAGTAAGGTTTTGACCGAGTGGTGGCCCAGATCAGATCAAAGGAATCAAGGTCGACCGAAAGCACGTTGGGTCGACGACATCGTAAAATCTGCTGGAAAAACCTGGACGAGAGTGGCGCAGAACAGATTGGGCTGGCAAAAGAAAAGGGAGGCCTATACCCAGCAGTGGGCCATTACAGGCTAGGATGATGATGATGATGATATCTTTTTTGTAAATACATGCATATAATACATAGCAACGCCCAGACTCAGACAAACATCTATGTTCGTCACACAAATGTTTGTCCTGGGTGGAAATCGAACCCACGACCTACAGCGCAGAAAGCTGGGTTACTACCAACTGAGCTGTGAGGCCAGTCAAAAAGTATGTGAAGCAGAACTATAGCAGATAATCTATTCATCACCTGCAGAATGACGTCACCTTGCCGAAGCCGCCCATCCCTGGCTGCTACGCTGTCGTTGTACACCGCCGATATGTAGCTCTGACCCGACTCCGGGTGGCTTTGCACGCTGAACCCGAGGCGGCTGTTCCAACCGCGGTTCAGTTCCACTGTCACTATCTGAAATACACACAACAAAAAATGGGTTTAACAATTATTAAAAGGTAAATAGATATATGGGCAGTCGTCAGGCAGTAAGACCCTACATGGTGGTCTGGTGGGGAAAAGAGCCCGTTCAACAACAGTCAACAGTTATTTGATTGATGATGATGATAATAATAATAACAACAATAACAATAATTATTATTATAATAATATTAATGGAAAATTCACACAACGCCATCTAGCCCCAAACTAAGCATAGCTTGTAGTGTGGGAATCAGACAACTGATAGAATACATAAGTACTTTTTTGTAAATACATACATATTAACACCCAGACAGAGAACAAAAATCTTTATTGACGATGTTAATCATCAATCAGATATATATATCCCTAATAATTTGACTTATTGATGAAGGATTGGAGTAGGCATTACCCAATTTAGTCCGGCTTGCAAAATAAGGAGGCTGCAAGCAGTTGTTTGATGAGCATAAAGATATATTTTCTTGGTTACGTTAAGGACGTTAGGTTGCATGAGTGTATTTTTGGGGACACATCTTGGGTTCTTGGTTGTAAAGATTTGTCTGTACCATGCCAGAGATTATGTAATATTTTGCCCAAAGTTGCCAAGATGCACTGCTAAAATTATCAACTTATTATTATATATGTATATATTATACGTTGTTTGGTTCCCATGACACAAGCTATACTTAGCTTACTTTGGTACTAGATGGCGCTGAGTGAATATCTACCAATATTTACTATTATTAATATTCCCCCTATGGGGAACTTTCGAGTAGTATTACCGTTGGTTCAGTGTTTGATTCGTCCATCGTTGGTGTAGGTTTAACATTTTCTTTCTGGATAGTTTCGTCGTGTATCAGTAGCGGTGGAGGCGGCGGCGGCGGTGGCAACGTTACCGGCTTCGGCGGTTGCGGTGCCAACGGTTTCAACGGCGGTTGATCGATTTTTGAGTTTCGTTCATTGCCAGGAGATAGAGCGACACCTTGCCATTTCTTCATTCCTTTGCCTGAAAAGGGAAATCAGTTTGATTATAAAAGGCCTCACAGCTCAGTTGGCAGTAACTCTGCTTTCTACGCTGTAAGTCGTGGGTTCGTTTCCCACTCAGGACAAACGTTTGTGCGACGAATGTGTGTTCTGTGTCTGGGTGTTAATGTTTTATATGTATATATTTATTAAACATTATATAAGTATTTATTAGTGATTTGGTTCCCTGATACAAGCTATGCTTAGTTTGGAGCTAGACGTTGCAGTTCAAACGTTTTCCAATAATAAACATTCGTTCCATATGGGCGTTTATTATGGAAAGGTATTTATGGAAGTAAGGTAGTTAGTAAATCTATTATAGATATATAGATATTATAGACAATTCAGGCTATTGCTATATAACTGTATAAGGTGCAAATAATTTATTGTTATTATTATTGCAGTAAATTATTATTGTTCAATTAAAACTCACCATCATCTTTATGTCCATCAGATGAGTTAGTTGCGTGCAACACCGCACTCTGATATGCAGGATTAGCATGTTTGAACTTTGCTTCGTCACTGGACAGCTCAACAGGCATCGACACCGGCTCATCGGAATCTAAAGGGAAGACTGGTTCCGCATACCGCTGTCTACTTATGTCCTCCTGGTAGTTTGGAGCATCTAACGTATCATTGTCCAAGTTATTCAGTTCATATCCGTGCGGTGGGACTGTAAGAGATGGTTAGTCGAAAATCATTCAACCTTACAGATTTAAGTTTCACCAAAAATTGGAAATGAAAATGTAAACAGAAGACATCAAATCAAATCTTTTTTTATACGTAGTTAGTTTTCAGGTACTGATGGTTGCGTTTCAGGCTAGGATTGAAAGACTAACTTCAGGGCTATACAACAGGCTGATGGTGACGGAAGGTGCTGTACTATCAACAATGGGTGCTCAGAATTGCCAGGTGTCGACTCCCGGTGTCCGACAGTCTGTATCGGATAGGTGTGAAGCGTGTTACTCAAATGGTGGGCGCAGGAAATTGGGCTTGTTCACAGTACAGTCGGCTGCAGAAACAGTACCGATACTGTGACTCTGCAAGTTTAAACCACTAACGGCCAATCGCCGCCATTTTCTTGCGTCCATCATTCCAAGATGGCAGTCTGTGACGGATCGAGTGCGTGGGCCGACAGAGTCTCACCTGTCAGGCTTAACTTTTGCTTTCTACAAGAGGGTGGGGCCGTGGGGCTGATGATGGCCACAGAGGTCCTCTGCCTCGTCGTATCCACGCTATCAGTGTGTGTCTCTAGCGTACTCAAGTCGGTTGGATCTGTGTGAAACACCTACATCGCTTAGTGTATTGCGTGTATTCAATAAGCTGTGAAGTGTGATTACTATCATCGCATTTCCCGCGTTGACTACGTTACACCGGTACGAGTTAGCGATTGGATAAGGTGGATATTAATTAAGTTAGACCGCACTTCCATAATGTATTAAACAGGTAGGCAGGTATCTGATCAATACGAATCGCGGGTAATCCTGTTCATTTGTCAATATGAATACGTAACTGGAGTTTATACCTCTGCACGATTTGTTAGGATTCGTTAGACAATCAAAAATGGATATTTGGCTGTTTCTCAGCTAGTTATATGATTTGCTAACACTCAATATATTCCAAAACGTTTTTATCACTTTTTTGACAGAATTCAAAGTCAACGCTATTCCGAGTGGCAAATGATTTGTAAGTGTTATCTTAATGTGGAACAACTCACCATTGGGCTGTTCATAATGATTGTTCTCCTTAGTGAGTCTCCTGAACTTCCTCGGGGACAAGCACGGGGATCGGGAGCCGTCCGCGGCGTCCGGAGTCAGCCGACGCGCCGCTAAGTCGCACAGCATCGACACTGCTTCAGGCCTACAATTTAACCAATAGTGTTATAAAGCCACGAAGTTTTCAAGACGGTTTGGAGAAATCAAAAATTATTTTATTCTGAAACAAAATACCCGTTCACTTCTAAGTAAGCTAGACATGTCGTATATAATAATAATAATATTGGTGGGCATTTCATACAGCCCATCTAGCCCTAAAGTAAGCTAAGTAAATAGCTTGTATCATGGGAACCAGACAACTGATATAATACTTAAATACGTTTTTGTAAATACATAATACATATCAACACCCAGACACAGAAAAAACAACAATGTCCGTCACACAAATGTTTGTCCTGGGTGGGTATCGAACCTACGACCTACAGCGCAGAAGGCAGGGTTACTACCAACTGAGCTATGAGGCCAGTATATAACATCGACAATGCACCTCAGACCAACCATGTCACCAAATCATCAGTTTCAAGATAAGAAGTTTCTAAAATAATTTATAATAATATATACTTGTACGTAAAACATACTATTCATGCAGTTTCTTTTTAAGAATACCCGGATACGTTCTGTTTTGGCAGTGATTTTTTGTATGATATGTACATAGGTGCAGTGACCCAGGGAGTACTTAGAACTCGAGTTAATAGTTTAAAGACAACAGTCACAGGAAATAGAAGCATTATACTCGTACCTATCTGTAAGTAAATTTACTGCTTGAATTAAGTTAATGCCACACTTTTAATATTTGTTTAATTAAAGTTTTAATATGTGTTGGAATATATTTGTACACCAGTGTACGCGTCAAAAGGCATCGACGTTGGTACTCGCGCTAAATGTAAACAAAGGTGCAACGACCCGGATTCTGTAGAGTATGGTTACTGCGAGTAGACTGGATGACGTGCAAGTTTAACGATAGCTTAGAGAAGCATATCTTATTGTCGAATCTAACATCTTATTTCTTACTGTAATTAAATGACCTTTGGAAATTCGACCCTTATATGTTACAAAATCTGATTAAAAGTATAAAACGAAAAATTTCTGGTGTTGCATGCAAGATCTGTGAAATTAAAGTCAAGATTTCTCAAACGAAATTAACTAGCCCACCATTTTAATAAATATTCTGGTTAACGAACGACGGCGGATCTTACCTTAAAAAAATAAGGAAGAAATGAAGTTTTAGAATACTCTGTGGCGTGTGGTACTAAATATTTTGATAGCCTGAATTTCCAAATTTAGCTCAAAAACTTAAAATAATATCCTTTTAAATGACAAAGTGTTTACTTTCAAACTTATTCAGTTCGTAGCAACATTAAAAAGGGGACCTCAAAATTGTTATAGGTTGCGGCTCTTGCGGCAAACGATTTGGTTATGACATTCGTGAAACTACTCAACGCGAAAGACAATACATGAGCTGGCGACCTAGTACCATAGGAAGTTCCCCAGACGAAGAGCCATCAGACGAATACAACTGTAGGTTGATGAATGATTGGATTTAGTACGTAAAGCCATCAAGCATCTTTCTTATTTATCTACTGTTGTAAAACTCAAATTTTCAAATGTTTTTTTCAAGGCTGTTAACTGTTCTTCATCCTAATTTAACGAGTCAGTTACCGAACTAAACGCTTGTTTGATGTTCCTAATTAAGGTGTTCCAGTCGAACTTTACGCGGACCAACATCATAATGCAAACAAAGTTATGCCCTTGTTAGCGGCTTTTGATTTCAGATCAAACGTTTCTGTGCGTATTTGAAGATAATAAGGATAATTTGGTCAACTTTTGGGTGAACTTTTGTTACAAATCTAAACAAGAACTTCGGAAACCCACTTATATATTGCTTCAGAAGTTATTTTCGTTCCTGTTTCTCCCATTCGGTCAAAAGTGGTGGCGTTGCAGCAACGCTGTCACTTTCGATGGACCTTATTGGGACCTTGGTAGACCTTTACGCTTGTTCTATGGCGCAATGGAGGTCGCTCTTGATTTGGTAACATTAGTGGTAACAGGATGGTCACCGACCAGCCGCACCTTTGATCCGTATGTATATACATTAGATCCTCACCTTAGGGGGGGTTTAGGCCTATTCATAGCCACATCGGAGTCAGACGGGCCCTCTTCTTTAGGTGACATCGGCGACAGCGGCGTCGCGGCGTGGTCGCGGTACAGTCGCAACCGCACTTCCGTCCCGCACGCTCGCAGAAACGCTACCGCTTCAGCATGCGACATATTTGACATCGGCGTGTCGTTCACCTAGTAGGGTACATAAGATTACTAACATGAGTATGCCTTGATCATGTGTTAAGGAGTATTTTGTTTATTAAATGTATTTTAAGTAGTATTTCCTTTGGAAATTGTTTTCCCGCGCCTGCCTTGATCCCCGCAAGCTACCACTTTCACATGCCACATGTATAATACGTCGTTCATCAACTGTTTTAAGTAATGTCATTTATCCGAATGAACAAGCATTGAGCACAAACAGGTTGGTACAGTTGTAAATATTTGACTATATTTAGTGACAGTTATCGAAATACTTATCGAAATAAAATCGATTTTGCGAATGTGCTTCTGTTACTGACTGTAAATCTAGAAAGTTTACTTTGAAAATAATATTATTTCGCACATAGGGAACGTTGTGATAAATTTGAAGTCTAATTGTAAAATAATTCAAAAAATAGTAAAAAAAAAATGGTATTTCCCGTAAAAATTCCAAAATCATCATTCACTTCATTAGGCCAACTTACGCTATATTTTCGCAATTTTAAGCTAACCTTATCAAAAATCGAAGATTATCGTTTTCTTGTACATTACTGTATCACTCGATTCGTATAACTCTAACACGCAGTAGCGTTCCTAGACTATGTCTGTATTGTATTATTCCGTGTTTAGGTCATTTACCCGTGTGAACATAACTATAGAGCGAATACTAATGGGATTTAAGTCGTTACACTTAGACGCCGATATCAAAGGCAACATTTTCTACTAAACAAACATTATCGGATTTATTGAAGTCGTAAACCTTTTTGTCTCTACTAAACCATCTACATCGTATAAGCAATAAGTTTAATTGAAATAATTGGTTTTGTAATATGAATAGAGACTATAAATTATGACGTATAGAATTCTATTCACATGCAAATGTTTTGAAGACGCAGACACTTGTTTTTCTAGCACAAAGTTGACTCAAGTGTTGAAAATTCTTGGTTTTTTTGTTATAGCAGTATGAGTCATCTAGAATATCGACTTAATGGTCTTTATTTATACATATATACCGTGCGCAGCAAAACGGAAAAATCGACTGAAAAAACGAGAATGATGAAATTATAGGATGGAAAAGGGACAAATATATATTAATGTACGATATATGCAGAAGACTGCAGATGAAAAATATTGGTGGATATTTCACACAGCGCCATCTAGCCATCTAGCACAATAAGCTAATTATAGCTTGTATTATGGGAAGCAGACAACTTATATAATATTTAAATGATTTTTTCGTAAATACATACATATAATACATATGAACAACCAGACAGAACAAATATCTATGTTTGTCACTCAAATGTTTGCCCTGGGTGGGAATCGAACCCTACAGTGCAGAAGGCAGGGTTACTACTAACTGAGCTATAAGGCCTGTAAAAAAAATATTATTTGAATACGTGAATTGTACTGGCGTAGATTCCTATCGTGATTAAGGTCAATGTATACACGAAACTCCAAGCAAGATACTTTGAATGTTCAGCATTAAAAATACGTAACCTTATCTCGCTCAAAGGATAACAATGTGCAAAGCTTCTACTGACAAAGCATATCTTTACAACATTCGTCTACGTTTTACAAGCGTAACGTGTCGTAACTACCCAATATTTCTCATAGATAACAACTCTAAATTGTCTTATTATTTTCCTTTATTTTTATACACGTTTCGTACAACTTACCTTTCTTTTTGAACAACTTTGTCTGTAAGATGATAGTAAAAAAAAAAAAAAACTTATTTAACGATCGTGTCCATAACATTATTTAGATGCAATATAATTTTTATGAAATCAAATTAATAAATGAAGAAATTATCAGTACGAGTTGACCAGCCTGATTACCTGATTATACATATGACTAATCTCCGACTTATATTTAGATTGCGACGGCTTGCGAATAAATTTTGATTAGAAACTCATAGGGACATATTATCACTGATATCGTCATCAGAATCAATAGAGATTTACAAGCTATTCGTAAAACCCTTTCAATTTTGTATTCCCCTGCTGACCTTTCTTTCTTTTCTTCGACAGAAGAATAACATGATGTACGTGTTATATACAGACTCACGCCTTATGTCTTAAGGGGTAGGCAGAGCTTAAATGGGCCACTTTTCACCTTGTGGGTTACAATATCATGGGAACGTAGACGTGACAAGGGGTGAGCTCGCCGCCGCTATTGACTGTATTGATGTATGTGTACTATGTCTATGTCGACCCATGTAATTTTGTACATTCATACATTCTTCTTCGCCAGAGAAGTACTTCCACTACACCTGGTAATCTGCCGCCAAGCAGTGATACACTCGTATTGCTGTATTCCGGTGGAAGGGAGTGGGTGCCGGTGAAATTGCAGGGTGTGAGACGTAACATCCCCGTCTCAGGTCATCCCCGTCAACGCAATTCAACTTGTGTCATCGCTTGCTTTCGTGGAGAGGATTTGAGTCGTATTGCTGTTATCTATGAGCGGCAGTTACCACTTCACATCAGTTGGGCCGTCAGCTCGACCCGTTACATAAATCAATTTTAAAAAAGTATTATAAATTTCAGCTCAATAATTGGTAAGAAAATATATAAAAAAAACAGTTTTGATGTTTGTATGATATAATGTAACCACTCACAGCAACGATCCTGTCTCCGGGCTGTATCCGTCCATCACTGAGCGCTGGCTCCCTGACAAGAGCTCTGACGTAATGCCCCAGCGCGCTGTGGTCTTCCTTCCGCAGGGTGAAGCCGAGGGAACCATTCACTTTCGTCATCACTATGTCGAATTCCTGGAAGTATGACGTCAGAAATAGACAGTAATTGACAACACCCTTCATCGATGCAACTTGTCTTCTTTTACCTAAGTAAGGGAGGATACAAGCGTGTTATGAAAGTTATTGCTTATCTCCAGGTGCTCGTTCCGTAACATTGTCACATAAAAAACCTATTTGCATATAAGCTAGTAGTTGCTAGAATTGGTACATCCGATTTTATATAAAAAAAGAGGCTTAAAGGAGCCATTTTGATAATAACATCGTTTAAGAATCAAATAGTCGTTTTATGAAAAGTTGATTTCAAAATTAACCTCGTCATAAAGTTATAGTTAACTGATTTATAATGTATTTTTAATATAACACGCTTTTCAAAATAGTGATATTTAATTGTAATAATCATAGTGATCAAACCAATTTTATTTTAAACACGAATACGTTAGTATGCAGTCTTAATTTGGATATTGTCATTGGTCCCGAAGATCAATATTGTCAGGCGTGTATACCATGTTTCCAGTCTCCAAAGCGTACATAAAGGACTACAGAACACACTACATGTTGGGTACATAGATCAGTATTTAGTAACAGATCTTGCTTTGTACATGTATTATATGTAACTTATTTGGTATGTAAGTTGAGAGAACAGTTATGTAAAAGATGTCGATGCACAAATTCAGATATTAACTATTACTTGTCGAGTTCAAAAGTTAGTTTCTAGCGTTAACTAATATCTAATTATCGGCAAATAATTGTAAATAATTAAATATTTCGTTCCGTCATTTGTTCCGTTTGAAAGGTTGGATGCCGGTGAAATTACAGGCACATGAGACATTCCACCTTCACGATTCACTGTTACGTTCGCATACGATGCCTCTTGGGACGACCTAATTCGTATAGCTTGTTCTGGGTAGTTACCACTTAACACCAGGGGGGCCATCTGCAGGTTCCGTTACTTAATCGTATTAAAAAATACTTTAAGATTAGAACGACCGGACATATTTGAATGTCGTCTAATCTAAATTCATGAAATCGTTGTAGGGTGTTTGATAATGAAATTATTTTTCTATTAATGTAAAAGATACAGTCTAAGCTAAGATACAATGTCACTAATTCATACTACTTGTTTTTGAATAATAATTAGATATATTTTTTATATGAAGAGTAGATAAAAAAACTACTTCCATACAGGTAAAAAATCTTTATTACTCTCTTGAATATACTCGACTGCAATAATTCACTCACCACTGATCCGTCATCCTGGGGGCGTAAACAAAAAGCTTTTATTAATTGGAGCTGAGTTTCATCAACGTTAAAATGTTATGACCCAGGGGTGTAGTAAGGACTGGGGGTTGATCTATTATATGTTATATAAAACATAACGTTACATCGTATTAAGCAGATGTCAAACTTTCAAAAAGTTATGTCGTATATTCGGGTTTTGGTTGTCTTGTGAGTCTTGTGAGAGATGATATATCTCATGTACTCACGCTTGGAAAGTAAAGTAAAGGCATCAGTATAGTGTATTATGCTAAAGCTGGTACAAAAAAGGAAGTATCAAGCAATATTCAACGATTTTTTTTTTCAAAAAGCTTAGCTGGTATTAGCCGCACATACACGATACTATTTAAGTGCTACATATTTAAAGACAAAGCTAAATTAGCAGATAAAGCATAGCATCACTTTATATTATAACTTATATAATAATCACTCATTCAGAAGTCAACATATTTTATTTTGTATACGTCTTTCCTTTTAATGTAAATTCTGAAACGGAATAAATAATACCGATTGGCTGTATGACTAATGCTTTATGATAAAAAAGCAGTAGCGCCTATGAGTTATTCCTAGTGCGCCCTTTTCATGGTCCCTCCATATTGGGCGAGAGCGTCAGTAAAAAGCTCTATATTAAAGTTTGATAGGGGTCAGTTATAAAATGGTTGAAAGACTATTCGTGTTTATCAGCACTTTTCTTTCCTACACCTATTCTAATTTTGTTTTTATAAGATGGCACATTAAAAATTGAATTACGTTTGGTTTTCAAAGATGTGACAGATACATTTTATTTTATTTTGCTACTGATTCACTCCGAAGTGAAAAACAGATTAACATGGTTTTTTTAAATATCCAATAACACTTACCGTTGCGAGTCAATTTTAAAACGAATTTCGGAAATCATTGCGTATATACCCTTGGTATATTAAAATTCAGTCTTTTTATCACATTACACGAATTTTAGTCATTGAATAAAAAAGGCATAGGTTATGGTTCAAATCGGTGGATTTCGGATTTTAGAACTGTAACTGTCACAATTGAAAATGGTGTATGCCAAATTTAAGTTTTTCGCAATATCTACAACCTAGACCAACCAAGAAAGACGTCCTCTGGCTGTGGCGCTAGTTTCTATACAAAGACGAAAATTTGTTAGGCTTTACGTTAGTTCCGTTTACTTCCGCTGAACAGCTTTTGTGAATAGCATTCTATACAGCTCTTTCCAATTCAAGCCTCCCCTCAGATACCGCTTGGGTATCCAGAGATTCTCATTATTTACATTTGGTCTTCCAACCAAGTGATTTAAATAGTCCCGTTCAACTATCAATGCTTCTTTTAAATCTTGTAGGCGTAGTGCATAGCGGAAATGAGAACAACAGACATGTCGACATTTTGTCTACTTTTATTTAAATTACTTCTCTTTACCATAGGTATATACACCGCGTAATATGCGAAAATTGTTTGAAATCTTTTTAAAACGTTAAGTTTTGTAATAATCAACTACAAAATGAGTTCGTTTTTTTGGTTTTCAATTTGATGAAGGTGGACATTTATAACGATTAATCGAAGCACCGCTCGGAGACTTACGGATAGCACGCAGTTAGAGAGAGAGCAACAAATTAATTGTTATAGATGAGATCGTCTCTAAATAAATGGGCGGGTAATCTGTTAGGCGATTTATTAATCAATAGCTTGCCGACGGTGATGTATCATCGCGGGGATTAAGATCCTTGAACACGGTCTTTGTACCAAAAGGTAGAATGAAAAATCATTCCCAATATAATACGAAAAAAAAATACTTGTGACATGTAAGAGGACGAGATATTTCAAAGAACTATTGTGGTTTGGCACGTAAAACGTGTCTTTTGTACGTGAACTATCGGCAATCAACTGAGTAAAAGGTGCCTACGTTTTATGTTGGTTCTAAATCTACCCTCTCACAACGTTTCAGCTGAATTGTATGATTGTGGGAGATGTCGAGTGAGATTGTCCGACTTTGGTTTGAACCCGGGGCAATTGTACTAAATTTTAAACGTGTTATTACCGACATGTCTCGAAGAAAAACAATCGAAAGTCACTACCGTTACTATAAGAGCTGTACGGTCGCACACCCGGGTTGATATTTGTGATAGGTTGTGGAGAGAAAGTCACTGCTAAACTTTGATTGATATATTTGATAAAAAGTACTTTTAATGATAATTGATATTGATACTGATAATTAATGATAATGAGCCGCGCGGCGTGATCGCCGCTTGATTGCGTACTGATTCTGGTTTGGTTGCTTATGGGTAAAGTGCAACGCGGCGGGAATTATGTAGGTCGATGTGCGAGGTGCCTCGTACATACTCCCGGTCCAGAATATGAGGAAGATATGATGTGATAGTGATAAGAGTATAACTCACGCCAAGTTCGTCCGGGGAAGTAATAATAATAATTAATAATAATAATAAATTCTTTATTTATTATTATAATTAGTAATACCACCATGCCCGTTTCTGCCGCCAAGCAGTGTTCAGGTTTGAACGGTGTGTGGTTGCCGGTGAAATTAGACGCACATGAGACATTCCACCACCACGTGTAAGAGTTACGGGCGCATACGATGTGACTTGGGTCTTGTCGTATCTAGTAGGGGTGGGCACAAGTCGCATCGGTTGCTATGGGCCGAGGTTATCACTAAACACCAGGTGGGCCGTCGGCTCATTCCGTAACTGTATAAAAAAAAACTGGATTGGTGTCTATGTGGGATAGTAAAAGCCTTATTATTCGGTTTTATAAAGTATGCTCTCTTCAGTGCCAACATTATTAATGGTACCTAAGTCAGACAAGCAGAATAGTAATATAATAAGCGAAAATGAGCAAACAATACAGGCAGTTAGCAGAGTATTATCCTTACATTGTGAGGATTAATTTAAATCAAGAGCTGGATCTCGCAGTCCCATGTGGAAAGCGATGACGTAATTCGGAAAGTTTACCAAGAACTACGCAGTAGCGAAGCTATTATCATCCATGTTTGTTTAGTTTCACAACAACCTCTTTAACAAGATGTAATTTGCTTGACTCCTCTGTCAGTTGTGAGGTAGAGTAGGCCGTTAATTTTTTAGAAGAATCAATGGTAGACAAGTTCTCAGCTTTTGATGTCTTGACTGTTAGGGCTCGCTCTGAAAGCTCCAAATTAAGAGCAGAGGTTTATTTTGGTCGTAATAAATTTCTAAGAATTTTCACTTCTTTCCCAGCCATCCTACTAATATTATAAACGTGAAAGTCTGCTACTTTCTCACGCTCAAACAGCTGAATGAATTTGGATGAAATTTGGTACCAAGATAGCTTATATCCTGAGATAACACATAGGCTACTTTGATCCCGGAAAAATGGAATGTTCCTGTGGGATTACTTATTCACCGCGGGTAACACCGCGGGACTCAACTTAACGCATATTCTATATATTAACTTGCATAGCGACATCACAATAACAAGCAAAATAAAGGGGGTAGTCTATAGGGTTAGGTTTAGGGTACCCACATATTGTTTGATTGGGATGCAAGTGTTACTGAACATCGGCATCGATTCGTTCTGGTCCAGCAATCGAACCTCCCACCGGATCTCAAGGCTGCCTTCGCCCTCCTGGCAACCATTCAGTTAGAGGTCCATTACACGCTTAACCAACCATCAATCGGTCTTTAATCACCATTTTAACCAACTTCAAGTTATTACTATCCTATACTGGACGCGAGTGGTTAAACAAATTTTAGAAAAGTACATATCAAATTAAATAAGTTTTTAAAACAGACGGCTGACTCAGCGTGTAATTTCTCTCTTAAGGGGGGTTTACACGGTCGATTTTAGTCACCAGCCGCATGCGACCGATCACCGCGCGGCCATAGTCGAAACCCAACTTTGGGGTCTTGCGGCTTTAGCCACTTGCGACCTAGCCGAATTGCCATTTAGACGGTCGATTTTCACCGCGCGGCAAAAATCGTGCGGCTTTAGTCACCCGTGTAAACCCCACTTTAGTTAGTGTTGTCGATTCTGTGCATGCAAAAACTAAACGGTATCACATCCGGTTGAAAGATAGCATGTTGCCAAATCGATTTTAGTTTAGATTACTGCTAACGGAATCTACACCATTGGTTATTTAATGTCTTGGTTAACTTGGTAAACTAAATTAAAAAAAATATGAGGTTCAAATTATGTCGATAATATAGGGGGGGGGGGGGGGGGGAAGGGGAAATGCAAGTATTAAGTGTGGTCTCTGAAAACTGTTTTGTTACTTTGGTTTAAATTACAAACTTATCTATTTCGAGTCGATGTTCAAACATACCCCGTATTGTATATCGTATACTGGCAAGGGTCTCTCCAGGTCTGGCAGGCGGAGATCTCGTCTATCCACTTCAGGACTGGCCTCTCGGCGACCTCTCCCTTCTGATGAAGAAGTGGTCGCACTGCTCGTTGTTGCTGACAGCCTGAATAATATGTATAATGAATACATTTTAGTATATACTAAGTGACTAATTTATAATACGGAGTATATATTGACTGGCTTCATAGCTCAGTTGGTAAACGCTGTCAAGGCCATCTGCGGCCAACAGCATAATGTCCAGTCATAAAAAAAAAAAAACTCAGTTGGTAGTAACGCTGCCTTCTGCGATATAGGTTGTGAGTTCGATTCACAAACATTTGACGAACATAGATGTTTGTTCTGTGTCTGGGTGTTAATATATATTATATGTACAAGAAAAAAGTATACAAGTATTATATCAGTTGTCTGGTTCCCATGATACAAGTTATGCTTAGCTTACTTTGGGGCTAGATGGCGCTGTGTGAATTTTAACCACAAAAATTGTACCACATCAGATCCAGGTTCAAACTAGACTATCCCTTATTAAAAAGCTGATCGTGATCTCACCTGGCGTGCATGGGATGGCAGTTGAGCGGATCCAGCGGCGGTAAGTGCGGTGGGTGCGGAGTCCTCGCGGGGGGTGTCGGTGGGTCGGGGGGTGTTACACTCTCCAGTACATCGGGCGGAGGTCGACACACTCGCAGCTCGACCCTTGCGCTTGCCGTCCGAAGAACTTCTAGGGCTTCCTGCGAATGGGTAAATCTATTACGTGATAGTTAGAATTTCCTGTTGCCTAGCTTGGTCAATATTGAATTCTGAGAAGACATAAAAGCTAGATACCAGCAAAGTCTCACGAGTAGAATAGCTCTACTAGTATTGAATGTGTCAAGTCAAGGTCAGTCAGAGAAGTATATGAATTCTTAGTTTTACTGTCAGTAACAATAGATGATCTTTTATATTCTATTTTTCAACAGAATATGTTTGTATATAAATTGATGATAATTTAAGATAAATTATTATCAGTTATTAACACTAACTACATAATAGTGTTAATAACTATAATATAACATATGATGATAAAACTTGCAGCAATGCAGGTATACAATACACATACATAAATTCACGCATATTTCCCCGAAGGTGAAGGTAGAGTCACTTTTCTTCTCGTGGATACTACTAGGAACGTAGATGTGACAAGTTGTAAGCTCATCGCCACCATTATTTTTCCAAGAATATAAATAAAACTTACAGATTAAATTAAAGAGGACAGCAGCTTCATAATATAGATATTCTATATTCCATCGCCTTTATTTCACAACAAAGTATCGAAACCTTATTTTGCGACCCCGTACTGAACAGCAATTCCGCGCTTTAATCCAGATAATCCAGATTAAGACGACTTTGCCTTGGATAGGTGGTGTCAAAACGGCCGAATTCTGATTGGCATGGGGACGTTTTCGATCCAACTTCATCTAAGCTACACTAGTGAGTTTTAATTCGATATGAGGCTTACATTAATTTGATTATTAATTTAATTTAATATTATTATTAATATACTTTTAATATTAACATTTGTTTGTTTCGAAGTTAGAAGTTTTATTTGCAAGGTTTAGAGCTACACGTTTGATTTGTTCCCAATCCGAAGATCATTTTTATGCGAATTATTGTGAATAGCCCTTTAAATTGGCTCACAAATAAACTACGCCTCAGGGGAGTACGAGGGGGGGGGGAGGACTTTATAATAATAATTTTAATAATCATGATATAGAGAACTAAGTAGAATTTAAAAAGAAATTAGAATTTAGCCTCGGCTAGGACTCGAATTTGTGATTATTGAATGGGTTATCTAAACAAAAATACTCTTATCAAGAACCGTAGAACTTATAATTCTTTTTTCTTGTGAAGGAAAGACTGACATATACAAATATAATTAACGGAGTCTACAGAAATGGAAAAGCAGGAAAACGGACATATTGACAGACGGATGGAAACATGTCCTTGTTTCATCACGTCTCCCTAAATAGGGCACAAAAAATCACAAAATGGAGAAACTATAACATTTCCTGATCAAACCAAGAGAGTAGTATTATTTCCGGGCGTATAAAAAGCATCAAACAATTTACCTGAACATTTTCAATATAAAATTCCGCTCGAGAATCCCCGGCGTTTCTTAGCTCGGAGCGAGGCGGACGCTCATTTTTCTATTGTGCAGCAAACGAGACCGGATAAAAATTATTAATCATAGCTTAACAATACCAACCAACAACGGTCCAAGATAATCTAATGTGTGTGCTCCTACTTCGGACTGCTAAAGAGAAGTTGGGCTTAGATTTATGTTTTGATTTAGGAGCTAGAGTTGCTGCGGTAATTCCCTACATTGGTTACAAATTATGTACGATGTGCGGTAGTTTGTTTTCATGGAGTCAAACCTTCTAATTCATGTACGACAGTGCATTTAGCCCTTCGTCTGTTCGACATCAAAATCCTGTATCTTTTGTACTACTCTGAAGACAGCGAGAATTATCAAAAAAGTTTTTAATGTATGAAACGATATAAACGTTTTAGACAGACTGTTATGACTAATAGAAACAGACTTGAGACACAAGTCTCAAGTCTGCAGCTTCGCAGCATGAATTGCATGCATTTGGAAATACGGACTTACTAAAAATGTTACAGTGATATAGATAAAATGATATTCCACTTGCACCTAACCGTGCAATCGGAATCCTAATAGAATTTATAAACTTAGTCGCATTTGGCAGGTAGATAGGTGGACAAAATGAGGGCGATTATTCAAAATTGCTCTCATTTTGTCCAACTATCACAATAACTTCAAACAAATTATCTGACGTTTCTAAGCCATTTCTTATGAATTCTATGGAAATAAAGTTTTTGACTTTGACTAAATAAAATATAATAATTTTCGGTATAAAACTGTCGGTGAAATAATCCGTGTAATAAATTTTGGCTTAGTGCAGTGGAAGTCAAGTCTGCTTCAGTGGAGCAATTTAAGAGCATTGCGGAATATAGTTTCATTATGGCGCTGCATTTATTCAGATGAACAAAGGGTGGAGACTATTTTTCAAGTGCCAGCGTCAGAGCCGAGCCTCCGCCCAAACACGGTAGCTTTAATGTTCTCATCTCCGCTGTGACTGACGACATGTACTACCTACATAATCTCTGTGAAAAGTTATTAAATAGCCTAATAGAAAACCTTCTTATCATGACTTAATAACAAATAACATTTTGCTTAATCATTAAAATGAGAAATAAAGATAATCAAATATCAAAGCTACCTGTAAGTACCTATCAATACTTAATATGAAAAGTCTGTTTGAAACACAAGAAGCCTCCAGCGAACCCCGTCGAAAGGGAAATTGTTCGGGAAATAATTGAATTTCCAAACGGAATCAGGCAAATGGCCCGTTTATTTATTATAAACATTTGTTCACCGAATCGTTTTAATGAAGCGGCGATTACGCTGCGTAACGCTCTACAAAGGGCCTTAAGATCATACATTCCGAAGCGCAACACCAAAATGATTTGTAGATTTACTTTTAAACTATCAGCAAAGCGTAAGGATGTACTTATGTGTCACAGCGGTACGTTTCCACATTTCCGCAAAGTTAAACTGCGACAAAGATCCCCACTTTACTTTGAAATTAGTTTTATCGACGCAACTGAAATGCATAAAATGGTAGTTTGTTTCAGAATACCTGTGTCCCGTGCATACAAATGCTGTAATATAATTTGTGTTACATTGTCTCAGGCGCTTTACAGTTTATTACAGAAAGCCCGAGGGCTTACGACAGAGTTTTCATAAAACTTTTAACGTTTATAACCGCCAGTTGGTCGCGGGTGCTGTAACAACAAAGCGACATTTTTAACTTAGTGTGCCCTGTTTTACTTCGGCCTATCTATATGCAGACAGTATTTTGCCAAGGACAGAGGTCGCGGTGATGAATAAATAATTTGTTCGTGCATTCACAAAAAAGCCGGCAAACGGGCAAATGCTGGGAGTTAAGATAAAAGAGAAAATGGCTGACGACCCGCCGTTTCTGTGCGTTGCTACAAGTTCGACTAGCTTTTTTAAATTTAATGTAGAGGGGAGACATTTTATTTTCCGCTATTCTTGCGACGCTGACTGAATCGACTGAGTACAAAGTAATGTTTCGCTATTTGGTGTTGGCTTTCTTTTCATTAGAACAATACACTGCTGGGAAATAACTTACCAAGACCATTTTCGATCTCAGCCGCCACCCGAGTGTTCGCAAACAATCATGAGAGATCGAGTAAATACACACAGAAAGCCATTATACAATGTAATTTATCCGCAACTTAAATGATTTTCCAATTTAAACGAATATATTGTAAAAGATAATAGGGTGCTGATAAGTAGGTGCAAATTTTTATAAATTTTCATTTTTCGGCATTATAATTCGATCAATGACTTAAAATATTTGATCCATCGAGAAACATCAAAATTTCCTGTATAAATTTAGTGATATTGATCTTATAAGCTTTATTACATATAATATATTCGGAAAAGAATTAATGCTACTCGTAGGAACCTGAAACACAGTAGAATAGTAAACTGAATTACAATTAAAAAATACCAATGTCAATTATTAATAATTTTAATTTTGGCTTCAAGCAAAAAGCTGTAGATATGCTCAAGTTACGAAATATCCTACAGATATGCGCCATAAGTTACAGGCTAATAGTCTAGCTAGCTGCTATAACAGGCGAAGTTAATTTTAATAAAATTTGGATGTTAGTTGTTTTTACGTAACCAGCATAACAAATTTTCTGATTATAATTCCTGAAACTCTTACACTTTTCCATTTGTATCAAAGTTAACTCCGAAGTAAATAATAAGATTGAATTATAGTTGTATTAGCTGGGACGAAAATCTATTTCGGTATTCAAATAACATTTTGTTGAGACTATTCTTTCGAGTGTGAAAAGGAAAATGTGGTTGTCTAGTATCCATCACGTCCTGGCTGACGAAACCGAAATTCAAATACGTGACATACGAAAATCACCCGAAATAGGGTACAGGCCTTTGGGGTTATAAAGCCGTTGGTGAAATCGTTTATTCAGACTTTAATTCATGTAGTGGAAATCTTATTAGTGCATACCGTTCGGTATGTAAAGGTTAAATAAGTAAATATTGATGGACATTTCACCAATATTATTATTGGTGAGGTTAGTGGCATCTAGGCCAAATTAGCCATATAATGAAAGATAGTCCAGACCATTTTATTCAGAGGTATGAGTGTTTGCGTTGTAAGTAATGTACTTAGTTTAGGTTAAGACTCAAATTTGGAACATAGCACATATCTCTATGCAATAGAATAAAAAAATATGTTCATAATGTGCTCATAAAGAAAACACATAATTTCTCCATGCTGGTTTTGGTGGGTTTTAGTAAACATGTTCGCTTGATATTTTTCACTTAAAATGTCATCATCAAATGAATGTCAATCATTAACTCCAGTTAAGAACACTCCATAGTTCACTTACATAGGTACTAAGTCCAGCTAAAGGCACTCCGTTGGCAGACAACAACAGGTCCCTCTGTGCCAGCATGCCAGTCCTCCATGCCGGCTGAGGTGGGTACAGTCTTCTTATTCTGACGAGGCCGCCCCCTCCACACACTGACATGCCGAGACCCCGACCGTCTTTCTCAACCACCACTGTGAATGTGTTATCTGGGGACAAAGATAAAACATTAGAACAAATGACATAAGATAAAAAACCTTCTACTTCTGCCGATGTGTTACTGTCTGTTTCGATCCCATTAGCAGAAAGTAGAATTAAATTAGGATTTACACGGACCTATCTTTGATGCCTTTACCTTCCTGCTTCGAAATATTCGTACTGCTATCATTCGGTTGGTGCATAAAAAGGCACTGTTTTCATTCTTACAGAAATTATATTCATGTGAGGTATCTTAAGACGCGCAGACATCTCTGGCAGTAAAATTTAGAACCGAATTATATTACAGAATGCAGGGCTGTAACTGTTTTATAGGGCGCTTTTGTTTTGAATTTATCATGTTTTCACAAGATGCGTATAATAGTGTTTTCGGCGATATTCACTGACAATCTGTCTAAATTTTGTTATTTCTGACAAAGGTTATCTTCGCTGATGAGATTGAAAAAAGCGATCGGCGAATGTTCTCACTGACCTAATGACATGATTTCGAATTTTCGTTTCTATGATATTTGTAATGAAATGAAATTATTAGCATCTACTAGGGAATCTTGATTTTTGGTTTAGTTCGTGTTTAGCTATACAACTGTCTAAAGATATACTCATACGTACTTAAATCAAGCCAACATCCACGAAGGCAGAGTCCAGAGAATATAGCCCTATTAATTATGATTCTACCTCTACTAACAACAAGACCTTAAGGGATGGCGTATACCTTACCTTCCCAATAATAACAGACCAACCGTTTGTCTGGCAAACCAAACAGCACACAATAGAGACCTCTTTAAAGGACCCTCGAGACCAGGTGTTTTCATTCCGCGTTAAGCAAACGGGATGTAAGTACGGATTGTTTCGCCATCACAACATTGTTTATTCAGCCCTTTTCGTCCTCGCGACCCAGATTATACCTGTACGCTCATAAATGCGTAGATATTATCTTTCACAAAAGTGCTGGTTGTACTGGATGCCGCCGAGCTTTCGGCTTCACGGTAAACTGTGGTGCCATAATGCTTTAGTATCATTAACACTATCTTTTCAGAAAAGATTTGTTTAATGGGTTTTAACCACAAGAATAATTATAACTTCTTTACTAATTTACTAATTCTATACTATTTATAGTATCATGTATGATTCTGTTATAAGAGAAGCATACATAATAAATAAATGTCGGTGAAAACTTTACACCATCATGCCATCTAGCCTCGAAGCAAGCTAATCACAGCTTGTATCATGGGAACAAGACAACTGATATACATACTTATGTACTTTTTGAGTAAATACATACATATAATACATATTAACACCCTGACACAGGAAAAATATCTATGTTCGTCACACAAATGTTTGTCCTGGGGAACCCACGCAAACAACGCAGAAGGCAGGGTTGCTACCAACTGAGCTGTGAGGCCCGTCTAAATATATAAAAATAAAATATGTAAATATAACGCGTAATTTCAATACAATTTCATAGATATTGTAAGTGATGTTAAGATTTTCGATTAGCAGGGTCGAATACATTTTAGCTAGAAAAATAAGCTTCGGTTAGCAAAATCTGCATTTTCCTAACAATAAGACTCATAATCTTTCAACTGTGAAGATATAATGCTTCTCATATAATTAATATCGGTTTGAAATTGAAAATAAAAGGTTGAATTGCCGATCAACGGTCAATTTAAGGCCCCTTCAGGGCTGAAACGGACGTTAGGGGTCCAACATGAATTATACATTAAGGGCGATTGTCCATAGCTACAGTTTGGCGAAATGATTTCGAATGTGGTGGTGGCTTTGGACTGAAATCGTTTGTCGGAAATTGAATTTAAACTGATCGTGAATAATGATGAGTTTTACTTTGTAATACGAATCAGATAAAAGATAAAATCAATGTGTGTGAAGGCTAGGAAAAACTGGTTATAGTGGCGATTTCAAAGTAAAAATATTAGTCCCCATTATTTTTAAAATGCGACAAATACAGTAAAGGCTATGTTGTAGGTATTACGATCACTTTGTTTGTTGAACAATTTGTTTTTATTATCAGACCTTGTTGAAGTGGACGAAGGACCAGATGCAGAACAAAAAATTCAACAGCCTTTGGGCTATCTGTTAGTCAACTCTGTCGTTATCAAACAATTCTGTTTTGCTCGTAAATTCAGACTTAAATTACAGAAATGCCTTTACTCAGATACAAAGTACGACCGTCGGATCAATCAATCAATAACTGTTACAAAACATTTCGTGGTCGAAACAAGCATTGTTTTAGTTCGTGAAAGGACAACAGCTGAGTGTGCCAGATTGTCCATTCTTCGGATATTGGCAAAGTTGGTCTGGCTGGTCACGACTCTAGTATAGATGGAACGGCTATAATTATATTTGTGAGACTTTATGCCTGACTGGGGCATGTAAAGTCTAATTTATTTAAGTATCTTTAAAAAAACAAAATTTTAAAATAAATTAATTTCACAACTTTAGATAAAATGATAAATGCAGGAGAGTAATATCCATCGACCGATCAAACTTCATTTTGTTTAAGACAATCATGAGAATGATTTATTAATTTTAATCGTGTTTTTTCTTTGTCCCCATTAAAGTTTTATCATTATTATTTAATCTACAAGTAACATACATACCTTTACCACGGTAAAGTTTATGTCCCATTGAAAGTGATTATAATCCGCTGCTAAAGTCCGCTAGCCCGCTAGGCTGCACAAAAGCCTAATGACACTGTCACGTCGCATTTCACATGCATTCCACAATAATATTTCATGTCTGGAATATTTGCTGACCACAAATGGGAATAACGCCACGAATCACTAATTCTGAAATTTATTGGACACCTATGATTGCCAAATGATAACTATTGAATTAGATTAAATTGGACGTGAATTATAATAATAATAATAATAAGAGATTTATTCACAAAAAGTTTACAAGTTAAATATATCGAAAACGGCGACAACGAGGTGTAAGAAGTAGGCTATGGCATTATAGTAAGTTGAACCCCTGACAGCCTTCATAGCACAGTTGGTAGTAACCCTGCCTTCTGCGCTGTAGGTCGTGGGTACGATTCCCAGGACAAACATTTGTGTGAAATTTGTTACATTGATGTTTGTTCTGTGTCTGGGTGTTAATATGTATTATATGTATGTATTTACAAAAAAGTATATATGTATTCTATCAGTTGTCTGGTTCCCATAGTACAAGTTATGGCTTAGCTTACTTCGGGACTAGATGGCGCTGTGTGAAATGTCCACCAATATTTATTTATTTTATTTTATTTTATTTCTAAACTAGTACTTTACGTAGTACTTTTATTAATAAATATATTTTCAGGTATTGTTTTATAACATGTGATTTAGTGATATAATAAAAAAAAATGATGAGCAGATTAATTTAATTATAAGGTTCCGAGGTCGACAGTAGTGTTGCGCCGAAATATTTTCTTTATATTGAAATATATATTGTAATGAACGGATTTATGACCAATTAAAGAACACTCAAATAAATATTCTTAATTCCAATTGTATCGTCATGAAGCTATCAGACTTTCGATGTGTCCTTTCCCTCGTTTATACGCTTTTTATGTATCTTTTATAGGTAACGATAAAGCGATTCAAAACGAATAAAGATATCTCCAAGACGACATAGTCTTCTAAGAAATTAAATTTCTTACTACTTTACACTTTCGTAATAAAAAAGTAATGGAAGAAAAATACATATTTATTTATCCCGACTGAAAGACAACAATACATAAATAATACTAAAAAGAAGGTATACAAAACATAGAAGAGGATAACATCAAAAAACAGGATGGGATAAGAGGGTCCCAAAATGTCTCAAAATTATTCTGAACTGTAAAAACGCAGTGTCAGCTGGTTTTCAGGTATTACGACTTCTGGATTGAAATAGAGATAAGACAACACGGACGCAAAGGCAAACCATAAAAACTAAACATTAATTCGACATATCAGTACACGCAATAAACATGCATCTTGATACTAGTAGCACCTTGCGGTGTTGCCCACGGTGAATAACTTATCCTAGGGGAACCGTACATTTTCCGGGACAAAAAGACTGTGTCTATCTCTGTGCCAAATTTCATCCAGATCCGTTCAGCCGTTCTGGCGTGATTGAGTAAGAAACATTCATCCATCCAAACTTTTGCATTTATAATAGTAGTAAGATTCTAGCGCTTTATTTGTCATTAAATTACAATACCATCAGAAAAAACAGGTATAAAGAAAAATAGATAGGTTTAAAAAAATGTTCAATCAGAGCATAATCACTCAGCATCACGGACATGAAACACAGTATACTTGGTATTGGTGCCAAGACCCTGCTAAGACCTAAGACCCTCTAATAAAGGGTATGCTAACCTTGTCCTAGCTATGATATCACTGTTTTTATGACATTTGATGTACGTCTATAACCATAAAATAGTGAGACATAACAAAATATGTAAACAAGGCATCTTAATAACAATAACTATTGGAAGGCCCTTATATCGTTCCTTCATTCTAATAACTAAAAAACTAAATAAAATTATTTGTCTGCAGCAACATGATGTTGCGAAGATACTTAATCTCAAATCCCAATAATATTTATAAGTTTCCAACTAAATCGGTCGCTTTGATGTTGCAAATCATGTAATACTTACAAGACGAGCATGCAATTAAACCCAAGCACTATAATTAACCTCGAGTGCACGTCAATACAAAACTAATGTTACACTGTAATAACTCCTTGTATATCGAGTAATACAAGCTTGAACAGACACGTATCTTTGATAAGCATAATTTATTAGCCTTTTAATGAAAAATGAGACTTAACCGTTTGAGATAAAGCTTTCTAAGTGGCCGAGCTCGCCGCATATTGATGTTAATATTAAGCACCGGAACGAAGGGAAGTTCCACTTTGGAAACTTAAAGCGCCACTTAGTAAAGTGTTGTGTTATGATGGCTCCAGACTATCGCCCATTTAATTCCAAACGAATGGCACCTTTTCTTTTACATAAAGAAAGCCTTTGCACACCCATCCGCGTTCGGGATTACAGATGGGTTACTTCGGACTCGAACCGACTAAACTCTATGTTGTACCTTCAAGCACCGGATTGCGGGGGGCTACGGGTGTGCGTTCCGTGCTCCCGGCGGCGGTACTGGTCGTGAGACCCCCTTCTCTTGTCGAAATCTACTCGACATTTACTTCCAGAGGAGCACGTGGGAAGAACACACCTGGTGCTATCATCATGTGCCTTAATTTGGTAGGCGACAGGCTCCCGAACCTACCGCTCTAAGGCCACTGTCATGGGGCTTAAAGCGAACCATAAGCTCTCAGAGTGGCACACTTCCAGGTCTCTCTCTGCTTCCTCCTTCCGTGAAATGACAGTTTCGCAAAATGCTAAAACTGCCTGCCCAAAGATTGGCATCTACGCTAACTTGATCGCCTAATAATCTAGGCCTACCCATACAAGGGGCGAATTACGAACCAATAAGCCAGGTGGAGTAAATTAGCCCAGTGGTACCGAAGCAGAGTTTTAATGCAGAGATAGCTGATTTAAATCCAGCCAAGAGTAGGCTTGTGCCTTGCAGTGGATGGTAAGGTTAGGCAGTTAGAAACTGCTTAGAAATTATAAAAAGTACACGAGTCATTCTTCCACACGACGACGTAAACGGTTCAGTTGGACGATTGTCTGGAGCCACCGTTGTCATGCATTTCAATATGCAAAGTTTCTTTGTTACTTTACTCATCAACAATATCAGTGCGTAAATGATTTAACGTTTTACACATCCACTGTTTTGCCCCTTTTTCACAATGTCCCTGTGCCCCGAGAAAACACGTTTTGCTCATCACAAGATAAATGTTTCGGCCTAGATTCCAGTTCGTAAAGTTATTGCTCCACTGGGCCGGGGACGCCCCAGGCTACGTTTGCCTACTCGGTCTCCATCCGCGTACTTGTTTATCCCACCACGGGTAATGGCGCTTTCCCCAGTAATATAAACATTTATCGTATAATCTAGTACGACACATAATTTATAGTAATAACACATTTATTATACATACACTAGCTGTGTTTAAGGGTTTGTGACTTAAGGGTAGCCGTGGTGTAGTCATTTTTATCGATTTGTGAATTAACCTTAATAAAAGTAGCCTAAGTTACTCCCTTAACATTACCTATCTGCCAGTGAATGTCCCGTCAATATCGATTCAGCCGGAGATTAACAGGAACAAACAGAAAAAAATATTTAAAAATGGTTTTTCTTTATTTACCTCATATACCGTGTATACTTTCATATGCATTTACTAAAAAGCTGTTTTGCCATGACAAACAGAAGCTGCATTTATTTATATAGATGTATAATATTTTTAAATGTTATTTTATTGTTTTAAGTATTTATTATGACATTTATTCAAATTGACGACAATTTGTATGTATAAATTTAATTAATATGCTGTTATTTACGTGATTTCAAGTTTATTGAAGACTGTAATTAATTTTGATTATCTTTTTGCTTCGGTTTTGAGGTGTATCTTACTATATTTAAACGAGCAATTCTTGTATATATATATATATATATATATATATATATATATATATATATATATATATATAAATATAATCTGAATCTCGGAAACGGCTCCAACGATTTTCATAAAATTTAGTATACAGGGGATTTCGGGGGCGATAAATCGATCTAGGTAGGATTCATTTTCAGAAAATCAACTTAAACATAAACTTTTTTTTTTATTGAAATAAAATAACAAAATGGTGGCGTTTATTCTGTCGGTAAGATCGAAAAATATTATTCATGTTTCATCATTTTATCAGTATGTAATTCGTACTTAAATATAATTTCTAAAAAACACAATATATCAAAAATAAAAAACCGAGCAAAGCTCGGCCATCCATGTACTAAATATTAAATTTAGATCGAACGCAACTTCAGCTATACTCTTACAAGGTCATGATAGTTGGACAAAATTACAAATGTATGCCTAAGCTTCAAAGAAAAAAGGAAAATATTTGTGATTACATTAGTTGTTCTCATGGATCCATGGCTGTGTCCTGTTTTGTAATAATAATAATATTAGTGGACAATTCACACAGCGACTTCTAGCTCCAACCTAAGCATAGCTTGTACTATGGGAATCAGACAACTGATAGAATACATTTCAACATTTTTTTTTATAAATACCAAACATATTAATACTCATTATGTATCCATGCCATTTTTTTAAGGGAATCTTAGTGCAGGGATTCAAATGTGTAAACATTTTAAGATACTTACCTATCTTGTCATACTGAAAATCAATTATGATAAGTAGTCGCATCAACAAGCTTCCAGACGAAGTTGCTGCAGACTAAATACTTAAATAGGAAAATTCCTGTATTTTCTAATAAAATTTGATTTCCTCTAAGCGAAGTTCCAAAGGCGACGCGGCGACGAAATGGAAGCAAACCCAGAGTGATAAGAAGCAGGCAAGAGAACAGTTTAGTGACGCTGATGGACAATAATCGTAAGCACAGATATTTTTGACTTGACCTTTACTACACCGCAGATGGAAGCGAAATAAGATTAAGAAGCTTGGCGACATTACGAAAAAAACTGGCAGTGTGAAAAGACTATTGATTGACCCGTTTTTTTTTTATGTAATACAGTTACGGAACGAGCCGACGGCCCACCTGGTGTTAAGTGGTAACCTCGGCCCATAACATCTGATGCGACTTCGGTCCTCCCCTACTAGGTACGACAAGACCCAAGTCGCATCGTATGCGTCCGTAACTCTGAGACGTGAAGGTGGAATGTCTCATGTGCCTGTTATTTCACCGGAAACCACACCTTTCAAACCGGAACACAGTAATGCGAATGCTTCACTGCTTGGCGGCAGAAATGGGCATGGTGGCAGTACTTAAAATACATCATAATTATTATGATTGCAAGAGTGAAGAGTCAAAATATATCCTGTAAGTTCGGGAAACGCCAATATCTAATGTCACTATTAAATACTGAACAGTGGAGGGTATGTTTTATTGCCTTCGGATTCGTCCACACCTTATGTTGAATTTATTTACTCTCAGCTGCAAACATGAAGAGGCGAGAATGTTGCTCGTGGAAGTTTTCCGCGAAATTCTAACATTGTAAGCGTAGAAGGAAAAGTTTTGTAAAAGCAAGGTGGGCCAGAGGAAAATTATTTGTGAGTCTGGCTTATAAAAACAGTTTATATATGATTATGTTAAGGAAATTTCCACATTTCAGGTAAATATATTATGTATAACTTTAGACGGTTTATTCGTAACTAATACACATATGCGTTCAGTTTAGCTGTATGTGATAAATTTTTAAATAGTACATAATAATTTTCTGCGCAAATGCATAGTACATTAATAAATAAATCATAATTTCTTACATACCTTAAAAAAGGCAGTTTTTCAAGTAATCTTATTAAGAAGTATGGTAGTTTATTTAAATATTTTATAAAATGCTAGAAGAATCTATGCATTGTGACTAAAACCGGTTTTTGGATAGCTTATTCCTAGGTCACTAGTTTTTTAGAATACATTTTATTAGAATGTGGTAAATACTTACAACTTAAACTAAGCAAAAATACTCTCACATGTCGAAAGAATGCCCATTCTTCATTGATACATTACAAGTCTTAAACGAAGCCATAAATAAACAGAGAAATAAAACTTTGTATATGCTGAATAACCTTTGTATGATTTATATGAACACCCGACCTTTGTTTCAGTTAGAAATTTCGGACCACGTAACGGAGTAGAGCCCTTTGACAGAAAAAATGTATTAATATCGTTTTCTCTACATTTCAGATCTAAAATGTAATTTAAAGTCAGGACAGACCAGATACGTAGTTCATTACAATTGTAAATTCAAAGTAAGCACTGGTTAGCCAGAAACTAACTAACAGCTAGTTGAATCTAGATTGTGAAAATTGAAACGCTACGAGTGTTCCTAACTAGATGTATTAGTTAGCATTGGAAATGCCCATCTGTGTTTCAATGAACAGCATAAACGTGTATTTTATTGTAAACGTTTTAGCTTTTCTGTCATATTCTCACAAGAAATAAAAACATAAAGTGACGGTAATTGCTAACTTTTTAGAATACCTTGTGCTCCGCAATCAAGTTTCCCTCCTTTTCAAAAACCTTTTAAATTTTGACATATTTTTTTAAAATTTCATACTGTTGTTTAATGCATTAATACTTACATTTATTAATTTACGAGCTAGCTGCACCCCGTGGTGAATAAGTTCAAACATATAAAATATATTTTTATGATCCTACAGGAACACTTTTTCGGGATCTAAAGGCTACTACGTGTTAAGGATATAAGCTATCATGGTACCACATTTCACCCAACTCCGTTAAGCCGTTGGAGCGTGAAGGAGTAACAAACATAGACAAACATAGAAACTTTCGCCCATATAATATTAGTGTGATAGTTTTACTTAATAGTTTTCAAAAGTAGATGGTTACAACATCCGCCTGTAAGGTTCAGCTGAAACGTTGACAGAATATTTTAGCGTTAATATAGCATTTATTATATCCTAAAATATTACAAAATCCTAAAATTAAGGGTAGCCCCCATACAAGTTTTTTTCTTTACTGGTTTTACTTTATAGCAAACCACGCAAGCGTCAAACTTGGGATAAATCTATGTCAGAATAAAAACAACATAAAAAAGTGAGTCCATGCGCCCCCTGCCGAAAAAGGGGTTGGTTTAACATAAATGTAATACTCAGCGCTGATTTTCAGCAATATTTTAAGAGACGACGTAAAATAATCTACGAATTTCGCTTTACGCACAAGAACAAAGAACAAGCAAATGTGTAGAATGCCAAACAAAAGCGATTTCGTAACCGGATAGGGGCTGATCATGTTAAATGCTAAAATTAACAACGTGAATTGGCTAGAATTTTAATTAAACAAACGGCTTTCTAACATCAAAGTCGAATCTTATACAAGCGAAATAAATCTATACATACATACAAACCCATCCAGGCGAATATATATGGAGACTTCCGTGTTGCGTTGTGAATGCTACTTTTTTAATTTGCCTTCTAATTGACGTTTCCAAGCCATGCCTTATACGTTATTGTACACGAAAAATTATACATAAATAATCTTATATAAAATAAATGTACATAGGCGAGGTTAATCCTAAAAAGAGTTTTCTTCCAGCAAAACTTTGAGGCTAGAAAACATTTGTCTTAATGAAATCTATGGATATAAAGTTTTTGACTTGTTTAATTTTTCAATCACCAACCTAATTCTTTGCATAAACCGGCAATTTTGATTTAATAATATATTATAAATAAGCAAATTAGATTCGCTGAAAAGCGTTGCATGTACAAACAAGTAATGTTAATGAAAATGACCGCATAACGTCTGTTCATTGGACTATTGCGTGTTCTGGATCACCGCACGAGTGACCCGCCTCATTGTACTCCGCAATAGAATTCTCTCACAATTTCTAGCTTTGATGGAAATGTTTATAGTATGGACTAGCAGTATGACGAAGTGATAAGTGGCTTATTTAGGTTCTGTCTACCCTTTCGGGGATAAATAATGTATCTAATCGTACGTAAACCAGCAGAGCTTTACTAAGTTCGTCCTGGAAAGTACTGACACCATAAGGCCTAACCTAGGCAGTAATGCTTTCGCATTACACTGTCCCAGTATGAAAGATGTGGTTACCGGTGAAATTACAGGCACATGCATTCCAGTCAGAGTTCGAGGCACAATAGAATACGACTTGGATCTTTCCATGACTTATTAGAGGAGGAACCTATTCGTTTTTGCTTTTGTTATGCTCAGAGGTTACCCCTTAACATCAGATGATTTCAGTCCGTTCAGCACACTGATTATGAAAAAATTTACATATAATATAAATCTAATTTTATGCTAAATTTGATTCTGTTGCAGTTTCAGTTCAGCTAAATCGGTTAAGTGTATATAGTTTCGTCGTGAAAGAGCAACAAACATACATACACACACATGAGGCTAAACAGAACTAAACTAGATGGTGGAAGTAAAATGGTAATCAATAGAAATTTCCGAGCACTAAATTACCATCAACAAATTGCAACACGGTACTCTCTCATTAGCAAAGTAGGTAATCAAAATCCTGGCAATTTTATTGTGAAACACTCAAAACTTTGTATTTACTTGATTCTAAAATACGAATCTAATATCTAGAATCGTTTTGAGGGTCTGCTGTTAAATTCCAGTATTGAATAATGGAACGTTACTTAAAATTCAAATGCCACTCAACTATACAAAAGATTCTCACAAATGGAAAATTGAAAGATACGTCAAATTTCTTAAGTGGATGCTAAATTTCAGAGCTGTTGCTTTCGTAAAACCAGGTTTTGTAATGAAAAATATCTCTCTAGAAATACTATATATATTATCTGCTCTTTGTATATGAATAGTTCTACTCGATACTGGAAGAAATACAAAACTGATCTGTCGATCAATCTAAAGTGGAAAGGCGGAATATATTTACGGTTCACAATGAGCTCACAGGGCGTAAAATTCATTTAATTTTGATGTGGTTCTACAATTTCCATTTACATGGATTTTACATGGCAGCAATTGAAAAAGTGTGGTAGGCTGGGTAGCGAACGAATCCCACGTCCCAAAAAGATTCCTAAATTCAATTGTGACAGTTGCATTTGCTTGCGATTTTATTGTAGGCTAGTTTTTGACAGCATATTCTTCGCTAGTTACGAAGCGATGTTTTATATAAAAATAATAGGATGAAGGTAGAGATAACATGCAACTAAAATATCCTTTTCTATGAAGCCCGTTATCACACGGCAAAAGCTGTTATCATTTCGGTGCACAGGAATTACTGCGATTTGTCCACACAATGTCGGAAGTTTTTCATCCCGAAAACTTTTAGGGGCTGCGCTATGCACCATATTTCGTTATACGTTGCGGCACGAAACGTACCGTAAATAACCGTAAAGGAAGGGGGTATTAAATTGGAGATGAATAACGGCTCGGCTTTAGCGCATTTACTTAAAATGATTATTTTTTTAAACTGCATTCTTTTATTTTTATTTGTAATCTGAAAGTCGTAAGTATTTATCTATCATATCGCTTAAAAAATATACTTGAGTCTTAAATTAAATATGATTAGCTTATGTAATTAAAAAAAACGGTATTCCATTTAAGGTTGTTCATTTCAGTATTACATGACATAAGCTTACTGTTAAGTCTGCGATACACACACACACACATACCTGCGTTTATATATATATATATAGCATATCACTTTATGTTGTATAATACATTTATCAAAACAATTTCATATCAGAAAATAACAAAGCTAATGCTTAGTTCTTTAACTAAATAAAAATTACTAATTTTTATAAATCCGGGAAATACTACGTCCAGCTAAGTCGCGGGGGCGGCGCGGCGGGCGCTTCGTGTCGCCACTTGAACTCAGAATCACGCTTTCGATTCGACTCAAAATATTAACGGTTACTTAAAAAGATTAATCGGTACGCTAGATACGAACTTTCAGAGAACGACCGGTATTATTTTAATTCTATCGTCAATTTTTTACAGTGAATGTTATACAATGAAATAAGAAACTACCAGCTTTTAAACATTTATATGCAACATCAGGTACTTTTTACACATGGCAAGGTTGCATATTCGGTTCACACAACAGTACATGTTGTTGCTCTATTTCTATGGAAATTGATTATAAATTCAAAGTTCGCATGAGTGAACAAACAGCGATGGCCTGCACAATTTATAGGACAATAGAAATATGTTTTTGGTACGTTTATACCGGGAGTGAGTTTAAGATTTCAATCGATATGGAAAATATGGAAATCACGCTAAAGTTTGCAGAAATTGTATTTTCCAAGTAATGGGTCTTTTGATTAGCTACTGCGTACTTTTAATTGAGTTTCTTGTTTAGGTAACGTTTCGTATTCAAGATGATTCAAAAGTCATGAGCATGACGTTGTCACTAGTATAACCCTTCATAACATGATTAGAGGCGATAAAAATGCACCGAAGCAAAATTTAGTTACGTGAGAATTTTCGGTTTAAAACTAATCCGGATATATCAACAGAATGAAATCATTATTACGGCAGAAGCCGTTAAGGAGGCGGGCCTCGTGAGGGGTTTAAGTAAAAATTTAATATAACTTATTTAATATCAAATATTACAAGTAAAGCAGAATATTTTAGTTAAGCAACATTTTTAATAAACTGACTTTAATAAACGGAAACTAAGTTGCCATAACTTAATTAAAAAAATATTACTTTTAGACTTGATAGGAAAAGTGCTATGACATTTTCGTCTTCTGTTTTTGCTTCAAAACAAGTTTTTATAAGGAAATTTACGTATGTAGAGAAAAGGAGTAATACTCATTTAACAGGGAATTAGAGAAACAAGATAGCATCCGCTAGCACCACCACAAAGTGGTTGACAAATCATTAAAAAAAATAGATTTAGGTTATATGAAACCTATGATCCATTGCTACCTCGGCTTTTTTTATTAATATCGTATAGTTGCGAATAATTTTTAATTCGACATTTACACGGACGAACCAATAGCAATTCAGTAGTATTATGAATTCAAAATGCGAGAGAAATAGAAGCTGTGATGAGGGTCCCTTCCCTTCATTACCAAAACTCATAATTAACTTTATTTCAACAGTGATTCACATGTCGACAGGCTCGCGTAAAATTTTCAGGTTGAATGTTTTTGATAAGCTTCTGGCTACATTTACTACTTGCAAAATATGTTATGTTTATGTTTATAAAACTTAATTGAATTTACCTCAAAAATATAAATTTATAAGTAAGAATTATTCTACGAAGAAAACAAAATTGTGCTAAATTTGTAAAACAAAAGGATGAAAACTAAGTTACGCTAAAACTTTGGGATATGAAACTATGGAAGGGAAATACAGGGTAGTGGTTGCCAACTAATGTAAAATGTTGTGGTTAGATCCAGTGTTGTGTGACCTTAAGATTAAGTATCTGTTGTTGAATGGACACAATTTATTGATGTCAGAATTTAAATTTTTAACATAACGCTAACAATCTGGCGAGCTATCATTATGAAACGCGTTTTTTAATAAAATAAAATAGACAAAAAGTATAAGTAGTGGGCTGGAAATCATGATAAAAAATTACATTATGTGAAAGCTCTATATTTGTAATTTACGGCTAGTAAATGATTGTCAACATTTCAGTCTCATGTCTCAGAGTCACAGGCACAATATGGTGCGACTTGGGTCTTGCCTTACTTAAACTAGCAACTAATATGCTATAGTCCTAAAATGAACCAAGTCGTATTAGGGCCATCTGCTCTTTCCGTAAATAATCTACAGTAAAAGGGACAACAAAATAACTCTAAAGGGGGTAAATGATCTAGTAAGAAGAAAATGGATTCTACGGGACATTTTACAGTCGGTATTTTTAACGCATTATATCAGTCATTAATGTATTAAAATGATAAAGTTTTGGTAAAAAATTACCTATTATTTATATTATGCTAAGTTTGGCCACTAAATCCACAGTTGGAAACACAGGGTATAGCAAAACAACTTCGACCGCTGAGTGTTCTCGTTGCCGCATTAATTGCAGCCGCTAGATGTTATTAAGAAACTCGGAGGGTTCTTCGCTCGATGCTAACAAAACGAGTGAAAAGAGTCCGAACTGAAAGAACTTTGGAAACAATCGACACAAAGAGCTTTCACTCGGGCGATAATACTACGGTGAGATTGGAATCGATGGAAACTTTATCACGTTTTAAACATTGTTTTCGATTAAATATTTAAATTAAATTATTTTAAATAGAGATTTTCCTCTTTATAGTCACAGTATTATTTATCTTAGATTGCGTCATATCATATACACAGGGACGAATAATTTGTAGGTAAGATTATTCCTATGAGTTCCCTTATTTTTGGGGAGTAATTAAGCAGAAGCAATGAAAATATGCCACGATATAATGTATATCAAGAATATTACGTTCGATTGAGCGCTCATCTATATTGGAAGCGAAAATTCGATAAAAAGCTTTGTATACAACATTTATAAGATATTTAAATATTGACACACCTTTGAAAATGCTAAGGTAGATTTTCGAAGAATCTGAAGTTATTAAATGCTTCTAAAAATGTGTAATATTGCTACTGCTAACATTTTTCAAATACAGTGTTGAAATAGCCTGAGTAAATTATATATAAAAGAAAACGTAAGGTATTTGCGTCACGGAGCAGTGGGGTGCCGGGCGCGGCGGCTGGTGGGTAGTGGCCGACTCGAGCGGACAATTCAATTACACTCGATTTTGTAACGTGGGGGCACACGCAGGATTTTCCATTGACAATATGTTCTTGGTGCGGGTGAAAGTCTAACTTTTGCGTCCTGACGTGGATGAAAAAAATAAGACGAGTTACATAAGGCATAGTTTTGTTTTTTTCATTTATTTATCAATTAAAAAAATGACAAAACACCATTAAAATAATGCTAAAATAGCAAATAAAATCCTATGCCTTGTTCGGGAAATAGGTGAAAATATTGATCATAATAGTTCATCATATAAGTTTAGTAATAATTCTTTAAAAAATCTAATTATTTTCATAAGTACCTATAAAATATATATGTTTATAATAATACTGCTATCAACTATATGATTATTAGTATTTACATATCAGGCAGTCAAGCATATATAAATGCCTGACTGCCTGATATGTAAATAATAGTAATATAACGTGACAGAGCAACAGCGTTTATATGTGTCAATATTCCCAGAATGCTGACTGTCTGTTATGTAGATCACAGCAATGCCATCCCTGTACGAGGCCGAGCCCGCCGACCAGCGCTAACCGTACCGAGGGACCCGTATAGCCCTTGCATACAAATTGTACGTGTAAATGAGATAACACCCTATTCACAACGTACACGCGAGGTGGCGTACAATACAACGAAGTGAGAAAAACAAGAAGCGACATAATAATTCGACTTGTATACAATTTCCGTATATAATAGCGGTTATTTTAATATTACAAACAGACACTCCAATTTTATTTATTTGTAAAGATTATTCGTTCTTATTAACGTGTATCTCTGTTAAATTCTTTGCCGCAAATACATTCTTTAATTATTTCTAGTTTTGACGGCTTTTTATCTCTTTTTCGCAAAACGGTCACCCAAATCAAGGAGTGTCAATACCAAAAGTTGATTCGATTTAAATTCCAGTTCTAATATCGCCACAACAGCACACATCTAAACACAAACCAGAAAATCTGCGTCGTAAGCCCTTCACTAATAATTTCCGTTCTTAAATCGATCTTTTAATTTGCCATACCCTCTAGTGAGTAGTTCAGTAAAACCTAACGTAATTTCCGAATCTTTGCCTCTACTATTTGCCCAACTTGCCCGTTTAGTATTCCGTGGTAGTAACAATAAAACGGGTGATGGGGATTTCTGATACAGCAAATTGTTTTTGCAGGAAAGCGGCTCCTATTCGAACAATTCCGCGCAAAGCCTTTGAGGTTGAAATTGCTGTTAGCGTTTTAATAAAAAGCTTTAAAATGTATTACTTGCAGTTTAATGGCGCCGAAATATTTAACCAAATGTCGGTAATTCAGTTTTCTAGATCAAACCGGATATGGAGGTTGTAATCTAATGTGTTTTTGCTGGTGTTATGTGGTTCCTGTGTTGCTTTTTCCATGGCATAATACTTCACAGGGCCGTTTCTCTGAATGCCTGGACCTGGAAGGCTCCAATTTCAATCTGAAGATCGCTAGTTCAGGTCCGGAAACGGAGTCGAGTGAAGAAACGACTATAGAAAAAATAGGCATATCATATCATGGACTAGCCAGGATAAGGTTCCTATGGTAGATTATAATTCATTCTCGCAAGTCGGGAGTAGTTAGCCTGCAGCGCAAATTTATATGTTTATTATTAAATACTGATTTTAGACTGTTACGGGCAAACCACAAACAAATAATGTGGAATCCCATTAGCAAACTTTTTAATTGTTATATCACCTGAATGTTTGAGGTCGATCGACTAATTAGCAAACCGTAAATTATTAACGTTTATATATTCCGAAACACTCAGTCAATATTAATGGCATGTGACAAATTAATAATGTCGCAAACCTTATTGTTATGCTTATGTGCTACTCGCGAAATCAATCTATATATGTCACGATACCACTCTGAATCCATTTTGGAAATCATATTGAAATCAAAATATTAAACACGACGTTGAAATAGTTACTTATAAATTGGAAAAAATGGCGCCTCAATAGTTTATTCTCAACACGCAATTGGTTAAAAATCATGTCATTTTGAAGTTATCTAATAATCTGACTGCCAGGTTTGTTTTGTATACTGTAAATTTTGAACTTCACGACAGAAACCGAAACTTAATGGATATTTAATGCTGATATAGAACTTGAGAATGTTGTTTTCTGCGATAATTACTATATTCTTTAAGGTAATATGTCTGTACTTTTTTGTAGTGTTATGTACCGATAGAAAAATGAGGTCACACGAAAACATTCGTCAGACAAGAGCGCCTACATCGTCCGAGCAAATCGAAGTCCCGGCCAATAAATAAAAAACTCTCGACTTCAAACCATCAGAAATTCAATTTCCTAGGGAATATTGGCAATATCAATAAAATGGAACGGAATGTCCGATGTTGTATTAACAGGATATTGGCTCCAAACGTGGGATGAATCCATTAATGTTGGTACTTTTTAATTAACCGGGTCCCAGAGGATGGTCATTACGAACGATGTTCACGAAAGTTCAATATTTGAGGTACTATTAGTGAAAATTCAGCAAATATTTATCAGAGTAATTGAATCCTAAGTGATTAGTCAATTTTTTGGAAACTTTTTTTACTTATGTCAGAATTTAAGCTTGCAAATGGTTCTGAAATATTTATGAACCGGATAATAATTACCATATATATGAATTTATAAAGGAAGTAAGTTTATCAAGTTATTTAATATCCATAGTTTTTGCAATAAGGTTGCGGAACGAGCTGATGACCCACCTGGTACATGCACAGTACAAACTTTGCTTAGTTTTGGGGCTAGATGGTGCTTTGTGATATTTATATATTTTTTTTTATTGAATATTGTTTCACATTACTAATACGGTTCTAATATTGTTTATTTTTCTTTATTTAGCGCCCTGATAAAACTATCTAATAAAACAACATACAAAATAATAACGGCTGTCTTAATCATCTAGATCCCCAAGCTAAATGTGTGTCATCTATTCTCATTGTTAGAAAATGTGGGTGAATCACACATTCATCTAGCTGGAGAAACGCTGTTGACGCAATTCTGAGTACCTCAAATCACTTTTATTCCATAAAAAAGTAGTTTTTCCTTCCCTTCCTGTAGAACCTTTACCAGATAATTTGTTATAGAACGAACAACCTTAAACTTACCGGTCCACAACGGGAGGGCAAATTACTACAACTTCAAGAACTCGGCTATAGCAGAATTAGGAAGGGATTGGGTACTCTGGACTTCAAATCAAATTGGATTTGTGGAAGTCGCAACTCTTAATAAATTACGATCTTTTTAAGAAGATTAATCTTTTAGCTGTAGCTTCACTTTGAATTGCTATAAGGATTGATGTAATTGAATAAAATATTTGTAAGACGGGGATGTTTAAATTGATTATTGAAGTCTTTTTACGAATACCTCAAAATATAGCTAAACTAATGTTGGTTTGCTACTAACTTCAAACCTGTATTTTTCGGTTAATTTCTTAGTGAGATAAATTTTGTGACAGCGACATTGGGTGTTTCCATGCCTGTGGCCCGACTTGTATAGCTATTTATTATGGGCAGAGGTTACCTTAATATCAAGTGGGCCATCTGATGTAGGTATATGTAGCTCAGAAAATCGAAAATCTTCCACTATATTGCAACACATTTAATCCTAATCCTAATTGCCCCATTCCATTAAAACTCTATCCTCTCCTTCAGGATTAAAGAGTCAATGTATACATGAATGTAATAAAAAAGAAATCCTTCACTTTATAATCTGTATTTCTATTGCATATTAAAGCGTCCTTGAAACACAGAACATTTCAAACAAAACTACCGATAGCTTCACATTTCAAATACTCAAATTGAAAAGTTCGCCCTCGCTTACAAAGTGAACTTTACGCGGTTGTAAAGTAACTTATTCCATTCGAAAGTCTACGTAAGTTGAATTGCAATAAGTCCTCTTTGACTTGTCCTCGTTTCGTATACAGGTGCTAGGACTGTGTGTGTTAAAGGTAAATGCTCGTATTCGTGAGGTGTAGTAGGGTTTAAAATCTAAATATACAACGGCCAATGCAAAGCGCTACTGCCTAACATACCTAGTGCTACTAGTAGAACTTCTCAACACAAATTTGGTTTGCGTCGGTAGTTTCACTTATTTGTAGTGAATTCTGGAAGTTTCCAAGTAGGTGTAGTCTCTTGCCAGCGGAAGATTGCATAGGGTACCCGTAGCCTTAACAACATGCGATGTGATGGAATCCCGAAGGAGTTTTCCAGTAGAAGTCTGGATGCCCTTCCAGAAGTTCTGATGATCTACTTTTTATATTGAAATCTACAGAACAATTGTAACGAATAAGGACGTGAATGGAATGATTTGAAATAGAATTGCTATGAGACTTGGGAATCTTTGTTTAAAGCTTTGTATAATAGAGAAAATCGTTTCATGAAAGGATCTGAAGTTGCAGTGTTAGTAGAATATACATTTCTAGTGGAATCACCCGCGACCGCGTGGAAGTTGTTTACCCTGTTAGGGTTGAATTTCTTTAAAATTTGGTATTAGAGTGCTAGTGAAAAAAAAAAAACAGACCTTCCAGAGATTTTGCAATAAGTCCGTGAATGATTCACATTCATTCCGTTTTATTTTTCATTTTATTTAACATCCTTAACTGCACACTATAATTATCTGTCATGGGTATCTTCAAAACATGGGGCAGGAACAAATATTTGAAGACAATGTAAACATTTGGTCCGCGAGTTGACGATACCGAAGACATCATGCTCAAAGACATTTTTTTTATGTGATACAGTTACGGCACGGGCTGATGGCCCACCTCGTGTAAAGTGGTAATCTCGGCCCATAACAACCGATGCGACTTGGTTCCTCCCCTACTAGGTACGAGGAGACCTAAGTCGGAAATTGTTAACTTGATAGTACTTACCATCAGTGATGAATGGATAGACGGTCCGCAGTTCGGCTTCGTAAGCCTCCAGTGAGATGGGAGGTGCGATCGGTGGCACGAAGTCCTCTTCGGGCGAACGCTCAGACCCGTATCCTTGGTCAAAACCCGGGTCTTGGAGCTTCCACACAGGTTCTGCGTCTGAACCTGAAAGTAAACTACATTAACACTTATACTTTTGACTCCTTGTATGCCCATGGAGGCACTTTGGGAATGTATTTTCGCTTTATTAAGAACAGTTAGGTCATCAAGTGGTATGAACCCTGACACGTTCAGTTCTAAGACGCTAGATCTTATCTGAAAACGAATACCAATAACTAGTCTTGTAAAATAGCGATGGAAGTTCATCGATGCGAACTTTATATAAAAATGTATTTTCTAGAACCAACATTTGAAGTTGCCATAAACTACTCATTCTCATACAATATTCCACATCATGTAAGTACAAAACTGATGAAGATTAGTACTGAATGATTACCACGAAATATATAACATTAAAATATTAAATACATAATATTATGTTTTCTACAATATTCCCACCCTCACATTATCATCCCCAATGCTCGGATTTTTTCAACCATTTTCACATCGCATTGATTATTTAAATTTATGCCGGGAAAGGAATGTTCGGTTAAAGAATATCCCTCACTTGGCAATGTATAATGTATGAAGCAAAGTCGGTAAGATATAGGTTTTCGTGATCCACACTTGTAACGTGACTCCGAATATAGGTGGAGGACCCTTGATTTACTAGCTCGCCTGTACGAATACTATGCTCTATACATCAAACCATAAGCTATTTTTCTCCTTATATCATAAGTTACGGTACAAAATCTTCCATCTTAAACATACGAAACTTATATGTAGGTGGTAAAATGTCGGAATGTAATAGCATCAAACAAATAGCATGTTTATCGAGACATGTTACTTAGTTAGATACAGTGATTTGGGTTGGGTTCACATGAAACTTATGCCACAAGTTGGTATTCTCTATCTGTATCATTCATATCATTACATATGTCTATTGCATGCACTCTATTGTAGTAAGAATTCACATTCTAAGTCATTTGTAGTGAACCAATTCTTCCAACAATGTAAAAACTAAAATAACAAATACCATGACAGTTGAGTAGGAACTGACTAAAGATGTTTTACGGAGTTAGAGAGAATCTGAGACACTGTTAATACAACACCATTATACTCCTTTTTTTAAAAAAGGGGTATAATGGTGTTCCAAAGTTTATGTATATGAGCATCTTGCCTTGAACGAGAGTAAACTTAAAGCAAGCGTAACATGCAACATAAAAACAGTCCCAAAGGGACTATAATTTAATTCAAATTTACAAGCAAAAATGTGCAAGAAACTTAAGCTAATACTGCTGAAAATAGCCACAAAGAACACTTTACGCCTAATTGGCTTTTTATCGTGCAAACATGTGGGAACAGCCAAAACAGTTCTCGTGCGATAGCCTTAAAACGAAAAAAAGCATTTCGCTCGTAAATACACAGCTGAATTCAAATTTCAGCACATTTGCTACCAGGTTCCCGCCTGATTTTAATAATGCAGCCGAATGCTTGAATTATGGAACTCGAATCACTATTTGGTAGGGTTTTCATAAATAAGGTTTATGCCATTTGCAATGCATTTTCTATGATGAAGAACTTAACTTAAAGATTTTAGCAAGTTAGGAAAAAAGATTTTTTAAATGAGAGAACAGAAAGTAGGCCAACCCAAATAATAAATGACTACACCAAATAGACTCAGATTCCCTATAAATGTTTCTTATCGTTTGTTTGTCCTGGGTGGGAATCGAACCTACTACCTACAGCGCAGCAGGCAGGAGGGTTACTACCACCCGAACTGCAAGACGTAACACATTATTGGCAAAACAGATGGTTGAAGTTTGTATGGAGAATGTTATTTATTGTAACATATACGATACGAAATTATGTTTTTAAATAAAATTAATACGGAAACCACAGTACTTCCTCTACTTTACATGTAGAGCTCTAAGCAATTTCAGAGGTTAGGTAGGCACATTTACGTGGAATATCCGCAATCGGACCATGAAACGAGGCACCGTCCAAAAGTTATACAATTTCACCTGGACAGAGGGTTCGTTTAACGTGCGGCGCTACCCCGCTAAATAGGAGAAGTTAGCAGTTATATTCAATAGGCCTAAATAAAGGCCAACGGGACCTAAACTGAGACGTGATAAGGAAGACAATAGCGATACCGCGTGGCTTTCTAAAGGTGTGCGAGCGAGGGAAGTGGTTAAATTTAACTTTTGTTATGATTCCGACGTAACATTTGGTATTTACCGTGGGAAATTACGAGTATATAGGTATTTTACAAAGTTATAGCGAGATCAAATGATATATAGACACTCTAAATTCTTCTCCCCGAGGATAAAAAACCGCCAGTCAAATTGAGTTAAATCTTTATTTGTGGAAAAGTTTGCGTAATAAGTTCCAGTACGTAAATATTTTTTAACTTTCTCGATTTAAACAAAGCATAACGGCCTACGACTTGTTTTTCCGCCATTCTTTCACAGCTCAGAAGAAAATATGTTGGTCCCATTACAAATAAAATTTTTGAATCCCACCCAGTTCCGAATAGCACTCATTCTTTATAATAACTTCCTTCATTTACTCCTAACGCCGTTAAAAAGACGTGGCGTAACGTAAGCGTACTTCTATTCAATTCACGAGTTCTTGTCGCTCAAAATTATGTTTTCAGTAGTCGGCTCGGCGCTGAATGTTAAAGTTTCATGCGCGTTTCAATATGCAGACCAAGTCACACGATTTGCTAGTTGAGTGTGAATGTTTAAGTAGTACCTAGCTTACCTAGGTATATAGGGTAACAGGGATATCATCATACATATCGTAATTTGAGAAAGGTACAGTTCTTTACTGCCGTTATGAACAATTGTTTACTTGGATTTAGAAGTCTTCACTTTTATTTTCGTACCTACTAGATATTCGTACATATAATATTTTAATGACATATCATGTGACAGATAATTGAAAATGATGACGAATTAATTGGTAATTCGCACGCCTACTGTGTATGCACAGAGATTCCAACGCGTTACTAACTAAAAAATATGCAAATAGTCAACACGTACCATCACACCACACATTTCCATCATAAGGAATATTTCTGAAACTTTGAAGTATCCCCTCGTGAAGCATTTACGCAAAAAAGTCTAAAAGATGATGAATTATTTTCTCAATTTACACATTCTGCGAAGCCACAGAAACGAGGGAGTGAGATTTTGCTCTTGCTAATCTTCTTTGAGAATACACTATCTTTTAGAGACACAATTGCTACAAAAATTGGTCCTTTTCAAATAGAAAACACATTGTGATCCTAAGCAAGCAATCCATTCATATACTGCGATCCATAGAAATGTACCATAATTATTACATACTTCTTGAAAACAAAGAATACTATTTTAAGCTATTTTTGGTTCTGTATAATTGTTTTGTTTGAACAGATGTAACTTTCCTATTTTTAACAGACTTCAGAAAAAGGAAGCTCGATTTGGCTGTTTTTTTTTTTAGGTTTTACCTCGGTTCTCCGTCATTTAAAAACACATTTGGAAAATTCTTTTATTATTTGAAAGGATAACTTTCAGATTTATCCCGTAGAAATTTCATCAAAATCGATTCAGAAGTTTTCAATATCATAATAACTGGAAACAAGTACGAGATAACGTGGAATCATTCTCTTTTTATTCCATTGGCAATGAAGTAGACTTTTTCGTTTTGCTGCGCAAAGTTATTATGTATTACTTTTAACAGCTATTTACTCGTCTATTTCACCTGGGTCCACCAAGGTACAACACACTCGGGCCATCCAATTTGGCCGTATCTTAATACAAGTGTAATGTAAGTTACAGCTTGAATTTTCCGACCGCCCGAGGAGCTCCCGATGTAGTTTTACTGCTTTTGGCTGTATTAACCGGGATCGTAGCTAACGTTCTCTTAACCACTGGAAGTGCTCAGTTGCCTTAATATTTTACAAGGACGAATAGAGCGTGGTGGCCTAGTGGTACCGATCCCGAGTTTCAATCCTGACGTCGCCGGTTCAAATACCGACCTATGAGTTTTTCGATTGAAAGATTTATGTGCGCAATACCAAGTTCTCAAAACGGTGAAGGAAAATATCGTGAGGAAACCGACATGTCGTAGAACTAAATATTCGAGGACATACGTCAAGTGCACGAAAGGAGCCTCTTTGAAGTGCACTTAAAATCCTTTCACCACACTAGTTCGAGAGAACCAGTGACTCGAATATAATAGAAGGACGAAATATGAAAGCCGATTCGTCTAATAAAAAATAGTACAATCCAATATGGTATTTGTATTCTTCTATATATAAAGTTTTACACTGTGTGTGGCAGAATGTTGAACGGGTCCCTGTGCAATCTGTGCATGACGTAAATGGATACTTGAATTACTGTGGCGAGATTATTCTCAGATTCTAATGTAATTAAGGATCGACCTTCACTCACTTCTTGATTTAAAGTTATTCAAAGGGGAAAAATGTGTGCTCTTTTGATGGCGCTAGGCCAAACGGGCACAAAAACTGAGCCAACTGATTTTAAAGTATTTGTTTGAACGAAATAGTAAAATGTAGAAGCTGATTTTTAACTAGATACTCGTAATAAGCCGCATAATTACAATGTCATATTTACATCGAGCGAATTGTCAGTTTTGGATTACATCCGTTCTGGAAGAGATTTTTATTAAACTTAATTATTCCTTATAGATTTTTCGTTTAGTTTTAATTGTTTACCAGTCGAATCTACAAATAGCGGCCAGACATAGCCACAGCCAGCGAAACTAATTCTTCATTTCCTGTGGGGCTCATTGTGTTCAGTAGTCGATTCCGTGTTGAGAAGTATGGAGAGTTCCTATCTCGTCGCTAATACATCAATGTCTCGGCAGTCAAGGCTAATTAGGATTATTAAGGCTCTAAAAAGAAAAGGCGCTTACTCTCTTTGCTGATTACAAGGTAGCAAGACAAAGCGTTCAGATAGGGGAATTTTTGTGACCCTATAGACAAACGAGAACGAACGAATGTTAACTAGTAGCAGTAGAATTGGATTCACTTTCGTAATTCGTCCTGGGAAGCCACCATACGTATTTCTGTTGCCAGGCAGCGCACTCGCATTGTTTATATTATTCGAAGAAGGAGACAGATTAAGAAGTTGGAAGTTATTTCATTTTACATTATGATGATGCATTATAAAGAAAATACTTTCTCTATAACTAGTTTAGTGGTCTAGCTTCTAGGTAACTTTGACAAAAAGTAGAAATTGAGTTAATTTTCATCCGAAACTGATTTTAATTTCTATGCGATGTTTGAGTTTAGCATGTTTCGTTCATCAGATTTTTTCCTCTTTCGTTTTCCTTCGGTGATTAAGTAAATACTTGTGTACTCTCCGTGACTGATTAGGGTAAGCTCTTGCTTACAAAGTAGTGATGTATAGAGGATTTTGTTTCCATTTATCACTTTCACTTTAAAAGTATCTAAGTGGCAATAAAATAAATAAATTTTATAAAAACTATAAATAGGCAAATTAAAAAATAAAAAAGTTTTGGACATGACTTTCCGCCTGGTGTGTGGTTATTTCCATACATAATTTTGATTTGAAAGTAACCCCTTGGTCTACTATACTCTGATATCTCAGATTATGTAGACAATTTATTATACTTTAATTCTATACAGAAGTTAAAAAAGACTTCATAACAAACTATCAGGTAGAATTTTTCGCATTGAAACTGGGAACTAGAACAGAATAATCCATACAGTGGTAAACAAGTGAATTCTTGGCACAAGCCCTTTTCATACGAACGAGCGACGTCAGTGCATTGTGTAACGGGAGTTTTGGCAATGTTTACCAAGATGCGGCTGCGGCTGTGTACAGTACAGATGTTAATTACAGTTGTGGTGGTAATATATCCGAACATACTTATTTTATGACTAGCTGTTGCCCGCGACTTCGTCCGCGTGGAATTCGGTTATGTTGTTGGTTCCCAGATTCCCAGAGAGAGTTGGTAAACAGACAACTGATATAATAATTATGTTTTTTTTGTAAATCTATACAAATCAATAAAATTGGAGTGTCTGTTTGTAATATTAAAATAACCGCTTTTTACTAAGTGCATATGGATGTACACACGGTAAATATGCCAAAACAACATTTTTATCAATTTTTGTATGTCTGTCTGTTTGTTTGTTCCGGCTTATCTCTGAAATGGCTGGACCGATTATGACGGGACATTCACTGGCAGATAGTTGATGTAACAAGTTTGTTCCGGCTTATCTCTGAAATGGCTGGACCGATTATGACGGGACATTCACTGGCAGATAGTTGATGTAACAAGGCGTAACTTAGGCTACTTATCCGAGGGGTAAAATAGGGGTGCGTGTTAAAACCGAATTCCACGCGGACGAAGTCGCGGGCAACAGCTAGTAGATACAAATATAATCAATAACAAAATATAATCGTTGCTTTTTCCAAAATCAATTGAGATAAAGGCAATTTTTTTAGTCGTTACAATAGCTAAAAATCACTGGCTATCCCCGAAACAAGAAAAAGCGAAACCCTAAACTTCAGTTCGTAAATTGGACATTCATTTTTAGAAACGAGTTTTCTCGGAAATAGCAAAACAAGGTTATACGAAGCGCTATTCGAAAATTTCAGGTGAAAATGAAATATGAGTTTGGACACTATCGCGAAAAGTATACGGTTACTTCGAAAATAGCTCTTATGCGTTCCCTATTTAGGGTGAGATTAAAATACAGTCGTCAGGTCCGGCCTTGACCCGCCGCGGTAGGGGGGTGCAGAGTGACGTCATCGCCACCCTGTGAGACACAGTAACACTAGTAGTTGCTACGTTGCAAAACATGTCAATGCGTCTGCGTGATGTGTTTTCTAGGACACGTGGTTTAGAACAGCAAATATCCTGTCGAATAGAAGATAAGTCGAGTTTTCCAAGTCAGCTTTTGTGCCGCAGTGGACAAATTGCCTGGCAAATAACAAAAGAAAATCCTATGTGACTCTCAAATTTTGTATACGCTTGCTTACACTTTTCTTCTATTTTACCTTCGAATAGCGATTTGTTTTGTTATTTCTATAACGTGAATTAATTTAAATAACAGATCATTTAAGCGTGAAGTTCTGTCTCAATCAATCCTTCCGGTATTATAATATATTAATATTTTTTAATAGACGTCACCAAAGGTTCTTTAGAATATACATTATTAAAAGAAATTACTTAAGTCAAATATAGTTAAAATTAATACATATACAGGGTTACAGGAAAAGTCGTGCTAGATCCGTTAAGGGCGTGGAGTACCCATCATTTCTGACTTATTTCACTATGAAACACCCTACCCTAAACTTAACCCTTTTCGAGATATTCGACTTTTAATTTTTTATTGAATAATGCCGATTTTTAGGCTACGAAATTTATTTTTGTTTATTTTGTGTATCTTATTATTATTATTATTGCATTTTTACATGTGTAATAAGATGCTTTAGGACATCAATCATTAAAATAGTGCATAAGTTAATTGAATAGACCGTAGTAGACAAGTGAAAGTAAAAAAATAAAAAATATATTAGCAAGCTTATTTTTCTCTAAGGGATATCTAAAAAAAATATTATGACACTTGTTCGGCAGATATTTTTTAAAATATCTACGTTTCATCAGCTATCTAACGAGGTATAATAATCTAGGGTTTTATTCAAATGCATTGGAAAAAAATTAGTTTCATAGGCGACAGTGGAGAAGAAAATTTATACTTAGCCCTAAAAAGTAAAATAAAACATTAGGTATGCATGAAATGTCATTTATTAAAGGTTTTCACACAACTTTTTCTTATTCTACAGTTCATGTTCAACATGGCCGCCTCTATTTCTGAAACATTGTCGCATCCTTCTACGGAGACCAGTCTTCACTACTCCAGTGGTCAACGTGGTCCTCATTTTATTTGCTGCATCCACAATCCTTTCTCTTAAGTCTTCCACAGACAAAACTGGATTCGGCTCGCTGTACACAAGACTTTTCATGCACCCCCATACATGAAAATCCATGGGAGTTAGGTCCGGACTTCTTGCTGGCCATGGCAACGGCCCACCTCGTCCTATCCATTTGTTTGGATAATTTGTGTCCAGCCAGTCTCTGACACTTCTCCTGAAATGGGCAGGGCAGCCATCGTGTTGGAACCACATGTCCCTGATCAGGTTGAGTGGCAGATCATCCAGCAAATCACTCAAGTCTGCTCTCAGGAAATTTTCGTAGCTTTCCCCATTTAGATTATCCGGGAGAAAGTAAGGTCCAATCAAATGATTAGAGATAATGCCCATCCACACATTCACGCTGAATCTTCGTTGGGACCCTTTCACTCTTTTCTTATTGGGATTCCTTAGTTCTTTTGGGGCCCAGTAATGGACGTTGTGATAGTTGGTTATGCCATCTTTATCAAATTTGGACTCATCCGTCCACAAGATATTTCTTAGAAAATCTGGGTCTTCTACGTCAGCATTTAGCATAAATCTGCAAAAGTCCAATCTTCTCGCGGGGTCTCCTTCTTCAATAACGTGTACCGGCGTGTAATGGTACGGGTATAGGCCAGCAGTATGCACTGTAAACCACACTCTCCATTGCGAAAGTCCCAGATCACGGGCAACAATATTAGTGGAAGTAGTCGGATCCGCTCGAAAGCGTTGCACTATCTCATTGTCCTGTTCTTCGTCGTCAATTCGTGGTCTTCCCATGTCTGTATTTCGTCTCAAAACAGAGCCAGTTTCTTTAAGTCTTCGATAAACTCTGTCAAAACAGGCCACATCCGGCACTCGACGACCGGGGTAGCGAGTTATGTATTCGTTACGAGCTACCGTTAGAACTGCTACCTGGAGCGTCCCAACTACTTTTTTCCACGAAATGTAATACAAACCCTAGATTATTATACCTCGTTAGATAGCTGATGAAACGTAGATATTTTAAAAAATATCTGCCGAACAAGTGTCATAATATTTTTTTTAGATATCCCTTAGAGAAAAATAAGCTTGCTAATATATTTTTTATTTTTTTACTTTCACTTGTCTACTACGGTCTATTCAATTAACTTATGCACTATTTTAATGATTGATGTCCTAAAGCATCTTATTACACATGTAAAAATGCAATAATAATAATAATAAGATACACAAAATAAACAAAAATAAATTTCGTAGCCTAAAAATCGGCATTATTCAATAAAAAATTAAAAGTCGAATATCTCGAAAAGGGTTAAGTTTAGGGTAGGGTGTTTCATAGTGAAATAAGTCAGAAATGATGGGTACTCCACGCCCTTAACGGATCTAGCACGACTTTTCCTGTAACCCTGTATATTACAACGATCCTACTCAAGATTTCACACGATGAGTCTTGTTTCATATTATTTAGACTTTTAATCGGAAAGCATATTTCAAATTTACTATTGTAATATTATTTAAAGAAGATGTTAATTTATCGTCAGAACGGGTTATTTCTGCCTCATTTCTTGCAAAATACTGGAGTCTAATGATGCAACGAAGTTCAGCTTATTATGTGAGAAATACTTCTTAAGAGATAAGTCCGTGGTTCTGGAATATGTATGCACTAGACACATTCCAGAACCACGGACTTACCTCGTAAAGTGCAGGTCAACTTAGCACATACGTAGGCGGTCAGTCAGGTAACTTAACTTAGTATAAAGGTGATCCAAGCACGCCTAGTTCATAAGACATTCAAGTAAGATAATCTTATGATTCTGTGTACCGTTACGTAACGTATTCTAGGCCTAAACTATTAGATAGAAGCGGCTCATGACATTATTCTGCCTGCAGAGTAATACCAACATCAAAATCACCATGGATCACTTTCAGTTCCAGTTATGTCCGGCTTTTTTCTTCTCCAGTAACCCCTATTAGTAGGAGGGAATGAAAGATAAAAAATATGGAAGGAAAAAATCCTAATGGTCCCGAGCGGGCCATCGATCATCCGACCCACCTTGGAATTGTTTTGTGAGTGGTAACGGCCCATCACAGTGATGTTACATTATACCGAAAAATCTTCCTCGTTGCATGCTGATGTTCCATAAATTACTTTCCCACTGTGACTTATTTCGCGCTTGTGCCCTTTGAGGATTTAATAATGTGTCTTGAGAATTATTTTCCTGGTTCGTGCAGTAAAATATCTTGATAAGATACTTCAAAGGTTTTGTTATTTCTTAAAATATGTAATCTTTGGTAATACCTATCTTTAGCGCTCAATTACTTATAATATATTATAATTAATAGGTTGTAGACCATTGTAAACATTTTAAGTACTCATAACATGTCCTCTCTGTCTCGTCTTTGTGAGACAGAGAGGATACAAGACAAGACAGGACACGACAACACAGGACAAGGTCAAATTCAAGGACGAGGACAAGGACAAGGACAAGGTCAAGGAAAAGGACAAGTTAGCTTCACTTTTCTTGTAAGCAACTAACAAACCGCTGTAACGGAGGTGGGCGTTGATGTCTGCGACACAGTTTTATTACTTCTTTAAGGGGTTATACGGGGGAACACACTTGTGTATTTATTGGCTAATTTCATAATACTTGCGGTATAGCTCCGGTTTTAAAGATATACCAATTAATACCCAACTAGAGACATTAACTTTGTCGAGCAATTCTACCCATTCAGTTGTCGTTGCAAAGGGCCATAAAATCAACGCGGTGAACTTTTGAATTACTGCTCGACTTTACGACGATTATTAAAAGCATTTATTTATTTTCGAAAACAAAACATTCAATTTTAGGAAATAAAAACCAAGCGCGATTGGATACTTGCAAAGAATAATAATAAATAATGGTGGACATTTCACACAGCGCCATCTAGCCCCAAAGTAAGCTAAGCATGGCTTGTATCGTGGGAACCAGACAATTGATACTGAATACTGATATACTTTTTTTTTTGTAAAGACACATATATATTAACACCCAGACACAGAACAAACATCAATGCTCGTTACATAAAAGTTTGTCCTGGGTGGGAATCGAACTCATTACCTACATCTCAGAAGGTAGAGTTACTAACCAAGTGAGCTGCGAGGCCAGTCAAAGAATAGTTCCATTAATCGATATAAGGTCAGTGTTTGAGTATCATAATAAAGTAGTAACTCACCGGATTTGCTCACTCTGTATCGCAGCCCGCGCCCCCCTTTGGGGTGGCATCGATTGTACGTGCCGAACTCTGCGTAGTTGTTCACTCGACTGTAGTCCGCGAGGTGTCGGTTCCCGTCCAGGTGATTGGGCAGAGAACGGTTCCAGCCCATAACGTCGCCGACGACAGAACCGCATACCGATGACTCCGTTTGGCTCTTGGTGTCTCCATTGCAGAGGTCTCCGCTGGATCTGGCTCTGCGCCCTTTCAGCCCCTTAGAGGAGTGCTGGCTGATGTTCGAGCCCATATCTTGGCGGGACCTCACGGGGGCCCCGCCGACGGCATCCTGCCACCCTTCCGAATCTCTCTTGTCGCTATATTTAGAGCCGTTGTTTTGATCTGGAACAAGAAGCTCTACTTTAATGCTTGTAAACGGTAATGCTTGAGTTTTTTACAGAATAAATTAAGTTATATTTTCAGAAACGAAATTCGAGTCATCATAACTAGTATATTTTACCTCTTCATTTCTTTCGTTTCATATTTGTACACAATTACACTACATTTCACAATTAATGTTTATTCAGATGAAACATTCTAATATATTATAACTTTTTACCTCAACAGATAATACGGTACGTTTATGAATATTTTATTTATAAATTATAACGATAACTCGAATCATATTAGTTTTTTCACAATAATACATTAATTTTCATTGTATATAGTTTAGTAAAATATTTATAAAATCACCCGTTGTGTACATTATTTATTGACATGAAATTTCTATATCAATGAACTGTTATCTACCTATATCTATGAATTACAGGCTTTTTATATCGAGTGTATTCTTTATCGAAACCTCTTTACATACTTTCAGTATGACAATAACCTATAGGGGTGATTGCCTGCATAAAATTTATTTCAGTCAGCTTCTATCAATTTCAATATCAAACCCATTTATCATTGATTAAATTTGTCTGGCTTTACAGCTCAGCTGGTAGTAACTCGGCCTTCTGCGCTGCAGGTCATGGGTTCAATTCGCACCCAGGACAAACGTTAGTGTGACGAACATAGATGTTTGTTCTGTGCCTGGGTGTTAATATGTATTACATGTATGCATTAAGAAAAAGTATATAAAAAAGTATTCTATCTATATCTGGTACTCATAGTACACGCTTTGCTTAATTTGGGACTAGGATGGCGCTGAAATGTACACCAATATTTGTTATTACTGAATTTTATGAAGCGACAGATGTTTAACCATCTGATAAGGAAAGCATTAGTTTACTAGGTTCACACAAGTAACCCAGAAACAAGCTTTAAACACGCAAACAAGCTATTTCTTATTCACCACAACAAAGTAGGTATTGATTTCTAACGTGTGGACTTACAAGAACTTAGCTCTAAGGTATTATGTTTCAGCCTTGTTATAGCTGCGAGGTAACTTCACACTTAAGTTATCAATAACGTTTATTTACTATAATATACTTACTCTGTAACGATTTTAGGTCACTTTAATTAAACGGTACATACTTAATAGTTTATAATAAATTTAAAAGATTATGTTTGAAGTAAAATTATTACACTTAATCCAAGCTGAAATTTATTTTCCTATGTTCAAACTCTTCTATTACGAATAATTATTATATATTGGAAGGCTCACGTAAAAATTGTCGTAAATTCACACAACAGAAACTGACTATATGAATTCACATAGCTTTCCTTGCGGCACTCAAAAGCTTTCCTCGTTTAAATTGAATATGCCTCACCGAAAATATCAGGTGAAATTTTAATGAGAGTGTTGTACTTGCGACGTATTTCCGAAGATTTAATGAATCTTTCGCGAGGTGCGAGTTCATTAACGGCTCACACCGCAAATGCCACCACTCGACTACAGGCTGATGCAGACTTTACCAGTTATTAGAGAGCGGGCGAGAATATTAACAATACTGTCGTCTAGTGTAAAACACTTTTGAATGTTTTGCCACTTGAATGGCAACGGTCGCGTCCAAACCTAAGCATGAGCAGAGAAAATATCAGGTATTTCTCAGACATTTTTGTTAAACTACTGGTAGCTGGTATTATTTTCATTTTTAATATTTCATTAGTTGTCATTTGGCTATCAAATATAAAGAGGTGTCGTTCTGTTTCAGAAATCCTTTCAAATTCCAGAAAGTGAACATCTGGGGCCGATGAGACACACTATCGAAATAAATATTTGTTTTTAATGATAAATGCACGGAACTGACTTTGAAATTTATATAGACTGACTGAAACAAAACATGAACCACGCTAATGAACGCTTTTTAATTTGCAAACATGACTTTAAAATCTAAAAATGATTTCATTGCGCAGCAAAAGAAAAACCGACTTCGTCGCCAATGAACGAGAAAGATTTCTTAATATCTCGTGCTTAGATGACATATTTTTTCCAGTTATTTTGATTTAAAACTTAACTACTGAACTGATTTTGGTAAAAGTTTCTTTGGGACCAATCTGAAAGTACACCCTTTCAAACGAAAACATCCATATCGGTTAATAAATGACGGAGATCTGAGGTAGGTAACAAACTCTTTTCATGCCTCACTCCTACTTCTCACCCCTTACTCCTTTTTCGAAGTAATAATAAAGCTGCTTCTCCTACTAGTACAAACTAATTGTCTCCATATAATCGAAGATAAAGCAATATACTGGATAAAAAAAGAACTGTCAAACAAAGTTACGCGAAAACTAGGAAAGTCTAGCTCTCCACCGCACTAGAAGCCGTAATTTCACCACTCACACGCACTCGCCCCATTCCAAGTACTCTCCACGTTGAATCGTAGCGAATCCGTAGCTATATTTACCTTTATGCCGACCATTAGTCGCGGTTTGGGAAAGTTTGGTAGTTTTGAAATGTTCGCCCGTAAGATAGATTAGGAGGCCCGACGTTGGAACTTAATGGGCTGTGGAGAAGGGTTTTGCACGTTTCAATTAATATGAGAACAAAATAAGGACATCAGGTTATGTTTCTGTCATTCACCAGCACCGTCAAACATGGAAGGATTACCGTTGTAGGCATTGCTACTAGATTTCTTGCTTCAAAGGCCATGTTTTTAGACTGTCGGTCTCAGCTTTAATAGACGGTAAACAATGTTTCTGTGCGACAAAAATGTTTAGCAACATTGGTTGGCGACTGACTTGGTAATGCTGAGATACACGAGGCTAGTTTTTTAGGCTAGGATAGCATGCTAGAAAGATTTCCATACCACTTTATGTATCAAATTATGCTGGGCTACATGAAAAATATCATTGTTTCTTAGGTGATGTAATTAAGCTGTGATACACGACACATTTTTTTCATGCTAGCATAACAATATAGTACTAGTAAGCAAGCAAATAACTCAAAAATAGCCTAGTGTATCACAGCTTAAGTTACATTACCTTCTTAGAAATTAATATTTCAGTGAAGTCCACACATTATTTGACGCACAAACAAACAAAGGGCTATGGTAATCTTGGTAAATATTATTACTTTCGAACGGATGGGATAGATACTGTTCTTATACTAACGCAGCATACGACAAGAGACCAAGATTAATATCTAGAAGATCGATTTGAAAGCGGTCCAAAACGATTCATTTTAATATCTCTTGGACGTTGCGAGACAGTGTCGTTTATAGGGTTTGTCTGCCTCAGGGTCGTGATAAACGAAGAAAGACGGATGCAATTTGTCAATATTTGGCAGACAGAAATTCCTACTCGATCATTTATGATGAAGGTAACAAGTACAATATTTTATTACTTCATTTGGAGTGCTAGCCAGCATTGTAATACATATTTATTCTTAACAAGGAAGGTGAATGATGGAATGATGTGTGAGGTGCATCTAAAATCTAGAATATATCTTTATTGTACATGGTGTACAGTATAAAAAAACATGCACAAGTACTGCTGTACACACAAGTGGCACAATGAGCGGCCTTATCGCGAAAAGCGATCTCTTCCAGGCAACCTTTGGATGGCCAGGATATTCATTCACTATCGCTTGTTCGGAGTAAGCATGTGTACATAGGAGCATTAACGACAAAGAAGCCAGGTGCGGTAAAGTATGGTGCTATTCATACAGACCGTGACATGAAAAGAAATGATAAAAATAGAGTGCTACGAAGCCGGTCGCTCATACATACGATCATACATGCTCATACATACATCGACTTATAAAAGCTCAGCTACCATGGCTGAATGTAAAACTGTTTATTTATTTCAAGGGATTTCATGGGTCTAATAACAAAATATCTATACGAAATGGGTAATAACAACTCTAGCCTCCCCCACTTCATCTGTCTTCAGACTTCTCAGATTTACACATAGAGTTGAAATGTGGCACAGGTTAGACCTATCATACCTAGACAAGACCAAGATCTAAAAAAAAACGGAAAAACTGAAATTAACTAAATCATCATCATCATCATCTTCTTGCCCTTATCCCAACTAGGTGGGGTCGGCACAACATGTACTTTCCTTCCATTTCTCTCTGTCAGACGTCATCTCAGCACTCACTCCTTTCTTACTCATATCATCTTTCACGCAATCCATCCATCTTTTCTTTGGCCTACCTTTACTCTTACATCCATCCACATCCATATCTAGGACTCTCTTTGTAGCATGACTTTCATCCCTCCGCATAACATGTCCATACCACGCTAACCTACTGCTCCTCAACTTCTCCGTCACTGGCGCTACTTTAAAACTTCCCCTTACATACTCGTTCCTAATTTTGTCCATTCTGGTCACGCCACACATCCATCTCAACATTCGCATCTCCGCTGCATGCAATCTTCTTTCATCAATTCCTTTGGTGGCCCAACATTCCGATCCATACAATACGACAGGTCTGACAATCGACTTATATATTTTCCCTTTCAGTTTAAGGGGCATCCGCGGGTCACATGCTGTTGCTGAGACCTGTCGCCATTTCATCCATCCCGCATTTACTCTATTTCTCACATCCCTGTCTATTTCTCCATTATTTTGGATCACAGAACCGAGGTACCGAAAATCAGGGCAGACTGATAGGGGTACACCATCTAAGGCTATAGGGGAAAAATTGGATGACCCACCAAAATCGCAGAACAACTGTTCAGTTTTTGTTCTGCTGACTTTTAAACCGGCATTCTCCAATTTCTCCAGCCATTTTTTCAGTCTGGTCTGGACCTCAGTGGCTGTTTCTCCGACCAGAACAATGTCATCGGCGAACAGCATGCACCAGGGTGTTTCCTCTTGTAAATCAGATGTTAAAGCATCCATTACAAGAACAAACAAATACGGGCTTAAAGCCGACCCCTGGTGCAAACCTACAGCCACACTGAACTGGTCCGAGACTCCAACCTCGGAGCGAACAAAAAAATTAAAATAAATAAAAAAAAAATGTAAAAAAAAAATGTAAAAAAAAAAAAAAAAAAAAAAAAAAAAAAAAAAAAAAAAAAAAAAAAAAAAAATATGAATACATTTATTAATAATAAATGTATGTAAATTTTAGTTAATGAAATTAACTAAATATCAACGACTTTAATTATTCAAATTTATCGGTTGCCTTGAGTGAAAAATTTATTTACAAACGGACACTCCTTTCATTGTCAATTTCATAATTTATGTCGCACACTTCGTAAACTCATATACATATACTTCACACTTTGATCTTAGCCAAAAGGCCGAGAAGCGATATATATATACTTACATGGTATACTAGATGGAAGCTGTGAAGCAAACCACATACAATGGTCTTCCATATTCCTATTCAGTCCCTGTTCAATAGCAAAACAAACAGAACGGGCACGCATGGGATCGCATTGTTTGTGTCAGGTAGAATAAGATTTTTCTAGCTTCAAAATCATCATACAACTTTTTTTCTGGTGATGATTTTAAAGATACAACTTGTAAATTGTTCGGATACTGCATCCGCCACAATATTGGCTGGTTTCTTGATTAACGACCAAATAGGCGTTCATTATAGGTTACTCGTAAATTCGCCTACGTTTATGAAAATAACTAAGTTAGTAAGATTTTTGCATACATATACAGGGTTACAGGAAAAGTCGTGCTAGATCCGTTAAGGGCGTGGAGTACCCATCATTTCTGACTTATTTCACTATGAAACACCCTACCCTAAACTTAACCCTTTTCGAGATATTCGACTTTTAATTTTTTATTGAATAATGCCGATTTTTAGGCTACGAAATTTATTTTTGTTTATTTTGTGTATCTTATTATTATTATTATTGCATTTTTACATGTGTAATAAGATGCTTTAGGACATCAATCATTAAAATAGTGCATAAGTTAATTGAATAGACCGTAGTAGACAAGTGAAAGTAAAAAAATAAAAAATATATTAGCAAGCTTATTTTTCTCTAAGGGATATCTAAAAAAAATATTATGACACTTGTTCGGCAGATATTTTTTAAAATATCTACGTTTCATCAGCTATCTAACGAGGTATAATAATCTAGGGTTTTATTCAAATGCATTGGAAAAAAATTAGTTTCATAGGCGACAGTGGAGAAGAAAATTTATACTTAGCCCTAAAAAGTAAAATAAAACATTAGGTATGCATGAAATGTCATTTATTAAAGGTTTTCACACAACTTTTTCTTATTCTACAGTTCATGTTCAACATGGCCGCCTCTATTTCTGAAACATTGTCGCATCCTTCTACGGAGACCAGTCTTCACTACTCCAGTGGTCAACGTGGTCCTCATTTTATTTGCTGCATCCACAATCCTTTCTCTTAAGTCTTCCACAGACAAAACTGGATTCGGCTCGCTGTACACAAGACTTTTCATGCACCCCCATACATGAAAATCCATGGGAGTTAGGTCCGGACTTCTTGCTGGCCATGGCAACGGCCCACCTCGTCCTATCCATTTGTTTGGATAATTTGTGTCCAGCCAGTCTCTGACACTTCTCCTGAAATGGGCAGGGCAGCCATCGTGTTGGAACCACATGTCCCTGATCAGGTTGAGTGGCAGATCATCCAGCAAATCACTCAAGTCTGCTCTCAGGAAATTTTCGTAGCTTTCCCCATTTAGATTATCCGGGAGAAAGTAAGGTCCAATCAAATGATTAGAGATAATGCCCATCCACACATTCACGCTGAATCTTCGTTGGGACCCTTTCACTCTTTTCTTATTGGGATTCCTTAGTTCTTTTGGGGCCCAGTAATGGACGTTGTGATAGTTGGTTATGCCATCTTTATCAAATTTGGACTCATCCGTCCACAAGATATTTCTTAGAAAATCTGGGTCTTCTACGTCAGCATTTAGCATAAATCTGCAAAAGTCCAATCTTCTCGCGGGGTCTCCTTCTTCAATAACGTGTACCGGCGTGTAATGGTACGGGTATAGGCCAGCAGTATGCACTGTAAACCACACTCTCCATTGCGAAAGTCCCAGATCACGGGCAACAATATTAGTGGAAGTAGTCGGATCCGCTCGAAAGCGTTGCACTATCTCATTGTCCTGTTCTTCGTCGTCAATTCGTGGTCTTCCCATGTCTGTATTTCGTCTCAAAACAGAGCCAGTTTCTTTAAGTCTTCGATAAACTCTGTCAAAACAGGCCACATCCGGCACTCGACGACCGGGGTAGCGAGTTATGTATTCGTTACGAGCTACCGTTAGAACTGCTACCTGGAGCGTCCCAACTACTTTTTTCCACGAAATGTAATACAAACCCTAGATTGTTAGACCTCGTTAGATAGCTGATGAAACGTAGATATTTTAAAAAATATCTGCCGAACAAGTGTCATAATATTTTTTTTAGATATCCCTTAGAGAAAAATAAGCTTGCTAATATATTTTTTATTTTTTTACTTTCACTTGTCTACTACGGTCTATTCAATTAACTTATGCACTATTTTAATGATTGATGTCCTAAAGCATCTTATTACACATGTAAAAATGCAATAATAATAATAATAAGATACACAAAATAAACAAAAATAAATTTCGTAGCCTAAAAATCGGCATTATTCAATAAAAAATTAAAAGTCGAATATCTCGAAAAGGGTTAAGTTTAGGGTAGGGTGTTTCATAGTGAAATAAGTCAGAAATGATGGGTACTCCACGCCCTTAACGGATCTAGCACGACTTTTCCTGTAACCCTGTATACATATATCAAACAGGTAAATAAAGGGTATTCAAGCGCGATTCACCTATCGAAAAACTATTATAACCAGAAGTTGAGTTTGTGTCCATACAAGATCCACATAATATATTACCATAAAAACAGGTACATAACAGGTTGGCGCACGCGTTCTTCCATGCATTGCATATTCAATGCAGTTTTACTATCGCATAAGCTAATTACATATGAGTAACCTTGAGCTAAATAAGACAGTTTAACTGTTTAAGTTATACCTAATTAATCCATGCGTACTCATATTATACGGTAATGATTTATGAATAGCCGCTTTTTTACATATTTGGCCTCATAACATAAAATTCACAGGTCTAACCCTAATCGCATGTTAACGAATCATTTTCATCGAAATTATAAAATCTTCGAGATGCCAAAAAGTTTAATAACCCAATTCCAAATCAATCGTCGTCGTTTAGACTTCACAGCCGCGCTTCTAATTTTATAAGATCTTAGCCGCTTGAATAAGATACTTGATGTGGAGCTCATACAAGCTTTTTTATATTATAAAAAAGTTACATTTGTGTTCAGAATCGTTCGTTAGATAGGTGCCGGCTGTACCACACGTAATGAGTGGATATCATTGTCTTTTTAATTGACGTCGCAATTGAAGCGTATCTTCAATTTAGCGTCGTCACGTATGAAGATTGAAGAATTTGTTGACGTAGAAGGTATTAATAGGAAGTGGATGATTAATCAGAACGTCGAATTTACTATGTATCCGCACTAAGTATGTGCCGACAAATTGTTACAAAGCTGTATTGGAGGGTTCACGAGCGCGTGTTTTGTTTATGCTTCGATAGCGAAATAATAGAGTTCGTTTGTTTTACCGCTTTATAGCTACTGTTCGTGGGTACAATGAGGCGTTTATATAAAGTGGCATTTTTATTTCTTATTTTTTTACAAACGCCATCTAGCCTAAAGGTAAGCTAAGCATAGCTTGTGTCATGGAAACTAGACAACTGATACAATAGTTATATACTTTTTCTTTGTAAATACATACATATTTATCATATTAACACCCCGACACAGAACAAACATCTATGTTTCTCCTAGGTGGGAATCGAACCCAAGACCTACAGCGCAGAAGGTAGGGTTATTAATCAACTGACTGCGAGGCCATTTACAAAAAAGTATATAAGTATTCTATCAGTTGTCTGGTTCCCATGACACAAGCTACGCTTAGGTTACTTTGGGGATAGATGGCGCTGTGTGAAATGTCCACCATTATATATTTATTTATTTATTGCCAACGAAAGTAGGTTTACTACTCCTACGGTTGGTAATAGTAGTATTCGCACGACGTTCCGAGCAAATAGGTCTTCGTCAAAATAATCTGCAACATGTTATATAGAATTGTGGTACTTGAGAACTTTATGTTCTGAATACAGAAAGATCCTATTTTATAGTTTAAATCTGCTTATAGTGTACGATTATAAATGATTGCAATAGTCACAGGCAAATAGCTATGCAATGAAAACAAGGAATGATCATATCTTATGATGAATGAACTCGTATTTTGAGAAGAAACTCCTGTACATAAAGAGAAGTTACTGTGAATGCGAGCCGTTTAGATTTCGTCTTCAGAACTACTAAAATGGGCAACCTTGTTTCATCGTATGTTCCAGCAACTGAGCACAAGGGACGTTGCTTATTGTGTAATGATGCGTAACAATGACCTTTCTGTCAGCCGAGTCTCGCTATTGTGTTCTAAAGTCATTTGTTTCTTTTTATTTACACATATGTTTGTTATAGCTGCCAGTGTTAACAAAGAATCGATTATTATGGTGCAAAACATGAAACAATACACTCAAGATGTAGTTTGTGTAATTAGGTACAGGCTCTTAATGCACAGTCTAAGCCTAATATCTCAGTAAACAAGTCCATACAAACTCGTATATATCAAATCAATCTTATAATATTATCATCGTACTAAATTATGTTAGCGCGACTTTAACGACGCGCGCTTAGTAAATGCAGGATGAATATTTCGTCTGCAGACATTCAGGACATCCTCATTTGTATCTGTTTAGTAATCAAGATAAACATTATCTTCAAATAATATCTTTCAAGAAGTTATTCAGTCATTGGAGTTATTCAGAATTAAATATTATGGCGGGAGTTATTCAGAATTAAATATTATGGCGGGAGTTATTCAGAATTAAATATTATGAAGAATGTCTATATTAATCTCGAGTTGAACACTGCATAAGCTGCGTAACTTACAAGCGAAGTGATTTAGGGCGCGACCATCGGATATTTAACACTAAAAAACTCTTCAATCACTTGACATGATCATTAAATAATTTCAGAAGAATTTTGGTTATGGTCCATAGAAAATATCAGCTCTTCAATTCAGCGGGTTTTTGAGTAAATTTATTACGATTCGGAGAATTAATCCCATCGTTATTTTATTATACCAGAGGCAACCATTGTCCCGCAAATACACGCATTTATAAAGGCTTTGTTCCTTGTTATCTGTTAGCGAATTAGGTTTCACCGTTAAATATACAAATTAAGCGTTCCAAAAATAATTTCCAGACAGACGTTATTTCGCCTAGTTACAGAATGTTTGTGTGCAAAGTCAACGGTCTGTAAATTATATACTAAAATAGAGGGATCCCAATTTGCATTTAAAAATTAAGAACTATTTAATTCGTCAATTTTCGGCTATCCGAATTAAACTCTATCATATAATTTATCTGAATCTCTAAAATATAGTTCATCTGAAGAAAACAAGTGGGAACTACCCAAAAACTGCAACTAAATTTAACGGTAAATAAATATGTTTCATATCACATGTTACTTATAAAGTCACCTTGACTTAAAACTTGGATTATTTATCAGAAAACTTCACATAGATTTTATTTTACCGGTTGAGAGCCGTCTGCTCTCGCCAAAAGCCCGTGTAAACGCTGTCAAGGCCATCTGCGGCCAACAGCAAATTGTCCAGACATAAAATAAAAAAAAATAAAAATAAAAATTTTATTTTCTCGAAGCATCGAAATCAACACATCAAGATATACATGAAGCTTTAATTCACAGAAGCATCAAAATTAATATTTTTAATTACTTACACACATTCTGTAGTCTCGGTATACTCGATTTTACAATTTTTGAATCTGTAGTTTGAAAAAATCTTGCTCATCTGAGCTGTGAGGCCAAATGTCAGTATTTCACTGTTTTACGACTGTACTGTGTTTTAGTAGCACAAGAACTTATCGTTCAACCAGGGAAATACTGCCACCATACCCATTTATACCGTTCCGGTTTGAAAGGTGTGGTTGCCGGTGAAACCCCCCACCGGAACACAGCAACACGAGTGTATCACTGCTTGGCGGCAGATTAGTTCCGTAAATTCATCGAATAAAAAAAAAGCATTTTTAATACTCAGTGTCCATTAGCTTTTGCGTTTGGCTCCGTTCGGCGCGTGTAGATCCGAAACCTGGGGGCGAATGTAATTAATCAAAACTGTAAATTGATCGATAACTTAATCTGGCTGGGGATTAGATGTTTCAGACGATAACTACTTGTTCAAATTGGTGTCACGTATCATTGGAATGTTCCTCGTAGTTAGTAAGTACCTCCTATATAATTTTACGATATGCACAAATACTGTGTCGAGCGCCAATTTGTAACTTAGGTGCTTCAAGATAAGTCAGGTTTTCTTATATTTACTTGTTTTAGTAAGCAAATTTTATATGTGTATTAAATGTAGTAAAGTGCGTAAGATTATTGTGTTCTTTCACCATTGCAATCACAAATAAATGCTTACTTTTCTTTATCTACTAAGCAGTTGGTTTAACGAGCAGAACTTATGCCTATTTAGTCCGGAGAAGTACTGCCACCATACCCATTTATTCTTGCCAATTAGTAATACATTCGCCTTACTGTGCTCCGGTTTGGAAGGTGCGGCTCAGAGACATTCAAGACATTCCACCTTCACATCTCAGTGTTACGGGCGTAGGTATATGATGCGCCTTGGGTCTTGTTGTATCTAAGTAGCGTAGGACCCAAGTCTTACTTACGTTATGGTCTTTTCCAAATATTAACTTTAAAAGATCACACCTACATTTCAGCACAATAAATATTTCACAGTTTTATTCACCTTTGAAATCTGAGTTTATTGGACGAATAACGGCATTTTTTTTTTCAATTTACGAAATAGTTATCTTCAAAACAAAACATTCAGGCTCTCGAGTTGGAGTCTCTCGAATCTCGAGAGGGCTGAGTTAGTAGCAGACGGCCCAACCAATCTCTCCACCACTTCCGTTTGTCCAACTGTGTTCCAAACATTCTGTACATCGCTATGATTTATTTAAGATATCAAAATGTGATAAAAATGGTTGGATATTAATCTCTGCATTTAGAGTTGCCAATAATTTATAAGAATTTATAGGTGCGAATAATTTATAGGAATTATAAGAATATACATATCTGAACAAAGGCCCATTAAATATAACCGTTTTCGTACTTTTATAAATTAACGTCGGATATTACACACATAAAACCGATTTGAAGATAAAAGATTTTTGTGTGATCGCCGTGTTTTTGCATACTAAGGTCTCAATTAGAACTTGGGTGCCAGTTATGGTTTTTTTTATGGCCATTCGCAAAATTTGTTCAGCAAATGATACTTTAAAAGTTAAGTAGTGAGTGTTAATGTGGTTGGATCTTGATGTCTTGCAAATCCAGCTATGATATCTTAATAATTAAAGAAAAATGTACGCCACCGTTAGCAGTTGTCCGCATATATCCTGTCCATCCAAAGGTTGCCTGGAAGAGATCGCTTTAAGCGATAAGGCCGACCATTGTACCACTTTTATGTCTACAGTAGTATATTTATTTTCTTGTTTTTACTTATGGTGTACAATAAAGATATATTCTATTCTAAGTTTCACTTATTTTGTTTGCAAGTTACTGATACGAACTTGAGGTCTATTAATATTACGTCACTGAGATAAACAAAATCTTATTAGTATGATGTAACAAAATCATCACTACCTATGTATTATATCGCGTCAGTTAATTCTTTGAAAAGTAATTCCCATGCGGTGGTTCACACCCATTTTATGTTGCTAATTTCACATTTTAATAATGAATGGTTCTAATGTTTGAGTTCAGAATTATGAGAATTTTCTTTGATCCAGGGCTAAGTCAACGAGCATTATTTCCGGTTAGTGACAGGAAATCATCTGGTTAGACTTTGATGATGTAATGTGTTTTGTTATAGTAGCTAGATATATCGCTGCCTAAATTCGACAGCGACACAACTAAAAAAAACATTTTTCAGGAGAGAGATAACGACATTTAGTGACGTCACTCGCTCAGTTGGGCGAATAGGAATATGAATTTTAATCACATTTTAATACAGACTATTTCGCGTCGAACTACACCAATAACTAAATTTTGACACATCTGGTTTTGTGCCACTATCGACTTTAGGTAGTATAGATATTATGCATTCATCTGATCGTAATATATTCAATCATGCAACTGACCAGAAATGCTAAACTGAGGTTTAAATGCTAAACTGAGGTTTAATGAATAAAGGCAATAACTCAAAAAATCCAACGACTACGTATTGATTTGATTCGTGATCAACTTTATCAGTGGTATCATTTAGCTAACTGCACTAACGCTCATCGAATCTCACCCGGACTTCACATCCCAATTACGTAGCTACGTTACGGGTTCTCGTTAGATCCACGTGTGGTCGTTAGGGGCCGGTCAAATTACCACGGTTACTTACCAATACCTGCATGAAATAAAAAACTAAAATTAAAGCTTGTGGCGTGTCACGTGGCCTTATTAGTATTTTATTCGGTATTAAATTTGTCCAGTTAATTGAGGAATGAGCTACCAGAACAAAGTGTACACCGAGTGATTCGTGGGAAAACGGTGGCGGCCCTGAGCTCATCTCGGGTCACGTCTACTTTCTCACGTTACTTTAAGCCAAAAGGTGCAGTGTCCTATTGAGGCTAAACCTACCCTTAGCCGACGGCCCACCTGGTGTTAAGTGGTAACCCCTACTCATAACAACCGCTGCGGCTTGGGTCCTCCCCTACTAGGTACGACAAGACCCAAGTCGCATCGTATGCGCCCGCAACTGTGAGACGAAGGTGGAATGTCTCATGTGCCTGTAATTTCACCGGCAACCACACCTTTCAAACCGGAACACAGTAACGCGAATGCGTCACTGCTTGGCGGCAGAAATGGGCATGGTGGCAGTACTTCCCCGGACGAACTTGGCGTGAGGTCTACTGCTCCTAATACATGCGTATAGTATACTATAGTATTGTTTTCTCTAAATCTATCAAAGAATGGTTTTTATTTACTAATTGGTTTTAAACTTTGCATATCATCCGGTCACTTTTATTTTCATCTTCCTCTATCGGTGGGGAGAGAGGAACGAGGGACGCCAAGTGGGACTGATAACATAGGGATGGGGGAATCGCTTATAGATATTTGCTCAATATATTTACTTGATTGGGTAAACTTTGACGTAATCAATGTTGGTTACGTGACGTGGTGCGTGCGAGCGAACAAGAAAATATGAAACGACCGAGAAATATTTAACAAAAATATTAACTTTGGATCAAACCTGAAGTTATATCACTTTGCTGTGAACATTGCGAATTTGATCAAAGCTCTGTCCGATAAAGTAGTGAGAGCAGACTCATTTAACACAATTTTTTTTTAACTCAGTAAAAGAGATCCCAATTGTAAAAACTTTTTCATTGAATGAAGGTATTTTTATATTTTTTGATAAAGTAATATAAAAATAATAATACAGCGCCATTTCAACCATTGCTCGATGGTGAAACTTTTTATGGACAAAAGTCCAAAAGACAAAAAGTTTTGAAACTGACCAATAAATCGAATTCAATAATAAGAGCACGATTACCTATATTTTGACATCAAACACATTACATAAATAACCTAAAACAGACTTATCATTTCTGGTATCCGGATGATAACTAGACGGCGCTGCTAATTTATTGAGAGTTCTTGGTTCGGCGAACAACCAATAAGACGTAAGTCGATATAATAAACTGTCGCAAAAGCTTCTCTAGACGGCGTAGGCACATATTCATATATAGAGGCGTTGTGGAATGCACCCCACATTTATAAGCAAGCAATATTAACGCCACTTTCAAATTTATTACTAAGCTAGCAAATTTTCGACTTTACTACCACTTCTTATCTAGTAGGTTTTGTCATTATGAGAGGACATAACATTTTTGTCGCTATGGTACAATCGATAAAATAGAGTATCCATAATTCTACGCCACAAAGGCACGCATTGATAGCACTGTTGGAAGCATTGCCCACTAAAAAAACCAAAATTAATACCAAGGCCACTGTCAAATTCATTACTCAAAAGCAAGTGTTCCGACTTGTATTCGTCTCTTTTAGACATAGTCGATAAACTAAAACATCGATAACCTTACCGAGCACATCTCTAAGCAAAATGCGCATTTATTTATAGCAGTGGAATGCCTCGCCAAGCGAGCAATAAGAACCCCACTGTCAAGTTCATTACTAGAAGCGATCCAGACAGGGGACTGCGATTTTCTTTGCATCTTCATCAGACACAGTCGATAATAACTTCGAAAACTAGCGAGCACATCAGCGCTCTACGCAACGAATACACGTATTTATAGCGCTGTGGAATGCCTCGCCCACTTAAAAGCGAGCAATAATAACCCACTGTCAAGTTCATTACTAGAAGCGATCCAGACATGGCGCTTCGACTTGTATTTGTATCTCTTCATGCGACAAAGTCAAAGTCCAAAACTTTATTTCCATAGAATTCGTAAAAAAATGGCCAGGAAACGTCAATTATATTCAAAACATAAGGTTACGCGTACTTATCGCTAAGTTTAACGCCTGTCCAAACCCTATCCGACCCTCCATAGGAAGAACAGAAAAGAAACTCCTAATGGAGGGCTACCTTTTTTCGCGAGCACGATCCTTGTAACAATCTGAGTACCTACTTAGATCTATGTTGCATTCTAAACTCTAAACTAGCGAGCACAGTACGCAACAAATGCACGAATATAGGCGCTGTGGAATGCCTCGCCTACAAGCGAGCAATAATAATGCAACTGTCAAGTTCATTACTCAAAGCGATCCAAGCAGACGATCTTAAGTTGGAAGTCACATCTCTTTGTTCTCACAGATTCACTTTCAAGCCACACGACGCGAAGCGTGAGTTAAGAGAAACGTTGCTAAGTAATTGGACTCATTAATTTACTGACGTCAAAGATAATATGTAAGATAACGATAATAATACATAATAATTCAAAATTTGCCTATTGCATCGCGAATTATAATTAACTAAATAAAACATTTTCGACATATTTATGTAAGTATTTGTTCGATCTCTAGCCGCAATTTCAATCCGCGAATATTTCATTTCGATTTCCAGCGAAGTTGTCAATAATAACTTATTTTCAATTGATATTTGAGCTCACTACGAGATTTTATTCTTCGAAGACCTACCAGGTTTGCAAATGTGTGGATGAGAAACACCAGCTTACTGCATAGTTAATATGCGCTGGTAATCCAGTGCACTGAATGTCATTATGCGCACTTCGGCTACCCTAAACGCGAGACAGTTTGGTCGAAGGGAACCGCTGGAGTGTGTAAGCCAAATACTTCATACATTTAGATAGCATAGTTCCACACTCAAACGATTTGTAGTTCAGCTAGTACGTACCCCAACGTATTAATACTCCAGTTTTTAGCGCTGCATTTTTATCTAGCTTATTTTTATGTTTAGTTTATATTAGAATAGGTTACGTAGTCGCTTGTTTTTCAAAGTAGGTGCATAATTTACAGGTTTACTAAATACATGGCTGACCCATGACTATTTTTCAAATGGAAAACGTTAGATTTATATCAACAGTAAGTGACAGATAGATAAATAGTAAATTAATGAACCAACATTAATGATATCATTAGTACAAAAGATATCGGAAACTACGTTTCAGTACCTACTTAACAAGTTAAAGTTAAGGATTTTTTCGATCAGGATTAGCCTAAGCGACTAAAGAGCGGTGAGTAGCAGTAGAATTTGTGCCCAGTTTGCCCGGAGAAGTACTGCCACCACACCTGGTAATCTGCCGCCAAACAGTGATGCACGATGGAAGGGCGGAAGGGATACAAATATCTGTTATCAAAATAGACTGATAGATATAGGATATTCTACTTTCTTCGTGCAAACTCTCAATTCTTCAATTTGTGTAATTGAGAAATTAGGCATAAAGACATAGCTCACAGGTACAGTCTGGAAACTACCCAGACTTACTTCTAAACTAAGATGTTGCCATAACAGCCCAGTAACTTCTAAACATTTAATTATTTCCTTATTTGTTTGACTTGTTGACAGGCAAATGGACCGTTTATCCTCACCGGAGACTAATTTACATGAGAAATATTACACTCGGTGGACCTCTTTGCACTGCTTTGATCTATGTTTATCAGTGAGCATTTCTGGAATGAAATTTTGCTTTTATTAAGTGTGGAGTGAGGCGCGTAATAATGTTCCCTTTTCATCATCTAAATTACAAACGTTCTGGGCCCTTATATTAACTTAAATATGCGGAATTATACTGAAACCGTGTTGGTTATTGTACAAAAAACATTTCAAGCTAATATTTATTATATTTGGGGTGAAAAAGGTGACATGAAATACTTTACTACTTTTGACTGGCCTAATAGGTTAGTACTGGTTAGTAACCCTACCTTCTGCGCTGTAGGTCGTGGGTTCGATCCCCACTCAGGACAAACATTTATGTGACATTTGTACCATTGATGTTTGTTCTGTGTCTGGGTGTTAATATGTATGTATTTACAAAAGAAAAGTATATAAGTATTATATCAGTTGTCGGGTTCCCATGATACAAGCTATGCTTAGCTTACTTTGGGGCTAGATGGTGCTGTGTGAAATGTCCACCATTATTTATTTATTTATTATTTATTATTTACAGGTAACAACTTTAAAGCATACTTTAATACCAGTAACAAAAAGTAACACGAATAACTTAATTAATAAATAACCCACATAACATTCTCGAGAACTGAAAAAATACTAAGTAATTAAGTACATACCCTATTTTTTCTTTTGTAATATACATACAAACTGATATATATCACTCTGTATAATTATAACTCAGGAATTTGGTGTTTGGTACTTTGTAGTTATGCTACAGTTGTTACGAATTTCTCGTAATAACTTGCGTGAATCGAATATTTAGTTCTGCCTATTGCGTGAATTTGATTTGGTTAATATCATTCACCAGCAACTTTCTTATTTTCTAGGAATTGGTTTCATAAGTAGTAAATCGAGTGGAACTATACTTGTCCAAAAGTTAGTAGTCAGACCATAATATAAGTTTTGTGTTGAGAATAATATTTTCCAACACACTTTTTAAAACAAAACCTTCTTGTGAATCTCGCACTATTAAATTTGATGCAAATCATAAAAAAAGATGTATATTATGGGTGTTATTATGTATTATAGTGTATGTATTTACGAAAGAAAAGTATATAAGTATTATATCAGTTGTCTCGTTCCCATGACACAAGCTATGCTTAGCTTACTTTGGGACTAGATGGCGCTGTGTGAAATGTCCACATCTTTATCTTTATCTTTTGGGATAGGAATACCACGATAGATTCCACGAAACTCAATTTTGCATTTCTGCAATTCGATAACTCACGATATTATCGATTATAGTACCAATAAGGGGCTGGTACCCCACTCGTACCCGACACAAGCCGGCGCGGCGCGAGCCAAGCCCTACATTTTCTAGAACTTGTTAAATTTTAGTCGAAATTGTTTGCGAATGTTTCCAAAGCAAATTTGGCCGGAGGCGATACAATCTCGTACATTTCACTCATTTACTTTACCTTTACTCATATTTCCAAATAAATGGTTTATTGTGAGAGGCCTTGTCGTTTTTTGTGAGAAAATTGTGGCGTAAATATTTAAACCGACGTGTTGCTTGTGAATGGAAGCATATCGTTTATATAAGTAATTACGAATAAAATATAAGCGAGCCGAGAGGGCCTAAAATATCGACCACTTCATATTCAAATCACCGCTATTTAATATCTGCCTGAGCGCCCAAGCATCGGATTTTCGAAGATTATTGCAGATTAAGTTTATGTATGTTTCAAAATGATGGTCGTTGACTTCGTATCATCAACCACTAAGACCACTAAGAATGTTATGGCCTAGTATTATGGACAATATCAATCCAAAGTTCACTGACTCAAATAACATATTAAAGGAAATATCGTTAAAAACTGGCATGTCCTAAAAGCAAAAATTTCATAAAGATCAAACTATAGAAACGGAAAATAAGCAAGCAATATGAAAGCTATTTGAAAAAGTGTTACAATTATTCCCCAATGAAGATAAATCCAGTATATTTCCCCAGGTGGTTGCAGTTGTTTTAGCTGAAGATCAAGGACGGTCCGTCGTATCTAGCATTAATTTGTCTGGCCTCACAGCTCAGTTGGTAGTAACTCTGACTTCTCGTGGGTTCGATTCCCACCCAGGACAAACATTTATGTGACGACCATTGATGTTTGTTCTGTGTCTGGGTGTTAATATGTATTATATGTATGCATTTAAAAAAGTATATAAGTATCTGTTGTCTGGTTCCCATGATACAAGCTATGCTTAGCTTGGGGCTAGATGGCACTGTGTTAAATGTCCACCAATATTATTATTATTTTTAATCGGATATTTGCAGTTTTCGCTCATAGCATATTCATTAGAACATTAACTTAATTAGACTTAGAATATTCATTTGAATATAGTTAGCTATTGTCGATACTTGAATTATAAACAGAAAAAGAGAAATGTTAAACACTATAAATAAGGTATAGGTATTTCGTTATAATAAATCACGGTTAGCGCTAGTAGCGCGTTATCGCTGTAGCTAATAATTTAGAATTATTCTCTTACGAAGGTAATATTTCTGTTGATATTGCGGGAAGAAATGTCTCGCAAGCGTTACTGTTTTCCAGTATAAGCTATCAGATAATGTCACTTCGACGTAGTTATTGTTCAGGTGAATAGTCGTTAATCAAAATACTTAGTTTTATTAGAATTGGCGAATAAAGTAAGAATAGTTTTGATCCGTGGATCCGAAGATAAACAAACCATTAAAATGAAATAAAATTGGTAATTTATCCTTTAATTAAGATGAGATATATACTTAATTACTTACATATATATAAACAATTATATAACAATCAAGTTTATAGAAAGTAAGTAATATTTTTCTGTTATCTGAACCTAATAGGTATTAGTCATAGGTAAGTAATTAAGTTCTCAACTGATTTTACTGAAATTGACAAGAATCATAAAAGTAAGATTAAACAGACGAGCACAATATTTCTGAATAACCTAATTTTACCGAATTACGTACTTAACTGATTTTTGAATCACTATAGGTATTTGACTTACTTTTATTATGGTCACAAGTGTTAGTCACTTAGACAAAAAGCCTCGAAACATAAATGCTCTTGTAATTTCACCAGCTTCCAATCCGGAACAATAGTTATATAATAATAATTCAATAACTGCACCACTACAGACTAAACAAACTCCTTCCAACGTAGTGGGTGCGAAAGTCGTAAACAGAAAACAAGTTCTATTTAGAGTGGGGGCGTTGAAATCTACATGTAAATTTTATATTTTTTATAGCCAGCAGAGCCGAACTGTGTCCCAAGTGGTTTTAGGTTTTTTTTATTTGATGTAGTGACGGAACGAGCCGACGGCCCACCTGGTGGTAAGTGGTAATCTCGGCCCATAACAACCGATGCGGATTGGGTCCTCCCCTACTAGGTACGACAAGACCCAAGTCGCGTCGTAAGCGCCCGTAACTATGAGACGTGTAGGTGGAATGTCTCATGTGACTGTATTTTCACTGGCAACCACACCTTTCAAACCGGAACACAGTAACGCGAACGCGTTAATGCTTGGCGGCAGAAATGGTGGCAGTAGGTACTTCTCCGGACGAACTTGGCGAGAGTTCTACTGCTCTTATTATGTCATGCAATTTCCATTAAGAATTTGCTGGTTTCAGCAGTTCGAAGGGCAACTAAAAGTTACATACGTCTTTGCAATTTGATATTAGATCAATAATTTACAAACGAGATCCGATTCCTACGTTCACGCGACATGGATCGATTTGCCACAGCACATTTCTCAGTTACATGCGTCGCATTCGCCAGCTTAGGTACTCTCGATAATGCGCGTTATTTAGAATCTGTATTCAAGCGTCCGTCTGAGGCTATTCTGAATTGTGAAGAAGCTCTCGCTTCGCGGTCTTCAGGTGGAAGTAACGTAGAACAAAACTGATTACCATTTCTTTAGTAAACAACTAACAAACTCATCACTCCGGGTCGCTTCCCACAGAGGCGTAGGGAGACACAGATAAACAATTGAGTAATGTGAAACATCTATTATTTGGAAAGACAAGAGAGAATAAACAATACTAATAGGAAACTGAGGATATTAATATGTTCCGTTTTACGAGTATAAACCTCTACATTACCCCTGGGTTTTCTGGGGAATTATTAGTGATTAAACGAACTTACCTGTAAGTGAAGTTCTATCATAATTATGCTCGGCTTGTCCGAAGAGACTAGTGTTATGCGTAATTGTTATACTTGTAGTACCGCTTAGCGATCGCCATTCTTTTGCACTTATTTGAGGGTACCTGCAATCTCCGTGACAACATTTTGACATTTTTTTATAGGGTACTCGCACTTTTCTTTCTCGCTGCCTGCCGTCTTGTTCGTCATTTAGTTTAGAGTCAAATGAATAATGTTTCACAACACGGGTGGGTTGTCATTTGTAAGGAACTGTAAAATGGGTGGGTTGCTCTAGTCTCTTCGGACAAGCCGAGCATAATTATGATAGAACTTCACTTACAGGTAAGTTCGTTTAATCACTAATTATACTCGGCTTGATCCGAAGAGACTAGTGTTATGCGTAATTGTTATACTTGTAGACCTTTAGAGCCTAAGTGTGAAACATTACTCTAGAGCCCTTATTCTAGAGAGTTATAAATAACGCTTAGTGAGGATAAAACCATGTAAAATAAATTAACTATTCATTAATATAAGAATATATATAAAATATATAAAATTATTATTATTATTTATCAAAGTTATGAATTATTGCATCTGCAAATGAGTAATCGACATTTGATGTAATCAAAGGTCTGTAATAAAAAAGAAAGTGTCAGAGGTGGCGCTCCAGCCAGCTGTTCTTCTTATAACGTCCAGCTAACACAGTGTGTGTGGGCGCGCGTGACGGCGCGGGCGGCGCGGCGGCGCGGCGGCGCGGCGTGTCGCGTGCTGTGCGCGCTAGTAACGCCACCATGTGGACGTTTAATAGATATAAACAAACATTTTTACATTCCCGTGTAGGTGTTCTAAGTTTAACAAATAATACTGCAACGTTTTTGCAGGACATAATTCTGGTTTCTGATTATAAAACGGCAAAATCAATAAAAGGCTCGGGAGAGCCCAGTCTTGATGTTTTAATCAGGTCTATGATCTTGATCGAAATTCGAGATGTTGTGACCGATATATTATTGATTTTAATTTTGGAAAAGGTTTGGACCCTATGAGCGGTTACTAACGCTAGCAAAGTCACCATCTTCTTTGATAAACTCTCAAATGAAATTTCTTCTAAGGGATGAAATTTTTCAAAAAAAATATTTAAGCTATGGCAGGGTCCCATGTGGCTTCATATTTGGGCATAGGCGGACCTAAGTAATATATTCCTTTGAAAAAAAACGTTTGATGTTTTCATCAGAACCCACATGGTCTCCTACAACTAAAACGAGAGCGGAACGGCAACTATTTAGAGTTCCATATTGAGCTCCTTCGTTGTACAAAGAGGTAAAAAATGCTATGATTTCCGATATAGAACTATCATAAAAATCAGTATTGCTACGTAAACACTAGGCATACCACTTTTTGATATAAACATCATATTGCCTAATTGATTTAAGTGACAGAGATGCAAGCATAATGTCTAAAGCCGCTTGGGGAGTCTGCCGCTTAAGAAAACGCTGACTTGATAATATTGCGGCCACCAGGGTAATCTGTGAGTGAAGCTTGCGGGTGCTGGAAAGAGAGCACCGACAAGAGGAGACTAGACATTTTTTTTTTTTTTTTTTTAATTGGTTACCATGCATTTGCACGCAGATTCGTACCACCATAATGCCTCTGGTATCATCATTCATTATTTTTCGTAACGTCTAAAGAATAATATAAAAAGGTGGAAATACGTAAAACTAGAAACTTTTTATCTAGAAAAAACTAATTACAGCTCCCTTTCTATATCCGGGAGTACTAGTTCTACACTATCAAGTACTGAATGCCTTCTATAAGGTTCAGGCAGTAGACAGCGTCATGTTATTGGTGTGCGCTACTAAAATATGCTGCCAGGATTTCTAAATAATATATGTCCATAGAGCATTCTTGTTGAGCCGCTTGCCCGTAGTTGAGGCATCAAGAAAATGTCCTATAAATTTGATTTGTTCAAATGAACTTCGTTTATTACAGTCACATTAAACGGCTGGACAAGCGGAGACCAGTAAATCTACTACCTATTAGAGAAATAGATATTAAGTTTTATTAGTTTTTTTTTTTTTATAAATTGACAAACTTTATCAGCCAATCCGGAAACTATATATTTCTTTTTAATTCATACAATCTTCCTTCCCATGGAGGCCTGAGTATTTGTTATAAGATAATTGATTTTACAACGAAATATGCATATTTAGATATAGTTTTGCCATGGAATGAACAAGGGTAACAGTTTTAAAGCTGTAATAAAGTCCTCAGTTTTAAAATGTATTATTCTATTAACTTATTGAGGCTCGTTAAATTCGGTACAAATCTCATTTTGGTATTAAAAATGTACATAAATTGTCCACCACAGGCATAACATTCTAAAATGGCCCCCATTGATCATCAATAGCTGGCATCGTTTGCAATATTTCAGCATTTCATTAATTCCTTGAAGGAACATGGTTTGAAAATGGAATATGATTCATATGAATACCCTCCATTATTCATAAAATAGTGGCAGCCTCCCAGCGCAACTTACCGGTGGCGGCACCGACAGTAGGGTGGCAGCGGCTGCTAGCGGCGCTGATGGCGGCCGCTGGCAGACGCGGGACGCCGACTGTGCGACTGCTGGAAGGATGTCGCGTGAGAATCCTTCGGCGTCGTCACCGGGGGGTATCCTTTGACTTCGTGAATCCTGTCGATTTCCGAGTTTGAGATGGATTTTTCCAGTTTTTTGAAGGCGCCCCAAATGCCTTGCTACTGCATGGCTTTTGAGGAGAAATCTTCAGTTCCTTGCCAGATTTTTTTTATGGCTTTTGCAGCCTTTAGCGTCTCTGCAAAGTTCTCTCCAAATAAAAAACTATCAACCTTGGTATTCTGGAGAGATTCTTTCATTTCTTTCTTGACGAAGAATATGATAAAATTAAGTCTTGTGATTGAATCACTGTGTTGGCAATCACACATTGGTACGCCCAGTGTCAATGAGAAGACGTAAGAGATCGGTATTGTTGTCTTTCGAAGACATTACTTATATAGCCTGGGCGAGGCTTGAAATAGCGGAAGCCATTACGGCTTGTTTTGATTCTATCGCCTATCACGCTTAGTTACCAAATCAGAGAGCGCGACTTTAACTTCAGGGTTCAAGGACGGCGCTGCAATACCTATACAATTATTAGGTACTAAATATTTTTCGATGCAATCCTCCTTCGACAATCCCGACATTGCCACATGTTCAAAACGTACGGCTACGTCTCTTTGGATGTCATTTCCGAATTTTTTACTAAAAGTAAAGTCCACTCCAAGAATTTCCGGAATTTCAGCGTCTAACTCAGATGTGAAGTCATCTTGGGTCTCGATAATTGCAGGGAAACCTGCATCATTAGTCTGTGCCACTTGGACAGCATTTGGTACTTCCTCGGTAGCCAGCGCATGCGCCGCAATGCGCAATTTCTCCGCCTCAGACTGAGGAAGTACTGTATATATCGAGCATGGTTCCGCAGAGGGAGGAACGCTGTCTGCAGAACGAGTTACAGTAAACTTATTTTCTATTTGTTTTCTAATAAAATATATTGGCAGTATGAGATACTTTCATGAAAGGATAACCCCTAAAGTTACCCATGACACAGATCTCTTTGGCTACATGAAATACTGCATGCTCAAAACTGCGAGGTGAGCAGAGATAGTGAAGAGATAGCCTCAGAAGCTACCCACAACACCATATAACTGGCACGAGACAGCCCCAAAAGCTGCCCACAATACCGTTGCGATATATTCATGAGCATTGAAATCACGTCTGTAATTTTAAAAATTACTAACCAGTATGTTGGATCAAACGAATCTCTTTGGCTACATGAAATACTGCATGCTCAAAACTGAGAGGTGAGCAGAGATAGTGAAGAGATAGCCTCAGAAGCTACCCACAACACTATATAACTGGCACGAGACAGCCCCAAAAGCTGCCCACAATACCGTTGCAATATATTCATGAGCACTGAAATCACGTTGGTAATTTTATAAATTACTAACCAGTATGTTGCATCAAACGACCCGGTGATGATGTCCATGATGACACCTGCGATGCAGACGATGAGCTAGGTGATATCACTCGAACGCATCGTCGCTCGCTTCGATGCTCCACTGCGCTTCTTGTTACGATTAATTTCTTCTTCGATGATTTTTTCGTAATTTGAACCTTCATTCATCCGTTTAGACATTTTAGTTTCCTACTAATTTTGTTTTAAAACGAAAATCAAAATAAAATATTTCCTGCTATACGAGGGTGCAGAATGGCCGAGCACTAAAACGCGAATGACGAACAAGACGGCAGGCAGCGAGAAAGAAAAGTGCGAGTACCCTATAAAAAAATGTCAAAATGTTGTCACGGAGATTGCAGGTACCCTCAAATAAGTGCAAAAGAATGGCGATCGCTAAGCGGTACTACAAGTATAACAATTACGCATAACACTAGTCTCTTCGGATCAAGCCGAGTATAATTGTTGTATAGGCTACGTTGTTTAGGCCATAACGAAAGTTTCAGCATTCTGATAAGGAACACTTATGGCTCATTTTATTACTGTTTAATCTGTTTTTTTTTCACGGAGGCCCTGAAGCGAATACCTGATGTGTACTACAACTACTAATCCAGTCACTAGGTGTCTCAAATCCAGTGTGGGGAAGGGATAATAGTGTTATTCAAAAAGGCTCTTTTAAAATTTTTGGTGCTAGGTTTTTTTTTGTTATTCTGGTGGCGGAACGAGCTGACGGCCCACATGTCACATGATTTCCTGACGATATTTTGCTTCATCTTTCGAGACCGTGGTATAGGGCGTAATTATATGTTAAGTGAAGAATCTCATTCGTAACCTCAGAATTTGAGCCAGAGCCTTTCAATTTAAAAGTCGGAGTCTGTACCACTGAGCCACTACTCTCTTGTGTGTCGTGTAAGTTTGTTTGCTGTTTGTTCACGTCAGGATTCAAACCGGCGCAATCCGGATTGAAACTCGGAGTCAGTACAATTATAGTGTGTCATGTGTCTGTGTACTGTGCTTAGGCCGGCCTTAAAAATATGACATTCCAAAAATGATGTTTATCAATCACTTAGTGAATCTGTACAAAATCATTACCGTATCGGTACCGTCTTCGTATTACATTTTCGGACGCGGCGATGCGGAAAGTAAAGTACTTCCGATTAAATTCGATCACCCATTGAAAACGCTAAGCATTTGAAATCATGGTCGCAACGATAAAAGGAGTTTGCTCAAAACAATTTGCAGTCAAATTCGCCTATCTATACAAATAAATAAAATTGGAGTGTCTGTTTGTTATATTAAAATAACCGCTTTTTACTAAGTGGATATAGATGTACACACGGTACAACCAAAACAACATTTTTAAAAAATTTTGTCGGTCTGTCTGTTCCGGCTAATCTCTGAAATGGCTGGACCGATTTTGACGGGACTTTCACTGGCAGATATCTGATGTAACATGGAGTAACTTAGGCTACTTTTCCGAGGTGTAAAATAGGGGTGCGTGATAAAACCGAATTCCACGCGGACGAAGTCGCGGGCAACAGCTAGTCACCGATAAAAGTAGGGGCGTGCAGACCGGCGCGGCGCTGTGGTGCTGAAAGTGAGCCTTGTACGTGCAGCTCACACAGAATACTAACATATAACATAAAGTTCGGATGTATGTTTCACGCGTTTATTGCGCAAAGCATGTAAGGTTTTTTTCTAATGTGATTTATGTGAATCGAGCTGAAGGCCCTCCTGATGCTAAGTGGCAACCGACGCCCTTAGACAACATCAATACGACTCCTCTCCATCAAAGTAAGAGATGACTCAAATCGCATTGCGTTGCGTTGCGGGTGTTACCCAGACGATGGATGACCCAATGATGACGTTTTCCGCTCATTTCTGTATCACTTGACTCATGTCTTGCCTCACAGCTTACTCATATTGCAAATCAAAACCATGAATCTAACCAGCAATACATTATATCAGGCATCTAATTATTACTATAATAATAATAATAATAATAATCTTTTATTATATTTCAAAAATATTGCCCGATAGCCCCCAGTTATAAGATACAATATAATATATGAAATTATAGGAATATATAAATCATTAAATTAGATAATACCCTCCAAAAAACCTTCTAAATGTGGAGTTATCTACGTATAATTTTGAAAAAAAAACAATCAAACTGACACTTCTTTCAATGTTGGGTATAGATACATTGAAAAAAGTTAATATGAAAATGTGAAATAAAAAAAACAGAAGGGTCCTATTGAAAGCGTCCAATCGGACAAATTAACTAGTCAAGAGCACGAATATATAAAAAACTGATGGATTATAAACATTGGTGCACGTTTCAAAAAGCCCCAAATTAAGCTTAGCTTTTACTATGGGTACCAGAAAACTACGTATAAAATTGCAGCCGCATGAGACGTAACATCTCCGTCTCGGGGTGATCAACGCAACGCAATGCGACCTGAGTCATCGCGTACTTTGGTGAGACTTGAGTCGCATTGTTGTTGGATATGGGCGGTTACCATTTAAGATCAGATGGGCCGTATGCTCGTTCCGTCACTTATACCACACATACTAACATCCAGTCATGAGTGGGAATCCAACCCACGGCCTACAGCGCAGAAGGCACAGTTACTACCATACCAGTTAAGCTGTGAGGCCAGTCAACAATAAAAGTTCAAATCGCTAAAAGCTCAAATTACAAACATGCATTTCGAAAATCAAAGAATCTGAGTATAATACTCGGGTGTAGTTATAAAACTGTTTGTACCAGGAGGGCACGGTCGAGCGAGCAAGCTTGCTGAACGACTGCGATATATAAGCGGATTTTGCAGGTCAGAGGACACGAACCGGCTTCTGAACTCCTAAGATAGTCTTAACGGTTGTATGTTTAGAATTTTGATGTAAGGTCACGGCACTTAGAGCTGGGGGCTAACAATCGTGTTTTACGCACACGTATTGAATATTTACTGCTAATATGTCAAAGTCAAAGTCAAAAACTTTATTTCCATAGAATTCATAAAGGCTTGGAAACGTCAATAATATTCAAAACATAAGGTCACGCGTATGCTTTTACATAATGCGGAATTATATGACTGGCCTCACAGCTTAGTTAGTAACTCGGCCCTCTGCTCAGTAGATCGTGGGTTCGATTCCCACCCAGGACATTTGTGTTGGACAAAGATGTTTTTTTCTGAGTGTGGGTATTATTATGAATTATGTGTATGTATTTAAAGTATTTAATAATATTTTTTAAAGTTTAAAGTATTATATCAATTGTCTGGTTACCATAAAAAACGCTGTGCTTAATTTGGTGGTAGACGACTGTGTGAAATTTTCAAAAAACCGAATGTATATACAAAATAATAGCACATAAATCTTGTCATGCAGAGAATAAAAGAATATTTTATTTCACAATATTATAGTCAAATCTAAGCAAACTAAACTCATAATAATAATATTTGAAAACGATTTAATATTATTATTTTAGAAACTAGATGTAAATTAGTATGAAAATATTTGTTATCCAAACGCAATGCAAATAAAATATACCTACTCGTATATTCATAACCCTTTTGACATCCGTATTTTCTTCACGGAAAATTTGGACCACATTTTAGTTTCCCGGAAATCTATCGGGTCGGGAAACGATCAGTCCGACTGTCTGTCCGGGAATTTATAGGTGTAAAAGGAAACTAACGAATTGATGGCTTTTCTGCGTACAGCTTGCCTTTGAAAATAGATTGAAAAAACCGGCGGATTACCGTAGTTCAGGTTTAGCTGCATTTATTTATCATTCATATGCTATATACTTTATTTAATATAACGAGGGATCATCTTTAAGCATATATTTTAACTTAATACGTAACATACCCTCTTCCTACGTCACTCAATTCTAACATTTCACCTACTTAGAGATTATTTTCGAATAAGCTTGTACGCATATGCCCTTCCGATATAGCCCTATGACGTAGTTAGAACATAGTTAATAAGCTTGTACGCATATGCCCTTAGCCATATGACGTAGTTAGAACATAGTTAATAAGCTTGTACGCATATGCCCTTCCGATATAGCCCTATGACGTAGTTAGAACATAGTTAATAAGCTTGTACGCATATGCCCTTCCGATATAGCCCTATGACGTAGTTAGAACATAGTTAATAAGCTAGTACGCATATGCCCTTTTTTACGAGCTTATAATTCTTAAAGATTTTTTCTAATCCACTCTTTTAAGTACCTTTTATATATTTTATTCCCGTCCATTAGTAACGTAAGCGTTATTGGAAAAATAATAAATATTTTTTTTATGTGATACGGTTACGGAGCCGACGGCCCACCTGGTGTTAAGTGGTAACCTCTGCCATAACAACGATGCGACTTGGGTCCTCCCCTACTAGGTATTCCCCTACTAGACCCAAGTCACATAGTATGCGCCTGTAAGTCTGAGACGTGTGGGTGGAATGTCTCATGTGCCTGTAATTTCACCGGTAACCACACCTTTCAGACCAGAACACAGTAACGCGAATGCGTCACTGCTTGGCAGCAGAAATGGGCATGGTGGCAGTACTTCCCCGCACGAACATGGCGTGAGATCTACTGACCTTGAGAATCAACAGATCAAGGTCAGAATCAAGATCAATATGAATATTGAGCCTCAGATTATGTTTGTTTGTGCGGCCGCCCGTAAGTTTACAATTAGCCCACGGCTTCGTACAGCCAGTCACCAAACTATCTCCATGTAATCTCTTTTGCTGCATGAAATAAGGGCAACCTTACAAATCAACACACTATTGCTATTATAATATTAGTGTTAATACGCATTAGCAGCAGCATTGCCTTCTCTGTTACTGTTTGTGGTCAAAAAGTTTGTCCCTTGTCCAGCAAGGAGTTGCGGGAGTTCTCTCAGAAAAGAGAACAGGAGTATGCCACGCTCGACGCAGCGCTGGTTTTGAGAAGGAGCTAATAATATCCCAGACGGAATCTTTTTCTCTGCCCCGACTAAGGTACTAAATACTTATACATAAAAACGTGACTCAATGTAAGTAATCAAAACCATTTTTGAAGTGATTTAGTAAGAAATAGTAAATTACTACTTATACATCGTAGGTTACCCACCTACAATAGCGATTAAGTAATTACCTACTTTAAGAACGAATTTTAGAAGAATGTAGATACCTGTCTGCCACAGCTTCCGTTTTTATAAATCAGACAAGAACCTTTTTTAAATACTTAATTGTACTGTTCAGTATTTATAACCAAGTAAGCACTAAGTACTGGCATAATCATTCGTGTCAAATAATGGATGATCGGTCCAAGCTACACGAATTCACCATTGAAACGCGTCTTATTCTAAACCAATAACGAGCTACATTCTTCAAGTTACTCACTCAATCCTTTATTTAACAGCTACACCCCGCAGCGGTCGAAATGCTCAGCAATGCGGTCGCAACAAAAAATAAACACTACACAACACAACTTCACACGAGCAACACTTCAAATTTGACTTTGAATACGCTGTTTCAGTTAAAAAGTTGGCAACAGAAAGTTGCTGTTGTTTTTGGTCGTTATGAGGCGCACACGTGAGCTCGGACGCCGGCCGGTCGAGCCGTGCTGAGCGGGGAACTGACTGTCAAACCGACCAGCTGGTGCGCCACTCTGGCGGGCGAACTCACAACTAAACGAAGCCTTCCAGAGAAAGTATGTAACTCACGGCTTCGTGAAACTAAGATAAGGCTGGATAATACCAAATGACCATAATTATAAGCAAATAGATTTAGATTTACAGGTTACTTAATAATAATATAAAATTATTAATGATTGATGCAGGTATTGAGTCACTTTTCCTTGTCTTTTAATTACTGACAAAATTTATGACAGACCTCACAGCTCGGACTTCTGTGCTATATAGGTTGTGGGTTCTTCGATTCCTACCCGAATATTTTTTATGATGAACATAGATATTCGTCGTTTCACACGTTCACACTTTCATCAAATTCATAGGTTTCATAGGTTAGGTAGGTAGGTACCTAGTAATCAAAATACCGTTCGGAAATATACAGGGTTACAGGAAAAGTCGTGCTAGATCCGTTAAGGGCGTGGAGTACCCATCATTTCTGACTTATTTCACTATGAAACACCCTACCCTAAACTTAACCCTTTTCGAGATATTCGACTTTTAATTTTTTATTGAATAATGCCGATTTTTAGGCTACGAAATTTATTTTTGTTTATTTTGTGTATCTTATTATTATTATTATTGCATTTTTACATGTGTAATAAGATGCTTTAGGACATCAATCATTAAAATAGTGCATAAGTTAATTGAATAGACCGTAGTAGACAAGTGAAAGTAAAAAAATAAAAAATATATTAGCAAGCTTATTTTTCTCTAAGGGATATCTAAAAAAAATATTATGACACTTGTTCGGCAGATATTTTTTAAAATATCTACGTTTCATCAGCTATCTAACGAGGTATAATAATCTAGGGTTTTATTCAAATGCATTGGAAAAAAATTAGTTTCATAGGCGACAGTGGAGAAGAAAATTTATACTTAGCCCTAAAAAGTAAAATAAAACATTAGGTATGCATGAAATGTCATTTATTAAAGGTTTTCACACAACTTTTTCTTATTCTACAGTTCATGTTCAACATGGCCGCCTCTATTTCTGAAACATTGTCGCATCCTTCTACGGAGACCAGTCTTCACTACTCCAGTGGTCAACGTGGTCCTCATTTTATTTGCTGCATCCACAATCCTTTCTCTTAAGTCTTCCACAGACAAAACTGGATTCGGCTCGCTGTACACAAGACTTTTCATGCACCCCCATACATGAAAATCCATGGGAGTTAGGTCCGGACTTCTTGCTGGCCATGGCAACGGCCCACCTCGTCCTATCCATTTGTTTGGATAATTTGTGTCCAGCCAGTCTCTGACACTTCTCCTGAAATGGGCAGGGCAGCCATCGTGTTGGAACCACATGTCCCTGATCAGGTTGAGTGGCAGATCATCCAGCAAATCACTCAAGTCTGCTCTCAGGAAATTTTCGTAGCTTTCCCCATTTAGATTATCCGGGAGAAAGTAAGGTCCAATCAAATGATTAGAGATAATGCCCATCCACACATTCACGCTGAATCTTCGTTGGGACCCTTTCACTCTTTTCTTATTGGGATTCCTTAGTTCTTTTGGGGCCCAGTAATGGACGTTGTGATAGTTGGTTATGCCATCTTTATCAAATTTGGACTCATCCGTCCACAAGATATTTCTTAGAAAATCTGGGTCTTCTACGTCAGCATTTAGCATAAATCTGCAAAAGTCCAATCTTCTCGCGGGGTCTCCTTCTTCAATAACGTGTACCGGCGTGTAATGGTACGGGTATAGGCCAGCAGTATGCACTGTAAACCACACTCTCCATTGCGAAAGTCCCAGATCACGGGCAACAATATTAGTGGAAGTAGTCGGATCCGCTCGAAAGCGTTGCACTATCTCATTGTCCTGTTCTTCGTCGTCAATTCGTGGTCTTCCCATGTCTGTATTTCGTCTCAAAACAGAGCCAGTTTCTTTAAGTCTTCGATAAACTCTGTCAAAACAGGCCACATCCGGCACTCGACGACCGGGGTAGCGAGTTATGTATTCGTTACGAGCTTGCGCAGACACAACTACTTTTTTCCACGAAATGTAATACAAACCCTAGATTGTTAGACCTCGTTAGATAGCTGATGAAACGTAGATATTTTAAAAAATATCTGCCGAACAAGTGTCATAATATTTTTTTTAGATATCCCTTAGAGAAAAATAAGCTTGCTAATATATTTTTTATTTTTTTACTTTCACTTGTCTACTACGGTCTATTCAATTAACTTATGCACTATTTTAATGATTGATGTCCTAAAGCATCTTATTACACATGTAAAAATGCAATAATAATAATAATAAGATACACAAAATAAACAAAAATAAATTTCGTAGCCTAAAAATCGGCATTATTCAATAAAAAATTAAAAGTCGAATATCTCGAAAAGGGTTAAGTTTAGGGTAGGGTGTTTCATAGTGAAATAAGTCAGAAATGATGGGTACTCCACGCCCTTAACGGATCTAGCACGACTTTTCCTGTAACCCTGTATAATAAACGTTATGTAAAGTAAAATTTTAAACGGGCTTTGATAGCGAGATCGATGCTGTGGCCCCCTCTAAACAAATAAAAATCGGTAAAAAAACTTTTAAGTTAAACAGTTTTATTTTATGTGCACTGAAAACTACAAAATAAATAAATAGTTACTTACCTATCAACCTACGTTGGTGATCTCGGTCATTAATATCTCTGATGGTAGTGGTTGTCATAACATGAACCATGTCAGCGGCCGAAAGGCAGTTCATGAAAGAACACTAACACCAGGGTTTGCTTGGTAGGTAAACTAAGCAGCCCACACTATAACAAGTAGGTATTTTGACCTTCTAGTTCAGAAATATTTTAGTACTAGGCAGAATAGCTTTTAGGCATATTAGACTAAAATAAAAACGTGGGGCCCATTAACTATTTCTGTATTACTTTCTACTATACTAAATGTGGATTGCATCATCATCCTAGCGGTTTATCCTGGTCGCATCCGAAACCTCATAGCTCCGGAGTCCAGGGTTCGCTGAATCGACTAACTATAATCTAAAAACTACTATAATCGTACCAAAGTATATATACCAAAGTATAAGATATGCTCTGCCATAGGTATGATTTCAGAGGGGCCCCACGTTTTTATTTTAGTCTAATATGCCTAAAAGCTATTCTGCCTAGTACTAAAATATTTCTGAACTAGAAGGTCAAAATACCTACTTGTTATAGTGTGGGCTGCTTAGTTTACCTACCAAGCAAACCCTGGTGTTAGTGTTCTTTCATGAACTGCCTTTCGGCCGCTGACATGGTTCATGTTATGACAACCACTACCATCAGAGATATTAATGACCGAGATCACCAACGTAGGTTGATAGGTAAGTAACTATTTATTTATTTTGTAGTTTTCAGTGCACATAAAATAAAACTGTTTAACTTAAAAGTTTTTTTACCGATTTTTATTTTCTTGTTTTTAGTATTTAGTGAAATTGTCTACCGAATATTCCTCATTCTATTTAATTCATTCAGTGCATCATTATTACATGGCTGGAAGATCTTGGAAGCATATTAGGTAATCTTTCACTGACCTCAAAGATATCTTGGGCAAACAACACTGCTTGTCCGCGGAAACCGTAGGTACTGCCCGTATAGCCCAGTAAATTTTACGATTTTAACAAACGGGATGATTCTACACAGCAATCGCTGCTCTGCTTGCGTCAGCGCTTGAATCTCATCTGGTATTGAACCTGGATCCAGATTATTCCAGTACGCCTTTGATGGTGCTATTGTTTTATTACTGGTCACATGTGTTTGGCAGCGCGAACATAAAAGTAATGTTGTTTTTGAAGACAGTTCTGCAGGTAGATATCCTAATGCAGCTGTGTTGTAACGTACAGTATGAATTTGGTTAGGATAACAATGCTTCGTGCAAATGTCACAAACGTGTATACACGATGTGTTAATAGCATTTTCAAACGCTTGTACATGATTTTCATGATGATTGATATTTAACCTGTCGTGGCGTTGCTCAGGTGTTTCTGAAGCTTCTAACTCCTTTCGTCTCTCACGCCGTCCTGTTAACCTGGCCTCATGTTGCTCAAGTGTTTCTGACGCTAATAGCTCTCTTTGTCTATTACGTTGTAATCTTAGCCTGGACTCATGACGCTCAAGTGTTTCTGACGCTATTAGCTCTCTTCGTCTGTCACGTTGTGATGTTAGCCTAGACTCATGACGCTCAGATGTTTCTGATGCTAACAACTCTCTTTGTCTGTCACGTTGTGATGCTAGCCTGGACTCATGACGCTCGGGTGTTTCTGACGCTATTAGCTCTCTTCGTCTGTCACGTTGTGATGCGAGCCTGCACTCATGACGCTCAGGTGTTTCTGACTCTACCAGCTGCCTTTGTCTGTCACGTTGTGATGCTAGCCTGGACTCATGACGCTCGGGTGTTTCTGACTCTACCAGCTGCCTTTGTCTCTCACGTTGTGCTATTAACCTGGTATCATGTTGCTCAGGTGTTTCTTTTTTTTCTTCTTTCCGTTCTCTTCGTTTCTGTAGTCGACTATGGGTTTCATTTTCACTTTCCTTTGCACGTTTCGTTCTATACTTTTCTTTTGCCTTTTCGAGCCTTCTTTTTCGTAGTTTCGTTTTTATTTTTGTTTGCTTTTTTATTTATTGTTACCATGTTGTTCCCACGATTAAGGGGCATTTTGACGGTCGACCCCCCCCCCCCTCCCCAGAGGTCCAGTAAAGGGACAAGGCTTAATATACAACAAGATGCGCCCAATCTTGAGGGGGAAGCGCTTACGACATTACATTTTTATCCACCCTAATGCCATACAGTCCTCGGCACGTTTTAACCTATTACCTTAACTTGGGTGGTATAGCTACCGCTTACTAACGAGGTATCTAATTACGTATTTTTTTTATCTGCCCCTCTAACGTCACACAATCTTGGACGCAACAGTTCTCGACACGACTAATCATGCCCCCACCTAATACGCCATTTTGTAACAGCGTCCATCTTGAGTTTGAAATTTTGACATAATGACAGTATTCTGCAGTGTAGTCCTATTATTTGATACCCATATTGTGGTGGTTGTGGAAAAATATGTACCTAGTCCGCCATATTGGAACGGCGTCCATCTTGAATTTTAAATTTTGACATAATCGTCGTGTTTTACTAGTGTAGCCCTTTGATTTGATACCCATATTGTGGTGGTTGTGGAAAAATATGTACCTAGTCCGCCATATTGGAACGGCGTCCATCTTGAATTTTAAATTTTGACATTATCATCGTGTTTTACTAGTGTAGCCCTTTGATTTGATACCCATATTGTGGTGGTTGTGGAAAAATATGTACCTACTCCGCCATATTGGAACGGCGTCCATCTTGAATTTTAAATTTTGACAAAATCATCGTGTTTTACTAGTGTAGCCCTTTGATTTGATACCCATATTGAGGGGGTTAAGGAAAAATATGTAATCCGCCATTTTGTATCGGCGGCCATCTTAGATTTATAATGTTATTGATTTTATTATATTGTATTGTCATCTAAATTAAATGTGTGTACCAAATTTCAGATCAATCTGACAACGGGAAGGTGCTTAAATTTCAATTTCTAATTTTGACCCAAATAAATTCCGTACGGGTCGAGCTAAATAAAACCGTTTAAAAATAGAGCGTATCAGATCCGACGAGCTATTGGAGTTTACTGATGCGTTCAATATAAGATGCAACATAACGACTCCACTTTTTGTTAACGGTCGATTTTACGCTCCATCTAATTTACATACAGTCGGCTATATAAGAAAATCAAATCTTAAGGGGAAACTCTAATTAACAAAATATAAGAATCACAAAAAAACACGTTCAAAAACGGCCAAAACAATCTTACCTCCTTTGTGACTCACAAGCGCGGCAAGCAAGCGTCATGGCGTCGGCTGGGGAGGGAGGATATTGACTTGCGGCGAAGCCAGTGCGCATGCACCTAATAATCATGTGTTTCTGTTTTTAAGCTTCAAACACTATTATTGAATTAGAACATATAATCCACTGGACATTATTCTACTACATTACATAAACGTTTAAGTTTTTGTTGAGATTTTCGGTTTGACGCGCGATGTTTTAGAGGTTACCCAGGCGGTGTGACCTTGACCTCTGTAGGTATAGTAATTAACTATGTAGGTATACCGTGTTTGTAGTTTGATGCGGATAAACTTTTGCGTGTAACCTTTTGTGGTTTTTATGGCAACATGAAAAAATTAGGGGTGTTATGTTGCTTTTAATTTTTGAGTGGTAGAAAATTAGTAGGTAATTGTATAAAATGTTAAATAATACCTACGATTATATTGCTTATTGAGTCGAATGTTTACATGGGATTTAAAAGTGAATGCACTCACCTTATTTGTTATTCTAAATTGAGATATTATAATCAGCCTAGTTTCAACAAGGGAGAGTGAATTGTGAGCGAAGCGAAGTCTTTAGGTACATTATAGATATTGAAGAAAACTAATATGGGGGGTTTTTATTAGAGCAACTGCACAAACATAGCAAAACAGTTTTTAGAATTTTTTACAATCTGTCTGTATGTTTGTACTCGCAAAATTACGCATATTCTCGTCAAACATACAGATCTACCGTTTTTTATGTGCGTGTTGTTATGTAGGTATTATTTTAAGTATTATAAAACTTTTAAAAGTCTTATACTTTTTTATTAAATTCCTATAATCAAAACAATTACAGGCAACTGAGACATTACACCATCACCTCTCAAAGTTATACGGGTGCAACACAATGCGATTTGGATCTTTCTATACATAACGACACTCAAAAAAAAATGTCTCAATTTAACAAATAAATAAGATGTTACTAAACTAACAAAACTGCTACTAAATGGTGCCAGTCATACTAGGATTCCTTGAGTTAGCAGTACGTTCTACAACTCCTAGCCGGGGACCGCTACCGATATATATCAAACGAACGTTTGCCCCAAGCGAGAATCAAACCTGCATCATATGGTCTAATTATTATTAAGTCTTACCTAATTAAAGGTCAGGTAAATAGAATTACGAAAATAAATTTATCATCTGCCGGTAAAATTAATAGATTTCCATCATCAGCGAAGTATTGTTGTGTTGCGGAGACCACCGCGCACCGTCGCGTCGGTGTCGCGTCGGTCGCGTCGAGCTCTGTAATGCAGCCATATCTAAGCATTGGCTAGTCGCCAAAATTCCTTAGATTTCGTGCGAAAGTCACTTTTTCTCGGTTTCACCCTCATTCAGAGGAAAGAAAGGAAGTAATTACTTAGATTTATAGTATCAAAGGAAAAGTCATTGTGTCGGTTACGGATTCTTTTGGAGCTCGGAAAGCTTTTTGTCATTTATTTACCTACCATCAAACTATAGACAGATAGATAATACTATATTGCCCACCATACACGGAAATTTCGTAAAGATTCATATTTAAGCTAAGGTAATACAATGGGCGGCCTTATCGTGAACTTATCTAACTTATCTAACAGTGATTTCTTCCAGACAACCTTTACTTATACTTATTTTTTATAATATCGAGTATCTTGCGTCTGCGTATAACGGCAAGAATTCTAAGTATGTCGGCCAATTCTTACCAACTTCAAACAAAGGTTCCCCTTTAGTATACACAAATAGAGGCCTTTTTACCGGCACGATAAGTAAAGTATAGATAAGTAAGAGTATGATACAAGTCAAATTAAAAAATGATATATATGTAGGATTTTAAGTAAAGTTAAAGCGGAAAATAAAAACAATGATACTTCTCACACCGGGCCAAGAGCAGGGCCAAAGTAACTGACTAGAAATAAGAAGTACCTAGTTCAAAATGTACAAACGAGATGGAACTAATAAGGCTTTCAGTATTTTAAGATGCAAGGTTTATGACTAAAATCTGTTATGAAAAGCGCTGAAAGTTCCTAAATGGTTCATGTTCTAGCTTTGTTTCGAAACTTACAAGATAGTACCATAAGTTGATACTAGAGGGCGTTAATTTTCTCAACGCTGTTTTCATTGAGTCAACTTCGTGTTGCTAACTTGGAGACTATGAGTCTTATGCCGTTCAATGCAGATGGCGCCGCCCGCCACTCAGAATAATTAAAACGCGCCGAGCGCTGAGCCCGGTGGCATAGTGGTAGTCAAAGTCAAAGTCAAAAACTTTATTTCCATAGATTTCATAAAGAAATGGTAAGGATCTAGACTTTCAATCCGAAGGTTGAACTAATGTGTTTATGCTTGAAGAAGTTATGTGTGCTGTACAATGTTCTCAAAACGGTGAAGAAAAACATTATCACGAAACTGCATGCCAGAACAAAAATGTATACAGATATATACCTACAGATCCAAATGGGCGCCTTTCTTCTCACCGTTCGAGAGTAGGCATGTCCCTACAGTGGAACATTAAGTCTGGTACGGATTGTAAACCAATGAAATCGATTAAAACGTAGGTCAATGAGGTAGGTATTGAATAAGGACTAATAACTCAGAAGGTTCATAATGGCGGCGGCATCGGCACGGACCTGTGACTAATTACCGTTATAATTACAGCTTAAGGTGCTTTTAACTGTTTTGTTCCCTTCTTTTATACTGGTCAATAAATAATAGTAAAAATATGGGTATCTTTTATTTTGTAAAGTAAGATGTGGGCAGGTTTGAAAAAACAATAGGCTGTATAAAATATGGCAGTAGAAAAATATCTTAACTTTCCTACTTACTAACATTCTGGCATAAAGAGACAATCTTGTATATACACAGACAGTGTTATTTAATATCGGGGACAAGCAGGAAATTCTATTCTATTCTATTATATGTATTATAATAGAATAGAATAGGATTGAATGTGAAGGAAATGTGATTATTATTTTTGTACTTCATGTTATTTGCTGCTGGGAATAGGCCTCACCTGACATCAGGTTTAGAATGGGTTACATTACAGATCATGTTCATTTTTTTGACGAGATAATTAATAATAATTAAGTATGAAGATGAGATTTGCAGTCTGAGAATAATTTTGCAACTGATGTATATTTTTGTGTTAAATGGTCACAGGAATGGCAATACTTTATTTTACTTATTACTTACCTATTAAAGTATTATTAGTTTAAAGGACCAAAATGATATGAATTCTTAAAACTACTTATGGGCAAGTTTGTATCTTAGATTTATATGATTTTTGTCTATCATTTCAATATCTATATCAACAACTCGTGAAAACGTCACTGTTTGCTATTATTTTGTTAATTCTTTCTGGTGTATGTTTACTCAGCGTACATCAAAATATTTTCATTGCTCCACTCTCCAAGGCTTGATAACACCTGCAATTAGCATATTCCAGTTTATTTATGTATTAAATAAAGCAAACAAAGCGCAGCGTGATAAACGAATGACACAGCTCGATTCAAAGAGCTTGGTAAGTTTATTAAAATAAGTGAGTAATCCTTTCTTTATTTACGACTTTTCCGTATCACATAATAACCGGTAGGGGCTATGAATTATAACAATTTACTTACTTTAACGACGTCTTTATTAGGGATATGATGTAAAAGTCACTGTGAGTGGCTTCAGCGAAGAATAAATTGGTGTTTTGTAACATGTTTGGTGGCGTTCCAAGAAATAAGAAAAAAAAAATTGAAACCTAAACTTTGAATTGTCAGTAGTACGGTACTGTACTACTAACTCTGCAAACTTTGTGTGGACAAAATTATCTTCTATTACGTTTATTTAGGATTTTTTGCTAATAGTACTGCAGATTTTTCGCGACTTCTCACTTCGAAGTGAACCACTGTTATAAACTGTTATCTATACATATAAAATTGTAGAAAAGTGGTGTCTGTACAATGGAAATATATAAAAAAAAAGTAGCAGGGGTTGTTATTATATCGATGCCGAACCCGAAATTGTTTTTTTTTTTTTTTTGTCTGTTTGTCTGTTTATCTGTTTGTCTGTGTGTTTGTGCACGCTAATATCAGAAACGGCTTATTCGATTTAGATACGGTTTTCAGTAATATATTGTAGTAAGCTTCACTTAACATTTAGTGTTTATTTCATGTTAATCGGTTCATAAATAAAAAAGTTATGTCAATTTAAAGAATCACGGCGAACATTTTTAACGTACAGAATACGTACTACACGCCTCGCGCCTGAGCGTCCGTGGCTATATAAAGCGCGCTGAGAGCCGCGAAACGTGAAAGTTTGTATGGATGTTTGTTACTCTTTCACGCTCAAACGGCTGAATGGATTTGGATGAAATTTGGTACCAAGATAGCTTATATCCTGGCTTAACACATAGGCTACTTTGATCCCAGAAAAGTGCAGTGTTCCCGTGGGATTACTTATTCACCGCGGGTAACACCGCGGGGCACAGCTAGTACTAATAATATTTGTTTTAGAAAGATCATTATCATCGGCCCACTTAACTGCACTGCAGTACATAATCAGCTGTACTCCAAGAGCTGTGAGCAAGTAAGCAATAAATCACTAGATAATGGAGTGTACGTAATGTTGCATTAACATAGCTCTGCCTGTAGTTATGGAAGTTTATTCCACAACTAGGGGCAGTTCCACCCCTATTACATAAGAAATACGGTCCATAATTCAAAATTTCAAGCCGTTGGCTAAACAGCTGGTAGTCTTGAGTTTGGAGGATATAATATGACGTATACAACTGCATATTTTTTCAGTGCACTTAATTTTTTCAAAGTATGTAATTAAATCTAACAACTCTTCGAGGAGAATGCCAGGATAACGGAGGACTTAATGACGTTTTACTTGGTTGCAAGAGAGTTGCTAGTTTGTGATAAATTTTGCAATATTTTGCCTTTAACAATATTAATGCAGAAACGGTCATGAATGGAATGATTTGTGTTTAAAAAAATAAGGCTGCGGGAGCTACTCCCAAGAAGGTTATCACTTGGATTGTTTACCCTGTGACTGCAGAGTCAGGACACAATTTTCTTTGTAATGAATATGGCGAAAAAGTTTTATATTAGTTGGTATTGTTTTTTTATGTGGTGTATGTGATTCATTGAATAATTGAAGTGACGGAACGATCTGACGGTCCACCTGATGTTAAGTGGTAATCGCCGCCCATAGACAACAGCAATACGACTCAAGTCCTCTCCACCAAAGTACAGATGACTCAAGTCGCGTTGCGTTGCGTCCATCACCCCGAGACGGGGATGTTACGTCTAATGGGCTTGCAATTTCACCGGCACCCACTCCGTTCCACCGGAACACAGCAACACGAGTGCATCACTGCTTGGCGTGATGTACAAGGTGCTGGTGTGGTTGAAAATGTAATATTAACGGCTTCTATTATACAAATTAAATAAATATTGGTGGACATTTCACACAGCGCCAAACTAAGCATTGATTGTACTATGAAAACCAGACAGCTATTATATAATTTAGATAAGATCGTGTAATATTGAAACACCCCAGCGCTGCCTCGATATGAAGTAACAAATTAGAAGTGGACTTTACGACTGAATTAGGGAAAACGCTGACGGCTTAAAGCATAAGTGGATACTTACTAAACTGAAACTTCGCGCCGAGACTCCGCCTTTTCTCTCTCAACTTATTCCTGAGTATTCGCCTCTTCAGCCGGTTGAGGACCACGTCAGCCTCGTCCACACTCTCTGAAGACGAAGTGCGAGTTAGAGCACCACTCATTGACTGACTTCTCTTTGCAAACAAACTGACGATTGGATTTCTAGACTCGATCGCCGATATACCACGTCTATACATTTTCAAACGTTTTTTCATTTCACAATTCACCGCAGCGACCGTTATATAGTCATCGGACGCACTATCGTCAGTTTTACGACACATTTTAGGCGGACGTCGCTTTGTTGGCGATTCGATTGTCCGTCTGTATAGCGTGAATTCGGGATTAGAATCCGCCCGAGTGGGTAAGCTTTTTAAGTAAGTGTTCAGAAACGATACCTTATTGTGGGGCGGTTCGTACTTTACGCCAGATTGCGATCGCACTAAAGCACTCTCCCGGAAACTTCTCAGTCCGGAATCATTGAATGACTGGGATTTATGTAGATTCTCCTCATTTTCTTTATTGCATGAGCTGGCGTTCTCCGTGAGTGAAGATATGGAACAATTAATACTGCTCGTAGACTCGACTTTGCCCCGACTCCGAAAACTTTCTTCGGCAATTTTGAGAATCCGATTTATGTCTTCACACGTTTCATTATCGGAGCTCTTGTAACTGCTGACTTCACTGAATCCCTCCGATTGGAATGGAGTAGTATTGAGACTATATTTTCTACCATTAATGTTATAACCGTTGACCGATAATAGGTTTGGAATGTTGGTTACACTATCACTATTTTTGATCACAAAACGTTTACTCACATTTTTCTGTGGTTTTGTTGTCCTATACACTCTAGTATATACTTTATCGCCCGATATTGTATTATGTTTCCTTATGGATTTACTGTCGATTACGTGTCGAAAGTCCCTTTCTCGTAACGATTTACTGGTTCTCAACGGGTGGTCATCGAAATCTGAACTCTTTATTGATACGTTCTCATCGTTTGTCTCGACGAGTAGATTTCCATCGCAATCAAAAAGTTGTATAGTTGGGAATCTTAATCCCGGAGAGAGATTCCGCGTTCTCAATTCCCATTTCCTTTGAGACGATTTCCTCAGCTGAATTCGTATTATGTTGTAATCTATAATCGGGCCATCACTATCGCTCAAATCTTTCTCCGCCATTCTCATAATCACCGTTCTGCAACTGCATGTAATAATTATATTTACCGTGTATAACTGACATTGATCACTAATTTGTTTGTTTACAGTCAGCTGTTCCAATAGTGGCAGAATGCCAAACGAAACAATTCTCCGGTATTTGTTTTTGAAAATAGTACCAATGTCAATTTTGTTTTCACTCAGGTGTGGAACGGGACACTCATACTCAATAATGAGGCAATGCACTAAACTCACTCACTGTAAGTTGATTACTGAATTCTGTAACGAAGACGTTAGAAGTCGGTTAAAACGATTGCATAATTTCGCGTGTGTGCCGATTGCGCGTGCAACGTTTAATTCTGACGTGGATTTCTTGGTGTAAGACGACGTGATCACTGAGATGAGGGCTTTCGCGGGCAATATCCGGAAGTCGTTGCTGTAAATCGGTCGTTTGGTCATTCGCGTGCCCCGACATATTATGCACTGAGAGCAAACAGCTGAATAGACGCGCGGAACTATAAATAGAGACTGAACGAGACGGCGGCGATCGCTGGATCCCCTTGAACCTTCGTTTGTTTGTTGCGAACGTAATCGGTGACGTTAGTGCAACTGCTCGCTCTGACTGACACAGTTTCCTATTTGACCAACTGCCGCGACCATGTGCACTCGTCACTAATAGATTCGCAGATGGTCATTTTATGCAACGATTATGGTTGAGTCTTGTTTTTGTTTTATTCGTGGATTGTGTAAACGTGTTTAATGTATGAATACTTTATAACATTTATGACGATAATGTTATGATGGTAGATGATATAACTATTCTTAAACACATACATGCTGGAAACTTAAACATGCTATATACCCATACATATATCATCAAATAAATAAACTATATGCATTGAGCATATAGCATACTGATTGAGAAAATCTATTTGTAAATAATTAATTACATTATAGCGCCACCCTAAATTTAACTCTAATTTTTAGTCGCATGCTAATGAAGTTGTACAGAGAAAAATCATTGATACACGCCTATTCCACATCGCAGACTATTCAGTACTTCTTAAATAATGTGTTTATATTTTATATGTATTTTCTAGTTTTAAGGTATATATTCTTGGGCCCTGTATTTGTTACAATATTACATTGATGCCTGAAATAAATGAATAAATAAAAAAAAAATATTCCACCATTGGACGAAAAGTTTTCTGAGAGTCCTTAGAATTGAATGTCACGTAACCAAGCTTTTGCTCATATTCGTAACACCGGATTAATTTTATCTCAAAGTTGTCGACAAGTTTGCAAAATTCATTGGGTAAGGCATAACCATTTTCAGCTTATAATTCTTATGTACCAGAACAATGAGACATGGCTGATCTTATGGTGAACTACGGGTAAAATCGGATAAATCAATGTTTACATAATTTATTTTGTTACTTGATAGACTTTTGGAATTATATTTTTGTGTTTATAAATGTAATACTGGGAAAATAGCAAGCCAAGTTCAAGAGCTGTCTCTCGGGGGCTCCTCTGAGACAACGGCAATTTATTAGTGAGTGTCCCGCCCGAGAATTTTCGTACATATAAACATTGTTACGTAAGAGTCCCAGGCAACCCTTTTATATTTAGAGAGATTTAGGTATAACCTAGTGTCATGAGCATATTTTATAAACTCTTGTCTGTCTTTTCTTTACTTGTCTAATGCTATCAGTAACCAGCGTGTCAAATAAAAAAATATTCTACAATCTAAAAGGTTATTCTATTCTATTCTTCATTAAAGAACAACCATTATTATCGACCTATATTCTACATTTATAATTTCTACAAAAAAACCTGAATATCTGTGTGTTTACTTTTGTTTGAAGATTCTTGTGCACTTTTAGAAAACACATTTCCAGTGTAAACACTGGTGAGAATTGGCGGCTATAAACTTACGCAAACTTGATTAAAAGCAGCTGGCTAATGGAATTCCATGTTTTCATTTTGCGATTAATTGATGGATACTTTATCTTTTTTTTCTGTCTCTGTTCTGTTCAAGTCCGATTTATTGGATGACAATGGTTTGAAATTTTATCAAGACATTCTGAGCAGTGTTCGTTCTAGGAAGTACTGCCCCTATATCCATTACTGCAAGCCATTACTAGAAGCAACTAGTGAAATAAAAAAAATAATTATATAAATATAAATTATATAATACTATATTTAAAAGACAATTGTATAATTTGTGTTCTTACTGCTTATAGCGATTTATTCCAGACAAACTTTGGAAGGAATGGAGCATCTGATGATTTTGGACGGTTGCGTCAAATATTTAAACAGATATGACAAAATGAGATCTTATTAAATCTCTAATTAGGGACAGCGCTTATCATCAGGTCAGCCATTAGCTCGTACCGTCAGATATGTCAATTACTTCATGTATTTAGACAAAATACAAAAATAAGTAAATAAAACTACGTTGTAAAATTCCAGATTGAACGGTGATTTACTTCACACGCAATTGACTGGCAGTGCCTACTAAAACATTTTCATTTACGTTAGCGGTCTGAGCGTCAGGATCTGTGAATTCATGCAAACGCAATTGGATTCTGGGCTTGGTATTCCGTGTTGTCAGTTTCCCAATTAAATAGATGACAACTTGAGATTTTATTAGAACTTGTTAATTTTATTTCGTTACTCAAGTTACACGCAAATTGGATTTCTATCTTAATGTCTCAGGGTGACGACATACCGCTTTTTATCAGGTGGGCCATCTGTTCGTTCAGTCATTTAAACTGTCAATTCCCGTTTGGACTTGTATTTTATTTCATTCATGAAATTAGGGGCGCATATTCATCATAATATCTCAGGGTGCAACGTGACTTCGGACTTGGGAAGACCCAATTCAACGCTTATCACCAGGCCTATTCGTTCATTCGGGGTGAAAAAAAAAACGAGAAATTTCCATTTTGTTCGGCCCTATGAATATTTATTTTGTTTATTTCTATTACCAGACATTTTACTCAGCGCCCTAGCTCCAAACTAAGCATAGCTTGTTGGGGATATCGGAATCGTATAACATTGTATTATTATACTTTTTAAATATATACATTTAATACATATTAATACCGTCACATAGTACGAACACCTATGCACGCAAACGTTTGTCCTGGATGGGAATTGAACCCACGTGCGGAAGGCAAAGTTACTACCAACTGAGGTGAGAGGCCAGTCCAATTAGTTGGCGTAATGTATCAGTAAGAACCGCTGAGTTTATTCATTGGTTGCGAAAATCTGACCCATGTTGGAGAGGCAATTCAGAGCAACACCTCGACATTCCTAATACAACCCACGCCCTCCTTCATCCGTCCCATAATATGTTTTCTCATTCTTTTCTATTATTAGGAAAATAGTTTACGTTACCGTGATTCGTCTGCGTGGACTATGTATTTTTTTTTTACATAAACGCAGTATAGATGTGTAATTTTTGCACGCCTTGTACTGTCAAAGTTATACCTTAAAACAGTTCTGAATTAACGAGTATATTATATTCCACGTATTCGTTATTATATCTCTTGTACAACTTAACATAATACGGCTAAATTGGCAATATAAACCAATCTTTATATAGGAAAATAATATAAGGACATAATTTTTTATTATCGCGTCTTATGAAACACCATTGACTATAATTTTATCCATCACAATGCATTTCCTATTAGCAAGTCGGTCACTGAGTCAGGAAAAACATTTTCTTTACTTTCGTGTATATTCATGAGTCGAATGTGCGTCATGTTTTGCCCGAATGATTTAAAATAGATTTGTCTTACGTAATGCTGCTGCTGTGTATAGACAAAGGGCGCCCGCGTTGACCTAACTCAAAAATAAACAAGAATAACGTGATATTATTACGACCCTTAAATCTATTAAAATACATAAAAAATAAGGAAATACTATTTTTGGCTTTCACCACACCGGCTCGTCACTAAATCACAAAAAAGCCGTTTCCTTTTTTATGATTTATTCTTGGAACAGACTAAAATCAAACAAACTGAGTTATCTAAATACATACTTCGAAATTATTTTAGATAATCAAGATAATGAAACAACGAAAGGAATACGTAAGGGAATTGATTTTTGGAACTATATCTTGGTAAAAAAATCATTACGCATCGAAATTAATTGAACTAGAATATTTTATGAGTGTCAATTTTAACATTTTTTAATATATTTTGAAATAAAATGTTTTTGATCAGTCCTTTTTTATAATAATACAATATTCTCTATATTCTCTCTCTCTTTCTCTATTATCTAGAAATACTCATATAACTTTAAAAAAAACTGGAACCCGGAGAGTGCCCAATTGGTTCCATTCTGTGCTTATACTTGTTTTTTTTAATTATTCCCAGCTAAGTTCTTGAGAAACTAGCTCACATTATTTTTCTCATTCCATTGCAGTTGTGCCATTATCTAACAAGCAATACTCTCTGTTCAATGTCTACTCGGATAACTTACTCGTACATATCGATCCTTATGTGTAAAACCTTTTACCCTTTTATGTGTTGTACTAGGTCAAAGTCAAATGATATAAATCTTGGTCTGTTAACCTTTATAAATTACATTACAACGACTTCTAGATAATACTCTGCTAGGTTCCTACAAAAAAGTTTTAACTGTACCTATTCTATTTTTGTTCCTTATTCAATTAAGACAAGAAACTTCAATTCAATTAAGTTAAGAAAATATAATAATTCAATTCAATCAAGAAACACAAAGGTTGAATTGAATCCATAATTTAGCATGATAAATATTTCTAATTTTGTAAAATAAATATTCCGAATATTTCAACCTCATCTCTCGTTCCGCAGAAGCCCAACACAATTAAGTATAATTGAAAAAAGCTTGTGTTTTAGAGCCATCCCAACAATTTTAAAATAACGCGATTGGCTCAATAAACTGTATGAAAATCGGATCGAGATCCCCTTCACGTTTCGATTCAAGTCTCTCTAAACTCTGTAGAAATACCCTAACCTAACTAACTCTTCGTATCTAACAACACTTTAAAACCTATTCCAATACTGCCACGAAATGTGTTTATAAATATAGTATCAGATTCCTAGAAGTTATTGTGAGGATATCAAATTATACTTCTAAAATTGAAATGTCGCTGTCAAAATGTATGTTGAATGGCGGATTTCATACCTATAAACTACAAAAAAAAGGTATGACAGGCGCCTGACTAATCTAGATTGATCTTTAAAGGCCAACAAGATAAATATGTATACTGCAGTGACCTTCGACATCATGTTTTAAAGCTCTGAGATATTCCAGCACTCTATAGGATTTGTTCATAATATCTTATATTAAAAGTGTTAGTTTAGTTTAGTTAATTTAGGTTATGTACATAACATAATTAAACATTTATTTTTAAGACTTTTAGAATTTATAGTAGTTCGAAAAATTTTAGGATATGTTTGCTCTATAATTGGCTGTATACTTAACTTACTTAGTATATATTTAACTTATAACTTAAATATTAATAAAGGCCTTACATTTATTAATATTTAAGTTATTATAATTAATATTAAGTTTTGTATTTCAATAATTTGCCTTAAGATTTCACTTGTTAAATGAGTTTGAAGAATATTTCTGATCAATAAGCATTTAACGAGAGAGGGAGAGTAGATTTTTAGAGTTTATTCTTTAAGAATCGATTTACTTTAAAGACCCCGGTACGAAAATTTGATGGTTAGTAAAATCGAAAGTTATGACAAGTGTCAGCGCAATTAAATATTAAACTCCAGTCGCGCGTCGGATATGTTCTAATTTTTCTTAAAAATTCCAAATAATTCTTAATACTTATAACACAATGTTGGTTGTGATGCAAAGTAGTTAATAGCGAAGTAGCGTAGCTAGCCTTATGACAACCTCGCCGGCAGATGGTGTCTGCTTTCTGCTTCTAATGTGCAGGTAGAACCAATTTACCTTGTACAATATTTAGTTCTTCGTATCTAGTTTCAATATTGAAACGATATTTTTTGATTATATACGAGTATATGGTACCTGGTGTGTTGCAGCCGCAATTTGCCTTTACGACACGCGCGCTACATATTGCAAGTTAATTGTAAGTAGGTACCATGCATAACCTTCACTCAAGTGCAAGCAATAAGTTGACAATGTTTTATGGCAATCGGATAAACGGAATGGTAGCAAAAAAAATGTACATATATATAATACATATATATAAATAAAATTGGAGTGTCTGTTTCTAATATTCAAATAACCGCTTTTTACTAAGTGCATATGGATTTATACACGGTACATATACCAAAAACATATTTTTTTACAATATTTGTCGGTCTGTCTGTCAGTTTGTTCCGGCTAATCTCTGAAACGGCTGGACCGATTTTGACGGGAATTTCACTGGCAGATAGCTGATGTAATAAGGAGTAACTTAAGCTACTTTTCCGAGGGGTGAAATAGGGGTGCGTGAAACCGAATTTCACTTGAACGAAGTCGCGGGCTACAGCTAGTTTATAATAGAAACAGTTGATAAACGCCCCCATAAAATATCGGTCAACCAGAATTAGAGACTTTATATATTTTTACATAAAATACTTAGCAACGTCAGTTTGTAAAATTAGACTTGGTTGAACGTCTGCCTAATCTAGAGCCATCTGTACTGGCCGCTAACGATTATTGCGCTTTGGGTTTAGGTTGTGTAAGTACCGCTATTAATATCCCTCGGTGTACCACCTGGGTTATTGTCTGTCAAATCGTTGATGAGTGGAACTTGATGACAGAATACTAGGTGAAATTATATATTTGATACGAGAGAGTTACGGAATGAGCAGATGGCCCACCTGCTGCTAAGTGCGAACCTCTGCAACAACAGTAGTAACAAGAAGTACGATTTGACCCGCCCCTACTTAGGTACAACAAGACCTAAGTATCGTATGCGCCCGTAACTTTGAAACGTGAATGTGAATATTCATGTGCCTGTAATTTCATCGGCAACCATACTGCTACTTTATTGTTAATCGAGCTAATAGGCAAAAATAGTAATTGTAGTTCGATGTATCGAATCGGATCTTCGTCGAGAACTTACACATGCAATGATTTCTTAAAATCTAAATCTGGACGAAACTTTTTTTTTCCTTTTACGAAACCTGTTTCAAAGGTATTGTCCCAAGTATACCGTAGTTTACTGGACAAGTACTAAATTAGACTAAAATAGCAGTGGTTATAAATAAGACAAGCGAAGGCTTAAGTCAGTCTCCCCCAAAAACTCATTTATTTTCCATCAATATTTGTTCTAATTAACAGAAAGATTTAATTGCTTACCTTCAATATAAAGTCACCAGCTTTATTGATATTTACATAGGACGCACTTAACGATCTTGGCGGCAGTAATTGCCATATCTTACAACATTGTAGACATTGGCACATTTCTCAAACGATAGTGTGATCATTGATACTAAACGTTTCATAATGCAGACATAAATAAGAACTTGAACTTTTTGACAGGCCTCACAGCTCAGTTGGTAGTAGTCTTCTGCGCTGTAGGTCGTGGGTTCGATTCCCACATAGGACAAACAATTGTGTGATGAATATAGCTGTTTGTTCTGTGTCTGGTATGTATTATAATTATGCATGTATTTAAAACAAGAAAAAAGTATTTTATCAGTTGTCCGGTTCCCATAATTCAAGCTATGCTTAGTTTGCGGCTAGACGGCGCTGTGTAAATTGTCCACCAGTATGTATATATATAAACGATCATAAAGTCGCGCGACGGGTGGGCTGTGATATACTGCGAAGTCGCAAGTATCTGTCACATGGTTTGGCGAAGTGGCGACAAAGCACAGGCTGGTGCGCACAGTCGACGACTACGGGCGAATATTAAACGGTTTTATAGGCCGTTATGAATCTCTGTGAGCTGTACACGTAGTCGCGGCACTGGCAAATCGCAGGCTGTCGCACGGATATCTGAACCTAGCCTAAGTATTATTTACTAGATAATAATAATAATAATAAATTTATTTACTACAAACGTCAGTTTGTATACGAGGCTTCCAAAGGTGTATCAGAACAATAGAATATTATACTTATTTTTAAGTTATTAGGACCTGATGGCACATGTTGTGTTTCTAGGCCCCTTTTGAAATTTTATTTTGGATTTTTCACACACGAAATTGAGCGGGAAACGAGTATGAAATCCTATAACAGCAGACTTCGTTACACCGCTGACGCACATCCCGAGGCTTCAAGTTATGTAAAGTGTGAAAACGCGATTGTCAAGCAATTTGGACTGAATAGAGCTTTTCGCGCTTGAGACCCTATTCTCACAGAGCGAGACAACGAGCGGCGTCGTCACTATTGCGAAAGTATCATAGGAAACTTTTCAGTGACAATCAAGAAAAAATTTCCATTGAATAGCGGTTAAAATAAGTCCAGCGAAAATGACATTTTAGAATAATAAAATCACGAGTTAAAAAGTTATTAGGCGTTGCAGACCAACAATACAAAAAGCATCTAATGTTGTATTATGTTAGCAACCGATTTTACTGCAAAAATATTTTCAGTAATGGACAATTAAGGTGAAATGTTAATAATTAATATCCCATGTGTAGATAGTATAATTGTCTACAGTACTTTTGAGACAAGTCATTGTTTTTTTTCTTGTGTTTACAAAAATGTAAAGTTCAAGGAATCACCTTGTTTTTTTCGGTTGAGAATACGACTTTAGAACGCGTTTTCCTTCCTTAGATTACTACTAAGACTGATGAATGGAAGTAATAAAATAAGCCACCATCTTTTCTTCCCACCTTTTGCGGCCCGCAGGTGATATAAAATTAATTACTATTCATAAAATTAAGAGACGAAGAAAATATTTCTGTGTAATATTTGTTTCACCTATTTGGGCAAAAAAATACAGTCGGTTTTACAGCATCTAAAAAAATCTAGTTGTAGTACTAATTATGTAAACCTGACAGCTATACACTTGTATCAGAAATATAATTTATTGGTACTTATACAGGGTTACAGGAAAAGTCGTGCTAGATCCGTTAAGGGCGTGGAGTACCCATCATTTCTGACTTATTTCACTATGAAACACCCTACCCTAAACTTAACCCTTTTCGAGATATTCGACTTTTAATTTTTTATTGAATAATGCCGATTTTTAGGCTACGAAATTTATTTTTGTTTATTTTGTGTATCTTATTATTATTATTATTGCATTTTTACATGTGTAATAAGATGCTTTAGGACATCAATCATTAAAATAGTGCATAAGTTAATTGAATAGACCGTAGTAGACAAGTGAAAGTAAAAAAATAAAAAATATATTAGCAAGCTTATTTTTCTCTAAGGGATATCTAAAAAAAATATTATGACACTTGTTCGGCAGATATTTTTTAAAATATCTACGTTTCATCAGCTATCTAACGAGGTCTAACAATCTAGGGTTTGTATTACATTTCGTGGAAAAAAGTAGTTGTGTCTGCGCAAGCTCGTAACGAATACATAACTCGCTACCCCGGTCGTCGAGTGCCGGATGTGGCCTGTTTTGACAGAGTTTATCGAAGACTTAAAGAAACTGGCTCTGTTTTGAGACGAAATACAGACATGGGAAGACCACGAATTGACGACGAAGAACAGGACAATGAGATAGTGCAACGCTTTCGAGCGGATCCGACTACTTCCACTAATATTGTTGCCCGTGATCTGGGACTTTCGCAATGGAGAGTGTGGTTTACAGTGCATACTGCTGGCCTATACCCGTACCATTACACGCCGGTACACGTTATTGAAGAAGGAGACCCCGCGAGAAGATTGGACTTTTGCAGATTTATGCTAAATGCTGACGTAGAAGACCCAGATTTTCTAAGAAATATCTTGTGGACGGATGAGTCCAAATTTGATAAAGATGGCATAACCAACTATCACAACGTCCATTACTGGGCCCCAAAAGAACTAAGGAATCCCAATAAGAAAAGAGTGAAAGGGTCCCAACGAAGATTCAGCGTGAATGTGTGGATGGGCATTATCTCTAATCATTTGATTGGACCTTACTTTCTCCCGGATAATCTAAATGGGGAAAGCTACGAAAATTTCCTGAGAGCAGACTTGAGTGATTTGCTGGATGATCTGCCACTCAACCTGATCAGGGACATGTGGTTCCAACACGATGGCTGCCCTGCCCATTTCAGGAGAAGTGTCAGAGACTGGCTGGACACAAATTATCCAAACAAATGGATAGGACGAGGTGGGCCGTTGCCATGGCCAGCAAGAAGTCCGGACCTAACTCCCATGGATTTTCATGTATGGGGGTGCATGAAAAGTCTTGTGTACAGCGAGCCGAATCCAGTTTTGTCTGTGGAAGACTTAAGAGAAAGGATTGTGGATGCAGCAAATAAAATGAGGACCACGTTGACCACTGGAGTAGTGAAGACTGGTCTCCGTAGAAGGATGCGACAATGTTTCAGAAATAGAGGCGGCCATGTTGAACATGAACTGTAGAATAAGAAAAAGTTGTGTGAAAACCTTTAATAAATGACATTTCATGCATACCTAATGTTTTATTTTACTTTTTAGGGCTAAGTATAAATTTTCTTCTCCACTGTCGCCTATGAAACTAATTTTTTTCCAATGCATTTGAATAAAACCCTAGATTATTATACCTCGTTAGATAGCTGATGAAACGTAGATATTTTAAAAAATATCTGCCGAACAAGTGTCATAATATTTTTTTTAGATATCCCTTAGAGAAAAATAAGCTTGCTAATATATTTTTTATTTTTTTACTTTCACTTGTCTACTACGGTCTATTCAATTAACTTATGCACTATTTTAATGATTGATGTCCTAAAGCATCTTATTACACATGTAAAAATGCAATAATAATAATAATAAGATACACAAAATAAACAAAAATAAATTTCGTAGCCTAAAAATCGGCATTATTCAATAAAAAATTAAAAGTCGAATATCTCGAAAAGGGTTAAGTTTAGGGTAGGGTGTTTCATAGTGAAATAAGTCAGAAATGATGGGTACTCCACGCCCTTAACGGATCTAGCACGACTTTTCCTGTAACCCTGTATAACTAATAAGTAATGGTTTTGTTTCAGCCAAAGTCAAAGTCAAAAACTTTATTTCCATAGAATTCATAAAGAAATGGCTTGGAAACGTCAATAATATTAAAAATCACGCGGTTCAATTAAAGGTCACGCGTACTTATCGCTAAGTTTGACGCCTGTTCAAACCCTATCCGATACATTAAATCGCTTACTAGGCAATGTCTCTGTTTTCTCTGTCGCATCGTTGAAGTCCAAGTAACTGCCTGGTGTCCGAAACTTCGCCATAGCCACTTCAATGCTCGTTAATTTAGTTAGATGCTTCTTGCATCGCTTTTGGCACTAGCGAGTTTTGTTAGAATTTAGTAACTTGAAACTTTGGAACTACCAAGACGTATCCAAACTTAGGAACTTTGGTTTACGTAAATGTATAAATATATTTACAAAAAGGGTTGATTCACCTGACTGTCATAATAGTCTCTGACTAATATGCGTTTCTAATCATCATTTGTTTTGTATTTGTCTTAGTTAGTAGTATCTTTTCCTTCTGCGCCGTTGGTCGTAGGTTCGATTCATGTTAATATTATATTTAATGTAAGAAAGTACAAAAACTAAATGTAAGTATTCTATCAGTCTTCTGGTTTCTATCGTATAGTTAATGCTTAGTTTTAGGCTAGATGGCGCTGTTCAAAACGTCCTTCAATATATTTTATTTATTATTTTTAAAATATCTTCAATGTATAAAATTGGACCTGTTACAGTTTTATTATAAGTAAGTAGATAAATTAAAGTTTTTCTGTCTTTATAAGCTAATAACAAAATGTACTGTGGGGATTTTGACAAATAGAAATGATTTTCACAAATAGAAATACTGCTTCACGAGGCAGAGTATTATTTATAATTTACAAGATAGATATGTAGATAGATAAACTCGTTATTGTATACACCAAAACATAAAGCGAAAAACATTACAAAGGGTGTAATATTTAGCGCTGCCCGGGAGAAACCGGGACGGATGTTAGTAACACAAAGTTCAATCGGGATATTTTATTTAGTTACCTATTAAACGAGAACTAAACATTCTATTCATAAACTGAACTTTCTAGATGTCATAACCATTTTTGCATAAATAGCTGGAGCTGGCTAGTTTCAAGTAAAATACTCTCTAGTGCGAATGGTTTGGACGTTGCCGCATAATGTTAGTCGCACTGGCGAGTATCCAAGCGGATGTTTTTATTTCGATCTTTAACTGAGACGGTTGAATTAAATTATTATCTGTTACAGTAACTTAAAGTTCAAATTTCAGATGAAAACAGTGCAATTTTGAAGCTTTTGCATGAATTTTAAAGCATATAATGTTGTTTGTTGTTCCTTGGTAAAGAATCAACAATTAAATTGGTGGGTGGGATAAAGCGAACGAAAAACCATACCTAAGCCACAATAGCACATCTCACTACCGCTTTAATTGACATAGCATTTGAAAATTTTACATTTATATGTAAATATAGCATGCTAAAATATAATGAAGAGTGTAAAGATAGAAAACTCAAGATATTGCTCTTCACGAGTGGCTAAAACAAACATTCAGTCGAACTTAATTACTCTGTGGAGATACAGTCCTGTGCAGTATGATATTTCTCTAAGTTATTTGTCACAACTCGACTTACATAGTAGAAGTTTTGGATGAAAATTATTTCTCTCTCTGTGATCATCTAGAGGTACAATTCCATAATTCATTATTATTTCTTGGTCGTGGAATGAATAAGCTGGGACAAAGGATGTTTTTATTTGTTTATACTCTTAGTCTAATATTTCTTTATACAACTATATTAAGCTATTGCATAGCTTCTATCGCGGGCCTTGAGCGTGGAGACCGAATCCAGAAATTCCGTAACGAAAAAAACCTAACACCCACCACTCCGACCGGCACAGCGGTGATACTTTTTAGTTTTTCCATCTATCGATAAATACCAGAACTTTTAATGACTTTTTGAAATATCACGCGCAATAGCTTTACCGCGGCAGTCTCCGAGTGCCACACGTCTTTTTTTCTATATATATTTTCTGTATTCTTTATACTACTTTATATAATTTATTTATAATCAATATCGCCGGACATGTTGGTAATTCTAAACTATATATGTGTTTGTGTGTGTGTATTTGTATGTATTCAATAGTTCTATGGGCGGTGCCGGCGAATGCACTCTCAGACTATAAGCTAAAAGCGCAATCAAAAGACAAATTTTTGATGATCCTGAAATGTTATTTCAGCATGGGACGATCTTCTGAGGCATTAAAGTTTCGTTTACACGTTTAGGATTAGTGAAAATCCTGGGCTACTTAAAAAATGTTGCTTGTTACACATTTTTACCAGCTTGTATCTTTCGAGGAATAATAAGATTACCTTCATAAATGGCGAGATTTGATTCCATTACGTCGGAATGTTCGGTAAACTTTCTTGTTGGGCTGTTATCTAATTTTGCTGGCTTTTCTCCAGGGTGAGGGTGGTACTGTCAACAACATTGAGACAAATTGCGAATACATGTTACGGTGCGATTGAATATCTGTACCGGATAAAACATAAACTAATTTTCTTTTACAATACTCACGTGTCCAAGAAATTTTTTTTCAATAACAACCAAATTTTTTGCATATTTTTAATATGTATTATATTCGGGATATTAAAGTCTATTTAGAAAAACTTAAAAAAGAAGTGGAAGTAGATGAAAAAGAGGAAGAAGAAGAAGAAGAAAAAGAAGAAGTAGAAGTAGTATGAATAGTAATAGTAATCTCATTAAATTACGGAATGAGCAGATGACCCACATGAGTTGTGGTAACTTTTGCCCATAACAAGCAATACGACTTGGGTACTTCCGTTACTAAGGTTCAAAATCCAAGTCGCACCGTGTTCTCCCTTTATTTAGTATTTCTTATATTATATGTTATTAACACGAAAGCTTTTTTAATGACATTGTTACGGTTGTGGTTACAAATAGTTACTAATTAAAGAGTTTTTTAGACGGATAAGGGACGATGACTTATACTTAGTTATGGGATTCCGTCCATAGATTATGGAACCCTAAAGAGAAATAAAGCAGAAGTAGATGCATGCATAAATATTTGTATTGGTATGAAAACAGAAATCCAATTACGTAATTGCAAAACTACATTATAAATTTCCATTGTTCAAGGGATTCAATTTGGTTTGAAAATCAATCTAACAAGCCTGATTTATGTTGTTTCCTCGCACGAAGCGAAGTCCCCGTATTGTCCGACATAACAATGGTTAGTTAAACTTTACATGATTTGTATGTGTAATAAAACTATCATTTTGGCATAAACCCATTGTTTGGGTTTTGTGCGTAATAACATTTAAAATAAAAATTGTTTTGATATACGTACCGTGTATACATCCCATATGCACTTAGTAAAGAGCGGTTATTTTAGCAGACTTTTAAATTTTATTTATTTGTGTAGATAATGCCATTCTTTTGAATATTTGATGCACTTCCATAAGCGCCTGTCGATAAAACACGATTTATTCGTAACATAGCCATAGCAATCAATATCACAGCTTACTTTTTCTCTCTCGCGTATGTAGGATAAAAGGGATGACGTTACAAAGGCAGTAAAGTGCTTGTCCAGTTTCCGGATTTGAGCTTTTCCAATATACGATACGGTAGTTTATTTTGGTGTTTGTGGATTTATTAATGTTTTTATTGGAATTTATAATAACTAAAAAAAAAAAAAACACTTTTTGACCACTGACACGCTAAAAATTACGTAAAATGATTGAAGCATGATATATTATATGTACCAGAATGATTCATTCTCTTACTTATACGACGCCGCAAGTAAAGACAGTATGTGTATTGTAAAAAAAAAATGGAGTGTTGAGCATAGAACTGCATAAAACTCTAGAATATAAATAAAACAACATTTTCATCCAACATCTAAAGCGGACATCAAAGGTTTTATCCTTGTTGGCACCACAACCTTAATTTAAATCGGTGCGAGCTTGAAAATCGGATCATGTAGAGGTACTCTTTCCAGATGACAGACGTTCAATTTGATGCGGATATCGCTGACATAAAAAATTTGTGCAAACAATAGACACTTCCCTTCCGGGGCTTTTAGGGGGTGAACCAATTTTATTTTCGTAGATTACCGTATTCATAAATACTTGTAGAGACTTTTTTGATATTATTCATAAAGAAAATAAGCAGCACTTTATCGAGCCAGGACAACGTGTAAAACAACGTCCAATATAATGTCAATTCTAACAACCTGCTACAAAGCAGTCACCAAGCATTTTTAAACAGTTGATGAAGCTTGTCTTATATTGTACAGAGAAATAAAAGTAATTGTCAAACAACTTAACATAATAAATCTGTCCGAAACAAGAATTGTAATAATTATAACTTTCAACTAACTCCCAAAATACTGTAATTTCCGGTTTGCGTCGCTGTGATACATTTTAATCACTCTCCCTTTTACTTTAGAGTGCTGTCCATATTCTGAGGATATACGTCAGATTGAATGTCCATTTAACTAAAGTAAACTTATTGAATGTAGGTATCGTTTCATCAGCTAGTAGCATCAAATCTGAATAAACTACCTACTTTAAAAAAAAGTTTTGATAATAAGCTGTTAGCGATAAACTTTTAAGCGCCGTTTTGACTATCTTTTTTTCCATTTTGCACTCTCTATAGAGACTATTCAAAATGTCAACTCTAAGCAAACTACGAAACCAGTTTATAATGCTACCGAGTCAGCTATTTCTCTTCAAAGTTGAACTTCGATATTAATTATCTAACTTTTTTAACTAATAATTTGCTCTTTGATTAAATTTCGAAACTACGAGTAACTCCTGTGTAGGTGTACAGATAAATAAGCTTGTTTGCGAATTTAATTCATGCCTGACATTAGCTGTGCGTATGTGGCGAACAGTTCTTTCATATAAAACTGACGCCTTCAGATGCCCTGATTCGATTACCCGACGTTTGCTATCAGGCTAAGGTAGAAGATACAATCGACTCACAATTAAAGTAGTACTAGATTTGGATGTTGTCACTGCAGGAAAAAAGGCCTTCTCTCGCAGAGAGTGAATTTACTTCGATCTACACTGGAGCAAAATCTGGACTATAGGTGTCACATGTCTTTGAATGTTTGGTTCTAGAACATGCTTGTTTCCTTGTGATGTTTTCTGTCATGGCTTTGAGAACATAAGCGTCAGTACCTACGATTAAGAAATCTAGAATCTAAAAGTTCCTTTGTAAAACATTTCGTAGTAATGTAAACACCTATGTGAGTCCGGAACTTGCTAAAAACTTTTCGATTCCCTTCAGTCTTCTGGTCCATCTAAGTTTTTTATTTATGGACCTGCCTAAGAAATAATATGGTATTATTTTTGTTTGGTACTCGTAAATATGTTGGGGCTTTTAAGTTCCTGCAGGCAAAAATATGATTTTGGATATGATACCTTACTGTTTAAGACAATGAACACACGAGTAAGATATGTTTACAAAAAATTTGTATGGGTCGGAAGTTTTTATAACTAATGCTCATCATTGAATAATGTCGAATGAATAGCCAACCTTTTGTTCTTATAATAATCCCCCCGCTTCTAAAACCAATTAGTATAGAACATCATCAAAGTTTAATAACAGTTGAAACTTCACAGTTTATAGCGTTAGACAGAATTTAGGAAAATTATTTTATTAACGCCCTTATTGGTATTAAACCGTTTCGGAAGTATAATTAATTTCTATAAATTAAAAGTCAAGTCAGAAAGTGTCGTTAAGAAGGGTCAATTTCCCTCGAGGCATAAAAATATTACAGCTGTTGAATGGTTCACGTACTGTAATAATCTGACTTATAAAATTAATTTGTAATAGTATAAAAGAAAAAAAGGCAATGGACTACCTATCTGGAACTTTTTACAATCTATTATGAACAAAAGGTGAACGATTTTGCGTGACTTCTTCACATAAATATATCATCTATAAATATATCTTCTATAAATATACCTTAAACCACACTAAGAGTCTCACTGGAGTCTCTTTGAGGCGCACATAAAATTATTTCATCAATTGGTTCGACAGAACTAGTGACTCGACTAGTAGTAGTATCAATTAACATTTTTTTACCCAATAACTTGTAATAGTCCGACCTATGTCAAGATACCCGATGACTGACGATATAATTAAGTAAGTAAGTAGTAATTAGTAAATGTTTATTTTCATTAACCCCAATATATTAATTATACGTTGTAAACTGATAAAAAAAATACTTGAAAAACTTGCATCAGGAATACTTAATTGTTTGTTTTAAATCTTTTTACGAATCTCAACATTCCAACATTTACAGCGATGTGTTTCACACACCAACAGCACTTAACTCCACGGTAACAGGCAAACGTACTTGAAACTTGTTTTCCACGTAAAGTACTCCGGTGATAAATGGATTCATAATGCAAGTGCACTAACAGCAGACCAGAAAAAATATAGTAGTCTTCACTAGAGTCACTTTATGCAATAAAACGTTCAAACGTATATTTTGTACTTATTTTTTTGTGATGTAGATGATAGAACTAGCTGACGGCCCACCTGATGTTATGTGGTAACCGCCGCCCATGGACAAACACAATACGACTCAAGCCCTCTCCACCAGAGTATGAGATGACTCAAGTCGCATTGCGTTGCGTCCATCATCCTGAGACGGGGATGTTACGTCTCATGCGCTTGCAATTTCACCGGCACCCACTCCCTTCCACCGGAATACAGCAACACGAGTGCATCACTGCTTGGCGGCAGAACTGCTTGGCGGCAGATTACCAGGTGTGCTACTACTGCTACTTTGGGTCGACCACAGCGAATCGTCTCTTTGCGTGATGCATATTTATCATCGGGTTATTGAGTTGAATAATATGTTATACTTATAATGTTTTGTAAATTGATACTCAGGTAAATGATACCTATTAATAATATTTTCACAACCATCTATAGCGTTCGAGTGATTCATAAACACATTTCTACAATACAACCACTCTATCAACATCACTCTTAAAGTTTTATCTATCTTCATAATAATTAACAGCGAAATCTGAAATCGGTGCGCAAAACCGTTCGATCCACAAGTTTCACGGGTTAATTCAGGCTGTCATATGCATTCTGGTACATAACTCGCCCGCTTTGTGCGTTCTGAATGCACCATTATAATATTGGGCTTTATGCCCATAGATAGGAAAGGAAGTCAGTCCTATAATTTACTCGAATATCTTTAAAAATTTTGGATTTATATACCATACTAAAATGTTTTGAGATTTTTAACATACGTTCGCTTAAATTTAGATTGCAGCTAAAATACCCAAGCTCTCAGAACGTGAATGTGTTATTTTCCTTATATAAAGTATTTCCTTAAGTCCTAAGTAAACACTTAATAATTAATTGATTTTATTGGGATTTCTCATATTCCAGGATAGAAACCTCTAATTCTTATACATATATTTGTTTATATACATAAACAAATAAATAAATATTGGTGTATATTTCACACAGCGCCATCTAGCCCCAAAGAAAGCATATCTTGAATCATGGAACCAGACAACTGATATAATACATATTTTAATTTTTTATACATACATACATATAATACATATTAACACCCAGCACAGAAAAACATATATGTACGTCACACAAATGTTTGCCCTGAGTGAGACTGGGAGAGAGTGAGGTCTAACCTGGGACTTACAGCGCAGAGTTATACCAACTGAGCTGTGAGGCCAGTCAAACAAAAAAAAAAGGCATATATACGTAAAGATCGTAGACGGAGTTCTTAATAAACGGGTCGTTTCCTTTACTCATTCCGCCTAATCAAACTCCACCGTGCTAGCGTTTTGCGGCTAATAGAATCGGAAAACCATCAGGATGCGCCTCCACCTAGATTAAAGGTTGTAACCACAGAAACTAACTTAGCCAGTACCGCAGTATTGATTAATGTAACTAAGTCTCCCTTACTGCCTATTAGCCGATGAAGTTAACTATTATGCAGACCGAACTTGAATGGAATTCACCGGTTTGGCAAAATGCTGACAGCGTTAGAAAAGTTTCAGACTCAATAGCGCTGCATATACACCGATATGAAATGAACTCGGCTGGCCTAACAGCTCAGTTTAGGCAGATTAGATCGCGCAAACGTTGCATTTTGGGAATTAGAAGATATTAGGACTGGCCTCACAACTCAGTTGGTAGTAACGCTGCCTTCTGCGCTACAGGTCGTGGGTTCGATTCTCACCCAGGACAAACATTTGTGTGAGGAACATAGATGTTTGTTCTGTGTCTAGGTGTTAATAAAATAAAAATAAAAGTATATCAGTTGTCTGGTTCCCATGATACAAGTTATGCTAACTTACTTTGGGGCTAGATGGCGCTGTGTGAAATGTCCACCATTGTTATTATTATTATTATTATTAGAGCATCCCTATATCACCTGCCGGACAGCGGTCCCCAAGCTGAACGCCTGCTCGAAGGAAGATCTTCCGGTTGTTTTCCGGTCACACCTTGAAATTTGAAGCAAGGACTACTAAACACAGTTTCTAAAAGTTCTAAACTGTGTTGACATTTTAAATTCATACAAAAGCAAAAGCAAATTCAAAGCACTGTTGCCGCTCTAATATCTGGTCGAAAGTCGTATAATTATTTTATATAGAATTCCAGTTAACATGAAACATCTACCAAATGTCAATAGAAGTTAACCCACTCTTATATTATTTTGACTGCAGCCACCAACCAAGTTATTGCCGATTCATGTTAAAAGGGAAACCAATAAAACTTCAATTTATTAAATGTTGTTTTAGGATGAGCTCCATTGAAACAGGTCATCGACATTAATTTACGTAAACTGTCTTCATGCATGTGCTACATTATTGCAAAAGTACAGTAACATTCACCCGGGAATGGACCCGAGAGACTTCGTATGTACTGTTCAATTTAAACACCTTTTAAAATCTACATTTATATAATGTGTTGAATTATGGTTTACCTTTTAAATCTTTCATTGCTTCTGCTTATAGACTAAACTGTGCGTGTAAACGATTTCCAAGAGTTTGGACCGAGGTTTGGACTGGCGCGTGGAATGTGATCGTTTTAACCCTCTTAATTTCAGAAACAGTAGAAATGAATACTCATTAGATGGACTTGTGGTTGGTTTGAGATCCACAGGCTTGATATTGAGGCAGTTGATCAGAACACCTTCTCCATGGACATTGATCCTTTGATCGAATATCCGCGAATGGTTACCGGCAATATGTGAGCGAAACCGCGGATAGAACTTAGTTGATGATTTAAAACTAATTTGAACCAAAGTTTATTAAAATCAACGGTTGGTTAAAGATTTCGAGAAACTTTGTCTATTATCAACGGGGTAAACTGAACAATCAAATCCGATCTCACCGCAGATGTTTACGCTCGGTATTTCGCTCACCAATACCTAACTTTTTACGTTTATTATAAGTTAGATTGGATGGATTCTATTGAGTTTGCGGACAAACTTGAGGTTTTGGTTTGCATTCTCCCGAGGTAGGATTTCTAGGAAAATGAAAAATCTTGCGATGTAAACTACCAAATTAGTAAAAATAATGTTTCATGTGATATTGTCGTTGCGCTTTTATCTGAGTATTTCTATGACCAATAGTAACGACAGATTGCGTAATTTAATGTAATGTTTAGCAAACAGGCGTACGGCTCGCCTGATGTTAAGCGGTCACCGCAGCCTATAGACTTTAGCAATACCGGGAGCATCACTGATGCGTTGTCTACCCTACATGCACTTGATGTGAAGTGGTATCTTCTCCCCACGAACTCATTCATATTGAAGCATTGAATCGTCACCCTGAGATACGAAGTTGGAACGTTTTATATTTCTGTTTAATTTTACCGGTATCCTTCAAGCTAGCATCCAGCCACCCAAACGCACTGTTTTTTGGCACATTAGCTCTATTCAAAACCTTTACTAATTTACTTTTATAATTTCTTAGAATATTCATAATAATTACCTAATTCAAATCCTTCGACTCAAGTTACAATTTCACTTGCCAGCTTAATTAATTGCTTTATTTTTACTCAAAGATTTATCCAACTCAAAACAATCTGCGGAATAGCCGTTCGCACCAAAACCGATACGTTCAATACCACCAAAACCATTTCAATAAATCAGTGTACTCCATTATCTCGTCATGTGCCGTCATAGTCTGACGGTGACGTAACTAAGTTATGTCGGACGCTGAAACATTTAGTGTAATTCAATGAAACTGTGGCCGGACGTTCATGCCTCATAGGCAAGTATGTAACCATTGAGTTAGAGTAGTTAACTATACATTTAGGAGTTTCCATTTACGATCCCAACGGTCTAGCTTTTTAATATGATGTCTCCGCAGTAAATGGCATTAAGTGTAGTCTGTCTGCATTCTCGAGTTAGATCTTGTCGGGGCTTGTATAAATGTTATAATTTTATGCGGCTCGACCAAAAGTAATCGCTTAAACAATTATTGGTGAGAATTTCACACATAGCCATCTCTATTCCCAAGTTAAGCAATCCTTGTAACATAGAATCTAAATAACTGATATATTATATCGATAAATGTTCTATCACTTACTTGGTTCTTATAGATCGATTAGGAAACGCATTTTGGGGCGGTTATCACTTGGATTGTGAGCGCTTCAGTCCGATAAATGAGCGTTCAGGGGCAAACCTCAATGTTTGTAACTCACAGCGGCTTTGCTTTTAGTGGCGCTTTTATTTCTTAAGTGATGCGCTTACCACGAACATTATTTAATTTGTATTTATAAACAGATGTTGAAAAGTGTTTAAATAGTAGAGTAAAACTTGCCCTTTAGAGCAAAGAAAAGTCTGATTTGAATTTGACAAATCGACAATCATTTTTTAACATCCAAGTGATAAATTACTTGTATTTTATATCAACTATTATATATACCCCCCCCCCCCCCCCCCCCCCCTTTAACGAATATAGGTCTGTGAGACACCAGGAAATTATTTAGTTTGAAATCTACTTGAATTGTTGAGTGTCATTTGTTAGTGAAAAAATGTTTTGCACTGGTTAAATAAATATTTATATATTTTTGTATACTAAATATTTAACTCACCTCACTATCAGATCGACCCTCGTCACTTTCGCGCCACTCGGTTTACTATTCACCCGAAACTGTAATGTCTGACACACTAATAGAATAAATATAAGTGAAATGAGTTAGTCTTGTGGAAAGAGACACGTTCAGAACTTCCGTATTACATAACATTATCACAAGTTACACACTCTCTCCCTGCCAGCTACCTTCCACCACGCCCCAGAAAAACTTTTTGTTCATCAAACAAATGTTTATCTCGATCAGGGATCGAACCTAGGATCCCTAGGGTTGGGTCCTAGGGTTGCTACCAACTTATCTACGAAGCTGTAATATTGACGTAACACAAAGTACCTTTCATGAATTTTCAGTGCAGATATCATAATTTACTTCTCTCTTCATGAATTAACTGAACGAACTTAGCATAGTTCAGACCAAGAAAGTAAAATGAGGCTAGTGAGATGCAGCGTTGAATAATTACTTATATCAAAGGATTTCCACTCGACAGGGCAGTGAATCAAGATTCCACCGTTTGAACTGGCCGTAAGAGTTACGACCCTGATTAATAAGGTCTGACATTAATGTTCACTATCTCTATCAATCTCGTAACTAGCAAAGACTATGGTATATTATGATCATTGAAGAAAGAACATTTGTAAAGAAATGTTCCATTCAAATCCGTGCAGGATATTTTATAATGTCCAGACAATTACCTAGTACTAATCTAAAAGCGATAAATAAAACCATTTTTTTATTGATAATATATAAATTTTGGTGTTCTGTAAAAAGTTTTTTTATCTATCTATCTTCCGTATCCTCACCATCAAAAATCACAAATCTGTCCGGGCAGAAGCGTTCTATTACAAAACGTATTTGTCGTGGAGTGGACGAAGTAAACCAATATTGCGGTGGACACGAGCACGAATAATAGCTCTCTGTCAGTGTCGCGGAGACAAATAGAAGGAGATCACAGTACAGCGAATACACACCAGTTATTAAGATCGGGAGGAAACCGTTTAGTCCTAGAACAAATACTTGGAAGGAGTCATCTACCAGTCAGTTTTGCGGTAAATTAAAGCATGGGCATGACATGAGGTGGCCTGTGTCCCAACAGTGGGAATATTTAAAAGGTTACGGCCATCTGCAGGTAATAAAAAAAACACTGTATCATGTCGCTCCATACCAGCAAATAATGTTCCCAACACAGGAACACAAGAAATAGAAACAGACACAGGAAAAAAATTATTTTGCGTTACGTAAGATACTACACAATTTTCTTTTATTTAAACAGTTATTAATTTGTACTTCACAAATAAAAGAAAATTGGGTTTGTAACGAAAAAAAAGGCTACCACTCAGCATGTGCTGTATCAGCGGTCAGCGGTGTGGCTGTTTCAGCGCTGGTTTTCTGTGGCAAGCCTACTGTGAAGTAGCTATTGAATTGTCTGTTAATGTAAGGAGTCTCCCATATCCAGTATCTACTGTATGTAGGTATCTACATATCTTCGAAATTTTGTTTCATTTCCAGTTTCCTCATGATTTTTTCCTTGATTGTTTTAAGAACTTCGCTCACACACATTCTTCAAGTATTCAATATCAAGGATTCTAAATAATGACTTTCGGGTTAAAACTCGGAGTCTATATTACAGAGTCTTCTTACTGATCCTAACCGAATGAAATTTGTAATCTGAAATTGAATGTAAACGACGTGAGGAATGTGTAACCGGAAGCTGCATCAAAACTGGCATATTTCGTTGTTTTGGGGCGCCATCAAATTCGAGATCTCGGATGAATGCGTTGTGTATTTCATCTGCAACACAGGGAATCCCAGGGTTGACTATCACTATGTTATCATTTTGTATTATTGATCCAATGTTGAAACTTGTTTCTCCTACTGCAAACATTTTATTCTACGTTCCCAAGGCATTTGCCGCAATTTTTAAACCACGCAATTTTCCACGTTGATTGCTGCGTTTTTTGTCTCTTAGAAGACATTAATAATGAAATATGCTTAAGTACGTAAACGACTGTTCGAGGTCTTTGCTATTATCATAACTTTTTGAGAGCATGGTGGACATAATTACAAACCTTGAGTTTTATGTAGTTGTCGCTGTTCCATAACCAGACAACCTCTGTACTGAAACTCGTAAGCTGTACCACCAGAACCAACAAAAAACATAGCGCCCTAGGAATATCTGTATCATATAAAATAATTAAGGAATCCCCATGCATACTATCCAAGGAGGAAAATAGGGAGACCTTTAGTATGGACAAAACGCTCTTATAATCAGGTAGACAGGTCAGGCTTTTAGCATCTTCTTGTTCACTTAATCACATAAACAAATAAAATTTAGTGAAGGATAAAGGAGTAGACTCAAAAAAGTTGGAATAAACATTTTTGGTACATTTTGGTATTACTAGATACTACTGCTTTTCTTTCGTTAGTTTTAATTTTGACGACAATACAAAATGAATACAGCTTAGTGAAGAATAAGTGGTATAAATAAATAAATAAATAAATATTGGTGGACACAGCGCCACCTAGCCCCAAAGTAAGCATAGCTTTGTATCATGAGAACCAGACAAGTGAACACCATTTTTTTTTTTGTAAATTCATACATTTCATACATATTAACACCCAGACATGGGACAAACGTCTATATTCGTCACACAAATGTTTGTTCTAGGTGGGAATCGAACCCACGACCTACAGAGTAGAAGGCAGGGTTACAACCAACTGAGCTGTGAGGCCAGTCGATATGAATCTACCAACTTTGTTAAACACCGGCGAGTCTCGATCGGAATTGAAAAATAACATACATTCCTGTATAAAATGATAGCGCTACACCGAGAACCATAACGCCTGGCGTTTGCGTTCGCAATCTGTTCTATGTGGATGTAAATGTTTGTTCGATATTGCTACGACGCTACAATACATTGAAGGCTTATAGACTTCCTGACTGATTTATTGATTTTCAGTTTTAAAGGGTATACTCACATGAGCGCTTACAAACAATGATCTGTATTTAATGAACGTTGAACTTAATTGTATTGGATTATTCCTTACGATGGTTAGGAATACCCTTGGGATTTTCACATATTTTGCATTTCATTTGCTAATTTTCACCAAATTCATAGACATCACAAGCAAAGCAAAATTTGTGTACTTTCTCATCGGTTTTATTTCCGATTTTAGGGATTTACAGTTGTTTCTCGGTAAGCGATATTATTATAAAAACTACAAAACAGTAGAGCTGTAGAGTTGCTATAGCTACCAAATTAATAACGACTACTTCTGTCAGAGTCTTATTAACACTGTATTCGAAGCTGAAACGTCAATAATCTCTCATGATTAGTATTACTGAAATCTTGATATCCTCGCACTCAAATGCAAAATCATTTGGTTAGGCACCAAACATAAGAATAGCAATATAAAGTAGCCGGGTTCCTAACATAATTTGGGACAGGACCCTACAAATGCCGGCTAATTTGATAGTATTTTCAATCAGTGGCTCGAAGGGTTCATTTCCGCAGGTAGATTGGATCACATGTATATAAAAATCACTGCGCACATTACAGTGGAAATGATCACACAGTGTGATGTAAGAATAGTAAATCAATCGCAGTTGAGTCTATGAAAGACAAGCTGAGTAATTGTTTTACTAATTATGCCAACTTATTGCTAGAGTCACATAATTGCTAGCAGAAATAAGTGCAGTTGGCTTGTATCACACCCAAACTGACGCATGTGTGTATACCAAGTTAAAAGTTTAGGTGGGAAAAATCTTCAATGAATCTCTGAACCTTCATAATTATATTTATTTATGTACTAGGAAGATGGATCTCAGTGATTTCAATGTCGTTATCATCGTCATATTTTTGATAAGTGTGCAAATGTGCTGACGTCTTATATTTTAAGTTCATAAAATAAACTTTAACTTACAGTATATGTGGGGTCATACGCCAAGCTACGAGTATATATTTTATTAGTAGCAGTAGAACTTGTGCCAAGTTCGCCCAGAGAAATACTGCCACCACACCTGGTAATCTGCCGCCAAGCAGTGATGCACTCGTGTTGCTGTGTTCCGGTGGAAGGGAGTGGGTGCCGGTGAAATTGCAGACGCATGAGACGTAACATCCCCGTCTCGGAGTAATGGACGCAACGCAATGCGACTTGAGTCATCTCATACTCTGGTGGAGAGGGCTTGAGTCGTATTGTTGTTGTCCATGGGCGACGGTTACCACTTAACATCCGGTGGGCCGTCAGCTCGTTCTATCACCCACATCCCATAAAAAATATATATATAATATAACCCTATAGCAGAGAATCGTGCCCCGGTTCGTGAAAGCAGGCTTTTATAACCACTTGTCGATACAAAAATGCCTCAAACACATTTCCTCGCAATCTCTGAGGTTTCAATCTAATATTTATGATCGGAGCGATCTATTTTCATATTTGTTTGGGCTGGCGGCTTTTGGGATCCATTGTGTTCTTTATTCAATTGATTTTTTGGCTCTGTAATGGCCGAATTACGATTTCGATATCATCGAACCATTTAAAAATTACTACAATAATCACCAGCCTGAAAATTTAGATTGCCCTATGTATATGTATACAGGGAACTCTAAATTTTAACTAAAAAACATCAAAGGTCTGGAAAAGGACTTGACCCTATTTATTCCTACACCGTGCATTCATCTTTCCCATCTTTAAACAGCTGTATCTTATGAACCCTTAACAGGTAGCCGGTAGAAATTTCACAGAATACGCGTTACCATAGCGAATTCCATAAAAAAAAGGTACATTAAAAGATAACGGAGTTCCTTATACAACAAATTTGTTTCCAATAATTTTTGTTATAGCTCTATCGTAGCAACGGTAATGTACACCAGTTTCTAACTTGTTAATATGTTCTAATTCTATCCTTTTAAATAAAATAAAAAATAAATGCTGCCAAATGTGAGTCGGACACAAGCTAAGGATCCCGAACTGAATTAAAAATATTACATATTTTCTATACGGCACCATCGGTGGGCAATTTAATTGCGCTTGATCGGTTTATAATTGTGCATATTTCCTTCAACATACATTTAATACATACATACATTTATTTATTTCTGAATAAGATACAGAGGTGCACAGTATACAAAAAATGAACACTGGAAAAAACTAAAGTAAAAACTGTGTCGCAGTTTCCAGTGCCCGACCTTAAGACTACAAAGACTACATCATTCATTATAGAATAACTTTTTGTAGGTAGTTTAAATTTGATTAAAAAGAGTTAGAGACAATCTGTATGCGGAGAACGAAATATAAATTGGATTTCAATTGACCTTAACCGTTTATTTTCATTCCAAAGCGGCTCGGCGCCGCGCCGGCGTTACCCATTGTTAAAATACAAACAGTGAACTGAAAATAAAACACTTTGAACTGAAAATAGGTGGGTTTAAAAAACTTTGAATTAGCCTTCCCAAAGAAGAACCCCTTATTCTGCCATCAGGCAGTAATGCATTCGCATTACTTTGTTCTGGTTTGTGTATGCACGTAAGCGTAAGGAGCCTCTTTGAGGCGAACTTTAATCCTTTCACCACACTAGTGTGAAAAAGCCAGTGACACGACTAGTGGTTTTATTTTACATTAGTACAAGGACATATTGCTTCTAATTAATTTTATTTTAACTTTCTTCGTCAAGTTCCATGAAAAGTTCATTACAAAGAATTCATTATTGAAAATACTTGTCAGCACACTGGAACTTTCTAAAGGGTACGTAAATAATTTGAAACCATTTGTCAAGGGAAGTTGGATAGGCGCCTTCGAAAGTTGCTGTTTTGTACGTTTTGGCGATAAATTTAGAGCAATAATGCAAATTTCTTCCTTTATATTTAACCATAAGTCTCATAAGGAATGGATCCAGCATCATCAGCTGTACCTATAGGAACCTATGCTTGTCACACCCAAGTAGCCTCCATTTTCTCCAACCAAGTGAATACTACTTTCCGGGTGCATTTCTTTTTCTGATAGCTATTTAAGTTATTAAATACATAGACAGTATATTAAGTTATGTAATAATAATCACATGTAGAAGAACTGTATTTATGTTCTTTTGAGAATAAAATTTATTTAAACCGAACCAAATATATTATTATATATATTTAAGATTAAAGAATATAAATAATAATATAACCCTGTGCCAGTGATTCTATTCAAAGGTCTGCATTTTTAAACATTTTCAAACTCTCTTTGCAGCGTTCTTCTGCAACAACTCAATCCTCGAGATAAGGTCCGGCTTTGAAAGCCGAGCTTTAGAAGTAAATAAATCTATCACAAAATTTAATTAAAAGAGCAGTGTTTGTTCTTTTAATCACTAATTACTACATTAAAGATATTATTGAATTTCTGTTATCAATCGATAAATGATTAACTTATATACTGCTACTACCACCCATCTCTATCAACCGTTATATAGAGATTTAAAACTTGACTGATTATTCCTGATCTTTGTAAGTTTTTTATGTGATACAGTTACGGAACGAACCGTTCGCCCACCTGGTGTTTAGTGGTAACCACTGCCCATAGCAACCGATGCGACTTGGGTCCTCCCCTAGATTATACGGTAGATTATTCTTCAGTAGATTATTCCATAACCCATCCAATTTGTTTTTGACAGAACAACACGGAATGATGACATGCTACCTCAAACAAATTAACCAAACACTCAGGCCCAGTTTTCATTACAAAACGTATATCGGTTAAGAGAGGTTATGATAAAAACCAACAAAAAGAGCTTTAACGCTTTTCAAGAATTGAAATGAATAATGACGTTTCGGCAAATGCTCTGTGAAAATGATAAATTGCTTTATAATTTCACAGCAATCCAGGTAAACAAAAGTGAGCCAGTATTCTCGAAAATGAATCGAAGTGAAATGTGGAAATAAAGAATAACATAATAAAGCATTGATCTATAATATGTTTCCATTATGAGGACTAGAGAAGCCAAAATTCATATACCTCTCTAACTTCAGCAGTTGCTAATAAAAAAATATTTCTAGAAAAACTATCCCAAGATGGCTTTTGTTACACAGGTAATAGACAATAAATAATCGCAAAATAGAGAAATAGTTCATTACTGCCGATGGTTTGTTGTCCGTTAATAATTTGCATCAAATATCAATTTTGGCAACTCTCAGTTGGAGGCGCAGTAACACTTTTGTGAATTGAGCCAGCTACTCAGTATTTTGCGCTGTGATTAAGGCTACATGATGACGCGTTGTTTGGAGGGCGGACAGTGTACAGTCACTACAAAAGTAGCAAACAATGTAAGGGTTGACAGAAAACGCCCATTGTAGCCAGTATAGGGCAAAAGGCCTCAAAAGGCACGATTTATTTTGCAATGAATGAGTGTGTATTGTGACATTTTACGTGTGAAATGTGCTTTCACACATTTAACTTTAATCCGCCGAGTTTTTGAAAAAAGAGAGATATTTTAGATGTTTGATCAATTAGATACATGAGAGATAGACTGGCATCTCAGCTTAGTTGGTAGGAAAAATTTTCTTCTGTGCTGTGTAGTTTGATTCCCGCCCAGGACAAATATTTGGTTGACGAACATAGTTTGTTCCGTGTCTGGATGTTATAATATGCATTAATTATATGTATGCTTTTACAATAAAAAAATATAGATCTATTCTCAGTTACCTAGTTCCTATAATACAAGATATGCTTAATTTGGGACAGAAAGTTTATTGAAAATTAAGAAATCATTACTGTTATTTCGCGTTCGTCATATTACATACAACGGATTCATAGAAGTATACAATACTACTAGAATCCATGTATTTCTGTTTTTGTACTCCTTCAGCTTCTATAAAACGAAGCCTCACATTCTTAAAGATAAATAAAAACAATCGTGCAAAAGGTCCTATAAAATAATTCAGATGCCCACAACTCGTGAGCCATGGCGATATTAAATTCTTTTGGAAACACGGGTCACCTACTACGAAACGTGGACCTGAAAAGACTTTCGACGCGTTGTGTAGTAAAATTTCACTATCTCCCATTATGCAGTAATGGTAAAAAACACAATTTATAGAGCACTAAACCATCAAGTTTTTTTTTGGGGGAAGTTGACCTTAACGATAATCATTGCTGTTGTCTATGGACGGCGGTTACAATTTAACATCAGTCGAGCATCAGCAATTTTAAACCACCCTCCTTCCTTTAAAGGTAAGTCTAAGCTAAGTCTAGCTCTAGCTTAAGTTTCTTTATCATGTTTATTTATTTATTAGTTTATTTTTCTTTTAAACTTTAATATAAGATAGGCATTATATTTTTCATATCCCTTAATACTTAGGTATCTAGTCTAGTTTAGTAGCCTATAACCCTAACCCTATATAACCCCTAATCCTAGACTAAGTTTCCTACTAAGAAATATATCACATTTCATTTCATAATTACCACCTAAATGAGTTTCCATTAAATCATTCTTGCAGTTAAAAGCTGATCTGTAACTACTACGGCCATTACATTATTTGGATAATGCATTGTTTTCAACATTTTGCATTCTGCATCACGTGCTCCGCAGTTTGGCATGGCGCCCGTAGTCTATTGTTACCGGGAACGAGAACCGGTGTCATAGAGGAAGATTTACCACCTAGCCACCGGCTGTTAAACAGTCTCCCTTAAATTAATGGGGGTAACAGGAAAAAAAGGTTCACTTGGGCGATATCGTATTTGTAATTTATATGTCGGTGGATTTTGACCTGGGAGGTATATAAAAATATGCCTGGTATATAAAAATATGTACAGGTAATCTATAAATTAATAATCTAAAATGTTACTTGGTTTTTTATAGAAGATTGTCTCACTACTTTATTATTATAAATAACTTCAATACTAATAAATAATGTACCCAAGTCGCATCGGTTGTTATGGGCAGAGGTTACCACTTAACACCAGGTGGGCCGTCGGCTCGATCCGTAACTGTATCACATAAAACAATAAAAAAATACGAAAAACATCTTCCAATAAAACTCGGTCAATCAGGTTAATTTTTAGATACTCATAACTTGACTAGTAAACCCCCAAGTAAAAATAAATACGTGCACACATTCATATCTTCTAGAAGTACAAATAAGCTCATATGAGCGAATTTCAGACCCTCATTTTCTTGTTTGTTTTTTGTTTCGCGTGAAATGCCTCAGTGGACGGATGATCCAAAGGTGCCCCGACTGCTGGTTATTATCTGGATACTAAGGTCAAGATCAAGCAAAGAAGGTTTGTGGTGTCTGCATGAATATCGCTAGTAAGACCAACTGAGTTAGAGCCTAATCTTGGGCAAAGCTCCTGACATGGATTTTATTTACTTGTTTTTCTAACCAATTCTTTATAAATTTTATGGATATAGAACAGAGACTGGTCTCACAGTTGGTAGTAACCCTGCCGTCTGCGCTGAAGGTCGTGGGTTCGATTCCCACCTAGGACAAACATTTGTGTGACAAACATAAATGTTTGTTCTGTGTCTGGGTGTTAACTTGTAATACATGTATATATTTACAAAAAAGTATATAAGTATTATATCAGTTGTCTGGTTCCCATGATACAAGTTATGCTTACTTTGGGGCTAGATGACGCTGTGTGAAATGTCAAAAAAAAAATTCAGTTTTTGATTTTGACTTTGACTTTCCGCCTACAAAGTCACGCTTATATTCATTTCTTGCTGTTTCATCTTTGAGAACATAATTTCTCTCTTCCTTATAACATCTATCTTTCTCTACCATGTCATCTTCTACCATTATTGCATCTGTAAATTTTCTTACCGTTTTCATATTTTCATCGCCTCACTTGCCGCTCTAAACTACACGACAAAAAAATCAAAGTCATGTGAAGAAAAATATCAGAACTTATCAATAACATATAAGCACAAAAGTAGTCTGTTTTACTGGATTTTCCGCTCGTAGATTCTTGTGTACTTCATTTCATACTTTACTTGACGATCAAATGGTTGATATATAATAACAAGTAAACATAACAGCGACTTTATGACCTTTTCAAATGCGTAATGTTTATGGGCGCCGATTTACAATCTCTATCGTAACGACAGTACACATTAATGTTGCAATAACAGCCACTTTATTGTTATTGACGCCTGCCTGAGAAATTACATCAGTTTTATAACCTACTTATGGTTTGGAATGGACTGGCAATTTGATATTTATTTTTCAGAATCTTGATGGCGTGTACGTACTGCAGTGTTTCAACCAGTTATTTGATATGCAAAAGTGGGTACTATTGCAACAGACCAATAGTTTGACAAAGTGAAAAACTAAATAATTCAAAATTTTATAATTCTCAAACAGAAAACCTAATTTTTTTTTATGTTATGTAGTTACGGTACGAGCCGACGGCCCACCTGGTGGTAACCTCGGCCCATAACAACCGATGCGACTTGGGTTCTCCCCTACTAGGTACGACAAGACCCAAGTCGCATCGTATGCGCCCGTAACTGTGAGACGTGTGTAGGTGGAATGTCTCATGTGCCTGAATTTCACCGGCAACCACACCTTTCAAACCGGAACACAGTAACACGAACGCGTTGCTGCTTGGCGGCAGAAATGGGCAACGGACGAACTTGGCGAGTTTTACTGCTCTTGAATTGGAGATATATTAAAATAAAACAACTTCAAGTAGAAACTTCTAGGTGTTTAATTTATAATAAATATACATAAAAATGACACACAGTAAAATATATTAAAAAATCTCGGTACCAAAGAAACGACAACAACAACAAAAATGTAATGTCAAACTGAAAGTCAAAAACTTTTTTTCCATAGAATTCATACAGAATGGCTTGGAAACGTCAATAATATAACGTAATAATGTAATCGTCCCATTCCCAAGATTGTAAGCCTGTATTTAAAAAAGGTAGTTTAAATATGCAACAGAAATACTTTTAAGAGTCGGTGCATTTTTCCACGTCATAACATTAACAATGAAATGCTAACGTAAAACGACAGCAGAAATTGCCTGTTTTGGTAGAAATCTATTTATTGTACAATATAAACATAATCTTAAAGAAAATATCAGTGTAATGTGAAGCACAATGGGTGGCCTTATTGCTTAAAGTAATCTCTTCCAGGCAACCTTTGGATTGATTGGGCTAAATAGCTATTATAAAGAATGGTGTTATTAAAAAAGTTTATTTTTTTTGTTACTTTTTTTTAATTATTGTTTAATTTGAATGACCTTTTATACATTGTTGTTAGGTATACATACATGTTTGTTATATATGAAACTAGCACTTCCACAAAACTAAATTGCAAGTTGATGAATTCCACACACGATGAGTTGTTTGATAATCAGTGCCTTAATAAACTGTATCTGCAACAACATGCCAGAGTTCCAGGAATTAGAATGGCTGTTAATCGATAATTAATAGTGATTTGAAAACAAAATACGTATGTACACTTATTGGACTGGCCTTATAGCTCAGTTGGTAGTTAGCCTGCCTCCTGCGCTGTAGGTTGTGGGTTCGATTCCCACCCAGGACAAACATTTGTGTGACGAACATAGATGTTTATTCTGTGTCTAGGTGTTCATATGTATTATATGTATGTATTTACGAAAAAAAATAAGTATTATATCAGTTGTCTGGTTCCCATAATACAAACTTTGCTTAGCTTACTCTGGGTCTAGATGGCGCTGTGTGAAATTTCCACCAATATCTATTTATTTATTCATAATTCATTATTTGCAGTCACCTTTCTTTTCTCTGTTCCTTCTGATTCTTATTAAAACAGTGATGGCACGGGCACACCCTGGGCAACGTAACTGGGACACGCAGTGCAGTGTTAGTGACAAGTCCATCAGGCGTGTAATTTACGCGTCGCTTTCACTCTGACTGCTTTGCAAATGAATTCTTGGGGAAACGTGTGACTGTCAGAAACCGGGATTTATCATACAGGAGAAGTACCAGTAATTAACTGATGATACTGCCTACTAATTTCACGTACGCGTGGTATTTGGTTTATCCCTATATTATTGGTATAATACTCCAATACCACAATTTATACGAGAGTCTGTATCTTGAAATTAACGCCTATGTAGCCTAAAATTGTAGACTCAATATTTTGAGTATATTAGTTTATTTATAAATTTACTTTTATAGATGAACTAGTATTTTGAGGCGCGCGCTGCGAGCAGCGCGCGGGGGGCGATTTTCCAATTTGGCGTTACTAACTTAGCTGAGAGGCCAGTCATATATCTGACGCGACATACATTTTCAGTTTATTAGAAGGTAAATATGTATATACTGAATAATTTATAGATGAATACTGCAGAAATAGTGCATTTTCTTTTGCTACAAATAGCTCAAGTAACTTTTCGGGCCCATATAAATATATTTTCTGCGCAAATAGTAACTACTAAAGTCGATCTGGTGCTGCATGACAGATGGAAAATGTAGCACAGGAAAAAAGTTACTTTGGTATTTATATTGTTAGAAGAGATTATATATTACCCATATTGGGGGTAGCTTCTGTATTTAGAATTCATTTGTTGAACTGGCGATCCTCACAGTAAAATGTAGTAGTGTAGTTGCGCCTACATTTTTGTTGAAAAATTCGGTGCCTACTTGATATATACTCATTTGTTTCTTCCAAAACTATGCAAGACGCAAACTCGCGCTGAGCTACCTAGCTTCCAAGCTTCTTGTTGGAAATTGCAATGTCTTCAGCTTTTATGGAGATAGACTTGAAATGAAATGTGTCACATGCCTTTTAGCGGCTCGTGTTTATGTGCGCTGTGTCAACATATATGTATGTGTACCTTACGGAAAAGGTCTAAGAATTATATACGTACAGCATTTTGTATGACTTCCTAATTGTCTTTACGATAATGCCATCATAATTAACAGTCTTCTAATTGTGTTCATTACACTTGAAAATTTCAAAACTGTGAGCAGATTTTATTCGATCCTGCAAAGGTTCCACAAATTTATAAGCAAATAAAATACGGTATAAAAATGTTTAACTCTCTTCAATCTTGCCGAGACTAGGAATTTTTTCGTGCTGACATGGTCCCTTGATATATTTGGATTGATAAGAAATTGATTGATTGAGAAAGGAAGTGGGTCAAATCTGAACCACCCTGGTTTTTATATTTAACTACACAGATAAATATATTTATTTTTACTTTAAATATCGAGCTCATTCTGCAAAAAATAAATTTCATAGCTCCTCTGCTGCGCTACATTCGTGTTGGCAACTTTACTATCAAGTAAGATCGAATGGGCTATGGGCTACCGTGGCAGAAGTAACTGATAAAACTGATAAATCAGAATTCTTTAACTTTGCCACAGTTAATTTTATACAAGTTTATATGGTTTTCGTCCTTGAACCCCGAATAAGTCCCTCCCGCACTACGTGTTATTTCGCTGGATGACGCACAAGTAAGGACATGTCAATTTTCTCATTTGGTACACATTATTTTCTGGTTTTCAACATGTACCGTAGGATGGATAAGATAAGAAGAGCTTTTACCTACATAAAAAAGGTATTATATGTTAAAACTTACTATCCTTAGAAAAAAATGAATATAGCATAATATCAGACAACTCAACCTACCAAGTAACATAAAAGTACGTGCAGAAAACATAATCGTTCAAGGTACATCACTGTAATAGGCCCGAGCAAAATCAGCAAAATGTCCGAAATCTACGTTGTCCGTCACCTACCTAACGCCATTACGAGGAAGGCAGGTGAAATATAACCGGCGCGGCGCGATGCCGGTGCTGGCCAGAAAATGTGTATTTATGAGTCGTGTCGTCAACCCACTTCTATCGATTTTCCTTTCAGTTCTGTATCGTCCCAGGTGCTTCGACGAACCACCAATATTATCTAGACGTTTTATTGGCGCCCGCATTGCTGTAATTTACTTACCGCTGTCTATACATTTTGCTGGGTTAAGCGGCTTGAGTTCCGCATAAAATATTCATAAACATTCGGACCATCTGGGATATTTTATATCAGTAAAGTTACAAAACGAACAGGTGTCAATTTGTTCTAAATTGGTTCCTTAGCTAACAAAAACAGCAATTTGACTTTGTTGTATCTCTTCTCAGATACCTACCTATGAAACTATCAAAGTTCCTTCAAATTGGATTGACGATGATTTGATTGATGATTGATACTTCGTGGTTGAACACTCGCTCAAAGAATTGTAAAATTATTCATTATCTACAGCCAGAAAAACCAACCAACTATCGCTCAGAGTTGATGATAAATTTATTGGTTTATATTTTGACATAGCTACCGCAATAGCAGTGAGCTCACCACTTGACTAGTCTATATTTCCATGATAGTATGAAAAAGAGGAAATTTATGGAAAAGTAGCCTATTAAGAATATGCCTATGGGCACCGGGGAAATTTACGTGAATCTATGTGACTATCTATCTGCCTAGGTATTTATGTAACATAAATTGGTGGTAACTTCAATTAAATAATTAAAAAATGAATATCATGTAATGACATTGTGTTAATGCACTTTATTTATTTCACACAATTTTAATTAGACGCCCATCAAATGACAATCATAAAATACTAACTATAACATTATTTATTTAAATAATTTGTATGTTTCTATATTGAACTACTTTATAAAATGTGTATATTATCACATCATGAAATTTGCATCTTTACATATTTGTTATAATTCAATATTTTTGTTTTATTTTTGCATTCTTCGTGTTTGTTTGCCTGATGCGTATGATACGGTGAAGATAAATAAGTAATGACGTTAATAAACTTCAAAAATTGACGTTAAAAAATATTATGTCAAAGAAACATTTATGCTTATGTACGTAATACAGATAATATTTATTAAGAAAATTGTATTATTTTCAACTTGCTAAGTAAACATAATATTTTATAACTCTTATCTTCACCGTTGCCTGTCTTTCTTTATATAATAAATGATTTAAAGTTGATATATCTACTTAAAGTTCTACTTCTAGATACCCAATGAACCTTCATAGTGATTATAATATCTAATGATCGATAAAATTAAAATTCATCATGGATGAAAGGAACTTTAAAATGGGTTCTCCATAAAGTAGGCCACACTATTGATATATAATTTACAACAACATGTACTATATTTCTCGTAAAATCAATTTATTTAAATTTCATCATTTGAATATCCGCTAAAAACAGCAAATTATTACAAAAATGATATTAAAACAATACATAATAATACTTTATAACATTTTAGGTCCTAGTACCATTAAGTTTGTTTGAATAAATATTTTTATAAACGCACTACAAGGAAACTTAAAATGAATGATATGAACATTTTCGTAATACATCGTATTGTCTTCTTCATTACATTACTTCTTATTTTCTATATTTAATATCTAGGTTTGAAATATTGCCAAGTTCATAGCATGCCGTAAAATATACTACAATTTGCAAAAAATTATGTGTTAAAAATAATGTTATTACATTTTACATTTAGATACAAAGTTCTATAGAGTGTGTGATACATTTACAAACCGACAAAACTGAAAATCTAGTCAGCTATATTAGTGTGTAATAGCTTATTCCATTCGTACAGGCTTAATAATATCTAATCAGCGATATGAAATAACAATGAATAGGCCTTAGTTTAATACGGTAGAGACATAGCATTATGAAAAATGAACAAGTTATTTTGCAGTTGTCTAAATAAATACGGATTTTGGTAAAAATAAATAAATAAACACAGGATCTCAAAAACTAAGTTGTAAGTTCGAAGTTCTATACAAGGGTTCCGATGTCTTTACACATAATTCATTGTACGCAAAAATGACTTAACATATATCATATAGGCAGTTCTAGATATCATTCTTAGACTTTATTAGTTAATGGTATTAGATAACTTCGAGAAACCCATGTGCAATCATATTTTTGGAACAATATAATAATATCATTTCATTTTTCGCAGAGCTGATATTTTTTAGCTGGGAATTCATTATAAAATACTACGCTAACAGTAATGAGTACTCATCATATTTTGAGATATTGAGGTTATATTTTTATTCCACAGACTCAACATATTAAAATTATCCTAAAAACAAAGATTAAAACGATCGAACTTATCGAATATAACTCTAACACAAAACTCACCAGTCGTACAAATAGGCCATTTATAAAACAATAAAGAAAATTTCTAATACACAGACAGCATAGTCTCGCTATGAAATAAAGTCCTTTTAATGTTTCGGAACCCCAAAAGGCCATAAAGGGTTTCTATATTTATAAACAATTGATAAGATTCTACTGCATTCGCTCTACAATGAATTGGATACAATCCAAATGTCAACAACATTCAATACAGAACGCCGATAAAAACAGACATCATATCGCTTATTATGTAATATTATTGACTAATATCATAATCTATTTTATCTAGATTCAGTCACATTGATCTTAACCAAGCACTTGCAAACATTTGACTTGAAATAATTGAACAATTGTAACAAAGTACAAAATGTACAAACATTATGTTATAATTCGTTAATCAAAAACTGAGGAGGCATACACAAATATTCTAATACTTGTGTAAATAAAGCAATATTCTGATGAGGCAGCTAATAGCAGCGGCAACATAGTTCGAGATATTTAACGAGTAACTACAATATGTTTACTCGTCTTCATTACTGTAACACTAATTTCTGTAGGTTATTGTGTCATCACTAATTATTATGATAAACCTGTTTTTTTAATGCATGTACTAGTCGATTGTAATAATTTTGTAAAATTTATGAAATTATACGTCGATATCCATTAGCCAAATACTTTGCATTTTCACACCATCACTTGAGTCCCAAAATTTCGCATCTCGTAGTCTTCAACAAGAATTTATTTAAAATGACTATTCGGTAAAAAATGTCTACTATTTCCGACAACTACATCATAAGGCTTCTTTGTAATAAACTCCTACGTTGATCTGAAACGATAAAATAAAGTGTTTTAAAAGTGAAAGTCGACAGTCATAGGGAATAAAAAAAAGGTCGACATTTTCATTTGCGGGAACATTACGACTGTTTATGTGAAGATACTTTTGCAGGTTATCATTAAACTGCCATGAAACATTTTTTATTTTACCTGATGTTATGCGGTATATCCTGCCCCTAACAACATAAATACAAATTTTGTAGTCGCGCATCTAAAGTACTCCTTTGAGACTTGACATTGGATCGTCTCCTGAAGCTGTAATATCACCGACATCAACACCATTCCTCAAAACACAGCAATGCGCGGTGTAGCTCCCCACAACAAATACTGCACACTATGTTTGCTTCTAAAGCTAGTAATACATTATACGAGGGAATTTCATTTCACTGCATGCAATTTTCTATATAGCCGATGGTGATGCCATGAAACCACTGGATTGAAAACTGGACTGAAAATTGCTAAATAATAAACACTTGCTTGTCGCCATGATCGTTAGCCGTTAACTACGACAGTTATCCACATACTCACATTATCATATCAGTGCTTATACTAGACAACATGAACAGGACAGCCGTCTCTGACCGTCGAGTTTTCAAGCGGTGGCGCTATGACGACGTAAGTGTCTCGGCCGGAAGGCGCCTCATAATCCCCCGCGAACAGCGGAGGTGGCGGGATGACGTCATCTTCCACCTCATCCTCAGTCACCTCCTGTCTCTTGCTCTTCCTCGGCATGTAGTTCATCACACACGTCACAGCGATTAGAAACAGAAAGAATATGAAGACAACGTCGAACATGATCAAGAAATTTATCATTACTAGTTGCATCACGTCACAGACAACCGCCCGCGTCACATTCTGTTCCTCTCATTACCTCGGTTTCTTTGCAGCGTTTGACCGCGAACCTGCAAAAAATTAAGAAGTATAAATGTACAATCACTCTAGAATAGGTATTGAGCAATGGAACTCGGGATCAGCGGCGCCATTTTTGCTTTTATTTTATACTTTATACACTATATTATTATGATGCACTGTTAAAACAGAAAACAAACGTAGACTAGCAAAATATATATTCTGATCCTTTATATACCCAGTCTAACTGATGGAAAACTGGTGAATATTCCTACTCGATGTTAGTGATACTTGAGTCAAGCCACTCGTGTTTATAAAAAAATATTGAAATATCACTCTTCAATCTGGTCAAAGGGATGCCTCAGGGTCAGTGATTGTTTCAACAGCGTTCACAATTTAATCTGCCTGTAAAAATTTGCCAGATTGCTAACTCGTTTGACGTGACCGCTAATGCGCGCTTGACTTTTATGAAACGCGACTCGAAATCGTTTTAAAATACACTTTTCACCGGTAACGGTAACCTCGTGAAGTACTAAATGAGATATAAAGAATTATACGGGTTGTTTCATAACAATTCCGGTAAAAATGTGAAAACACAATCAATTCCTGTCAAATCAGTGCTAATTTGAAAAATAAAATAATAATTTAAAGGTAAATATATCATAATCATTTTTGTTATATCGATTCTGTATCCGACTCGGTCATTGTGTAATTAGTTATAATTTATTATTTCTCATTGAGTGAAATTTATTTCTTTTGAGAATAAAGTTCTTTAATCACAATATAGATTTTACAGGCTCATAATAAATTATGTTCTTAATGTTATTATACTATTAAGAAATCCTAGCTTAATATCCAATCTCATTACCTGCAACAAAATTCTTAATAGTTTCCTGATGCACAGTCTATGCTGTATCTAAACCACGTATCATTAGCCATTATATAATAATAATAATAATAATAATGGTGGACATTTCACACAGCGCCATCTAGCCCCAAAGTAAGCTAAGCATAGCTTGTATCATGGGAACCAGACAACTGATGTAATACTTATATACTTTTCTTTTGTAAATACATACATATAATACATATTAACACCCAGACACAGAACAAACATCAATGGTACAAATGTCACTTAAATGTTTGTCCTGAGTGGGGATCGAACCCACGACCTACAGCGCAGAAGGTAGGGTTACTAACCAACTGAGCTATGAGGCCAGTCAATATATCTAGTCCAATTTATTGTGTAGTTCGTAAGGTAAATAAAAATCTTTTTCTTTCTTTCTTGTATCTCCTTTACGCGCTACTTACAAATACCCGTTGTGTAAGGGTATGAAAAGATACAATCGGGGAAATCGTTCACGCATCAATCAAACCATCAAATGTTTCAACGCGCGCTGAATCATCGTGTTCTAATGTACTAATACAAAACAAATACATACGGGAACACCATATAAAATTAAACCGGGTATACGGTGCCCCACGTACGTAGCAAAGTGGGATATAAATATTTATATTGCTCTCCCACATTGGCACGGTGGGGTCCGTAAATCGGAGATAATCGTGAATTCATTTTGCTTTGTTGTCGCTGAACAAACAGAGAGCGCTATATTTCAAGTTGATTCAACGTTTCTTTACCCTTTGAACCTGCCAAAAGATATTTAGATAGTATTTACCAAATTAAGTTAATCAAAATATTGTAAAAAAATAATTCCAATTTAATGTTTCAGAACTCGGTTTTTTTAACAAAACTAAATCTTTTAAGACCTATAGTTAAAATAATGTCGCTAACACATAATTATGGGATTAGATTCAGTTGAGAATTTAGCAATTTCGTTTCTTTTTGGTTGACTAGACTACAAAACGAAAAGAGAAAACGAGAATACAAACAAATAAGGTCTATCTCTCGTAAGCTATTAATGAAAACTAGTGTTTAACAAAAGTTTTTAGTGTGTAACCCAAGTGGGCGAAATTCCATATCCATATCGTTCTTGAAAATTTGAGAAACATATTCGCAATAGGAACAGACTAATAAACTTTTTTTTTATGTGTATTTAGTTAGGCAAACAAGCAGACAGCCCACCTGATGTTAAGCGGTTACCGTCGCCTATTGACATTTGCATCCGCGGGGATGCCAATGCGTTGCCTACCCTGTAGGAACCTCTTGAATTTTCTTTTGAAATGGCCCATGTCGTACCTCTGCGGAAAAACCTCAATTAATAGATAACTTCTTTGTTTCGAAAAAAATTACTATTCTAATATTTTTTTGCTAATGCTTGTCAATCAACACTAAACAAAACAAAAAGCGATTCGCAAACATAAGAGAAAATGGGTACCTACTTAACTATTTTGTCCACCTATTTATAACTAGTTATTGACGAAACAACGCGTATCTACTGAGAAAGAACGATTGTTAGAAAGGAAATTAAAAATACGTTACACAGCACATCTATTTAAATATTATCATAGTAGATGGCCATCAAGCATTTTCCGCCACCCAAAATGAATACGAAATGGCACGTAATTACTTGAAAACTCGCAGCTGCTGTTCAAATATGAATCCTAAACACGGATGACAAGATACTTCTCTAAGTATCGTAAAGTAGGTGGGTATTAGACTGGCTTCATAGCTCAGTTGGTAGTAAACCTGCCTTCTGCCTTCTGCGCTGTAGGTCGTGGGTTCGATTCCCACACAGGACAAACATTTGTGTGACATTTGTAACATTGATGTTTGTTCTGTTTCTGGGTGTTAATATGTATTATATGTATGTATTTACAAAAGAAAAGTATATAAGTATGTATGTCAGTTGTCTGGTTCCCATGATACAAGCTATGCTTAGCTTACATTGGGGCTAGATGAAGCTGTGTGAAATGTCCACCAATATTTATTTTGTCACACAAATGTTAGTCCTGGGTGGAATGTAACCCATGACCTTTAGCGCCAGAAGGCAGGGTTACTACCAACTGCGCTGTGAGGCCAGTCAAATTATCTTGTTCATATGTATAAATTTGTGTTGCAATACATTTTTAATCTATTGAGTTTTCCTTCCCGTCAAACCGGAACGGTCTAGTTCGCCATTTCACTTCTCTTACAGTTGGTCTTATCCCTTCCATACATAAACTTCTGGATAGTTCTTGTCTAACTTTTGACGATGGTTGCTGACCTGAATTGCTTGAGTGGTTTTACCTATCTTTCTCAACAGACATGGAAGGAAGAATAATTTTGACATGGAAACGTGTGCTTGATCTTTCTTGTAATAAAAGCAGAATTAATTTTATTAAACTCCAGCAAGATTTTATTACCTATCATTGCATGTTACCATGCAGCTTAGATATGAAAGTGAAAATCACTGAGCACATTCACGAAGACTTTTAAGGGATTAATCAAAATTAACTGTAGTTAGCTGGGTGAAACGATTCCATGCATGTACTCATTAGCCTGTTACTGTGTAGGGTTTAACCTACACAGTTACGGACTGCACGTTATGAGACTTCACCGTTTGTGGTAAGCAAAGTAAGTTTGTTATATGCTCTAAGGTCTTGCGATGTCGCCTACACGAGCTGGAAAAGCAGATCGCGTAATTTCATTGCAATCGTAGTCGAAAATCAATATCTACGCATCAAAACTGAGGCAGTAGTTCGATGAAAAATAATTAACTCTGAACTCCTTTAATTTAATAGTCGGATAAAAGATCAGATAACCGAAACACTGGAACGTTAAGCTAAACTTCCATTATCTCCCTAAGCGAAGCGTATCTTTCTTTTGTCAAAATTGCTCTATAAAAGTTTCGAGAAGTTTATGAAAGTTTGATACAGTTGTATAGATTAGGGGAAAGCCAAATATTTTGCCTTTTGTAAAAGTTATCAATTTAGCGCATGAACGTTTACCCCTCTGGGAAAAGTTGTCGAGATGTTCAGCAAATTTAGTTTTGTATGGTGTTTCGGTATGTTACACTACGTAATATTTTATGATACTGAATAATATTAAGATTTTTCATATTCTAAATAATTGTCGGCAAAACGTTAGTTCTTTTACGTTTCATGAATTATCAGTGATTTGAACCTTAAACTATTATTGGGGAATTCAACCTAGGTTACATTTTAAAACTGAATCTTGTCGGTATTAAGAAACTGAACTGTTAAAACACTGGATTGAAACAGAGTTAAATTCGAAACTTTAATACAATGAGAACGGGCTCAATGACTCTTTCAAACCTCGTTATTTTTAAAGCCTTTCAGTAAATTAATGGTAAGGAATGATTTCATAAGATTCGCCGCGTCAGACTTTTTAGTGACAAAACTTTAATTTTCCATTGATTTAAAGCTTGGTAATGTCAGTAGGTAAATAAAGGCTACCGTAAAAAACGTAAAAGCTTCAAGATTGGGCTTCAGCGCAAATACGGAGTTTTTCGAAATATCATCAAAATTGTCATGTCATCATCTACACTAACCTATACAAATAAATAAAATTGGAGTGTCTGTTTGTAATATTAAAATAACCACTTTTTACTAAGTGCATATGAATGTATATACGGTACATATACCAAAATATATTTTTTTACAATTTTTGTCTGTCTGTCTTTCGTGTGTGTATGTATGTTACTCCTTCATGCTCAAACGACTTGAACATTTCTCAAGTACCTGTTAATATCACCGTTTTCACGGCGACAGAATTAATGATGAAAGTATTTAAAGTAGCTGATATTGAATGGCTAAGTAAGTTTAATCCGTGAAGTAATCGTGGGAATAGGTAATGCAAGTAATACTTCCATATATTTAGCACTTATTACATACTTGACTTCTACGTTGAACCCTCACGTATATAAATACTGTAAGTTACGAGGGGGACCATGTGATTATGTGTATCATTACGCCAATATAGTATTCCAAGTTATGCAGCGTATTCTTAGGTTAATATACTTGGCAGGATGTCGAGTCAATATGCCGGCTTGCCATAATTTACGAGGGAATAATTACTTATCGATAACTTCTGCTGCCAAAACGTTGTTTTATTGCTCATATTAAACATAAGGAATTCAAAAAGTTACCACAGTATCAGATTATCACTTTTTTTTTATTTACTAAACTATGGTAATTTTTATATACTTTATGAATGACTAGCGTCCGCGTGGAATTCGGTTGTAACACGCACCCCTATTTTACCCCTCGGAAAGGTAGCCTAAGTTACTCCTTGTTACATCAGCTATCTGCCAGTGAAAGTCCCGTCAAAATCGGTCTAGCCATTTCAGAGATTAGCCGGAACAAACAAACAGACAGACTGAAAGTCAAAATTTTTATAAAAATGTTGTTTTGGTTTATGTATAGTTTATACGTCCATATGCACTTAAAAAGCGGTTATTTTAATATTACAAACAGACACTCCAATTTTATTTATTTGTGTAGATTAAAGCGAACAGACAAAGTCCATATGTTTGTGAGTAAAATGGAGATGAATATAAGTTTATCACTTATTATTTCTTTGCAGAAAAATACTATTATTCGTAAAGGATAAGAAGATGTAGTAAATTTGTCGTAGATTTTAAATAAATGTTATTTATGGATTAATGTTTGCTCTTATCTTCTACTATTTCAGTTCATATGATTATGTTCAAAATTGGAGCCAAATTATTTCAGTACTTAGACGGGAAGACTGTCATCTATCTAACTATCATCCCTCCATCCATCCGTCCTTACTTCCATCCGACAAATTTGTAAAACGAAATAAAACTTAGGCAATATATGATCATATGAATATTATGAGTTCATGTCTGTTTGTACGGATGGGAGTGATGGATGATGAATATATTATCAAGGTTGATCCCGGAAGGATTATGAAGATGTAATTATGTTCGCGTTAATTAATTTATTTTCAGCTACTTTACGATATATCGAGTTAATAACAATTTTGCTGTAACCTGTCTGAGACTATTACTACTTACACCTAATAATTAATAAACCAGCTATTATAATGTTTATGAAATAACTGTTTTCATTAATTAAAATATATATGAATAATATATGATCAAAAATGTACACACAACTAAACAATTTTAGATTTACCTGTTAACCATTAGGAAAAACAGAGCAGAACAAAATGCCAAATTAAAATTCTGTCTTATATGGCATCCTCCCCAACTTTATAAATAGACCTATCCTTAGTTATTTACAAACATAGGGCAAAAGTTACTTTTAAAGTCCTAAAATTAGTGTGCATATATATTCACTAGGGAGGAAAAAAATATGCGTTTACCTACAATTAGTAAAGTTTGTAGCCACTATTGTATATTTAAGTAATGACAGATCAATAGAGAATAATGTTCCAAAAAAATATCAATGACAATAATTTTAGTTGAGAAAACTCAATCATGGACTAAAATGAGGAAAGCAAAAATATAACATAAAAGTTTTCCATAAATGACTTCTACTTGTTTACGTAATATATTTCTAAAAAGCTCTTATAATGTCATTTTAATAATGATAATGAAATTGATACACAGCTTACCAAGACCCTTTTGTGTGACATTCACGCTTTGTAGGTACGTGCGTCGTGCATTACTGGGATTGCTTGCTAAACGACAGATCCTTGTAAAGTAGATTAAAATAACAATGTTTTTAGTCAAATTCCGTTTTATACCGCATAAAACATTTATAATTCAAGTCAAATTATTTTCCAGAAGAAAAACTAAATTAACTTGAAATTAATGCCTAAACTAGAGACGTTGAAAAGTTTAAAGAGAGTAAAATCTCTGTAAGACTTTGTTTCCTAATAACGAGTAATTATAAATGAGGTTATGTACCAATCATTTTCATCACCAATAACCACCATCTTTAGAATGAAATTAAAGTTACTTTGCTACCGTAACTTTGCACTGTCATCGAATTTTATATGCACCCATACCAAAATTGTATTAGCCAACATTTTATTTATTTATTTATTTAATGAAAACTAACATAACATATATAAAAACAATAAATTGAGAGCTATAGTATGAAATGTTACATGGTAAATGTTGTTACAACTATTGGTAAAGACTTCTTAGTATAAGCCTGACAATTAAGTACATAAGGAGAACAAAAAAAATTAGAATAAACTATACAAAATAAAAAATCAAGAGTTAAATTTCGGTTTTAAAGATATCCAAATTATTAATTCAGAATTTCTTACATTTATATTATAACATGACTTGAAAACATTGATACCAGTCTTCACTTTTGTCAAGACTTGAAATCTTATCTGTTTAATGCAACGCGGTGCAGTTACGATTGATTTGCCAAGCTAGATGAATGCAACGCGCCGCGCCAAGTTTCGTGTGTTGTCTCACATTGATGCATATGCATATACGAGTATGTGGGTATGGAATGTCTTTGCGATAGATTCGACTAAAGGGCTGCCAATGTTTAGCCACATTGTTAATATCTTACGGTGAACATATTTAAGTTTTGTTTTGTAGCAGGTATTTTACATATTTTTGTCTACACCGTTTGAAGTCTGCTGAAGAGAGTGTGTAATAGCAGAACAATTTTTGTTACGTTTGTTTTATTAGGCTGCTGCGAGTATTACTGCTATATTTTGTGATATTAGTACCAATATCACCCAATTTTATTTTATTAAGATTCCAAATTATGGTCACTCGACTGCAAGCGTATTTGAAAATGGCGTAAATAGTCGTATGTAACGCAAAAAGCTTTTACAATATGGCAGCCACATTTGCGTTGCGCCGCCGCGTCCGGTGCGCGTTGCTCCTTATAGTTAACCCAGAATTTTGCCTTACGTAAGCAAGACTATTAGTATGAGTAGTTGTAAATCCAAAGAATTTCCTGCTAAGTCAGCATAGGCTGCCTATTGTGATAAATGGTCCCATACGATCAGCTTAGTCATTAACTATAATTTGTATAAAGTTTCTATAGTTACCTAGACGTGGGTTAAGCGGTTTTAGACGTCAGCGCTCAAAGGGGATTCAATTTAACATAACTTTCGGGTTGCATGGACGTTTATTAAAGTATAGTTCGGACGTGATCCGACTTAGTTAGCACACGCTGGAATAACTCGGCTGACCTTTTTGCGTTAATAGTGAGATTAATGGGGTGGCTACTTTCGACGGCCATAGAATTGTTTGTTAAATGTGCTGGTAATTTTTGACAGCTACGTTAGCTATTTTTAAATATATGTTAATCTTCAGCATTAAAATGCGTTGAAAATTTTCGATAACCCGAGATTTTTATGCCATTCGTTTGGTTGATACAACTGAACTTCATACATTAGAAGTTCAGTTGTAGTGACTGTTATATGAAATGTGTTCTACGGGCGAGCGTGAAAGTAGTATTTTGTTACAATTTGCAAATATTAAATGCAGCACAAAACCTATTTGTAGTACTCGGTTCAGGTGTGTCTCTGAGGTATTTGTTTTCTATTATTTTTCTTAGCTTTAACTAACAGAACTAATATCAAAATTAAATTATGACTGGAATAGCTTACAATAATTGTTAATTCTTTAAACAGCTTGGATTAATACTCCATATGCCATAAATTTGTTTTGATACAGGTAAGCGTTAGAAAATATTCTAAATTGGAATGCCTAAGAGTCCGTGAATCACTTAGATCGAAACATTAATTGGAAGTTATGTATAAAAGAAAAAAATGCTGCTTATAACGATTATATCATACAATAAAAAAAATATAATCAGTATCAGTAATATTATTAGTATATTATTTTACCTAAGAAGTGGCAGGGATATTTCACACAGCGCCATCAAGCCCCAAGTTAAGCTAATTAAAAAGCTTGTATCATGGAAACCAGACAACTGATATAATACTTAAATACTTTTTTTTGTAAATACATACATATAATACACATCAACACTCAGACACAGAATAAACACCTATGTTCGTCACATAAATGTTGTCCTGGGTGGGAATCGAACCCACGACCTACAGCGCAGAAGGAAGGGTTACTACCAACTGAGCTATGAGGCCAGTTTAGTTTATAATATATAGGTAGACGTATAAAAATAATTGCTGCATAAAAATATTTAATAATACACTTAATTTATTTTTGTACCATTTACAAGCCGCAATGCATTTCACCTCGCATGACCCGTGTCGTTTTGCTTATAAAACGGCGAAACATTATTTTCACTCGGAGGCTTTCAAGACAGGTAGTAAATTTCCGAAGGCGGTGTCATTCGGGGCGAGCACCGCCTAGATTCCCGGTACCCTAAATTTAATACACGGATATGGTGAACGACTTAGGTACGTAGACGATAAAAATGTTCCCTTTTCTGTTCAAAGAAGTAGGTATTTATACACTATTTATACAATATTTTAATTTAAATGTTAGGCCAGGGAGTATCCTTGCACAGTGAGAACAAAATATATATCTATAGACTATTTATATAAATATCGGAATGTGGTGCACGTGATAAAATGAGAACATGAAAATAGTTGGTTCGAATGTTTGCATGCTTTTATTTTTTTCACTATGACTTCATAGTAGAAACGTTTCATATTAATAAAAATAAAAACTGAAACAACATTCCGTTAAAATAATGAAATAGTTTTAATAAGGGTATAAATAAAATATACAAAAGTTTAATTTTGAACTTTTTCTCTAAATTCATTAAAAGCTGAGGTTTTGCAACTCGCCTCACGATAGCGCTACGTGTCTACGAGTACGTAATTAAGCTTGCGTTTAATAATGTTTATGATTTAAAAGCCAAATTAGAACTAATTAGACCAGCCATATGCGTAACTATTCTACGAAATTCTCTATTGCATAGGGTCTGTCCTCTAGTTCAGCCTCTATATCAATATCAAGAGCGTATGGAATATTTTTCACCCACAGTTATAAAGCGCCACTTCTTTTTTTTCTTAATCGCTTTATACCACTCCTTAGTGGTTCATAAGTTACCTTTACCAAAGTAGTCCGTTTTACTGCGTAGCGACACAACCACAAAAAATATTTTGCCAAGCTAACATGCCAACAATGAAATTTAATAACGGCCCGAGCAGAAAAATTGAGGATAAAAGTAGGTAATTTATAATGAAAATTAAGTTTCGTACGCTTGAGACTAATAGGAAGCCGAGCAATCAATCAAGGTTCAAAGTTAATAGGCAATCTGTTCAATATCTTTCGAATACAAAGTAGGTACTTAACTACGAATAGCTACTGCTGCTCTACAGGTATTAGAATTATTTCTTAAAAGATATTTTTTTTTGTCTATTAAGTATCTATTTTAATTAGTTTATCGTACAAATATGTTGCTCACGAAATAACCCGTGACATCTAAGTTCTCTTAGACCGAGTAAAGTTCGTATTTTTTGAAGATGCAGCTAACGTTTACATCACTATACCGTCTCTATTCACAATTAGTTATACAATCATTTTATCTCCCAAAAGATTAATCAATAAATAACGCTTTCACACACATACAATTACACAACCCAGTTTGTATTAAACACAATACAAACATCTAAACAATACAAATATCTAAAGAGACTTATATAATTTATTCACATTACACAAATGTGTACCCCAACCAGGGAACAAACCTAGGACTCTTGTTTAATATACGAGTTTAAACATCTAGTTACGGAAGTGTTTAGCTGGAAAATTGGCCTAGTAAAATCTTTATTTCAGACAGTTTTAAAACTTCTGCTTTACCTGTCACAGCATTCAGTCTGCTAGGATTTTTATAGCCTTAAGAATATTTGAGTAGAAATGTTTAAATAAAGATCATTAGTTTGTGTAATATCAGCACGAATTAGGTAAAGTGTAGGTACCCTTATAATTTGATTTCCTTGTACAGTTATTTCGACATTCCATACTCAAACCTTTATCTTCTTTTGCTGATTTAACGATCCATAAGTGAGGTCAGTCCTAAAATGTACATTTTTTTCGCAAAAATATAAGACCTTTGACATACTTTGCAAAAGATAATTGTATTTCACTGACATAATAAATAACGAGGGTTTTATTAATTTCAATATATTATATAAATCCCTACACAGCTGTAAAGCTATTTAATATAATTTTACTTACTCGATATCACACACAGAAGTATATTCTTATATGTTTATTTTGTGACAGTTGTAGAACTAGCCAGATTCTATTCCCGTTGTAGTTTAAAGCATATTTGCAAGTTCTTGTCAAGACTGGGCTAAAGTCCCCTCAGTGGGGATATTAGAAATGGTAAGATATTTTTTACTACTTAGATTGCTTGGTTAGACTACATATTGCCTGATAAGGTAAATACTATTAGGCGATGGTAGTGGCCTGGCTTGGGGATTGGCTCTCGATTGAGACCACTGGAACGCACCGTTATGTGCTTTGCGGTACCTTTTCAACTTCATGGTGGTAGCCAGCCGGGTATATGCCTTACCACTATGCTATGGTTCCCTCACAATATTTTCATTCACCGGAAGCTCGAACTGTTTATAGGATTCGAACCCACGACTTGCGGAACATAAGCTGACGTCGCGCCGTTACGACCTGAGCAGTTATCGCTTCAAAATATACGCGTTGTATATATCAGCCATTACCAATAACCCAATAAGCGACGGTATGTTTACTAGGAATAACGAAATCAAAATATACGTCGTTAACAAAGGATAAAGAAAAAAAGAAAATTACGATAATCCAAGTATTGACAAAATGTTTTTCTGATACCTACAGATGTCACGTCTCGTTACGTGAGCCTTATCAACGTTACGTTATTTGTATCTGGATATGAGAATCTCAACGTGACAGTGACGCAGCCCACTTCCCCACGTACACGTCCCATTTGTTCGTTTTGTCTCCAGTAAACTAAGTAACATTGTAATATTACGAAATCAAGAAACTGAAATGTTTTTCGGCTGTAATTTGACAAGAGCAAAGCAACAAAGGAAGGTTGAGCAGGTATAAGTACAGTGGTAATTTAAGTGATGGATTTTATGTCTAATATTTTCCACATAAATGCTCAATATAATATACAGGGCTTTTATTTGTTTTCAGCAAATTACTATTTACTCAATGATTTACTGATGTAACATGAAAAACTTAAAATAATAGACGATTACACACAAAATTCAAGTGTTTATTGCCTTATGTTGCACGTTGTATGTGCAAATATATATAGATAGACTGCAGGAACAACTAAGACCCAAGAACAAAAAAGTTTACACTGGCGGGGACTGAACCCGGGAACCCTCGCTTTTCAATCAGGGTTCCTCAGGGAACTATAATTTGATTCGTGGAAATATTTGCTCATGAAATTTCGTAAAATTTCGGAACTTAGCAAAGAACAGACACTGAATTCTTAAAAACTTTGTGTATTTTCAGTGAGTTGATAAAAGTTCATTGTAACTCATCACGGGTATTTTTATAGTATGTCCTTAAATTACCGGTATTATATTTGGGAATGAGTTTTACCTAAATAAAATGGGTTAAGGAAAATATGAGATAGTAAATGTAATGGGAAAATTCTGAGTTTCAGTAGTAAAAATATAAGAAAACCTAAACCTAGATGTAAAAAAAGGTCGGGGAAGCATTCGTTTAATAATCATTGGGTTCGTCTCGTGTTTAGTATGTTTATGTTTTGTGTGTACCCAAGCCAAAAAAAGATTACATAATTTCAATAAATTTTAAATACAATTTTTGTGGTTCTGATACATAAAAGCATAAATGCCAAATAAAAGCATGAAAGAAGACCCACCAATACCCCTTTCAATGTATGCGAATAAACAGTGACAGCGTAAAGAAAGTAAATGGGGAGAGGACCCATAAGGTAATTGGAGGCTAATGGGTCTTGCTCTCATGGCTAATATTCGTATGTCCAAGCAATTTTATTTAGTTGCGTGGTAGAAGAGTTGGCGAGCAGAAGACTCCAACTCAGCGGTAGCTGATAAAATTATGTTTAAAATGGTAAAAAACCCTATTCTTGTATTCCATTACATTACATGTAAGATGCCGAAAATCTGCATTCGATGATCAAGGTAAAAAATTTGGCTACCCTCTCGCAATGCAAGGCGTGAAACGATCAATCTATCATTATGACATGCAAATATCATGAATGCGGAGAAAAAATTTACATGATGTGAAAAATTCTAAATTGAACTTTGCTTTAACAATTTTTTGTAAATAACTACAGAACTTTCGTAAAATATATTTGCAGATGCATAGAAGTTATTAAAAAACTATGAGAGCACAATATAATACAAGCCTTTTTATTCTTTTGGTTATTTTATCACCATTCCTAAACACTTTTAAATATAATGTACCTACATAAAACATATATGAAGCGTATAATCTATTAATCCTTTTGCACACTAGTCCAGTCGACTCAGTAGCAAAATTTTCAAACAAGGCGTATAAGTAAAATTATACGAATGTTGGAGTACCTATTGTGTCCTAAATAAGTCCTTTCCACCTCACAATTTTACGTTTCCCGTCAATTCTAAACGCCGATCGTGTAGTGCTTTTGAGAAAACATTATGTTAAGTAACAATTAGTGCCAAAAGCCAATTACTAACTTCTCAAAAAATAAATCAATTTACGCTTATTTTAATAATTATTTATGATCTTACCAAAGTAAATAAAATGAAATCAGGTTTCTGTACCTTTTGTATGAATAAGTAAATCCTTCCCACGTCACAGTTCCATGTTTGCCGAGTTTGCCGGTTCTGTGTCGAAGTTTTGAAGAGTATCGCGGCGCGGTCGCCCGGCCGGCGTCGAGCGGCAGACTGACTGACTGAGCCCCCGCCCGCCCTGCCCCGACAAACACAAAACAGATTGCAATGTTCGATTTTCAAATGTGTTATATTTTTAACATCAATCGCACTGTTTCTGTATATATCTCAGTTTCACGTCACTGGTTCAAATGCATAGAGCGATAAACTGAAATTAAATTAGATTAAAATTGTTATCCTACTGTATTTTTTGTACAGTGTGTATCAAACTAATGTAACAAACATAAAAAAAATATTTAATAATACTATAATCTAATGAAGGTGAAATAATAATTAAACAAATTGTTAATTGAAAGAATGGTTCGAAGTAGTCCATTAAAATAATAATTATGTTGTACACAAACTTTTAAACAAAAAAACCTCTTTTTCCTAACATAGAAAGATTTTAAGTTGTCAGATAATGTAGTAGGCAGGTTTAAAAAAAAAGTAGATATATAATGGATAGTGTAGTGTAGTTGTAGTATTTTCACTAAGCCAATTTACTGACAACCAAGCAGACTCCCTTCAAAACACACAGATAATAAACAGTACCCATCTTTTTACAAAACACTCACTTTGTGTAGACTGTAAGAATTTATGGCACACTCACAAAATAAATTTAAGTGAAAGGCAGCGCGTGGAAGTTCAGTTCCATTTGGCAAAATTTAACGTTAAACCCCCGAGTGTTCCTAAATGAGCGGCTCCGTGGCCAAGTCGGTAGCAGCCCTGCATGCCAACCAAAAGGTTCCGGGTTCGATGATTAATTTCAGTGTTGGAATTTTTGTATCTGTTTGTCGACGCAACCTTTGATACAAGGAGTCCTAGTATATATATGTCTTTTATTATGTGTGGCCTTATAAATAAAAATAAGTCACCGTTTGTTCAAACACTACCCTTGTAAACTCTGATAACATAGGTTTTAGATCTTTGGTTCTGTCAGCTGGCATCGAAGCTTGCTTCATAAAAAAGGCATCATAAATGTGAATATCAGCTCTATTTCCAACGCCAACCTGAAAAAATAAATATCCCGTTTGAGAATGTAAATAACTTTTTATATGCTTTATTTCATAACAATTAGTATGTTAATATACTAAGTTGCTATAAATATGTGTAGATACAAATTAATTCCGATTTGGCTTGATTGCTTTATAATATTAACACCTTTTTATGTAAATAAATGACGTTTCGAGCAGAGATGGTCTGCTTGATGCTAAGTTGAATCTCTCCTCCTAACAAAATTGGTTTCAAGTGGGAGCATAAAACTCCTTGCCCACTTTTTTGAATGTTTGTTAGAGAATCCTGTTTCAATCGGCATTCGCTTTAATTGTAAACGTAATTGAAAACGCACTGGGTTGGATTGAGGCGAGTTTGAAACGATTTTACTGACCACTGCTACGTGCTCTGTGGTTGTTACTCTTGTTTTATCTATGGCTGAAACGTTTTAGCTACACGCATAGACAGCAATACCCTCACAAAATGTACTATTTAATATTTTTAATATTCAAAATGTTATGTAATCCCTGTTTTCTTTCTAAATTAATGCTTTTTTTCAGGTCTTTAGTGTTGAAGGCGCGCTGAAAATGGTAATAAAGTTTTAAAGTATCAATCAGTATGGTATCAATATATTTCACCTAACGAATTTTTTTTTATTGTATATTTGATATATAGACTGTCATAGTGAAATTTTTTTTTTCAGTACTAGTGACGTATAATGGTTTTTAAGTCTCACTCTTTTCCACTCGTATTTATTTACAGATGGAAAATGAACGCTGAGCCCATTCTTTATGTCTATGTTTAGAACTCGACTTTGAATGCTACACCGTAATTGAAAACCGGAGAGTGATATAACGCGTAGCGTAATTATTGTGTATGGATAAAGACACACATCACTTAGCTGGGAAGTTTGCATCGCACTGCAAAGATTTAGTAACAGTAAAAATTAGTTGAATGATATTATTTGTTAAAAGTAGGTACATACAAGGTACGTGGTGGCTCTTCCAAGTGGCGATCTAAATAATCGTACTTTTGAGGGAATTTATATACATGAAATCAATTTATAAATGAGTTATATACTTGCAAAATACTAACAAAACACAAAGAACCCAACTGTTTTATAATAAGTTTGTTTCATAAAGTTAGCTCATTAAATCAATGCACTGTTAGGTGGAAATGGATATTTTTGAGTAGTAATTAAGATTAGTTTCCTATAAGGTTCGTGGTAATAATATGATACAAATGTCACGAAGGAAAAGAGTACGCATTAAATCGACGTATTTTATTTAAATACCTACGAAACAAATATTTGGTTGTATATATTCGAGTGAGAAAGTCACCAATTACCCCAATCACAAAACTCGATCATTATCTATTCAGGAAATGAGGATACTAAAACATTCCATCTGTACACTCCCTTTGAGTTGCACGATTGCAACGGATATTGTTTTCGCCCAAGCGATTCCAAAACGATAGCGTGAGCAAACATCATTCGGCTGTAATAGAAGATTTTATGTCGAAACGGCTTTTTGAAATAGTGTAGGTATTCAATGGGAATCGTTATTTGATTCGTCGTAATAAAGGAAGTGCTACGAGATTGCTACGACGTTGCTACGACTGTTTCTACACTTTCTAGGCTAATGACGTTCTCACTTTAATGACAGCGACGTAATGAGAGCCCAATCCGTTGATTTTTTATATGTCTATCTAATAATACTTTACTATTTCACAGATAAAAAAGGAGAGTAAATCGAGAAAGCAAATATTAACAGGCCACTTTTCAACTTGTTGGTCACACTATCGTGACAACCATTACGGCCGTTTTTCACGTATTCACGTATTTACTCTCCAGTAAATCATACTTAAATAATCTAGCAGCCGGGACTAATATTTTACCAAAGAAATTATCATACTTGGGTGGACTAACGGACTGCTATATTAAGTTAATATTTTATTAACTATAATTAAGTTCTGAAATATATCATATGTTTAGTGGCTAGAAGTAAACCTACACATTTAATACATGATTACATCTCTGTTGCAGCTAAATTACTGAAATTTTCGCGTTGTCACTGTTATTAAACTCTAGATCTTAACTCGTACCTAAATTACCAACTTATGAGTTGACATTTAGTAGTAATATAACAGCATTTTATTATTTTAACATGCTAAATGACCGCCGGCATTTTTGAAGTTGACATTCTTGACATAATATGTCTTTGAACTGTTTTGTACTCCTAAACCGGAGCCATAATTAGGTATGAAGCTATTTTAGTTTTCATTGGCTGTTTATCATCACCAGGCTGTTTTTTTTGCTAGGAATATCAGTGGTCCAATATAAATAACATAATTTTATGTTGCCTTTTGAATTTTTTTTTTTACGATGCGGCTAATAAAAATTAATAGGTAACGGTAAGTTCATTCAATTTATTCAACGAAGTTCTCATTCCTGTTTTTCGGCATTAATGATGGGGAAAATATTTTTTTCTCAAGTATCTTCAAACGAGAAATAAAGCTCCAAGGAACAGGGGACATTAATAAAGTCGTAGTCGGGTCTCTCTTTTGTTGACACTTGTTGCGCTGTAGCGTCCTTGAGTCCTTCCTATCTCATATTATAACTAGTGACTCGTCCTAGTTATGCGCAGGTGGCATCGAGTGTAAAGAGCCCGACGAAAAAATAATATTGATCTCGACAACGCAGCTTCACCTATCGGGTCCAACTACAGCTATGAAACATCCATGTTTTACACCAAAAATTTTGTTTTTGATATGTAAATATACATATTTTTTGTGAATAATATACTAATATATAATAATATCGTACACATTTGTTTGCAAATTGTTTGACAGACCATAAGCTACTATATAATTAATGGTGACGCTACGCAACGCCTGAATTGTGAACTAGCTCTAAAGCGAGGCTACCTTAACACACCGTTACATGCTTGGCGGTAGATTTTCAACTGATGGCACCTAGCCAGCAGATATCCACACTCTCACGATAGAGTCTTTCCCTGATAGTTTTTCCTTTTCCGAAAGCTCTTTATTTTATTGTAGGATACGAATACATGACCTATCGTAAGCTGACGTCACTACCATTTAAGCATCATCGCCCATAATGGATTAAAATTGATTAGAACTAAAATGATCATCACTTATATTCGCAGGAAGAGATGTTAATCTCATGTAGTGTTTCATTTAAAGAAGCTGCTAGCGTGAGTTATAATATTTCATACAAAGAAAGCTCTTTAATTTATAAAAGCGAAGACCGGGAAAACATTTCTATGTGCCCACTAATTGTGTCCTTCCTAAAATTAAACATGTGACTGACATTTAAATGGGGATGGACATTTAGTAAAATGATTACCACCCTCGTTTTGTTACTCATAATTGCTTTACGTGACCTTCTTTTGTACGAAATAAATTGAGATTTTGATGAATTGATCTACTGAATCCCATTGTTATTGAAATCACCAATCATGTTGAATTGGCCGATGCTGGGATTATTAAGGCAGTAGAATCTAGTTAAAGTTCATTCACATATGAATAAAGAACATCACTTTAAAGATACGCTTAAGAGTCTAGCACTATATGTTACATACTTAAAAATACATACAAAAAACATATTCTTATCATTTTTCTGCTACAAATTAGTCCATAATATTATTTTAAAGTATTCGAAAAAGGATTAGGAGATAAATCGGATTAATAAACCTTTTTGTGTGTGATTTTATTTTGAAATGACACGTAAGATAATTTGGAATTAAACTATTGTATAAAATGTGCAGAACGAGCACAGGAGTTTGGTTTAGTCACAACCTTTTAATATAGGGACTAAAAGTCTCACTACTTTGATAAATTTACTCCTTTTCTGTTTACATCAGGTTTCGGTTTGAAACCATTGAATATCTTATTATGAAATACTTTCGTTCCATTCAAAAAGTTAATGAAACTGAGAGGCAAATGACAAAGAATCCTTTCAGGATTATGAAGAAGTAATAAAACAGAGATTTTGTCTTCTAAAAAGACAGATACCGCAGGTTTGGGTATTCAAAAAGATATTGTGGGAACCTTTGTAATGAAGTTATTTTATTATACTGAGGATTACGCTTGACCCTTATCATTTTGAAGAAATCTTTTGGACCATTTCTTGCTAAAACTGTCATATCTTATTTTACCTAAAATATTAATGATGGAGTAATACATATTAATGAATAATTTTTATATTTTGACTCAGATGCATGTAACAGAATATGGCAAGTCTGTCACTGGCGGGAAAAGATTTCATATCCTACAATGCAGAATACATGGAATTATATTTAGAAGTACGAGGCTAGACTTACTGAACTAATTCAAAGGGTTTTGATGAGTACATTTTGAATGACATGTTGAAACCTTCCTGTACAGGTAAGGTTTCAACAGGAACGTTTATTATGAAACATTCATAGCGTCTGAATAGATGATCCGGAGTTCAAATAGGAATATTTAGAAAAGGAGATTTTCTCATAGGTTTTAAACAATTTAAAAGTCAAAAATATTTACGTACGTGCAAAGATTGAAACCTGTAAAAGTTAGCACACTGACTTTTATCTACCTATACATACTGTTGATAGGGAGAAATGCCTAGCAAGCTACAGCCTGTGAGTTGCTCAACCTGCCACCTAATTTAAATAATTGTATCCTCACTTGAAAGCTCATTTCTAAAACTTTGAGATCAACTAAAGTATTCATATTTTCAATATCGTTTTCATATTTGCTTAAAATAGGCAAGTTCGTTTTCATTCTGGGAAAATATCACAAAACTGAGATCCGGGTTTACTGCCTTTTTAAGGCCTTTTTTACATAACTTTGCCATTACCCACTGGGTTACGTGCTAGCTATTAATGATTTAGTATTCGTTACATCATATTTTTATCACCAGCGCTGTTCAAAATGTGTGTCAAAAGCGTTAAATATTTTGGCCAATATAAAATTATGCTACACAATTTCCATTTAAAGTCGCGTAGACGTTCCGCTGACGAAAAATCCCCACATCGATTTATTCTTCGTCTTTTATAATGGCATCTACAGGGAAGGGCTGACCCAGTTCTCAACCAAGCGAGAGGCACGTCCTAAGGGAACAGTGGGTACTCAGCTTAATAATAAGCAAATTATATCGGATTTCCGTACATCCTCAGGATCGAATGCTTGACAAAAAATGCTGAACTATTATGGTTGATTGGCTTTTAAAAATTATAAGCTTATGTTTATAAAAGATAATAATAATTCATGTGTAATCGTATATTTAAAGGAAGTCTTAAGGAAAGGAAAGGAAAGAAAAAACATATATTTTTGCAAATATCCTTTGCAAATACATTATAGTATAAAATATTGTTTTATTTTGTATGTAATTTTTTTATTAATTATTAATTAATTGAAAAGTAAAAATAATATAGTATTTTTCAAACTTCATCGACATATGCAGTATATGCATCTATGTGTATAGTGCGAGGTGCAAAATTTACATTTCATGCTACTTACAAGTAATCGTGCGTGAAATTTTTTACTTGTCCGACCGGCCACCCCGCACCACCTTCGACGTACAGAAAAAACAGTCAACTTAGAAGTCCTGCCATAGTAAACGCTTGCTTCGTATAAACACTTCAAATAAAAGCAAACAAACAGAACATCAGATTTTAATTTTTCTTTTAAAATTTATAAGGGTCGGTTTGATTAAACATAAATAGGAATTTTCATTTTAGCTTGTTTTGATCCCACTCAGCGTTATCTAGACTAATTATATTTACATTGAGTTTAATATTAAAATAACGGATGTAAAAGCTCTTTCTTAAGTTTTGGGTCTGAATCGAGTTCCTTGTTGATATTTCTAACTGGAGCAGAACATGTGTCAAGTTCATCCAGGGAAGTACTGCCAACATACATTGCGTACGCATGATTTTGTTTCAGACTGAAATGTCTGGTTGCCGGCAAAATTGCAACCACTTTTTGCGTATTGTTTTTGTTATAAGCAGAAGTTACAGATCTTCCAAATTAACATCAAGTAGGCCATCGCTAGTTCCATAACTTATTCCCACTGAAAAGAAATATAGGTAGAACACCAAGATAAGATAAAAGAAAAAAAGGAGTATTATCAAAAGTTTAATCCAATGTTCATATTGACCCAAGAGTCTGTAAAGTATTGAGATCATACGGGACTCTCAGTCTAAAACACTATATTCAGCTCGTTTTTGGGACCTGATAATATGTCAAATAAATGTCCTAAAGACAAGTCCACGACTTGCCTGTATTCTTAATATAGCTTTTGACTCACGCATATGAAATTGCGAGCGAGCTAGCTGTTATATTATAAATCAAAACCTAGCTGAAAAGCTGCCAAAGCTATCAACTATAAATAGAAATAACCTGAATATACAACACAGCCTACATTCACCCCATTTATTTCAGTATACAGTCACGCAATACGAACACTAGTTCACGGAAGTTAGTCATTCATCGCGATAAGGCTGCGAATAAAAAAAGATTTTCTTTAGCAACGCAATATTTATAATATGCACGAATGTCTAGCGCAGTTTTTGTATTAACTGACACAAATGGCAGGCATAATATTTAACCGTTTTAAGTGTTGATTTAACTAGAAACACTTCCAAACATCACCGAAATTAAATAGAAAATTAGTAATGTTGATATATTATTAATATCTAGTTTTCTTTCTTCGTTAAACCGGGCGCGGAATGGAGAGAAAATCAAAAAATATATCAAAGGAATCTCTGGGCGATTTTGATAAAAACTATATCTAACCATATTACACTAAAAGTTCCAAAAACTGCATATGTTTTTCGCTGGTTTATAGCTGAGTTTCAGGCTGCAGTAACTTAATAAGTTGTTCTATATTGACAAATAATGCGGTTCTGCTCGTTACTTAAAACTTCAATATTACTTATTGCTTTCCCTACTTGATTGTACTTGGAACTTAGTGAAGATCAAATGGTGGAGAACGGGGCAGAAATCACAAGTGCACTATGCATATTTGATCTCATAAAATGGGTCAGATTATAATGTTAATAAAAGCGTACTAAGTAACATAAATAGACGTAGTTGCTGTGTAACACTTTTGGCTCGGTGCTAAAATATAGGAAGGAATGAGACAGTAGATGGTGTTAATAAGTATACAATTCTCAACTTATATAATATACCATATTCAAAACCCAACCGAACACAAACTTAAAAATATTTCAAAATTAAATAAAAATACGAATATTTAAATGCATTTATCTTGTTAATCACCTTTTAAGCTTAACGAAGTGAATTTACAAAACAAATCGAAGCATCTTCTTACATTTAACCCGATACTCCCAATTATCTTAATTATTGTCTCCACAAATTCTCTCAATTATTTTAATGTCGAATTTCAGCGGAGTTTATCACGGCAGTTTGCGAAAGTAGGTATATTCGAGTTTAATGAAACATTCTTTCCACATTCGTCGTTTATATGTTATCATTGCAGGATCACCTTTTCTTGACACGCGAGAGTGCACTGTTATGTATAACGAAAAGCAAAGGTCGATTAAATAAATAAATTAATATTGATGGACATTTCACACAGCGCCATCTAGCCCCAAACTAGCTAAGCACAGCTTGTACTATGGAAACCAGATGACTGATAGAATACTTCTATACTTTTTGTAAATACATACATATCTATAATACATTTAACACCCAGACACAGAACAAACATCTATGTTCGTCGAACAAATAATTGTCCTGGGTGGGAATCGAACCCACGACCTACAGCGCAGAAAGCAGAGTTATTACCAACTGAGCTGTGAGGCCTGTCGTTCGGTAGATACTTTGTAATTTTGTATATCCTCCAGTTTTCATTACGACGTTTTTATTCACCATTTTCAGAATGAAAGATAATTTGAAAAGCAGAGGACACCATTGTGACCTTTATCAAAGCCTCCGCAAATCACCTAAAACAATTCAATTTAGAATTGAGCAGAATTTACCGCGGCAGGTAGCGAATCACCTGATGAATTTAATGAAACACATTCCTTCAGTGTTTGTGCTGGAACGTGTGATATGACCTAAAGAACTGGAGGCAAGGAATCACGTAGGTACGTACCAAGTGTTTACTGTGAACATATAATGAACGTATTTCTTTTCATTTAAATGTGATTCAACTACCTCCTTGTCACTGGCTCTCTCGAGCAATGCCGTGAAAAAATTAAAGTGCGCCTCAAATAGGCTCATTTCGTGCACTTTACACATGTTTTTGAATTTTTGATTCTACCACATACCCCTTTTCCTAGCGATAGTTACCGTCACCGTTAAGATAACATAGTATATAGGATCCTAAAAAATTCATTGTCATCTGCAAAACATACAGTATCCTAGCGTATCTCGCGTACTTATACTTGATTAGAAGCCTGCTATGAAGTAGATATTAGACTAATCAAGATACAACTGAAGCCTTATCTCGTTAGGTACACTATAATTGGTGGAGCAGGTGTTTAGGCATACCTACCTACTTCAAACCAATCACTTGCGCAGACCACAGACATCTGCATTGTTCGCTAAGTACAATGGCGTCATTACTCGCACCACGAGCTCTTAGTACTCTATGATAACACTGCTATTCCTCTCCAGGTTGGTGTTGCCTGGGTAAAGGAAACAGGCGGGCGAAACGGGTGATTTTTTTTGGATACTAGTAGAGAATCCTAAATTTAACAAATAGCATTGTTTTAAAGTTAAGCAGTCATTTATTTAGCGTTATGTATTTGGTCGGCACTTAAAGTGTTGTATGTAACGACAAATAACGCTGACATGACGCTGAAACGGGTATGGTGGCAGTATTTACCAGAAAGAATTCTGGAACCTGGTAGGTACATAAGTATAATTTCATTTTGCAGCTCCTTAATTCTCGTAATACGTATTAGTGGCGAGCACTATGACTGCTAACCCTGCTTGTTTTGTATTAAGTAGGTGTTTTGTGCCAAAAGCTATCCTCACTGAAAAGGAGTTACCAGTAAAAATACATATGACAAAAAGTAATAAACACCTTATCTAAATGCCTATTATTTTTGGGTCTTTTCCAGGGATAAAGTTACATTTCCCTGGCAACACAGCTCTACCCTGCGCCATCCTTGAATGACTTCTAATAATAGGTACTCTGGCTGAACGAAAAGCAAGAAATTCAAAGACATAATCACGCTAAAAGCATACATTGTAATTTTAGAAACGTCGAAAGGATCAGGCTTAACGTTATGTTCTTACTGATAGGTCGCTTATGTTAAAATATACCTTTCGGGTTTAGGTAAAGTTGGAACGTAATTAGGTAACTTCCTAGGTAGATAAACATGGGAATTCTCTTAACTATATAACAATGTGTCGAAGGAACAAGTAAAGATAAATCTTTTAAAGTAAGTGTATTTATTTCGTTGAATGTCACGGAAAGAAGTAATATTATTTGTATTTTATTCTACACTCAAACATAAATGGCAGCAAAACCTTACCTGTACAATTGCTCCAAATTTAGCGTAGGCGCTTGTTTTATTGGCATCATAATGAGAGTGGCTTACCATTAAATTACACGAACAGATGGTAACAAATTTACATATCAACGTTATTTTACGTTCCAGTAAACAAAATCCCTACTGAAATTACGTTTTATTTTTAGGTTGGTAAGTATTTATTACGCAGGACAGCTAAGTTTTGGTAGTAGGAAAGTGGGAAATTGTTTTTGTTTGAGAATCCTCTGTTGCATAACTCATGCACTAATTATACAGACAGATTGATTTGTATATTATTTGCATAGCTTATTTACCTATGATACATTTCTGCACTCTTGTAATCAATTATTTAACGAACTATACAGTAGCCAAATATCTAGTAGGTAAATATGAATGCGAGCCGACCAAATCTTCAACGGACGGCGGGGAATTACGGCGCCAAAGATATAAATCTAACATGGCGATTGGCTGACCGCTGCTGACCTCTGTTACCTAGTAGTATTAGATATGCTGTGCCTTTGTTGCTTCGTCGTTCCTACGTTCATGCAATCTAGTGCTGAATTATTTTTATTGTATCGATATCGATTTCGATTAAGATACAAGTGTAAGGGAAAATCATTTATGTTTGTAAGTATGCAGTGAAATCTTACTTCCAATTTATTGTCATTGTCAGAATGTTGTGTGTCTGTTGAATGTTGTTGTTATTATAGATTGTGGCAAATCAATAAGTCAGTATTCAAGTATTCATCGTAATGGATATTCATCTGCCAAAATTAATTGTATTATAAAGTTTAATCTGTAGTAACTCGTATCCAAGCCCTAAAATCCGATAGTATTAGTATCTGATTTATTGACGTGATAAAATTTTGTTGCGATTTACAGGCCACGATCAGATTGGACAGCAGATTGATCAAATCAGAATATTATTGTCGATCTAATTCAAATAAAAATCGAATATAGGTAGGTAACAAACCAGTAACATTAATTTTTCACGAACAGTGAAGGGTTAGGTAATGAATAAGAAAAAAACATCGATAAAATAAATACTTTTGAGAATGTACCGTACTGCACTGCTCTTGGTCTGAACGTGGCTTATTAGGAACGATTTAGTTCATATTCATGCTGAGTGGAACACGCTATTCCATATACCAAATTGATTAATCTGCATAATAAGTACATACTAGTATTAATTATTCAATCGATAACTTTAACGAATATATATCTCACAATCGCTGTTACAAGATATCTAGTTTTGATTTGTCCAAAATATAGTTCAATGTTCATTTTATTTATAAAATGAGAAAATATTAAAGAGATGAAATTCACGCCAAAACATAATACTTAATACATCTTTTTTTCCTGAAGTACCTACTTAGATAGAATAAATATAAAGCTCTCAGACTACATAGGATTATTAGATATATTTTGTAAACACTTTTTCATAAAGTACATTAATTTCTTCTAATTGAAATTTCGTCAAACATGGTAAGTACTACTGAAACTCGGTAGCTTCAGACGGCATAGGGATGGCTCGGACCCTCGCCAGGGTTCAGGGTTAAAAAATGTGAAAAATAATTTATCAAGTGATTTGTCACCGGGGCCTGACAACAACTTTACTATTTAAATGCAATAATAAATAACATTAGGATGATTAAAAAGTAAAACTCATTACATGGAAGAAAGAAAGAAAGAAAGAAATATATTTATTTACCTACACACAGCAATGAACATAATAATGATAAGACAAGCTCCAATTCATAAGCAGCGCCCTTACACGATACATATCGACCACTAAAGTGAATGTTCTAGTTATAAGTTTTATGTAGGTACAAATAAATAAATTAATTAAAGGATATTTATGTCATTATCAGCAATGATTCATGTGTTGGCCGCATCCCGGACCGCCGTGGTTGGTAAAATTTTATACATTATTTGCCAAATGACAACGTAAATTTCTACAAAACATGAAGATTTTAAGTCTTCTTATGTCTTTTATAAAAGTTTTTCTTAGTTGGGAGAAAATGAATTAAACTCTACAAATTTTCCGTATGTGAGGTCGGGATAGGAACACAGCTCATGGTGCTTTTTGCGGTGCGAATCAATCATACATGAAGATAACTTTTATTGTGATTTATGAACTGTGTGCATGCTTTGTGATTGTTATATTGTAATCTTAATAAATGCAATAGAGCCCAGACAGGATCATAGGTTATGTATTATAACGTTGACGAGTCATAATAAACGGTATTTTTATATGGCCGAAACATGCTTTTCCTCATAATATGTTTTAATTGTAAGCATTTACAAGGAATCCAGCATTTCAGTGAGGTTTTCATCCTTCAGTTTCTGTGCCCGATCGCCGATCGCATATTGTACGCATATTGAATGAAGCGAAAAACGGGGGAACAATGTTAAGAATAGCTTTGAATCAGTATTATGAATGACCTATGCTTGTAAAAAATACAAAGAATCCCTTGAGAAACCTCTATTAATCTACATCTTCAATCCCATAGCTAACATTATTATATACAGGGTTCAGACAGCCACCATGCTAGCACCAAAACATTTCTCCTTCCTGTATAGGCAATAAAGTCACGTAATTACAAAATAACTTCGCCTGTAGCGGGACTATTTATTTAATCACTTTGACGGGAAAATAATAGAGGCCATGCTTCGGCTCCCATCAAAATTATGTGGAGGTCTACCGTGTATCGTGATGATCGGTAACCATTGAGTATGTAACTTCAGGAAGCAATTTTTTACAAATCTTAAGCATAAATCAAAAATTAAATAAATAAACGCAAATTTGCTGCTTTTGACTAGTCTGTGCCCACAATGTTGAGCATTCATGTTTTTAGGAGGAAAAGAGCAGATATTTCCGGTTATTTTTTTCTAGACGGAAGTAAGAGCAGTTCGAAAATAAGATGGATATCTCAGGCTTAAAAAACCTATCCTTCAACTAGTAAAAGGGGAGAATGAAACCTTGTGAAACCATAGTCATAAATAATTCGGTACATCATTTGTGTGAATAAATATTGTATATATATATATTGGTACTAATAATAATTTCACAGGCGAACTCTGCCAAGAAACAAGGAGAATTCTGTTTAGTGAATTGTATTTTGAAATAATTTTACGTGCTTATATATTCTTATGAAAATAACAAATATGGTTAGATTTCGTGCCCTTCCTGAGTGGGAAGATCAATACTATAGGATTCTTTCCGTCGGCTGTAAGTCCCAACTCCAGTTGTTGTGTTCTCGATGATCGTCAAAGGCTTGTAGTGCAATTTCCTGCTGCCAATATTATGGTTCCTTTGTACTGAGAGAATCATGCAGGGGTTAGTTATTAAATAGGCTAAGGTTAACCTACTAGAAGATAATGGGTTAATGGGTATTTTAAGTTACATAAAAAATATACCGCCTCGAATTCTATAGTCCATGTTAGTTTCTGCTCAAGATAGCTTGCTTGAAGGATTGCTGTATCCCCAATTGTGGTTTTTTTATTCACTTACTAACCCTCTCTGGAAGTATAAAACAAGACTGACAGGAAAATGTATCTACACCGGAATTAGAAGTCATTGCACGCCCAACCAATATGTTCTTACATCTTGGTCAATTATAGTTAGCTATAGTTAATGCAAGGAATCCAGGCGTTATAGTCGGAAGTAAACTAGTTTGAATTGTTTCGAGCAACTTCGCTTATATAACCGATATTGTCTATTGTTAACAGTTTCTCAACGCAGCTTACTCCGAATTTAATTTGAATACGCCAAGTAGGCAGGTAGGTAGATGCGTTGTAGTCAAAAAGTTTGCTGTGTTTGACTACAACGCATTTATTTAAAAGCTCATGCCAATCTTATCAATGCCGTGTGTTTTCTTGCGCTCTAGCAATTGAAAAGTTCTAGTGGCGCAATTTAGTAAAGCATAATGTGGAGCACATATTCTCGACACGGCAGGCGCGGCGATTTTCTGGGTCGATTTTGATAAAATAAACGCTTACTTTTATTCTGGACAGGGCACTGTTTTGTGTTCTGAAAACAATCAGTGGCTTTTTGGGTGAGGCGCAAAAAAAAAATCAGGCAAACAGTCAAAAGTTTCAAAAATAGCTTTTTTACGCTCTGTCACTTATTCCTAACGTGTCCCAGTTTATAATTTGAAAAAATATCTTTAATCTACAGACAAAGCAAGTCAACGATTTTATTATATGTATATAAGTAAGCCAACATTTGGAAGTTAATTAATTCGCTTGAGTTTTTCTCTTATTCTTTATATTGCAAAATAACTTTTCTTTCTTAAATGAGTGTAGACTTGTTTAATTCTGTTCAGTATTTAAACATTTGCTTCATTACATTTTCTAAAGACAGTAATTAGAATACCTACTGTCGTTAAGACCCACCATCAACTATAGAGTACAATGAAACGCAAGCAAACTCATGTGAGCTTTTGCTAGCCTAAAAAAAGTAGGTTCTATTTTTAATTTTAAGAAACTTAATAAATCTTTTTTATACACCATACTTGATTCTTCATGAAATGTAATATGATAAGTATTTAATAATTGTAAGCGTAATAAAATGACCACTTTCTTGCTGTATTTGCTCATAAAATCCAGCTAAAAGAGTTTTGAGACAATCAAAAGTTGCTCCTTGACGAAATCCCATCGTCTCGACCGTGCTACACCGCTATGGTAGCTGCGGAACTTAATAAGAAATAGGCGTTTCAGAGTTATTATGAGACCAAGTAGACCCTTCAACGAAAAAGAAACACATCTGACCTTAACCTTTCTGGAGGGTAAAATTTATAGCCGATGCAAAAATAAAATAACCTAGTCGCAACTAAATATTCTGGGAGCAGGTAAAGTTTAGTTTTTTGAGCGGCAGTAAAGGCGAACAAGTAATTATTCATATTCTTCAGTTAACTCACAAAATAAAGAGCAGAATTGAATCGAAAAAAAATGAGTTATTTGACTGCTATTTGCTGCTAGAAATTGTTTTAGTTTAGTATCACAGAAACCAATTTAATTTACTCTATGAAAGCTTGTGCAATGGATAAAAAATATATTTCATACCTGAGTAAGATGTCTGCCATGGTCTATGACGATGATATACATCTATATTATTCTCACATTCTAAGCTTTGCTAAGTTTTAGATGGCCTGTATGTAACTTATTCTAACTGTGGCTTATAAATCCAATTTCGTCCAGCGTTTAATCCAAGAATCATGTCCATGATAAAGAACAGGCGTCCAATCTGGCTATCTGGTATCCCTTGTAGGGAGCTCCGCGGGAGCCAGCAGACGTCAGCCATTAACGAACCAGGCATTAATATTTAACGGATGTGTACTAGCTAAATTGCAAAATGGATACGATAAAACAGAGCACGTTCACAAAATGTTACCTATCAATTTTACATACGAGATTTTTATCTCACATCACGTAGGCGAGGCTATATAAAGATGAACCTAGTAAAATTTCGCTTTATTGTAATAACACCTACGTTTATTAGCGTCATACAATAAGTATCTACTTAAAAAGAGATTTTATGTATGTGCAGTTGATACAACTTACTGGGTAATTTCGTACGACAAAGTTTGCCTTTTTGTAATTTTAGCTTCATCAATGGGTAGCTTAAATGTTGGCAACGTATACTTACAACAGTCAATTCTATTCTATTCTATACATTCACTTATAATGTTCAATGAATAACCTACAAGCTCACCATAAAATCCAACATCCAAACGATGAACGAAAACATCGTGAGAAATCCAGTATTTTCTTAAATAAGCGTCAAAGAAAAGCATTCTTGCTTGCTGTCACAGCAGAACAAATGCGTTCGATATTGGCATTCTCCGTGGAATTCTAATATATTTGAAAATCGAAAGCGTATACGTTCAATACGATTTTCGTTACAATTAAATTCTTTTAACACTTTATATCAATCGAAGAGAGAAAATATAAGAAACAAGTACAGAAAGACTAAACTGATTTTACAAAATCCTGCAGAAAAATGGATTATTTTTCTTACCTGCGACCCTAAACTTCTCACTTTGGAACAACTATCTACAAAGATTAAAGTTTCAAAGTATCTGAGGAGTATGAAATTTCTCAAGTTGCCAAAGTATCCAGGGTAAGTGACAAAAGCTCCCTTGTGACCTGATGAAAGTTCATGAATTTTTTCATATTAAATTTATGACCTGGGTGTACAGAATTGTGATATACTGATTATAAACATTTCGTAAGATGCACGAGAATTTAATGTTATGGGGATAAAGTACTGAATTACAGTTTTTTTATTATTATATTCTAGTCACTGGTTCTCTCGAACTAGTGTGGTGAAAGGATTTTAAGTGCGCCTCAAAGTGCTCCTTTCGTGCACTTGACACATGTCTTCTAATTTTCAGTTCTAGGGCATGTCTGTTTCCTCACGATGTTTTCCTTCACCGTTTTGAGAACGTGGTGTTGCGTACATAAATCATTCAATTGAAAAATTCATAGATGCACGTCGGGATTTGAACCGGCGACCTCTGGATTGAAACTCGGGGTCAGTACCACTAGACCACCACGCTCTCGCTATTGACATGTCATTATACTATTATCATTGTTTGGTGTCAAGTGTACAGTATACAATAATGTGTATTAAACTTGTACCTATATGAAATAAATGAATTGAATTGAATTACGGACCTAGAAAATGGCCCACCTGGTGTTAAGTGGTAACCTCTACCCATAACAAGCTATACGACTGGAGTCCCCTACTTACGTACGTCAAGACGCAACTTGCATCTTATGCGTCTGTAACTCTGAGACGTGAATTAGGAATGTCTCATGTGCCTGTAATTTCTCCGGCAACTACACCTTTCAGACCGGAACAAAGTAACGCTAATGCATTACTGCTTGGCTGCAGAAATGGATATGGAACAGCAGAGGAAACTACTAAACTCTAGCTGGGCTGTTCGCTCGTATCGTCGACTTAAACTCATAGAGAAATTCTTTATAAGTTATAGTAGTTGAAGATAAAATTATGTTTACACGGTTTATATACAGTATTTGTCTATAATCTATACTTACCTCCTACTACTCCTACTAATACTACATAGAGAAAGTACCTCAGTTTGTCTCTTACCTTTTTACGCCTTTACCACTGCACTAATTTTTATGAATTTTGGTACAAAGTCCAAGTCAAAAACTTTGTTTCCATAGAATTCATAAAGAAATGGCTTGGAAACGTCAGTTATTCAAAACATAAGGTCACTCGTGGTTATCGCTAAGTTTGACGCCCTGAACACGTTCCCTCCAAGGGGAAGAACAGGCAAGAAACCCCCTACAGGAGGGCTTCCTTTTTTTCGCCAGCACGCAAAGTTAAACTGAAAAAAATATAGGGGACTCAAAGTACTACCTCTTCGCAGACGAAGTTGCGGGCACCAGCCAGTCTAAAACCATTTGTTTGTGTACGATATCTATATAGTTCTCAAGTTTCTAAAGACAACGGCAGTTCAAGAGGCGTAAGTGAATTGCATATAAATTGTACTCCTAACGTAGAATAAAATGATTATTATACTCAAACGACAATATTTTCTATTCAAAACTTTATTTAGAATACTGTTACTGGACTCTAATATGCTATTACAGTCGGAGACCCAGTGAGGGGTCACGCACTGCTCGTTTTAAAGATTTGTAGAATGACATAATCCCCAAAAGTTATTGTTATTGTTGAATTTCAATATTTAAACATTTTTATTACATCTAAATAACACGTAGACGTTACGAAACCACTTATTACATTGGAACTGCTTAGAATACTTGTATCATCGTTCCTTTGGATATTTTGTTGCGTGTTTCTGAATGGAAAGAAAATAGATCTTGTTTTTATAATTAAGAAATTATACTTACATGAATATAAAAATTCCGATAGTTTTTATTAAGGTATGTAAGATTTAAATGTTGTATGAAGAAAACTTGTAGTTTTGGGACCGTACCAGTTTAGTTAATTACTACCTTAACTTAACTGGAGTTCACAATATAACCCATCGGATCGTAAAACACCAGGTATTCTGTTTAATACCGTGTTCTAAGAATATGAAATAGTTTAATTAATTTGCAAGTATCTAGAATAATTTGATTACTTGTGGTAATCTGCGAGTTGGTCGTATCCCAAATGTATTAGAACTTGATAATAATTGGGTCAACCCAACTGAATTTCCATTTCGAACAATGATCGAATTCCTACTGAAAGGGAAGATCAAATAATAGTTAGCGTTATCAAACAATTTCGAGTGTAATTTGTAGGTAAATAGACGTTATTGTGTAAGAAATTGTTCAACGAATTATTATTTACTTTTAAATCATTATTTTAGCTGAATGTAGCTATGAAAATCAAAAATACAATTTAATAAAAATTGTCGAATGCGTATGGAAAACTCGTATATAATCTGTCGTAAATTGAGTCCAAGTTTGACACGTGCCATCATAGAAAATTATGGCACATTGAGATCGAGAATTACCTTTACCTTTCAGTTTTGTAGTAACGAAGCGTGAAACTGATTGCTCACGTCTAGATTTGAACCAGCGACCGCGAGCGTCTGCACTACTGGGCATCACGCCCCGGCGCGGCGTATGACTCGTATGTCAAATGAAAACCATCCGGTTATACCAGCACCCGTTAATGGCAGTTGCTATCACCGGAGTAAATGATGCGGGAGGGTTACATACTGATCAGTCCACTCTCGTTTTCCGACATATGAAGTGAGGATGAGGAAAATAAACTGGTTATTTTTGGCATAAAATTCTTGTAAATATCCTGTTTTCTGTTCAGACTATTTGAGCATGACGTAACAACTACTAGACTAAATATGATAAAACTATGTTCTAAATCTATATATCAAGTCTATACAAGGCAGAAATTCGCTGGTAGACATATACATAAATATTAATATGTTTTATATTCACACCAGCGAGGGAACTGGGGATATAACAATAACGCAAACTATATCAAAAGTTTCTACAGCATATTTGCCTACAAGCCCACTGCAGCACATGAAGTGAATAATGATCAGTGGGTATAGAAATCGCATAAATTCAATCTCGGTAGCCAGTTACACCAGTACTGGGTATGGACAATCATTTTTAATATGCAACAATGATTTATAAGGTACTAACCTTACCACACAAAGGCTTTGATATAATCGTTTCCAACACTTACACCGCATATCTCCAACCCTAAAACATTGCGAGATTTGCAAAAACAAGTCAGAAATTACATCAAAGAATGTTTGTTTGTTTTTTGAACTTTATTTTGCTTTGTAAGTAGCCAGGCGGATCGTATACAATATAGGATTCAGGATAGAACAGGGAGTTTGCACGGATGACGAGCCATAAACATCCCTGGCTTTGCGTCAGAGTCACTTTCTCTCTCAGCACCTCGCAACCATCAAGCTGTGGTGTTAATAAATAATTGCTGCAACATCCAACAAAAAATATGTACTCAAACGATATCTGCGCGAGTGAAACCGCAGGATACAGAAAGGTATATAAAGACAGTTGCAAAAGTGTTACGGGCGACTGTCAAGATTTCGGTCATAGTCTTTAGATAAATGTTTTATGGTGTGGAGACTCATATGGCACAAACAAATAGTATGTACAGCGAGCCCAATACGTCAAGAGTTTACGTAACGCAATCAAGTTACGCACGGAGGGGTTCGACGATGAATTCATGCGAAATAATCGACTTGTTACGAACTGAATGAATCTGTTAATATGACACAATTTGTTTGCACTTTTCCTCTTAATCGCTTGGGCACTAATTATGTTTAGGGGCTAATTAAAATAAAACTGAATTTGAGTATTGTTGCTATTCCGGTTGCTATTCCGCCGGTTCAAATCCCGACGTGAGTTGAATTGAGTTTTTCAATTAAGAGATTTATGTGCGCAATACCACGTTCAAACGGTGAAGGAAATCATCGTGAGGAAACCGACATGTCCTAGAACTGAAAATTCGAAGACATGTGTCAAATGCACGAAAGGAGCCTCTTTGAGTCGCACTTAAAATCCTTTCACCACACTCTCGAATAGAATAGAATTGAAACTTGTAGTTTGTTCCTGCTACCCAATTTAAGTGCCATTGTAATGGAAAAAATATTTTATGGACTGCGCGGTGAAAATTTGATAATCGTAATACAGTTGCAAAGTTTAATAAACCAGTGCGTATGTATAGAGCGAATGAAGGCGTGCCGCATGCGTGCACTGAGAGTGAAAGCTGCGATGATCACGACCGCTCCATAAAATGATCCCTAATTGCCAGGAATCAATGTAACTTAACACTGTTTGCGTCAGAATGATCGCGTTGATTTTGATATTTTACATATTTTCTGGTTGGATTAAGAAAAAATATATTGGAAACCACGTATTTATTTATTAAATTACAAAGTGAGCTCACAGATGTGATTCAGAGTAACCAAATTTTAGTTTGTCATAGTAGATTATATACATAAAAACATTAATAAAGTCAATATATAATACATACTATTTAATACAATAAAATTGCCTTTTTTTAAATTGAGCATGTTTCTGTAAATCCAAAATTATCTTGAGTTTTGACTGATGCAGAAGCTGGTAATACCTATAGTTACTTCGAAAAAGTCCCAAAAAGTTACAAATATTTTAGATATTATTTGTTGGAATTCTATAATTTTTATAAATCGTATGATAATATTAAAGTGATGCTATGGCCCAGAACACCGTCAAGGTCACAAAACCTTTGATTAATAAATTATTTACACCTCAATCTGTTGGGTACAACTTCGAGACCCATTAATTTTTTAAACGCCTAAAAAGTAATTTAACATCGATGTTCCGAATACGTGAGTGACCGAATTTTGAGGTCGTTTTTTGAACGTACCGGCGCGGCGGGATAACCGTGCCACTTGACAGTATTACGTGTAATCATTTATAGTAGGATGAACACTTCTTGGTATTTGAATGAAACTATTGGCCTACAAATCTTATAAATGGTTTGATCAATGTGTATTATGTGATTATACGCAGTATCAGACGCCATTTAGTGGAAAAATGACCAATATATAAATATATATATATAACCAACTAGCTGTGCCCCGCGTTGTTACCCGCGGTGAATAAGTTATCCCACGGGAACACTGCACTTTTCCGAAATCAAAGCACACATAGGCATGTGTTAATCCAAGATATAAGCTATTTTGGTACCAAATTTCATTCAAATCCATTCAGCCGTTTGAGCGTGAAAGCGTAACAAACATCCATACAAACTTTCACGTTTATAATATTAGTAGGATAATACTGGAAGGTGGAGATATAAGATTTGGGTATAATTGAAAAATCAACAAATTTGTTTTGAATTGCTCCGGTTTGAAAGGTTGCCGGTGAATTTATGGCACATGAGACATTTAATAAGCGTTTAATAAGCGTTTATTTCATAACAATACAATACAATACAAGACAAAAACAATATTAATAATTTTACAATGCTGCTAAACATAATTTTAAGTGTATCATACTGGCCCTAAGCTAGGCAAAAACCTGTGTGATAGGTACCAGTGTATATGTTCTTCTTCACGTATCAGAGTTACAGGCGCATACGATGCGAATTGGGCTTTCTTATAGCTTAATAGGCGAGGACTTCAATCGTATTCTTGTAATTGGCAGAGTTTACCAAATAACACCAGTTGGGCCATCAGCTTTTTCTGTAACTTTATCACATAAAAAAAAGATTTCATAGTTTGATACTAAATATGAGCTTATTCTCAACACGAAGCATCGAAGCACGAAGCATATACAGGGTTACAGGAAAAGTCGTGCTAGATCCGTTAAGGGCGTGGAGTACCCATCATTTCTGACTTATTTCACTATGAAACACCCTACCCTAAACTTAACCCTTTTCGAGATATTCGACTTTTAATTTTTTATTGAATAATGCCGATTTTTAGGCTACGAAATTTATTTTTGTTTATTTTGTGTATCTTATTATTATTATTATTGCATTTTTACATGTGTAATAAGATGCTTTAGGACATCAATCATTAAAATAGTGCATAAGTTAATTGAATAGACCGTAGTAGACAAGTGAAAGTAAAAAAATAAAAAATATATTAGCAAGCTTATTTTTCTCTAAGGGATATCTAAAAAAAATATTATGACACTTGTTCGGCAGATATTTTTTAAAATATCTACGTTTCATCAGCTATCTAACGAGGTCTAACAATCTAGGGTTTGTATTACATTTCGTGGAAAAAAGTAGTTGGGACGCTCCAGGTAGCAGTTCTAACGGTCCCGCGCCTATTTTCCTTCAAGTTAAGACGCACCGAGAGAGCGAGACAAGTGACGATTTATGTAGGTGCGAATGAAAGAAAAAGTGTAGAGACCGGTTAGAGCTGGGAATACAACAGGGGGTATTGTTTTGGTTGTCAGTCTGCTTTTGTGCTTCGTACATAGTAGATGTGATATCGTTTTGCTCTTTTTCTCGACTTGGCTGTGATTCTGGACTATTTCTTCTGATTTGTGACTACTGTGCTTGTTAACCGGACTCTGATTTGTACCTGTGATACTGTGATATATGTGTTGAAGATGACGTCCTACACACCTGAGGAATATGCTGATATGCTTATTTGTTACGGATACTGCGATTGTGTGTCTGCGCAAGCTCGTAACGAATACATAACTCGCTACCCCGGTCGTCGAGTGCCGGATGTGGCCTGTTTTGACAGAGTTTATCGAAGACTTAAAGAAACTGGCTCTGTTTTGAGACGAAATACAGACATGGGAAGACCACGAATTGACGACGAAGAACAGGACAATGAGATAGTGCAACGCTTTCGAGCGGATCCGACTACTTCCACTAATATTGTTGCCCGTGATCTGGGACTTTCGCAATGGAGAGTGTGGTTTACAGTGCATACTGCTGGCCTATACCCGTACCATTACACGCCGGTACACGTTATTGAAGAAGGAGACCCCGCGAGAAGATTGGACTTTTGCAGATTTATGCTAAATGCTGACGTAGAAGACCCAGATTTTCTAAGAAATATCTTGTGGACGGATGAGTCCAAATTTGATAAAGATGGCATAACCAACTATCACAACGTCCATTACTGGGCCCCAAAAGAACTAAGGAATCCCAATAAGAAAAGAGTGAAAGGGTCCCAACGAAGATTCAGCGTGAATGTGTGGATGGGCATTATCTCTAATCATTTGATTGGACCTTACTTTCTCCCGGATAATCTAAATGGGGAAAGCTACGAAAATTTCCTGAGAGCAGACTTGAGTGATTTGCTGGATGATCTGCCACTCAACCTGATCAGGGACATGTGGTTCCAACACGATGGCTGCCCTGCCCATTTCAGGAGAAGTGTCAGAGACTGGCTGGACACAAATTATCCAAACAAATGGATAGGACGAGGTGGGCCGTTGCCATGGCCAGCAAGAAGTCCGGACCTAACTCCCATGGATTTTCATGTATGGGGGTGCATGAAAAGTCTTGTGTACAGCGAGCCGAATCCAGTTTTGTCTGTGGAAGACTTAAGAGAAAGGATTGTGGATGCAGCAAATAAAATGAGGACCACGTTGACCACTGGAGTAGTGAAGACTGGTCTCCGTAGAAGGATGCGACAATGTTTCAGAAATAGAGGCGGCCATGTTGAACATGAACTGTAGAATAAGAAAAAGTTGTGTGAAAACCTTTAATAAATGACATTTCATGCATACCTAATGTTTTATTTTACTTTTTACTAATTTTTTTCCAATGCATTTGAATAAAACCCTAGATTATTATACCTCGTTAGATAGCTGATGAAACGTAGATATTTTAAAAAATATCTGCCGAACAAGTGTCATAATATTTTTTTTAGATATCCCTTAGAGAAAAATAAGCTTGCTAATATATTTTTTATTTTTTTACTTTCACTTGTCTACTACGGTCTATTCAATTAACTTATGCACTATTTTAATGATTGATGTCCTAAAGCATCTTATTACACATGTAAAAATGCAATAATAATAATAATAAGATACACAAAATAAACAAAAATAAATTTCGTAGCCTAAAAATCGGCATTATTCAATAAAAAATTAAAAGTCGAATATCTCGAAAAGGGTTAAGTTTAGGGTAGGGTGTTTCATAGTGAAATAAGTCAGAAATGATGGGTACTCCACGCCCTTAACGGATCTAGCACGACTTTTCCTGTAACCCTGTATATATATAATATATATATATATATAACATATTGACTGGTCTCATAGCTCATTTGGTGGTACCTAACCCTGCCTCTGCGCTGTAGGTTGATGGTTCGATTCCCACCCAGGACAAACATTTATGTGACATTTGTAAAATTGATGTTTGTTCTGTGTCTGGGTGTTAATATGTATTATATGTATGTATTTACAAAAGAAAAGTATGTAAGTATTATATCAGTTGTCTGGTTCCCATGATACAAGTTATGGTTAGCTTACTTTGGGGCTAGATGGCGCTGTGTGAAATGTGCACCGATATTATTATTATTATTATTATGCTTATTCACATAAACAAAATCAGGCCTACAATGGCCCAATATTCATTCAAACCCGGATTTACAATTACAGTAATTGATTTATTTTAACATCAAACATCAGCAAAACAATAAAAAGTTCACGGCCCAGGGCTTGAACATTTTTAATAAATAAAGTTGTGTAAACCTTAAGTGCGGTCAGGAAACGAATGGCATTCCTCTTGTCGATTAAAACCACAGAAATGTGCAATTAACCGCGACGATTGCACTCGACGTGTTGTCACCCAAACAGTAAAGCCTGAGTGACTCTTATAGTTTTTGCTAAGATTTTTTACATTTGGGCGTTTTACATTTGTCGATACTGCAAACTAATAGATCAATCATGGCGGACTTAGGTTACTTTATCGGCATACGCGTCTCCATACATTTATAGGCACATGTTTTAGGTAAGATCTACGCTAGGATAAGATAAGAAGACCCAAATTTTCGATTCTGTTATGAATTAAGCGAATTATACAGGAGTGTTGGACGTATCGCAACGCGACTTTAGTCATCTCGTACTTTGGTGGAAAGGACTTGAGTCTTATTGCTGTTGTCCATGGGCAGCGGTTACCACTTAACATCATGTGGGCCGTCAGAACGATCTATCACCTAAATTACATTAAAAAAAAATACAAAAATTTATTTAATTTCACATGTTGTAAGTATACTTACAAATCAACACGTTCCAAAAATCTTGCCCATGGATAAGGATAGATAATAGTGTGTTTAATTCCAGACCAGTAACGATATCGGATGATGTAAAAACGGCCATTGCTGATCGAAAACGATTCGTGTTGCGTTGAATTACAATAGAAGCTGGTCATGGCCGTCAATGTTTCCTGACGTGGACAATTCGGTAAAGCCTCCCATGTAAATTAACAAGGCTTCCTTCGATAAAAAACCTGTCGGTGTCTAACCCATTTCATTCACCGGACTTATCTCCATTTTGTAGCCGCTCGTAATTATGAAATAAACTGATCTGCCAAGATGTTTTGACGAAGAACCAAAAATAAATGATGTGGGAAATATTATGTGAAATAAGGTTACAGCTGTCTTTTTGAAACGGTTAAGTCTAGGCGTGACTCGGATTGTTTTCTTGTATGAATAATCACATTTTTAGTTTCGTATGCTGCTACATTTAAGACAGAGGACAATGTCTATATCCACCTATGTTTTTTATTTATGCCGTAACGTCAACTTCAACGCAGCTTTGTTTTCAAAAGCATAACTACGTTTAACTCAAAAACTATTTCAGTTCTAAAAGGAATGTAGCAAAAATATATCGTAAATCTCATAAATACAGACTTTCGTTCTACTCTGCCATTTGCGGCTGCGAAAAAATGCTTCACAAACTTTATTTCGTAACAATTTTACACAACTCAGTTAGCGAAGCAAGTTGAAGAGTTTGAGAAATTAAAGGAAATGTTTGGACCTCGTTAAAACTTAGCAGAGCTTTGCAAAATTGAATTAATTTTAGGTCACTCAGACAAAGCCAATAGTATGGTTGTTGATTTTATCGACTCATGAAAGATTGCTTTTTACTCTTAATTGTCAAGCATTATCTCCAAAACATTTCAAAGCATATTTTTTATTTTAGTTAGTTTTAAGAGTTAAGTTATAATAAATACTGTAAGATTTCACGCAGAGATACTTAAAATATTATTAATAAACACAATTATATTAAAAAAAGCCAGTAGTACTTCAGTCTTTCAATGTATCCTAATGATTTGATCAATAACACGCACGTATTTTTAATGTCATATATATAGTCAAAAGTCATACTTAACATTTCTTAAAAATTTATGATAGTTAAGGATATTTAGATAATATCAAAGTGCAAGATGGTGCACCATTCGAATTCTCATAATAGCCGCATAATTTTATCGTGTAATACAGATACTATAACAGGTACCACATATATTAATTTGTTAAGTTAAATCTACATAAATATGTTCATAGAACTATGATATGTCACTACTATAATATTATAAATGCGAAATTTTGGATGGATGACTGAACGGATCTGGTTGTAATTTGGCACAGAGATAGATTTTAGTCTGGAATAGCACATTTCTGGGTATGTTTATCCCGGAAAATGTACGGATCCCGTGGGATGACTTATTCACCGCAGTTAACACCGTGGGTTTACCGTTGTGTTAACCGCGGTGTTGAAATAAATTTAAATTATTTTTTATATTTCATTTAACCTTTGGACAAAAGCTCTTGTTTTTTATTCCTTCTTTCGGTAGTGGGGTATTACAAAAACTTCTTAGAAACGTCTATCAGTATGAACGGTTAAAAATTATAACTAATTTTGTAACGATATAATGGCTATATGTATAACAAAATTGCTTTACCGTCGTATATAGGTACTATTATATATCGATTTTGTCAACAGGATACGGTTTAGCTACCATGGGGCTTAATTTTGATAGAGGCGGACCTTAGTTATTTTGGTTCCAGGACTTGCTAACTTCTTAGAGATTTTACAGTTCTGAGATTATGATATTACATTAATTTTCAGGCAAAGAATTATTCGGACTTAGACCAGTAATCTATTATACTGCTTGCCACGTCCTATAGCTACTTTCATAAGCATCGTCGTCGAAATTACCGTAGAAAACGGTTTCACAGCGTCTTTCACTTTTGTCGTAAATTATGGTGAATTACCCGTGAGGAGAGTTCAGTCACAGATCGTTTATAAGTTACGCACCAGTTGTTTTAAAAAGTAGCCAGTTTCAGAATATTCGTGAACTTGAAATTTAAAAGGTTCAGAAATTTATATATTACAAATACATAGCTGAAGTGTCCATATATTTGCAGTTACCTGGGAATGAAGCAGATAGCCCCACCTAAATTTATTCAAATATAGGGCAATCACGCATTTTTATGACCTTGAAAAGGGGCAATATCATTGAAATTTGTATTAACAATATAGAAACTTTATTTAATTTAAATAACTAACGGACCGAAGAAGACAGAGCTGATGTTAGGCGGTAACCTCTACCCATAACAAAAAAGTAGGTATGGGAAGACCTAAGTCACCTTGTATTGTGTCCATAACTTTTAGACGTGAAGGTGGAATGTCTCGTTTTTATTTGTACTGGAACTCGAGTGAGGCTATATTTCCTGAATCGGAAGCCCAAACTTATTGTAGAATTCGAACCCAGGTTTTATCTTCAATCACAATATAATTCATCATTAACAATTGTCATTAACTTGAAAGAAATTTACTTATTTTTCTAGCAATTTTACATTATTTATATCAATTTACAGATCTCTACAGAATAATTTCCTTCGTCGAGACCTTTACCAAATATTTTAAACCACTGCCAAAAATAAAGGCGCAAAATTCGTTAAATAAAACTTAAAATACTAAATAATTAGTAAATAAATTGAAATAGGTCTTTTTGATGTATTTTATCATAGACGGCAAAAGATTGACATTCAGAAATATTCCCATCTTATACCCTAAGACTTTGGTTACATACACAGAATAACATAGTACAGTTTACAGCAGCCAAAATGTTAATTAAAATATCTTACAGCTATCATCTATATAAAACGTCCGGGTCGCCTAATCTTCTCAGTGATCATGTCACTAGGACTAATAAACGTCAGGAGAATTCTTGATTAATAAGCACATTTTATTTAACGACGGCAATGGAATCTCCCGAAAATGTGGTTAATTTCTGGTAAGTACACCGTTAGGAACAGCATTTTGGAGTAATTAAACGATGTCAGTAACTAATTACTATTTATTTCTAGAACTTGAGATCTTGCGTTACTCAGCGATGTTATCGATATAAGATCTTTTATTATTTGTATTGTTTTCTAAGTTGGTATATAAATAATAAAAAATGTATATATTATTTACTTCACTCAAGAGTCTATGTTGAATTTCAGTGTACTACGTGAACTATCAGGAACCATGATAAAACTGGTATCAGGCACGTGACGATTGTAACTTCAAGTCTGACAGTGAGAGGCGCAACTGTATGTGGCTTGGGTCTTCCTATACTTAGGTATGGTAAGACGCAAGTTGCATTAATATTATAAGCATAATGGGTCAAGTGGCCGTTTCAAAAGATAACTCGCAATACAATAAACAGTGGTCGGTTTTCATAACAAATATTTTTAAAGCTAGACTTAATTTTAATACTTTCACATTCTTTTTTGATAATACTATATTTATTACGCATGAAAAATCCATCATGCAAAATATCCTGATTGGTTGACGGCTCTATTTGGATAACAATAGTAAAGTATAGTACATTTCACAATGTAACTGGCTAGTATCGGTATCTCAGCGTCATCCTGAGAACATTTTCTAGATGTTCCACGATGAGGAAATCGTTCCAGAACGCACGAAAATCGCTTCGTCGTGATTTGAGGTCCCGGACAAATGGTCGCGGTAACGAGGGAACAGCTGGTCTACGCTGAGATTTAAAAAAAAAATAGAAAATGATATTGGGCAGGATTCTTTACTCTTCTTTAGCTGTGGGTTGCGAGGAATCCTAGTGTGGTGTCAGGATTATCGTATTATTGTTGCTGTCGGAACAGTCTTTTGTTGGGCATAGGCCCCGCTATGGACGCCAGTTGAACACTTAAATGTATTTTTAAAGCCATTGCTGACTACTTGCCTTCCTTTGCTTGAAACACTTGCCAATCTAATGCAAAATAGTTTATTTTCTGACTACTTGCCTTTCCTTGCTTGAAATACTTGCCAAACTAATGCAAAATAGTTTATTTTCCCTTATCATCAGTATCATCAGTACCATGGCATTTAATTCGACTAAGAGATTGCAAGTTAGTTTTGTCTGAAGAGTATAATCTGGAGATCTGTGTGAAGTAGTTCCGCCAAACTTTTTCCCTTCATTTTCCCCATATTATTTATACTAAAAATACTTGATTAAACCAGCTATCCTCAGCCGGCTGTAAGTGAATTTTCAGTACTCGGTAGCTTTAATGATCATATTGAATTGTTATTAGCCTCCACAGCGTATCGTTCTCACATCTAGATGGTATCGCACTTGGTTAATAAAATGAGATCGCTATCGTTGAACCGAAGTTTCTTCTTTGATTTGGTCCGAACGAAATTGGATATTGCTAAGAAGAGAGGCATCATAGGTCATAAGTGAAAAATGATATCATTGGCACATTTTCATCAAGTTCCCCACTAAAACAAAACCCAAACAAAATAAGAAAAAAAAACTTAAAAAAATATCATATTCACGGCATCTGGCGTTTTTGTTCATGAGATTTGAGCACCTTCGTCGTTTCGATTCGTTCTAATCATCATTGGTGGGTACTTGTAAACCTAAATCAGTCATTTATGAATATTCAGTCACGATTTTTCGATAAACACCATAAAGTTTTATTTACGATTAGCGTGTCGGCTTAAACTGTTGAATTTATTTCCTTATGAATTTACAACTCGTCAATAAAACATGCAAAACATCTATAAATTTATGGTCAGAAAAGGCATATCAAACGAAGACGAGCAGAGCAGAAGATTATTTGAGGTCCTCGAAACATTTTAGAGGAAGAAGTACCGGCGTCGTTTTTTTTAACCATTAGTATATACCAATAATACTTTTTTTTTATGTGATGCAGTTACGGAATGAGCCGACGGCCCACCTGGTGTTAAGTGGTAACCTCGGCCCATAACAACCGATGCGACTTGGGTCCTCCCTTACTAGGTACGACAAGACTCAAGTCGCAACGTATGCGCCCGTAACTGTGAGACGTGTAGGTGGAATGTCTCTTGTGCCTGTAATTTCACCGGCAACCACAATATTGTGAGAACCTCATATAGTTTTCAGAAAATATAACTATTTGGTTTTGGATAGTTCCGCCAAGATACAGGAACACCTCTAGGACCTTCTCTAGATAACGTTTGTGAGGTATGGTGGATTTTATTAGGTACTTAAAGTTTAGACCTTTTGCTGAGAATCACAAAACTGATAGGATTCATTTACTCATTGACCGGCCTCACAGATCAGTTGGTAATAGCCCTGCCTTCTACGCTGTGTAGGTCGCGGGTTCGATTCCCACCCAGTACAAATACTTGTGTGACGAACATAGGTGTTTGTTCTGTGTTTAGTTGTTAATATGTATGTATTTGCAAAAAATAAGTATCTAAGTATAACAGTTGTCTGGATCCCATGACACAAGCTATACTTAGTTTATTTTGGGGCTAGATGGCGCTGTGTGAAATGTCCACCAATATTATTTATTATAAGGGTACCTATTACTAAATCTTGTTTCTATACAAACTGTTCCTGAAGCAGAGCCTCAAATAATCACTTTTGATTTTATGAACTTGGATTACATTTATTCAAAAACATCTTTTAGCTTTTTTCAGCTTACTTTTTGACTAATTAATTTACAACATTTGATGAAAACAAGATAATCGTCAGAGATAATGAATGATACTTATCCTCTTCTATCCGCCATAAAATTTATATATGCAAATCAATAAGCTAAGCTATGAAGGTAATAAACTACACTCGGCGTCACAAAAATCGCACCTTTATGTTTTTTTCAGTAAATCGCTCCTAGAATCTAGCACATAAATACCACATGTGAAAAAAATATATCATTGTAAAGTGCACTTCAATACCTTTACATTAATAACCTGTATCATTAAAAACCAATTACCATTTCTAACCAGGGACCAATCAACAAAATGTTGGAAAAAATTGCCACTTTAGCGAGCGCTAGTTGAGCTACCTTAAAAGGGTATAAAAGGTCATTTCCAGCTAAAAAATGGGTCAGTCGCTACTCAGACTTTAGAGTGAACACACCGGAACAACATACGCAAAAGAACAATACCTGAAGATGGATACAACCTGTGATGAAGCAGCTAAAATCATTGCGCTATTGCAATCAGGACTGCGACAGGTTGACGTTGCTCGACAGTTGAACCTCAGCCGATTCTCAGTTCGACGAGTATACCAACGATTCCGTGAGACTGGTGGCTATACCCGAAGACGTGGATCCGGAAGAAAACGCTGCACATCAGAAAGAGACGACCGCTTCATTGTGTCGACGTCGTTGCGCCACCGCTTCAGCAATGCTGTTGAGGTGCAACAAGAGCTCCAATCAGTTCGCAGAACGTCTGTTAGTGTCTCTACGATTAGAAGAAGATTGAAAGAAAAGGAATTGAGAGCTCACAGACCTGCTAAGGGCTCAAAACTGACCGTGCAGCATCGAAGAGAGCGGTTGCAATTTGCTCAGGAGCATGTCAACTGGACGCTTGACCAGTGGAGGGCCGTTCTCTTCACCGATGAGACACGAGTATGTCTTTTCTGCAACGACAGACGCAGAAGAGTATACCGAAGAAGAGGAGAGCGTTTTGCCCAGGCTTGTATAGAAGAATCCGTCGCATACGGAGGTGGTTCCTGTATGTTCTGGGGTGGTATATCCGTCGAAGGGAAAACGGAGCTTGTGTGCGTCTCTCGGACTGGCGATGGTCGTGGGCAAGGGTCGCTGAATGCTGGGCGGTACATAACGGAGATCTTACAAGACCATGTGGTCCCGTATGCCGGTTTTGTTGGCGATGGGTTCATGTTAATGCACGATAACGCCCGTTGCCACACTGCGTTTACTGTGCGGGACTACTTGGAAGAGGTTGAGATCCCTGTTATGCAGTGGCCAGCACGAAGCCCAGACCTGAACCCGATTGAGCATCACTGGGACGATGTAAAGAGGCACGTACGAGCACGAGATCCTGCTCCCACCACTCTCCAAGAGCTCCAGGATGCCGTAAAGGAAGAATGGGAGAACATACCCCAAGAGAGAGTGGAGACCCTCGTGAGGTCCATGAAGGGTCGGATGGAAGCTGTGATCAAAGCAAGGGGCGGAAGCACTAGATTTTAAGGACTTATTTGTAATTTTTTAAATGTTTTAAATTTTATTTTTTGTAACTTAGTCATTATTTATGTTTTTTTTTATTAAAAGATTTAAAACACATACACATGTTTTTAATTTCTAATAAGCAATTCAATTACCTTTCCAATGATATCCTATAATCATACCCTTACTATTGACAAAATTTGAGTAAAAGTATTCTAAAGTTGCTTTTTTAAAAGGTGCGATTTTTGTGACGCCAAGTGTATAATAAAACTCACAATACTGCAGTATTAGCAAACATGGCTGACATCAGGCTACACATATACACTGATTCACTTACCTTTAGGGTTAGGCAGAGACGCAATGGTCCACTCTTACCTTTCGCTGGAATGTAGTCATGGTAAGTGGTGAGCTCTTCACTGCCATTGCTTGCTATAGTAACATAATAAATCTATTAACTCTTTTAATATTATTTAGTCCCTAAATAAAAGTGCGTTTTATTTAACTTGGTTTTTTTAATGTAGGTTCTATCATAAGTTGTAACGTAACGCCAGTTATACGCATAACTGCTTATTGGCATGCGCACGACTCGTGTAAGAGTATGCACACAACGTGACGTCATCGTTATGCATATTGCATCGGAGGCATGTCGATATTCATATAGCTAGAGCACAAAGCTTTTCTTGACTCCATTAATATGATCATTAACGAAATCTAAGACGATTTCGCAAGGAGAGATTTTTTAGTGCTATAGGTTAATATATTATCAAGTACTACAAATCATTAAAACTGTGTCACAGGTTTACACAAACCTATTTCAGGCACCAGACTCAACATTTTTCATTCATTCATTTTCATTTTTTTTACCAGATTCAAAATATTTATAAGTAGTCTCTACTTTTGTAGTTTAAGGATTACCTTGAAGTGATTCTTTAATTCATAGAGTTTGTTCTGAACTCCTTTTTTCCATCTATGCCTGTCATGACATGATGGCACTTCAACCTTATTTTAACAGCGCTAAGTGCCATTATCGGACAGCTGAAGGGCTATATATCTGAACGTAACACCAAAGCAAAGAGGCCGTGTGGAAACGACAACTGGCTGTGTCTCTGAGCCGTATTTGGTCTTGACAGCTGACGACGGCCCGTGTTTGTAGATACGAAGATTTGGACTCCTAAGAGCGTGTTGCTGAATAATCTGACGTAGATCTTGAAGGCTATCAGACTGTACCACTGAAGTTCTATGGTAATGAAGTTAACATAACTTATTTGTGGAATGGCGATGCGTAAATAAGTCTTTCATCGTTATCCTGTTTTTTATTTGCATTTTTGCCCTTTTGAGTCGAGCTTTTATGTTATTCTGCGCTTCAAATTGAAATTGTATATATTTCATGCATAATTTTAACAGGTGGTAGCAAATGCCAAGTTCATCCAAGCAAGTACTGCCACCATACTCATTTATGTAATACATTTACGTTAATGTGTCCTAGTATGAAAGGTACAATTTATCATTTCAATTTATCCCATAAATTTCGGTACATATGTATTACTTATAGTTATTTTTTTATAGGCTATGATAAAAATACTCATAGTTACAAAAAGCAATTAGCACGTACTACATTATCTATATTCAACGCAGAGTACACGCTATCCATCCCTGGACTATGACAGATGCTTAATGGTACAGATTTCAATATCTGTCCTCTAGTTTGCCCGTCATGTTTGCGATGGCTGGTTTTTGTCGGCAAACGATCTGTCGCTTCAGGGTTTGAGTGGCCATATTGAATACGGATCGATGTCTTTTGTGATCGAGTGTCTACTCTGTTTTTATTTTCAGAACTTTTTGATATGAAGTACGTTTGAAAGATATATTGTACTTCAGATAACTTGCAACTCTTCGTTTTCCTAACATAATTTGAATGCAAATAATTAGTCTTTGCATAAATGCTGTGTATACCTACTTCATTTTGGAGTTGATAATGAAATCAAAAAGTCATATGGCAAAAACATTATTTCAAAACATTTCATTAGAATATGTAAAGAAATGGCTTGGAAACGTTATTTATTATTTGGTAATATTAAATACAGCCACGCGTAGGTACTTGTTGCTAAGTTTGAATATTGAAATGAATACTATTACGTTCTGAAATATAAAATATTTTACCCACCACTTCGGAAGCGGTGTATTGCGTCACCCGATTGTGTTTAGAACTGAATCCTAATCCAGGTTCAAACTCGTTATTTTAACCAAACAATAAGGTCGGTCCAATTGGATTTTATGGCCCTGTACCATAGTATATGTGATTCCATCGACTTAGTTTATTGAAATACGTTCCCGTTATCTGTCAACAAACATAGTGGGTCAACAAATCTCAACGTTTGCTTATCTGATGACAGTATAAAGTTAATGGGTGTATGACTCCATTTTAACGTCCCATTGTTCTTCAAGCAACAAAATGGAAATTATTTTGTAGCAGCTACAATAACTTATAAATAGAATAAATACAAAAGCGTAGACTCACTTGCTAAGGAAAATTTTGTTGCAGTCAAGCTCCAGTAAGGAAAAAATCATCACAAAAACCAATACAATCAGAAAATACGAAATAACGACCTCGTGAAAGCAAACAGAAAACAATAATGCCTTAAAAATCGGTACTGTGGAAACACGACAAAACTGTAATACGGTGCCTTAAAATGTGATCTTGTTTCTAACCTACTACACAATGGCAATTCAGAGGGAAGTTATGATCAACCAATCAACCAGTAAGCATAAACCGATAAATGTAAAATTCCGTAAGGAGTTCTCATAGGAAACAAATGATACATGAATACAATTATGACGTTGGATAACGTTTCCGCTATTTACACCGACATCACCTCAGATGGGACTAAGCACTATTCATATTGCGTGTCCACTATGATACCGCCCACAGCGACCACGATGGGTCTAAATACCCGACTATCGAACCCCAAAAGTCTTACGTATCTAAATAACCACTCGAAAGCAAACTTTGCGCTGTTGCTCTCAAGATACATTGTATTTATTTTGAGTGGATCGTTTTTGTGATGTGTACGTGTTGTATTTAAGAGTCAAGCATTGCTACAAAAATATACAACATTAGCATAAACGTAGCTAGATGGACCACGAGTTGAGCTGACCTCCAAGGAACAATGGCATGCAGTGTCCAAAGAAGCATATTAAAAAGTTCCATGTTTACTTTGTATCATTAAGAATTCAAGAATTATAATGGGAATATACGAAGAAGATAGGTTTGACTTTTTTTGCTTGGTACGCATAATGTTTGCTAAATCAACGACAAAAGAGTATGATAATTCAGAAAATGTGAATTTGATAAAATATTTTGTGATATGTTTTGAATTTGCCTGTTCTTACTGTCATAGATATTGTAAATAAAATAAGTTAGTAAATGATAAGACAAGTATGAGTAACAATGAAAAAATCTTAACATTCAGTCATTTAAAGCAAACAAATACTTTTATTAAATGAATTTGTGGACGTTTCACAACACCAACCTAAGCAAAGCCTGATAGAATACTATAATATTATATACTACATTATGTCTCTCCAGGCAGTGGAACAGTGCTAAGTTGATACGGGGAGGTACTGCCGCCACACCCATTTCCGCCGTCAAGCAGTAACGCTTTGCTTTACTTTGTTCCGGTTTTAAGGGTGTGGCTGTGGGTGAAAGTACAGGCACATGAGACAATGCACTTTCACGTTTCAGAGTTACGGGTGCAATAATATGCAACCTGGGTCTTCAGACTTAAGTAGGGCAGGGCAAAAGTTTAGTTGCTCTTGTAATGGGCAGAAATTGAGCTCACTTGTGCAACTAATTGTAAATACCACACAGACGAGCAGTTATTAAACAAAAGGAATATAATTTATTTTTGACACAATTATTCCACTAACTGGATCTATTCATCTGCAGATATAGTGAAGAATTTATGTACGGTATCTATAAGTTGTCCCAAGAAATTATGTCAACCGGAAACATGCTGATAAACGCCCCCCTAGGACCTGCGGGTACCCGATTCAGACGTCATTACCAATCGTCGCATGCTCTACGATTAGGTATCTCTATTATTTTTATAACAATTTTCTATCATTTCCCAATCCTCTGAAATAGACCATCATTTATTCACTGTGAATAAACGATGAAAAGAGCAGATGGATAACCTAATGCTACGTGGTATATACCCTGTTCAAACATTATAATAGCAATTAACTTGATTCGTCCCGTGTAAGATATAAGGTAGACCCAATTTAAATCTTATTGTGACATGAATATGGAAGCCTGTGTCCGTACGCGGACATTTCACACAGCGCCATCTAGCCCCAAAGTAAGCTAAGCATAGCTTGTAACGTATGGAAACCTGACAACTGATATAATACTTATATACTTTTTTTTGTAAATACGTACATATAATGCATATTAACGCCCAGACATAAAACAAACATCTATGTTCGTCACACAAATGTTTGTCCTGGGTGGGAATCGAACCCACGACCTACAGCGTAGAAGGCAGCGTTACTAACACCTGAGCTATGAGGCTTGTCATTAAATGCCTGACAGCAAAAGTAGATATAGTGGCAGCACATTGCTGGAAAAAACTGCAAATACAGTTGAATCTATCGCTATTTTCATGAAACTGAAGCAAAGTAGTCTAGTCTCAAGAAATAATGTCACCCATAGTTAAATAACTATGGGTGACATTATTTCTTGAGACGACATGTTGAGTAATTGAATACACAAAAGTTCGAGATTAAATTCCTTATAATCCATACAAAATACTTTAGCAATATTCTTATGGGCGCATAACTATAAAAATGACATCTTTATCAAGGATTGTATGTAAATCTCTACACATTTTATGCATGCATTCTATAAAGGCGCACAGGGCCCTCATTATGACCCGTTCCATAAATTTACTTCATTAGGCTTGTTTCACCGCTCTTACATAAAGGGCCACTGTCTATACATATTGGTTCACTAATCATAAACACACATTTAAGAAACACGGTGTTGAAATTCTATATATTTTTGAAGAGAAATGCTGAGATAACTAATGAAGGTTATCTTAGCATTTTTAGTTAGGCGATAATTGGAAAATGCTTCACAGATTTAAATGTTTATGAAGGTTATTTCAAATAAGAATTTCGAGATAATTAATCTTTACAATAAAATAAACCACGTTAACACATAATTTATGTAAAAGAATCAGTTAATAAAGAAAACAAATTGTTCATCCTTTGCAAATTCAAGGTCGATTTTCAAAAATTATAGTTATTTCCTGAATGTTCCATCTAATTTCAAGGCACCGCCGGCGGATACCATAAATTAGCTGCTATCCTTTAACTATAAGCAGTTTACAAGGGCTACTAAAGTTATTGGTACGAGGCCTTACCAACCGGCGACAGTAAGCGACTTTGGTTCTTTTTTCATACCGACGTCGAGACGTTTTATAAAAGTTAGTTGGTTCCAATTATTTTTCAAATACGAGGTAGGAATTTGTTTAGTTGGAATATATAAAAATGTATTATCATACGTAAATCACAAAACATCAAAAATTAATAAATTATATTATAAACAAATATGTACAATAACTATTGTTGTATGTTTCACGTTATAGTTGCAGATAATGTTTAGCATCGCGCAGTAGATGAGAGAAATGATCGGGGTTCACGTTCCATGTCAGAGTCGTTTTAAGCGTGAAATACTAAAGTATTATAGTATAAAGTATTAAAGTATAAATCTAAATAAAATCTCCTCCCTTAAAGCGTTATTTCGGACATAAATGAAGAACTTTTGGGATGTATATTTAAACTAACGCTTAGTGTGAGTTTCAGAATACTAATAAGAAATCTGGAACTTCTTCCGTAGATTCCGCTTAAACAAGAAGCTGACTTAACATAATAATAAAAATAAATGTCTTATCAAAATGATGTTCACGTCTCGTGAGCATAGCGTGCGCGCATCGTCTGCATAGACGAAATTTGAATGCCAGAAAGCATTTCAGGTATAGTATTTCAGTATTTCATAAATCTATTGTTATCACATATACTCAGTAAAAAAATGCGCACGCCCGAAAACATTTCAGATATATTATTTATTGATATATGTTTTAATTCTATTTTTTCAGTTATAAGCGCCTAGTCGTACCGGCCAGTCGCAGAAAATCTGAATCGAACTTGCAGTCGCTAGCTTGTAGCAGTTAAGAGCTACCAAAGTTGTCGAGTAAGTTGTATTGCGTGACTCCTCACATTTGTAAGTCATTGTAAGCGAGGATAACAAGAACAGAGACCTCTTTATATGACTAAGAGAACTATTGTATCGTTTTGAGAACACTATTTAGAAATTAGTTTTGTAAACCGAAATGGAAGTCGGTAAAACGTTTAAATACAGTTAGAGTCTCTAGAAGAATATTAAAAATTACACAAAATGATACAAAAACTTTTTCGTTGGGAAAATGGCTACGTATAACTAAGGATTGTTCTTAAATCTTTGATATTTTTTTTCGATTGAATCACAAGACAAGTGAATTATTCCTTATTATAACAAAACCAGACAATTGATTTATAATCCTTCATAATTTTTTTAAGTTTTTACAAGCTATTCTGAATTTCACAAGTAACACAATGTTGTAACCATTTGAAGTGTCTCAAATTTTATTTGCACACATGTCACTGAAACTTTTTTCTTTCATACCAAATATAATCATTTACATTAAGATCATTGTAATATTATGATGTGGTTAGTATGGTACGGCGTACCGCAACATCCACAAACCACAGATTGAGATATTATGAGCTATACATGTCCACAATACCTAGATCAATCAATCCATATGGCAGTATTTACTAGTATACGGTTATTCAGCTTATCACTCGTATAATGATAATAATTCATTGTAATACTTGATTGAACTGATGAGACCTACCAGCTAAAAGCTAGATGCGACGGATAGGGTTTTGTTAATTTGCTCAGAGTACGAGTTTAATCTGAATTGATTACTTGCTGAATCTGAAGTACGAGCTCGTCCAAATAGTGTGGCTTCGTGCGTATAAGAGATAACATAAGAGGATATTTCTCAAAACTCAGTCTGGTTGCTAGCATTTAAGCCGTGATTTCGATATTTCGGTTATGAGTCAGTGACTGACTGATCCATTTATTTTATACCTGTTTTAAAGGCACTAGATATAATAAAATGAAAGCTGTAATCTTCGTCAAATAAAACTTATAAATACCTATGTTTTATTTATATTAGATATATATTATATTATGTTTTAAATTTTGTCCAGAATTCAACTAATGATATTGGAAAACTCCAGTAGTACTACTAAGACTGGAGTTCTTACAGTAAATATGACAGATGTGTAGAGTAGTCGTTTGCTACATTTTAATATATATATTTCTTTTGTCCCGAATATCCGACCATTGAATTAACAATACAAATGAAGGAGATAAAAATACTCCTACAGTAAAATATGCAGCTGGGATTGGAGCGTGTATTCTTGAGGATATACATTCGAAATAAACCCGAGAGAACGCATCCTACTTACGTATCGTCTGACCTATCTTAATGGATTCCACTTCGCCTCGGGCGTCAAAAGTCCTTGGATAAGGAACAATACGGACCGGTTGCGATAGCTTCTTGTAAAACTTGATACTTACGTTGGTATGTACCGGCCTAGACTGATTATCGCTCAACAGACAAAGAAAATGAGTTTCATGCAAAGCACTGGTCGAAAAACTTAAGATTTTCTGTTATATTTTGTGATATATTAGAATTCAATACGAGGCGACAGGACGATCAGCTTGATGAAGCAGCTTCCAACGTCCATAACAATATTTTGCGCAATTCTACTCAGCTACGTAAGAGAAGACCTAAACCGTGGTAGCATTGCAACCTTGAAACATGTAGATGATAATTCTCATATACTTAAATTTATTAACGCTTTTAATATTGATTTCTTATTGGTATACGGGCTACTACGTTCTCAAGACGATGAAGGAAAATATCAGGATAAAAGACCATAAATTCGAAGACATGTATCAATTGCATGAAAGGAGCCTCTTTGAGGCGCACTTTAATCCTTTCGCCACACTGGATCGGGAGGGCCAGTGACACGATTAGTATTTAGAAAGGTAAAGGATGAATAGGTCTGTAGCTATAACTATAGTTTTCAATGTAATAAAGCTTGCTAAATAAAATTTGCATAAGGCGTGGGTTAGCGGACCCTATGAAAGTTTTGCTTGAAAAATATTAGCAAAAAATATAAACCAGCATGTCTTAATTTTGGATTGATAGAGTTTGAACTTCAAGTTATAGTAGGTTCTCTTATGTTATCATTGTCACCGCAACGGGTGTGTTTTGTTAAGTTCTGATGTCACAGCGGTATATTTCCTATGTTACCATCGCCGGACTCTCTAGAGTCTTTCATCTCAGTAGGGCACAATTTGCGCTTATATTCCAGGCATTTTATGGCGTTCCTAAGGTTCAACCGGTTGTAACCTTTTTAACTACGCTACAAAGCATTACAAAAAAAACTGCTAAAATTGTTCTGTATAAATTATACACTTAAAATGTAACATATTTTACTTTATTTGACTGGATTATTAATATTTTGGAATTTGAAGACATCAGTTTGAGAGATATTCAAGTGAACCTAGTAAAAATATACTCCAAGAAAAGATAAAACTCGAAGTTGATCGTAAATTTTGTCCGGAACTTGACTTGTAAAGGGTGTTATAACCTTTTACGGTTTTAAAGGGTCGTCGATAAACGCTTGGTATCTGCGTTTTGATAGACCATCGAAGTGTAGTAAAGTTAAACTTTAATCCTTTGAAATGAGCGTGGGAAGTTTTTACCTCAAGAATCAACGTTTATTGTGAATGCGAACGAATGAACAATTCGTTCCTCTTCTAAAATTACAATCGTGAGTGTATATTTTACTCCGTCTTGCATATTTCTTAAGCGCTAAACTTAGCAATCGAGACGAGACTAGAATCTAGTATCTGTTCCTCGTAATATTTCTTTGAAACTTATGGGAAACAGAAGTAACGGAAATTTTAAATTTTGACATAGTTCTATCTCGTGGCTCAATTTTCAAGAATTCAAAGACTTCAAAGGGAGTATTCAAAGAGAATTTAAAGACTTCAGTCAAACTTGAAAAAATAATACCAGAATTTTTTAAATAATTTACAAGTTAACTAAAATAACGCACTAATTTTACACGCATTAATTTTAAAATAACTACAACTAGAAAATAACTCTTTCTGTGAAAGTGACTTTTTGTAAAACATAATTATTTCTTGATCGATTATTCTAATCATTACGTCATAGTCATTGATCAGATTTGAAACATATTTTCGAACAAAGAGATTTATCGATTGAAAAGTTTTGGTAATTTCGTTTGGGGCATCTTGTGTTACAGACATAAGTAAAAAAACTGAACAAAGAACATGCTTGTTGACTCTCAAAATAAATTTCACAGTTACCGTTCAGGCAATATATAAACTTTCTATCCATTTAAATTTACTGATATTAAACTAAAATGCAGCACCGTGATCCGGTAACTCGTGAATTGCCGTGTCCAATTGATTTCACACTGGTGGCTCTCAGTAACGCGTGTCACTCGGACTCGCTCCACAACGTTTGACATCGCCTTGCACGCTTTCGATCATGTTAATAAAGTGTGAAGCACTGAGCCCAGAACTAAAATGACCGGCTTACTCTCGTATTAAAAGTTGAATAACTGTGTTTAACAGATTTCCCAATAAGAGGAGTGTGATGAGTATATAATAACTAATTTATGATAATAGTTATTTAAACTGATTTACATTGTATTCCTACATATTCATATGTCTGTAAAGACAGATTTCAGTTTACCTAATATAGAATTTAAGACCTTTTTGTGAATTACCTGGAACCTTATTGATTATGATTATGTTATTTATTGTATATTTATATTTTGGATATATATTTATTTTTTTGATAGAGTAACAAGCAGTTAGCCCACCTGGTGTTAAGTGGTAGCCTCTGCCCATAACAACCAACACGACTAGGGTCCCCCATACTCAGGTACAAGACGCAAATTGCATCGTATGAGCCGGTAACTCCGAGACGTGTAGGTGGAATGGCTCATGTGCCTGTAATTTCACCGGCAACCACGCCTTTCAAACTGGAACACATAAACGCAAAATGTGTATGATGGCAGTACTTCCCCCGAATGAACGTCACATAAGTTCTACTGCTACTAATTGCAAAAATCACTACCTGTAGCCAAGGGTAAGCTTGGATGGAGTCATAACGTCCGTTAAGAAGTGTTAGTGGTTACAGATCTGTGAACGCTTATAGAGTGAACGTCAGACGTCGATTTTATGCATCAGTACGCCTTTCAAACGAACTGACCGAGCGATGATGAAACTCTCTAGTTTTACTGAGTTTTCAATAAGTTCCGAACCGATGTGTTTTTGCCGGTCTGTTACAATTAGAAGTGCAATTTTGTGCTAAAGTTACGTAACATGAGTAACTGAAAGTTGGTGATTGTTCGTGATAATGGATGTTGCACTCTATATAAGTGTTTGTGTGCTTAAGTTGAATAATACAATTTACACTTCACTTTAAATTTCACTTAAATGTGTACGTGCAGATATTATTTTTGTTTGTCGTTACAGGGAAATTCTCTTTTGCAAAATAAATATAATAAATATGGATACTCAAATTTGTTTATATAAAAAAAAACGAGTGGTTTAGTAAGAAGGTTTAGTTTAGTAAGATATAAGTTACGATGGCAAAGAACAGAAAATCATATCAATACTTTGATTATGTTCTGATTGTTTACAGAGGTTACCGATGAAAGCAGTTTTCAATACAAAGATGGGAATGATGATTGATGACCTAGCTTACTCTAACCCGGAACATGCAAGAGTTTTTCACTTGAAACAAAAGTTTGAAGGTTATCTTAGCAAGCCCAAATTATCGTAGGGTACCGTGGCAAACTACAAAAAACAACTATTAAGCTTAAAAGGAATATCATTTTTCCAGACGATAAATGTACATCTATTCATATTCAGAATTCATGTAGGTGTAAATAGTAATCTTCAATTAATTAACTCTCATTTTTAAAAAGAACAAATCACTCCACTTCCTTGTTGTAGCCTTTCAAAAGTAATGCATTAGATATTCTCGATCATAATTGCTGGAGAAATAGGAAGTGATACCCACGTCCTAAGTGACAGGCCGTCGAACCAACTACCGGTACTGAAATGCTCATGCTCAACGAATTGAAATGTTCCTGGTTTAATCCCACCATATTATCGTAATAGAAGCGAAAATGTATCTAAACGTATAGGAAAAATATGAGACATACGATAATCAGAATATGAATACACTCATTAATGTTCACGCTATCGAAAAGCAATAAGGAAGTTTAATTGGCAAAAAAAACACTTTGATACCTAGTGATCAGTACTGAAAGAATAACATGACATAGGTAGGTATTGAACTAATATGCGATAATTAACGCATAGGTACATACTTTTTGCTGCTGAATTTTGCTATTTAACGATTTCTTCAAGTATACCGCCTTTAAACACGAACTTAAAAAATGGCTGCTAGAGCAAGTCTTTTACAAGACTGAAGAATTTTTCCGTTAATTTGTTGTTATTAATATTTTATATTTTTATTTTATATCATTATTGTGAGGTAAATTGTTCATGATGAATCATTTATAGAATAATTTTTATTCGATTTAATTATTATTGTGATTTATATTGACTTGTAACTTTGTTACGAATAAATGAACTATGAACTATGAACTAACTATATAATATACATAATTATTCATCGTTTGTTTAATTATCGTCAATTGAATTTAAATGATTGATTTAATGTTCAATTCTACATATGAACATTTAAAATCCATCGTTTTATGCTTACGGTTCCTATTTTTGTTACATGCTCCATATTACATTATCAAGTACCAATATCCATTGAATTACTATATCGAATTGTGATTATGAGCAATAGCTTCATTCAAACTAAGACATTTAATTATGCATCTTTTTATATGTATGTTAGGCTTATAATGGCAATGACATTTAATTAGTTACCAACAACGTATACAACAATGTTCTTGTTCTCAGGTTCTATTCCCGGCCTGTAACTTTTGTCTGTTAACATTGTCTAATTGCCTCGTCCACAAAACGAAAATATTAATTATATATGGGAATGTTCCTATATTCGAAGCAAAACATCGGAATTACATTATAGAGATGCATTATAATCTATCACGGGTTGATAATCTTGTTGCCTTCTATAAATGCAAGTTCCACGAGTCAAAAATTTCAATTTCTTGCATAATTTGAACTCATACTCTACAGGTCCATATCTAAACTGTTAAAAGATTGTGAATAAAATCAAGATTTCAACATTTTAGTATCACACATGGGACTGACATATTCTACAAAAATAACCCAAGACAAAAAAAAATTTTAAAAATTCACTGTTTATTTATCTAAAAAATAATCTCTTGTTTGCAACGAGTATCAACATAATTATTTTAACTCTACTTAATTTTTCGTCCCACATATAAAAGTATTATTCAGTTATTGAAATATTATTAAAACATCTTAATTTTCTAAAAAGGCTGTCTATCATTTTTTAAGAATGTAATTACTTTCTCCACTTTGAAGTCTCATTACTCGAGACGTTTTACCTCAAGATACAAGTTCCCGCCCCCACACTTAAAAGTCTTCCATCTTTTCACGCCTAAGAATTCAATTTATCTGAACGCACCCGCATCACTGCCCCAGAATCGTGACTAGTAGTTACATTTTTTTAATAAAAGGACCAAGCCGGCCTTATTTAGTAGATGAGTAGTACTCTTCATTTGATCCCTAACGGTTGAACCAAAAACTTATTAGCCTCTAAATGTCCAACACCTGAAACTGTATTAATTTTGAAACGATTTACGAAAAGAAATATATTGAGAAAACATTAGAAACGTTACAACTTTTGTCTATCTGTAAATTTTAAATCTTTGTGAGGAATTAATTTAAACGAAACTGTTGGATTAACTGTGAATTTAACTTCAGATAATTGAACTATCGAAATGGTTATAAATTTTTCTTCGTTAGTTCAATAGTTCTTTGTTGGCTTTTGCAACTGCGTTTTTAAGAAAGCGAGAATGGTATAGTAATGTTTAAACATAATGTAGGTGCTCAAAATCACTGTCAAACTAAAAACTCAGTATCTATCCACCATCCAAATTCCGTTCTCATTTACTTACCTGCAGAGAGTAAGTGACCCGACAGAGAAAACACTGAACCCACACTAAAATAAATTCAAAACAGAAAGAAATACAAAGGCGATAACTAGCGAACACTAAATTACAAATGAGATTTACGCGTTCCATTCATCATTGGAGAATTAATCTCCCTATTTCTCGGCATCGCCCTAAGATATTTCAGTATGGAAAGAATCCCATTTATTCGACTGCTGACTTCATATTTCTCCGAGAGTAACAAAGACTCGGCGTGACCTCTAGGCGGGGAACTGGGGATCCAACAAGGAGTAAAAAACTACTCGCACGAGCAAGCAAATGAAATCGAAATAACGTAACGTCCAGGCGAGCCAAGGTCCCGCGGAATGAGATACGGCCTTTTGATTAACCATTGTCGGGACCGTGGAGTCGTCTTCGGTACTTTTGATCTGTCCAACCAGATATTTGACCGAATACTTTTTTCAAGCGGCGTCTATGATCTCACATTTGCATAATTATGCATGCAAGTTTCGTTCCTTGTGTCACAAGCGGTAACTGTATACGAGTTATTCACCCATAATAATGACATTGTACGGATTATGTTACCGAAAGACACTGGCGGAAAGTGACACGTAATTAAATGGTGTTTTTGTTTAGAAGTTTCCAATTTCACGTTATTTTATTGCCTCCTAATGTGCGAAGGGTGAGAGTCACGCGCCGGCTCCGAAAAGAGGTAAACTTCCTTTCGATAATTACATGCAAGACGGTGGCCTACGCTTAGGGTTTCGCCCCACGTCACGCGATTCTGCAGAACTATAAAAGTATAAACAGACGCGTAATGCGTTTGCCTATTATATGTTTACACCCAAACACAACACAAATATTCAGTGAATTTTAATCAACACAATTGAAACAATCAAATGTTTTCTATTAAATTTACAGTCGTTTGTTTCTATTTAAAAGCGATTTATATACCTATTTAAAATCTCAGAAGGAATATTCATACATATTGCTGTTGTTACTCAGAGAATCAGTTTTTTCCGACAACCAATCACTCAAGAAAAAACTTTATTTACAAGTCTAAGTTCAAATTCATCGAAGTTTCCGATGCGGGCTTATCTCCTTATTAAACTTCAAGACGAACTTCCCAACGAGTTAGATTTGTTTACTCGCTAACGTAAAACTCGCGATGCAAATAGAGTAGTTAAATTTATGTAAATGAATGAAGCTCGCTTGATTTTACATTCAATGTCTACTCCAATGGTTTTAGTGGTGCATAGTACTGTAACAAAAAGTCGACACACTAGCTATGCGATAAAACGTGCAATAAGAATGGTATGGGTGCTATAGGTTTCATGTGTGGACGCTGGCTTCACACTGTACACATTCCAGCAGTGAAACATCTTTATGAATGTACATTCAGACTTATTCGAAAGTACACACCCACAAAAACACATCTTTATGCAATTCAGACATTTTCATTTTGCGGCGTTTTTTTTCAATGAACAATTATATTATATTAAACATGGACTTTACCTTAGTCCTTGAAATATTTGTCTTAAAATATTCACCTGTATGTAACTTCTCGTTAGTTCTATATACAGTCTTAATAGCTTTTAAAGTCGGGAACAGCGTATGAAGTATGTAAAACTTAAAATATGTTAAACCAGAGGCTGTATTGCATTACTATACCATTACAATTACTATGGTAGCCAAAGATAATCAAATAGTGTGTACGTAGCGGCCGGTCGGATTGTCCGCGGTAGCCGGCCTAGGGTCCGCCCGCTCTCTGCTCTAGTACCGTACGGTCGCAGGCGGGCGGCGGTCGTATCAAGCTAACCGCGCGTGTAACTCCGAACCAACCGTACCGTGTGTTGGCAAACCAACTATACTGTGCAGTGATACGGGGGTGGCTGAGAAAGTGACCGAACGTTTACGTAATAGATAACGGCGAGCTTTCGGAATTGCCTGATAACAGTGAGTAGATCTGTTTTCAAATGTTTATTGTTTAGTCTTACTTTGCCGCGAAGCTTTTTGCGCGCTAAAAGCTGTAACTATACAATATACTTAATTATCTTTATTGTGTGAAACTTTATCAAGAATACATCGCGATTTCTTACAACGACTTCAATGTAATGATTAATCTACTCAGTAATCAATTGTAATGCTCATCCAGTAAGTTCTTTTACTGTCACTGGTATTGTTTATCTTATCAGTAAGTAAATTTTGGTTTGCATTGCGCATGTCTCTTATACTAAGTATACATAAGTTTACAGTATCTTAGATTAAATCCCGGTGTATTCAATGATATCTAATCTTTAGTGAGAAAAAAGTGTTGGATTAAATTAAAACCACTTATAAAAGCAGGAATCTTAACCCAGTGTTATCTTAATGTGACTGAGCTTATGGAACTATCATAGACAGAAAATTTTAGCTAGTTCACTATGAGATCGAGGAACTGAACATTTTATGCTGTATTGCACTTGATAGATTATGATTTTCTAAATAAAATAAAATAAAAAGTAACTTAGGAAATGAAACTTCCGAATAGTCATAGTATAGATGTGTTATTTACTATTAACATGTATAAAAGAGTACTTCTGTGCATCATGTAGTTAACTTGTTTATTTCCAGCTATAATTTCTAGATTAGCTCGGTGGAAGGAAGGCATTTAGGGTTGTCCCCGACTAAATCCAACTATCTAAGAGTCGTTGGATAGTGGAGTGACTAGAAGACAATGGAGTAGAAGCTATAGATGAGTTGCATGTTTGCAGGTAGGTGACTCTATATATAATACGGTATCTTTTATAAGAGAATAGCAATTTTCCATTTCTGTTTGTCATACGCATGCGCTATATTACACTTTAACCACATTTATAAGTAAGTATTATATAGTACGCCTGCCTTCTGTGCTTTAGGTAATGGGTTCAATTCCACCTAGGACAAACATTTGTGTGACGAATATAGATGTTTGTTCTGTATTTGGGTGTTATATGTATGTACAAATACGTATAAAAAAATATACAAGTATTATATCAGTTATCTGGTCCCCGTGATACAAGCTATGCTTAGCTTACTTTGGGGCTAGATAGCACTATGTGAATTGTCCACCAATATTATTATTATTATCTATAGAAATTTCTTGGTAGACTGATATAACTGTTTGGTTTGTGAGCTGTGACTCCGGTTTCAATTCATACATGCATCGCCGCATGAGTGGACGTTTAAAAACCTATTAACTATGAGATAAATATACAAAAAGCTCTATCACTGAAAGATTAGAGTTGATTTTTCTTTACATCCTCATGTAAAGGGTATTTCTTTAAAACGATAGATTTTTAGGTTTCTTTACCTTGAGACGAATTGGTGGGACAGTTAAGTGACGACTCTTCCAATGTTCAAGATTTAATTGGATTTGTTTACATCTTTATACGCTTATGTTGAAAAAGAAATACCCATATAAATGCTCTCTGTAGTAATATTTTTATCCATATATTTTATTAGGACCGGATCATTTAAAGTTCTTCTTAAGAAGTATTAAAGAGGATCGATAATCCAATGGTAACTATCTTCTATTTAAAATTAAACACAAAAACATGTTGAAATAGTATAAATGAATGGTTTCTTGCGCTAGAAAATTGATGGTATTCTGGGGTATCAGAATTGCAGGAAAAATGTTATACATAAATAGTGAAAACTTTACCTAAAAAATAAAGATGCCGTAACCGAGAATTTTGCGGCGTTGCAGTTAATTTCAAAGACGTCCCCTTCCAAGAAAACAATAAGCAAAAAAACACAAAAGCATTCTCAGAACATGCAAAAATTTTCAATCCAATACATGGATACAAAGTTGCTAGCTCACACAAAAGACTTCAACGCGTGCGCCCGCGCATCGTCCGGCCATGTTGTCTGATCTATATTGGAAATAACTCGTACTCCTCTTGATTATCAATAAAATTTATTACAAAGCCTGTGCATAGATTAAAAATAATGACTACTTAAGCTCGGATATAAATGTATCCATATTAGGTAAATATGTTTAATATTAGAAAAGTCCTTCATAACTCTATGAAGAGTATATTTTTATAAACAATTAAAACATGATTATGATTTATGAATTTAGCAAAGCACACAACAATAACAAACACTAAATAATTTTTATCAATCACTGAAATGAAAAAACAGAATTCATCAAACATTTATTGCTGAACACTATACGCACGCCACGCCTTGACAACTGAATATGATACAAAAGAAGCAAACTGTATAAATTTAAAGTTCTAATATTAGTATTACGACTCTATGGCAAAATTGGCTTCCCTAACCTTGCCCGTACCCCGCCTTTGCCACTATGTAACATTCTGTAACCTTATTGACAAAAGAAATATCTTAAAAACTTATATTTTAAAAGTAACAATAAATCGTTTTATGTGTATGGGGATCAACAGACGAGTTTGTCAGGAAATGGTCCGTGCCTCTCTAACAAGACTGAACATCAGCGATAAGTGCAAAGATCTGTCGTTTAGATGGCACTGTGGCCATCAAGATCGCACCATCGACACCGAGAGGGTATCTTTCGACCATTTCGAGCCTTTATTTGTCAATAAACTTATTTGATTTGCCGCGTTCCCTGTTTTTGTAAGAAACTTTTTTAACAAACTTACAGCAGTTGGAGGATAGTAATAGTTCTACCAAGAGATTTTATATATTAAAAACTAAGAAAAATTTGTCGATTTCAATATAACGAGAATATTTTGTTTTGATTACGTTACAATAGGTTCAATTTTTCATATTAAAACTATAATACTGATGACTGCCCAACAGCTCAGTGGTGGTTATTCTTCCTTTTACGCTGTAGGTCATGGGTTCGATTCCCACACGAACAGATATTTTTGTGACAAACAAACGTTTTTTGTATTAATATATATTTATACATATATATTTTGTTCCCACAGCTATGCTTACTTTAGGGCTAGCTCAAATGTCATTTGAATATTTATTTGTATTTAGTATATGACGAGGAATAACAGAGAGTTTGTGGCTTAACGTTTATAACTTAAAAGTTTAATAAAAGCATTGGAGCAGACATTGATGGGTGCTTAAAAAGGACGAAGCCACGATCCCATTCCACCTTAATCAAATTTGTTTCTTATGGGTTTATAAAAACATTGAGAGTCAACCGGTTTGCAATAAAAAAGCTTGTCCAGTCTGTAATGGTTCGCATGGGAGTAGATATATTTTGAACCGCTAGCTGAATATAAATAGTAGGTACGAGTAGCTTAAGTATTATAAATTTAGGTTGCAAGTCATTTTTACGCAGTTTCGTGATATTTCATCGTAAAGATTGTTTCTTTAGATTGTGTAGTCCTTGATTTTTGACGAGTGACATTGTGAAATTAGAAACGAAAGTAGCGCCAAATTATACTACTTAAAGCGCAATTCATTAGCAGCTTAGCGTTGCATTTGTAGAGGTAATATTTTGTGCAAATTAATACTACACAAGTGTTAGCGTCAACTATTTGTCGAAAATATAACAGAATTTTTATTTTACTTTCTTGCGTAGGTGTAGAGAGGTTCTGGTGTAGTAGTTACTGTGGCTAAGGGCTAGTACTAGATTTAGAGTGAAGGCTTGTACGTGCTCTACATTATTCATGACCAATTGTTTGTTTGACATAAAATCGTTAAAGCGGTGACTCATTAAAGAAATTCAACCGGTCGGCCTGATTGCTATGAGATTTTGTACTGATAAGATATTTAGGTACCTACTGATTACAAAGACATTATTGAAACATTTTGTTACGGAGTTTGGCGTAAACGTATTTGAAATTATTGACTGGTTTTAGAACAATGGTTTCTAATTTTAGATTAGGTTTATAATAAACAGTTGTACAAAGTTTGTTGTTTATAACGGAACACAATGTCCTCCTTTTATTATGTTTTGTAATAATCATAAGGCAAAGACATTTTCCTTTTCATTAATAAAAAAAAAAAAACACTTTATTTTGATAGATATTCAATAGACCGTCCTTGACAAATATTAATAAAAGTCAGTACGTTTTCACAAACACAAACCTAGATCGATAGCACTATCTAACAGTAATCCTCACTCATAAACTACCTATAATTATACGTGTATAGTTAGATCAATTTACTTTTTTGTAAGCTATCTTAGTAATTTTAAAATGACTGTAGGTTATTTTGGCCTCTTAGAAATAAACAAATTTAGTGCAAGACTTTTTTTTTTTTTATTGTGATGTAGTTACGGAACGAGCTGACGGCCCACCTGCTGTTAAGTGGTAACCTCTGCCCATAACAACCGATGCGACTTGGGTCCTCCCTTACTAGGTACGACAAGACCCAAGTCGCATCGTATGCGCCCGTAACTGTGAGACGTGTAGGTGGAATGTCTCTTGTGCCTGTAATTTCACCAGCAACCACACCTTTCAAATCGGAACACAGTAACGCGAACGCGTTACTGCTTGGCGGCAGAAATGAGCATGGTGGCAGTACTTCCCCGGACGAACTTGGCGAGAGTTCTACTGCTCTAAATTATGTGATAGTGACAATCTTTATCATAGGGCTACCTACTTAAGCCCTTATGCATCTTAAAGTGAAGCACAAGAAATATGAAGAATTCTAATTTGAAACAAAAATAAAAAAAATAAAAATAAGAAAAAAAAAAAAAAAAAAAAAAAAAAAATTAATTAGAATTTGAATTCTAATTTTTTTTTTGTTTTTAATAAAAAAAAACTTTTTTTTTTTCTAATTTTTTTTTTAAACGTGCGTCTATGTACTTGCATTCAATTTATGAATTTGTGAATTAATGTTTTCCAACAAACATTTTATTTACACATTGGGATATTTATTTTCACTAAATAGACAGTAAATAAAACAATTTTAATAAACATAGATCACATAAAGTTTTAAGGTGACTGTTTTACTATCACCGAGGCTATATAGTTTCTGTTACGTACCTTATACGGGTTACTTATGGATTCCTATAAACCACAGAACATGGTAACTTTACGACTATGAAGTCGATAATAATAGTGACCATGAGGTCTCTATTATTATCGGGAAGTTAATACTCTTTTGGAGTGTAAATATATCCATTAGACGGCGTCCTCGGGTGTAATAGATTTCGTAATACCTGTTCTCGAGACGAAATAAATACAGCTGGTTCATTCCACATAATTAGATGTAATACATTTAATGTATTTCCACAAAGTAGAGCTCAAAATATACTTTGTTCTAAGCTCATCAAAAAAACTAAGTTGTAACAACAGTCATAAAGTCAAATTCCTAGAAATGTAAATAAATATTGATAACACAGTTAGTTTTTTATTCCAAAGTAAAACCTATTTTACGCCATAAGCATTAAAAACATAATCAGAAGTTGGAATTGCCCTGTGTTTGATAGCTTTAAAATAGTTCACAAACTTCGAATACATTAAGCTAATAAAGATAAGCTAGTGGTTAAACGAGTCCTGAACCTGAACTTTAAATGATTATACCTTAACCATTATCATTATGTGTCGTTTAACTGTCAAAACTCTTTAACGTTACCGTACTTTTAGCGTTTTTTTATAACACTGGTGGGACACACATATACATACATAAGTAAGAGTTGTCTATGTGTCGGGAAGACCAGCTGTTTACAAATTCTGTGTGATTGTATATTTGCTGAAATGAATCACGCGATAACTCGAGTCCGTTGTCACGATTCAATTCTACACACTAAAATAGTACAGCTTCGTTTGCTATGCAATATCTGGGATTCATTTGTTATAATTTACCAAGAACTAAAAAAATAAGCTACACATTATTTTTTTGGGAATTCATAATTATTGCGGAAATTAATTTCGGAAAGCGTGCAAATATTTTTTAAAAGTGTGAACACTAATTGAAAAAAAAAAATGCAAAATAGAATATAAAAGATTGACGTATGGTTTTTTTATGTTACATTTGTATGAAACTAAAATGTTCCTTATTTAACCCAAAACCAGTTTATGAGAATTTAAGTATTTTGAGACGAAGCTTTGGATGGTAATCATTATATAAAACTCCTTTGCTTCGTAACGAAATTCCAAGTTTGTGATATAGCTATCAAAATCAGAAGGAAATTCAATTTTTTTTTTTTTTGTTTTTTTTTTGTTTTTTGGACTTAAATTCTGATTATGTTTTCAACAAAATAAACTGGCATAGAATAATCGACTATGTGAGCCAATAATAAAATACTAAAATGAAAAGCGACTTAATAATGAATCTGAAATAAAATTTCCAATGAAAGTGTCGGAGACTCCTAAACCAAATAGTATATGAAATGAATAATTATTGAATGAATCATGCCTTTTCATACCAACGGTGATTTTACGTCATAAACCATGAATAATGGATTAAAATGGAATTGACCTTTGTATTCGGTGAAATGTAAGTGCTGTGATTTTACCCTTTGTCGCCTGGGACGTCTACTTCTCCAAATAATAATTTTGTCGCTGTTTCAGTGACTGTTTTGTGAACAATTTTATGTGCACCTTCACGCACTTTTCCAATCACTTTGATAAACGGCTTTTAGTGACTTCGAAGGTTTTACCTTTACCTGTGTAACTGGAGAAATGTTTCTGTCAGCTCCTAGATTCGGGTAGATGTTGGTTACGTCAAAAAATACACAAGTATATTTATGTATCTTATACATAATTAAGGTAGTATATTATCGCAAGCGAACATGTTTGTTAAATCCACTTTGCCCAAGAAAGGTTCGGTCGTCCAGCAAAATACATTAATATCATGGGCATTTTAAAAATAAAAACAAAAAACCTTAAACAACTTTTTCTTGTTCTAGTATTTTTTCTGGATCCTCTTCTATGGGATTTGATGTTAAAGGAAAATCAATCACTTTGGACCTATTTTTCATTAAATGTTACAGAGTACTCTTAAAGTTTTAAAGTGGTCACGTTTACCCGCTACGCTGCGAAAGTCTATTGTAAAGTCTTGCGAGAAACAAGAAAATCGTGTATCGATCAGTCGTTGACTCGAGCTTAAAATTCCGGCCATGTTATCTACTTTAGTACTTCAATGGAATTTTCTCCGCGGCGATGTCAAAAGTCCAGCCTTGCAATCTTTTCGGGCATCAACCTCTACTGGGTGACCATTTAGAAGCAAAAATAGGCACTTAATGACACTTCTTGCGCGGAATATAAAATAAAGTACTTTTACTGCAGTTTTATGTGAGCTTATCTCTTATTATTACATGTTTTGTTTTAAGGATAAAGTTTGTCTGGATGTCTGAATGGATGATTGACCAGTTGTTAAATTCTATCCTTAACGAAGAATACGAATAAAATGTGGTAAATTTTTTCTTAGCGTACCTATAGCATTTTTCTAATAATCTACTAATATAACTATCTTCTAATCTCTATATAAGTTTTTGTAGGTGTATATAATTTAAGTCGTTTTTTTGTTATCAATATAATTAATTCATAAAGTTTTAACACAGAACTTTAGATTTAACAGTTTTTTTTTAAAGACGTTCTAAACAAAACTATCTAACAAAAAAACCTACTAATAAATTATGGGACAATGGTCTGAAATCAGTGTTTTATTATTGTTATAGACTAAACGATAGATTTTTTGAGCAAAAACAAAAATCTATGCAATATCCTTCAATGGAAAGTTAATAAATATTGGTGGACATTTCAAAGAATCTAGCCCCAAAGTAAGCTAAGCATAGCTTGTATCATGGGAACCAGACGACTGATATAATACTTACATACTTTTTTACCCAGACACAGAATAAACATCTATGTTCGTCACACAAATATCTGCCCTGAGTAAGAATCAAACCCACGACCTACAGGGTTACTACCAACTGAGCTGTGAGGCTATCAAAAGTAGATCATAACTTACAACTAATAACTGTCTATGATGTATCCATCATCCATAATTAATAATTAAAAAGTGCGTACCCATTACAAAGACTGCAGTAATTGCAATCAATGCGACATTCTCTCTGACGATGCAATATGGATGGCATTTGATAGTGAGCGCCGCGCCGGCGCCGCAGCGTGTCTGTTTCCGTATCGCGGCTAATTTATTGGCTAACAGTTGGCCACACATGATTGGCTCAATTAAATGTGTCTATGATATATTGCCGATATATGTCGGGCCTAAATGGCTGCAGATAAGATTAAACTCCGGCGAATCATCAACTGTAGGTAAAATTAGGTCTATAAGCAGTATTCTGTTCGATCGGTACATCCTTGTTGAATATTCGCTGAAGAAAAAATTACCATATTAAAACAATACGTCCCAATATAAGAAATACGGTCGCAAGATGAAGATTGGTCAGAAAAATACACGTACAAATGGTTTCAGAAAATATATTTGTAATAATATTTGAAATTAAATCAGCTAGTCCACTGCAAGCGCAAGAAAACTGCCCTTACATGGCAGATATATCGTAATCGCTCGGGAAATGCGGATCGACAGGGAAAAAGTGATCGGTTTATTACTCTTATGTAATTGTCACGTTCGTGACAAAATTGCTGTTGGGAAATAAAAGTTTCACAGGATTATTATACCTTGTGCAAATGTAAATGCTTACCTATATGCATCTTACTGCATGTGCAGTAGGTATATTCTATTTTATTTGTACTTGTTTTAGTAAAGTTCTTACGAAAACTGTTAATTGTGTTAATTATAATCAGAAACTATAACCATATTGTATATTTTTATATTATTTTGTAAAATGTATGAGCATAAACAAAACTGGGTTTAGATGATGACATAATAATAAGGAATATAATAATCGTATTCAGGAGAAAAAACATTCAAAATAAAATTCAAAAGTCTACATTCGTTGCAATACCGACGAGCATCTGACGAATATCGACCGGCGGACGCGTATGACAGCGGTGAAATAAATTATGTTATGCGCAATTCCTAACAACGAAATTGTAATATTATAATACAAAAATTTGCTAACCAACAAAAAATATTCTTCACTTATTTAATAATATAAATTTATTTACATCTACAAAAAAAACTATTATTTAACTATAAAGGAATTTACGGTATTGTTGAAAAACCTACCTTTTAGACGATATCACGGCTTGATAGGACATTAAAATATAAATAGCCAGATTATCTATAAATAGGTAATCAAATAAATGGTCAAATCTTTGTTTTCTTTCGATATTTACGTACCACTTGGATATTTCACTTTATAGATCAAACTTAACAAAAAAAATACACTAATTATTATAATTATATGAGTCTCGATAAATAGAGTCCACAAGGAACCGATATCCTTGTTTGACCATTAAATTCAATATCTCCCAGCCAGAAGCATGGTTATGCATGCGCATGAATAGTTTTGTACACCCAACCGTTAGGCAATTTCATAATTTTATGTTCTGCTTGTTCGAGGAAGGTTAGGAGCTATTAATCTTTGTCTTCCTTGTTTTGCATCTCAGCATGTCAAAATCCTCGGTTACTTGACACCGCTAGCCCTACAGCACAATGTTATTCCATACAGTTAAAACACTTTAGTCTTACTTGAAACAACAATTGCGATATTTATTTATTTTAGTTGACATTTGTGTACCAACTGAGCTGTGACAGCCTCAGTTGGTTATACCCTACCTTCTGCGCTGTAGGTCGTGGGTTCGATTCCTACACACGAAATACATTTGTGTGAGAATCACAGATGTTTGTTCTGTGTCTGGGTTTTGATATGTATATGTATGTATTTACAAAAAGTATATAAGTATTATATCAGTTGTCTGGTTTCCATGATACAAGCTATGCTTAGCTCACTTTGGGGCTAGATGGCGCTTTGTGAAATGTCGACCAATATTTTTTTTGTTTTTTATTAATTTAAGAGAATTTGCATATAAAATATGGGAATGTCAGAAAACTTTCAAAAAAACAAGGTGGTTTATGTAAGATTATAGAGCTATTCATACGATTTCTTCATAGTGCGATCACTGGTTACTGCTACATTGTAGGCAACAGTTTGAACTACAGTCAGGGGTTTGTTCAATCGTGACTCGGTGTCGATTTCGGTCTCTCCGGTACAGATGTGAGTTATAGTTTGGTGTTCTTTCCGTTTCAAATATGGAAGGTTTTTAAGGTATTTTGGCTTTACTTTTTCTACCGGACAAGCACAAGAGACTAAAATACTTAGGTAAAATTAAAACTTCAAATAAAAATGTAATTTAAGAAATTTGGTTCTTAGTGTACAATAGAGAATAGCAAGTATAAAAGTTAGGCAAACAAGCAGACGGCCCACCTGATGAATAGTGGTAATCGTCGCCTATTTATATTTGCATATTCGGGGATGCCAATGCGTTGCCTACCCTGTAGGAACCTCTTCGCATTTCTTTTCAGATGGCCCATGTCGCAATAATATAATAACATGATATAATATAATATTATTTGGTTAAGAAAATTTGGGCCTTTATCACTATAGTATATTTACCCATTACCTATTTTTTTTCTTTAATGAAAACTAAGGCGACATATACAAAAATGCATCATAGTCATATTTCGTCTAACCTATGAAATATTGATGTATATAACATCAGTTATAACCATAACAGTGGAGCCAATATGTCACCTACAATCAGATACAATAACGGTCACAGCAAGTCGGGGCCGATAAATCTTATTGTGTTGTCCTACAACGAGCAAACGCAGTTACATGGAAACAGTCAGCATTGTTATGTATTTCTTTCAGTTTTGAACTTTTTGTATGTATTTGCTATACATAGCTTCACCGTAGTCACCTGCTCTCCGATAGCCTCTCATGTGCTAATTTCAACACTTACAGATGATCACTGAAGATGGTGTGTAGCATTAAATTATCATTTAATAAAGCAACTCACCTGAGAACCAATTAAATTATGAACATATCTGAGCGGAAATTCCCCAAAACGAACATTATGTAACAGGGAATCCTAGTCTAGAGATCCTAGACCACTGACTAACAAATAAATAAATCATTTATTTCTAATGAGGAGTGGTGTATATTATGCAATCTAATAAAATTTACTCACTACAAGTTCTCCTTTTTGGTCAGAATCTAACAAACACTGATTTATGTTCATCTAGCTAAAGGGTGCACGAAAGGAGCCTCTTTGAGGCGCACTTAAAATCCTTTTACCACACTAGTTCGAGAGAACCAATGACTCGAATAGAATAGATAGATAGATAGCTAAAGAGTTATCCCTGAACGAAAGTTGTAATACTTTCTTGGTAAAGTACTTTGTTTCGATCTTGTCGGGTCGTGGGTGAGTGATGGTGGGTTCACTACCACGCTGTCAGCTCTTGTTGTTTTTGCATGTTCGAAGTACGGAGTTAGTGGAGCATCTTGGATCTTGAAACCTAGGTGATTGGCATCCGATGTCCATCGATCGATCGTACGTAGACATATTGCGGTTGGACTGGCCCATATTTGATCAAATCGATGTATATAACAAGAATATTAAAACAACTAAAAAGCTTATTAAGAGCCTCATAAAAATACCGTTAGCAAACCAAAAACGTTCTGAAAATTATTAAATAATCAACGGAACTGAGAATATAATAGTCGATTGTCCCAGTTCTCCGCCTTTCCCATATGTCCATGTGCAAAACAACCTATATAATAATAGATTCAAGGAGAATACAAATGAAACAATAAAAACATCTGATACATATTTTTATAACCTAAAAAGTTTAATATCTAAAGATACAAATATCTACTAATTCATTTTTGATATTGTAGATCTATTTGTAAAAAGGCTCTGTTCGTTTATCTTTAATTATTTCTACCTTTTTAATTAATATCATTGCTTACTACAACCGATTTTACTAAAACAAACAAAACTGCACACGTCTCATGATAGAGACTTGTTAGTGGAATCCCGTTCCGTGGTAATTGATACCCGATGCGAATTCAATTAATTCTCAAACAAAACAAAGCGTAAAATATTCACGACGGTGAATAACCGAAGGGCTTATTTGCATCGTCGTGTGTGGTCCTTCGTTTCCATGGCAACGAAGCTATCGCGGTCAAGACGGATAGCCTCCGCTGATGAATACGGCTAATTGTTAGAAAGACCAATGTCTCACACCACGCTCGGAAATGTCACATGGACGCCGTTAGAGTTTTATCTGATTGTATTCCAATGAAAATTGGCTCGCTAGTAATACATAACACCGTACTAATACATATAGATACGTGCCTAGTCTTGATCCGATGCGTTCTGTGGACTACCTTGTTGTGAATTTAACAGAACATTTATTTAATAGTTAAATTATATTATGTTTTAGACATTAATCTTGTTCGCAAAATAATAAAAATGGAATGGTTTCATGCATTCTAGTTGTCTTGAATTTTTAGTGTCCAATAATATTATATTATTTAATCCTAGAGGTACTTGCTTCCTTCGTCAGGCACATTAGTGTATTTACAGCTTTAGGACAATGCTTACAATTCAAAGTATAAGCTTTCCGTACTCAAATTTTTCAGCTTTTCTTTTATTTTTCTTTCCGTTTTCAAAATTATTAAATAAATAAATATGAGTTGACGTTTCACACAGCGTCGTCTAACCCCAAATTAAGCATAGCTTGTACTGGGTACCAGACAACGAATTGAATATGTTTTGTAAATACATACATACATACACATACATATAAAAAAACTAGACACCAAACATACAAGAATGTTCGTCACCCAAATGTTTGTCCTTGGTGTGCATTGAACCCACAAACTACAGCACAGAAGGCGCAGTTACTATCAACTGAGCCGTGAGGCCAGTCAAAATTTTTTTCACCCATAAAATCTTCAAACTTTGAAAGATGATGTTAATAAGAAATATTTAGGTCTTCATTATTATATATCAATTTTTTTTTATAAAACTAGTCATTTCCCGGCTACCTGTCAAATGTTTAGTTTGCTACAAAAGACGCCACAAATTACGTAACGAAGTAAACCTACATTCAAGGAGAAGCCCATACCTAACGTAAATCACCTAAGTTTATTACATTTATACGGGCCACTAGTGTTAGGTATTTAGGTCACTATAATTAAAAACTTTTTCACGCCAAAGTAACTTACAAAATGTTGAGTAACTTAGTTCAAATTGTTGATGACGTCATTGTTACAAGAATTGTAAATATGTCACTTTGAGCTAGTATGAAAGCTGACATTGTGTTCGTGATAAATTTTTACCTTAAATTTTGCTGTTGTGGTTTTTTCGTTGTTTTTCAGTAGGTATTCAGTACCTATGGCAGGTCACTATTAAGAATTCTGACTCGAGAAGTTACAAAAGTGTACATTTTCAGTAGGTATTCAGTACCTATGGCAGGTCACTATTAAGAATTCTGACTCGAGAAGTTACAAAAGTGTACATTTTATTAAACGGTTTTATTTAGCTCGACCCGTACGGAATTTATTTGGGTCAAAATTAGAAATTAAAATTTAAGCACCTTCCCGTTGTCAGATTGATCTGAAATTTGGTACACACATTTAATTTAGATGACAATACAATATAATAAAATCAATAACATTATAAATCTAAGATGGCCGCCGATACAAAATGGCGGATTACATATTTTTCCTTAACCCCCTCAATATGGGTATCAAATCAAAGGGCTACACTAGTAAAACACGATGATTATGTCAAAATTTAAAATTCAAGATGGACGCCGTTCCAATATGGCGGAGTAGGTACATATTTTTCCACAACCACCACAATATGGGTATCAAATCAAAGGGCTACACTAGTAAAACACGATGATTATGTCAAAATTTAAAATTCAAGATGGACGCCGTTCCAATATGGCGGACTAGGTACATATTTTTCCACAACCACCACAATATGGGTATCAAATCAAAGGGCTACACTAGTAAAACACGATGATTATGTCAAAATTTAAAATTCAAGATGGACGCCGTTCCAATTTGGCGGACTAGGTACATATTTTTCCACAACCACCACAATATGGGTATCAAATAATAGGACTACACTGCAGAATACTGTCATTATGTCAAAATTTCAAACTCAAGATGGACGCTGTTACAAAATGGCGTATTAGGTGGGGGCATGATTAGTCGTGTCGAGAACAGTTGCGTCCAAGATTGTGTGACGTTAGAGGGGCAGATAAAAAAAAAAACGTAATTAGATACCTCGTTAGTAAGCGGTAGCTATACCACCCAAGTTAAGGTAATAGGTTAAAACTTGCCGAGGACTGTATGGCATTAGGGTGGATAAAAATGTAATGTCGTAAGCGCTTCCCCCTCAAGATTGGGCGCATCTTGTTGTACATTAAGCCTTGTCCCTTTACTGGACCTCTGGGGAGGGGGGGGCCCCCCCCCCCTCCCCAGAGGTCGACCCCCGTCGACCGTCAAAATGCCCCTTAATCGTGGGAACAACATGGTAACAATAAATAAAAAAGCAAACAAAAATAAAAACGAAACTGCTACACAACGAAAAAGAAGGCGCGAAAAGGCAAAAGAAAAGTATAGAACGAAACGTGCAAAGGAAAGTGAAAATGAAACCCATAGTCGACTACAGAAACGAAGAGAACGGAAAGAAGAAAAAAAAGAAACACCTGAGCAACATGATACCAGGTTAATAGCACAACGTGAGAGACAAAGGCAGCTGGTAGAGTCAGAAACACCTGAGCGTCATGAGTGCAGGCTCGCATCACAACGTGACAGACGAAGAGAGCTAATAGCGTCAGAAACACCCGAGCGTCATGAGTCCAGGCTAGCATCACAACGTGACAGACAAAGAGAGTTGTTAGCATCAGAAACATCTGAGCGTCATGAGTCTAGGCTAACATCACAACGTGACAGACGAAGAGAGCTAATAGCGTCAGAAACACTTGAGCGTCATGAGTCCAGGCTAAGATTACAACGTAATAGACAAAGAGAGCTATTAGCGTCAGAAACACCTGAGCAACATGAGGCCAGGTTAACAGGACGGCGTGAGAGACGAAAGGAGTTAGAAGCTTCAGAAACACCTGAGCAACGCCACGACAGGTTAAATAACCAACGTGAGCGTGCACAGCAACGCAGAGCTGAAAATCATGTACAAGCGTTTGAAAATGCTATTAACACATCGTGTATACACGTTTGTGACATTTGCACGAAGCATTGTTATCCTAACCAAATTCATACTGTACGTTACAACACAGCTGCATTAGGATATCTACCTGCAGAACTGTCTTCAAAAACAACATTACTTTTATGTTCGCGCTGCCAAACACATGTGACCAGTAATAAAACAATAGCACCATCAAAGGCGTACTGGAATAATCTGGATCCAGGTTCAATACCAGATGAGATTCAAGCGCTGACGCAAGCAGAGCAGCGATTGCTGTGTAGAATCATCCCGTTTGTTAAAATCGTAAAATTTACTGGGCTATACGGGCAGTACCTACGGTTTCCGCGGACAAGCAGTGTTGTTTGCCCAAGATATCTTTGAGGTCAGTGAAAGATTACCTAATATGCTTCCAAGATCTTCCAGCCATGTAATATTGATGCACTGAATGAATTAAATAGAATGAGGAATATTCGGTAGACAATTTCACTAAATACTAAAAACAAGAAAATAAAAATCGGTAAAAAAACTTTTAAGTTAAACAGTTTTATTTTATGTGCACTGAAAACTACAAAATAAATAAATAGTTACTTACCTATCAACCTACGTTGGTGATCTCGGTCATTAATATCTCTGATGGTAGTGGTTGTCATAACATGAACCATGTCAGCGGCCGAAAGGCAGTTCATGAAAGAACACTAACACCAGGGTTTGCTTGGTAGGTAAACTAAGCAGCCCACACTATAACAAGTAGGTATTTTGACCTTCTAGTTCAGAAATATTTTAGTACTAGGCAGAATAGCTTTTAGGCATATTAGACTAAAATAAAAACGTGGGGCCCATTAACTATTTCTGTATTACTTTCTACTATACTAAATGTGGATTGCATCGACTTATTATAATCGTCATCATCATCATCCTAGCGGTTTATCCCGGTCGCATCCGAAACCTCATAGCTCCGGAGTCCAGGGTCCGCTGAATCGACTAACTATAATCTAAAAACTACTATAATCGTAACTGGAGGTTTTGACCTACAATAACCAGCCGTTACGGCTTCACCAGCGAACGCCGCGCCGAGCTCATGATCTACCAAAGTATAAGATATGCTCTGCCATAGGTATGATTTCAGAGGGGCCCCACGTTTTTATTTTAGTCTAATATGCCTAAAAGCTATTCTGCCTAGTACTAAAATATTTCTGAACTAGAAGGTCAAAATACCTACTTGTTATAGTGTGGGCTGCTTAGTTTACCTACCAAGCAAACCCTGGTGTTAGTGTTCTTTCATGAACTGCCTTTCGGCCGCTGACATGGTTCATGTTATGACAACCACTACCATCAGAGATATTAATGACCGAGATCACCAACGTAGGTTGATAGGTAAGTAACTATTTATTTATTTGATTGAAACCAACTGATGAATTTTTATGAAAATATCAACTCAGTCGAATTTTAAAGGCTGAAAATATGAATAAAACAATACAAGACAAAACACTGACGGATAATTCGATCAGATATAAAATATCGGGCTTTCATATTGGAATGTTTTTCGCTACAACTACCAATTAAACATTTATGACCTTATCATAAAATAACAAAACATTAAAACCATTTCATGTGATAATCAAGTAATTAATATTCATAGTATCATGACATTGACATTCATTTCAAACCGTGAAGGCTACACGAACTATCTAACACATACCTACTGTCTTTTGGATTAGTGTCAAATAAGTCTAATCAAATAGCAAAATTAAGTTTGTGCACACGTCTTTAACGTTAGTGGTATTTTTGCGACCACCTGCGACACAGGGAGTGAAATAGAAACACACGACATGTTTGAGATATCCGAAATTTATATTATAGATATGAAACACGTCTTACGGAGTTTTACAGATCAAAATATACGTGTAAGAATATGTTTAAAATGGAAGCATGGATCGGCGACTACAATTGGTTGGTGATTTATCTATTATATTAACGATGTGACATATTAAAGGTTAGAGTTCAAATAAGACCGTATTGGAATTATTATTTAAGATTGATTTGATATAATGTATGATAAAACATACGCAAATCATTTATTTAAATTACGTCCAATTATAATGACAAATTGCTTTGATTAACTCGCCACAATGCTAATTTTACGGTAGTAAAAATTGATGAGAGTTTTTATTAATGATGTTTTGCATCATTTTTGGTTTTCAATAATTAATTGTACCACATTATCTTGCTATTAAAGAATTTATGAAAAACTATTTCCAGATAAGTAGTATTTAATTTTATTATTTTTCACAGTGATTTTCTCATTTTATTAGAGTTAGTAGTATAAGTGTATAAATTAGACCATTCCTAATAACTTTATTTTGTTTTAATGAAATAACGGTTGGTTCTTTTTTGTGAGAACTAAATAAGTAAATATAAACTTTATGAACTGCGTAGCGTACGGCGAATTCTGACACCCGCACAGGGCACCCGCTCCGGTCGCCCGCGCATTTTAAGGCGCCTTTAAAATAACGTATAAATCCCGAATATATTATAAATCTTGATATAAGTGCTTATTTATGACTCACTAATATGCGTGGGTGATACTAATTTCCTCGTTGCTGTAATATCTCACAGTAGCCTCGTAATCCAGTCATAATAGCTTATTCCGTAGTAATCTATAAAATACATAAACTTGTGATAGTTAGATGATGTCTATAAATTAAAAGAAGGTTCATCGCTCTCATACGATATTATTGTAATTTAGAAATGTAGAATGTACGTAATTCGCAATCCCGAACTGCCAGTCCAATATCAGATAGTTATTTTGTGTTTAAGTTACGGAATGAGCCCACCTGACTTTAATGACTGATGTTAATCGGTAAACTCTACCATAACAAAAACATCGTGGTGTACCTCCTTTACTTAGGTATGGGATGACCTTGTCATATCTTATTGCGCCTGTAATTTTGAGATGTGAACGGTGAAATAAATCTCATATGACCTTTCAACCGGAACAGAGTTACGTACATGCGTCACTTCATGCCGACAAAAAATGTGTGGCAGTACTTCCCCGGATGAACCTGGTACATGTTCTACTGCCCGTAAAAATAATAAGTGTTTAAATGAGTGGTTTGTGCAGGCTCGCGAGTCATCCGTTAAGTGGAAATAGATTTACTCTATGGATGTTCGTTAAGATTTGCCCTAGTCGGAGGTTCATACGATTGTGTAAACAGCAGCTTTGTAGGACTAGCCAAGACCACATAGGTTTGCGATGGTTTTCCCGGGTGTGGAGGTTGAAAGATATTGTAAATGTTGTTACTACCTACTTCTAAAAGTTGTGTCTCTAATTATTTCGAACCAGTGTGGTGGAAGGATTAATGTTGCTCCTCTCGTGAACTAGACAAATGTCCTAAATTTTCGGTTCTAGGGCATGACAGTTTTCTCACCATATCTTTCACCTTTTGAGAACAATAAATTCCAAATTAAAATCTCATTCACGTTCACGATTTCAAGCAGCAATCTTCCGGGTTTAAAGTCGGAGTTTGCATCCTACCACTAAACTTCTAAAAAAGTCTGTAATCTTCTGTAAATCCAGTAAAATGATCAAAATACTGCAGGGATGAGATTTGTTGGATGTTATAATCAAGAACTTTCTTTAAACTAATGAAATCTCATACTTGACTTACACCGTAAATTGCCTAACTTTTGCATCGAAATTCGGTGTCTATTTTCAGTAAATGGACTTCTCAGCTCAAAATGGGCAAGTTTTCGTATTTTCTTTAACAGTTTTTATCTCAAACAGCGGTAAACGTGGGAAGCTTTCAAGTAAAGTTCGCTGACTTGATTCATGGGATCCATTTAGTCTATTAAGTTACCTAAACCATCGCATATTTGGTAACCATTAATGAAACTTATAAATAACTGTTTCAATTTGTAGTAAGTTGATTGTGTCCGGGTTGGGTAACCGAGCTTTATTTTAGTAACTTTATCCTGATTAATGTTGTTTATACTAAGCTACCTTATATTCTACAGCATAAGGCACCAATTCGTTTGACGATTTTAGTATCATTCATGGTCTAAGTGCGATTCAGACTTGTTTACCATCAATCACGGTTACTTATAGCTTGTGATTCGTTTGTTTCTATATATTTGTTAGGATAATGCCTTCGAAATTGGAAGGAATTTAGTGTCTTCATCATTCATCTTATTTTAGAATGTAGTCTTTGTATTACCTATTAGTATTAGATAGATAGTCAACTAACCATTCAACATACAAGAAAATGTTGCAGAGGCAAACTGCGTATTTCTTCGAAGCAATTACAATCTGATTACTTTAAAACATGATTGGCTAGCTAGACTTATTTCATTGCTCGAACCAAACAAGCAGTTAAATACACCAAACCTTTTGGCAATTCAATTATCTGACTCCGCAATCCACGAGTTATTTTATCGTTCCTAAATCACTGTAGGAGGAAGTGTACTGGCCCTTATTTGGTTACAGTACTGCAAAATTATAAAAGTTTATTCGCAAAGTATTTCTAAACAAGGTTTTGTAAGGACGACTTTAAACTGAACACTAAATCTGTTATAGATCAAATAGGTAATGAGTGCTTAAAAACAGAAGCTTTGCTATAACTGATTATTAGACTGAATAAATACCAACAATCAACAAAATTCGTATTGTCACTAAAATTATTCGATCGTTTAAGGTTTACAGACAAAATAGTTTATGTTTTTATTGATTGACTTATTAATTTGGCAATACGATCTATTCAAAACGCTGATAATTATATTAATTTCAAGTGTAATGTTGATACATTTCTTATTTAAACAGCTTCACAAACCTGGAACCTCTAAACTTTGCAGCACTGTTCGCAACTACCGTGAAATTTCAGCATGCAATCAATATATTTGGTTAAACAAACGTTTAATTAACATGCTGTTATCGGTTTAGGCGTGTAGTTTTAATCTCACCATTTGCATAGTTTTACAATTACTCGGTACGTTCTTTCTAAATCTTGATTCCGAATCGGAGTAACGGGGCTCAAGAAAATATTACGGGACAACGTTTTTATCAGGTTATAACAACTAAACGAGAGCTTCATATGTAAAATATATTACAATTTCATAACAGCTTATTTGATAAACTGATAATAAGCATGGAACATTAATGTTTTTTGAATTTACTTAAGTAAACCAGTAAAGACCTACATCATCACCACACATCACCATCTCTCTCTGACCTCTGCTGGTAAGTGTCACTGCGCCCATTTATCTGCTCTCAGCATTTACATTCTGCCAGCTGCAATACGCAAGTCGATACAGTCTTCGAATAAGTTACGAAATGAACCATCTGATGTTTAGAGGAACCTCTGTTCATACCGAAAAATCTTTGATCAGTTTCTGTAATATTTTAATCGTGCTGGATTACTAACCACATTTAAATTGTCAAAATCTACTTACAGGCGCCATGTCCAAGGATTTTAGTTTGAAACAATAGTGTGTCTCTCATTCATTAGTAAGAAAAAAGGATGGTTACACTTAAAACTAATTTCAGTTAATTGTCATTTTAATTACAAACTTTGCTAAACTTTAACACTTTTTAAAGACCTATCAGTCTAAATATATCCAGTTACCACTTCACGCATAAATCTAAACCACGTTTATATAATTAAATAAAGCTGCGCGCTCAACTACTGTGGCTAAAAGTAACATCGTTATTAAACCCAGTTACACATTTAACTCAAACGCAATATCAGACAAACCAATAATCTAGAAACTAATCGCCAATCTCGATTAATAATTGATTATTAAACGCGTAGTTCCGATTTTAGATAGTTGCAGGATGTTATACAATTTAATAATGGGTTAGATAAACATACCAAGTTATCTGATGAAAGTTACTGGTTCCTACACAGAACACTAGTTGATGACATTTGAAAATAAAAGAATTTTTATATATATCATAGTATACCACCAATTAAAATAACTAACATGATTATGAATTTACAACTTTCAGGAAGTTCCACTTGTGCCAATTTTATCAAGGGATGTACTGCAACCATACCTATTTTCCCCCCAAGCAGTAACGCTTATGCTACATTCCAGTTGAAAGGTGTGATTGCCAGTGAAACTACAGGCACGTGAGACATTTCACCTTCATGTCCCAGAGTTACAGGCTACGGGAGCATTACGTATTACGGACGATGCGACTTGGGTCTTCTCATACCAAAGTAGAGGAGGACCAAGTTGTAAGCCTGATGTTATGGGCAGATATTACCGTTTAAGTCCAGGTGGGGCCATATTTGCGTAACTTATTCACATAAAAAAGGAAAAAGACAAATACTGAGATGTTTTTAAGTCATTATTTTACACTTTGGTAATAAAAACATCGTCATAACATTAGTACACTTCCACTGTTGTGGGTATCTCCCTACTGTTTCAAAAAACTGTCTTGTGACATTTTTCGTGAGTTTTACGATTTAATAGATGAATCAATTCAGCTGCTGTCCTTACAATTTCCACATCTGCTGCGTTGAGATCATCTTTGGAGAACCTAGTGGTTCTTTTTTGTTCAGTTCTATCAGTCTAAGCCTATCAGCTTATGTGGATAGCTGTTGTTTTTTTTTTCAAGCTTTCCAGTATTCTAGATATTTCCAAATTCAGAACTGATTTCAACAAACTTTTTTTTTATTACTACCTAAATCAGTGGACTTCGTTAATCATTTCAAACTAACCTTTTTTGATTGAAACAAATAAGTAGAACGACTGGAATTGAATGCTTATATTTTCTACGAAAAAACATCGCCAAGTTCGACGAAAAGATTCTAATTTGATGAGCAACAAGCAAATTAGATTATTTTTTTTTGTATTTTAACAGTCAATAATATTTTTCCCCGAATAGCGCAGATCAATTTAAAACTGTGTAAACTTTTTTAAAAGGTCAACTTCGGGTCAGTATTTTTTGCGGACTCAAGGCAGTAAACTGGTTATTAAAATAATCTTAATACTGAACGGTTTGCAAATAAGTCTTCAGATTGAATCGCAGTATGTTTTGAAGAGCAGTAGAACTTTCGCCAAGTTCGTCCGGGGAAGTACTGCCATCATGCCAATTTCTGCCGCCAAGCAGTAACGCGTTCACGTTACTGTGTCCGGTTTGAAAGGTGTCGTTGCGGGTGAAATTACAGGCAAATGAGACATTCCACCTACACGTCTCATAGTTACGGGCGCATATGATGCGACTTGGGTCTTGTCGTAGTAGGGGAGGACCTAAGCCGCATCGGTTGTTATGGGCTGAGGTTACCACTTACCACCAGGTGGGCCGTCTGCTCGTTCTGTTACTATATCACATAAAAAATATATGTAAAAGAGCTTCTAAAAGTATTTTTTTAAAAGCAACCTGTACGTGTGGCCATAGAATTGGCATCGTAAACTAGGACCATCACAGCGGGGGCCGACTCGTCACAGGTCTTTACGACAACATTACACTTTGATAGTAAACGACACCCCATCCAAGACAGCGGAAACTGAAATAACGCGAGCTTAAGCTAAAATGAGCTCTATATCTGCGGCAGTAAAGCACAAGTCGTAGGGGGGATAAATTATGGCACACTAAACCTTATTGTGACATTCCACTGATTTGATTACATTCCGTGTCATTTGAACTTGGAACTCAACTGATTCTTATTTCCAACTAGCTGCTCCCCGCGGTGTTACCCGGGGTGAATAAGTTATCCCACGGGAACATTGCAATTTTCCGGGATCTTTTTTAACGGAAGCGTTTGTTACTATGTGTTATTCCAGAATATAAGTTATCCTGGTACCATATTTCATCCAAATCCGTTCATGAGCGTGATGCACGCACAAACAAACAGTCAAACAGACATTTATACAAATACTTATTCCTAATGTATCCCAGTTTATTATTTGCTAAAATATGTACTGTACACACACGGCATGTCTAAGATTTTATTTCATGTATAGATAAAAATAAAACGTATATATATATATATACTCAGATATATATCAGATAACTCAGACTGACAGATGCCAGGTTATTTTTTAATACTTTTCGTACAATTATTCAAAACATAACGCCTTCAAGATGCTCTCTGTTTTATGTGTGATGTAAAAGATGGTAATGAAAACATTTTTATCTCTTGCCTTATTACCAGCCCACCCGTTGTGGGTACAAGATTCGCTTTCCAATGCAGATTTAAACGCCGGACAAAAATGGAACACGGATTCCATTTAATCATTACAATGCTTTATTTGGCCGCTTGCGTCACTCGTGCCAACGTAAAAAATTACACGCACGTAAATTGTTCGAATTTGACAACACTCAACTTTATAATAAAAGACAAGTCCGTCTGATGGCGTGAAAATCGAATTACGTTTTGGGTTGTTATTATTCCACCGTATAGAGATGTCATGATTTACATTACTTTGCATTCATAGGAATAAAATACAATGAAATTGAAAATACTTAGTTAATAAACATTAACAAGAATGTCCATCAAACGTAAGGTTTACCAGCTAAAATTAAAAGACCGTTTGTCATAAACACGCAAGAATAATGGCAGTTACAGAATATTGAAACCTCCTTTCCATGAAAAACATGGTCAAGAGTGATAAGTGTGAGAGTTCCTTATAAGGCGTGACGAATTAGGAGTTACGCTGAGAAATCTGGGCATAAGCGCGGCCTTGTGGAGGGAAATCTGAAATCGCGCCATTGTGTTCAGAAGTGGGTTTCATATCGACAATACAATGGAACTCAATTTGAATTCGCGCCGCTAGGAGAATTATTACGGATATTTGATGCTAAATTCCTCAATTATAGCAGCCGCAACAGGGGTTAGAAAAACCTAATACGAGAAACTTATTTACAGGCAAACAGTTATGAAATAAATCAAAGTTCTGTCGGTAATATTGTTGAGTTTGCAATTATCTAGTATTAAAATTACAATTGAGATGATACTAAAACTATAGCCAGGGAACGGTAGGTGCGCAAAGTCTTAAATTTATTAATATTATAAAATATTCTTTTAACGTTTCTACCACGATCACTGTTGAGTACATGAAATCTGATCTATTATATTCGCCTCATGAACTGGGATAACCTATGAGCATATATAACAATGTTGACACCTCTTTCTGGCCAATTCGACTGGTACCATTTTTGGGATCATAACAACGTTGCAATATTCAAAACATTTCGACTGATCTGCAACGACCATATTCAAGAGTGAAAGAGTGAAGCTACTGAAAAAGCTTGAAAAGTCACAATTTTGAAACGAGGTATTTTTTGTCGTTGTAATCATGTTTAAAATGTTTTCATTCGTTTTGGTGTCCATTACGAAGATGGAGCAAGAACTGCTACGGATGTATTGGTGTTAACTAGTAAACATTGCCTCAGTTACGATCATGACTATAATATCGACCAGTGCCATCAGTTCAGCGATAACGACCGATAATATTCGCGTAGGCATGATCATCGGTCACGTGTTGCCTGAGTTATGACTTAGGATCAGAATAAATCTAGCTTCGTCCAACTTGGCGCGGAAAATATCCTCCCACGTATGATACCTTGGTATTAATGTGCACTTTATCCTGTAAGCCACAGATGTAGAAAGTTTTTCCTTGCCTTTTTCAAGGTCGTATTTTTTATGCGACTTCAAGTTAGTTTTTAATTTTGCTAGTTGATGAATTAAATTAAAGTTGGTTCTGTAAATATTTCATTTTGTGAAGCATTTCATACTTTTTCACTCGAAACACTGTGTTAACGCACCTTTTAAATATCAATCAACATATCTTAATACGATACATACTGATCGGTGACTAATTATTAATGGCAGTAGTATATTTCTGTGCCACACATATGAAATCACATTTAAAGAAAACTCATATATATATCGGATTTTTACTGATACTTGGATATTGTGTACATAACTGTCGTTCTTCGTTCTGACAGCCAAGAAATTAATTTATGTAAGCCACGAAAGTGCTTTATTGTACAAATCGGACATAAGTAATAAACTAACAATATCATTTATGCTCAGAATATCACGGCAACATTTATCGCCATAAACTATTACACAAACAGGAAACTCCATTTTTGATGAGTGACCTTTCTATTGGTCATGGTGCACTAGTTAGTATTGTAGAAAGCGGGCTGTGGGCGACAGGAACTGACCTTTCCACTTGCCTCTAGCTATATCTTGGGCATATCGGTGTAACCCGGCTAGTTCAGGAGCTAGGTTATAGTCACCTAGTCTATATTATTTCTAAGCTATTGTCTATCTGTTTTGTAGAGCATCACGCATAAAGTACTGAACTGATTTTTATGAAACCTTTTAACACATTTGTTAGGATACTAATCAGTAGTTAGCCAATCAACATATGATACAATTAACCGCCGGCTCTTAAGCCACAGGTCGCCACAGGTATGATCCCGGCAATCGGATCATGACACTTCACCATGTTGCTTGATAAGTACAGAACTGGAATGATAATTACGTAATAAGAACTGGATTGTCCGTAAGAGTGATATATTCGGTGACTTTATAGAGCTCTACGCTGATAAACAATCCACATTTCTGATTGTCCATCTTTTGGATCAGTTTCTGATACTTGTATAATTGCTTTCAAATATAGTTGTTTTTCTCTTGTTCAGGTTGTGACAAGCGAGCCCGTATAAGTTAGAGTTATGCCAGCGTGTTATGTTGTAGAATGAACCAGCAAACATTTAAATCAAATAGATACTCAAATATAATAAATATCATTGACAGTGCTCAATTCAAGGCTCAAGGCGACATTATCAATATTTTTTATTATTTCACTACTTAGAGCTCTGAGCAATATTACAGACTGGTGCTAAAACATTGGTACGAACCAGTTTCCTTCTATAAATCGGGGCTCAAACCTCAGTTTATCAGCTGGTTTAGACGGGAACGGAACCTCTTCACAGTACGAAAGTGCTCAGTTCCAAATTCTGTTGAAATTGACTTAACAAAAATGGATATAAAACGTTATGAGCATTTATAACTCCAGCCAATGTTAATTAAACAGACAATATTAACCAAACTACAGTATTATTATGTTAATGTTAAAAAAAAATATGAATCAGTGCTTTTAACCACTAAGTAACAACTAAGTAATTCTTTAAACTCAATGTTGGCATCTCTGACATTGTTAAGTTGCGAGGCCTATGCATAATCGAGTGAGTACTGTAATTGCAATGCAATATCTTACGGTGAACTGTTATGTAACGGGAAGTTATTTCCATCAAAATCAACAGTGAGTTAACGATTGTATTGTAGAGTATGGGTGAACGACTGGATAACAGATTGATAAACTGTGCCAATCAATAATGTGCAGCCAGGGGCGAAAGATAAATGGAAATGTGAAAGACGAAATACAGGAGATACTGTGAGATAATGAATAGGTGCGGTCGCACAAGTAGTAGTAGTAGTAGGTATGGTCTTTTATTGTCTAGCACTTTATCTTTGGCAGAGAGTTAATGATCTATGAGTCTTTTAACAAATAAAAACATGGATATTTGTCTATTTTATGCTTTTTTAAATTATTTTTTATTAAATGACAAGTTTCAGCAAAGAGATTATGAAAAAATGTGTTTCCTAATCTGTTGGGCCAAAGTCGGATAATTTGGGATGAGCTTCCAACCTTGTGCCAAACACCCTATATAACATGAAGGCCCAAAAGCTTTATTATGACACTTAAAACATTTAAGGTGTTAGACCTGTTTTATAAATATTGATTTTTTGTTAGTATCGTGTTTTTAGAGCCACATAAATCAAGATCTATTTATATAGCTATTTTTAGTCTACCATTACTGTAGTATATAGTCTGTGGTTGTCAAATGTCACTGTCAGGGTGGCGGAACGTGGCGGGTGTGTCCCGCGTGGAGCTGTCTGGAGCGGGTCTGAAATACAAACTATTACATATCTACAGCTGGAGTTTCTTCTGCTTATTCCCTGGAATCCCAATACATCACAGTGGCGACGAGTGTAAACAATCAAGAACAACATGTCGATCGGAAAAGTATCTGAGTTTGATGTCAGAGGCGGCACATGGTCGTCATACGTGGATCGCTTGAACATGTATTTTAAAGTGAACAAAATCGCGGAGGAAATGCAACTTCCAATCCTTATTGCCAGTATGGGAGACGAGGCTTATGAACTGTTGGAAAATCTAGTGAGCCCCACAAAGCCGGCAGATCTAACGCTCGCTAAGGTCGTGGAGGTTATGCAAAATCATTTGCAGCCGGCCCCTTCTGTACTAGCGGAGAGGTTTCGGTTCCGGCAGAGAAGGCAAAAAGCTGACGAAAACATAGGCGACTATGTTGCCGAGCTGAAGAAGATGTCACGACATTGCAAATTCGGTGAAGGATTGAACCAAAATCTAAGGGATCAGTTTGTGTGCGGGTTGCGCAGCGATCTAATTAGGCAACGACTATTCGCCGAAGATGAATCGAGTTTAGATTTTGCGAAGGCAGTGAAGCTAGCTCAATCTCTGGAGACGGCGGAACGGGACGCTGCGGCAGTAGAGGTACGGAGCGTATCGGAGGTCGCGGAGGGCGTCAAGTTGCATGCAATGCAGGCGGGTGGAGGGCGTGCGGGCCGGGGCCGCAGCACCCGCGGTGTCACCGGGAGGGGCGGCTCCCGTGGCGCCGTGCAGAAGCGCGAGCATTCGGGCTCAGCGCAGCGTTGGACCACTTCGGCACTTAGCAACTGTAAGAGTTGCGGTGCGACAAATCACAAGCAGGAGGATTGCAGATTCCGGGACTACATCTGCAGTCAGTGCAAGAAGATAGGTCACCTCCGGAGAGTATGTGTGGTGGGACCTTCCCCCTCAGACAACAGAGGGTTCCACTATGGCCAAGCGGAGGCGGGCTATGAGTCTGCGGAGAATGAAGAGCAGGAGGACCTTGATCTGCATCAGGTGTGCTTGAGAGACTATAAGCCGGTGAGTTTACCCATGACTATTGATGGCGTAGTGATCACTATGGAGATAGATACAGGAACACCAATATCATGTATTAGTAAAGTAACTTATGACAAATATTTTGTAAGTAAGGAAATAGTACCACATAATTTGTGTTTAAAATTTTATGATGGGTCAAAAATAAAACCTTTAGGTTTTATCATGGTATCTGTGGAATGTAAGGGCAAAACAAAGGAGCTTGAACTATTTGTCATTGAAGGAGGGACCACATCCTTATTGGGCCGACAATGGTTAACAGAACTGGAAATAGTCATTCCATCAATAAGGTGTTACAATATAAATAAAATAAATGACTGTGCTAGTCAAAGTATGCAAATAAATAGTGAAATATGTTTGTTATTGGACAGGTATAAGCAGCTATTCGATGGGACTCTGGGAAGGTTCACAGGGGGCAGGGCTACGCTGCGGGTGCGTGAGAGCGCGGCGCCGGTATTCCATCGTGCGCGGCCGCTTCCATTCGCGCTGCGCGAGCGAGTTGACGCCGAGCTGGATGCAATGCTGGGCGCCGGCGTTATTGAGCCCGTGGAGTGCTCGGACTGGGCCTCACCACTAGTTCCGGTGAATAAGTCAGACGGTACGCTCAGGATCTGTGTAGATTACAAGGCAACTCTGAACCCCGCTTTACTGGTTGACAGGTTCCCTCTTCCTAGGATTGATGATGTAATGGTAGCACTAAATGGAGCAAATTTTTTTAGTAAAATTGATTTATCTCAATCTTATAACCAGATTGAATTGGATGAATCTAAAAAGTATACAGTAATTAATTGTCATAGAGGCCTGTATCAGTATAATCGCTTAGTTTATGGGTTATCCTCTAGCCCAGGTATATTCCAAAGAATAATGACAACTCTCCTTAAAGGTATACCTAATGTTGCTGTTTTCATCGACGATGTAATCATAGGAGGCCAATCAAAAAAAGAACATTTAGAAGCTTTGCAAATGGTTTTCAAGCGATTGTTGGAAAGCGGGCTCAGACTAAAAAAATCCAAATGCGTTTTTTTAGTAGAAGAAGTGTCCTATTTGGGTTATATTTTGTCTAGGGAGGGCATAAGGGCGGATCCCTTGAAAATTGAGGCAGTAGTCAAATTACCTAGACCACAGAACGTTCCCGAATTGCGGTCCTTTTTAGGTATGGCAAATTTCTTTGCTAAGTTTGTAAACAACTATAGTCAAAAATTGGTTCCACTGTATAATCTTCTGAGAAAGGATGTGGATTGGAATTGGACTAAAGAGTGTGAGGAAGTCTTTACGGGGATTAAAAATTATTTAGTCGGTTCACACATATTAGCGCACTATGATCCAAATAAGCCGCTGATTGTCACGTGCGACGCAAGCGCTGCTGGCATAGGTGGCGTCCTGTCACAGCCAAGCAAGGATGGCGCGGAGCGGCCGGTAGCATTCGTGTCCCGCACGCTTACCAGCGCGGAGAAAAATTACTCTCAGATCCACAGAGAAGCATTAGCTATAGTTTTTTGCATGAAAAAGTTTCACCAGTATATTTACGGTAGGCGGTTTACTTTAAGGACTGATCACAAACCATTAGTGTCTATTTTCGGCCCAAATACTGGCATTCCGACCATGACGGCTAGCAGGATGCAAAGATGGGCGATCATTTTATCAGCTTATACATATGATATTCAGTACGTGCGAACACACAATAATAGTGCAGATGGACTATCCAGATTACCTGTGTCAACTGTACAGCCAGTTACAGAGGTAATCCCAGAACAAACTCATTTGCATCACGCTCAAGACGCATTATTGTTAGATTATAATGAGATAAAGGGTTGCACTGCTCGAGACCAAATTTTAAGTAGGGTATTAAGATTTGTTCGAGAAGGGTGGCCTATTGAATGTGAAATTACTGGTTTACAGCCATATTATAACAGGAGAACTGAACTTTATGAGGAGCTCGGTTGCATAATGTGGGGACACAGAATAGTTATTCCTGATAAGTGCCGAGAAAAAGTTCTAAACATCTTGCATGAACCCCATATGGGTATTGTTAAGTCTAAAGCGTTAGCGCGGAGTTATGTATGGTGGGCTGGCATCGACGAGGCCATAGAAGGCATGTGTCGTGGGTGTGCTACGTGCGCGGCGCACGCCGACGCGCCGCCGCGGCAGGCGCCGCGCCCGTGGCCGTGGCCTAGAAAGGCATGGTCCAGACTTCATCTAGATTTTTTGGGTCCTATATTTGGCAAGACCTACTTAGTGATAATAGACGCTACATCAAAGTGGATGGAAATTTTTTACGTGCCTAGCACTGCAGCCACCAGTACTATTGACAGGTTGCGGGAGTTGTGGAGTAGGTGGGGCATACCAAAACAGATTGTTACAGACAACGGTCCTCCTTTTACGAGTACAGAATTTGCATCCTTCCTCAAGAGTGATGCAGTGGAACACATATTTTCTGCTCCATACCATCCTGCGTCGAACGGGGCCGCCGAAAATGCGGTAAAAACACTAAAAAGAGTAATTAAAAAAGCCAATTTCGAAAGGGTGGATGTAATGAAAGCGTTACATACATTTTTACTATACTATCGGAATACCGAACATGCGTCGACAGGTCAGAGCCCCGCTATGTTGATGTTAGGGAGGCAACTACGTACTAAGTTAGATGGGTTAAAGCCAGATTTAGAGTCGCGGATGAGCCAAGTGCAACGCCAGCAAGTAGAATACGCAGGGGGTGCGCACCGGGGGGTTGGACCGGGAGAAGATGTTTGGTACCGTCAGTTCCTAAAAGGGGAAAAGTGGTTGCCAGGTAGGGTGGATCATCAAGTAGGTCCCTCTAACTTCAAAGTGGTAGGGAAGCAGGGAGACCAAACACATCGTCACATTGACCAGTTAAAGCGGCGGACTAGAAGTTCCTTGGTGTACCCAGAGCCTCAGGGTGACAGGGCTCTTCAACCAGGGGCAGTTGAATTAGTTCATAATCCTACGACTACTAGTGGTGAGGACACGTCCGACTATTCAAGGGCCTCTGAGCGGGGGGACGATTCGTCCCCGCTCCGTCCAGCGAGTTCCCAACCCTGTGAGCCTTCTACAGAACTAACACGGGAATCGCGGCCCGTACGCCAATGTAGACTGACCAAGCCAAATTATAAAATGTAATATCGGTTAGTGGAAAGTTCCTAAGTGTTAAAAAGGTGTGGAAATTATAGAAATCTTATTGTTATAAAACTAAACTTTATTAAGGCTTTATTAGTACCTAAGGAAATGTATTCTATAAAATAAGTGTGGAGGAATGTAGTATATAGTCTGTGGTTGTCAAATGTCACTGTCAGGGTGGCGGAACGTGGCGGGTGTGTCCCGCGTGGAGCTGTCTGGAGCGGGTCTGAAATACAAACTATTACATATCTACAGCTGGAGTTTCTTCTGCTTATTCCCTGGAATCCCAATACATCACAATTACCTACAGACATACTGTCATAAAAACATGTTCTTTTTTTGCATTATAAATTCCCAGTATCATAATTGATTATATGTATAATATTGGTCGAATTAAATTAGTATATAATACGTTTTATATAAGTTGTTATTTAATTACAAAATAAATCTTGAAGTGACCGAACGCGTTTTTCTTTGTGTCTGTATTGGCTAATCTCAGAAACTACTGTAGCTTGGCCGTTATAATCAAAAGTATTTTTTAAATAAAAAGGCTCTTGTATAATCAAAGTTCTGAACTGAATTGAATCCTGAAGTCTATAAAAACTCTGCCAGAAACAATCTAGATTTACTGCCTTAAACGACCAAAGACAGATTCAGCCACCAGATAGTGTCACCAACTTACATTCACACTACGTCCCAGTACGTTCTACCTAGATATCACATCAATCACATGACAAATAATTACCAGCACCATTCCTTTCATACACATCGCGAGACTGTCCTTTAACGGAACATAGATATATGAAAGAACTTCATTGATGAGTCTATGGGAACGCTATCTGCAATTTTAACCTCGCCCGCAATGAACATTTACCAATGAGAAAAGTTGGATTCGTATTGCTCACGTTTCATAAGCGGCTTAGCGACTTTAAAAGGAGTGCGGGCAACGATAGCCGGTTGCGTTCGCCTCCATAAATGGGAGATGATTTTATTTTTGTTACATTGTGCTTGCCGAGCTTCATGTAAACTTTCTACGTTTTCTTTGGAGTCATTACATCATTTCTGGAAAATGTTTATGGTATTGCAGCGAATTTAAATGAGGCGAGATTATCTGATCTCTACTTAGCTGCCAACTAAATGTCTCTCATTAGTCGGAACCGTGAATAGTTATATCTTTAACAGTTAAACGTTTTTTTATTCTTGGAATTAGCCTCAGTATAGCCCGAGTCGCATCGGTTGTTATGGGCAGAGGTTACCACTTAACACCAGGTGGGCCGTCGGCTCATTCCGTAACTGTATCACATAAAAAAGTATATCATTTAACTCCCTAATTTCTTTTAATGATGTGGTTGCTTATTGTAAAATCTCGTTTAACATAACAGAACGAATTTTATTGAGCTGAATAACATTTTGTGACATCTGAACCTGCTTCTACCTGTATTTTAAGCGTTTGTAAATTTCATCTGATGCTGCAGAATTTTAAGAGTAGTGGTAGAACCCTCGCCAACTATGCGGACGAGGTGCCCGCGAATTACTCAGTTAACGCTTTCTACCACTTTTTCCTTAGACTGGACGGATATTAAACCAAGGAAATGAAAATGAAAAGTCTGGAGGAAGCTGTATGTCATAATTTTTCTAAATTGTTTTTTTCTATTATTGTTCAATTAAGGAATGAACCGTTATTTTATCTGGATATTAAAGGTGGAGTAAGAGCATTCTCAATGTTTATAACTTGGATCGGTCACCATTAGTGACATTTGAAAATGTGCACTTCTGTGCTTATAAGCATTCGTTAAATCGTTAAATTACCCACTAACGAGTGTAGAGGAATATACAAACTACAATCATAGTATGTATTGTATGGAAAATAGTAGAAATTACTTGGCAGCAAATCTAAGGCCCTTCCCTGGCCATCAACCACAGCTACTGTTTAATCGACTTCCTTATTACCTGCCCGCTTTCGATTTCTAAGCAACGGGTGCAACCACTATTTATACCATGTTATCTCGGGTGTGCGTAGGGTGTCTGTGAACCTGTCATTTTCTCATCTTTTTTCCGTAGGCAGTCACTGACGATGATCACGGTATTTTATATGAAGCTTGTGGACCTGCCAGCGACTTCATTTGCATATATCAGTAGTAGAATTTTCCAAACCCCATTCTTAGCTAGCGTCTACGTTCTGAAAATAACCATCAGACAAACATATAAAACACTAGTTTCATATATTTCGTCATGAGTCCAAGAGTGAATCTGTTTTTTGGATTGGTACATTAAAAATATTAATTAAGTATTAGTTATCAGCCTCATTAGTCAAACTCAGAAGATTATTTTCTATTAATACTTCATCATCATCATCCTAGCCTGTAATGGCCCACTGCTGGGTATAGGCCTCCCTTTTCTTTTGCCAGCCCAATCTGTTCTGCGCCACTCTCGTCCAGGTTTTTCCAGCAGATTTTATGTCGTCGTTTTATGTCGTCGACCCAACGTGCTTTCGGTCGACCTTGATTCCTTTGATCTGATCTGGGCCACCACTCGGTCAAAACCTTACTCCATCTTCCATCACCACGTCTAGCCAGATGTCCGGCCCAATTCCATTTGAGGCTCATTGCTCTGTCACCAACATCGAAGACTTTAGTACGACGTCTGATTTCAGTGTTTCGAACTCGGTCCAGAAGATTTATCCCGAGCATGGCTCGCTCCATGGCTCTTTGTGCAACTCGAACTCGGTACACAGTCTTCTTAGTGAGCGTCCATGTCTCGGCACCATAGATCATAGTTGGTTAATACTTACAAGAGCTAAAATAAAAGCTTGCATAAACACTCATGGACACACGATTCTAGAATTGCTCTTCATAATTATCTGAGGAAACCGCTAGGTACTCAGGAATAATCATTGTTGTTTATGGCGTAAACTCACACTTTGAATATTAATTTTCGCCATTTTCTGTTTGAAAGAGTCTAGAATGATTGATTTTCTTATCACTTTTAATCTTTAAAATCTTTTGACTTCCCTGACAGCTCAATTGGCAGTAAACCTGCCTTCTCCGCTGTTGGTCGTGGGTTCGATTTGCACCCAGGCCAAACATTTGTGTGACGAACATAAATGTTTGTTCTGTGTCTGGGTGTTAATATTTATTATATATATAATAAAATAGATAAGTATTATATCAATTGTCTGATTCCCATGATGCAAGCTTAATTTGTAAGTATAGCTTAATTTGGAGCTAGAATGCGCTTACGAAATGTCCAAAAAAATATATGAAACGGAATCTATAGCTTTCCCGGGATTAGGTATTTTCGTATCCATGCTAGTTAGTATCCAAGTATGAGATATACATAATTAAAATTAAAATCATATATATGAAATATTATGATATATGAATGTGCGTATGGATATATGAAAAAGTAGTAACAAATGGAGTAGAAAACTGAATATGGAACACAATTAAAATAAATAGAAATTAAACGCATTTTCACATAAACGTTAGATTGATGTCCACAAACAATGCAAAATTATAAATATTTCAAAAATATGCATTCACTCAATATTGTTACATCCCCGTCTCGAGGTGATGGACGCAACGCAATGCGACTTAGGTCATCTCATACTTTGGTGGAGAGGACTTGAGTCATATTGTTGTTGTCTATGGGCGGCGGTTACCACTTAACATCAGATGGGCCGTCAGCTCGTTCCGCAACCCAAAAAAAAACTACAATGGGGACCCGATTCCTTTAGCAGTTGTTATATGCAGGATACCACTTAGACGAGCCACACTTATGTCCGGACATTTAAAAAAAACTATTTAAGCATAAAATCAAAACTTAACTAAATAATCTAAATCCTATAGGAATATAGTAAATTTTATATTACTGAACATAGACTTGTTAGGTACCTGAGTTCTTCAACTACTGACTGAAACGCATTGCCATGCGATCAGCCTCTTAATAACCGGTTTAAATCCTGTTTTTACTTGTCATTCATGATTGCAAAACGTTATGATATTATTGCATAATCGGGATTAGCGATCGTTGTAACATCTCGAACAAAAGCGGTGGATCCCGCCCACGAGATCGAAACTTGACTCGAAGGCGTTCTCAATAATACCAGTAAGTTTTGACGCACACTATCAAACTGAACTTGGTTTGAGTGTATTACTTCGCGGTAAACATGGATTACTGCAGTTGTACTTTTCCGGAAGAACAGTGGAGAAAGTGTTAATTATACTATCAAAACCTTTATTAAGTATAGAACTTACGTATACAGCTTGGCTCAGTATGGTTTTTTATTTTTATTGGATATTTCATCTTGAGGCAAAAAACGTCATTCGAAATATATTGCGGCAATTCTGAAAATAATTTTCAAACAAGATAGTTTTATTAGTGTGACGATGGTTGATCATGTGTATTGAGCTTTAGCTGTAGAGGTGTAATAGGTAAAGCTTATTGCAGAAAGCTGCTTACCTTCACCGGAGTTCCAACACGATTCCAAAACATTTCGCTTTTCTTTTTGCACGTGTCAAGCCAAGGCCGCTATTCAGTGCATTCCTGCATTTGATTAATTGTTTTTTAGTAAAATCCTGCTGCGAGCGCTCATTTAAACATTCCTACATTTCATTATCCATATTTGGTCGGCGTTGATGATGGTTTCATTGACAATAACTCTTTTTTATGTCAGCTTCCGGGCATATTTCACGGGACGTCGCTAAATGGCTACAAACGTTTTTACAGAGTGCAAAGTGCATTTTTGTGCCTTGAAATAATTGAATACCCGATAGATAAGATTTTAATATACTTGAAACGTTTTCAATTATAAATGCAAATTAAGAGCTTTAAAATTACCATTCAAAATAGATTGTAATTGCGAGAAACTTCAATAAAATCGGCGAGAAATGGGCGTTGAACAAAATTAGGTGCTTAATCTAAAGTGTCAGATGGAAAATGATACTTTTGAAGTTCTGATAAGTTAATTAAAGCGAGCCACGTTTCGTAAGGACACTATCTTCATCTAAAACAAAAACTGGTTGTTGTGAAATCGCTCGTAAATTGTGCGGCGGCCGACAACAATGGTTGCGCGATAATTGTAAACAAAACAAGTCAAGCATTAGCATTGGGTTACAACTTGTGTAATCAGTGAAAGATATAATTGATCCGTTATCTTTTTGAAATGATATCACTCACTCAATGTGCTATCCACTGTTCCCAATTCCGCAATCTCATAGCAGTGATCAGTTTCACAGACATGAAGAAAATAGGAAGTTCACATATCATATTTACACGAGTACATTATAATTATATTTCATTGAAGGCTCATTTCGATGTCTAACTAGGCGTTAATAACATAACATAACATAAATTTTACTTGGGTTTTCCCGTATGGAAAATAATGTGCAATGCGGGGAGCATTGTATCCCAATCTCTGAGGCTTGAAGTTTAAAGTTAACTTGGGTCCTCCTCTACTTAGGTAGGAGTAGCATCGTATGTGCCCATAACTCTGAGATGTGTAGGTGAAATGTCTCATGTGCATGTAATTTCACTAGAAATCACCTTTCAAACCAGGACACAACGCGAATGGCAGAAATGGCTTTGGTAGCGGAACTTCTCCGGACGAACTTAACTTTAAGTTCGTCTAATAAAAGTTGATGTCATATAAGACTAACTGCGCCCTGTGGTATTCCCCGCGGTAAGCCAACCCACGGGAATACTGCTCTTTTCCGGGATCAAAGTATGTGTTAAGCCCGGATACGAGCTATCTTGATACCAAATTTCATCCCAATCCATTCAACCGTTTGAGCGTGAAAGAGTAACAAACATCATACATACAAAATTTCACGTTTATAATATTAGTAGGAATTAAGCACTCACAGGATCACTTATACTATTTACACCATAATAAACTCTCTACTTATAAAATTGTTGCATAACTGGCCGCGTAATCCGAGAGCAATTAATGTAGAATGTGATTTATTTCTAACGTCGTAGCGATCATTATGGCACAGATTAGTAAGACGGAGACCCGACGCGACGTGTTCAGGTGATGTATTGTCGTATTAGAACAGTAGGTTACTCGATTACGTTACGTAATTCATAACCAGTTGTCATAACATTTTAAAGAGGAAAGTTTTCTCATTGATAGTGGTATTTGATTGATGTTCTATCAAACTTAAATATTTCCCAGTAAATAATCATATTTGTATTTTTTTGTGCAAAGCAAATCAGCAGCAATACTAAATTTTGCTGGAGCAAAGTTGTTAAGCATTTAGAGTACTACATTCTTAATAATTAAATAAAAGTAAATAAGGGCGACGAACCGCTATGTAATTTATAATTTTTTCTACACTTTTTTCGACCTAGAAACGCCCCGACGATGTTTATCTAAACAAATCGCGGATAACCCTATTATTTTCCTATTTAAAGCTAAGTTATGACATTTTTTTTTTTTTACAGTTCTATATAATATCAAATAAAATAGGGTTAGGGTTAGATATATTCACCCTATTTTACTCTGAAGGATTGCTGAAGTGAAAGAGACAGTACATTGTATAGTATTTACCTCTCAGATTAAAGCTAATAAACTCATTATGAAATGAAAAATGAAGGACGTCTACACACCTCTGCGCGTGCTATGAAATTTTATATAATCTGTGTCACGTTTCGCAGTACCCGTAGTTAACTATTTAGTTTAGAGCACAGATAAGAAAAGCTTTGTATACCGTACCGTTATGTTTACCTTCGTTTGGGTACACGGTGCTTATTTACTCTATGGCGCAAGTTCTGGAATGCTCTGATACTACAAGGTACCTGCTCGTTCTATATAGGTCGTTTTTATACTGGTGGACAATTCACACAGCGCCATCTAGCCCTAAACTAAGAAAAGCTTGTACCATGGGAACCAGATAGCTGATAGACTATTTTTTTTTTAAGTGCATGAAATGCATATTAACACCGACACAGAATAAACATCTATATTCGTGACACAACTGTGTATCCTGGATGGGAATCAAACCCACGACCTACAGTGCCGAAGGCAGAGTTACTACCAATTGAGATGTGAGGCCTTATCTATAGTTGAATAGATTGTTATAATTTTTGCCAAGAACCAAAAAACTTGTGTGTATTTTGCGTATGTATGTTAAAATACGACTTGGATAACATAATAAATTCAGTTTTTGTTTTCATTTGACTAAGTTTTTTGCTGCCATTATAATAAAAACAAATTACTTAACTTTTTAGGGGATAATATTAGATAGTTTGTTTTTACAAACAATTGATGGAGCTAACGGAGTTCTTTTGACACTCAATCACATATCATAGATATTTAGTTTAAACAAGTTAGTCAAACTTAGCGATAAGGTCGCGTGACCTTATGTTTTGAATATTATTGACGTTTCCAAGTCATTTCTTTATGAATTCTATGGAAATAAAGTTTTTGACTTTGACTTGGACTTTGACTTTGACATTACCACAAGTCTTCAGGGGTCGACGGGACTAGCTAATAATAATTCCTGGTGTCCTGGTGGTCTATAAATCAGCAATAAGTAGTCCATAAGTGGAATAAAAACGACAAAGTTTGCCAATATCAAGGTATGACATTTGAAATAAAGTAAGTTATTGTAATCATGTTATTCAAGTAAACTGAAAGGGTTCATTGCGCAACCTGCCAATATCAATAAATACAATTTTCCACATAATTTGCATTCGGCGTCGTTCTATTATAATGTCTGCCTCTTAATTGCGTCACGTTTTAATAAAATATTGTTAAAATATGATCAATTTTCACAATAGCTTAACAAATAATAGTAAAGTTGTTAATTTTGCCAGTGCAGTTGCGAAATGAAATTTAATAATAAATATGTGAATAAAAAATGGGTATGTTTTCATAACTCAGTGTCAGCACCCCTTATGTGGCTATAAAAGTATGCAACGACGTATGACTCTTTACGTATAGGTACTATTTGCAACTATGCGAGGTTGTGATTACGATTTTAGTGTATACCTGTACAGCGGATAGATTTATGTTTCTATTTTATGTTCTTCTCAATTATTTATTATGTTACAAACGTTTTTGCTTAGACGTTAAAAAGTTATTGACTATTGTTTTTCATTTATTATGAACCTGAGAGTCGAAAGAGATAGCTAAAAAATAGAAAAATATTTTCATTACATTATTGAGCATAAATAATTGTAATCAGATTCAAATATGTAGTTGAAATGGCGTGCTTGCACACCATTAAATGGTATTGACACAGTTCACATAAGTACTTATTTAATAACATGGTTTATGGTTTTATTAGTATTGCAGAAATAGAATTTTTCATTCAAAATCAGGTTTGTACGTCAAGCACTATATTTGCAATGTCTACCCTAAGCAAATAATAGACAGTTATCATTCATAAAATAGCAGATAAAAATTTCCCAACTCCTTTTCAAACCTTCTCGGGGCTTGCTTTTCGGAGCGGCTACCGCAAACCGTTACCTATGTTCTATTAATTATTGGACCAGGCTCAAATTGGTCAGGAATGCGCGCCTTCGGCGAACACAGCTAATCCAACGAAAGTGCAGAAATTGAAACTTTATGCCCTTGGAAATAAGGATCGTGCTTTTTGTGAGCAGGAACACGGTGCTTGTTTGTATTGTAGAGCACGTGCGCTTAACTTAGCACTCAATTATTAAAAGATATGCGGGTTATTCGATAAATATAAATAAACGCGAATAAGGTACAGAAAATTGGTTTCAATTGTTTTGTACTGAATGTCGGTGTCGTTAAAATATTTGAAATTCTTTATGTGAAGTGCACGTTTGCGGACTTGTTCAAGAAATTTAGAAAGTCTTTCAATACTTTTGCTGTACAAAATACCCTCTAAATTGTCAGTTTCAGCCTTTATTAGTTATATTATAGAGGACTTCAAGGCGAGAAGCCGGATATACTTTTCATCTACGTTGAAGTCTTGAAGGTGTCATAATGAGTAGTTATTAGAAACTGCAGACTAAGCTTCGTAGGTTTCTTGAAGACAATAGGCCGCGCATGCGTAATGTTATCTGTGATCTCTTGGCACACCGCTCTCCTAATGAGGAACGGTCTACTTCTAGCTATGTGATAATAAGTTCGGTGAAATTTATACTAATCGGGACTAATTGTTGAATGCGGTGTGAAAATGGTATTGTGTACTGTTCTGAAGGTAACGGTTCTTGTATAACCAATGTACTGGTTCGAGTTTCAAGTTCTATAATAATAATAATAAATATTTTATTTCGGTAAACTTAATCAAGGATACATTTCAAGTGTTAGGGACACTCTTTTAAGTATGGAGATACCTGTGTTAGAGGGTCACAACGTTTTATACAAATACATTATACAACTATCAATGCAGCGGTTGTAATAAACGAAAAAGATAAGATAGTATAACATGCCCTCAGTATAGGACTACTGTAGCGCTCGTTTCAAAATGCCACCTATTCGAATTCAAAACCAAACAAATCACGCCCATTCCATGACATATTGATTCAATTAGTTGATTGCTTGCCAGAAATTCTTCAGTCTACAAGAAATTTGTTTAAATGTCGATCCCGCTTTAGGACAAGTGCCAAACGCGCTGGGTGGTGTGAACCGAGCAATTTAAATCGTCTCAGGTGGGCATTTAGGGCTGTAAACTGTAGAAAAATTGTCTGTATTTATGCCAAACAAACCTTATTCTTATTTGACCGTTCTAGATACCAGGAGCAGGTTGTTATGACTGAAATGTACTTAAAATGTTTGTTTGTTTTGTTACAGATAGCCGTGCTTCCAAAGGATGAGGAGTAAGCATCGATGGCAGCGGTACTTTCGTCCGGTCTTGTTAAAATCAACAGGTAAGTTTATTTTTACAAACTTCAACCGTTTAATTTAAAATTATGATAACCAATTATATTTAAAACCACTCGCAGAGTAACTTGTCTGGCCGGTCTTAACAAATGTCAAGCAGACATGTCAAGCAAAACTCAGAATGTTCATCTGATGGATATAATTTAAATTGAGTCAATCGAAGTTATATGTTTGTTCTAAAACACTGAGCCATGTTAATATGGAGTGTTCTATGGGGTGTAACATTTCAAGAAGTGGTCTAGCTGTTAGCTGATATGAACTTTTTTAAGTTGATATTTATGTGAAATTTTCGCACTTACATAAACTACTCGAAAAGTAAGCGGTATTCAGCAGTATTTGGAAGAAAATATTTGACACACATATTTATGAAGAGTTTCCTGCTTATTCAGAAAAGCGATAAAAATATTTACATTTTAATAAAATCAAGCAGGCGTGTAGTATAATATGATACCTAGTAAACAGAAATAAGCAATTCCGCGTCCGCACACCTAGAGGTACATTCCATAAAGTAATCATTTGGTTTTAAATCGTGCGTCTCCACATTCTGTCTGCTTGCCAATAACATCGTTCGGTTTCGTTCGTTAGTGGACTTGACAATGGGTTACTTGATCACGCTTTGTTTTGCATTCGTGCATTGTCATATAACACCCACACGTGGGCTGCGCATAATTTCTCAATTCAAAATACCCCTTTCGCAATACATCTATCCAAGACGATAAATAACCAACAAATTACGCTCCGCGGAATCTACTGCGTGTCCCAGCTAGGGAAGACAGCAGCTGGGTAACGGAATAATTACCTCGTCAGTAGTGTACCCTCTTAAAAAACTGGAAAGAATCAGTAGAATGAAAAATTATAAATCGTTCATCTAGCGCAAAACAATCATAATTTGATGTGTTTCTTCTTTTTTTTTTTGTTAGGCACTAGCTTAGGCCACTGCTATTTTGGAATGAGTCGATAGCTCGTAGGAGATCTAAAAGTAAATACTACTTACTTCATGTACAAACGAATACATTAAGAGTTGCACTTTTGCAACTTGCCTTCACAATTTAACCGGAAGTTGCAGCAGCCTGAGAGAAACTTATTGAGCCTATTTTTTACTGGTTTACCATGGTTGCTTTGTTATTGCCATTTATGTGTCGCACCCGTATTCTGAATGATTTTATGTTTTTTTAACAAATAATCTTCATTTTTCACCACGCAAGACCCAAAAATCCATATAATGTATATCTATTACAAAATGTTTTAAGACAATTTATATAATAATATATTTGTTTGTCTAAAATTTTTATAATTTATTTGCGATGAATAGTTTTTAGTTGACGTGTTTTTTACATTAGGTAAATGCATTATACTCATTTTCCCGCTGGCTCATAACGGACTAGGCATGAAGCTTACATAACCATGAATTTTAGACAATAATGTTTGTAGTTACTTTGTGTGGACTGAACTAGCTTTATGAACTCGTGCACGTGCGACCATCGCTGGTAAGTTGACATTTGCATGCCTGAGAAATGTTTACAGTCGTCGGAACAGTTCGTAGGTGTAAAATGAATGTGTGACTCGGGGACGTTTAATCAAACTATAATGGGCACGTTACTGGAGAAATATGTTCGCGTTTGTCTCAGTCCTAAACTCGTGCTCGTGAACCGGTATATTGCTGAACACAATTCACTTTTCGCGCATGTTCTTTTGAATGGATTTGGAATGAACTTTTGGGCATTGTTATGGGAGGTAAATAGGGAGCAACTACTAATTATAAAATTATTGCTCTATGTTTGCTTTTGAAACTAACCGCATTATACATAATATGTTTACATACCTAAATTTTTGATGAGTTTATGTGTACCAATTTTATGCTGATAATAACCCAATCCTAAAGATATAACAGATAGATAGTGTGACGTCTTTCGGATGCTACCTCCACCAAGTAGTTGTTAAATATAATTTCCTTGTGAATTGAACTTTTAATAAATCCTGAGTCGTTCAATAGGTACTTGCAACGGAATCGCAAGACTTCCTTTGATTCTCTTTGGTCGGAATACGCAAGGAACGGCACGATTGAATTGTATGAGTTATTGTGATGATTCCAATTTCTTGCTCCAAATGCCTAGGATTTTTCCAAATACCTTTCTGCTTCAGGTAGGTATTTGACAAAATATTAGGCCAATTTGCTACTTCAAAGATTTCGACCGAACAAACATGCAAATCACTTAATATTGTAGATTTCGTTCAAAGTTATCTTGGTTTTGCAACTTTTAAGTTCAATCGACTAAGCTACGGTAAAATTCTTTGGAATTAGAAAAATAGGATCGTTGAGTAATTGTAAAGTAAGAGTCAAATTCAGTATCCTTTACAATTGGGAGCTTAAACTAAAAAAAATGATATACTTACATAAATATACTTTTAAATAATTTGAGCTCACAATACAATATTTGTAATTTTCCGAGTTTGATAACAGAACTCGACACCCACTGACTGATATTTAATAGTAGAGTTAATAATGCTACAACTCCTAAATTCTATGTCCTACCCACAAATATTCTTATTTGTTCGCGTTATATTAAAGTAGTGACGTACATATTTGTTCTCACATGTCTTGAGGGTGACATTTGTGACATGACTTTAAATCAAGCCCCGCGTGTCACTCGTAGGCTGTCACAGCCGGATAGGGTTCCAAAGATGTATTCTCTTCACGGAAAATACAAAAACAAGCAATGAAATATGTTAGGTATATTAAATGGTGTTGTTTAACCGACTTGTAATCTTTCGGTGTATTGTTATAGTTATTAACAATAATTTATTAATACAGTAAAATGAAGAGAAATCATAGAGACTTCTATTATAATAATAGAGAGATAAGATAGAAGTGATATTAATAACCGATAAAAATATATAAATGAAATTAAAAAAAAAAAAAAAATTATATTATATTACTTTTTCAAATATAGAAAAGACCTTCGTGATAGCACTTAGTTGGTGTCAATGAGATAAACATGTTAGTAATTAAAGCTATCAAAATACTTTTTGAACGAACGCAGACTTATAATGTACTTGGAATCTCTAAATCTATTATTTGAAAATTTAGGTTTCAAATACGGCGATGCAACAGACATCATAGCTATGTATAAACTCTCTTTATCGTCGAAGGTAAATAATTATTTTTGGAAAATATATTATCCATCATTGTTAGTCCGCAAGGAATAAATATATTAACGATTTTGATTTTTTGGTTCACTGTACATTTTGGCAGCCCAGGATAAATCACAATTTTATAGGATTATTGGTATCTTATAATTTCTTAACGTCCATTGTACTGTACATTAACCAGATTTCTCTTTCCCATAGCAAATTATCGATATCGTCTCTAAATGAAATACTGCTCGGTAAAGATCCAGTTCACACGATGTTGACCCCTCTTTCACAATCCCATAGTGGGCGGGACGCGTAATCGCCACTGTTGGAAACACTCTGTATCAGTTACATCGTTAATATTAACTATAACTACACCATTCTGGATACACGCTACTGGTTTTGAATTTGATATGCGTTTTGGGAATTGAATTGGGCTATATAGACTCATAAAATATGAAGTCATTACAACGTTGAATTTTTTAGTGCATGTTACACGTTACACACAAGAGAGCCTAGTGGCCCATTGACAGAATAATAAATAAATAAATAAATACTGGCGGACATTACACACAGCACCATCTAGCCTCAAAATAAGCTAAGCATAGCTTGTATCATGGGAATCAGACAACTGATATAATACTTAATATACTTTTCTTTTGTAAATACATACATGTAATATATATTAACATCCAGACATAGAACAAACATCAATGTTACAAATTTCACATAAATGTTTGTCCTGGGTGGGAATCGAACCCACGACCTACAGCGCAGAAGGCAGGGTTACTACCAAGTGAGCTATGCCACTATTGCTACGCCAGTCAAATGATTCATTCAATGATTTTCAAATAAAATATATTTGTACCAAAATCGTTGCTCAATTTGTCATACCAAGGCGTACGATAGTGAGCTTTCGTGCTGTAACTAACTTTCTACCGTGGTTCGTACCTACTGTTGTGGCACTTACAATGTTGCTAACTACATATCACCTGGTGTTTAGTAACTATCTAGCCGATAGTGGCGCCACATAACGTCTGGATTGGCTGTTAAGTGAAGCTGCCGGAACTGGTTACATGCTTGGTTGAAGGTTTTCAACTTTAGGGTAGTAGCTACCAAGCCGGTCATTATCCTAAAACCACGCTATGGTTTCCTGACAATATTTACCTTGACCACATATTACATGGACATGCAAAAAGACAAAAAGTCACTGTCAGAATTCAATCGATTATTTCATAAACATTCTTTCAATTCATTCGCCTACTCATATGACTGGAGTGAAATTCGATATAGTAAATAGCATTATACCATTGCCATAAATCTTACAGGCAATAATATTTTCATCCCACCTATTCGAAAAAGAGTGACTTATTCGTAGTAGTAAAGTGTACTAGAATTAGTAGCTGTGTTCATAATTAAGTCTTTTCTGAGACTTTGCTCCGCTCCCCTCTGAATTCAAAATTGCGACCTCGCCTTAAAATGCTATTTTGCTCGTAATTCAATATTATATTCCTATACTGTCTATTTGGTTGACTATATTTGGTCATTATTGAATCATTTATACGTTTGAAAGTTCGTAAATTATTTAAATAGGGACGCTGTACATCTGAGGTATGCGTCCACTGAAATTAATTCCGTGCGTTTGCAAATAATGTTTTTTTTTTAACGAAAAGCATTATTGTGAGCGCTTCATTTACGCCAGACATAAATATTAGAAATGATGTTATAGATTTTTTTTCTTGCTTCTAAATCAAAACAACAATACATAAAATGGAAATAAAAATCTATCGAATAAGTGTAGAATAAAGTCCCATGTTTCTCTTTCTCTCCACTAACTATACCACCATTCATAAACCAAACGTTACATACATGCCATAACTTTGGGAAACATTTAAACAGTGTCGTGGTGTACAGTGGACGGACAACTTTAGGAAAATTTCGCAACAGTGGCGATTCATTGAAACGAACCATAGCGATAAATGTTTACGATCAAGTAATGGCTCCAGTAATAGGTAATTATGTTTAGTTATGAGTTCTTACTGTAATATATCTATTAACCTTGTAATAATTATTATAGAGGTACTGTTTTGATTCTATTGCATATAATTACTTAATGAATAATTATTTATGTATAGGTACAAATGTTAAGCTCGTTTAATTTGTAAATTATACACTGATATATTCCAAATAATTGTGAATTGATAACCTGTATTCATTTAGGTCGTACACGAAAATGGATGGACTGGAAACTTGGATACAATTTTTTTTAAATACCGAGGGATAATTTATTTGACAATCCATATTAAAACTGCGTCATCGAGGATAAACTTAAAGTTTTGAACTTAAAGTAAGTTGTAGTTACTAAAGTTGCAACCTCAAAACGCAGAGCTATTATCAAATTATTATCGGAGTCGAGACTCACGTAATAACGCTGATAATCGCGAACATCCTCCCACGGCTCCTTTGGCGGGCATTTTTTAGCATTCTTTCATCTATTTTTAGTCCAGTGGTTGAACACTCCGTACCATCTGCACAATGTTCGAAATTCGAATACTTGAAAGATGGATAGACATTTTTTTACTTTTTTCACTGTCGGACCGACTATAGCTTCTTTGGCCGGAGACTTAGAAGTCTATTTATTTATTTCGAGTCCAACGTTTAAACATTTCATACCATCTGCTGTGTACAAGTACATAAAGGATGATTAGTTTATCTTTCTTATTTCACCTTACATGCCGCGACGGCATGGTTGTTATAGTAATTCAGTCCTTAGAGTAAAACACATTTCTTGTAATTAGGTAATGGAGAATACCAGTCAAAGAATGGAGCAAAAATTACGTTACAAATAATATAGAATGAAAGTTTTTGAATTTTTTTTTTTTAGTTTCCTTTTGGATAAAACCTAATTGTTTGAATAAAAGTAGGCCTTAGTTTAAAAAAACTCTGAATTTTTCTCTAAATAGGTTAGTACACCTAATGGGGTCTAAATTGTGGCAAGTTGCTAGTGTGTGTAGCGTCTAGTTAATAAAGAATAAAGAAACTACTATGGTATAACAAAGTAATACGCAGATAGATGCATACAAATTCCTAATGCAACAGTAAAATTCTCTGGGTTATTACGTTAAAACAATATTTGCATCTACCGCAACAAGCAAGGAAAAATATCTGATTGAGAAAATTCGGTTACGCTGCAGGAGTTGCACAAGTTAAGAAATATCGAAGTTAAAATAAAAACAATATTACTGTAGAATTCATATAATACTGATTGAAACTGTTCGTTATATTCGTATAAATACATAATACCGTCCACTGTATATGAAACAGTGCTAAACAAGTTTGAAGTAGATAATTTGATGAAATTTTAGTTTGATAGATGGCTTGAACATTAATCTTTTGTTATCAAACACAGCCTCACGTATATACCTATTACTATACACAATAACATCCATATTATCTGCACCTAAATTCATCTCATATAAATCGTGTTGTCTCAATAAATCTGTCGTTTCTTCTAAAGCTGTTCTGAGCAAACACAAACATGAAACCATCCTTTTGCAACTAAGTAATTTATTTTTCACACGATTGTGCCTATAGATCTGGTACAGCTTAAAAAGAAGAGCTGGTTCTGTATGTGATAATTTAAAAGATAATGAGACATAGCTATGATCAAATGGGCCGATTCTTCTTCACTTCTCAACCTGAAGATAACTGAGTTTTATTATATTTTAGTATGAAAAGATGTAGTTTTAGAGAGATTAACAGCTATCACAATTGCCATAATATTTTATGAAAATTATCATTTTTATGAATACACTTAACAATGATCGCATCCATTTTTGACCAACATTATTAACATTAATAAATTGAACGAACAATTACTAATTCACTGTGAAAATGTTTATATCTAAAAAGGTTTGGTAAAATTGACAAATATCTAAAATGCTGGAATATGAATCACTGTTACTTAATAACAGCAGGTTGTATACATAAAGTATGTGAAATGCAGGATGCCACTGATAATTTTGGGAATCGGAATTGAATTTTCGACTGGAATTTTATTTATCACATAATACACTAACTGTTCTGATGTAAAGATAAGTCACTGCGACGCCCGCCGACGCCTATGTATGCGTAGTCACGATCGCCTAATTGACTAACGTGGCTGGGACATGCAAAGCCATGGTTGTCACATTGCCGCATAAAGCCAGGGAACGCCTAAAAAGTCCTTCCGTGTAAACTGGTTGCAAAACCAGCCTATTAGGGTTGCAGATAAAATCAGACTGTATTGAAAAGCGGCTTGACTTTGCCGGGATGACTTTTAAAACGGTGACGGCGGATAAGGGTCTCCATGTTTTAGTTTTTGATTTTTGTGTTGGGAGAACCTTTTGAATTAATCAGGACATCTTTTGTATCTGTTTCAAATGGTAAGATAATATTTAGGAATAAAATATTTCATAAAAAAAATGAAACCTCCATCATTAAGCCCAGTATGTAAAAAAAAAAACCAAGTTTGTAGAGTTAAGAAGTGTTTGTACTTTTCATAATGAAAACAAAACGAGCAGAGAGAGACCCAGTTATTCTCTTCTTTTATTATTTCAGACCACCTAGAAATCTCCCGACATAGTTTAAGGCACCTATCAAAGCGATGACCGTCCCAACATAACTACTCTGGTCACAGGATTTCTCGTATCAGTGTGGTGAAAGAATAAAATTGCGCCCCAAAGAGGCTTATTTTGTGCTTTACTGCATATTAACTAATCTGTGAATAACACGGTTTAACTGAAATGAACGATCAGACAAAAATGTTAAACAAACAAAACTTATGTTTGATATGTGTATTGATAGTCTGGTCAGAGTCGTTAGCTCTATAGTTTATCATCGTATCGGACATCCGGGATGCAAATGAAATTTTATGATCTTGCTAACTTAGCAAACAATGGTTGTTTACCAGAATTCATGTGAAGACGTGTTTTGTATTATGTTGTAACATAAATTACAGTTTTATTCCACGTTATTCACCTTGGTGCATACAAATAGTATACATAATTAATTATGAAATCTGCTTTAATTTAAATTAAAGTCGATTTAAAACTAGAGGACTGTTACTATACTATAAAAAAATAGCTCATATTTTGGAATCATTTTATATGTATTTCTATATTTTCTTAAATTTTATTACCTTCTTTTCGATAACATTACAAGTATAATTAATATAGTAAATATAATAATAGCCACAGTCACATAAATTATAATTGAAGACACACGAGACGACCCCTTTTCATGCTACAGGACAAGCATCTCTGCGACTTGTAACTTCTCATAGGTACCTAAGAAAGCAAACGATCTAAATCATGCTCACCATCTGCCCCTTCATACAAAAAATACCTACCTAATAGAAACCACTTTGCTACAAGAAGGTCAAAATACTCAGAGTATTAACAATCGAAGCATGTAGCGTTATGCTGTAGAGCATCAACTGCAGTCACACACGTCCTGTCTTCGAGTGCTTATCGAATAGTAATAATGATTATCAGAATTATTATCATGGGACTCATACGATTCAATTCCGAACGAAGCTTTGAAAGCAAACAAGTTTCAGCAAAAGTTTTCCTAAGTTGAGCCAAAGTTGCGCCGAAATTCAGAATGAAGCTTTTACCACCCAAGGACATGTCCATGCTACGCATGTTGAATTAGCGAACTACTTACTAGCGACCCGACCCTGCTCGTAGGGTAGCTAAGTAATAAGGCTAAAATTTGTAAATTATAGATATAAATCTTCCTTGTGAATCAATATCTAGTGATTAAAACCTTATCCACATAGACATGGTAGTTACAGGTCGGGTATCTACTATCTCTAATTAATGTGATATATCAGAACCTAAATGTAATGTACTTCTTTCCAACGCCCAGAATTAATCAATATCAGCACGTAATAAAAAAAAAACAAGCGGTATGTGAGCCGCTAGTCACAATTTGAACGACGTCATCAAACTAACAGACATAAAATAACTTTCAATGTCAAATCACCTAATGGTTTCAGTAACATAGCTACGAATGGTTGATTCCATTGGTTGGCATCAAAATTACCATCGTTTCTTTGTTTTTAATGTATTAATATATTGACTTTGTTGACTATATTTATAGCGTGAGCCAACATATATCATACTAACCGAGCATTATTAGTCAAGATTTCAGATTTCTAGTGCCTTTCGAGTTATATTTATACTCATGGACAGTAAATACGTAGATGTTGTTAATTATTAGATTGTACCAAATCATCATTAATTGACCTATTAAGTCAAGAGGCAGCAAATTAACCGTTATGAGGCTCCACAGAGTATTGGAGAATAGTTTACTAGAATAATAGAGAATAATGAGGGTATTATAAGGACAATAATGCATTATGAAAACTCATATAAATATTGGGTTAAATTTTGAAACAGTGCCATCTAGCTCAAACTTAGCAAAACTTGTACTGTGGGAACCAGGCAACTGATAGCATACCTTATATACAATTTGTCTAAATACATATGTATGTATTTAATTTGGGTGTTAATATATATTGTATATATTAACACCCAGGCACAGAACAAGTAATTATGTTCATCACACAAATATTTTTCCTGAGTGGGAATCAAACCCAGCGCAGAGTTAATAACTGAGCTGTGAGCTCATTCGAAGATAATTAAAGATTAAACGTACTGCCAATTCAATTAGATTTTATTTGTATGTTGGAATTCATTTTTAAATTCTGTGTGGCGTGTGGCGTCTGCTCGTACTTTAAGATTTTGTGATGGCAATTCTAAGCGTTTATATCACAATATCATAAAAAATCATAAAGTTTAGAAATGCCAATCACTCTGATTGGAATATAACTTGCATTGAATTAACAAAAAGCTTCAATTAACAAAAACTTCTTTGGAGGCCACGCTTAATTTTAAGGCCGGCTATGACAGTCGTTAAATATTTCAGAAGCTTTCTGTTTGGTCTCTTCTAAATAAAAATGAATTAGCCAGTGCCTATCAAGGCGAAGAAGAACTGATTTAGATGGTTGCGAATCCCAAAGAAAAGAGGAGGGGAGTTCCAAAGAGTCAGTACAATTATTCACACTAATTCTTATTAGTAACACAAAACTTTTTCCCAAAACTTTAGTTTCCTTTAACGAATGATCGTTCAGATTGGGGTTGGTTCGCAGACCTAATCTGACTAGTACCTAGTCATGAAATGCAGTCTTGAAATGCAAAATCTTGATCCAAACGACCCTATTTGACCATACCCAATTGACATGTACCTAACTTACGTGATTGCCACGTAACCACGTGACAATTTGATCGACTCCATCAAATTGAATAAATCACGAAATTTCAAAACTTGTGAACAATCTTTAAGTTGGTACGCAGAGATGGGTTATATGGCATAATTATGACTAAATTGAACTCATTCTTAGTAATGAATGCGAAATGCTGCACGAAAAACAGTAAAAACAAAGCGGTTCATGAATGATTGAAAACTAGTATTCTGTAAAAATGGGATACTAAACTTGAATGAATCTGACTGGCCTCACAGCTCAGTTGGTAGTACCTCGCTCGTGGGTTCGATTCCCACCCAGGACAAACATTTATTGTGTGACGAAATTTGATGTTTGTTCTGTGTCTGGGTGTTAATATAATATATTTACAAAAAACTTCATGTGTATTCTATCAGTCACCTGGTTCCCATAGTATAAGCTATACTTAGTTTGGGGCGAGATGGCGATGTGTGAGATGCCCACCAATATTTTTATTTACTTATTATTTAAAATGATTTTGGGATTCATACTCTATATAGTAGTGTAGATAATATACAGGAATAAATATTTTTGGCCATGATGTAGAAGTTGATAACATTTTACCTATACTCTGTTGCAATCCGTTCATACCTGTATTCCACGCATGTATATGGTATTACTCCAAAGTACCAAGTGTCCTAGTTTGTTTGATTAATGAGAGGACGGATCAGTCCATTTGTTACATGATTGAGGACTACAATAGTAGGCAAATTCTATTACGAGCGCAATCTTTGCTGATTGCGTACCAACCGAACTAAAGCGAACTGAAGTCGGCAATTGCGAACCGAGATGAAAGAAAAATAACTGTTTATCCACACAACATCAGAAGGAAATAGGGTACCCTTGTTCCTCAGATATGGGACAGAGTGGAGCTTGTAAGTTAGAATGTGTAATATGTTTTGTTTATTTACTTTGCAATATATCGTAAAATGTTATAAAATTAACCGAAAATCAAAGGTTGATCATGATAGCTTCATATAATTAGCATAGGCCCCAGATAAATTGCAATTTAGCGATTCACAAAAACAAGGCAAAAAGAAAAGAGAGGCAATTTAATGTTCAAAAATATATTACAATTATTGCAGTTGGTTTCTCGATTCATGATGTATGGTGATAGGAATAATCCCAGTTCAGTCGCCTTATTGTTTTAATAGCTATTATGATTGTCGCGTACATACATATAATACATATTAAACACCCAGACACAGAACAAACGTCTATGTTCGTTACACAAATGTTTGTCCTGGGTGGGAATTGAACCCACGACCTACAGCGCAGAAGGCAAGGTTACAACCAAGTGAGATGTGAGGCCAGTCTTAAGATACTTAAGTCTTTCTATTGGTTTAGACAAACGTTATTACACATAGTTTGGTATTGATTCGATGGATGTCACAACTAGATTGGATACGAAGGCAAGTCATTAGTCTGTAAGTATTCAGTAATGCTGGAACCATTACACTGAGTTGGTTCTATATTAAGATTTTGATACGGTTTTATTCTTGTTTAGGCAGTATGGGGAGATCTTGAACAGATCATAGAAAAAAGCCAAAAAGGTCCATGGGGACGTCAAAATTTATTTATTAAATGTATATTTTCCGTACTTTAACCGTCGCAAAAACTATTTTAGATTCCCCACCACTTTGATAAGCAAAGCTCCTTTGCAAACTTTTCTTTCTGCGTAATGATGATTATAGCCTTAAAATATTTGAATCCATTTTCTTGTCTTTCTTTTTGTCAGTTACGAGCTACTTTATTGTTTGCTGTACTAATAATAGCTGCTAATAGAAATGACGAGTAGAAAAGTTGCCTTCGATCCCTGGCCGAGACAAATATTTGTGATGAACATATATTTTGTTCTCGAATATGATATTTCAATAAATAAAAACAATTCGTTTCTAAATGCCATACTTCCGGCCTTACATTTTATATATAGTTAACAGTTCAAAAGTACTTCAGATGTAAAACTGATAGTACTTCACAAAATGGTACAGTGTACAAAAAAAATTATAAAACTAATCTAAAACAAACCAAAACGAAACACTCGAACAAAGCAAACGGGTCGAGTAAACGAACGAAATCACTTTGTACATACTTATAGATTTTAGGAACACATTGCGTGATACCGTGGGATTCAGTGTTTAGTAAATATGACGTGTTGTTTTCATATGAACTGTTGTGTAAGCTGGTTCAGCTGGGAATTTGGACATGGTCATTTCATTGGCCCTATTGGAGTTAACGAGCCAATGTTGTTGATAATTTCTTAACCTACTAAAATTGTTGTGATAATGTAGCTGTGAGTCATAAACTCGTATTAGAAGCATAAAGGGCTGTCCTGTGAGTTCTATAGTGCAACTGGATAGTTTAATCATCACTACGAAAAAACTAAAATGAATACAGTCTAGGTAAGATATGAAGCTGGAGGCGTCCAAGGGGAAACCTAAAATAATGGATATTTTATTTTGACATAGCGACGTAGTACAATTACAGGTTTAATTATCATCGTCCGTAAAATTTTATTAGAACATATAGAATAATTAAACCTTTGCTGTTTTAGAATAATATTGCTCATCTAAACATTCAAATCTAAGCTAAATTTTACGTTGAGGTATATAAAAAGCTTTTTTTAAGGTATTATGTTTATAATCTGAGGCAGCCCTAACATGTTGTGTTCATTATAACTCAATTCACTCATAATCATTAAGGATTATTTACGTTAGGTTTAGTTACATAATCGTCCTTGTCGCTCTAATATTTAGGTCTCTACATTTGACATTTTACTTACATTACGTTAAAATATAACATTATTTAAGTAGATCGAACACGTCTCTTATCTAAATCAATTAGATGACATTATAGCTGAATAAAAATGTCCTTTTTATTTACGTAGCGTTAATAATTATAGGCCAATTTATTGTGTAGTAAGGTAAATAATTTTCATTCATTCTTTCTTTTCAAAGATCAGAACCATTCTGAAGTGGCAGCAGGCCCACATATGCAGAAAAACCGAAAGGATAGAAAAGTTCTCGAATGGACAGTGCGTGTAGGCAATTTTTATTTATAGCCTGCGTTACGCAAATGATAAGGGGAGCAAAATCGAGGGTTAACAAAAGTGAAGTCATGTTGGTGCAACTTAGTGACATGTTATGAAATCCTTCTAAAAAGAAAGATATTGTAAAAACAATTTGAAATCAATATGAAACTATTTTAATCGAACCCTATATAAACCATCGAATGGTATTTACATTTATATTTACAGGGAAGTAAATAAATTTAACTAAAGTTGTAAAGTACAGTTGCAATAGTTACTAGTATAAAGTAGCATTTTTTTTAAGTTTGCGTTATGCTGTCAATAGACCGCAATCTTACCAGATGTTATGTGACAATGCGGTCTATGATATAGCATGTTCTAAGTACTGACTAATGCTATACTTTGCGATGAGTACTAAACAAAAAATCTACGAAATAAGTAGTTGAAGTAGTAGCGAGAGTGAGTCGCGCATACGAGCTGACTGACACGCACAGTTTTTATACATTTGATACATTATCGTGGAAACGATGACGTGATAAGTGGTGAGCTCACCATCGACATTGTTTTCCCACAAATAACTCAGCTTACACTTTCTTCGCCACGATGAATCTCACCAATTAACTCGTTTGCTATACAGCTTTGAAACATCTCAAAGTTTTGATGATAAGACATCCTTTATTTGATGTCACGTGTAGCAGATAAGAGATTACACTTTTTTAAATTTATTTTATAAACCAACAGTAACATCATGAACTTAAACATTTAAATAAATTATTCACTGTGGAACCACAACGTTTACCACAGATTACTATTACTACTACTAAAAATAGGAAATACTCCATTTGTATTCAGAGCGTCATGTCAGTCACACTCGCAGTACATTTCATTCGATTTCATTAGGCCGGCACGTGACGGGGATATTGCGCCCTCTCAAACAAGGTATCCCTTCGCACCTTTTGACTTTCCGTCTACAAAGACATCGGACCACCCTTCACAAGCTGACTAGAGAGAGAAATGTTTCGGTTTTAATGTACCATGGAATGGGCTCCATGGTATTGGGATACTGATATTTAGATGATTTTTGATTTACACTTTAACTACAAATTAGGTATAGACATTTCCGTTTCCTCGGGATGTTTATTATGTACTTATAAGCTTGAATAAGCGACGTTCGTTTACAAAATCACAGGTCTTGGTCCATCCTTACTTAGAGTTACTACCAACTGTGGACATACGCGTATATAGCTTAAGATTTATTTAAAACAGTCACACAGCCCCTAAATAAGGTCATATGCTTAAAGGTGGGTACACAAAATTTGTATTCAAAGCTGCGTCAGGCTCACATGCGTTACATTCTATACGATTTCATAATTTGGGCACGATATAAAATGAGGCACGCGCCTCGGTCATTTGCGTGGGCGTACGTTTTGAACAATACGGATATGGAGGAATTTATGTCATAATATGCTGCGAACCGTGGGTGAAAAGCCAGATAAACTTTAGGCTTTAGGTAATTCAATTTCATGGTACTGATAAACATATAAACGTCGTCATTTGAAACAATTCACCTTCCTAAGGGTTTAAATGTATGTTTTACTCAAACATTTGACCAGTTGAATGTATGTCAAAGTCAAAAACTTTATTTTATAAAGAAATGGCTTGGAAACGTCAATAATATTTAAAACATAAGGTCACGCGTACTTATCGCTAAGTTTGACGCCTGTTCAAACCCTATCCGACTCTCCATGGGGAGAGCAGACAAGAAACCCCTATGGAACAATCTATTGTATAAAAATGTTAACACATATTCTTTGGAAATTAGACGACCCATGTTCCGACGATATCGCAGCCCACATCGAAACGGGATTTATGAAAACTGTCCACACCTTCGGTAAAAATATATAGTGTTCTGATGTATTTCGAAATAGTCTGCATAGATTTCTTGAACTTTAACTACATATAACTATTAAATTAAACATTTTCACAATTCCTTTTTAATGGTGTTGTACTAATTAATACCTTATAATATAAATAGTTATTTTAATTAGTAGATATATTAATATGCTTTACAAATATGCTGGCTGTATTTAGCTGCTGCAGTTTTGGATAATTGTGATTCTACAAGATACCAGACAAATAATCACAAAGATTGAATATATAACACAAATATGCAATTTCAAAACAAAACCAAACATATTTTATTTTAATTGCAATGATAAATCAGTACACGCCATAAAATGTATCGACAAAACATTAATAGTCTGTAAGATATTATCAATTCGTTGACACATAAAACAGTCATAAAGATAAATACATATACAAAGAGGGCACCATAAAAATAAGACAAGATATTGCATAATGGTTCATTGAAATGCAAATAAATTTACATAAGCGACGATGTTCCGTATGTTGTGGGGCAAGCCGATGTATTCAATATCGGAGTAATGATTGCTGTACCTACAGTACTGAACCCTTGCTTGTAACAAAGATGCACTTATTATATCTTACTTTGTCCTTATCAATGAAACAAAAATTTAAATAAATCACGTATTAAATATTGAAAAGGAGACTGTGTTGATTAATTTTTAATATTTATGTTGTATACTCACCAAAACTAAGACACTTAAATATATTATTTGATATTTATTTCTAGGTCCGGTTCGATTGAGCTACTGTAAGGGGGGGGATTATTATTAAGGACATTTATAAAATACATAACATAATAAACAGCATAACCACACTTCCAACCCATATTTTGAATTTAATTTGTACATTTTGTTTATTTATTTGTATAATAATTTGCAATAACGTACACAAAGATTTATTCTTCCTATGAAGATGAAAGATGGGACTGCCCTGAAGCACTCTCATCGTCTCAGCGTTCATGGTTGGAAAATGAAGTTTATTGCGTGCGTAGATTAATTCGTCCGTGTTGTTATATATATTAGTTTTTATTGTTAAATAAATCTTTTTTTTTTAGAAAATTTAGTTTTAGTTAGAATGGAATATCTCCATTTTTTCTGATCACAGATTGCAGGTTGTTGGTCGGTGCAAAACGTTATCCGTCGGCTGTCCTTGATCCTGCATAATACCGCAATAGAAAAATCATGTATGGGATTTATTATGGCAGTAACAGTTATCATTGCGCAACCGCTGCGTCTAACTATATAGGGTTATCGCTAGCTTTGTTAGCTGCGTGCGTGGAATAACCACTGCACCTATTAGCAAATATCATACGTTCAATTGAACATAATATCTAACATGTTTTATGGAATTGCAGTTGGCTGGAGCAGCCCTAATCATGTCGTGCGTAATTCGATTTTAAATTGGATTGTAATCATACTAGGTAGAGAAAATTAAATAGAAGATATTTACATCGATGTCACAATAATTTCCTTATGAAAAACATTTACGATTACACCTCAGTTCTCTTTTCATTGAATGTATACATAATTTTTCATCATCTCCTTAAAATTTACGAGATATACATGGGTACATACATTCCACCACGCGATATCCAGGCGTATGGCATCGCTTCACCCTTTGCCTGGTTGAATTACCTCACTCGTAAGAAGCGTTTTGCTTCCACTTTCATAATGCAGACAGCCAAAGAGTGTAACTCCTTGCCTCCTTTCCTGAAAACTTTAATGTGGAAGTCTTCAAGAGGAGAGTGAATAGGTTACTTCTAAACAAGCATGCTACATTTTTAGACCGCATCATCACAACATCAGGTGAGATTGCGGTCAAATGGCTAACATTATCAAATAAAATATAAGTTTAGGAGCAATAAATCTTTGATAGATATAACTATTCTAAACGATTGTTAGCGTATGGGCTTGTGTACAAAATTCAATCCATTTGAAAACACGACTGCACATTTTTTCCTGTGATTATTTCAAATTTGATTCAGCAGAATTTAGAAGTCAAAGTCTATCATGGATCCTGTAATATCCTCATTACACAAATCTATAAATAACTTCCTTAGAGTAAGCCAAATGGTAACATCTTGTAGTAATGGTAGGCTAAGGGCGTATGGCGAATAGCGTGAGGAAAGGTATCATCAAACATTGCGTGCACTAATGTGTAAACGTGAAATTTAAAGCACGAATAACAGGCTCAGTTGAGCACATTATCCGTGTGGTGCCGCCCGAAGCGAGCGTGATGCCGAGAAACGAGATGTGCAATTTGTGCAGAATGTCCAGCACACGGTCACGTCAATATAACGGGAAGCACATTTAAATAGGAAACATTACAATTGGTTTCTTTACTGTGTAACACAAATGGTCTAATAAGTCTACTAAGTTTAATGTTAAACAAGTTTTGATGCAATCCCTGAATGCGCTGCTAAAATTCCAGATTAATTCTAAGTAATAAAGAAAAATAACAGAAATATACAAATGTGATTTATTAAAATTAATATTAAATGATATGTAGCTAACAGAATAAATCATCCAAAGCTCCGTTTGCTCCTAGCGCATCTTCACACATAAATAACATTGTATGCTGAAATAGCAATCGACATCGATGATCCAATAAATAACGGCGACAGATAAATTTCTCTGCCGACAAATGTATAATTAATCGATTCATTGTACCGCGTCGTATTTGGTGAGGTAGTGTCTCGTTAGAATTTATTTTAGTTCTGTCGCATTCTTCGGATGGACTTAAATAGTGTTGTCAAATATCCGGCCATAGGCTGTGTTTGAAATATCAAGGCTATCCGTAAAAGTCTAAAGTTGTAGCGCCTAAAATGTTGTTATTGAAATAGTCTTAGTTAACATCATAATACATAATGTATAGCAGGCGTCCGTGTTTCACCAACACAAGGTTCCAACGGAAGATCAGCGCTGGGTTGCTCACAACCTAGCAAATGCTGAGTTGGAAGCCATTTTGTGGCAATGCTATATAGCAGGTTGAGCCAATCTATTATCAATAGTGTAGGTAATGTTTAGTTTTTAATTAAAGTTTAGTTCAGTATGTTTCTATTAGCTCACTTTTAATTTTGCTACAAATGTTTGTCTTTATATTATTCCTTTTTTTATATTGTACTCTTTGCCACAAATAAATGTGCATACTGTGAAAGGATTAAAACGATAAATCTCTTCTTGTAAAGTTCATACTTTATCGTGGATGTTATTGCAAACATTAAAACGGAATAAGATAATTTGAGTATGTTCCATCTCGCAAATTCTTGTAACCCTGTTTAGTCCTAGATTATTGTCATATTACTGAATAATTTGTTGAAGAAAAATAAAAACACGATTGTGTCCGGCCGTTGTACAAGCCGTTTCATATTATCTCTAGTTACCTTTGGTACTATCTAGGACTATCTTAAGAAATAAATTTAATCGTATTCTGCTGCATCGGACGAACTCGGCGAGTGGTCTATCTTTACTTTCGAGGCAACGCTGAAAATACAGTGTCAATCGCTGCCATATATGCTTTGATTTATAGGAGAATTCGATAATCTTATGATAATAGAAATTAAATGATTTATGAGTACATAAATACAATACATAATGCATAACAAACTACGTGACTCTTCCGATATTTGATTAATACAAGACGAGTTATGATAAGCACTTTTATAGTCATGAAAGGTGGTTAAAAGGTTGGCGAAAGAGTAACTGAAATGTGAGCTACTAAAAGTTAAACATTAATTTGGGGTAGTGAATGATCATTCAATGAACGATTCATTCGACAGTTATAATTTGGTAAAACTTTATTTTCCATTTGATTTAGTGCTGTACATACTCGTATATATATAAAAAATAAAATAAATTGGTGGGCATTTCACACAGCGCCATCTAGCCCCAAAGTAAGCTACGCATAACTTGTATCATGGGAGCCAGACAACTGATATAATACTTATATACTTTTTTGTAAAAGTAATACAAGTTAACACCCAGAGAACAAACATTTATGTTCGTCACACAAATGTTTGTCCTGGATGGGAATCGAACCCACGACCTACAGCGCAGAAGGCAGGGTTACTACCAACTGAGCTATGAGGCCAGCCAGTATATAGTATATATAGATAGACAGATAAAACATTTATTTTCAGCACATAGGACACAAAACACGTAGGAACAAGGATGTAATACAAGGAAACTAATAAAAGAAAAAAATAACAGTAAATACTTATACTACTACAGTAACATTATAAATGGATTGAACCGATAGAAAAATAACAGACTATATTTAGATCCACTAAATGCAATATTTAATTATCTAATGAATCTACTGCTGTAATAATATTCAAAATACTCATCAGGTATACATAATCAAAAAAAAAATTTCATAAATACTTTGTTCGTCTTTTTCTTGAAAACAAGAACCAATCGGATGGCGGAGACATGTTCAAAGGGAGCGACGACGCGGCGGCACCATTGTTCCTAACTAATATGCATAATTATATCAAGAATTTAATTCACGATTAAAATAAAACACATTTTAATTGGTCGATGACCAAATGCGCGTTTGACGATATATAGGACCACACAGAATGTAATTTCATAATGCCTGGCTGGTGAGATTATTTTGGGAAATAATTTCTGGAGGTATTTTTTAGGTAGCGGTGGAAAACAATGGCATAGGCCACAACGACACCTTCAAAAAGGCGTAATTCCATATAAGTGTTTTCGTTCTTGCTGCTAACGGTTTGAAGCATTCATATGTGTTTAATTGGAACCCAGAATTAGTTTACTCAGACGACATTCGAACTTTTTTAATGGCTGCTGGTAATTTTATGCTATTTCAGAATGGATATTGCTTCGTTTGGTGTAAATAAACCAACTTCTCTGCAGTAATACACACGTTGAGAATCCAGGCATCGCGTATCAGATCCTCACACGCGTTGAACGGAATACAATAGCAGCACGTTGTGTGGTCAAATTGGTCATAAATAAATCATTAATATTACCCGAAGCGACAATGTTGCGTCGCTACGCATCACTTATGGCGTTATTTTCAAGAAAGCCTGTAAAGAAACTAGGGATGTCCAAGAAAGACTGGAAAAGTGAGGTGATGTTTCGTATAATACAAATGATGTAAAATATCGATTTGTTAAATATGTGGGCATAAATGTAAGCTGATTTTGGAAGTCAACGACATATTTTCTTTGATTTTTGGGTTATATTAGTATCCGATATTACGACGCAATTAAATATAGTTTATCAACGGGCTACTAGCAAACTTACTATTAACTAGTAACTAACGTAGTAATTATTATCTCGAATTCTTCTATTCTTTTTCTGCCCCGTCTGATAAGGTATGAAAGGAAGTCAATACACATACCTTGTAATTCTTGTCTGCTTCATGATACTTTTATTATTACATAATCGTTAATATAATATGTAGGTATTATTAATTGGTGCTTCCAAACCATGATTATGCCATTCTTTAAAAATTTATAGAAAAACTTATCAGCAGACGGAATTGTACTGAAGGTTCAGTTTCTTCTTCTGCACTATTCGATATACTTAGATAATGATGCAAGCGGCTTTTATTAGAGAACTCATTATCTAGCTGTTGATTTTTTATACGAATAAGGTACGGAACGAGTAGATGTCCGATCTGATGTTGAGCGGTAACCTCGGCTAAAACTTTGGTCCTAGTAAGGAACTTAATCTATGGGAAGACCCAAGTCGAATTGCACCTTAAAAAGTGCCCATAATTTCACCGACCACAACTTTTTAACCGAAACAGAAATGTACACACGTTACTAGTTGGCGGTAGAAATAGATGTGGTAACAGTTCTATTTATATCATCAATCCTTACACCATTATCCATTTCCAATGCAGGGATATCATCCAAACAAATCACAGACTAACAAAATACCATCATATATACTCGGGTATCGTTAATTGTGTCATGTTGCATAACCACCGATAACTACGGTTCACTTGAGAAGAATAGTGCTCACCATTAACCATCGAAGACAGGGCCGAATTTAGGTGAGATTGGCAGAAAATTCATTTTATAATAGATCATATAAGTACCTATTGTATTGTACCTTGGTGACTAACATACATATATAATAACATAAGACAACAAATGAAGGGGATTTGAAGGGGGGGTTTTGCCCCCACTTAAATGTACTTAAAAAAAGGGGTACTGGACAAGGTTTTTACAAAAAATAATATTATCAGGTTTTTAAGATAACTCTCAATTCTCTATTATTAATTGCTTTTCTTATAATATTCACCAATTTGGCAAAGCATAGCTTTTTTTAACTGTTTTTTTGTCAAAACAGTTACCACAGACTGGTAATAAATTCAAATGAATAGTGACGATGTGTAACGTAGATCATGAAACAATGCTTTATCTTTATTATAATAACAACAATTCTTAGTCCGTTTTGCCCACTACGCAATAAATCCACTAAAACTTTGGAGCCCCTCATGAGCCGTCCAGAATATGTCCCTTACACAAACCATCGCTTAAATTGATTAGTTTCTGACGTAAATCGGTCAGAGATGTCTAGTTAGCCAAACGACGAACAATAGTAACACAGGTAGGTACTAGTGGCGATTTGGATGAGGCAACATTTAAGAGGCGCCTACAACATGAAGAGTCACGACTGCTCCAAATTAATAATTAATGCCTATCGATCTGGCCTAGATTCTCATTAAAACTTAGGCTTGTTGCTTAAGTATTCAAATGGGCACATTTACCTGAAAAAGAGGGCAAAAATGTTTTTTTACAGATGTTTGATAAATTATCGATAATTTCGACAGGTTAGTTTAATGATTATATTTTTACAGGGTTAATGTTTGCGACGTATATATATTATCTAATACTAGCTGTGCCCGCGGCTTCGCCCGCATTGAATTCAGTTTGTGGCTAAAAGAGAATACGTGGTATAGTCAATTATGTATTTTTTTGTTTATTAACTTTCATAAAAGTAGCCTATGTTGCTCCTTCTAACATCAGCCATCTGCCAGTTAAATCCCGTAGAAATCAGTCGCCAAAAATCGGATGACAGTTAAAATATTCTTTTATCTTCAAAAGTCGAGTGAGCTTTTTTAAATTACCGCCTAAAACGATAAAGTCCCAAGAGCTTATACACGGTACAGGCCAATCTTCAAATATTGAATTTTTCAAGTTTATCCATAATGTTCAACTTTGTCACGAGTTTTATTTGCGTTATGGAAAGCGGAGGGTATAAAAGTAATCAGATTTTAACCGCTTAGCGGGCAGGTCGCCGTATAAGCTCCTTACGCGTACCCACTTGACCGCAATCTTGTAAAGAGTAGCAGCGGTGGTTAGCAGCTACTAAGCTGTGGATTTTTATATGCTGCCTGGGTTCAGTAGGCATTTTTGTTCATATATTAAAATGTAAAGCTTCACCTAAGCTTCATTCATATGAACCACTTGTTAGGTATTATTTTAACACAATTACTATTACATTTACCTTCTAAATACTAGGTATGTTTATTTTGTTTACGTTCATTTAACCATCTGAACAATTTACAGAAGTATTGATAGTATTTTCAATTTATTATTAAAGTTTATTTGGAAATACATGGTTATTTATTTAAATTTTCTGGCTATATATGTTAACTAAAGAGTTTATTTAAATGACTGCAATTGCCAGTATCACTGTCCTGCATTAATCCTTTTAACTAAAAGATAACAAAATCGACTGATAAGGTAAAATCAGTTACAATCGTCATTTATTTGTTTTTCCAATGTGGATAATTTTTGCTTATTATTAATGCCTATCTATCAATGTAATTACTTTAAGTGCAGTCACCACAGATTTGCTTTCTTAATTATTAGAAATGTGAATAGGGCGTATGAATTACATTTGGAATTGATCAATCTTAATATTTAAATTTAGATCCTACCCTCTAAAAGTTTTGTAGCAGTGTTTTACGAAATTATAAAATTAATAAATTAATGTTTCTCTTTCGGCATAGTATATAGTCGTACTACTCGTATTTTTCAAAAGGTAGGTAACGACTTACCTGGTTTGATCCATTTACTAAAGAGCTAATAGTATTAAAGTGGATGTCACCACATCGGCTTCTTTGTGTTCATTTATCAATGAGGCGTTTAATTTCCAGGCCAAGTAATTTAGGTGAGTGTAGATAATCTTCTATCATTTAATAGAATCAAGTGTCTTTACACAGTTAATTTTTTAAAGTAGAACTACTGCTTTTATTTTGGTTTAAAGCCCTAATTGATAGTAAATTGATCCACAAAATATTGAGAAAAATGTGCCGCACTTTCAACCATGCAAAAAATAGTTAATCATACGATCAAATATAAAAATTCAAAGACGAAATTAAAAGTAAAATACACTTAAAAGTCATATAAAGTAAAATAAGTCTTCCCTATTGCATATTTGAATATTTTACTCAAGAAAATAACGTTCAAGGAAGACGTGCAGCTCCTAACTTGGCTTGGGAATCTTAAACTCACAAAGGAAACATTACAGCGGCGCAGGCACTAAGTCACTGTGAAAATAAGAACCAGACAGATTTGATACAAAGCTTCGAAGATAGCAACCGTGCCATCCGTCCGCTAAGCTGATTTACTGAGCTCCAACAATGCACCTCCTCACAAAGAGCCCATAGGATTAAAATAATTCAGACTTGAACTGCAAACGTGCGCTCACTGAGACCACCGGTGATTAAATATAACCCTCTAAAGATTTATAAGTGTTTATTCCTAGCGCATTGCATCCGACAACGTCGGACCTCGCATTGTATCTAGCCCCAATAAATGTTGTTTGTCGTAACAGAATGTATTGTTAAATGAGATGTGAATACATATGAAGAATTTATGGCCTTCGTTCATATAGAATAATCTTCATACTTGACTTACAAATGGTCGATCGAGGGCTATCCTTTGAGATATATTGCAGAACGTGTTCTTTATGAATTACTTCAGTTTTTGTACAACGTTTTTGCAGTAGCTAGTTGTTGTCCTATTCTATTTTTAAACTTTTTGTTATTGTTTATAGCGCTTTGGGAGCGAACCTAGTGGAAATAACATTAAAGCCATGTATCTGGTTAAGGCCAGAAAAAGACGTTCCCACTTTCGTTTTTAATGTTGAAATAAAACCTTTACAATTATAGGAATGTTTCAAAACTGACATTTGTATGGATTGTCAACAAAGTTAATTTAGTTACATATATAATAGACTCAGTCTTCATTTTTAGACTCAAATCTTTTTTTAATATGATAAGGTAACGGAACGGGCATATTACCCCACTTGATGTTAAGTGCTAGCCTCTGCCTATTAAAAAGTAATACGTCTTAAGACTCAATTCATATCATATTGCGTCCGTAACTCTGAGACGTGAAGATGGAATGTCTCGAGTGGCTATAATTTAACCGACAACAACACCTTTCTAAACAGAACACAGTACTGTGTATGCGTTACTGCTTATCTGCTAAAATAATAATATTGGTGGCAGTAATTCTACGTACAAATATGGCACAAGTCCTGCTGCCTGGAAGATTCTTCTAACTCCGGCGGAAGATACAGTCAATTCACTATCACTTTTGGTGAGTAAGGTGTTCCTATTTGGGGGATATATTGAGAAATCTGTAAAACTTTTGCTTTTTCTTGTCATGTTTCATCGGAACGTTGAGTTCGTGTCTCTAACGAATTTCTCGTAGAATATTATCAAGTCTTTATAAAAGTCAATAGTAGCAGCACAATTGCCAATGATCACAAAGAGTTCAATATGCGCAAGGGTTGTCCGGTAATAAATCATGCGCAGTTGTTGTACAAGAACACACGAAAGATTACGAAATTACAAGCCTACAATGCTAGACAACGTTGAATGGCAGGCCCTAATTAACTGTCAAGTAATTCGACATTATTGCTATTATCGGTACCATTTCGGCTCCAAAACTGACGAGCTGACCTTGTGTAACTGTTAAACACGCAACGTATGGTAGTAAATTGTAGTGGCTAGGATAGCCACGGCTATTAGCACGTTGGATAGCGCTCCCAGCAACCCCGGCGAGATGTTCGTCGAAACGAGCGATCAGATCGCATTCGCACGCATATTACGGCGGGCGCAGCGAGCCGCGGGCCATACGTCGACCTAACAGTACAACGGCCCGCGTGATTAGACGCCACACGATAGCGGCCATTGTCGGTACACGATCGCCTCTTGTACGTCTTGAAATTGCGGAAATGGACACGGCTAGCACCCACTCCGCTAGCGGGACATTTCAATTGCACTAACCCACGGGGCATGCGTCTAAACAACATGGAATAGTCCACAGATTTATTATGCTTCATTTGGAAGTTCGAACATTTTTCGGTCCTATTGGTATCGTTAATAGTAATCGGAGTCACACTTTCTCGTCGTTTTTTTCGTAATTTATTAGGGAAGCATCGACGTTTAGAGGTTATCTTGAACTTGCCGATGCTCGTAAACCATTGACGCGTAGGACATTAGTAAGCGTCAAGTGTCCTTGTTTACGAGCCGGTTAATGAGATATGCTTGAAGAAGTGGTGCGTGACTGGCGAACGAACTAACTACGCCTTTCTAGTTTATTTTCTGTAGTTCTAACACGAAGCCTGAGGCGATCGTTTACTCCTTTTTGTAAAACATTTGTAGCTCATACTTTATTCAGCATTAACACCCTTCTTGCGGCACAAATTAAAGTGTCAAACTTAATTATAAATAAATTTGTGCACAAAGATACATTGCTCAAATGTATTAAATATTTTAGTCAGTGATCTTTGGAGTATCTGCAAGATTTGCAAGCCTAACGTGAAAGTATTCTTATGCCTGGAAGGAATAATCTAGGAAGGCATTGCGCCCGAGGTGGGTGCTATTCCTCAATGTTTCTCGTCGGCTGCAGGAATGTTCGCTACCAAATACCCTGCCATGATAGCGTGTAGATTATGGCCTTTCTTCTATTTTGTAACGTGATAAATGTGAAGTTTTTGCAAGTTGATATAAGCTTATGTGTATAATAAAAATTGTATAGATATATACAATGTTTCTGCTGGTAATTACGGCTAAGGCTAAGATTAACAAAATTTTAGCAAAAAATGTTGCAAAAAGAATTACATTATAAAGACAAATATTATCGTATTACTACAAACATCTCAGTCAATTCATTATTGCATTATAGAAGGACCCTGAATAAAATAAAATAACAAAGCGTTGAGACATCCGACAAAAAATACCTATTTATATAAAAATTCCCTGAAAAAAAAGCCTGTAATAGCTTTGTTGCATTTTGAAATTTTCCAGGTGCTTCGCTGTGATTTCCTAACTTCTTGTTGACGAAAGTGCTTGCATGTTTGTATGTGCTCATGCTAAAATCTGGATCTTTTTCCTTTCCTGTGAAGGATGTACTTGATTTAACTGCACTCTGAGCAAAGGACACCACCACGCAGACTTTCTATCATTTCTTAGCTAGTTGAGGTAAAAAAGTTTAAAAGTGTTTGCTCGAGTGCTTCACCATTACATATTCTAAAACATATCTCTACGTTTCATAGATATATATCCTCTACCTATGTACTATAAAACAACTTGTTCTATAGAACAATGCCTGTTCCCTTCAATTTCCTCCGGTACCCGTATATCAATCAGTACTTTGCGAGGTAAAAATGTAATTGAGTAGGGTCAGGCAGCGATCGGATCGGTGCAGGAGCATAGGTTAATCGAGTGAGCGCTGCGCCGGGCAGCGGGCGCAGTATGAGCGATCGCGGGATGAATATACAGATTTAAATAGGAATAATGGGATTGGAAAATAAAGAAGTTTTGGACGTTAATTACGTGTTCACAAGAATTTTATGATGAGAGTTTTATCACTATATTTTTAACTATTCTTTGGTCCATTGGGATTTATGCCAACAAATATCCTACCATGAAAAACTGGATATTAATACTAGATATATATTTTATAAACACAATTTACTTTTTTAACTTTATATGTGGTTTAGGATGGTATTTATTTTACTGATAAACAAACAAAGTGATTTGGGGGGCCTTGTTGCTCGCGTCCGTAGATGATAACCCTTTGAATCTCGTGCTTTGGTGGAGAGGATTCGAGTCGTATTGCTGTTGTCTATGGGCGGCGGTTAACATTTAACATCAGGTGGGCCGTCAGCTCGTTCTGTCACAAATATGACATAAAAAAATGCAGTGATCTATTAGAACTACACATTAACAGGTCAATTTATTTGTGCAGTCAGGCTTACCCTTAAGTTTTCTGCACACTTTAATTTGCTAATGATAAACTACTTTCAAAAACAAGTGTCAACTAAATGCGTAATCATGTGTATAAGGTACACTTTCCTGTAGAATAAAATTTCGTATTTACACGTAGCAACAAATTGGTCTCATATGATTCCCACCAAAATACAATTATAAACAACACTTTCGTATTAGACACATCAGAAGATACTATCAAGAAACACTATGCGTCATTTATTACGCACCCATTAGGGGAAAACTGCCTATCGATTTACGGATAAACGATTGAATATAGTTTTCTCCCGAATAAAATTATCATTTAAACGTTCTTAATATCTTTAATGGCCATTAGATTTGTAACAATTCAGGTTCTACAGCGAAGTTAATGTCTTTGCCTAGTGAATAAAAATGACGCCATATTAAAAGCAACCTACGCATGGTATCAAATGAATCCCCACACCAAAAAGTTGATTATCGAAATTTTAATGAGATCATAAATAACTCGAAGCGATGATTATTCCAATAGGACAAATTGGTGCTCCCTCAGGCTCTTAACAATGAAACGGGTCAGAGTTTTTTCCCGGCCAAATAAACCTTTTTGAATGGAGGCTTGATTTTATGATTTATAGAGACCCTTTATCCGGTCTATACTTCTACGTATTCTGTTTTGATTGGGGCCCCTTTCAGTGGCCGAAGATTGATTGTTCCTGATGCTGTGAGAGTTTTTTGTGGGCAGTCGGGAGTGTAAATATTTTAGTCTCATTTTTGTTTTATTGACGGAAAAAATGATAGGGACTGTTAAAGGATCAAATGCCGTGTGGATTACATAAAAAAATATTGAGCTTTTATTACTATAAATAATTTAAATGTTCTCCCATTTCAAAAGATGTTTGAAAGATTATCAATATTTAGAATTTAGTTTTTATTTTACTGGATTGTGTTGATGTTTGAGGTGTATGACCTCAGAAGGTTTTTTACGAACTGGTATATTAATAACTAGCTACTTACCCCGGCTTCACATGGGTGCAATTAATTAACAAATTATATAAGCAAACCTTCCTCGCTTATCGCTCTCTGGATCAGTGAAAACTGCATCAAAATCCTTTGAGTGGCTTAGATGCGTGTTCGAAGTAACAGACAGAGGCTGATAGCGATTCTATTTAGAGATACTCTTATTTATTTTATTTTTTTATTTGTGATACAATTCACATCACTAATTTAAAATAATACTGAGAGACTTCGTTCCTCACACAATCGATTATGTCCTTTCCGAGGCAAGTGTCAATATTTTACTCCGGCAGAGACTAAATATGAAACAACATATTTCTTAAAGTATCTGTGATTCAATCATTCACAGCTGTCACAATACTTTTTCCGACTAAGATCTGACTAAAAATATACCTTCTTACGAGTGTTTCCAACACTCGTATAAAATCCTAAGACAAGTGAGTATTTTCCATAAGCTCGGTCGCATAATTCTTTACTTCAATCTCGTGCCAAAAGCACTGAGGGTCAAAGTGTACACTGCATCATTCTGAAGGTTCCCGTTACTTCGTGCGCTCCATATACAGGCACTAAGATAACTTTATGGTGATTCGATAGCATTCACTTGAAAATTGGCGTTTAGGTCTATGCATAGCTAGCGGACGGATCCAATTGTCCTCTCGCTAGCGGATATTTTATCGGGATAAGTAATTTTTTCTAATTCACTTGCAAATAGATAGAGCTAGATTGTCCGCCGGAACCTTGCTTTTAATAAGCATTAGTCGCTCCTGTTAAAGAGCACTGTGAAACAAAAATGTCACAACATAATAATAAAACAAATGATTTCTGCTGTACGTACATATAATAAAATTGTAACGGCCGATGTCTGTACATTATTATTGCGGGCAACAGCTAGTATCATATAAAAACATATAATAATACATAAATATATACTTATTTTATGAATTCATCATTGAAAATCTGCAAGAAGCAATTAATGAACAAGAACCCTTGTCTGCTGACTTGCGCAAGATTCTTATAGCATACATAAACTGGAAAAAGGTACTATGTATATAATAAGAACCAAAAAACAACATCCTTTGTAAAATAAAATAATATGATAACTAATTAGTTATTATTTTCCATTTATTTCAATAATGTCGCTTCCTTAATTCTGTAACCTGCGGTTCAAACTACAGTCATAAGGATTTAATATACGCAACAGTGCATCAAATCACATGTGGATTGCCATATACGACATTGTTTTGTATGTTGCGATATAAGTATCACAAGAAACAAGGTGTAAATTGGTTGTCACCATGAGTAGTGTGAAATTCCTTTAAGACTGACCGCAAGAAAATTCTATTTCTGTAGTTGATAAATTCACAAATGTTACCAGACCATTTTCTGCGTTGACCATATCTGCTATAGTTTTCATAATAGTTGTAGGAATGTAGTTTATTAATTACTCTGAGGTAATAGACACGTGTATCTTTGTAGCTCTTTAGATTTTGAGGTACAAACATTTTGCCAAAACAGAGAACTTTCTGACAAAGTAGACTTTTTTACTTTCTTTACAGTGTAGGTTATTTATGTTATATTAATGTTGTTATATATATTGGTGGACATGTCACACAGCGCCATCTAGCCCCAAAGTAAGCTAAGCATAGCTTGTATTATGGGAACCCGACAACTGATATAATACTTGTATACTTTTTTTTGTAAATACATACATATAATACATATTAACACTCAGACACAGAATAAACATCAATGTTACAAATGTAAAACATCTATGTTCGTCACACAGATGTTTGCCCTGGGTGGGAATTGAACCCACGACCTACAGCGCAGAAGGCTAGGTTACTACCAACTGAGCTATGAAGCCAGTCAATATTATATACCTATTTTTTATTTTATGATATATGTGCTCGTGGTAACAGAAAAATCGAGAGTTAATTTCACGAAACCATGATCGCACTTCGGTGGCAATTTGCAGATGATTGTCGGGTGGGAATGATGTAATACCGAACTTAATTTTCAATTTATTCGCTGCGTTTTATAGAAGGCCGATCATCATTCCCATGTTTCGCATCGTGTCGGTTCTATATTTAGCCAGGCCACAAACTACCTAATCCTAGTGTAGGTTCTAGGAAGCCTAGTGTAAACTATGTCTATCTAAGCTAGCCTTTATGTTCCCACTGTAGGATCATAAGTATAAATTTGACAATCGATAATTAAAGGACAAAGGCTAACACTAACACACTTTCAAGATAAATATATGTATTCTTACGAACTGTTATCAAGGGAATCCTAATGCAAGCAAATTTGTATGTAAACGTTCATCAAGGCCAAGTGTGTATTATTTTGGCATGACGAAATATCTTATTGTATTCGCTAATGCAAACGTAATAATTCCGACGGCAAATTCTCAGCGAATGCCTCGCTCGAGCGTGGAGTGTTTTCTCTGAGGGTAAATAATCTTCCCACTCACAAGAGGTGTTGCTAAGACTTTCCTCAAGGTGTTTAGATAGCTGAGCCCTCTCCTAAGTGAAATTCTCTATTTTGAATTGCAAACAGGTCGATGCTTTGTTTAGTTAACAATGCTGTATGCGCGATTCATAATTAAATTTCCTTTTAAAAATACATATACTTATTTATATAAATATTATATCAGTTGTCTAGTTCCCAATGAACAAGCTGTGATGCTTAATTTGGGTCTAGATGGCGCTGTGTGAAGTCAAATATACAATAAAATTGATACGTTTACTGATTATACCTCTCGCAACTTCGTCCGTGTGGAATTAAACTCATCTTAGCGAGATGTCTGCAACATGAAAGCGCCCCAAGAAGTTTTCAGACACGTAGGCATTGTTATTTTAAAAACTCTAGAGGAACTATAGAAGATTTAAAATAATTAATAAAAAAATAAATTTATAAAATAAACTTTAACTTCAACGAAAACTCAAAATACTCTAATATGGCAAGAATCAGGATTTATGGTTACATGCCAAAAAACTAAAATGTACCTACTCAAATTAATGAAGTACTTAGTTCTTTAATAATTAATTTATATAAAACTTATGTGATATATCACTATCCAGGTATCCAGGTATAAAACAGATCAAGTCAAACTGGACTTAGGATAGCCAAGTTATAAGATACACAATAGAACCACACTATACAATAACCAAGCGTAAATTTCTCAAATCTATTTGTGCAAGATCCTCCGGCTTATTTGATTTGCTGATAGCATTACGATCATATTAAAAATAATTGCTCCCAACAAGTAACTTGTTTATTATTTTCTAATTAATTTTCCGAACAATTGTAAGATTTTTCCGTAAATTTTATTTAAGACTTTGAAATAACATTATAGATGTCGTTTTTGTTTCTTAAGAATTGAAAAGAAATCAAGGCATAAGGTTACTTTATTATGACGAGTATATAATGACGAACAAATATTCCAGATAAAACCAACCAAGGCTATACTTGATGAAATTCAAAGAAGAATGCATATTTACGTCATTCAAAGCGAGTGCACTTCACAGTCAGGAGAATAATGACACAGCACGTTGCAACGAGATATCGAGAAAAAAATTCCGAACTCACGAACACAAACACTCAACACGGAATAACAATAAAGTTATGCAATATTCAATATATCCAAGTATCGACGTATACGTTTGCGTTGCATAAATGCAAGACAGTCGACCCTGACCTTAGGCCGTTGAACTCGCTCGTGACACTTCAATTCTCTATCGATCACGACTCGAGATCGCACCGCGGAAGAATCGATACATCGATATTTTTGTTCGTTATCTGATCGAGTTTGGCGGGGACCGTAGCGTGACTGGAGTTTTCCCGCGACGGTCATCTAATCATTATAACAGTTATTGTGTTGTTGTTCAGTACCGTTGTCGTACCTTGGGCAGGTGCCTTCGATATCATCTTCGCTGTTTGAATAAGATAAGTTTGAGATTTGAAGTACTCAAAGGTACTCATGTTGAACACAATAACGTACCCTAAATACCCATTGTTGATTAAACTACAAAGAAAACCGAACCGAACTTAAAGCGTTATCATAGTTTCGATTTCTGCAGCGTTATGACTAGTCAAATGAGTCACAGTGAACACAGATCTAGTACCGCAACAAGAAACCAATTGTATATAACTTCTAACTTGATCCATGTAGTCGGTACAATAAAATAAGTTCAGGTATCAATTACCCCAGGCGATTCTAGTGTATGGTCAATCCCCAATATATGAGTTTTTAATATGTTCAGCATTAGAATAAAGGCCCAAAAGGAACATCGTGGTTTACACACACACGTCTTATAAAAAAACATAATTCTCGAGTTTAATGATAACTCTATACACTTGATAATATGTAATATACTAAAACTAGTCATAATCAAAAAATATAATGTAACGATATGGGAATAGTAAGTATGCAAGCACAAATTTGTTTATTATTTTATATTAATTTACAGTCTAAACGGTGACAGACCTGATTCATTTATAATTTTTTCTTATGACTGATAACATCGTTTCGGGCAGGGCGATATTCAGTTACATAATCATATTACAATTGCCAGACACTATGGATAATTTAATATTTTATGACTATACATTATTGAAGCTTTTGTGAAGGTTTTTGTTACACCGATATTTAAGTAGGTACATATTCATACGCTTCACGTATTATTTTTTAACAATGGCAAATCGAAATACAAACTGTCTCCATACAACTATTAAAATGTTTATTCCATGAGCCATAAACGAAACGTATCCAATTTAATCCAAGTATTCTTCGAGTGTAACATCGTGCTTGACCTTAGATTATCTAAAATAGATATGTCGGTAGTAAAAAAGATCTAATACATCATCCGAAACAACAATGAACGACAATTTAATAAGATTCTCCTCGGAAAACCGCCCAAGTGGGAACAAAAATACGCTCAAGTGTTCTGTCACTTAATACTGAGAAAATATGATTATAAGATGCATAATTAAAATAGTTAGCTTGCTGTCTTGCGTTATAAATAACTTTTGAAAAATAAATTTTATGGTTCATTAATACTTTAATTTATTTTCTCTTATATTTTTTAGTATATATTATAAGGGAGAAAATATATATTATTATAATATACATTTTTACAATTTTACAATCCCATAAAGAAATGTATTTCAAAAAATAAATGGTTATTAAGTAAATATACTTTTTATAGAACCATAAAATCTGTCAGATCTATGTCAAAAGGTCGCCTTTGATTAGACTCATAAGAAAATTCTTGCAGCCAGAAAATTGGTCGCGGTTTTTTTCGATAAATATCAGCAATTATTGATTATCTTATATGGCTTCCTTATTGCTTTTTTGTCTGTTCAAATTAAATTATGTAATGAAATACTAATAATAGGCCACTATGATTATTTCGTTCATAACTTTTTCAAGCATTCATTTTAGAGATGAAATATTACTCTGACTAATGTATGCGTAGGTAATAGTAGTGATTAAAAATATGAAGTTGCACTTTTTTACTTTTACTTTTTGAATTAGACTCATAATTTTTCTACTGCGGGGACACTGTTAACTTATATTAATTGTTACAATTTTTATTTTTTATATTTTTTTGGTGGAAATTTTACACAGCGCTATCTAGCCCCAAAGTAAGCTAAGCATAGCTTGTATCATGGGAACCAGACAACTGATATAATACTTATATACTTTTCTTTTGTAAATACATACAAATAATACATATTAACACCTAGACACAGAACAAACATCAATGTTACAGATGTCACATAAATGTTTGTCCTGGGTGGGGATCGAACCCACGACCCACAGCGCAGAAGGCAGGGTTACTACCAACTGAGCCATGAGGCCAGTTATTGTTGACTTAGATAATTAATCAGTACTAGGTATCGACTAGCAAGAGTGTATGAGATACAAAATCCCAAGTCCCAACCGTATAGTATAGTTGCACCCCTTACCCTTCCTGAATTTGTGCATCGCTCTCCAACTCTAAATTTGTTGTCAACAGACGATTATTTATTATTAATTTGTGAAAAATGTAATGTTGTTTTTTTATAATATTCAAAAATTATAAAAAATAATATATACTACTCACGATTCAAGTTCACCAACCTTTTTCGTTTGAACATGCATTTATCGCTTGATCTCAGGTCAAAGTATTTTTATTCCTGTGAAGATTTGCGGTAGAAGACAGAACTATCGGTCTATCTAGATATTATCCTAGGTATACACAACCGTAAACTAAATGTGGGGGGAAGGTTTTAGCATATTATTTTTCATAACATTCTTCATTACTCAAAGTTTTCAATGAACGAACAAATTTACTGATGTCAATGTCGTCTGCTACGCATTTGCATCGCATTGTTTTGGTTTTTGTTTTCGATGGGAACCGAACTGAAATTACATTCCATCTTTATACTTAATACTGGTGCAATACGATGCGACTTGGATCTTATCATAAGTAGGACAGAACCCAAGTTATATTGGTTTTCTAATGGACGTAGGTTACCGACAAAAATCAGATGGGCCACTTGCTCGTTTTGCAACTAATTCAAATAAATACACCATATAATACTGAGCTTTAGACTTTACAGAATAGTAAAAGTTTTCATTTAGTCTGAAGTATGAATGAATCAATCAAATCTAACCCTGAATATATTGCACGAACTCAAAACAGAAATAAAATAAATAAACGAATTCAAATTTATTAGGTTTGAAAGAATTCTTCATGTTAAGGATATGATTACATATACGGTCACTATTGCTAGACAAGATTTATTGTCTTCTCTTGTTTGTATAACAATTTTATTACAAAGCGATAGATTTCAGATCAGTCATTGGATTATTTATGGAGTAGCATGAACTCGTTTATAACAAACGCATGCATACCAGATATTTAAAAATTATAATTTATGTCATATCTGAGTGTCGAAAGCGTACTGCGTAGGCGGGACGGGTTGCATTCAGTTAAAACTTACATTAATAAACCTTACTCTTACTGCATAAAGATAAAGCGGAGTTTTACGACTGAGTTACAGATTATGCGTTTGAACATATCGGTGTAAATTGTCTTCGCATTGTTCATGTCGGTGTAAGTGGTTGTTAAATTATGAACAGGAATAGCAAGCCCGTAATCATGAATTGAAATTAAACGAACATATTGTATTAGTTTTGTCTCTTGTTAACTGAATCACAATCTTATTGTACAAGATCTGGTCATCCGAAATTGCTTTGGGAAGTCAGTGGATCGGTTGTTGCTACATTAGAGGTATTATCTTTTGTTGCTTATCTCGTTCAGTTAACCGTTTTGTTGTGTTTCTTAAAGTTTTTAACTTTTTCTTAAAGCTTTTTCTTATAGCACAACAGTGCAATAAACATTCTTATATCTGAATTGCCAGCATATGTTCCTACGACGTGAAGTAATGTGAAGAGAGTTTTTTTTTATGTGATACATTAACGGAACGAGCCGACGGGCCGTCGGCTGTCGGCCTGGTCTTAAGTGGTAACCTCTGCCCATAACAACCGATGCAACTTGGGTTCCCTTACTAGGTACGACAAGACCCAAATCGCATCGTATGCACCCGTAACTCTGAGACGTGCAGGTGGAACGTCTCCTAAGCCTGTAATTTCACCGGCAACCACACAAAGTGTTATAGAACCAAAACCTACGAACAAAAATAAGAACTATTTACAAACACTTAAATGTGTGTTTACTTAACCAGCACTGTTTTACTCATCAGACACATCGAGCACAAGTACCCATAGAAATAAAGGATATTGTGAATCAGTCTGGAATTTTACATTTATATCCCATTTATTCTCAATAAATGAGCGTAACTCTCAAGCTCTGAATAGTATGAAATGAAACATTAAAAATCAATGTTCTGGTGTATATTTTGACTTAAATCATTCTCAAATGCAATTTTGTATTAAATAATTCAATTTACAATCGCATAGGATGCATTTATCACATGGGGGATAGGTTTGGTTTGTCTAGAGCAAACATAATCGTGTTGCGGACTAGTGATGTCACAAATAAATATATGACATCGACGAATAATTTTTTTTTAATATTGTGTTTTTCTACGGTCCCATTTTTTATTCGATTACAACTGCCTACAACTACCACTTGCATTAACTTACAACACAAAAAAAAGCGTTTGGAAAGCTTTTTGGATGGCTTGGAACAGAGCACAGATACGGATGCGTTATGATTTTTCAAGTTTAGATTCGTTGTAAATAATTTTATTTGGTGCTTTGTTAGTGTGTAACATTGTGTAATGAAGTAAGCCTCATTTCAATTAAAAAAATGAAAAAGTTGCATTTAATCAACATACAATATTTATATTTAAAATTAATGCTTTAAAAACAATAAATCTTTCGACCGTGGTCGGCAAATTATTGTTGTGAATATTAATCGATAGGTACTTGAGTGTTTTAATCGAGTATCGATGATATTTTGTGGTCACCCCTAGAGTGGGATAGTGGGAACAATGCTTGAGGCAAGTTGACCGTCGGACCCGCTGCATTGATTGTAGCTTACGACGACGCCGACGCGCTATCGCAAATAAGTATTTATTGCAACCGCTCAGCCTTCAACCAGTATGATCCTTTGTTTGCTAGCTGCAGACAAAGCTACTGTTTTGAAGCCTTGCCTGATCCTGGTCATGCTTTAAGCCTATAAATACCGAAAATTGTCTTACTTTTAATACACGTATGTAAAAAAATAAAGCAGAGTACCTACTTTAATATTATTCTATTTTATTACAATAATCTTTTGATATCTTCATGACCTATGAATTAGGACGAAGCTGAATATACTTAATTGCCTGTACTTTGATCCTCCTCTTGTATATTAAATATTAATGCTTACTGCATTTAGCATAAGCAAATGAATTCTAAAATCAGCACTAATGTCTCAAATCAAACAGAATTCGTAGATAAATGTTGGTTTACCTCCGTTGGGATCCCAGTCAGAGCAAAACTATTTTGCTGTGTATAAAGATTTTTCGTGAATTATTGTGTTGTTGATATGTACATATATGTATTCATGCCACCTACAATACAGAAATCTTAGTACAGGACTTCTTGATGGTATCAGCGTTGTATATTCTATCATCGTTGTTTATACTATCTGCCAATATTATTTTAATATACGAGAAACATTTCGAGACTCTAAAGGTCGCGCAAAATACCCAGAAGATCATATTCGTTGTATGTCCTCGTAAGCTGGTAAGAACCGCGTATTTTTAGCTCCGATTGTGAAGTAATATGAATTGACGTCTAGTGCGGTATAACTTCTTGATAAATGTATTTTTTGGTTTTTTCATATTTACCTAGCTATTAGACGGTTCTGAAGCAGTGATGGCTCAGTGGATAGTTAAGTTGGCTTACGGCCAGTTCATGGGGTTTGATTCCTACTATTATACAATCCTAGGAGGTTTTGGTGAAAGAAAACACCATAAGGAAACCGTAGCATGGCGATAGGGCAAATATCCGGCAGGCTAGATACCGATCCTGATGATTCATGGCGCCATCATCAGCTACTCTCTTAAGTTGATATGAAGTCAAACGTAACCCTGAAAGTCAAATAATATAGTTTAAGTTTATCAAGCAGTTTATTTTAGCTCTGAGCGATCCCAGACAAGAGATCACTTGTTTTTCTTGTATAATCGATGATCTAATATTTCTTCGTAATCAGCTATCATCAAGTGTCTGATATAATAAGATTTAGATACATCGATAAAAAGCAACAATAAGTCTCCCGTGGACCGTACCGCAGATTACTGTTATGGTTATAAGTACAGTCAGTGAAATAGGCTAATATTTACACGAAATTCACATAAACTACATAAATACTTTTTATTTCTTACTTTTTCATACAAAGAAGATGTTTTCATGAACGTATAAGCATTATTCTTCCTTTTTTATAATATATACAAAATGACTCTCATTTACATAAAAATCATTTACGTAAATTATTTGAAAATATAGGAAAAAAAAAACTGTGCTATTCATCAGTATACCACAAGATGAATAATAATCTGAAATGAGAATATTATTTTCAGCCATCGAATCATTACCTAAAATAGAGATGTTGGCAAGCTGTATATAAATTAACTTTTTCTCCTGTCTGTACTTTGAGAGTTCGACACGATGATTAGCGGTTCATAGGTCAGATAGTATCACTAACGAGAACAATCTACTATAACGGATAAAGATAGTTTTACAATAGGATTGTTACGACTCAAAATACCTAGTTTCTGTACTGTTTTCAACGGTAAAGTATCGAAAGGAGCCTTTTTGATGCACACGATTAGCTGAAGAACAATAGAACTCATGCCAAGTTCGTCCGAGGAAGTACTGCCACCATGCCCATTTCTGCCGCCAAGCAGTGACGCATTCGCGTTACTGTGTACTTGTTTGATAGGTGTGGTTGCCGGTGAAATTACAGGCACATGAGACATTCCACCTTCACGTCTCACAGTTACGGGCGCATACGATGCGACTTGGCTCTTGTCCTAATAGGGGAGGATTCAAGCGGCATCGGTTGTTGTGGGCAGAGGTTACCATTTAGCACCAGGTGGGCCGTCGGCTCGTTCCACAAATATATAAGATAAAAAAGTATGTATTCAGAAAAAAATAAGTGATATTTTAAAAGGTAGTGAAGCCAAATTACTGCTTAAATTAAAAGTGCAATAGTATATTACCTATGTCGTAATAATCATACTATATTATTTATTTCATATTATAATAATCATTGGTCATAATGTTCCTTGTTTCGCCTGTGGTTATTTCTCCATAATATTTTAGTCAAAATGTAGATGTCGAAGACAGCAAGTAAACTGAACAATTCCTACAGAATTCTAAGATGTCTGGTTTCCTACCGAGAACGCATAACAAGCGAGCGACTACGAATACACAATTTAATGAGGGGCAACAGAGATCGTTATGTCGGACTCATGTGTATTATTACGCCATAGAAGGAATGCAGGGTGGTAGGGGTCAGACAAAAGTAGCGAACATGCTAGACGCTGACCTTAACCTTAGGATCAATTCCGAATTGACTTTGAATATCGATTGGAAAATCCGGATTTTAGTGCACTTTTGTTAATGGATATAATAATATATAATAATAAGGTACAAGTGAAAATTTGAGCATAGTATTAAAATATAATCATTATTCTAATATATATCTTTATAAATTATTCTATTTACAAAAATATATGCGGGGGTATTAATAATCATCATAACTTAATTTATTCTATAATCATAATTCAGTAACTCATTATCTGATGAGAAAAGTCAATAATAATTTTCTTTTTATCATTTAGACTTAAAACTATTTATTTTTATTACGTTTATAAAATAAACAAAGTACATTGCCTCGTGATCCCTTATAGTCACTTAAGTAAAGTTAAATTGAGCATAAGATATAATTTTACGTGGGAGAAAGCCGCCTTCAATTTTTTTTACAACTTTATTCCATTCCCTATGTTCGTTTCCACGAGTTTTTCAAACGCATAAAAGAGAAATGACAAAACTACAGATAAAATAAGATAATAAAAAGAGTTCAAGACGTTTATTGGTTGGATCGTTGAAGTTGGATATCAGATTCTGTGAGATAGAATTATATTATGGTAATTGAAGGTGATCTTCAACATCCGGTGCCACCCGAGGCGGGGCATTGTCGACGCGAGAACAAGCCTCTCCCGGCCACCTTATTAAAATTATTTATAATTCTATTTTATACGAAAGCAGGACGATCTACTGTGTCTTCATCTGTGGACTCTTTATCACATCACAGGATAATTATCAGTCAGTTATACAGCGTGGGTTGTGGCATACGTCTAAACGCCGCATAATTTGAGCACAATGACGTTTTATATATAACTTATTATTCAGTGAATGCAATGTCAAGCAACTGTGAAAAGGGTAATTTAGGGATCTGTTTTTATGGTCAAATAGTCCTGTAACGAAGGATTCTTTAACTTATTTTAATTAATATTATCTCTGTTTGTACCTCCAGGAAAGAATAATAATAATAATATTGGTGGACATTTCACACAGCGCCATCTAGCCCCAAAGTAAGCTAAGCATAGCTTGTGTCTTGGGAACCAGACAACTGATACAATACTTATATTTTCTAAATACATACATATAACACATATTAACACCCAGATAGAACAAACATCTATGTTCGTCACACAAATATTTGTCTTGGGTGGGTATCGAACCCATGAACTGCAGCTCAGAAGGCAACGTTACTACATGTACGAGTATATAGCTGAGCTACGAGGCTATTCAATAATCAAGACTAAAAGAAAATTTTGGCGTGGCACCGTATTTAAGTCATTGGCTGAGAAGTATTGTGGCTTCAATTCCCGTGCGGGATATGCGTTTGCATGATTATAAATATTTTTTTAAGCCGTACCGTACGAGCCTTTCATGTTCTTGAGTCTACACAAGCGATACAGGCGCTCTCTCGACAAACAAAAATCAATAAGATTTATCTACTACCAAGATTGGTAGATCGATGCGTATCTTTGCTATTTTACTTTCTAGGATAGGTTATTTCAGTTTCCTATCTCTGCGCACATAAATTTTTCAGTCAATAATGTCTCTGGAATTGGCCTAGCAACCATATATATTTTATATTCCCAAAATACTTGTAGCTTATTTGCTAAAATTGTCTGAATGATTTTGAAATATTCATGAGATACGTTATTAATATATCATTCTGAGATTACTAATGTCATTTTGTATTCTCATGCACCCACACAGGCGCCAATGTATTTCGTAAAGACAAATATTACAGTTCTGATACCGTTAGATATTTGTGTCAATAGTTAATTGTATTAACACAATTTTGGAAAAATCAGAAATGATACTTTAACTTAGGGATTATTCTGTATTCTGTAGCAGGTTTATTTACAAAATACATACCAATATATCTTGCGAAAGATGAAAGCCTACCCGATGATAAACTCAACTTTTTATGTTACGTCGTCATTGTAAACTAATTAGTGATACTTTTCACGTCATTATCTAGTTATTTAGTCACTGTATAACCAGTTACCAGTAACTACGTGGTTTGAAATATACCTTGTCATGGCTCATCAAACTTTTCCGCGTCACGATTCCAATTTCATTCTCCTATAAAAACAAGTCGTTCGACGTTCCTCAAAAGCCATCGATATAATTAAACGTCAAAAAATCTTACGTACGGTTGTACTGTCTAATTAAATTGACCACAAAATACCTAGATCTTTTTACTTTATTTAAATGGAACGATATTAATTACAATTTCCTTTGAAGATTCATGAAGTATCTGTAAAAAAATTCTCTTTTGGGGAATTTTGACATGAAATCAAACTTTCACAAACACATTCATTACACCGTGATGCTAGTTACTACCCAAAAATATGTTTCTCGTCATCATTGATGCTATTGCGACCATGGTGCAAGTTTTTCGGCTCTTTGCTTCGTCTATGTATGTTTGTCGTTTCACCTACCCGGATATTGTACTACGATTGTCCAGTCATGGCATCTCCCAGTAACACGTTTACCCAAGCAGTGTTATTCCTCCCGTCTCGATTCCGAGTTTATTTAATTATACCCAAGCTAATAAAACTTATCGAACCATTGCTTAATAAGAGACACTTTTTACTCTCATACAATTAATCTTTGACCATAAACGTCACTAGCTGAAATCTTAGTATCCATTAGACCAATCGGTCATTCCCACCGAGATGTGTTAAAAGCTTTCATTATTTTATCAGTTGGTCAGAGATACATTTAAATGCTACACTCATTAATGAGATACGTAAGTGTGAAATATCTTTAATTATAAGTTTATATCCTCATTAATATTTAAGTTTTTTCTTATTTCGTAAGTGACGATACCGATACCACACGAACTAGTAAGTTGGATTTTGAGGTCAAGATATGACATTCAAATGGTCACTTGAAGCACTTAGACACTTGAAGGGTCTTTGTTTGAGCCCAAAAATAATACGTATGTAATATAAAATACGTATAAATGTATGTATGTTCATGTAATAATGTTAACCAGGTTTACTTATGTAACATCTTAGTTTTTCTTAAAATCATATTATAGTTTAATATAAATCTAGCACTGTTTCAAAATTGCTAGTGTAAATAATTGGATAGTGAAAAACTTTAGTAATTCACGGGTCTACCTCAAAGTAAGATCCTAATGATGCCTCAAAGTGTACAAAAGAGGGTAGGTAGCAAAATCAGGTGCCATTTAGTGCGAAAAATGCGGTCAGCGTGACTATTAAGTAGCATACCGAACGTTTTTTCTCATGAAACTGTTTTTAGCTTAAGTAGCGATGTAAGCTCTGATTAGGAAAGCTACGTTTTTATCGTATGTATCAGCATAGAATTAAAAAAAACATAGGGTAACAATTTTACCTAGATTTTTGTACCTTCGAGTTGTTACATAAAAATGTTCCACGTTCGATTTTTGAGAACTATTTTAGACTGATTTATCATATATGAACACTCTTTTTACGACCTTTTCAGGTTTCTGAGGGTAAAGACATACTCAATACAAACATAAATTAAAAAATACAACACAGTCATTAAAGAACCAATAATAATTGTATTGCCAAACACATATTTTCATTTGCAGGCATTGACAATGTATCTTTGATGAAATACTTAAAAGAATATAACAGAATAGTTCCGAAAGGCTTTAGTTGCCTTGTATAGCGGTTTCAATAATATAACGATACAGAATAGTCGCAGGTTTGATTTTCTAATGGGACAAATTTTATTAATCTGCAAGTTTCGGTTTTTGTGCTTCTGGGCGTATGCCCATGGTATGAGGCCAATGACTCCCCCATCATGCGCCACTACGCCCGATCTGCATGAATGTTTCCGTCAACAAGAAATATTAATACGAATCAAAAAAGAAAGCCCTCCATTAGGGGTTTCTTTACTGTTCTTTCCCATGGAGGGTCGGATAGGGTTTGAACAGGCGTCAAACTTAGCGATAAGTACGCGCGACATTGTTTTGAATATTATTGACATTTCCAAGCCATTTCTTAATGAATTCTATGGAAATAACGTTTTTAACTTAGTAATCTGAATACCTACTATATTTATTTTCATATTTTTCGTTGCACACGCATACATAAGTCAAATTTTCACACACGCTGATTTCCGTGAAACAGTTACGCGGTCATCATTGTGGTGGGCGTCGTTGATTTGTCCAATTACACTGTTAACGAGATCCGTCTCGGTGTTGGATCGATTACTAGGTGTCTTGCGACTGACACCGTTACCTTACATTATACCACATAATAATGGCTATGTGAGATCGTGCGGCGCTTCAGTGAGGATACTCGATTTAGATGCTGAATAAAGTGATATCTAGAGTCAGTAACGAATGATGTATTTTAAAAGCTCCTTCAAAAGCTCCGAGCTCCGTCCTAGACTAATAATCATTGAGACTTTAAAATAGGCAACTCGAGTGAGATGTCATTAAGACCTAATTTAATTGCAAATTTGAAGTTGAAGATGAAACAATCATATATAACGCTGAAAACGTATAAAGTACTACGAGTGTCTCGTAGAAGTCATAAGTGCTGTGTTAATGTTAATTACTTAATGCAATTATTTTAACATATTCAAATGACTTTTCGTTCATAAAAACACGTAGATCACAAATTAATTAAAAGTTTTAAATTAATTAAGTTTAATTAGTTCGCCCGGAAGTACTGCCACCACACCTGGTAATCTGCCACCAAGCAGTGATGCACTCGTGTTGCTGTGTTCCGGTGGATGGGAGTGGGTGCCGGTGAAATTGCAGGCGCATGAGACGTAACGTTCCCGTCTCGGGGTGATTGACGCATTGCAATGCGACTTGAGTCATCTCGTACTATGGAGAGAACTTGAGTCGTATTGCTGTTGTCTATGGGCGGTGGTTACCACTTAACATCAGGTGGGCCGTCAGCTCGTTCCATCACTATAATGAAATAAAAAAAAAGCAAGAAAGACTCTAAAGATATTAAAAGAATGTAATTAGTTCACAGTAGGAGTGTGCGAATAAATGGAAAAATAGAAGAGTCCACATTACCGGTAAAGTAACTGTAAAGAACCGGTCTCAATAATGCAAGATAATTGGAAATAGTTGTTTTTTGTTGCGGATAGTTCCGCCAGTGAAATCTTATAATGATTACCTAGAATAAAATAATAAGAAATAAGGCTGACAAATGTTGTTAAATATAAACCACTTTCCTTCAAAGCGTTATTTTACGATTTAACGGCTGAATAGTGTTTGTATTTGAATTAAGCTGTCATATAGAATGACAAAACATCGATTAGAAATCCAATTGATATGTTACATTTCGCAGTTAGTCCTTATAATAAATTAATACTTATATTACTGAAAAGTACACAAAAATAAGTGTAAATTACATAGTCGAATAGAAATTTTGTATTTGAATATACTGTATTCGTATAATATCGTACATATCACGTTTCATTCACAAAAGCTAACATTAGTGCTACATTACAAAACGCATTAACATCTTGGACGATAAATGGAAAACACATAAAACTCTTAGCGGAATAATATTCATTGTTCCTAAACCAACACTGTGGTAGTGTTGGGCAAAAGTGGTAAACCCAGAGATATATTTGGAAACATAGAACAATGGAGTATGAACATTGTTGAATTTTTCTTCGATAATAACAAAATACGAGAAACATCAGAGACTTATTGGGTGTAATTTTATTTAAATGGAGCTTGATGTATTCATTGTTATTCATCTTTTGATAGGCACTTAGGTTATTGATAAATATTCTTGTATTTAATTCTCATAATAAAAAATAATATTTTTGAAATTTAAAGTGGGGGCGAGGAGTTTTATAAAAGTTTTTAACATTCGTTTATGTCGAATTTGAAATTTCCGTTATTGACTCAATTGATACCGAGAGACACACAGACACATTAATACCTCTACACCAGGATTCCCTGCATCGCAGGTGGCATGATCACCGATAAACACTAACTTCCGAGATCGGAGAACGAACTTTATGCTCACCACTCAACAACTCAACCACTCAACACCCTTGACCGAGGATGAAACCCTCGCTTTTCAGACTGTCCAACAACCAACTTAGTCAAGGGGCCCTCAATAATTTTAAAACCTTGGATAAGCTTCTCCAAATAAAGATCTCTCTCTTAGGGCAAATAATACATATTATACTTTACGCTTCATAGCTGATTCGTCAACATTACTTTGAGGTTTAAGAGATTGAGCAACCTGGCCTCTGAATCCAGTGTAACTGGACCTTTACGGACACTCCATATTTACCCCTCGTTTCCTTAGATAGAAGATCCTCGTAAACTGGTCGCTCAGCACAAAGATGGAAGACCGAATGGTGTTTGCTCCTTTCACGGAATGAGATGGATTGGTGACGAATTCAAAGTCATTCATTTACATCTGGCTCAAAGTGCATCCGAAATTGGCAAATACCTTTTTGAGATTGATACTCGTCTGGCCTTACAGCTCAGTTGGTAACCCTGCCTTCTGCGCTGTAGGTCGTGGGTTCGATTACCACCCATGACAAACAATTATGTGACGAAATTAGATATTTGTTCTGCGTCTAGGTGTTAATAAATATTAATATGTATGTATTTACAAACAAGTATATAAGTATTATATCATAACAGTTGTCTGGTTCCCATGATACAGGCTATGCTTAGCTAAGGTTTAAATAGGCGTCAAACTTAGCGATAATTACGCAAACCTTATGTATTGAATATTATTGTCGTTTCCAAGCCATTTGTTTATGAATTCTATAGGATAAAGTTTTTGACTTACTTTGATACCTACGTGTCAGGGCTACGGGTGCATAACATGCGACTTGGGACTTGTCTTACCTAAGTAGGGGAGGACCCAATTCGTATTACTTGTTATGAGCAGACGTTACCACTTAACAGCAGGAGGGCCTAGGCTCGTTTCGTAATATTGTCGTATAAAAAAAAACGGATTATTAAAATCACTTGGAAATCTGGGTGGAATCAAATGATAATCACACCTTGGACTAAATAAACGCGTACCTTGGACTTAAAGTACTTGAAATTATCTAGAGCATAATGTTCAATGGAATATAGACTGTTCTTTTCCAACAATTGTCATTTCCTACCCCAATTACCGTCACTTTAATATGTTCGACCTAGCAAGCAACCGAAATGGTCGTGACTGAATTAAGGAACAGAACAACATGATACAAATCTTAAGGAAATAAACCGCTAATTTGTTGTAAGCAAGCTAACATTCTTAAGACGTGACCAAGGAAAGTGCTTTATCAAATGCACCAGATGCAAACTGCTCAGTTACGCAACCGACCTACAAACTTTCTTATAATTCGATATATATCTAGTTGAAGCTACTGCTTTTGATGCTGGCTGTCTCAAACTGGAGGTGAAATGGTTAGAGAACGCCTCAAAAAGATTTCAAAAAAATTGCAGGTGATTAGACGTAATATCCCCGTCTCGGGGTGATGGACGCAACGCAATGCGACTTGAGTCATCTCGTACTTTGGTGGAGAGGACTTGAGTCATGCGGCTGTTGTCTATGAGCGGCGGTTACCTCTCAACATTAGGTGGGCCGTCAGCTCGTTCTATACCCTTCATTTCATTAAAAAAAAACTACTTTTCCCGGTTGCTTTCTGGAATTAGAGGTGAAATGGTTAGAGTATGCCTCAAAAAGATTTCATTCAGCCAGGCATTTTTTTGTGCATGTCTGGATTTGTATTGATTACTTACTCCTATGTTGATACAAAGTATAGCATTTTATTTTCAAATAATTAGTACATACATATTAAAATGTTATATATTAAGTGATCAGTATAACTTTACATTATACTGTGCACTTAAACTAAGCACGAGGTTTAAGCACTAACATCCGGAACTGCAGTCCAACCTGAATACTTTGAATAAATGTATCTTGCTCATGACAAATCAACTCTCCGAAATGAAGCGAGCAATAATTGAATAAACTATTAATCAATATCCAGAGCATTTTATAGTTCTTCGTTAGTCGCCCCGCCTTCGATTTCTAAATGTTCAGCTTGCATCTGATAAGTCTGATAATATAATTGTTCGAGCATATACCTACTCCCCTGGTAATTATAACTTAGTTAAACACGTGTTATTTTTAATCTATAAAATAATCAATCAATAAATGAGTTGAACGATATATCTGATAACATCATAATGTAATTGTAGTAACGTTAACTGTACCGGTTTCGACAGTTGGTTGGTAGAACTCGAAGTAGTACCTACTCCATAGTCGCAGATTTAAAACTAATCGGTTTTTATATTACTTTACAAATTAATTATAATACTTTATACCTATATATTATAAAGTAAAAAATAATTCTAGGTTACTTTTCACGAAATAACTGGTGAGCATATTTTGATAATAGATATTAAGCAGAACTTGAAATGTTTAATGAAATCACGTTTTTTACGAAGTTACGGAACGATCAGATTGGACCTATCTTTAAGAAACATGCAAAATAAATGTCAAAAGCTATTTTGTATAGAATGTCTATATAGAACGAAAGACATTTAAGTATATACCTAAAATAATAATGAAGATCTTAATGACTACCAGCACAAATTGATGAGGGTCTTCGGTAGGCGTTCGCCGGACGCCAATATCTGACCCCATATACATCACTGTTTAGTGTTTGGCGCTAAAATGTAACTTCAGCATAGCTTCACAGAAGAAACAGTCAAAAATTTTATTTCCATAGAATTTATAAAGGTATGGCTTGGAAACAAATTGCGTTGTATGCGTACAAAATAATGTCGAATAACTGTGCAAACTTATTGGAAGGCAGTCAACGCGTTAATCCTGATACGCTGACTCTTTCTGTGTCGGTCCTGCTTCTGTCAGATTCTACATTTTAATTTGTTCTGTATTTTCTTCAATATTTCTTAGAATGTTTACATTGAGCGTCCCTAAAATCGACAACAGTGTAATTCTCAGGTATTAACGATTATTTTAAAACTGAAACAGACGAGATTTCAAGAGGTTGATTTTATATCAATTTAGTATCGGGTCGCACCTTGTCAGGTTTATCTTATATTTATCAGTTGAGTATAAAAAGGTTTAAACGTACCTAGCCCACTTCTGACCTAAACAAAAAACATTAGGTAACTTTTAATTACTCTAACGAACCAGATACGTAAAATATCCGCTTGCAATTAACACTCGTGTTTCAATTCAAACATTGCCTGACCTTAATTCGTGATTACAGTGCGCACTACACGTGTTCGAAAATGTTTGTGTATTTGGATTCAGATTCAGTTGAAGTTAAAATAAACAGTTAAGTTTTTAAAAGAGGAATTGCTTTTTTTTATGTTAACGCCTGTGATTTTCGAAACCCTTTAGTACCCTCTTTTTGCCATATAATAGTTTCCCTGTATATTGGTAAATATTTTCCGCAAGCCATGATAACTCCCGAGCCTAATAAGGGTTAAATTAAACATTAGTAGGATAAACCCGGGAATGCAGACAAACCTTCAGCTTGACAAATAGACTGACCTATTTTAGCTACATCCTTTTCCGTGGAAATTATCTATTTCCCCATCTTAATAATAATCATCATAAATAAATAAATATTGGTGGACATTTCGCACAGCGCCATCTAGCCTCAAAGTAAGCTAAGTATCTAGCTTGTATCATGAGAACGAGACAATTGATTTAATACTTAAATCCTCTTTTGTCAATACATATCTAATATGAATATGAATGTATACACACAGAACAAACACCTATCTTCGTCACGCAAATGTTTATCCTGGGTGGGAATCGAACCCAAGACCTACATACACAAGACATACAGCGCAGAAAGCAGTCATATATCATTTCAGTCAGTCATATGTCATTTATTTATCTATGGATGGCCCAGGACGTAATCGCCATTTTATAATATTTTAAATTCAAACAATTGCAATCTAGGAGTCGCCATTTTCATTGTGACAGGGCCCTTATACGATTCGACCCGTAATGGGGTCACAAGGGGTCAGTTCGCGTGATCCTCGCCATAAAGTTACGTTTTCGACCAGATTTACAGCGCCACGATACCCCTTATATAGGGGTCACGAACTGCACGCCATTACACCTTAATATGTTAGCCCATCGATTGCTGCCCGATCTAGGACAATATCTTCATTACAAATTAAACGTTACTTAGTTGCAGTGTATTTTGTTCTGGAAGCCAATTACACTTAAATGACGTTGCTCTCACGGTGCAAGATAAGTTGTTTTGTACATAAAGTAAGTAAATAATAACTAGTCGTAAAATTACAGAAACATATATCAAGATAAAAGGTAAAGGCTCTTCAATTTCTTGACACGTACCTTTGATGCGATGGTACTCAGATATTTATGGCGCGAGGAAGTGATAATTCTTTTGTAGTGAGTAATGAACACTCAATTGACACATATTCCTGACCATTTTTCTAACTCTTCGGCTTCTGCTCTTTTATGTCGAACCCAAGAATCTAGCTGAAGTTCTGACTGATGTGACACAGAGATATTATTCCGAAAATTTGGGTTAAATGAACTTCAGATAAGACAATCGCAAAAACCATTAGGTATGTTAGCAGAATACGCACAAACAACTAAGTTCTAATAACTAAGTATTAGCAGGTCTTAACCTTGATTCCAGAACAATGAAAGAACCTCTTGGGGTATAATTCCGCAAGCTCAGTGATAAAACCTATATAATTTGTTTATAAGTTATGAGGCCGTGGCGGTCGGAACAGAAAAATCAATAGTTATTGACCGACACTACACAGGGTCGACCGCTGACCGCTAGCTCCAATTCACACGATATAATTTTCTGGTGTGCGATATGTCGTATGAGTCTAATTTGATAAAACAAAGATTTTTTCAGACCGATTTAGTACTGGAAATAAATCCACCATTTTTGTTCGAAAAAGAGGGGTCTCAAATAGCTGTGAAGTCGTTTAGAAGGCAAAAGCTTATGATGTGATTATGTTAAGCGGGGATTTTGTAATCATCCACCCAATATAGGATTAGGCTCCCTAATCCTGTAGGACTTCCTACGAGCTCGGCTTAGTAAAGTGATTCCTTATTTACACTGTAGAGTGCGGGGAAATGGGCTATTTTGGTTAAGAAATTAGCGAAACCTTAATAGGTGAGCGGTGAAGCAAGTGAGGTCTATAATAAAAAACGTATACCAAAAATATGCTTAAGTTAAATTAATTTAATTCCAATCGTCTGGACATTAAGGTTTGTTTTGCCAACTCACCTTCCCTGGCCGTTCTGATGCAGTAATAGACTTTTATTTAACGCCTGTAGCGGAGCCGTATACCAAATTAGCAATAAAATTTTATTGGATGGCGTGGAAACTTGACCCGGTATCACTTTGAATCGATCACAACGTAATACTCTTGCGTTAGAATTTATAATAAGCGGCAAAATATATCGCGGACCCACGTCCTCACTCGCTTAGTGGTGATGGGATCCGTGACTAGGGATTTCTTTAGCTTCGATACAACCATAATATACTGAAGACGATGATAGCGATAGAAACTGCCATCAATCCTCTATATCACAATAACTAAGTTACATGGAGGCTTGACCACAAATTCAAGAAATATAGTTGAAGCCTTATTCTTATTGCTGCAGTACTTGCCCTCTCCCTTTTTTATGGGTAATAATAAATTTTGTTTAAATATATTATAATATATTTAAATAAACATTGTCTAAGTAAATAAAGTTAATTTTAATAAATTATTATGGCACATATTTTTATATTACAATAAGTTAAAATATTATATCAAAATGAGTATTTATGAGTATGTTAATGTGTTTGAGTGCAGGCATGCATCTAATAGTTAAAAATGTCCGTGAATATTGACATCCAATTTATCAGTTTCACGCAGTGCAGCATGGGATGCCTAGAGTTCGTTTAATCACCCATTTAAAGCTTAACTAAGGTCAGTGCCAGTCAGCGGAGAGACATCGTGCGCCAGACATTTTGCTACGGAGCCTGTAGTGTATACCCCGCTGTTTGGGCCCAAGACACAGGATAAATAATAGCACGATCCAAGAAGGCTCGTTTCGACGATACCATAAAAGTAGGAAACACGCAAACGAAATGGATACTTAAGTCTACGCAAAACGACTTACATTTGCTTACATACAACATAAGCTTCCAAGCTAGCAGGGTGCAAGTTAGCAAAAGACATATCTCATCTACCGCTTTCAGAATAAAGCTCAGTTCATAATAGGTGCCAACGCGAGTGTGACAGGCTGGTCCATGTCCTGCATCCCGCTACTTCCCATCTAAACCGCAGCCCTCATAAATAATAATGACAAATGGTGCAGAACTGACACCGCCAGTTAGGAGTAGCGTTGCTTTCTTTTGTATCTCATAGTTGTAATACAATTTGCATTTGTGTGCTTCCTTGTTACCAGCTCAGTTTATCCTCCTGCACTCAAAAAGTAAGCATAAGCGTTCGAACAAGGAAGGGTTCTTGAATGATTTAAGGATGGAATTCCCAACTCGACCACGACATAATAATAGGTACCAAGCTTTTCCGAATGATGGAAGGACCGTAATTGCTTCTCGAACAAAACGAGTTAAATTGGCAACGAGAATGTGTGTCCATATTTCATGAGTAAACTAAAGAGAACATCAAATTGAATTTACCGTGATATGAATAAATTACTCTCGTTCAAAGATATTTTTAGCTTTTAACTAATCATTTTTGGAATTCGTTATAATTCTAAATCTACATATTTAACGTTGCTAAGTATGTTTCGGGTAAACGCTATATAATACATTTTCTCATGAATTTGTTATTTTTGATAGTAGCCTAAAATAGCCTAAAAAACTGTACCCAACAAAATCAACCCAAAAACTTAATAGCCTCTCATCTGTGACGATTGCTCTACGAAAACAAAAAGTCAGCTTTATTGTAATTAGCGATAGTAATAATTATAGATTAAAAGAATGTGAATATATTATGAAAATTCCGAACCCGTTACCATCTTAGCAGTAGCAGTTATTTGCCGTCAGGTGACCCGGGAAGGTCAGGCCTAATATACGAATGTGAACGCGATTCTGCTAACGTTAAGCTGATTCAGAATGGGCGAGACCTGGCCGTAAATACGTTGGTGTTAACAAGCTAGTCTGGAACCTATAAGTTTAATCAAAGAGTGAAACCTTTGTGCTTAGCGTTTCTGCTGAGCAGGTCAGTTTAATGACTGCGTCGATAAGTGTAATAGATATTATGCAATAATTTATTTGCTTTAATTAAAATATTGTATCGCCTTTTTTGTATTTTTTATAATATAAAGTTACGAGACGAGCAGGTGGCCCACCTGATGTCTACCCATAACAAAAAATATGACTGGGTCTTCGCCTACATAGGGTAAAACAAGACCAAAAAAAAAATTGTAGCCTATACATGAAGACGGAATGTCTCATGAGCCTGTCATTTCACCGGTAACTACATCTTTCAAACCGGAACACAGTAACCCAAAATGAATATGGTGGCAGTACATCCTCGGAAAACATGGCATAAGTTCTACTGCCTGTACAAACGACTATCATGAAGCATATTGCGTTGCAGTCAGTCCATTCAGAATAATTTCACATTACGATGCTGATAAGCCTTGCATCGGTGGCAATTCAAATGTGTTCCCGGCATCTGATTTACACGAGTCACATCATTTCCGGCTGGCGCCGCAACGCAGCCAAGGTGAAATATCTGTCTGACTAGCGACTCTAAATCTCGTCGCGTGTTGCCGTGAACTGAGCTCCGCTCTAGTTGCTACATATCTGGGCAAAGTTTGCTAGCGATACATACATATATTTATTAGGTAGCCATATATTCTATTAACATCTCAAGAGTTGCAAAACGAATAATTTTGAAATTACGATGATCGTAATTTAAGTATTTTCTACCATACGGCATCGAAAGATCGAAGAAATGTTTAATCCGATCGTATATATATCGTCGAATATTGACAACTTTTTCCAGTAACTTTAAGGCCACATCGAGGAAACTAAGCCAAAAATGTTTAACTGCTCAACAGTATTTGTCATATGGTAGAAGGATTTTTTACATAGTGTTTTCCAGCACGCTCTTAATATGAAAGGAAAAACATTACATTTGGTGTGCGTAACCTACTTCACTTTGTGGAAAAAATATTACAAATTAGCCACAATATTGTTAACTTTAGTGGAAAGGCAGCCTATTGCCAAGATAATATTTCTTCTATCATATAATAGCGCAACAAGAACATTTGAAACAGCTGCATATTGTTGATCATAATTGCAGTCCTCGTAATCAAATTCAATGAAACGAACCCTTTTGACAGTATTATTTATATGGTTCGCTTGTTATCTTGTTCTCGGTACTACAAGTATGATTCCGATGTCGACATATCACTATCCTAGCTGATTCACCAGATTCTAATGTTCAAACCTCTATATTTCTAACTTGTGATATCTGTGCACGAGATTTGTAAATGTTCTTCTCTTTGGAACTTTGCGATTATCTAGTGTCAAAAAGTTCCTCGTCCAAGTCAGCCATGTTGTATGTTATCGTGTCAGTGAACTTCTTAGTTGGTGTAAAGCTGCGAGCACAGTCTAAAGCTGGCTTCCTATCAAGAATGTACGGAGTAGCTAGCTGAGAAAATGCATCTGAGCTGAGAAACCATTCGTAATTTCCACCGAAGCTAACTACGGAGCTGAACTTAAGTGTATTTTTATGAGATGGCTGAACATTGTCAATGTCCTAGCTGACCTTCCACATCGTATGTCCATGTTTTACGTGAAATTCCGCTACTTCACCCACATCTCTTACTTCATAGAGTTCCTATCATAAAAACTCTGTTGCAATCAACTTTATCTTTCATTACTAATTCTCATTTATTTCCGTTTCTAGGGTGCACGTAGCCTTACCCAACTGCGCCGAGTAGATAAAACAAGACTGAGGCACGCCCGAGAGTGGTTTACTCCAGTTTACTATTCGAATCCAAATCCTTGATACATAAAATAAGTGTAACAATATTGTACTGGTAATGGAAATTCGCAATTGGACAAGAAACAAATAAACTAGTCCGAGTTTTAGAATAATAGTTTCTATAAGTTGAGTACTCGTGCAGAACTATTTTATAATTGTCTGTATAAATATCCAGTTTCATGCATTTGATTTTTCAAGGTTGAAATAGCGTTTTTTTAAACAATATTGATAAAGAAGATTTTTGAATTGAAGAAGCTGTATCAATTATACATTCGTCCCAGATATAATACATAATGTTCTCACGATGAAATTATTGACGAGATTGCTTCTTTCCCTACTATTGGCACATGGTAGCACATATTATCTCAAGCAAGTTATTCCCACCGCCAAATTATAATGTGTATATCATACCGAATGTAATATATTGAAGTTTGAAGTCTACCACGGTACCTACCCCAATTTGTATAGGTAAAATGTGCTGTAATTTTAGAAAGAACCAAATGAAGAAGTTTTTAGAAACGAAAGTCCAACGCACTTCCCACTTAGCTTATACATAAAAACTACAGTATGATATTGTAATAATATCAGTTTTCCCTATGAGTTCCAGTTCCAGAGTTTCCAGTGTGCCGCCAACCACGTAAGGGCCTTACATGAGAGCCAGTTCAGATGGGGGTGCCAGGCAACACTGGCACCCCCATCGGCTACGTAGTCACTTAACATCAAGTAATATATAGTCAAATGCATATCAGTAAGTAGTAAAAAGATCAAATATAGGCATGAGACGAACTTTAAGATATTCCACAATATTACATTAAATCTTATTATGGATCTTCGCTGCTTAGATCTGATTATACTTAACGATACTTCACATAAGTAGTACTCATGTCTCGCTTTATCAGGATCTACCAGGAAGGCACAGATGATATTAAAATAAAATTAAGTTAGATAGCATCATAGGATTTACTACCCTAAGGTACGCTTAAGAGGCGGTATTTCATAATACAATTTTCCTTTTTGTATAGTTAGTATAGTTTGATAATTGTGGTGCTATTGGTAAACCACATAGCTCAGTTTCATTTATTACGATTGTATATTACGTTATACTGATGTATCAGAATGCTTTCACTTTATACATGCTTGTATTCATATATTCATAATTAACTCTGCAGAAATATCTAGCCACTGCAACATTGGGCCAATATTTTACACAAGTCAATAAAAAAAGGATCGTGATATAAATTTATAACCGACTTAAAAAAAAAAAAAAGAATTTTTGCCATTATTCAATTTCGCAGTATCACCCTAACATCTCTTGTATTCAATTATTTTCTCCCTTTGTTCTGAAAATCGATTAAACGAAACGTGAAACTTAGTGAAAAGAACGTTTCTTTCTGAGAATTTAAACTAATAACGAAGGGGCTTTGGAAACGGAACAAATGTAATTTATATATCACGGGAACTGGAATACTAAGAGATGTTGACAAAATGAAAGGTCTAGTCCACCTCTGTTGTAGGCTGGATCCACGGAGAATTCAACCACATACCCTTTATGTATGTGGTTGAATACTCCATGGATCCAAACCCAACATATATAGCTAGATTTTACCATTTCTCTAGTGTACCCTAGGCTTTGTTGTACTACGGGACGAGATAAGAAGTATTTCTTGCGATTGCCCTAACATAACAGGTAGTGTAAAATCACACATGAAGGCACGCCTTTACATGGATGGGATGGAAGGGGTCCATGGCAGAGGAGCAAAGTGAATGAAAAACATCATTCAATCATTCCTGCAACATTGAATTTGCTTATCCGCTTGACTAAGTTTATAAATGTGTTGTCCCTAGGATGACGATCGCCCTGGCCCTGATGTTAGTGGTGGTGGGCGGGGCGCGGGGCGGGGAGCCGGTCTTCGACCCGAGCACCCTCATGCGCTTAGTGCTGGTCCCATCTGACGCGGCAGTCGGCTCCGTCATCTACCGGGTGCGCGCTTCTGACCCTGACTTCGACTATCCACTGCACTTCGAACTTATTGGTAAGATACATATAAATTTAACTAGAAAAAAAAGTGGTTTTGTGTAGACATGGAAACAACAGTACGTTTTCGTCTTTTACAGCTATCTTCAGGGTTGCTACGCTCACTAACACCAGAACATAATATACGGAGAGTCTATTCTTATTACCAGGTCAGATGGGTCGCCTGGACGTCGGCGTTGAAACGCTTCCATGCACGCGGTACAACTCCGTGTGCCAGGCCAATATGATCCTGCTGCGAAGGCTGGAGCCGGGCAGATACGTGGACTTCAGGCTCTCCGTCCGGAACACCAGGGGCCGAAGCTCCCGGATCGCCTGCTCCATCACAGGAACGAACGCCACCACTCCGAGAGATACCATATTCCCTCATCAGCCCAGCATCATTTTGGTGCCTGAGGTATGTAAGCATTGAGGATCAATTGCGTTGATAATGTTGATAAAAATTATTAAGCCATTATATATATGGCCACAATTTCTATTGATATTGTTGACAGTTTTATCTCATTAATTGGTAATCAATCCTTTATATTTAGCTGTAATAATGATGACAATCAAACATTTTCATTTCCATCGATTATAATGTAAATAATTATATTTAATTGAATTTTGTCCAAATGCTTTGACTAAATACTGTATATATGTCATCAAAGTACTGCGTATATTTTGTCAACAAATGCCTACTCTATTCCTTGAATAAGAAATGAAAAAGCATTTTCAAATCATTCGAAAAACGTCAAATGGGGCCATTTGACACAGATTAAGAAGCCGCCGAAATTGACCGCTAGCAATTCTTTTCCAAAAGGAACCGCTTTTAGTCCAATGACTCGTGCAAATCGGTGTTCCGTTGTCTCGATAAATTGGAGATCTTACCTTTAAATATTGAATCTCATCTACGCTTATCTCTCCGAGTTGGCTCATCTTGGATTGTTGAAAATGGAAAGAGTGCTGACTTTTAAATCGGAAAAAGATCCATTACATCCATAGACTGGATTTGATTACTGCAACTAAAAAAATATAGACAAGGCATTTTTCTTATTAGAAATGAGTAATTTTTGCACAGACCCTATTTTCTAAGTTATAAAATGTAATGCAATAGCACTGCAAATTTGACACATTATTGAAACCATATTTCTCCTACTATTATTTCGCTGGGTATTTAGGTAAATCTCAGATGATATTGGTTTGAACTTTCCTTGAAAATGTAGTAGTTTTTGGCAGTTTCAAGCAACGGTCGCAAAATTTTTATCAAATTAAGCAAACTTTGGAAGTGACTATAACGTATAAACAAACCAGACAGTTCAGTCCCTTCTTGCAGTATGACAGGGGTGTGGGACGAAATGGCATCGGTACTTTCCGTGTATGCGTATGGTATGAAAACCTGACACAGCGCATACATATTATTCATATCCATAGGTAGGTACGTGAGATGAGACGCCAGATGTCTCCATGATTGATGATGATGACAGCGGATATGGAATATCGGAATTAACGTGCACTCTATTAAACGACTCGTATCTGTCACTGTGCAGTGAGTGCTGTCATTTATAAGAAGAATAACATTGTGTTTTTCAGCGATATAATATATGATTAAACGAACTCCAGAGTGAAGTTCTATCAATATTATTATAGTCGCATTATTCGAAGATATAGTATAATTACAAGGTAGTCCCTTTAACCTACAGGCAACATATTCGCACAATTTTAGATTTTACTCGATTAAAACATCGACTTTTTATCGATTCTCGCCTCTATGGTTCGCGAGCATCGACTTTACCTCATTCCTTCAGAGATTTTTCAAACAAGACTTCCTATTTTGGGGTCTATTAGACATTCATAATGTCATATTTTGGGTGGGATTCGGGTGACTATATCTTCGAATAATGCGACTATAATAATATTGATAGAACTTCACTCTGGAGTTCGTTTAATCATATATTATAATACGTCGCATTATTCTTCAGATATAGTATAATTACAAGGTAGATATTTAGAGAAGGAAGTATTGTTTCTGTTCCATTATTTCGTTGATTAAATATGAAACAAATTTCATAATGACATATTTGTTTTGTTTTAGTATCGGAATCACAAAGAGGTGTACTTTATAACAAAGAGTTTTAGATTAAGATTAGCCTTAAGATAAGATTGAACAATTTCTTAATTATATTATATTAATTTCTTAATCATTCTTCATTATTATAATACCGTAACAATTGGACAATTGTAATCATTCTAATAAACGTACAATAGTGGTATAAAGGAGAAACATCATTTTGATGCAAGTGCAACAGCTCTTGCGAAATCACCATCGATTAAGTGGACAATAGGCCTATTATAAAACCTAGCAATAGCTGTGGAGGTGGCGGCCGGTCCAGCCAGCAGTCCTCCTGATGACGTGGCCACTGAGTCGCGTGGAGTGCGCGGCGGACGTGCTCGCGTGGCGAGTGCTGTGCGCACTGAAGGTGCGTATGTCGACGCCGCCCTCTGACAATACCAGCTTGATACAGCGGCTAATAGACAGCCGTAGCGGCTCTGTGTGGTCGTTTTGACGTCAATATTAGATTACCGGCGTTCTCCGACCTCATTATTTTTGTTACAAAAATATAATCCTTGATGACAAAAGCAGGACAAATTTTTGTTTTCCCGGAAATACGGCAGAAATGGTAGGGGCTGTTCGCGTCCTGGAGCAGAGGTTGTGACTGTTTGTTATGGCTATCCCACCATCATGTTCTATTGATATATTTTCAAGTTTTATCAGAGAAAGCCTTTACCATGGCGGCTCTGTATGGTTTTTTTTTTTTTTTTTTGTAAAATGTCCTGTATTTAAATATTTTATATATTTAATGATAAATTCGGGTACAAATTTTATATGAGGTTCATTACTACCTGTGGGTCCCATGTTGAATTAGACTTGGGACGATTAGATTTAAGCCTATAAACTCCTTTAAGGAGTCATTTTACATACTCATCTGTGCCGGTTTTTCCACGAAGAAAAGCACTGAGCGGTAAATTTAAGAGAGCCGTATAATAAATAATAAATCTTGGTGGATATTTCACACATCGCCGTCTAGTCCCAAACTAAGCTTAGCATGTACTATGGGAACCCGACAACTGATAGAATACATATAATAAGTTTTTTCATAAAATAATTTGTAATTTTGTACATGCATACATATAGTACATATCAACACCCAGACACAGAACAAACACCTTCATATCACCAACCTATTCTTCAATACAAATGTTTGTCCTGGGTGGGAATCCAACCCACGATCTACCGCGCAGAAGGCAGAGTTACTACCAACTGAGCTATGAGGACAATCAAAATATAATATGAATGACCGTTTTGAACTGCTCCGTTAAAAAGTGAGTACTAATGATATTGAATCGTTCAATAAGTTACTATTATTGTCGTCGCAAAACTGGCACCACAGTTTTGAGGTTACATTGTACTGTTTGAGGGTGTTGTCCGACAGCGACGCAAGCATCAAGTTGATGCTTGAGGCGGAGAGCCACGGCGCGTGAATGCCGTTCAGGATAAGGTACACATGGAGAGGACAATGATCTCTGAAATCCCATTGCAACAAGAATTTAATAGGCATTTATAACAAAAAAATATTATCTTCTACTAGCTGCTACTACAGCTACCCGTAACTTTTGTAAAAGTGGGAACCACGGCTGTGACAGCCAATGACTTCGTCAATTAATATTAGTCGTCAATTAATTTTCGCTAACATTTAAAGATGAATGAAAATGGAGGAAATGCGTAAAAATATTAAAATTTACAGTAATTTTTAACCGTATCCACGGCGAAAGCATCTAGATCCTGTTTCCATGAAATAAAAGTATCGCATTTTTCATTGCTCCGAAAATGCAAAAAGATCAATTTCTGGATAACTAAATAGTTGAGTTATGATATATATTAAATGCCTCCCATTCCATTGCTATAGCTGATAGTTGCGGTATTTCGACTCGTCCACACAATTTTTCTACTAATTCACAATTAGTCATTGCTCACAAACCTTTTGAGACTTAAAAAACATACTGCCAATAGTTCTAGGTAAATAATATGTATTAAATATTATATATATATTTTTATATATATATATTTTTACCAACCTACCATTGACTATTTACTTTCTTTTCGCTACAAACTGTACCCGACCTAGTTTTTGAAACATAGTAAATATTCCATATTTAGACTTGTTTCAGGTTTATGAATATAAAAATCCATACTTTGTTGCAGGAATGTCGAGACGATTACACTGATTCGAAAGAAAGAAAATTTTCAATTAATTAAAAGCAAGTTCGAGAATAGTACACATCCTAGTAAAAGTGAAAATGTTTTGACAAACCATCTAACACGGTTACGTTTCTAGGGGCATAGACAAGCCATGTGTATCATCATCAACCTTAAAAAACTTTGTGACTATCTAGGATGTAACAAACTTTAATTTACTATTTTATATAATAAACATTATATTATATTTTATTCTTTTAACGGATTTATGGCCTTATCTGCGAATGTAGGCAATAATCTCCTTCATAATTTTGGTGAAAACCAATGTAGCCACTGAGAGACCATATGTAATAGACATTATTGATATACGTTATAACATATACACACATTAATATATTTATGTAATAGTTTACATGCTGTTCGGTGATCTTCCATTTTGAAGTGTCTATTTCAAATAAAAAGATGAATCTTATGCTACCATTTTGTTTAGGAGGTAAGAATGTACAAGATACATCTGATCTATACTGATCTTTAGTTGGATTCCAAGGAAAAACCACTCCTAATTGTATAAGTTTTTGAATAGTTTCAAATATAATATCTAAACTTTCACCTTGAGATAATTTAGGGTGTGAAACTACAGATTGAGTTAACTTTTTACATAAAGGAATTGTACAGAGAGTTCTACAAACTGCCTATTATATAATATTGATATTATAATGTCTAATTATTAATTCCATGAAAATGAAAATATATTTTATTTTATATAATTTTAATTAATATTCGTATGTCACACATTATATTATATAATAGTGTACCGTAATGACTTGTAACATGGTGTTATGAATAAAGGATTGTATTGTATAACCTTGTTTTATCCATGACAAAACTACCCGGCTGTTAGTTATATTAACCAACAATTATAAAGATATGTAAGTCTACCTGCATCAGTGTTGCACGGTGCCGTCTGAAGCTCTTTGATGGCATTTGAGCCATGTTTGTGTTGTAAGTTCAGCGAGCCACGGGTGCTGTTGGCTTTATATGAACTCCCCGCCCCCCCCCCCCCTGTTCGACGGGTAGCGAGGAGGTCCCGTCCAGTTTCTCTGATGAACAGAACGAGCAGCCGACATCTGAGATGTGGATGTGGGTGTTTTAGGGTTCCTCATTTTTCTGATTTCGAGGCCCTGTTTTTCAACAGTCTTGCTGGCCTTTATTTTTTCCCCAGTGAGTTTCGGAAAAGAGTCTCATCTCGCTCTAAGTCTTGTATGACATGGAGAAAATTATTTTCCAAGCTGGGTGTTATTAATTTTTTTCCTGTCCTGTGAGAAGGAAAAATGCAGGTCTGCCAACAAGCGGCAACCGTCACTTAATGAATTGAGATCTATGATTTTATCATTGAGTCCATGGCTCCATTGATGGCAGGAGTCGCAGCACCAGGTGTCTGTTGAAAGTCTTCTAATTTTTTATCCTGGCCCCGAACAATTTCTGCCACTGCGGCGGACATCTCAGCATTAAGCTTGGAGCATGTCATGAAAAATAAAAACAGTTGGAAGGAATCAGATGTTCTATCAAGAGATTGCTTTTCTCTTCTTCAGGCAAACCTTTGTTCAACAAAGGGGACCATATTTTAGCCAAATTATAGTGAACTGACTCCCCGAAATCTGGAGTGTCTGATGTCGAAGCACCCAAAAGTAACTCTGGGTTCAGAATTGGTTGTGGTGCGGTTTTTGCTTCTGCAGGAATAAAACCTGTTTTTTTTTTTTTTTTTTTCGGTCCAAGCCGGTGACGGCAGTACCTCATTCGCTTCGAGTAGCGGTGGCGGCAGATCATGATCATGATCATCCAGTTGGTTTTCCGGCCTAGCCGTTCGAGTGTCTTTATGCGTTTGTACGCCCATGAATGTATCTAAGACAACATAAAACATTGTTTTGTTAAGTGCGCAGTACTTTTTTATTGCAAGGAAAATGGACGGTTCTCATAAATAAATGAAGTATTTTTATTGTCTCGCAGACAATAATAGCAGATGAGCATGAAAATCACTTAGATTTCACGTATTTTCTGCGTATTCTTTTCGTGGGTGACTCGCAGTCACCCACGCTATCGCAATTGACTCGCAGTCAATTCCGATCTTGCACACATTAAACTAGTTGATTTACACGTACCTGTAATGTTTTCGGTATCCTGTGACGAGTACTGAGAAATTATGCGTCGTTTTTCTTCCGTTTTTTCGTTGGTAACGTGCTAATTTCTCTTCTGCGTTTCGCTTTTGCATTTTTGCTGGTAAGCGTGACACGTGCGTTCGTTGCCTCGCACGAAAAAGGAATGAGGTAAAGTCGATGCTCGCGAACCATAGAGGCGAGAATCGATAAAAAGTCGATGTTTTAATCGAGTAAAATCTAAAATTGTGCGAATATGTTGCCTGTAGGTTAAAGGGACTACCTTGTAATTATACTATATCTGAAGAATAATGCGACGTATTATAATATATATTATGTGTTTACACACCAAACATAATATAATAATAACAGTCTGGAAACTTAAGCCAAGTTCATCTTGGGAAGCACTGCTACCATACTCATTTCTGCCGCCAAGCAGTAATTAATTTGTGTTACCATGATTCGGTTTGAAAGGTATCGTTGCAATTGAAATTACAGACATTCCACATACACGACTCAAAGTTGCACATACGATGCGACTTGGATCTTTTTGTACCTAAGTAGAGGAGTACCCCAGTCATACTGCTTGTTATAGTCAACGTTAACCTCAAAGTCAACTTAAAACCAGGTGGAACTATGTAATCTCCACTTTTTTTAGCCTTATTACATAAAAACAAGTTTGCTTATTTTACAGCCTACTTTCGCAAATAAGCAAATTGTAAAAATAAATCAGAAAATACGTAACTTAAAAAACTGATAAGGTACATGCGAGAGCTAGAATAAATAAAATTAATAAAAAACGCTTTGAAAATTAAATGATTTATTACTGAATAGCCAGTAAAATTACAAAAATACACCTCGATGTGAATAAAGTAGGTACTTATATTATCTTAATGATGAGTTTATTTGATGAAATGTTTCAGACATCAGTCTACGATCTGCCCACATACTATATCCCAAAACAAAGTTAACGGATCTTCCATATAAGGATATTTCTCAAACAATCTTATATTTTCAGGATGCGAAGCGTGGGACCGATCTTGAGATAGCAATTGCCAGAAAAAATCCGCTCTCACCGAAACCACTGGAATTGGAACTTTGGGTAAGTCATATTGAAATTAATCACATTTTTTAAGTTGAAGGCTCGGTAGCCAAGTTGATAGTAACCCTGCCTTAAAAACTAAGGGTCGCAGGGTTGTATTCCGGCTGCGGTGACCATTTCAGTGATGATCATAAGATTTGCTTTTAGGTCTTCGGTTATCTGTGGTCATGTCTGTTCTTCCCCATGGAGGGTCAGATAGGGTTTGAACAGGCGTCAAACATAGCGATAAGTACCATGACATTTTGAATATTATTGACGTTTCCAAGCCATTTGTTTATGAATTCTATGGAAATAAAGTTTTTGACTTGCCATCATAGTGCCTTTCTATGAGCGAGTTAAACTTATTTAATTAACTTATGATTTGCTTTTTTCCGTCATCATGTAGTTGTTAAGCAATATAACTCGTTTTAATGAATGTGTGAACAAAGATTACCTCAAAAAAAACAAAAAAAAAAACCATACAGATAAATATCAGACAAATACTCGCCAATCGCGGCACCTTCCAACACTTCAAAAGTTGCCGCGATTGTCGATTTATCATCCATCCAACTTTCGTAGTACCCACGATACAATTATTACTAGATGATTAAAGGTTGTATAATGACGTTTCCACACGCGTACCCTGAGCGTTGTAACCGCATAATGGGGTTTCCTTACCCTAATGGGATCATTTTCCCCGCAATACAGGTGATGTGGGATTCTGTAAAACTCAATTTGCACTTTAATGTTGTAGATCAACAAATTTCGTGTAATCTAGACACTTGAAAATCTTGTATTAGTTCATTTTCGACTTTGGAAGTGCTTACTTAATCTTAGTCATTAAAATGTGTAATTTAAAATCTTACACATACAATTTACAAAACACGTAGAGCAATTTGTTACCTAAAATTTAAAACATAAACATATATAATACATAAACAAATAATATATCATATTGGACTAGGTACTATAAAATTTAAATGTCTATGTATGGATAGATGGTTTTTTTTAACCTTGTACCACGCGGGCGAAGTCGTGCGCAGTAGCTCGTCTTAAATAGCAATTTGATAGTTGTGTCCATTGAGGCATATCATACTAAAACAGTGATAGTGTGATTAACGAAATAAATGCCCTGCCTGATAGGTGTGATAGAATTTCAGATATGAATGATGTGAAAACCTTAGAGTAGGAAATTTTTCCACATATTTTTGGTAATTATTCAGTGGTTATTTGGTAATTATTCTAATTATTCCAATTGGTTATTAAAACTTGTAAAAGTACGCTGAGACAAGCTTTCATACAAAAATGCATGCTTTTTCACAGAACAGCGAACATATTGGCCATCGTCTCACTTATGGTGATAAGCTAAATTACTTATAAGGACACGATCTCCATCTTGTAGCATTTAAGTAACCTCGGGTGGTAACCGTTCCTATACTGTGAGAATTTTAACACGCCTTTAAGAGACCTTAATGTTCAATAATTGCATCGTTGGAGATGCAAGCCTATCTTGGGAGGTAAATTGTTCCGAACGATGGTAGATGGTAGAAGGTAGATTGAAGTTTTTATATCATAGGTGTTGCCAATATGTCTGTAGCTTTATTATCGCGTGATAGGGACATCGTGAGAATGTGGCGTAGCGCTTTGAGAATGAGATACATTGATTGAGATTCGATTTCCGTTCGGGATTTTATGCATGATATGAGAATATTTTTCTGGCGTTGTGATGCGGTTTGATACCAATCAGGGATATGTGGAGAAATTGGCATACCTTGAGAGGTATTTAGACTATGATAACTACAACATATGTTATTATACAAGAGAATGACCGAAAAATGCCTTCTGTTTGAAAAATAAAAACTTTATAGTTATTTTTTTTATGAAGTAATTAATGAGCAGATGGCCCACCCTGGTGTTAAATAGTTACCTCTGCCCGTAACAAACAATACACCTTGCGTCCTCCCCTACTTAGGCTAGGCTAGACGAGACCCAACTCGCATCGTAAGCACCCGTAACTCTGAGACGTGAAGGTGGAATACCTCATGTGAAAATGTGTTTTCTTGGTTAGATTAGTTACTATTGATCAATTTGTTACATCTTGCAATAAACCTGCAGGACAAATTAATCAAGGGTGACTTAGAATTACAACATCTCGAAAGTATTCACGTATTTCAGAATCTAGGTTCTATTTGTGATCCAACAAAATATAGGAGTAGGTTATTCAATGGTATGCAATTCTAGGAAATAGCTGCAAAATATGGTATCAAAAGCTCCACTCTGCCCCAAGGCATTATTGGTCAAGTGTTTCTGAGCAATATCAAGCCAGTGTTCTATTGATACTGTGTAGCTGATATTAGGTGTTTCATTAATTCCATTCACAATACGAAACATATTATTGACTTTAAACATATTAGTTATTGCGAACTTTAGCACAATTAGGTTGTGGGACGTCAACGAAACTCATTATGACGTATTGTATATACTTGCAAATTAATCTTAATTCAAGTAATCATAATATAAGAATTAAAGCTAGATGGCTACACAATAATGCAACACTTACAAAATTATCATTTATTTTTGGTGGAGCTAAAAATGTGCATTTATTCATTCCCAGGGATCACCACTCTTCGCAATTCGCCAGCGTCGCGTCTCTGCCGAAAATACGGAAGGCACCATATTCCTGGTGGGACCCCTCGACTTCGAAGCCCAGTCCATGTACCACTTGACACTTCTGGCTGTTGTAAGTACTGCTTTATTGCTGCAATTGGGAGCGTGGTGGGCCAGTAGTACTGGCCCAAGTTTCAATCTGGAGGTCGCTGTTTTAAATCCTAAAGCAAGTAAATAAGATGTTACTTGTAACTATTTTCTGATATTGGATCGTGAAAAATGTTTCAAGTAAAAAATGTTCAGCGAAGGAAAACATCTTGAGGAAATTGGTATGTTCTAGGAAAAAAAAAGATGACGCAGGTCAAATATTTTGAAATTTATGACACATTTTAACTTTGTGTCATAGATATATTCGTTCAGATAAAGGATGGAACCTATTTCTGATTCAGAAACTATAGTTTTTCAATTATTTTGTTTGCAATTAAGTCGCATATCCACATAAAAAAAAACTTACTACCTCTTTTTTGCAATTATTGAATTCCATCGATATAAGGTAATTTAAATGACTGCTTACTGCCTTCTAACTGCTTGGTTATTCTACAGATAAACGCGACCCTAACAAATTGCCGATAACAGCTCCCACTGAAATCTTTGAGGTCACTTGGGTCATCTTAGTAGTAACAGCGATTCAATTGCATTCGTTTTATCACCTACATTAATATCTAGAGGGCTAGGCTGTTTTGTTTATGAAATTTACTGGCGTTTACCGGTGTCCTAACATTACGAGCAATACCACAGTTACCCAATACTCAGATAAATGGTTAATTGACGATTCGTCGTGGAGGGTCAGGTTACGTCTGAATAGGTAAAATAATTTGTAAATGATTACGAATTACGAATTAAAAAAAAAAATGTCCTCATAACTATATGAGGATATTATTATAATTTTTTTCAATTCGTTTACTAGTTTCTTATTTTTGTGTAAATGGTTAAACATAGAAGCTCACCTGTCGCCCAACGGTCGTATATGTAAATCAAGGGAAATAAAATTGACCTCATAGCTCAGTCGGTAGTAACGCTGCCTTCTACACTGTAGGTCGTGAATTCAATCCCACCCAGGACAAATATTTATTTTATGCTACAAACATGTGTGTTCTGTTTCTAGGTGTTAATATGTATGTATTATATGTATGTATATAAAAAGAAAATTATATATCAGTTTTATATCAGTCTGTGTGGTTCCCATGATACAAGCTAGCTTACCAAAGTAAGCTTGGCTTGTAGCAGCAAAGCAGGTAGTTTTCTAATTACCACGATACACAGACAAGGCCAAGGTCAAAAATATATCAGTAGTGTTAAAACGTAGGTATTTATTTATGCTGACATAATACACCTTGATTGTTTATTTATTTATTTATTGGTGATTATTACACCATAATACCCCTATCATTTCCATGCTGTCCTGTCTATTTAGTTGTCTGGAAGAATTCTTTATTATGTGAGATTATTTCATTAGGTTTCATTATATTTCGTGTACAGTAAAGCATTATCTATGTGCCTATCTATCTAATGCTTCTTGCAATCTGCCGCATCGGCTGCATCAGGGTGTTATATTTTAATTACCTAATCAGTGCATACTTTAATGCAGTCCTTTTAGCCTCTGTCTATATTTGAGCGCACAGCGATTCCATTCATTTGCTAATGATAAACATTTAAAGCGGTGTTAATTGCACGCAGTTGTTCATAAGGTCCTTGTACAAGATTATGCTTTTAACGACATGGGTGAGGTATTTCGCCATATTTTTAGCATAGCGTGGAATAATTTATAGTTTAGCACAAAAAGTTTTAGTAGCAGGGAGAGGACAATGCTAATATTAACTCAATCACTAATTTTATTGAAAAGATTTTACTATTAAAACTTAAAGTTAAACCTTCCTTTTTGTATTCCAGTCATATTCGACGCATTTTGATGATTATGAAATACTCCTCACCTCATTGGTTGCTTTGGAAATTTATCTGTAAATATTGGTTCCAAATTTACGTTTGTACCTATAGTATAGTACCTTACAGGAAATACTTATTGAGCTTTAGACAGATTCAGTATACACTTTAGCAAATACGATACTAGTAAATGTCAACTTTTTCCCCTCTTCATCGACGTTTCCATTCCTCAAATCTCTTGGAATCTCTTTCTTTAACGAGAAAATGTATAGCGTCGCTATTAAAATATTGCGACCCTGAATTTTGGTGCTTAGTAGAGGATGCTAGCTGTATCCTCACAAGCACCCAACATAAAGTATCTATAATCTAATCTAATCTGTAATGCGAACTAAAACATATTGTTAAGACTCAGGAATGTCTCGAAACGTGAAATCGAACTTGTAAGTTATTAATACCGGAAATTATTGCGGCAAATCGTAAATTTCCTAGTCCTTTCTCACTTTCTCCACAAACTTGCTTGTTTTATTATATACTGTAATAATATTTGTTCTATTTTGTCTCAGGATCCCTACGTGGAACTGGGCAAGGACACTCGAAACATCGCCGGTCTAGAAGTAGTGGTGGTCGTTCAAGATGTCCAGGACATGCCGCCTGTGTTCACGTCTGCGCCCCCCATCACCCACCTCCCCCGGCAAGTGGCCCCTGGAGACATGGTCGTGAAGGTCCGGGCGGAGGATGGAGACAAGGGCGCACCGAGGCAGATCCGGTACGGGCTCGTGTCTGAGGGCAACCCCTTCACCACGTTCTTCAATATCAATGAAACTACTGGTAAGTTAAAGAAGAAAGTAATATGTCGGAAAAATGTAGTTTCAAACTTTAAAAGAAACACTAGTTTTTTGTGCACTGTCGCCAACACCAAATGTTTATGTAAATTTTAAGCTCAATCTATTGGGGAATTCGGTTTCAAAAATTTACTGGATTTGCCTGATACTTTAATTAAGAGTGGGATAGCGTTACTTTGAGCAAGTCTGTCGATTGTCTGTTGATTGAAGTTGCCAGTTTCAATACGGAAATTTTGCCCATTTTTATTACTGTATTCCCTATTTATGAGGTACACTACTGGGTTACGATTCTGGCAGGAATTCAGTATCTCCTAGTTTCTTGTCAGATATTAGCAATAAGGCCCTCCAATGTTTGCTTTTTATGTTTTGATTTAGTGTTGTTATTTGAGGAATACCCATGGTGATAAATCACCAAAGTGATATCGCTCTGCTCTACGACACACAAAACTTCTTGTAGTATCTTTTTCCAGTATTTTATGTAGTCATAAATATATCATAGATTTAAGTACTCAGATTGATACAAGGATCGTGCTGACGAAAAAAACCACTCCTCTAGGGGTTTCTCTTTTGTTCTTCCTCATGGAGGGTAAATTCCTATGAACTTGTGTTGACGGAAACGGACAAAGGTTTTTAAAGCAGTTGTTTAATAAAAATGTCTGCTGAGAAGTTATTTTTATCTTACAGTTAACATTAATATCTTATCAAGGCTGAGTCATTATATTACGAAAGACATAAATACGGTTTTGTAGTGACAAAATATTAATGTGTTTATAGACACTCATGTTAATTCTTGGCAAAACAACTTACAATCACTTATAGACTATTTGAATGTTTCGGTGCTTATTTTGCTGGAGTAAAGTGAAGTACATAATATGATCATAATGGCAATTTAAAAGTTGCGGGCTTGGACATACTTGACCTCAATGTCCGACCTCAATATACGACCTAAGTCGAAATATTGTTAATTCAAGCTAATATTAATGAAGTCTTGAAGCGATTCAGGTCAGTATACTCGAAATCTCGAGAATATTTAAGCACTTTGTTATTTTTCAGAGAACGTAATTGTTAATTTGGAACGTAGTATTTAGGTAGGTTTGTCCGAAGAAATATAGCAGCGTTACATTTTCCAGTTACCAATAAAGATATGACTCTGAATCCAGCCTCCTTCTTTTCAATTTACTCTTCTTTTCCTAAGGTTGACATAATTAAGGTTTTGGAGTTTTCAGGAAGTTTACGTATTTTACGATTTCTTATTCCGTATTCTGATATGTATCTAACACCACACTGATTCGTGGCTTCTGTCTAGAAGGGGCGGGTGTAGCCTTATTAGGCCTCCTTCCACCTTGTGGGCATCACTTGTCTACGTTCCCACAATGGAGTATCTTATTTATTTATTTATTTACTATGTACAATCATCACATTTATTAAACAATAAAACAAAAAAAACAAACAGTTCAGATATATATGACAATTACAAATGTACATATCTTTTACCATAACTTCTCATCAATAACCCAACATTTTCTTACAGTAAATTATTCTTGATAAAAATACTACTAGGATCATAATAAATATATTAACAAATACACCAACACTTTATTTCTACTTTTACCTAATTCACCTTTTTTACGTTTTAATTACAAGTTTTTTTTGAGCGCTTTCTCTCATTTATATTTCCGAAGATCGTGAAGCTTAGTATTTTATGAATCGTCATCGCTCGTTGGCAGTATTTCTGTCTTTGGACGGTCGGTCACTTCAACTAAACTCATAATATATTACGCTATATTCATAGGCTTATTTTGCCAAAGTAAGACCGCTTATTCCCCGTGGGGTTTGTCTACTTTATGAAAACATTTCGGACAAACACTCCGGTAAGTCCGCGTGCGGTTGAATTCTGAATGAGCGTACATTACTTAGTCCGGATATTACTATCTTTATCCGGATATTTAAAGTACATTAATTGAATATTTTTGTGTGTTTTTTTTATGTTGGGTGCTTGAGAAATCTAAGTCTGCCTGGTTAAAATAATTCTATAGATTCTCAAATTTTTTTAGAATATTTATGGTTATTATATTAATGTTGTAATTGATCAACCACATTTCCGGATTTCAGAACTGTTACTTAAATAAATAAATAAATATTGGTGGACATTTCACACAGCGCCATCTAGCCCCAAAGTAAGCTAAGCGTAGCTTGTATCATGGGAACCAGACAACTGATATAATACTTATATACTTTTCTCTTGTAAATACATACATATAAACACCCAGACAAAGAACAAACATCAATGTTACAAATGTCACATAAATGTTTTTCCTGGGTGGGAATCGAACCCACGACCTACAGCGCAGAAGGTACTACCAACTGAGCTATGATGCCTGTCAAAAAAAACTTGTAATGAAAGTGGAACAACTGAAAAACTAGCGTAGTTTAGACTAAGCAAGTCTAAAATATTGGAGCATTTTTGTGAGATACCATCGGCCGACGCCTACGGCCGCGGCCGCCGCGCCGGCTTCCGTAGGATATCCTACTTCGTTATCGTGAGTCGCCGTCGCCACAACCACCCACAGCAACCTGCCCCAGTTGAGGCACACCTCGCGTGACCCACTTCCCCTATACTATCAGATTTACTTTAAACTAATTTTCCAACTTCCCCACAACTGTGCCATAAAACTTTCGTCATTTAGCAAGACAATTAAGCAAAACCGGTCCACAGTTGAGAATTGAAAGGCTTATTTGTAGTGAGGCATTAGTTATGTCGCTACCTACAGCTGTTTGAAGGCATAAACCAAGCTAATATTGCAGTGAAACTTTGCTCGTATATAAGCCGATAACTCGTTACCCGTGCTCATTTGTGCTCCGGTTTTATTAGCGCTCTACATACGAAACATTCGAGCATTACTCTGCATGTGCAGAACATTCACATATTATTAATTCTCTAAATGGGGTGGCATTTATAAACTGTAAGGCTCAGTTCCGCATAAAAGCATTGGCAACAGTAGGAACATGACGGTCCCCGCTAACAGGCGCTGCCTCGCAGGAACGAGCACATAATAGCTCATTAGACCTTACCGGAGTCGAGTCTCGGCCCCAACATCTATTGTTTGTAAAGTTGCAGTTTCATAATAAAGGCACTTCCTTTGAATACTTACCCGCTGACAGTACAATCCTTTTCAAATAAAGGAGAAACTTACACCTGATATTGGAAAACTTGGTTGGTATGAATACCATTAATCAGCTAACGAGTTGTGAATGGAAATCGAGATTCAATTTGGTTCGTGTTCCGTATTCGAGACGTTACAACGATGCTGAAGTTATGACGGCATTGTACTCGTAAAATTTGCGGTGGCGGCATCTTTATTAGTATCTGCACACGTTTTGTATACCACGACCATATTTGAATATCCAAGAATTTACACGTGAGCATGAATTATAATAATGCGAACCTTATTTTCGTACACTGTTATATTTACGAATGATTTATAGAGACATTCTCTGCGTAGGCTACGATATAAATAGGAGTCATTGTTCCCTGCTCTTACCATTGAATCATGACGGTAGAAGATTTCTTGTGATTTAATATTAATTTATACCGTGAATGAATAATGGGCCTGTGTAAAGGCCAGGCTTGCCTATTAAACAGTGAGACGTAGAGAAATGAATAAAAGACGCAATCAATTCAGTTCATTAGTTGTACGGGCGGCGGCGGAAGTTGGGCTTTGAACCATTCAATAGCACCCATAGGACTGTGAGCGGGTGTCAGCAACTTTTGTAGTGCATTGTACGTTCATTTGTTCCCATCCAGAGTCGAGACAAGACATGGATCGGACGAAGTCCAAAGCCAGTCTTCATCAAAGCATTGTTGCAATGGAAAATTCAATTAACTCGTTTTGTCTTACATTTGCTTAACAAGAATTTATGTTTTAGTAAAACAATTGTCATTGGTTATTCAATGTTAGTGGCATTGGCCTATTAAGTTGCGTTGTCTTTCTTAGGTTATAGCACTGCCGCCCTTCGCGCTAATTTCAAGAATTGACCATTCTCTTATTTGAAAACAATAGGTTTATACGGCCATTCGGTAGAGCTTTATACCCTACTGCAAGTGAGAATTGTTTCATTAAGTTCAAAGAAAATATGTCTCAAGTTTAGAAAGGTTGGTTAAATGGCTGTTGAACTAAAATACGTAGTTATTATTTTGTAGTATATACTTTTGTATTATAGTTGCAAGATGAATATGTAGACCCTACCAGCAATGAAAAATATAGATACAAGAGGGTTTTTTCCTGTTCCATAACCTATCCGACTCTCCAGTGCTAAGAATGTACAAAAAACTCGTAAGCGAGGGGTTCCTTCATGAATGATTATTTCCTTTCTAAGCAATGCAACCGGTTTATCCAAAAAGAATTTCAACATTCTTTTGCGCAGTATTAAAACTTGTACTTGTTATTAAAGCAGTGAAAGAAGAGGCAAAGCAGCATCATTATTCATCATCTTATTCGGATGTGACATTTCGTAATCCAGAACAAGAACTATTTAACACGATAAATATTAATGAGTACGATGACTGATGGCAGAGGGGCTTAATCTTGTGTCACTTTTGTATGTTAATTACTACAGGCGCACGACTTTTTCACTTTCGCAGTGTCTGACCTGATTTAAATGTACATATATTTGACTACTGAACAGGTTCAGTTGTGGAGGCAACTTTAGTAAGTTTTTGTTTAAAGAGCCAAAGCAAAACAACAATTGTTAGAAATGGTTACAGCTCAAGAACGATGAAAATAAAGGCCAATAGATATAGATAATAGGCTAATAGATTATTGAGTAATGAGTCTAACTAACTCCGATTCATAGTGTTCTAAATGACGGTCCTGCTAACTGTATACAATTTCAAGTAAAATTTTAAAATAAAAACTGTAATTCCAACATGCTTTAATATTTGGAAAGCTTTTGAGTTACTAGGTAGGTACTGATCAGTATGAAATCGAGTCTATTCAAATCTACAAGTCTGTTCGAACCAATGCGATTTTAAGCCTTGTTAAGCCATACAATACTTTGACGAGTGGCCGCTTTTAGTAATGGACGGTGACGTGATATTTGAGAGTACTTCGAAAATAGGATCTCAATTTATGAAATAATTTATTAATGTTAATACCATTGCCCATTATTAGTGTTTAATATTAAGACAAAGATTAAATAATTAGATATATTATATGGTTTAATTTGTAATTTTTTTAATCTGTCACAATATCCTGCCACCTATCAAGTATTCGTTACACAGACTTTCACTTGCCGCCGAAGACGTACTTCAAAATAGGCCCCTAGATGGCGGTTACTACTTTACAGTTTGCACCTTACGTAATAGATGGCGCTATCTGAATATTTTTGTTGCCTTAGAACCCAGTAATGTTTATATTCACACTTTAAACATGTCACACGCAACTATCATTAGATCGGAACAAAGATCCTTAAAAAAAAACTTTTTGCTCATTCTACTTAAATGTATTCCTCTAAAACGGGTAAAAACTCATAATTGCTTTTGCTTGTTGATATCTCTGTTACTAAATTTATTATTGTAATTTTCAGGTGAAGTGACTCTTGAACGTCCCATTGAAGAAATAGCGGCGATATCCCACGCTGGCGCTCCAATTCTGTTGACAGTGGTGGCTGAGGAGGTGCGGCTGTCGAGAGAGGAACCTGAAGCTATGTCCTCAACCGTGCAGCTTGCGTTCATACTGCCGGAGAGAGAGAACTCACCACCTTACTTTGAAAATCAGTTGTAAGTTTTTTATGTGATATTAATGGTGGAACGAGCTGATGACCCATCTGATGTTAGTAACCGCCTCCCATAGACAAAACCAATACGACTCAAGTCCTCACCACCAAAGTACAAGTTGACTCAAGTCGCATTGCGTTGCGTCTGTCATCCCGAGACGGGGATGTTACGTCTCATGCGCCTGCAATTTCACCGGCACCCACTCCCTTCCACCGGTAAACAACAACACGAGTGCATCACTGCTCGGCGGCATATTACCAGGTGTAGTAGTAGCCAGGAGGAATTACTTCTCAAGGGGGAACTTAGTACAAAGTAGTATAGTTTATATTCACACATAGAGTTCGAATTCAACAAGGAGTCACCTCCTCAGCTGAGCTTGTTCAACATATTAAATGTCTTTTTAAAATTCTTAACATCAATTGTTATTACTTTCTCTACTGACTTGTTGTATAATGTCAAACATTAGCTATTGGGGCATTGGCAAGTAAAGCCAAAGTTAAATGCCGTTTTAATATATCGTTTCTAATTTACTACATCTAAATAAAAGTAATCGTAAAAAATTTATGTCACATTTTCAGCTATGTCGCTTACCTAGACGAGAATGCACCTCAAGGGACTGCTCTTAACTTCAACGACCCATATATTCCGCAAGTGAACGACAACGATGCAGGAAAGAATGGAGTGTTCGCTCTTTCTCTAGTTGGCAACAACGGAACCTTCGAAATATCACCTACAGTAGCAGAAAGACACGCGCAGTTCATTATCAAAGTTAGGGATAATACTGTGCTTGATTTTGAGGCCAGGAAGTCTGTCGTTTTTCAGGTTAGTTGATAAACGAATGTTTCACTAACAACTTACGATACATTTTTAATTTGTTTTTAATCGTACTGTTTTAAATTTTCAGATTTTAGCTCAAGAGCTAGGACCTGCAACCAACTTATCGGCCACAGCAAATGTTACAGTTTACCTTAACGATATGAACGATAACCCACCGGTATTTCTTGCTCAATCGTATGACGTTGAACTTCCTGAGAATGTAACGGCAGGTACCAGGGTAGTTCAAGTTGCTGCAGACGATGTGGATACCGGAGCTTTCGGAAAAATACAATTCACTGCCATATTAGGATATTTAAATACATCCTTGAACTTAGATCCTATAACAGGCGTCATAACAGTTGCCACAAATAATCATGGCTTTGACCGAGAAGCGATGCCGGACCTGCATTTCTTAGTAGAGGCTAAAGATAATGAAGGAGTAGGTTTAAGAGTTACAGTGCCATTAATTATTAAGCTACTAGATGTAAATGATAACCCACCAGAGTTTGAAAGGACGGTATATGAATTTGTACTGTCGCCAAGTCTGAATAATTTTACGTCATCAGCATTTGTCAAGGCAGTTGATAAAGACGCTGAATCACCTAACAACGTTGTCAGATATGAGATCATTCAAGGAAATAATGATCAGAAATTTGCTATCAATGAAGAAACAGGTAAGACTTACTTTATTTATTCTAGCTAGTGAATTTCTGACTGATCTTATGGTAACTGAAATATTGATCCAGTTCATATAGAGATCCAAAATGAATTTGTATTTTTTCAGGTGAACTGCATGTACTTGAAGTGCTTAAAAGAACTAAAAAGCAAAACGTTTACAGAGAGAAACGTCAGTTTCCTAATGAAGAAGATGAAAGTGAAACATTCGTGCTCTCCGTTAGAGCTTATGATCTTGGTGTACCTAAATTGTACTCCACCACTACTGTTAAAATTTATCCTCCTGAGAGTAAAACTCGGACAATGTCATTTATAGTGCCTGGTGGTAATCCTGATAGGAAAAAGTTAGAAGATATATTAAGTACCCTATCGGGTGGAAAAGTAAATATAATCGAAATCAAACCTTACAAAGGCAATGACCATGGTGCTACAGACCTGAGCGGTCAAGGATCTAGTCAAGAAAAGTGAGCCCTACAGCAAAGTTATGCATTGAAAGTTTTCTTTGACCTACCTTGATTTGTTATTACTGTTGATTTTTTGTGATTTCAGAAGCGTAGTGATAGCTGTTGTTCGTTTACAAGGCAACTCGGCTATCAATGTAGCTAAACTGCAAGAGCAACTGGCAAAAAATAGCTCAATATACTCGTCAACCACTTATAATTCTGGCGTCAATTCAAATACTGGTTCAGGTCACAAAGAACAAACATCTAGTGACGACAACACACATGACTCTGTGAGTATATTTATTAAAAAAATACCTGATCGAGCAATGTTATATTATATTTTATAGATAAAGAATATAATATATAATATAAAGAAAACAGAAAGTCTATTTCTTATTCTTTCTATACATGTAAAGAATAAAGAGCTATGCTCAAGTTTTTCATTTTGTTTCAGGGTCTGTATAAGGCAGAGAGTCGTTTACTATTCTGGTTGCTGATATTACTAGCAATATTAGTAGCCCTTGTATTGCTGCTACTTATTTGTTGTTGTATATGTGAAGGATGCCCACTTTATATGCCACCTAGGTAAATACTTAGTTCATTTAATTATTTAAAACAGTTTAAAGTTTGATATTTTACATCAAAGTTTAGTAGCGATTTTCACGTATTCTTATTATTAACCTATTTCATTTTCTCTAACAGCCTAAAATGCACCAACTAATTCCAACATCAGCTTTTCCACACCATAGGTAATAAAACTAGCTTAATTTTGTTGGTCACTAGTACTAAGCTAAATAAAATCATTAACTACCATATCAAAAATATTGAGTTATTGTCAGTAACATTGAAACTTGCAATATGGATGTATGAGAAATCACTTTAGTACTATTGATTCCAACAAGATAAAAATAAGATGTTTTTCATTTAAACTTTCCACTCGCTTGATAATGTCAATGTCTATAATACTTTTGCTTCATGTTTTGCACTTTCACTTGATATCAACTGTAACATTATAACAGAAGAGCTAGGTACATAGATATGTATTAATAAATTCTAGGAAAAGAGTGATACGTGTCAACTCCACAGAGGACGACGTTCGTTTAGTGGTGCGCGACAAGGGACTTGGCAGGGAAAACAGGTCGACGCAAAATATACAAAATAAATCAATACAAGCTACAGAATGGGGAAGAAGAGAAGCGTGGAGTGCTGAACAAACAGATTTGAGGACAAAACCAACGCAATGGAAATTCAATAAAAGGAACCAAAGGTCCAAAGAAGCATCCAAACCAGCTTCTACTCCAGGCGACATGAGACAAGAATTTGTGCAAATGGCTACAGACAATGATTACAGATATAATGACAATAGACAATCAGTCCGTCAAAGGTAACCGTTTCAGAGTTTACATCTGTTAACTCACTTATTTTTGAAAAATATTGATCTGCGTTAGTAAACCACATTTTATTTTTCAGGGATGGTCCTAACATCATATATACTAAGGAAATGCAGCTCCAAGAAACTTTTGCAAATAAACATAAAGAGTACATCGACGACCTTGAAAATGGATATGATAGAATTGCTACTTTGCACTATAATCGAAGAGATCATGATAACGATTCTATACGAAGACATGAGATTGATCGTGGCTCTGACGCTGGTGTTTTCTTCAAATCTGATGAGAAAAATCATGAAAAGATCGAGGGAGTAAAAGATGAACTCCAAGATAAAACGCACGGTAATGCTTCTTTAACAAGAGATCAATATTTCATTAAAGAAGGCAATACTGAAATACTGAGGCTAGTAACGAGAGGAAATAATGAAGAAGAAAGATACGTCAATCTTCCTACACAGCAACAAAGACCAGTGACATTGATTCCCCACACTCAATATGTTGTTGTAGATAGTGGAAAAGATTTACTCATGGAAAGATTTATTAGAGAACAGGGAGAAGAAGCAAAACATATCAGAGAAAGAATGGGAAAGGTTATTGATATAGATAATACATCTGCAAAAGATGGCAAAAGTTTTGGTCATAGGTCTATCGTAGGAAGTGATGTACAAAATCAATTTCACGATCCTGAAGTACCAGGGGCTGTGCCATTGAAAACAGAGTTCTTACAGTCAGCTTTATTGGAAATGCAAAATAAATCAACAATCAACCAGGAACTTCTAGAGTCTTCGTTGCGAAAGCAGAACGAATTGCTACATCAAATACTCATTGAACGCGAAAGAATGATTCAAAATCAAGAAACTGCTTCCCAAGTAGAGAGTAAATTAGAAACACAGAGTTTACCAGGGCACTCAGTAATGGCCACTCAAACAGAATGTCATATAGGAACACAAACCGAACCTCAACTCCTTAAGCCATCGCGGCGTAAAGCCAGGAGTGATAATGACTCTTACAGTGAAGATGAATCTCAAATTGTAGCTGAAGAAGACAAAAGTAAAGTGGCATGGGTGAAACGCAAAAAACCTAAGAAAAAAATTAAATACAAAGATCCGAGACGAAGTATGCGAGTGTATGATCTGAAGCGAAAAATAAAAACTCCCATTTTAGAGGAAAGTGAAATTTCTCCATCACTAGATAGTGAAAAATATATAAAAGTAAGTAAAACAAATGAAAGAGAGGAACGTGTTAAAAAATATGGTGATCTTACAAAAAGCACAGTTACGACATCAAAAAATGAAACGGTGAGTTCTACGCAAATCAAGACATCTGATGCCGATAAGATAAGCAGACAAAGAAGGGAAATATTGATGGAAATATCGGATTCACTTGAAGATAAAATTGATTCAGATATTAGTGAAAAACGATCCAGACTTCAAAGACAGTCTCCAGTTGCTTTAGAAGAAGCAAGCTTGAAGCTTGCTCTTGCTAATCAGGGTAGTAAAAGTAGAGACAGCTCTGCGTTATCTAGAGAGAGTCGTAATTTAGTATTTTCTAGACAAGGTTCATCTACAGAGGCACGAGATGAAGCGGAGCTCCTCAAAATAAAAACTGCTGATATCGAAGAATGCGCAAAAGACAGTTCAAGTAATACGGAGTCAAGTAAAAAGAAAGTTTCAAGAACTGAATCTATAAAATCTCCAGAAAGTACAAAACTAAATCAAAAAAGCTTACCGCGATACATGCAATGGTATGGCAAAAAGTCTTCATCCAAACAGCCAGCCCCGGAAAAAGCAGCCCCTAGTAAACCCAAGAGAATATCAAAAGCTAAAAACGATGATGATAAAACCAACCGGTATGGTAAAATAATGAACAAGGATCAAGAAAATTCAGAGGTAAAAAAAAACTTCAAAGGAAAAGAAAATGTATTTATTCATCCACGGCTGCTGAAAGAGGAAAAAGTATCTCCTGTTCCCGAAGGGCCACTCCCTGACGTTCATCCCCTGCTGCAGCACTCTGAATATCGATATGAACATCAGTATGAAGATAAAAACCCACTTTGCTACATTCAACAAACACACATTCCTAAATATTTAGGAGGAACTCCCAACATTCCATTGCCGCGAAAACAACCTGCTGACCAACCAATTTACGTTAATCAAGATGAAGTAAAGAACAAAGACGTAATACCAGAAATTTCAGAAAGTGCTCTAACTCACAGTATTTCAATATCTACTAGCTATGAAGAAGAAAGAAAAAACAATGAAGTGCATGTTTCTAAGATTAATATAGGCGGAGATAGTGATGTAAATCACAGGGTAACGACAAAAATTGATGACAATGATTCTGGCATAGCTATGAATACTTTGATTCAACAAACTGGTCACATAAAAAGATTGCCGATCACGGAAAAGAAAAGTGTATTTACCATTGCATATGGCGATGTTCAGACAAAGCAATTAAGACCAGACAGTAGTTCTACTTCTTATTGATTGTGATCAGACAGTAGTTCTACTACTTATCGATAGTGAGCAAGCATCTTATAAGTGGTTTGTCACCTAACTTGCTACGTGAACTAAATTGATCCATTGTATTTTTGTAAAGATTTGTTTGAATTTCTCGAAGTATTATTACTGTTATGAGTGCCTTAATATGCAACCAAAAGTATTATTATTATTATGTAAATTGATCAAGTTTGTGTGTATTTTAAAATACTTGTGAATGTCCGTCCAACTAGAATTGTATATATAAAGTTTTCTATGAACTATCTTCAACTGCCTTAATAATGACTGGTTTATTACATATTCGCGTAAGGTTTTATGTATACTACCAGTGTAAATAATATACGTATAGTGCATGTTGAAAGTATTTCATATAAGTAATTAATTATTACTATTTAAATTATAATTATTAACTAACTTAAAATAATACTCATTTTGTAAATATTAAAATGTATAAGTAACTTCATTTATTTCTGGAGAATACAATCATGTAAGATGCTGAACTGTCAGTTCCCAATTATATATTTGTTACAAAATATAAAGTTTCAAACTTGCTCATGGTTTTATTCACTTTTTTTGTATTGTTTGGGTAATAGGAAGTACAACCGCAAATAAAGATTTATAATACCAAGGGGAGATAATTATGTTGTGACATGGTAAGAAAGTACCACAAAACCACTAATTTACATGAAACAGCAAACATGATGAAATAATTACTAAATAAAAACATCTAATGTGCGCAGGAATATAAAGGAGACGATAAGAACTGGATACCTATGCATAAAAGTAAATTTGAGTTGTGACCGTTACACAACAAGCAAAGCTGAATCTCCGTGCAAGCCATTTGTTGTTCTTTTGATACTCTGTTCATTCATTATTTAAGTACGAGATTGTACAAACAGCGAAACATTTAGGTAAAGAAATACTCTCTACGTTATATAATTCTACTAATTTGTACTGTACCTACAAAGTAGGCCAGACAGGGGCAAGTTGTTGAAAAACCGAAATTTTTAAATAAGTATGCTAGCATTAGACGTTGTTACGTTGTACGCCTACGTCCTAAAAGTACAGCTGACGATATCGACAGAGGCACGGCTCTTAGCTGCGCGGCGGCAAATGAAACTAAACTAACTGCCGACCGCGAGCGTCACTCGAATAAAATATACGTATCCGCGCTGCGCAGCGCAAGTCGTCATCAGTTTGTGAGACGGTTACGCGATTCTTTTGCCACCAATGGTACCAGGCAATAAGCAACGGAAAGGAGTTACGTATTCTGATCACTCAACATGTTCATACGCTCCTATATTAAAAATATTCCATTCCATGCGACAGAATGATTTGCCATCTCGCTTGACTGCAGCCAATTCTTCTAAATAGAATGAAAAGCAGTATAGGCCCTCTTATTCTTGCAATGTAATTAAAGTCAAGTAAGGAGGAATGCTACTCGACGCAAGAGGACTCTCTTCTTTCCGTTAAGAAAAGCGCCATCTAAAAGAATGAAATAATACTTTTTAACCATAAACCATTCTTGGTAGTTCTTTACATTTGAATATAGATGTCGTTAGCGTATTGCTGTGGGTTGTTTTATTATAATGAAAAAATTTATAATGATACCTACTTAAAGTATAAAGATATTTTCACTTGTGTAAATCGTTATTACGAAATATTTTTTTTCAGTAAACTAAACTTACCTCTTATAACCTAAACTAGTAACAACTAACCAGTTTGATTGAAATTTTAGATATTTGGATGGCACGTGTACGATCTGAAGTAGCAATCTAGGGATTACATTATACCCCAGTAACTTCACGGGCCAACGGCCGCGGGCAGAAGCTAGTCGCAAAAAATATACGTGTTATCTGTTTTATTCCGTAAACATCACAAACGCAGGATTGTCTAATCTAATTCACATTTACCTACTACTAAAAATTACATGTGTAAATAAAACTATTTATAAAAATTACGTTTTAAATAGATCCACACTGTTTCTTGGCAGCACTCAATCATTCGCATGAGTTATCTCATTCAGCTCATTTGCGCAGGCGAGTCGCGCGGAAAATTATTTCTTTTCATATCCCCATTTTTCATGTCTTACTTGCGTACTTACTAATGCTCAATCTGTGGCATTGTTTAAAGTTTCGAGATGGGAGTTTTTACATTTTCGTATGTTTGCTTTCTTTGATTTTCTTTCTTAGAATATTTTTCTTGAATTCGTAGTCGTGTTTATTTTGTACAAATTAAGGGAATACTTATTAACGTATACTTATGTAGATATGTTTTACTTTAGGTAAAGTCCTGTATTGACGGCCCCGTACTTAAGTTGCTGGTAGCAACTTAGCAAGTCTTAAAAATAGAAGCATATAATTTTGTGCAATGAGCCGAAGTTTGTTCTTGGGTCTAGGATCTTTGTATTTTCTGTGTGTCTATGCCACCTGCGACAAAGAATCCTAATGAAGGGCATCGCATCAGTTTGTAAAATTATCGTATTTTTTATCAAGCTAATGTTATCGCTAATATTATACATAAAGTACTTTTCATTTAACTCGAAAATCTGACGGACTGAATAGTAACACAATACCTAAAATCGCGTAACGTTAAGAAAATTGTGCCATAGAAATAGTTTCATCTACATCCCCGATTTAGACATTAGACGATGACATTTAGACGATTTAGGCCGATTTTACTTGAAGAAATAGTTATGGAAGTACACACAAATTGGTGAGTAACGTGTGCTCCAGTATTGAACCGAACCGGTGTCATTCAAATTGAAAGTGCAATGTATTTCATTCACTGCACGCTCTATAAAATGAAATAACTAAAGTTACACTTACATATATGACTGAAACAGTTTTAATCAAGCAAAAGATAGATAGATAGATAGATAAACACTTTATTGCACATTACACCAATAAAATAGAAAACACAAAATATTGAGGTACAAAAAAACAAAATAAATGTACAATCGGCGGTCTTATCGCTTATAGCGATTTCTACCAGACAACCTAAGATCGAAAGAAATACCATGTAAATATGTTGCTGGTGTTATAATCTAATAATAGAATAAAATTCAAACAAAGAAAAAAAAATATAACAAAACAGTGTGTTTACAATATAAATAATACATAACAATACAATTCTTACACTATAAAGAATATAAAGACTTATTGATGACGAAAAGAAGTGACGAAGCGAATTAAAAAAATAAAAAAAAATAAAAAAAAAATTAAAAATACAGCAAAGTTTATGAGGATATAGAACATTTATCAAAGTAAAAGATCTTAAGTCGATTCTTAAAAGTATGTAATGTCTGAGCGTGACGAACAGACTCTGGTAACAAATTCCACAGTCGAACAGCTTGCACTGTAAAGGAGTCAGTGTAGAACGAGCTACTGTGGGATGGAATTTCTAGCATAAGATTTTCTGATGAACGAAGATATCGGGAGTTGGAGCAATGGAGAAATTTAAAACGTTCCTTTAAATATGCAGGAGAAGAAGGATTGAATAGAATGTTGTAAAGAAGAGTTAGTATATGAGTATTCCGGCGAAGACGGATAGGAAGCCACTTGAGCTTTGAGCGAAATTGAGAAACATGGTCATATTTGCGAAGACCATAAATAAATCTAATAGAAAAATTTTGAAGGCGCTCAAGTTTGTCTAGCTGGTCCTCTCTGAGATCTAAATAGCAAATATCTGCGTAGTCAATAATTGGAAGCAAGAGGGTCTGTGCTAGCGCAACCTTAGTAGCAGTTGGTAGAAAGTTGCGCAATCGATTTAAAGACGCCGCTGACGCAAACATCTTACGACTTACTGTCTGCAACTGTGGATCCCAAGTCAGGTTTTGATCCATGATAACACCTAGATTTTTTATTTCTTTACTGTACGGTACAATGGTTCCGTCAAAAACTACAGGAGGCAACGTTGTAAAGTCGATTCGAGATATCATGCGAGTACTTCCCACAATCATCACCTGCGTTTTGGACGGATTGACTTTCAGACCGTATACTTTACTCCATTCAAAAATACGGCATAGGTCATCGTTTGTAATTTGTATGGCAGTAGATACATCATGCTGCGGTGCTTGAAAATATATTTGTAGATCATCTGCGTACAGATGGTATGCAGACTTAAGATTTTGGGAGATAGTGTTTATAAAAACAGCAAAAAGAAGAGGGGACAGGACACCACCTTGAGGAACACCGGCAGTCATACTACTCCAAGACGAAAAATAGTCACCCAGGCGTACACGCTGCCGCCGTCCAAAGAGATAACTTTGAAACCAACGAATCACCGGTGGTGAAATGTTAAGTGAGTGAAGCAGAGCCAAGAGAATATCGAAGTCGACGGTATTAAAAGCATTACTAAAATCAAGTAATGTCAGCACAGTCACGTTGCCATTCTCCATACCGAGCCGAATGTCATCTGTAATTTTCACTAATGCTGTGACTGTGCTGTGGCCGGATCGGAATCCAGACTGAAAAGGGTTAAGGAGACTATTTTTTGTGAGGTATGAATTTAGTTGATTGTGGATCAGACGTTCAAGTGACTTGGAAAGAAAAGGGAGACTGGAAATTGGGCGATATTCATAGAACGATTTAGGATTCGGTTTTTTGGGAAGAGGAATGATTTGGGCTTCCTTCCACTGGTCAGGGTAATCTCCACTGATAACTGAATAATTAAGGATATGAGTGAGGATGGGCAGAAGGATGTCAAGGATAGGAATAATCATGTTACGACTTATACCGTCGACTCCCACTGCGTTAGAAGCGATAGATGTAATACTCATCTTAACTTCACTTTCAGTGAATTCGCTAAAGAAGAAAGGAGGAGAGTCAAGAGTTGGTTTTGCGGAAATAAGATTGAGAGTTCTGGATTTATCTGATACAGCACTATGAGCCATGGATGCGAAGTGACTATTGAGGGAATTAATATCCAGATCGTTAGAAAGTGACTGTTCTCGCGATTTACCAACTCCCAATGACTTTAGAAAACGCCAGACTTTAGCAGCGTCCTCGTTTTCGACAGACCGATGAATATGCCGGCGTTGAGCATCCCTGCAAACCATATTACAGCGATTGCGGGCACGAACGTACTTAGCTTTGTTGTTGTCTGTTGCATGACATTTGTATTTACATTTTGCAACCGCTTTTTTGTACATCAACGATTTAATGTCGTCAGTCAGCCAGGGAGCTGGGAGATGCTTAATTTAAGTAAAAGAACATCAAACTTTTAATAAGAAAATTACCAAGGTGACAGAGTGTAGAGGAGGTATGGTAATGGCCTCCCCGTCCCCGCGGCACTTGCTTTCACGGACCACTGGGCTGATCATAATAAAAACGCGCGCCGTCGCCTTCTCGCTGAAGTTTGACCATAAATTCTCTGGTCGCATACCACTCGCCTTGGGCTCTCCAGACCCCACGATCTGCTTTTAATATAATAATAAATATCACTGTATAATAATGCATCGTTATTCAGAAAGGTGTAGTAATACTCATTAGTTGTGTAGGATTTTAAATAATAAAATACAGGAATTATATTAGGTCAAAATATAAAACAAATGCGTATAAAATGGCACTTTGGATCAATAAAAGGAACAAATGGATCATCGAGTTTTGAGAGGGTATCTTTCATCACCTTATTAATTGCTTCTTGTATTTTGATGAACTAATTACAATTAATCAAAATCATCAAAATTCATTTCTGTTTTTGAAGTATTATGTAAGTCTAGCTTTTACCCGCGGCTCCGCTCGCTTTAATGTTGATTTTATCGACCATTTCTGGTTGTCAATCGATACAGAAATTATTAACGAAAGTGTTTTTTTTTTTACTATAACCGTTTCCAGGGTCCATTTATCTCTATATCAGAATTCATCACAATCGATTTGAGAATCGATTAAGCGGTTTGGGCGTGAAAGGGTAACAAACAAACAAACTCACTTTCGCATTTATAAGTTAGGATTATATTGGTGGAATCATGAAATATTATCATAAAATAAAATTTGTGTATAAAAAATTGCTGTCTTGACATTTGTTACTAATTCAAATATTGTTTCATTATATACTTCTGATACTAATTCAAGTATTGTTTCATATACACTTCGGGACAATTAACGTCCTTGTATATATAACATATACTTATTTGACAACCGATCTACACTTTTTAGACTCACCTACACTATTTTTTGCGAAGTTTTTTGCGCATTGTTTTCCCCGAGGGGCTAAGACCATTAAAAAGGTTGGGCGATATTTTATGCGATTTTAAGTGTGTAACGGTTATAATATCCGTTTTATTGTAGGTGAGATGAATTACGAAGGCAGAGGTCGCTCCTGTTTGATTTGCGGTTTATTGATATAATATAATTATTCTAAAAAGAAAAACCTTACTCTAATTGTAAGCGTGGAATTTGGTTCAAATGGTTTGTTATTATATTACTAGGGGACAGTAAAAAAAAAATGTAGCGTGTATTAGTGAGTTTTATTACGAATCACCTGAAAATGGCGAAGGAAAGCGTAAAGCAATATGTAAGGGTTAACTGCCAAGTTGCAGTTAACCCTTACATAACGTAGTAGTAACGGGTGATCAATATGTACATAGCTTCTATGCCCATGGCCCACGATGATACTCATAATAAACAAACGAATTATAAATCTTACTAATATTATAAATGCGTAAGTTTGGATGGATGGATGTTTGTTACTCACGCCAGAACGGCTGGATGAAATTTGGCACAGAGATAGCTATAGTCTGGAATAGTACATGAGCTACTTTTTATCCCGGAAAAGCGCATTGTTCCCGTGGGATGCCTTATTCACCGCGGGTGAAATACATAAATAATAACTATTAGTGGTCATTTCACAGCGCTTCACAGTTTGTATCATGGGAACCAGACAACTGATATAATACTTATACGGCTTTTTTTGTAAATGAATACATATCCAACACCCAGGAACAGAACAAACATTTATGTTCATCACACAAATGTTTTTCCTGGGTGGGAATCAAACCCACGACCTACAGCGCAGAAAGCAGAGTTACTATCAACTGAGCTATGAGGCCAAACAATATATGAATTGATTAATAATAGGATTTTTTTTTATGACAAATTTGTGTTTTGTGTAATTCTTGTGTATATTCCCTTATTCTAATCTTCTATCATTATGAAGAATAAGTTGTAATTTCTCGGTCATATCCGTCACGGCACAAGTGGCACCCGATCACCCATCCAAAAGGGTTAACTTTGAAGTATCATTGCCATTAGTAAATGGTCAAGTACAACCCCGGCCTCCCTAAATGAAGACCGATCTCTGTAACTGAATTATTAAATTGACGTCATTTGTTAAGGGATATTTCATTTAAAATTAACCGACAAAATGGAATTAATTTTCAATACGCAAACATGAATTAATTTAACTAATAAAAAAACTTCTAATTGTTAGGTTATATTTAGGTGTACTGTACATATATTCAAAATGGAAATTATTATAGTGATCATTAATAAATTATTTTTTAATTGTTTAGTGTACCTCTGCCCTAGATATAAAAGAGAATAATTGACATAAATACCGGCGATAAGCTCACCACATTTAAAGTCTAAGTTCCCACGATTGTATTACTTACAGACTGAAAAGTGGTATATTGAGGCTCCCTTTGAGGAAAAGGGCGCGACTCTATATGTATAAGAATGTATTTAGACATTATGTTTTGGTGATAGCTACCTTCTGTATCGTCAATTAAGTATTTATTGTTATTTATGATCGTACATGATCATGGTGAATACATGTTTCGAAAACTACAAGCAGTAAAACATGTGCCTAGTAATCTAGGGAGGTAAAGCCACCAAACCTGAATAAGTATCTATCGATACCTACCGATACACGATTAAGGGGTGTAGCCATGCGAGATCTGGATTTTCACATACCATCACCACTTTTGTTGCAAGGTTTAAGAGCAGTAGAACTCTCGCCAAGTTCGTTGGGGAAGTACAGCCACCATGCCCATTCCTGCCGCCAAGCAGTAACGCGTTCGCGTTACTGTGATCCGATTTGAAAGGTTGCCGGAGAAATTACAGGCACAAGAGACATTCCACCTGCACGTCTCAGAGTTACGGGCGCATACGATGCGACTTGAGACTTGTCGTACCTAATAAGGGAGGACCCAAGTCGCATCGGTTGTTATGGGCAGAGGTTACCACTTAACACCAGGTAGGCCGTCGGCTCGTTCCGTAACTGTATCACATAATAAAAGCATAGGGCCATCTGCTCGATACAAAACTGTATTCACATAAAAATTCCCTACCAACTTCATCCCCCATTCTTCGACAAACAAGCGCTTAATGAAGAAGAAATACCCAAAATCATTAATTAAAATTTTCCAATTAATACAATTTTTGAAATGAATTTGCGAACGACTAAAATTGACACTTATTGCTCGAGTTTAGTCAAGAAAAACCAATTAATCACGTAGCTGTGTCCAATAAATCCCCTACGAAGTTTAATTATTTTCTTATGATTTTAATTTTTGCGTTCCACACTGGCCCTCCCCCAATCACGGATTATACATCTGTCTCCTCTCAAGGGAAAATGGGTACAAGTGTCCTGCAGAAAGTTTAGCGAATTATTGAGTACTCACATTGATCTAAGATGTTTCTACTACTTTTTTTCTATAACGTAGAATTCGGCCTGATATTCATGAACTTTGTATTAAATAGTTTATTATCGTTTCTTTGATATTTTCTAATTAACCCTTTGATAATTGAATATAAATTATAATATAAAAACCATCTTCAATATCTGACTAAATACATCTATAATATTCTGATTCATTTCAAAATTGGAATGTTTCTAAGATTATATCCGCATTGGCTCAACCTCCTCTACTGAAGAAGATCCACTGTCTCCACTCAATATTTTTTTGTCTCAATTTGGTACCTTCATTAAAGTATCAGAAAGATAATTAATACTACTTAAATGTTGTTTAATCTTTGATAAAGCTTATTATGGGAGGTATTAAAAGATATTTTTTAATGTTTAGGAGAATGTAGCCGGATCTTTGTTTAGATAAAGTTAGTTTAATAGTTGTTTATCGAGGGTAGCTTCGTCCAGTGCTGGACATACGCCTCTTTCAAGTAATCGCCAATGAGTCCTGTTTTCAGCCAGATTTTGCAGTCGTAGCCTTGCCTGGGCTGGCCAGTGAGTGCCCTCCACTATCATTGCAAGTAATAGGATGATTGGTGGACAATTCACACAGCGCCATCTAGCCCCTAACTAAATATAGTACTATGGGAAGCAGACAACTGATGGAATACATATACACTTTTTTTTATAATACATATAAACACCCAGACGCAGAGAAACATCTTTGTTCGTCACACAAATGTTTGTCCTGGGTGGGAATCGAACCAACAAAGTACAGCGTAGAAGGCAGAGTTACTACAACTGAGCTGTGAGGCCTGTCAAAACTATGTTTACGTATTCGCGAATTTCAGTCCAGAACTTTTACACTGAATACCTTTTGCTTGTAAATCTACCTGTTATAATCAGCTGGGTGCGTATAACGGCATAAGGATTATCAAGAACGCATGCATGCGCACGAATATACGAGTGTGTAAAAATCTGTTACATTTTCATGGGTGTTGCTAAACTTAGTTTATTATTATGCCGACGTGTTGAATGTAAATACTCCATTACCTCACGCCTTACTTACTTACTTACCTTACGCCTCATGTAAATCGATTGTGTCATTTTTAAAATACTAATTATAACTTAAGTCATTTGATTAGATGATACACATCTTTTCTGAAAAATATTCTGACATGTTAATTACAAATGAAAATGCGATCGCTGGAACGTTTGTATATATAACACAGGCATTATATAATAAAGAAAGGTGTTTTCCCCAATTTTTCTCAAACACTTAAGTGGAATTACTTAGAGTGTAACGAATTTAGCGGATATTAAAAAGTTTAACCCGTCCACGTCCGGTGAAGTTAATATTGACGGGGACCAGATGGATACAAAGGGGGTTCAAAGGGGGTCTTCAAAAGAATTCAAAACGGTGACAAAAAGGCGTAAAGAATCACGGGGAAGGGGTGAAGTAACTTATGCGGCAAAGAAAGAGTCAAGAATTAGCAATACCGCTTGACAAGTGGGGAAGTGGAGGCCGGTCTTGTGGGTTCTGCGCTGTAATACAGAAGTAACCTGTTTATTAATTTAGATATTAGTCAGTTATTAAAATGTAACACATCTTTGAGACTTATTCTCACTCTGAGAACTCTAGAATATAGGCTCGATATGTTTGCTCTATCGTTATGCAAAATAATAATAATAAATATTAATTTTTATTTTATTACAGGTGAGCAATAAGTTATATGGAATACTTCTGACCTAAATGAAAACTTGCCAATATCTAGGCACGTAAAAATTCCCTTATAATAAAATAAACATCAATTTAATAATAGTGGCGGCTTATACATCGTTTTTATAGAACATTTAATATTCACATAAAAAATAGTAAATTCTATTATACAAAAATATAATAAATTCTATTATATTTTTATCTGGGTCCATCTGGTGCTGTGTGCACCGTGCTCGTAGTTTCTGGTGCCCATCATGGCACAGGGAATACTTGTTGGTCGCAGAATAATTAAAGGTCAGGTCCGGATCAGGTAGGTATTTTAAGAGTGATATTTTTAATCATAAAATATTAACTGAGTCCAAAGATTAGTAAACATTTCCATTGTGATTTTGAACGAACCTGCCCATATAAGCATAGATGTATCAAACTTTAATTGTTGTTTTTGAATAAATAGTTTGACGTAACAATGCTACAAAGGGTTCAATTTTTATGTCTAAAGAACCCTAATAAAAGGTGACGGCCAAGACTGTTTACGGGGTGGCAAGGGGGACCTTAATTAAAGGCTTTCGTGGACTTTTCGCCATGCAATTTGCTAAAAGACAAGAATTATTTTTATTGAAGTCATCACTAATTTCTGTAGGGTGGATCCTTTGTTTGGCCGAATGGTGGTTAATTGTGCGGGTTTTCGGCTATGATTTCCCATCACTTGTTCTGCCATGATTATTTTAATCGCCTTTTAGAAAAATCTGTGCAAGCATTTTAAATGATTTTAATAAAAATTTCGTCTTGAGTTTCTAAGTACGGTATAATAAGACTACTACCTCATGAATTTGATAAAAATAGTACCCACATTGGGACACCTTTTTTACATTCATATTTCCTGGTTAAAGGTTAAAATAATACTACATACGTGAATTATAAATTATCAGCGTAATCAAGTAATCCTTGGACCTAAACACATTCTCCTAGTAACCCCCATTCTTATAAAGTTATGTAAATATCTAAAACAAAGTCTCAATCAAAACGAAATTTCACAATTATTCACAAGGGACAGAAAAAAATGTAAATCAGAATTGGAATGTTTAAAAAAAGTTGTTTGTAAGACCGCTATTGTAGGGACAAGGAATGTTTAATCTATTTCCTCAGCCTATTAATATTCAGAGCTCGGCCGGTCTGGTTCATCTCCTCGCCTATTATTGGTCGGTCGAGGCTTTGATTTTGAAGCTAATTACCTCCTCGGTTCCATTTGGACGTGTTCCGGTGGAAATGGTAATGAGAATATTTTAGTTGCGGTATTCATGGAAATGAGATTTGATGAACTTTCTACTCTGGCCTGCACTTATCTGTTCAGTGTGACTTAAATTAAAAACCATATTAAATTCTCCATATCGTTTTCTATCCAATGATACCAATCCTACTAATATTATAAACGTGAAAGTTTGTTTGTGTTTGTTACACTTTCACGCTAAAACGGATGAATTTGGATGGGATTCGGAAATAAAATAGCTTATATCCTGGATTAACACATAGGCTACTTTGATCTCGGAAACTGCAGTGTTCCCGTGGGATGACATATTCACCGCGGGTAACACCGCGGGGCGCAGCTAGTATTCCATATATCGATACACGCTGTAGTTTTTTATTTCATTAGTTCCATGTATAGAGAACCCTAAATGTACGATTTTTGTTGTACTTTTGCTGCATTATACGGTTCAAACGTACCTTATAAGGATGCGAAAATTCGATGCCAGGCAGCCAGATGTGGCCCAACCCTTAAAGGAAAGCTTCACGCCGGTCACCCCTGTTATCTTAGTAAGCACTAAGCACAGGTACTGTTAGTTATTCCTTGTCATAGGTCAAGTAAACACCCATAATGGTTCTACCCGGAATTATCATTTGCCGGATATTGAATATATTACGGTACTGTGGACCAGGAGCTGTGTATATTTTCTAATTTTCCTTGTACTGCTTTTCATAGCAATGCGCTGAGATGTGTGTGAAAGTTACAGGTCTCTTAATCAAAAGTTGGATGGATCACTTTTTTATACTGAAAGATATACTTTTTTAGCATCCCTCATAGATTCTGACTGACATCAAAGTATATGGAATTTTATTTTAATGAGAACAATAGAGCGGGTATTTACAGTACCAAGCCACTCAAATTTTTGACAAAACAAGCCTAGTTTTTATATTTTTTACATTAGAAATTGTTACTTTTTCGAATGAAAATATAAGTGAAATGTAGAAACTAAAGTTGATTTCAGAGCTTATAATTTACTCACCGTACTATTGTCCGTCACATAACAAACGTATTATAATCACAGCCTCTCGGACTAACATTGGCAGATGCAAAGTGTATTTGTGTAATTGCCAGGGTTCTTGGATCATCGGGCCGTGGTTATGGAAATAGACAAGATCCTGTTGTCCCCTGCAATTTATGGTAGGTAACTATTGGTTTAATAATAATGCAACCACGTTCTAATATAAACGAATGGCAAAAGCCTCATGTAGTTGTTTTCCAGACCATTCACACGAAGGAAATTGTCCTAAATAATTAAATATATATCCATTTTTGTCCTTTATAAGAAACACAGACGCTCTACAACTTAGACAGGTTAGATATGGGTTTTTTTAATGGTGCCTTGCATCTCTGCCTCATATCCATAAACAAACGTTCGGTACATTCGATAACAAAATAAAAAGAACGAAGATAAACACAGCGGAAACAGAAAGGTGAATCGGAAGTGAACTTTGAATTTGATATTCAAATCACGAGACTTTCGCACCGCAAGTCGCAAACATCAAACAATATTGACTGGAGAATACTGGAGATAGTGAAGTGTTTTTAAATAAATGCTTTATTCCTTCTCAATACGCGGTAACTTTTCCGAATAATAGATTCAGGCAAAATAAAAATCAAATACTTTAACCCAACCAGTATAATCTTATGAACACCTAAAGTAAAACATTGGAATACGAATGTAGATATATGTACACTACATATATCTATGAAGCATTTAATTCGGAATTTCCATTACTATTACAACCTGGATTTATTTTTATTTATTTGTAAATAGTGACCAAATATTAATGAAATTAACCAATAATATTTTTACCTCATTATTGACGAGTACCTGGGGAGAATATCCTCAAAAGCTATAACTTTTTAGGTACTGATATCGTCCAGGTATATCCATATTTGATAAGATGATGAAACTGAAGCCTCACATTCCCAAAAACCATCAAAATTGCATAAATTAAATTTAAAGAAAAAAATAAAAGCAATTATTTATGTTAGGGAGGCAAAATTATCGAGCTTTTGGTAAAATCAATATCAGTCTATAATTACATAGTATTTGACCGATATTAGTGTTACCAGCATTTTATCTATCCTAGTTTCAAAAACCCATAAAAATGCAAAATGGCCACTCTCAGCATATTTTATAACTAAAATACGGGATAATCTATAAATATCGCCGTGACACTTTCGCCCTCGAGAATTCCAGTGACAATATCTCAGTCTTTGTGTAAAATTTATGTACACCCTACATACTGTAGTACTGTAGTATATGAGCGTAGGGAGTTATTAAAATTATAAACAAATAAAATTATTCCGCGCGCACCCTTATGGTGAAATTCGTGGTTTGAATTCAACATAAATCTGCACACATATTCGTATTTATTTGGTTAATTTGTTTTCAGAGCAGATTCTCGTCCTTGAATTCACTGCTGATGGGCAGCCCGCTCTACCTGATAGGATAGGATAGGAGTAGGTATCCTCTCCCAACAGCAATAAAACATATCTTCCCCCAACAGAAGTAAAAGTAAGAAAACTTAATCGCATCCAGAATGAAACATATGTTTCAGGAGATCATGTAAATTTCACAGCACCGCTTTCAAACTGGAACATGTCTAGATGCAATACAATAGAAAGTCGATAACCTACGCGAAACATATATAATGAAATAGTTAATATAAGTGCTTGAGTAAAATGCGTTCGCATGATAGCATTTTCATGTCATCCAGATAAACATTTTGTTTACCAAATTTTATAATAACCAAATTATAGTGAACTAAAATTTTATTTATTTTCTGTGCTTGTAGCTGTTTTATAATATATACCTATATTGATATTCATTAAGTACTTAAAAAAGTTACAATTGATGTCAAAAAAGGAACAATAATTATTTTAGATTATCTGCATATTCCGATTTCGTCTCATCTTAGTGAACTGGTTTATGAATAAATATGATTTGTTAAACCATACTCCAAAACCGTCTTCCTAACATTAAAATCACATTACCATCTCCAAAATCTCTGAGATAAGGTATGGAGAAAAACCAATTTCCGTTTTTCCGTTCGCATGTCGACGTTCTTCATACATCGATACCTTCCCTTTATTTTATATTAAAGCGATAAACATGTCGATTGGTATATTCGTGCTTGGCCGCCCTCCTCGCCATCTCGGGGGTCACACTGAAACAATAAAATAAGAAAGGATTAAATTGTTATAGCCTTTAAAATTCTAAAATGACGTGGTTTTGCAGTTAACATATAGTGTTGATTTTAACCAAAAAAATGTCTTACACGAAAATCTATCCTATCATTTATGAATTCTGACCTGAGTTTATTATTGATTCGGGCAAAATCATCGTCTTCAACTCCAACTTGCACCGCAATTTTTGCAATGATTCAGTTACAACCTTTCTGAATTGATTATAGCTAAACAATATTTGTTACTAAATACATGTAGGTACTCAGATATAACAATCGAATGATATAGCAGCGAGCCTCAAAGCGCTCAAGCGATGTTAAGGAATGAATATTTAAAGCTTTCACAGTAGTGCTTTCCATCTGGTAGCGTAACCTCGCTTCAGATATGCAAGTCATGAGAAAACGCTTATCACGGCTTAGGCCCGTCTGAAGATAGAGAAGACAGATAGAGGGATGTGTAACATATTGCCCGATCCACGGCATGTTTCATAACATATTAATTCTATTAATTCTAAATATGACTACGCAATTTTATCTCATATTTGATATAATTGTAATATAATATATAACAAAATACTTTTTCCAATATATTTGTCTGCGATACAGGCCCGGCATAGTTTAATCATTCGTCACATTTCATCACATAACCAAATTGCATTACTGATTAAAAATATTAATTTGTGTTAATTTAGTACAATATAAATTAATTAATAAGAAGTTAATAATTATTAATTTAATATATAGGATGGAGATCCTATATATTAAATTAATAATTATTAACTGGCGCTGGCGACCTGAAATTAATACAGAATTTGTGTGAGCCTGTACAATAATAATAAATCCTGTTTAGAAATAAATTAGGATTTAAATTAAATGGCAGTGATATTGTATTGCTAAGTGTAAGGTGCTCTTGCTAAATTCACACTTTCTTGTTGGTCATCATTTATAAGATAAATATCTTGATGATAAGAAATGTCGATATTAGCGCTTCTACTCCTTTCCACACCTTTCTGGTTATTGCCGTAAGAGCCACTTTCCCGTTAATGCAGTTCCTTCACCATAAATTAAGTGCTGACCACTCGATCCCCTAGGGTTGGCACGTCAAGGGTATCGGACACTTCGACAATAGCATTAAAAATGAGTTCCACCAACTGTCAGCTCTGATGAATCGCTTCACTGCTTCGCGATAAAGTAGCCGTTATTTGCACAATTCTGTTTTCTATCAATCAGAGGTTGAAAGGATTTCCCGTCTTGATCCAGATGGTGGTAACCCTGCAAGGAAAATAATATTTAATAAATATGTTTTTGTGTAATTTGTTTCGTTTTATTCATAAGTACATATCCTACACTTGATTTAGATTTTCAGTAGTAAATAGGTTTTAACAATTGTAAAAAATTAACGTCATTTTGACTGAGAAGTTCCAGTTTAATCATTAGATTTCATCAGATTCATCAGATAATCATAGATTTAACGCATTCCTTCCCGTTATGCGAATGATTATGCAGTGAAATTAGTAATCAATCTGGTGGAAACATTATACACTTGCTTTTGTTTTCTTGTTTCAAAGGAATGTACCCTTTAAATTGACAAACACATTACCAAACTAAGGAGTTTAGAATTAATGAAATTTCCAAGTCACTCGTGTTTTTATTGCATACAGAGTGCGTTCATTGCTGAATCTCATTAGGATCCTTCCACGTGCTCAATTGTCGTGACAAATCGCACTCATAAACTCCGTGTGAGTTCTCTTCCTTAATATGCACTCCTGGTACTTATTCTCAAAACTTTTCGAGTAATTAAGAAGCTTGTGAACAAGATGGGTTTCTTGTTCCCTCTTGTATATATATCATTATAATATCAACTTTTTAAATTAACCTGGATTGTTTATTTATTATGTCAAATATTTTAGACCAATAATAGTTTCGTGTTTTTCAAGTTAAACAACGTATTAGATTTTTACGAAGTATTTAGATACAAATTTTAGAGACTTATGTGGCAAGTAAGGTGATCTGTGTCCACAATTGAATTGGCTGACGGCTTTTATTCAAAATAGTTTCCTTGTTAGTCCAAAAAAAGTTGTTACTGATACTGCTTCAGTATAGCTGCAAAAAAGTTTAAGATACGTTTTTATATTGACATTTAAAATATACCAAGTAGATTAATCGTATTCTTTAGAAACCCACACATTGTATCTTAAATTGTCAAAACATTTTAAGAAAATATGTGACTAAATAATGTATTCTTACACCGGCCCCAAGTTTTTTCTAGCATCGACATCAATTATAAACAGACGCCTCCGTCGCCGACTCAAAATAAACACTCAATGTTTTCCTTTAATTAGCATATCACTGTTGTCTTGTGCGCCCCGTTGTTCTTCATTTCCATATGTAAAAATGATACGAATCCCGGTTCTGCAATATTGCGTATTCTGGGAGCAATATGTGTCGCAAGGAGCGCACCCCCGAAAATTATACGGTATTAATTTGGCATATTAATTTCGCCGTAAAACTCTGGTTGCGACAAGGAATTTCAAGTTTCGCGTCCCAAGCGGCCGCGTTTACACAATCGCTTGTTCAACACGGGGCCTTTATGGGCCTACAGCTATAGGAATACCTATGGCCCCTCCCGTATGTGCTATTGCTAATAACGGAGTTGTAAAACCCTTCGTGCAGTACATTGTTGTTGCAATGTTTAATTAACGTCAATTTTAGATTTACACTAGCTTTGTTTCTTGGGATAGTGTCTACGCGATTTTTTCGATTATTTTCATGGAGTGTAATCTGTGGTCATTGCTAGTATGATGCTACTTTGTTTTAAGAACTGTTCTATTTATGATAACAGAGAGGTTAATATACCTTGTTGCCGAAAGTGGTTTATACCCGCAGTACAATAATTTATTGTATTATTAAAATGTTCCTGGTGGGTATCGACGGACAGTTATGAATTTTTGAATTTATTATTCTACTTTTTCGTGAAGAAATGTCTTACGTTTTGAGTAAGCCGAAATAAATTAATAACGAATTTACCATATACAAATATTTTTTCAATAATAGCTTTCAAACTATATTGATGAACTTTATATCAATAAACCGTAAAGTTTTCAGTTTATGTTTCAATCCAAATTAACCGAGCTAACAATATTTATTCAGTCTATAATAACACCAATAGTTTGTGTTACTCAGTATTTGATAACAGATGTATGAATATGACCGTCGATGGCAAACAATTAGAGGCAAGTTAGGGGAATGCCGATTAAGTTATAACCTGATGTATGCGGGCGGGTAACCTGAGTCAGGAAGATTAAGATTCATCGGGACGGAGACCCTTACATGGAACAAATATTGTTCAGTCATGCCACAGGGCACGGATTTAACCAGTATCCCAACATACACAATGTATTTCTTGACTGTGTAATTGAGAATAAGCCAATTTGATGAAGACCTTTAATTTGAGTCCTCGTCAAAACTGTACCTACGAAGCTCATTTTTATAATTCTCTATATAATCAGTGTGAATAAGGTTGCAGTTTCAAATTCCTTTTAGAATTTTTGGGCATTTAGTTTTTTCGATTATTTCTCTTTTTCTCTTGACACTCCAAGCTACTTAGGTATATTTTATTTTTTCCAACTTCCTATAAAACACGTTGGTTACGTCTGTTTTAGAGTATCTATTGATAAATTTCATCCTCAGAATAATATAACTCAGGAATCTTAAATAAGTAATATTAATAATAATAAATCAAATTTATTTTCTCTCATAAAGACAGGTATATACAAAAGTACATCTAAAATGTAAATATTTAATCTGCTTTGTGAAAGACTGGTGCCTGAAGTAAGTTTGTCTAAACCTGTGACACAGGACACCGGAAATATATATAGAAATATATATATAAATTTAATGAATCTCAAAACTTTTAAGATTTTTCTTCATGTCACCATTTGGTGATACTTTTACCCATTATATATGATACACTACATTACTTGGAGGACATAATATCGGTTTATCTACCTTGGACCCCAATACTTTTACTCATGGCCTTACGCATGTATGCAAGTGTACAGGCACAAGTCGAAATACTGTGATATTATTAAACTACCTACACAGAAACAAACATTGTATCGCTGTTGTCTTGGTGTTTGCCAAAGGTACCGAATGTTAATTTAGTATTCACCCTTGTGGGCCAATATTAATATTTTGGAAGACGGCTTTGGAAGAAAAACATTCATTTGGTATAGCAATTTGTAGATTTGTATTTCTTGATTATATTAGGATAGGATTGAAAATATCGCGTCTATCTTAGCGATAAGTAGTACGCGTGACATTATGTTTTGAATATTACTAAGTTTTAAATCACCATAAGACGATTCATTCTGAACACAATACTGAAAACGTACAAACGAAAAATGTAAAAGCTATTGTGTGTGTTGCTTTTGTTTTATTTCAACATATTCGTACTATTTAGTTACAATATTTAATCAGGTGTTTGACTGTAATTAAAATGTGAAACTAGCAAGAAGTCCTAAGCAGCGTTTCAGGATTGTAGGATATTTTGACAAAATATTTTGAAAGGATTTGCGTAATCCATTGATAAAAACTTGAACGAATCAGGCACAAACAGGCTAGTTAAGTAAAATGTGTTTTTTTTCGACCCTCAAACCGAATTACAATCTAACGGTGACGCTTAATCTACGGAAACTAGTAAAGGGAGGATTGTCACAGCTTCAGAAACGCCTCCGGTACATCGCACGCTTGACCGCTGGGATCAACTCACTATTAAAGTTCTAAGAGAGACATTAGCGGCCCCAGGGGACTTAACTACGCTTGATTTTAGGGGGAATTATGGTCACAAAGCTTGATTTTAATAACTTCTTTTTTCAAACTGAGCAAGTTTTTTTCGTGTTGCTGTGTTCCGGTGGAAGGGAGTGGGTGCCGGTGAAATTGCAGGCGCATGAGACGTAACATCCCCGTCTCGGGGTGATAGACGCAACGCAATATGGCTTAAGTTATCTCGTACTTTGGTGGAGAAGACATGAGTCGTATTGCTGTTGTCCATAAGCAGCGGTTACCACTTAACATCAGGTGGGCCGTCGGCTCGTTATATCACCTAAATGTAATAAAAAAAATAAGTTCTTGCGAACTAGTGGTCCTCCGATGATGACTGGTCAGTCGTGCATTTGTGTTACAGCCGTCAAATTAATTCAATATTTTTTCAAATTTTTTACTTATTCATTAATACTAATTATTTGCTGTCGAATAAAGTCTTTGGCTTCCACTACACATAAAATGAAAAATTTTATTTTCTTAAAATACAAAGTTGCGCTCATTACGGTCCAAATGACCCTAATTTGCGAGACTAGCAAAGGGATTTCCCGGAACGCCTTCAGAGCACCTCACCGCTGACCATACTATTAAAGTGCTAAGAGGGGCATTAGTGGTCCCGAGGGGCAAGTCATCCGAATAATTTAACGTTATAATTGTGTGCGGTCTACGTGGGAATCTGAAGAAGCTTTAAGACCACAAAATAATAAGTCTTGCAGGTTTCCTGTTCTGAGATGGTAGAATCAAGTTAATACTTTCGCACACAACGTGAAGTGTTGCATAAGGCTTGTTGGCACCTGATGTTAAGTGGTAATTGTCAATAGCAATACGCCTTGTGTCTTTCTGTAGTTAAAAGTATGGGAAGACCCAAGTCGCATTGTATAGCGCCCATGACTCCGAGACATAGTTCTGTTATTTTCCCGGCAACCACACCTCTCAAACCGGAATACAATAATGTGTAGCTTGGCGGCAGAAACAGGTCTGGCTGCAGTACTTCCCTGCCCCAATTTAATAAAAAGTGTGACAGTTTTTATTTTGTTTTTCCCGTTTCGCCAGTTGAGTAGTATAAATAAAGTATTATATGAATGTAATAATCTTGGAAAGTAGATGTTTTTTAAATTCTTCGATGCATATTATTTTTTTGGTAACGTAGACCACATGCTTTAGTTCTTATAAATTTCTAATGTATCATCAAAATATAACCTACGCGTTTCCAGAAATTTATTTGTCATTAAGTAGGAAAGTTCATAGACAAATATACGAAGTAATGAGTTCGATCCTTCGGATTTTGAAGTTCAATCGAGACTCATAGGTCAAATCTTTAGGAAGGCGTAGCAATAAAGATTTCTAAAAAAAGCACAATGTAACAAAGGCCTAAAATCTTTAAAAAGCCTATTTTTCACAAACTGGGGTCCTCGATAAGCAAGTTAATCCCGAAGACAAATAGAGCACGATCATTGTGACCAGTGTCCAGTGGGGCGTTGAGTGATGCGTTTCTTTTGTCTCGCTCCACCACACCCGAGACAATGTAAGGACGAATCAGCATTGAATCAGCAATTTGTACTTTAAAACTCTCAGACAGTTCTGATAGCCTGGTACACGCTTGGTGATGCGAATAAACAGTTTTGCAAAACAAATTTTGCGCCATGCAAAACAATTTGAACTAAGAAAATATAAATAAATATTCACTGCAATGTCAACCATACCGCACCATAATCGACGATCTTATGACCCCAGTTCTATGATGGTGGTGATTATGTACACAACAAAATAATTTTAGCACATTTCACACATATTTTTCTCTTTGTTTGGAACGAAATACGACGTAATATTAAAAATGGTAAACTAAATTAAGTTGTTTGCCCTATGTTTCAGTCATATTTGAATGGTGGTGCTGTCGATTAAAATTGTGTATTATTACGGAAGTGATTGTATATTTTTAAGTTGGACACTATTAGTGGTCTCTTTTCTTTTTAATTTACTAGGGAAAGGAAAAGATGCATGAATCTAAATTTATTTAAAATTATCTTGATTTACCTTGGAACAAGACAAAGTTTTTCGTTTCTTGCCAGCTCTAAAAGTTCAAAACTCTTCGTAAAACCCAAAGGACAAACGTCTGAATTCCAAATGTCCAGCACATTAAGCACAGACCACAAGGCGGGGGTCGGTTTGTCAATCGGGGCTCCTTTATTTAAAATCATTGCCTATTGTGTCTAAGAAATTGCAGCCCCTATAAATCTGGGTTTAATCAGACCGCTTTTATCCGAAATTAGAATAGTCTAGGAATAATAAGATGTTCCTTCCGTATTATGTGGAATTTATTAAATTTCCTCTAGGTTTTTCAAACAATAACGAGCTACAAGATACAAGCTACCTTGCCACAAAACTTGTGTAACAAAATCCCTAAATCCCCTATTTTATTTCCAGCATTATCGGCAAATCTACCAGGCAAACATGAGACGGGTGGATATTCGCTGAGATTTGCGAACTATCGGATAAATTGACCGGTAATAATAAAATGTAAGGGGTAAGAATGTAGATGGCTATTTAGATAATTGTTGGCTGCGTCCGCACTAACTGGAGGCCAGTGTATTGGAAGATCCGGGGGGTTTTATTGCCATCCGAGGTGGTCATTTATGGAAAAACTATCAACGTCTGGATTGATGACGGGACATTTCTTTGTTTCTCTGGGGCGAGATATTGATGTGTTATTTGACGTCTGATGTATGGCGTTGCCGCCTCTTTGACATTATCGAAGTTGGTATCGGAGTTCCGTGTCAGCATTTTTTAATACTTTAGTCAGTATACACTACGATTGGTTCGCCGGAAGCGTGAGCTATTCGAATCCCGAACTTTCAAACCGAAGGTTGCGGCGTACAATATTGGGAAAAGCATCCTACCACTGAACTGTTCAAAGAAAATATCATAAAGAAACCGACATTTCCTATTACTACAAATGTATGTAATCGTAGAAACAGTATCCAAAACCAAGTACATCAGCAATCTAACCAAATATTATTTCATTTTATAATAAATATATCTCTATGCCTAATACTTACTACACAAATGAACGATTATCGTAAAAAAAAATAAACAGGCTTTTTTGCTAAAATAAAAATTGATACCTACAAATTTTGTCGTTGCTGGACAAAGCGTTACATCGGTTTCGATGGTAAACAATAACTGCGACTTCACCATTTATCGTTTATACTTTCCCACGAAAATATAACCTGCACTATAAAAATGTCTATGGAGACCTGCTTATCCCTTTGATAAAACAGGCGCGAATTTATGAATGACTGTTTGCTCACAGCTCGTCTACCCAAGGGTACATTTGTCTTGAGAAGTTTAAAGTATCTCCACATGCTGGCATCTACGTGACCGCCCGTCGTAGCAGCAATTGCAGCTTAGCGGCACCTGCCAGCAATCGTCTCATAATATTCGGCTTAGCACGCCCAGCCACGCATACTTGAATCTTCAGCGGAGGGAGGAGAACAAACAGTGATTTTATTGATTCCGTGAGGGCTGTGGAATGTTAAAATCGATTGGGGAGGCTGAGTAGCAATGAGCTACATGCTTTATGGTTATTTATAACTCGAAGTTTATCATTTGATTCGTGAGGTGAACGTCATAAGTTTTATTGATTGAATAAGCAGTTTTCTTAATGAAACCTGGCAGTTTAAGGACTATAGTTTCAAACTAAGGTTACTTTAAATGACCCCGAGTATCAAAACGAAGTCGCTGGTTTTAATACAGGAAAATATCATGAGGGAATCATCATACCGAACTAAAAATTCGAATACAAGTGTTGAATGCACGAAAGGAGCCTCGCCGAAGTGAACTTTAAAACTATCACCAGATTGGTTCGAGAAAGCTAGGTACACGAGTAGCAGTAAGCTAGTAAGCTTTAGCTAGTGACAACATTCTACTGTATTGTAAAGCTAAATGACTAAAGATAAGACTGAACAATGAAATATCTACTAAGGACTGCATGTTTGTCGATCTGATTACGGGCGGTGCTGGGTGGTCATTTGACCGTCATAATTCGGAACCATGCGATCATCGGTGCATAAAATATTCGGTAGGGACGGCAAACAGAAAGCGCAAACGTACCATTACACTTCGCACCTGGCATTTGTTCGGTCAACGAAAACAGGAACATTCACTTTGTGAAGGGTATTTTGTGTGCGTAAATAAGCTAAGTCTGATTGCTCCGCTTGGAACAGTTTTCACATTCGTTTATCTAGAAATTATGTTTTTCAATACAGCTTCCTGTTTGGAATTCATTTCTACTAAACATTAATTGTATATTGTTAAAGTTTATAGTGTTTAAAGAGGAAGTTAACTCAGTGTATGTAAAAATATCGACATATTCCTTGAAAGTTTGATATTGTTACGGAATGAGCAGGTGGCCCTGGTGTAAAGTGGTAATTTCTGTACATAACAAGCAATGCGACTTGGGCCGTCCCCTACTTAGGTACGGAAAGACCCATGTCGCATCGCCCTAACTCTGAGACATGAAGGTAGAATGTCTCACGTGCTTGTTATTTCACCGACTACCATATCTTTCAACCTGGAAACGCGGATGAAGTACTGCTTGGCGGCCGAAATGGGCATGGTGGCAGTATTTCCCCAATGAACATGACGTAAGTTCTAAGCTCTTGATTGATATGATTTGTAACTCGCCAATAAGACAGACAAACCGACCTTAACGACAAAATAGCTTACGACGTAGATATAACTTGAAAAGAGCGCTTTAGTTCAATGACAGATAATTCCATTTATTTCTCACCACTCCGTAATAATAACAAACTTAACAAAGCAATAAAGCCCCCAAGCACACGTGATACATGAGCCGAAATAATATTATTGTTGCAAGCGTACCTACCTTACTTATAAACGAAAAATCAACATAAAGTGAATAAAAGAAAATTATGAATCGCTAGAAAATAAATTACCGAGTTTTGGCGGCAAAATAACATCACATTTGAATGCCTTTTATGCTTTATGGGCCCGTGGGCCGTAGTATATGAAATAAGGCCCGCCGACGCTTTATGGGACGTAGAAACACGTACGGGGCATAATTTTTGAGTTGTTGCAAATTCTCATACTTGAGAGTTCAGCGATCGAATTCCTCGAAAGAAATAATGGTCGTTGTGTGAGTTCGAAAACCAGAAAACGAATGGAACTAATATTTTATACTACTACGTAAAATATTAAAGTTCTTAGTTATATAGGTGAAATTCAATTAATTTTAAGTTTACAGAAATGAAACAAAACATTCATAAATAATGCTAACGAAAGACAACTATACAGAAATAATTGCAACAGCTATTTTATATTTCACGGGAATCATTGCGGTTGAAAATCAAATTGAGAGGCAGTTAAACGCCGCCTCGTCTCCGTTTTGATTACAGAGAAAAGTGTTACTTATTCTCGAATAAAAATATTGCGACGGAAAAATTTTCGCTGATGTCGATATTGTTATGGAGGGTTTATGTCGAAAATTGGGGGTACGGTTATTGCATGTCATTAGGAATTATGGGCTGCCGACGTGGGCTGAGAAAAACTCGGTAAGGTGGTTACTTTTTTCGATAATGTAATTATTGGAAATTTATTCCACCGGAAGTGGCTGGTGTGACAAGCTTCCGTAATTTATTGCATGTGAAATACTTTGGAAGTGATCCTAATTTTATAACTCATGATAAATTGAGAACCAAAATGATTATCACGGACTGAGTGATGTCTATTAATCGGAACTGTAGATCAAAGCCGGGATTCAGAAGTTAACCTGAGTACAGATACATTAGAGGTTAATTATTACTATTACTAATACGTTTTATAGGTTAAAGAACTATAAAAAGAAATGTCATGTTATCTTATTTATCTTAAGAGAAAATATGAGTTCCTCATGCCAAAACAACTGACATATTTGGCTGACACTTTGAACACAGTAAGCTGACCTGGAGACCTAGACTAAGAAGAATAATAAGAATATAAAGAATAAGAATAAGAGCATATTTTTGTTTGGGCACCAATAAAATCTAGGATTCAACATTGTATAAAAATATATTATTTATGTAAAGATTTCGTTGTCCTAAGCCCACATTTTTTCTATCCAGCCCAACAAGATACCACCCTTCCATAACTGGATTATAGAGGATGTGACAATTGAAACATCGCAGCACTGGACCGCACTGAATTTAAATATACGGTTTCCACTACAGTGGACGCGTACGTTATTTATATATGTATCGAAGTTGTTGCTTTATTTTGGATAAATGGAGATCATAGTATTTTATTTCTTCCACTGCCGCCAGAAAAAATTTTTGAGAGGATCAAATTATATTTGTTATATAATTATATTGAAAAGTACTGCCACCATACCTGGTAATCTGCTGCCAAGCAGTGATGCACTCGTATTGCTGTCGAACCAGAGTGGGTGCCGGTGAAATTGCAGGCGCATGAGACATAACATTCCCGTCTCGGGGTGACGCAACGCAATGCGATTTGAGTCATCTCGTACTTTGGTGGAGGGGGTTTCAGTCGTATTGCTGTCTATGGACGATGGTTAACACTTAGCATCAGGTGGGTCATCAGCTCCTTCCGTAACTTAATTCGGTGTTTAGTCTAAACCAGAAAAAATCTCTAGTACAGAATGTAAAACTTTCATACAAATACCTGAAACAATAAATAATAGTTTGTTTCATATCACACTTATATTACAAAAGCGAAAGGTTGTCTGTCTATTTGGTTAGTTACTCTTTCACGACAATACTAAAAAACCGATTTATCCAGAATTTTAAACGTCGATTATGCATACATAGACTATTATTACGTCAGTGCCGCGCCACCGGCAGAATCTGTACCATGATACTTTTCATATGGGTTTTTTCCTTCGCCTTTCAGATATCATCTAAAAAATTACAAGCAAATCCCACAGTAAACAGAAGAATTTACTCCACCCCCTTAAGTGGCCGATAAGAGTTCCGCTCGGGTTTCAGATCACGTGCGTGGTCCCACCTCCCGAGTTTATGACTAATGAGGGGCTCACATACAGTCACACCTCATGAAGCCACTTTACATTCAAATCATACTGCTTCCTGACCCTGATTAATGCCGTTTTCTTTAGGCGACACGTCAAGACGTTGATATTATGTTCAGGGATTTATGATGAGTTTTTCCAGAAGCTAATAAAGACCAGAAGGGTTTCGTAAGCGAAACATACAATTGTCTTACACGATCTTCCGTGTGATTAGTGACTTCAACTGTCCTCGCAACGGTTGAAATGAAATTTATTAACAAACAAAAAAACTAAACATATAATTACTTAATATAAAAATGCAATAACTAAATAATAGAGGTTAAATACATAAATAAATTTAACGGTTATTTACAATAAACAATTTTAAATATATTCTGCTGATTATTATTTTCTTTTATTTGAGTAATTCGTAATTGTAAACGCTTTTGATCGAAAATCATAGGTATCATCGTTTCAATCATCATTCAATCTTCATTTATCTATTATATCATTCATCATCAATTCAATCATCGTTCAATCATCGATGCATAGGTTAATCATGTAATTTTAATTAATTTTGTCATATTTGTATGGTTCATAGAAGTCTCTAGGCTCAGCGTGAGAGTTCTTGAACCTGTTGTACACCTTGAAGACTTCATTTTGCTAAGCTGAGGCATACAAACCTAATGTGCCGACTGTAAAATATATAAGGAAACGTTTTTCTTATGTATTTAATAGTTGTTCGTCCACGTGGCAGGCTAATACAAACACTTGTAAATACATGAAAATAAAAAACAGGGACCAGAATAAGATTAATATAACTAATAAATACTTATAAGTACCTCAAAGTATGTTATTTCCATTATTAGTTCAGTGTAAAGTCTGTAGAAACAGTTGGTTTCAAACAAACATTTGCACTCCACTCGCTATTGTAAGATGTCTGGGTGCGCCTTAGACAAATGAATAACAAGATAAAGAAACTCGACGAGTCTTAATTCATTAATTAATATAATTGTATTTGCCGCGGTACCATTACCATTTGCGTGATTGTAATGCACAGTGGAAGATTACGGTATATCGTATAGAAGCAGGTAAATGAATTGATAATATTTTCATATGCAGGTTTTTGACCTCTTGAAAATAGAAGCAATACATGTAAACAGCAATTTATATGTTACTTTTTTTCATAATTTATAAAAAAAACAATGCGCTGTAGTTTGTTACACCATATGCGGAGTCCAGGGTGGTGTACGTAACCCTGTATGCAGCGTTCTCCTTGCTCTCATTTTATTAAGCTTTGCTTTTCGTTTGTTCTGCGCACCATGTTGCTTGTTGTTGTTTACAGTTTGTGTGAATAAATTTATTTATTCTTTTATTTGAAATCGTTTTTTTTTTTCATACCAGACACATTAAGGAAACCAATATATTGAACCCGCAAAAGTTGTAATGTATTATACTGGTTTTGATGGCTTTATAAAATAATGTACCTACTACTTTGCATATTTTATGAAGCAATCAAATACTATACTAAATTCTTAGTTTTAATGATGTACCTAATTATTGAAAATTCGTATACGTACATTTAGAAGATTGTGAATTCGTTTTTGTTTCTTGGGATATCCTGCAAAATCGCCACGGTGTTCGTCCTAGGCATTTAATAATGGGGCTATGGGTACGCAAAGCACTACCACCCCCAGCGGAGTTGGTTGGATCTCGACTCTCCATAGCTAGGTTAAATGCCTTATCCTCTCCTATAAAGCGTGCCGGTACTAGCGGCGATTGCGTTTGTCCTAACTTTATCACATCTACTCATAAGTGAGTTTTCCTACTGCCTAAAAGCTTTAGTATGTTACTCTGTGTCGGATTGTGCGGCTGTCGCACGGGTGCCATAAGAATCGCCTGATTGCTCAAGAAAGGGGTCGAATCAAAAAGTTTCTGAGAAAAATTTACCCAATTTGGAAGTAAAGGATACAGCCCGCTGGGAAGTTTCCGAAGATTTTTCACTTTCAACGTTAATTGCTACCAAAAGTAAAATAAATCTCCGTTACTTTGCTTTTCTTGAGGCTTGTTTTAAAGCCTTAAGCTAATCAATTAATTAAATTGTTTGTATTTTGCTGACTTGTGAAATATTGCCGCTACTTTTTCTGTTCCGTTCATAAATTGACATGGGGTAGGGTGGATGATAGCTATTCTGATAGCAAATATAGTATCGGTATAGGAAAAGTTTGTAAATAAAATAGATACAAAATATCACTTTCTCCCCGTGTGCAATCATAACATTTTATCATAGGTGTAACCCAATATCGGGTGACAGTAAAAAAGTTCGATTCCGGACGTTATATGCGAAGTTGTCCCTAATGTTTATTGTTTGTTTTTGATGGATCTCATTCAAAACATATCAGTGGAAATTCTGTTTTTCCTATCAATGACTCAGTATTTTCTTTATGTTACACATTGTGTGATCTCGGAAATAAATAAAAAACTGACATAAAACCAGTAACGTAATATGTTTTTTGTGGATCTTGTATATATTAGTCACTTTTAACGCTGACCCATGACATCAATCCCATATCTAAGAACGCTCTAAATTGTGTTCCGATGTAACGACTTAACATTTTTGATTCCTCACAGGTATTTTCGACGATATTTTTCGTAATAAAACTTTAAACCACACCACTGCTGCATAGTTTATTTAAACTTTGCCAATCTTACAGTCCGTCGGAATATACCTGTAGTTTTCATGGAAATGGACTTGTACAAAGATAATATTAACTTGGGACGGCGCGGCGGCAGGGAGCACGAGGGAGCCCCAGCACTTGGAAAAGATCAACATGTCGCCAACACTTCACGGACACACAATTTAAAAAGTTCTTTCTTGCTCTTTGTTTTATCCTGAACAAACTCAATTAGGTGCCCTTTGCCTTTGAATAATTTAATTTTTGTGTCCACCTGTCCATTCTTAGTACATCATTAGACTGTTCCTCTCCTTGTACACTAATAACTAAATTGTGATGTAATATTTGTGTATAAATATGTCAGCACAGATATTTTTATTCAGATTTTGAGAACACTTGATAACTTCCACAAGCAACGTGAAAACAACACAGTAAACTTATATCCCCTAATAGATAGATAAACTCTTTATTGCACACCAAAAACAAAAAATAATTGTTGAAAAATACTATCACTATTAAAATAGGCACATTGAGCGGCATTGTCACTTAGAGGAATCTCTCTGTAATATTATAAGAAAAGCCATATCCAAGTATGGTTAGTGCATTTTGATTTTAAATGAAAATGCCGTTCATTTTGTCACACCGGTCAAATTGAACATCGAATAAAGACTAAGTTTTGTTTTTTGAATAACAAATATCAAATGTAGGTACCTAAGATTTTTGCGCCGGTCCCAAAACAGCCCCATGAATTACCAAGCCGATTTATGTTGGTATAATTTAGTTGCAATCACGCAGTAGTTGAGAAGGTTGTATAAACACAACGTATTCTCCAAAATCCAAAAGCCATTTAATCAACTACAACAAGAAGCAATCAGGGCAAAGTAGAAGGTGGTTCTGAATTAGAATTGAATGTAAATGTGCGGGCTTTATCGGGGATTATAGTGTTCGTCTGCGAGGCGCAGATAGTTGCGGCCCGTCGCTGGCCCGTCCACAGCTCTGTATTAATATATGTTCCCACTACCCATTGTAAGCTGACCCTTAAAGCATGCCGAGATTATATTGATAATATAGCAACGTAGGTGCCAAGTAATGCTGGTATTATCCCAAGCCTTGGAGGCACCCGTATCATGAAGTCCTCTTTAACAAATTTTACTGCGTACTAATCCGCCCTTCTCGCTACATACTGAACCCTACATGTCTTGTTCTCGAACCAGTTATGAGGTTATTATCCGTTAATATATCTAGGTTACACGGGGTGGCTTTAGTAACATAATTAATTTAGAGATATTGGTTTATTAATGGGTCTGGCTGTGTTTTGACATTTTTGATGTTTGGGAAAGAGTAAAATAATAAATTTAAGTCATTGTGAATGTTTTTTGATTTTGTGACATTACGATTGTGATTATTAATAATTTACATTTATTATTAAGTAAAATTTAATACTAAAATACCTATGTACTTACATATAAATATTTCTTTCTCAGTTGTGTATATACCTACCTTTATTTTATGTTGCATATGATACTGAAATCACAAATCAACCTATTTATAATGACCACTATTTTACTTGTAATTATAACCTAGTTTTACAATGTTTTCGTAAAGTTAACCAAAAATATAGATCAATTAAATCAAGTTAGTTAAAGACTGATTTAATCACAGTGCCATTGGGCTTCCACAATAATTCAAAGTATCATTAAGGTGCTGTTAGTAAACTGAACATTGTGTAAGGTGCGGTTCCACTACAAAGAGCAGCGGAACCAACAAATTGTTTACAAAAAAATAATCATGGCAAAATTGATCAAGCCCGGTGAATTTTTTATGTGAGAAAGTAACTAAACGGACAGATGGCCCACCTGATGTTAAGTGGTAACCACTGCCCATAACAATATGCAATATGACATGGGTCCTCCCCTACATAATAACAAGATCCAAGTCATATCGTATGCATGTGCATGTCTCTTGTGCCTGTAATTTAATCGCCAACCACACATTTTAAACGAGAGCACAGAAACGCGAATACATTACTGCTTAGTGGCAGAATGTGTAACCCACAAGGTGTAAAGTAGTCAATTGACTGCCTCTCCGGGCAAATATAAGTATTAAGTTGTTTGTGTTAATTTAAGTAGTTGCGCGTTATCGCTTCCGCTGATACTTCCGCTACTCTACCCTCCTGCTGTGTAGAGTAGAGGCAAACCTCATCAGTTACAGCTGTCAATCCGTCCAAACCGCGCATTAAGGTAAATGGCCCGAGTAAGGGGATTCGGGCCAGCGAGGAAATAGTACACTTTGAGCCGCAGAGAAATATTAACGTTACTACTAACATACTCGGTTAGGTTATAAACAATAAAGCAATACAAATGGGTTTCGTGATTTGATATTGTTATTGCATAGGCCTTCCTGAAAGGCAAAAGTTTAACCAAGCTTCTATGCAATGATTGGTTGACTCTAGTCATTTTGTATAATCATATTGTTTTGGGATTTGAACGTAATTTTTCAATCGTTAATTTTTTAGAAAAGTGATCAGTTATTAAATCGTTAGCACATATTGTACATATACACGCGATGACGGGCGATCATGTAAACGATTTAAATGTTTTGAAATTGAGCATTTTTTTTTTCATGTAAGATATGGTAATTACTTGTCCTCTTCACTAAACGAACCTTGTGTTATTTGGGAACGGTTTTTAAATTCTCTAATTTAATATTCAAGTTCTTAGTATATAATATATATACATATTTTAACAAATAATTAACCTAACTGCAATAAAAAAATTCGTAACATCGCGGCAGAATCCGTGGTTAGTATGTTTAAAACCAGGATAGCATCTACAAATATAAAGCGGAATTTAACTTTCACCTTTATCTCACTGAAATAGATCAATAAATTGGCGAATCTTTATCTCTAGAAAGTAAATACGTTCAACTTAAGCGGAACTTAACGGCGTTTCATTATATCGTTAGATAGGCTTAGGTAGAGGTGAGTTATGGTTATTTGAATTGTACGAAACAAAATAAATTTACTGAACGTGCCCTATGCCGTTCTGCTCTTTGCATTTTTGAGTGCTTATTTCGGGCGGGATAAAAGTTTCCGTTATTTATGGGCGTTTCTAAGATTTAATGTGAAGTCAAACAGCGATAATGCGAATCCCGACTGAATATTTTTCAAGCTGACGTCACTTAGTATCTATCTTGATTTGTGTTTGTTTTCGACGGTTTGTGCTGTGATGCCTATTGCTCTGTTTTCTTCTTGATCTGATGTGTCATATTATTATTATCTATCGCCATTAAAAACATGCAATTTATTTTTATATGTTATTGTGTAACTGTATTTCATGAACGTAATCTTCCTCAGCTCTTGATATACATACATATAATATTATTAAACAATTAAAAAAATTCATAATTGCAAAAAAAATATAATAGCTTTTTTTTTAGCAAAATACTTTTTTTGACGTTCCGTGAATGCGGATGTTAAAGTTTAAAATCGCCTGAAATCCACCGTCTAAGCCATCTTATTAAAACCTCCTGTCTACACTAAATCACTTTCTTAAAAACCTGCCAACTTTTCAAGCCACTAAACACAGACCATCTCGAAGCTCAGTCGACCGCGAACACCTGAAGAAAATTCGAGTTTAAAGTTCTTCCACGGGCATAATTAGGTTGTTTGCATGCAGCTTGCGATCTCCGAATGAATTTCACCGAATGTTCAAATGTTATATCGGACCTATCAATTTATCGCTGGTACCATAATTTTTGTTGGTTTTCTATGAAACTTTTCTGAAAAACATATTTAAAACTACAACAATTTACAGTTATTTTTGCATGGACCATGTGGTCAAAGGACATTTAAAGTAATTTAAAAATATTTTCCACAGCGCTTTGTTTTAAATCATTGATTAAAGTGAAATTGCTCCATAAAAATGAAAGCTGCTCCAGCTTCCAGTTCCGGTTCACTCCTTTCTTCGTCTTTAGTGCTCGTTGCTATAGTTCACTAATGAGGATAACAGAAATATGAAAATTATTTACGTTAGTTTATATCTCTTCTTATATTTTTTCGTGACTCTCGTAAACAGATTATAAAAAGAAAATGCAATAGTTAAAAAACTCATGTTTACAATGGAATCAACTGAGCTAACTAAATACCGTTTCCAACGACCTATAGATAGCTCAACTGATCCAAATCACAATCCCCACAACAGTTATATTAAGTAACACTATTTAAATTAAGTTTAATCACTCACCAGTTTTTAAATCTGCTTAAATACTTAACCAACATTTTCACCTGAGGAATAAAACTCGGGTTTGAGTCCTGAGTCCGCCATCTTGGCCATAATTAGGGTGTTTGCATGCGGCCCGCGACCGGTGTATGAATGTCGCCTATTGTCTGACATTGGACCTTTGCCACTATATCATTTCGCACCTATCGCCTTCTAGGGGAGAAACGTGCGTGGAAGTAAAAATAACTGTAAAATTTTATGAATGTATTCATATATATTGGCTAAATAAACGAAAAATACTGAAAAGGTATTATAAAATGCGTTGTGGATCTTCATATTTCACTACATGTCTTAAGTAAGGGTTCATATAGAATTTTTGCCTTTATATATACGGATACGGAAATAAATATGATAATTTTCTATATACTAATATAATTAAAAACAACACCCCAAAATCTAGAAATATGTAAAGCTTGAGTTTTGAAACATAATGATTATAATTTCCGGAAATTGGCATCTGTAAAAATAATAATACCAACCCATATTCCTCGCTTACATTTCCATTATCCACAGACAAAACAATTCATAATTGCAAACATCCCGAAGCATTAAAGAAATATAGACAGGCAAAACCCTCACACCGCTAACTACCCCTTGTTTGCCAAGGAGTCTACCATTCAGACTGTATAAAAACATTGTACAGAGTGAGACGGAAAAGTGTAGTAGCTCCTACTAGCACGCTAGTACGCTTGAACTAGCTAGTAGATACTAGCAGTCCAACTCGTTTACCCTTTTTGTATGGTAAGGCGTACAACTTCATGAAGGCATCGAAACAATTATTTTAGTTATGAAAAAACTTGTAAATGTTCTAAAAATCATAACACTTATCCATAGCTGATGACGAGATTTTCAAAAGCGTCAGTAAATAAGTTTTTGGAAATTATAAGGCTGTGACTTACTTAAAAATTATAAAGACTTTCTGTGGTAATTTAATGGAATGACCAAATTGCCCACCTGGTGGTATCAAGTAATACGACTTTGGTTCTCCCCTACTCAGGTAGAACAAGACCCAAGTCGCATCGCATCCGCCTGTAACTCAGAAACGCGAAGATGGAATATCTCAAGTGCCTGTAATTTCACTGGCAACCACACCTTTCAAACCGAAATACAGACGCAACTGCATGTTTGGTGGCAGGAATGGGTATACCAGCAGTAGTTCCCCGGATGAACTTGGCATAGTTTCTACTGCTACTAACTGAGAGACTTATTTTTTAGACTTATTAAAGATGTTAAAAGACAAGAAAAACTCGTGACCAGCTTTTAGTAAGGATATTTTGAATGCATATGCAAGACAATAGAGGACTTTTAATTCCGTATTGCTACACCTTTTCAATCAAGTTGTGTTTATACATCGACATGATAAAAATATTAATCTTCAGCCTGATAGATATTTAGGCATGGGCGAACACAATTTCAACGGTCGGCCAAGTAGGTAATATGTTGCATCGTTAGGATAATGAGATGTTTACTTCATTTGTGCGAACATAAAACAATCAACCGAGAATAACAATATACATTAATAAAAGTATCGGAATAAAATAAAAATTTGAGTACGCGTATATGAAGTTCATGGAAAATTCAAATACTCCCAAATATTTTTTCAGAAAAACCACTTCAGAGAATTTAAATTAAAAGAACTATAATGATCCTTCTCTTAAATAATAAGTTCTTGTGATTTTTGGATGGTTTCTAGGTTACTACTGATCGGATGTTTATTTAATAAAATTTTGATAATTACAATTATCACAAATAAATAGGTAATTTTATAAAGTTCACAGTTTATAAACAAATTAAAGATTTTTTTTTTCAGGTTGACATTTTTGTTAACATACCTATATGAAATAAATTAATAACAGTGGATGAAATTTATATGAGACTCTGAAATTTAGAAGGCTCATTGCGCTCTTTTATTTGTTTCCAGTTGAACTATAGCCGATAATTTGTGACATTTTATAATTGTGACGGAAGAGATTTTAAATATGTAAGGCTTGCATATTAGACCGTCTGGAGTACGCACCGTTGAAAAAACCCTATCATTTAGTATTTTGAACTTTAAGCTAATAAGATAAGATGTACAATTGCAGACTGAGAACAAGCGGTGTCTAGACATGCCCCCGTTATGAATCTTCATTGAACGAGAGAATATTTGATTATGTAAAGAGAATAGTGTGAATGTATGAAACACTTTAATGTATCGAGATGTTATGAGTATTTGTTCAAGTTATTGCAAAAATCATATTTTTTTATTAAATTGTAGAATTTTCGCGTGACGAGTTTGGAGATGCTAATGGATGTAACAAACTACCAACTCAAAAGTTTTGACAGAACAAGAAACAGGAAGATGTGCCCTGTCATTACAGCATTTTTTTATGAATGGTAAAGCACACATGCTGATGGCCCACTTAAATGTAAGTGGCTACTGTCGCTTATACACGCATGCAAGAATCGAGGAACTGCCAGTGCGGTGTCTATCAGCTGAACTAGATGTTTCAGACAAGAGATCAGCTTTAAAATTAAGAAAGATCTTATAAATGTTTATTAAGTGCCCTCATGCGAGGACACATGTGTAATTATACGATTATATTATTTAGGAATTTGCTTTATAACGTACTTGATTCTTTTTCGAAAACATTTTTTAAAGTTTTTGCCTCTGCCAAGCGAAGCAAGTGAAGGAACTAAATACAATAATTTCTACAACTTATTCTTTTTCGGCTGCCCAACTGATAGATTATATACTTTGATGGTCCATTTATTGTATGCACATCGAAAGGTTAAAATATTCAGCCCCAAAAAGAAGTAGCAAAGGTGCCATTCCAGAACTCGATCATAACACATTCCGGTGAACGGCAATTACTCGGGACTACAATACGAAGGAACAGAGCTGGACGGTGTAAATTAAAAACGTGTGAAAAAGGTCGGTCAAGAGTGAGTTGTACACATGCTTTGAGAGTTCTAATCTTCATAATGACGTATGGAGTACACCCCAGTAAGTAACGCTATATAGATTTGTTCTATTTGTTATTCTGGAAATACAGCTGTTTATTACAGTATGACGTCATCGCTTGTACACAAAATCTGATGTAATCGTGAAATTGCATTGTTATCGTCTTCTCTCCTAAACTCACTTTAGCTTCTCGATCCACATACTCACATATACATTTTTGTTTGGCGTCCAATCCTGACATTTCGCTTTCTTTAACCTTGTGCTGCTGTAATTTTTATGCATGTGTTCCTTGCTTTGATTTGATACTTACAACAATAACAAATTTTAAAATTTTCGTCTGTCTGATTGTTTGTTCCGGCTTGGCTACGGTTTTGCCGGGATTTTCACTGGCAGATAGTTGATGTAATAAGGTGTGAGTTAGGCTACTTTTATTAAGGCTGATTCACCAACTGACAAAAATGATTAAACCACGTATTTAGTCATTTAGTCACAAACTGAATTCAACGCCGGCAAAGATGCAAGCACAGCTATAATCTAAAACACAGACTGGAATGAGTGAGCTTATTGAAAGTAATAGAAGTGGTATGATGATGACAAAATGAATTTATGTTTCATTACCCTTCAATGGGGATGACGAGATTTATAGTTAAGTATCCAGGTAAAATAAAGGGTTATTAGTTTTGTGTTACGGAACCCTAAAAAAGGAGCATTCAAGGCTCCGACACGGGTCCGGTTATGACAAATATGTGAGCCGATGGCGATAATGAAAATGGACCTTTTGGAAAAAACGAAAGAATTTGAGAAGCACGTCGTGATGTTTGTGCAGCCAAATTCAGAGGTTTCAGACCTGGGGCTGTGGACTTTTCATTCACGTTTCCAATAATACGATTCATTTTAATACAATATCGGTATATGGGGCTTTCGGGCAGGTCCTTAACGACTATACATATTTCACAATTCGAAAAGTATACGAATCAGAGGAATCAACGACCGATCGTTTGAATGTCAGGACAAAACTGTCCAAATATTCTCAGATTAAAATGAGACTCGTTTTAAATGAGGTGGCAGGTAATATTTTCAGTTTTATCTGTATATCATTACATAAATACCCAATCCCTTAAAAAAAATATTTTCATCAAAGTGCTGAATCCGCTGCCAGTTTTGCAATTTCGCCAAATAACCAAACAAATTGTACATCAGGCGAACTTAGCAGACAAATGGTTTAATTAACCTGATGGTGCCGTGACTGATTGCGGCAGATTTCCCAAATTTCCCAGCAATTAGTACCATTTGCAAATCTCATACCAATTAGGCAAACACCCAAAATCGCGCCCCCTTAATTGTTTTTGAATGCGTAGTTTGTTGTTCGTGATTTATTTCAATTTTGAAGTGTGACAAATGTGTGTGTGTGTGTTCATATGCTTAAGGTAATTGAAAGCGTTTTGTCACGTTTTCAGGATGTAATGTCTTCATCAACATATAGATAAAGAAACACTAGGAGAATAATTTCCCGGCGTACCTCAGTAACTGATTCATCTAATCCGCTAATGTAAAGTATGTTCTGTAAAACAATCATTCGGGTACCTATTATGGCTCAAAATATACAGCTTTCTAAAGGTAGAACAGAGAGACTGTCTGGACTACCTGATGTAGACTTAGCTATAGAGACCTTCCTTTGAGTACGGGACCTTGTTAATTTTAAAACAAGATTGAAAGTAAGTTTTCTGAATAATTTTTGATATTTTTTAATTGATAGTAACTAAGAAGATTAATTTGTTCAATCAGAACTTTTTTACGAAAAATAGATAGAACTACTAACAATAATGAAAGATAAATAAAATGTTACGGTCACATTTCCGTATTCTTTTTATGGAACTTTCCCTGTTAGCATAGAATACATTACGCCACAACGCAACAAAAGATACAAATAATGCGTTTCCCATTCGCAACGTTGCACAAAACGAAAGAAATCGCCAGAGACATCCTTTTGAATTATTCGTTTCTGGGACAGACATCCAGCGAAGTCTACAGCCTTGACAGCTAATTAGGGCCTGCTTTGTTAAACGAATCTTACCACACCTTACACCAAAACTAAAAAATCAACTCTACCTTTTAAACCATAAGGTTGAAAATCTAGTAGGTTTAGGTTTACCAAGATTCATTAATTTCTTTTCTTGAATTTCGAGTGCTGGAAGAATACAATAATCCTGTGTGAATAGGGCATTGTATTGAGCCAGTGTCCAGGAAGGATTTGTACTTTTTATAGCGGAATTTGCGTTTTATGGGCGAGGGGAGTGTGACAACTCTACACCCTTGTTGTGTCTGTTTTTTGTGTGTGATTATCTCGAGAAGAAAATTATTTGGAAAGCTTATTGAAAATTACCAACGACGTAAATTGGTTTATTGGTAATTGATCTTCGTGATTCTTTGCAGTCGTCGTAAGACTGATGAAAATCTTTTGGCATGATTCTCTATATCGGAGCGGTTTTCTAGTAATGGGCGACCCTTAATTGTGATTCTCATATGACGTTGAAATTCAAAGGGTGCGTCTACAGTGGCGACAGCGCTGCGAATGCACTAATCATGTGCCACTGAAAAGGCGCATAGAGCTTGGCGTTCCTCGTAAGCACAACTTATAAAAAGGGTGGTGGGAGTATCTTAGTAAATGCGCGCAGTACAGCTAACATACATGACATACGTAACATAGGTTATTATGTTTTCCTCTCTCTGTGTGTGACAGTTTTCAGTTACCTACATCGATAATAAAACATGATTTATCTAAATCCACTGGCTATTGCGTTACAAATTGATCCAATGATACCAACTTCGTACTCGTGTTTTACCAAGTTAGTTTCCTTGTGTGGGTGTGAAAATACATACTCGTAGATACTCGAAAATTATTTCTGCACAGTCCCCCTCTTTCTCAATAGCCTGTGTCCAGATGCAAACGACTTTGAAATATGAACGGTATTTATAACGTCCTTCGAATTAGGGATGGACAATTTAAATTTGGAATCTTGTGTGTTCTGTTTTTATAGTAAGGGGCGGGTTCACGACGATTTTATGCCAATGCCGATTCTATTGGCAACGAACTAATTTAATTTTCACGTATTTATTTATATTCCAGTTAATATATAATAAATAATAGACTAAGACATTAGAAGTTTTAATCGTTTCCTGCTATCCTAAGATATCTAAGAAGATAAATTAATCTTGTATTTGAAGTGTGTAATAAAACACATGAGCATTAAAAATAGTAGAGTAAGTTTTTATTTGATGTAAGTATAAAACAAGCTGAATATATTTTTCAATGAGCATAAAATGTCCAAAATCAGTGAAATGACTCACTACATACGTCGGTGACATCATCACTTTCCCAATTCGGTCCGTTTTCACTTTCAATGACATGAAATGTCACCAGGCTCACAGCGACCGCAAGAGTCAATGTAATCGCGGTGCGTGCAAAACAAGGGTATACAGTCAGCTTCATAATATTGTGAAACAATCGGATAAATGAAGCTAAAAAGACTATAAAATCCATTTTGGTTTCAAGCTCAAGTTTTCAAGTTCAAGTAAGTAAGTTTCAAGTAAGTTTCAAGCTTTCCATATTATATAGGTAAATGACTAGAAAAAACTGAAAACGATAAATGACTAGCTGAAATCCTATGCTACTCTCTGTGGATTAGCATAATTTCAAAAGTGCTCGAAGACACTTGAAATTACATTATTTTTTTATTTTACAATCAATTTATATTAGATATTGTTATCAGGAAGAAAATACACGCTGTTGTCGTAAAGTTGAGATGATGAACAAAGTACCAGACTAAATTTAAAAGTGGTAGTGTTAGACTTCGGAATAATTTATGTATGGAAGAAACTTTGCAGAGGGTTGATTTAAAAAATTCAATAAAATAATGTTTTATAACAGTAAAATTGCATTTTATGCTACAGGTTTTTATGTCATGCAACAGAAAAAAATATTGTACCTTTCTCTTAAAAAAATTGATATCATCTTATTATATATTATGTAGACTGCATTACTTCAAAGTGAGGTTCCGGTCAAGGGCAAGCGTTTCGTTTTTTTTAATTATTCAGTTATATGGAATGTCATTTTTACGAATTTAGTTTTCAGAAACCATTCGCATTTCCCCGCTGAGTGTATAAACAAGTGCTGACACGCGGTTGGACGTGACGCAGCTTGACGAAGGTTACTTTATTGCTGACCACTGTCTACCGATAGGCTCCTGGTACCTCCATTTGGTTGCATTGATTTAATTCGGCAACTTTTTGTTGGATCGACGTTGGCATTGCGGTTTAATTTGGGTGTCTGATTTTGCAAGCCGAATTTCAAATTAAAATAAAATACTGTTGAATTTTGGTCAGATAAGTTATAGAGGCGATTTAAAATTAAATGGAAAATCAAACAGTTAAGTGAATACGTTCTTTGTGAACTCTAACAGAGTAAACATAACGAGTGCCACTCATACATAGCCATTATACATCATCTGTTATTAAAGTCCCCAAAAACAAAGTCTAAACAAACATTTAACAGGATTATGCCTATTAAAACTGTCCATATTCCACTTTGTCCATCTAATCTAAGCTCTACCGGATCAACGTCTAATGTACTAGATGGACATCCGTGTCGGTGAATATTAAACATCATAGAAACATTTGTGAGGATAACGAAACGTTTTACAAGGATAAAACAATACGTATCTGCTGGATGGAACCGTTGATTGAAATGAATATCTTGTTAAAATAAACCCTCTTTGTTGCTAAGCTTTCAATGACTGATAAACCTCTGGAGGCAATATTTAAGTTCTACCCGCATTTTATATCGAAGACGGAAACTGTTTGAGTATTGCTTATTGATTGGAGTTAAGTCGTATTTTTTATGTAGAAATGTATGAATATGATAAGGATCAATCAAACCCAATACATTTCGAAAATATTTTAAATACTCATTAGTTGATTTATTGTTTTATATAATGTAGGTATACAGGTCGTAACTACTTGAACAAACAATTTTACTGAAATAAATGCGCAAATAAATTAACCGAGTAACTATAAATTTATAAATGTTAAATAAATTTTTGCAAATTATTTTTGCAGCATTTAAATTATTTTTACTAACCCGAAATATTGGTTCTTTAATAAATCTGAAAACAATAACGAGTCGTTCTAAGGTTAAATCCTTCATTTACCTAGGAGGTAGCTTTCATCTCGCAACTCTGTTTCAATATTGAATAATCCTCCGGTAACGAGCTCGTTCGCGAAAAGTTTAAATGGGCAGACGTGGTACATACTACACGTTGTAGATTGAAACAGAGCTTTAAAATAAATATATATTGTTTTATTTTCTAAAAGTGATAATTAATTTTTAAAAAGCTGGCCAATACCATTAAATACGTGTTTTGTTTTTCAAACATACGAAAACGATGATCTTCGGGTTTACGGAATCTTTCGAATTAAATTCTAATAATTAATAATAATCAATAATACAGCCTCAATAGTCACCTCGAAGTATTTTAATATTATGATAGGTGTGTTGATAGTAATGTTAAATAGTTTTTAATTTAACCAATTTTATGCATCGGTAGGATAAGAAATTTGAAATCTGGAACATCATAAGCGATTTAAATTAGCGTTCCATCGAGCGAACTCTCACAAAATTGCATTCCAAGGCGAATCACAAAGTCTCAAGTCATCCAGTTTATCAGCAGCACGCAGGGTGTTTAATTGTGAAAAGAAATCTTTGCTCTTTGTCAGCGAGGGGTGGCCATTGATTTCTTTTGTTTTATGCTGATTGAGACACCTTCCCCCGCACTTTAAAACGAATGGGGAAAACTGCGCGGTGCGATTTTTATTAATGGCGGTGGGATAAAAGGGATAGTTCGATATCTATAAATTTTTGGTTGACATTGTTTGGTGGGAGTTATTTTAATATCCACCATTTTTACTGGGTAAACAAACAAGTTTTTAATAAAATTATGCCATGACTTTTGCGGTGATTGGAGTTAACTATTTAATTACGATTGCCTTTGCATATATTAATGAATAGAGCGTTACCGAAAAGTTTAGTTTTAAAAACATAACGCATTTTGTTAATTCTCGATTTTATTAACCATGAAATCTTTATAGTATTCCATACTTCAAATGATATCGATTCTTAAGGAGTAAAGTCAATTAAAAAGGACAACATTATATGATCCATCTGGAAAAAAGGAGAAGTAGTAATCATATTTATTTATCAACATTTTGGGTATATTCACTTTAACTTGCAGTAGTACCATGAAATAGTGACGCACATAAATCTTCGTCATTGATACTATCCGACATGAGACAGAGCTCTCAATTATGCAACAATCAATTTTGAACTCTATCGTACATTCTTTTTCACAATATAAGTCCCTTCATAGTGGTACTATTTTTCATACAAACGCGAAATCTTATCTTTCGCTTTCGTAATTGCCACGGGACTTCTCTCGTGGAACGGTTTCGATCTCAGAGTTTATAATTGCAATTCGGTTTTCGATCAGGGTGTGGTAAGCCAATCAACATTAGTCCCTTTGACAATCGCTTCTAGGCTCATTTCTCTCGTGATTGACTGGGACTAAAAAAAATTAGATTGCCATTGCCACTTCAACGCGTAAGATACGATCGGCGATTTTTTCGAAGTCGCTAATGGGAGTCTGTTTTATCTCAAGCCCCTTAATATTCTTATGCGGGTGACAATAATCAGATTTTGACACGTAAATGACTAAGATTGTTTGAGTAATAGCGATTTGTGACGACCAATGTGCACAGGAAAATACTGTGAGCTTGTATTAATGTTTTTGATCTCTCTCACGAGAAAAATAATTTGTTATCCAAAAATAAATATGATTCATGATTTTTTTTTTACACAAAATATTTACTTTTTATTTAAATATATTAAGTTATTTAAGTTTATATATATTTTTTTAAAATAAGTTACCCGTTGTCACTGGTATGTTGTTTATATAATTATTGAACCTGTTAACAAAACTTCAGCTTAATCGGTTGCTGGAATTCGGTTTAATAGTCAGATTTTATCACATAATAAATGAACTATAATGAAGAAATATTTTTTATTCCATATTCTTATATACAAAAAATGCATGTAAAAAAATAAATATCGATTTACAATGACTTATTATTCGTTTTTATTCACTTATTCTTAATAAATAATTACATTTATCAAATGTTTTAACCAGCGGCGATATTCTTAGCCCAATTTTACACGTTGAGTTTGTTTTTTGCCAAACGACAACCACCTCTGTAAAAACAATGACAACAAATAATCTAAAATCCCTTTCATTCATTAGCCTGTTACTCACTGGCAGAGAATAATTCAAATTAAACGTTTTACGTCGACCCGGTAATAGGGCTCCAACACAGGATCTTACAAAACCATTTTACGTACCATCGACTACTAAGTTCTCCTTCCTTTAACACTCAAGAAGCACTCGATGCCGAGGGTGTGACATCAGCGGCGACTTTAATTGCGTAACACTTCGTTATAGCCTCGGCCGACTTGATGGCATTTTTAATGAACACCCCGAATTAATGTAGTGGGTGAAATCGAAAATCGAAGAGGATTCGCAATTCAAAATCTTGTTTGTTTAGGCTTCGTCGATGTCTGTATGAATAGGTGACGCGGTTGCGTCCAGACTTTAAAGTGTTTTGTGTGTAATGGCTACGAAGGTCCGGTTACATTATTCCGAGGAAATCGTTTTCCTTGAAATGTTAGCACTTATTAACTACATACTATTTGAAAACTGCACTACTCTAAAGAGAAGGAGAGGTAAAGATTAGCGTTTCAGAACCATTCAAAACGTTCATTCTGGTACAATCAGAATTGACTTCATAATATACTGATGTCCGATGCAAAATTCGTCCAGTTGCAATAATGTCCATTACGCATTCACGGACTTTTTGTTGTCCAGTCCTGATATGAAATAAATGCGTAGTGTAAGTACATCTCTTAACAAAATGTCACCTGACATCCCAGTTATACATACAAAAATGCTAAAATATACAAATATATACTATAAAATAGTTATTCCAAGCCAAGCAATTATCCAAAAATAGCCTCAAACATTCTAAAAAATACACAAAAAGCAGCAATAACATCTTATTGAGTTTTTCTTACAACCATCGTGAAAAAACTCATTGTTGTTTTATTTCAAAGAGTATAATTGTCCGAAACAATCAACTTCCGAATTGGCAAAAATACGGGCCTATCCCTTGACGGTCCTGAATAAATATGCAAAAATAAAGGCGTTCTTAAACTGGACGATACTATAATATTTTCCTTTTAGTGTAGGAATTTTTATCATTTTCATTCGTTCACTGAATTAGTACCTATTTTTTGTTAATTTAGCTACACTATTTTACAAATAATATAGTTAATTTTGTATCTGAAGGAATCCAAATCTGCCAGACTGATTATCTGATGTTTTGTAAAGGAGAAGCAATTCATATGATCAGAACTATACCATTTTTAAAAAAGGAAGGAAAAACTAACAAAGGAACTATGGATTGCTTCACACTTCAAACTTCAAACGAGGGTGGCGATGAGCTCACCCCCTCATCACCTCTACATTCCCACAATATTGCAAATACAAGGTAACTATTTGACTAGAAACGACTGTGAACTTTAGCTACTGCTGCCATCGGCCGATGAAAAGACACTCACCAACTTAAGGATGACGACTCCACACTCCAAATCGGGATGAAGAGGGAACCGAAATAAAAATTGGAAAGTTGAAGATTGACAGGTGCGTCTTAATAAGTCCGGCGACAGCTGCTTACTGCGAAATGAGAAAAGGTATTACTTAAGTAAAGTCTTCGTGGCCCGTTGCTGTAGGATATTTATAATTTAATTGGAATTTTAACTACAAACCGCTAATCCAAAATAAAAATGTACCTAATTATTGTGTATATAATCTAGTTGCAGAGCAATGAAGGTGAAAGATTAGTCTAATAATATATTACGATGCTAACGAATTAAAAAGTGGGGTTTTATAAACTTATCCAGAAATAACTTATCCCAGATCATAATAAACATTTATCTAAATTCGTAAATTGAATTTGCTACATTAGTATTTTAGTCGTTCAAAAACTAAACTCTTGGAAGATGCTTGTTTTACTGATACTTGTACTGATACTTGTATTACTTGTTTTAAGAGCAGTAGAACTCTTGCCAAGTTCGTCCGGGGAAGTACTGCCACCATGCCCTTTTCTGCCGCCAAGCAGTAACGCATTCGCATTACTGTGTTCCGGTTTGAAAGGCGTCGTTGCCGGTGAAATTACAGGCGCATGAGACATTCCACCTTCTCGTCTCACATCTACGGGCGCATACGATGCGACTTGGGTCTTATCATACCTAGTATGGGAGGACCCAAGTCGCATCGGTTGTTATGGGCCGAGGTTACCACTTAACACCAGGTGGGCCGTCGGCTCGTTCCGTAACTGTATTAGGTACATAAAAAAAGAACTTGTCGTGCACAGGCAATGCTTAACTGTCTATTTTTTTTAATATCAAGGAAAAAAAACATTCAGTTTTCGTTTCAGACTCAAAACATTTCAGGCTACACAAGTCGCCGAACACTTATTAAGCACAATGAGTCTAATAAATCGCAATATAGTCGCAAATCTGAACAATATTTTTTTTGGACATTTGTATCATTGGAACCAGACTTGATATAATAATACGTATGTACTTATATGTAAATATATACATATAAGACGTATTTACACCCAGACACATAACATACATCTATGTTATGTGCTAGGTGTGAATAGAACCCACGACCTACAACGCAGAAGACAGGGACCGGCTGAGCTTTGAGGCCAGTAATCCAAGTACCGCATAATAAATCTAAAACAAATATAGAGTATCTACACTAGCGACGGACCGTAGACGGCTCGCTTCAAACATTATTATCTTCCAACCCGCATGCATAGTTAAACATATATCGGTCGTTTTAATCTTCATACAGACAATGGATGGTCCGGTCTGTCTGGGTATCTATCCGCCACTTATTCCGCTGGCCTAAGCAAATTCGAGCCCGTGTTGATTTTTCCCGTATTCCTATTTCTTCACTACTGATTATGTTATTTCATACTTTGTGCAAACAATGGTAACCCTTTGCACTATTTGGTGTTATAAATGGATGTATGGAGATGGAATATTTCGTTATTATTTTGAATATGAAACGAATTTTCACTTGGTTTTTTAATCCGCCCAAGTCCACTGTCTTTAGATAAAAATATGTAATAGTACCGTAAAGAGGAACTTCAGACAAAAAAAAATGCAAAGGTTAATATTATTAATATACCTACACTAGTTTGGTCATTGGAGAAATAAAATACTTCCATAAACTTGTGGGGCTTTTTAAAATTAGCTTATTTAGCTCACTTGTTCTGGATGCTAATATCTTTCATAATAACTTTAAAACATAAAAGTATTTTTCAGTGTTTTACCTGTGCTAGGTACATACATTAATTGATTTATCTATTTAAAATGTGACGAAGGTTTTACTGTAATTCAGTACAAAAAGATACATTTACCGCGCGATCCTTTGGTAATTTTTTTAAATAATTTAATAAACTTCAACGCTGAGCAGGTCCTTCTATTGTTTTCATACGCAATTCAATGTTGGCAAAGCTCTCTCCACACTTAGCGAGCGTTTTCTAAATATTTTTCTCTCTCTAACCGCTGCAAAAGGTTTTTGTATACGTTGCTTTTTGGCTCCTTTTGGCAGCTAATCTAATATTGACCACCCGCCAGGCTACTGACTTATGTTTGTATTATTCGTAAAAGTCTTCTATATTACGACGGCACGAGACAGCAGATAAGGACTACGGCTTGATAAAGATTAAATAATTTAATAATAATAATATAAATGGTGAAGGAGTTTAAACTAAGCCTGATATTTTGTTATTCATAGATTTTTATTTATGCATAAAAATGTAATTACCACATTCACTCATTTAAAAGCAAATTTTCTATTTTAAAGACTAGTAATGAGGACAGTACGCAAAATGTTTTAAAGAGTTCATTCATTTCCTTGGCGCAACAACAGTTTTAATGTGCTAGTAATTCAAGAGCTTAGTCATAATTTTAAAACCTTTATTTCAGGCTAAAATATAGCCGTGAGAAACTCCTTGGGTAACTACCTGTTTCCTTCTTCTCTCCGTCTTCCCGTTCCGTTTACGTCCCGCCATTCTATCAATAGACCTACTCATAATAATTCGTGGAGAACATTTTATTATTCAAAATATCAATTTGCTCGGCTGGCTTTCTTTGGGCAGCACCGCATTTATTTTATACAGTTTGTTTTATCAAGATTTATTAATTAAGCAAATATAAATATAGAGGTTTTGGGTTGAGTTCAAAGTTCTTTTGATTTTAGACCAAAAATATAATCCGGTGTGTACGACGTATATTTTCGAAATAATTTATATAAATTATTGGTATTACGATTTAATTTATAGACGAAAGTAATATACTTTTTTTTGTAAATTGCCTAATTTTATTATATTTATACAAAGAATTGAAATTTATGTGAAGTTAAGAACGATATTCATCAAAAATACTCATTTACAGATGATCCCAGAACACATATAAATTGAATTTCCTTTTCACGGTAATAAAATGTACGTCACGTGAGGTGATTATTTTACTCATTCATTTCAATATCTAAAAGTATGAGGGCTAAAGGAGAGAATCCGGTCCCAACAAAGAGCCTTGCGGTATCTAAATGTTAATCTTTGGTCGGTCGCGCAAAAATTATGTTTTTCGGACTCCGCTCAAAGTTACTGGGTTGGAAATTAATATCACGCATGCTTCATTTAATTTAACCGCATAACATTTGCCCAGTACGAAATATATTTACCTACCGGCCAATATATTGTACTTTGGGAAATTTCAACTTAATTAAACAAAGACAATTTTAGTAACCATCTCATATTGCCCGTGTAATCTGTCACGGCTAATATTAATAGTTGATTTCGTTTATGGTTAGCTATAATAGTGATAGTTGTTGAAATAATTTACGTCATTATGATGAAGGCGAAAAGAGTCCAGAAATATAATAAACAGAAAACAAAAATAAATAAAAAAGCAAAAGTGAGCAAAGTGAATAATGGAATTATTTCAGCCAAGAACTCTAGACATTCAATTGATGTCTTGAATGGCTTATAAACCCGGGTTATGTTTACCCCTTCCGATTCCCTCTGCAAGTGGTAAGCCGCGCACAAGCTGTTACTTTTAATGCGTTATTCAGTTTGAAATTAATGATTTTATTCCCGACAATCCCCGTGATTGCAGGATAAGACGGGAATGTTTATTTTAATCAAAATTGTTAATTACTGCATAAAATTTTGTTCATGATAACATGAACCAAACGTTTATCTTCTCCAAAATACAAGAAGCTTTGCAAGACGTATAAACGAGACTTGTTTTTCTTGTCTGTCACAAAGTTCGGTATCAATATCTTGTGTTTGCATAACTACTGTGCGTCCCCTGTTCGGGGTAAACAAGCTCATAGATACCTGAGTTATTGACGTCTCCTGTGATAAATAAAAATATTGAAAATACAGATATATATGAATATATCGTAAATCGCTTATATTAGATGTCCGAAGATGGACGATAACATCCTCGGAGAAAAGGTCCGCGATATAAAACGCACTTGCGCGCATAATATGTGTTTTATTAATAAAAAAGCTTGGGCGAATCGCCTATAAATAGCGTTAACGGCTAGTGAGCCGGCTATTTTTCCCGATACAATGTGAGGCATTTGTCTGACAAATCCCTGGGGAGAGTGACACTATCCCCTATATTATCTGAGCCCTGAGGATTCTGCTTGAGGGATGCGGGGTCATTCCATAGGTGATGAAACCCGTATCGTTTGCGTGAAGCCAGTAAATCATGGCCTTTCTGTGGCAGCCAGGTATTTTGACAACGGAAAAAAGACCACTATTAAAATAAAAATAGCGTGGATTTGCATGGATACTTTATGGCAAATATAACATATTTTCTGGATAGTATATGAATCTTGTATGGCGTAATTTCCACCAAATTAACATAATAAAATACATACATGATGAAATCTACTTCGAGGGTAGGAGTTAAGCTTCATAATGAAAACAAATAACGTTATTTAAATGCCGCAGAACTCCCATTCTAATTATAATTACTTTCTTGAAGAAGGAAATAAAGAAAGGAAACTTAAAATTATCTCGCAATACAATTGAGTGATCAGTATGCAAAGCCAGTGTTGTGTATAAGCCGATTCTGGGGAGGAAGCGTTAAAAGAAAATTTATAGCATTGAAAAGTCGTATGTAATTAATAAGACATTTGAAGTTGCGTGAAAATGTAATTTAGATTGTTTTCGAGGGGATCCAGGGAGATTCACAAAAGCGGTTTATTTATATATGCCCGCTTTATATTAGCGTCTTTAAGGAAACCAGGGGAGCATAATAAAAAAAGAATCAGCATCAATGTCTTAAAGCGTCTTCCGGCGCGATACGACGCCGACGCCCCCGCCGCAAAATGGAGGTCCACACTCGAATAAATTATCCACCCCACGAATCGAACCGATTGTTCGATTCTTTTGATACGAATCCAGTCTAAAAGCGGCCTTTATTAGTGTAAGCCAGGGACGATTATCTTAAGCCACCATTACATATTCAAATTGCAGTCATTTTGCTCTGTGGAAATTGACGCGAAATAAAACCGAGCCCTTTGAAGCATTTTCTGCATTAAGTTGGTGGTAATGAGATTTTTCAACGATCATTTTGGAAATTAAAATGGTTCACTTAAGCACTTTTATTGCTTTTTAGAACACACACATATTCAGTATTGTGTAAAAACTAGACTACTATTGAGAATGGCGCATCGGAAAAAAAAAGTTGATTTGTGAGTGTGAAACTACTATTGTTTAGTCTGAGCGCTATTGTCCCTTAGAAAACATCAAAAATCAACTTGGTTGATTAAATAAATCAAAAACTACTTTTGCTAGGGATTTAGAAATTATATTCTTTTTTAATTTATTTTTTAACTTAATTGAGCCGTTACATTTGGATAAGCTTTGTTTGCGTTTCACTACCTTCCTAGTTCCTATGTCTGTTATCTTCATCAAATGTCATCAAATAGAAACTTATTTTATATCAAAGAATACCAAATACTTACTACCTAAATCAACACACTAATACCTAAATCTTTATGTATGTATATAATATATATATGTTACATATTTATTGATATACCTAGCTTTGTTAATATAATGGCTAACAGCAATCGCAGCAAAAGCACGGTCAACCATTTCACCCTTAGAATAACGATACTAATTCCACAGGCGTAGACCTGCCGCCATATTCTTATAAATTAATTACTTGTAATCTACTCGTGAAACGGGTCTTACACAAATGAAGTTACAGCATGAATAGGTTAACCATGTCTTCTATTTTTTGTAGGATGACTTGTTTCGAGAATTATTCGATGATATGGTTATGTTGCTTTTTGACACTTAAGAGCGCGTATTCGATTTGCGAAGAAAACTTCACGTTTTCGAGTTTTTTCCAGAGCTATATCGGAATTATATGAGCAGATTATTCGAAGAATGTTACGGTTTTAGACAGTTTAAGTCTTGATTTAGTGCACTACAGAGTAAAAATATAATAATTAATTACAGTTTTTTAAAGAGAAGTCAATCCCTTGATAGCGTTTTACGAAAATACACGCCAGAGCTATCTTTCAGATTGAATAAAACCACTGTAATGTGATAAAATGTTTCATTTTATGCATTTATCCAACTGAATATATAGTCTCAAAGTGCACTACATAGCCCAATTACGAAAATTTTACAAGAGATATTTAAAAAAACAGTATTAAAAATATACAAAATCAGGTCACTTTAACAATTGTTTTTTACCAGTATTTGAATAGAAACATAACTATGATATTTATTTTATGAAAATATAAGTATTGTTAAGTATACAGTTTTTTTTTTTCAGCCAATTTTATGAACCCATTTATTTTACACGATTATTTTAAAATTACTATAAAGCCTCGCGCGCGATCCATTTCCGATTAGTTCGTACCGGGTCCTCCCAGCGATAGGACGTATCACTTTTTCCCGCCTGCCGCCGCTTGCTCATGCCGAACATCGATAGTATAAACATCTCATAGCGCGACACATCAGTATTGATACTATGGCTATTTTTTTTATTTGTTGAGTTATTTTATAAAACATTATCTACAGATAATTATTTAAGTAAATATCAAATGATTTAATCATATAATAGTAACAATATTACATTTAATGTATGGTTTTTTTTTCAAGAAATGGGTTATAAACGAAAGTTATTAATGTTATGCTTTGTTCTAGTATGTCTTTTCATCATTAATAGACGATCTCCAATTACCGGAAATGACGATACATAGTGACGTAGAGGAATTAAACGATATTGAAGAACTTGTATCTTGCTTTCACAGTGATGTTTGTTTTTTTTGTATTATTATTGAGACAAAATATAACATGGTGTAAAAATAATTGAAATCGATTCAGTTCCCTACTTATTCTGTACAAACTATTATCAGGTTTCGCATATACCAAAAATAATGTTGTATTTATGTACCAATATTGCCAATATTTGTTTCAGATAGTTGAATCAATTGTTTGAAATGTGCGATATTAAAATAAAATGATCTAAACTTCGCTTTTGTTTATATTTTATAACTCAATATACGCATAAATTGTTGATTTATTTGGAATTAAAGTTGCAAAAATTAATCTCTCAAATATTGTTATTTGTATTTGTATTGGTTGAAGCCCTTTAATTATTTTTGTATTTGTATCCGGTAGAAGCGCTGTATATAATACCTGCTTAGTTCATTACTTTTTCTCTTTCTGCTGCTCGCTCTTGAAGTGATAAGTAATACCTTCCTAGTGGAGTTTATAAAAAGAATAAAATAGTAATTCAGTGACGAAACTATGTTCGTTTGTATTGCCGCCTAGAACCCCATAATCCTATTTAAATTACAAATAATTTATTTCTCAAAGTTTACTAACAGTTTCTGTAGGAACGCAATGTTTCTCAGGTAGTATGATTTACAGAAAGCATCATACCTACAGTCACCATAGGTTAACCAACATTCACAAAAGTTCTCACCAAACCGTTCTAATAATGCTAAACAAAAATTTGTGACATTAAAAAAAATTTAAATTATCAAAACGGTTTGTTGTTAGGTCCGGGTTCACGCACACAGACTGATTATTGTAGTGTGCGTGAAAACTACGCGATTCTTGCAATTTCCTACGCTAAATCGAATACGCGCTCTTAACAAGAAATGAGTGTTTACTAAATAAAATACCAAGGAACTAAATAATTTATTTATTTATTTATTTAATTCAAGATGGACAAAAATATTTTATGAATCTACTTTACGTACGACCGCAATATTTTTAGTCGCTCTTTTTTATCATCAGGTCTTTTATTAATAAATCATCATTCACTTTACAACAGCTTAAAAGCTTAGACTTTCATCGAAAATTGATTTTAGTAAGGTACTAGCTGTATTTCAAGGCGAAAAAGGTCTTACCTATATGTCATCATCATTAACCCCAAATTCTTCAAAACAAGTGTTAGGCACGTTTTTTTTTAAGCTAAAACTTTCTTTTGTTATTTTGTACTGAAATATTTTGTATTTTCTGTTTTATTGGTGTAATATGCAATAAAGTGTTTATCTATCTAAAAATAATCACATTTCACTTTTTTCTACATACCTTACTTTTGAATGCAGCCAATCATTAAATGATTGGCGTGTCCTAAATACGAGGTAAAACTTAGCCACCCTACTGTACAGAGCTCAAGGGTTCAGTAACGACTTAATGTTGGAGAACGAACAGAATTAGAAATGAACCTTGCAAAGTACGACTAATAAGACACATACGACATTTTGATACTTTGTTTTAATTTGCCACTTGATAAGTTTCAGGTGTATCTCTAAACGAGCCGTGTCATTTTATTAGTATAGTTACATCACGATTAGGTGTATGTATATAAGTATTGCTGCTAGCTAAATACCCTAGAATACTCGTTGGGAAATGGATCCCAAAATGTTTTACAGAATATACAGTAGGTACTATATTCCTTCGCAATTCTGTTTGTTATGTAATTGACAAAAAGAATAAGCTTACGCAGAATGTGTGAATATATTTGACAACAATTATTGATTTCAATCAATGCAGGTATTTTCGCATTGTGCCTTGTAACTTTGAAAACAGTGAGGGCTTTGAAAGCGCTAATAATATTTTATGACACCTCAGGCGTGCTAATTCGCTTTTGTCTGACGAACTGCATAAAGAGTGTCGACGCGTCGAAAATCAAAATGTATTTATTCGCTCGCCGTATAAAAAGTCAATATGAGAGGCAATAAAAAGAGGATGTCGAGAGAGAAATAATAAAAGATAACCTCTAGAGTGAATAGAATGAACAGCCCTTGTAAAGAATGTTTGCGTAGTGGATAAGACGCGATCGGGGGACACCTCCCTCATTCAGATGAGTTTGCGCCGGCGAAATATTAATACCGCTTTTTACAATGTGTCCGACTCAGTTCGGGCGGAACAATGAGAGTTTTAAAATTGCTAGTGTTCGTATCAGCCCAGTGTTTGATTGTAGACTTATTGGTGTTTTATGCGTCTGACATGATTTTTACTTTTTATGATTGATGGCTGCAGCTCAGTTTGTGCTCTCAAAGGGTCCCGGATTTGATCTTCGGCCGAGGCAATTATTTTTCTGATGAGTTTTCTCTCGGTCAAGAACTGAGAGAACTGAACTAATAAGTTCAGTTCACTTTTAATTGTCATCATCAAAGATAAAACCGTGATGAGACCATTCTGTGATTGACTATAAGTGTGAAGTTCCAATACCTTGATTAACTAAAAAAACTACTGTACCATGAAAAGTGCAGGGTTTACACGCTTGACGTAACTTTATGGTTTGTAGCTGTCGATAGAAACCACAATACTCACACGAAACAAAAAGCATTCCACTGAGCTCTTGAACAAACATCTGAACATTGTGAGGGATTGGAAAGTTTGTAAGAAAAACAAAGATAAATCCAACTTAGGATTGTTAAGATTTGTAGACGCGGTGAAAATGTTTACGATTCCTGATTTTAACTAATCACTTTGGGTAAATGTACTGTGAAACCCCCTGAACTTAATTGTGAAAATAGTGAACAATGAATTATGAATATATTTTTACGGTTTTCATATAAATAGGAAAAAAAATTAGGGGCTGATAGTTATAAAATTGTTATAACCAATGAGCGATGGCTCACCTGAAAAACTGTACACAATGATCGCTAGTGCGGTTGCCAGTTAAATTACAGGCACATAAGACATTACACATTCACTCCAAAGTCACGGGCGCAATACAATGACTACTTCAAATTTTGAGGTGGTATTTATCTTAGATCATAGAGGTGTACTACTGGAAAATAATTATTAGAAACTCAACCCGCTAAGTGTGGGTATTCCCATTAAAAGGCACGCAAAACTTATTGTTTTAATAGTAGAGGTAACGGCTTTAAATTAGGTAGGTAATTTTGCTTCATATAATACTATAACTTTAAATTATTCCACAAAAAAACTCAGTGTGAGTTAAATTCAACCAACGATAGCTCCGTACCAAAAACGTGTTTTTTTACAGAGTAACTGTATTTTTTCGTGCAATCAGAGCAAAATCAAATCTTTCATCACAAACATTGTAAGTACGTAAAATACATTTTCTGAAAGACACGTTCAAGATTCACCTGCTCGGTTCCCGTTTCCCGATCCGTCCCGTGAGACCGATTAAACATGTAAAAGTAACAGGAACCGTCTGAGAGGAGCTGCCGACATTTAGCACGTACGACCATTGCCGCGACGCGTCCGCAGAAACTTAACGAGCGTACTTACTGTCTGTTTGCTTACAATGTAATTATTGAACCGTAAAACTGATGATAACGAAGTATATCAGAATATTTGAGTCGCAAATGTGCATTAAAGAAGTGCGTTAAGTAACAAAATAAAGATTGTATTAATACATGCTAGTCTTTACTAGCAAAGACGTACTTGTAGTTTGAAAGTCAGTCAGACATACGAACGGATAAACAGATAGTCGGTGTAGGCTCAGTATTAGACATTATTTAAGTACGGAACCTTAAAATCACTAATATATCTAACGAGATGTAAACGGACTGGCATATGAGCAAATAATTTATACACATTGGGATTATCCAATGAATTAATAAAAAAAGAAGTGACTGCCAATTTCAATAATTATACCTAAAATACACTCAATCTCAACTTTTCTTTTCTAATATTTTCGACTGGCGGCGCCGGCGTCACGCATTCACAAAGAATATTGGTGTTTTATTATTTATTCTCCATTGCATATTATGTACAACATATAATTTGTAATAAATACATCTACACTTCCCTGTTAATAGTGTTGCAAATAAAGAGTTACTTATAACGTTAAACTTAAAACCATAAAATCTAACCTGAAGTTCAATATATATATACATACATATACTTAACATATGATATACATATATATATTATGTTAGTTTAGAATTAAAAACAGGTCGAGAAACTATTATGTTACATTTATTTAGTATAGACTGATTAAAGACTCGTTTTTTCAAGTTAAATCGCAAATATCGTTTCGCAGAGCCGTCTTTGGCAGTGTATGTAAATCATCTCCGATATCTAGTGGACTTTCGAAATATGTACTCGTTTATCAAAAGAACTGTTACGATTATGAAAAGTTACAAATAAAACTTACCGCAGAATAACTTCTTTGTAATGAATTAACGACTTTTGTTTGCGAACAGTGATTATAATAATTAAAAGTGTCATTATAAGTGCCATCAATTCCTTCTCAAAGGAGACATTAGTGTTTTTACTGGCTTTCCCCGTGATATTAATGGCAAGTTTGCCATTTAAAACATTGGTAAAAGGAAAATTTTACGAGATTATCGTCATTAAATAGACGATTAAGATGTTGGCGCAGGATCAAATCCTGGTTCGTTTTACTTGGACTTAGTTGTCATTAATTAATGTTTCTGTATGCCTTGATGTCGGTATGCTTCGGCTGCATAGTTCATTTATAAATGTGAAATAAACAAAGCTTTATGTCAAAATAAGCCTGCCAGACTTATATAAAATATCAAACAAACACACCCTGATACATTTATACTCCTGCAATCACATTTCTAGTCCAAGGTGATATAGACACCCAAAAATTGACAATACATATATCCATAACTATCGTAAATTTTACTCATCTCTCAATACCAAGCAAGCTTTGGAGTGATATCATAGTTATGTTACAAAGGTCACTCAAGGCGTGTAATCTCTGCATTAACGTTTCTACTAACGTTAGGAAGTATATTATATATGTTATGACAACCCAGCATTATCTGTTATCTCTATCCGTTGATAATTCCTGATATATATTTGCAAAATTTTCGCTACTTAGTCGTTATATCTAAATTTCCATACAAAATACGCCTAAAACCAAAAATAAACAATAATTCCCAACTCATTCCACCATTACACGTCGCATTACACAGCAAGCAATGAAAATTGTCCTTATCGTCCAAACAAAACGGCTCGGGCGTTTTCTTAAACTGTAATAGAGAAAGTTTAGATACGCGAGTTTTATCTCTCACTCGCCCTCCAGGATCAATTAAAAGTGGGAAGAAGTCAACATTGCTGTAATAACTGACGCGTTGGAAACTCACAATTTTGAGTTTTAAAAGGGACTACGCAATGAGAAGGTATGTGTATATTTGTTCTATTTTTGTACCAATTAATATTATTAAAAAATTAGAAGACGTTTTATACTTAATATAAAAACCAAGGTTTAAAATATTTTTGAAATTCATCTTGAAAATTTCAAAATATTCAGACAAATAGTAATTGAAACATTCCAAAGCGTACAAACATATAAATAACAATAAAGTTTTCTTGTACCAAGTTTTAGTTAAATTTTATAATCAAATCTCACTGAAGGAAGGGTGCGAAACGGGCAACTTTTAAACGGCGAGTATTCCGGTTTTACGATAATGATCATAATAAAATATGGAAGTTTGCTACACGTCCCCACTAAACGTTTTATTGTTAAAATAACGGGTTATTGTTTTTGTATAAGAAGGTAGATTGTCTATGAAAATAACTTTTAATTTCATCTTTTAGTACAAAACGGATAATAATCATTTAAGAACTGAATAAAAAACATCATTCGAAATTCATCAATTCTATTCCATATTTGAAAGGTGTGGTTGCCGGTGATATTACAGGCCCATGAGACGCCCCACATTCTAGTCTTAGTCTAGAGTTACAGGCACATTGATACGACTTGGGCGTTGTCTTACCTACATAACATAACGTTATTTTTGTGTTATTAATATTAGTGTGTAAATAAGTAATGGAAGGAGGCAGAGGTAGAGAGGTAAGGCACTCTACACCAGGTGGGCTATCTGCTCCTTAACTAATCTATACAAATAAATAAAATTGGAGTGTCTGTTTGTAATATTAAAATAACCGCTTTTTACTAAGTGCATATGGATATATGCCATATACCAAAACAATAATATTTACAATTTTGTCTGTCTGTCTGTCTGTTTGTTCCGGCTAATCTCTGAAATGGCTGGACCGATTTTGACGGGACTTTCACTGTCAGATAGCTGATGTAACAACGAGTAACTTAGGCTACTTTTCCGAGGGGTAAAATAGGGGTGCGTGATAAAACTGAATTCCACGCGGATGAAGTTGCGGACAACAGTTAGTTAGTTATATAAGCAGTCTTTTATGTTCCCCCACGGACGCTGGATCATCTCTGCAAGCAAGAGCGAATGGGCTTGGAAGAAGCGAATTCGCATTGCGTATGTAGCGTGTCTTTGATTTCTTTGTTTTGAAATAGGTGAAAGATCTCGCAACTTCGCTTGCCCGGTCGATCAAGTTGGAAAAATCAAGTCGCTTGTCATTTTAGTCTTAAAATACTGAATCTAATCGCCAGAACAAATCAGGCTGTCATCGTTTCATTCAGTTTCATTTGTGCCTTTTACTATTGAGCGCTATCGTGCTTTAGAGGGCACGACAAATAATACAAAATAATAGCAGTCGAAAAATTATATCGATCGCTTTGTAGGCGGTTTGAAAATTTCGATAACTGTGATAAATATTACGATATTTCATAATTTTATTTTATAAATATATAAAAGAAGTTTCATTTGGGCCATACAGACGAAATTTCAAGCCTGGGTCCACTAGTATCTTAAAAATATATACATTAACATCAAAATTTAGAGAGGAAAATAAGAATTAGGTACATTTGTACCGAGAAAATGCTGGCACCCGCCTTTCTTCTTAATATCTGAGCATATTTTCGAAACTATTACTTCCTACCACCGAACATTTAGTACCTACAGTTGCAAAGTTGCTGAAAATGTGCCAAGTTCTCGTAATCACCTCTTGGGACGTAAACACATAAATTCTCGGCTAAACTGCCTTTAATTGTCTTGTTTCCGATACTTTACCTAGCAATTGATTGTAATTTATTGTTTTTCCCAACGCAGTCTTTATCTCGTCCGACAAAGCTTTACGAGTGAAACTAGAATCTGAATGAACGTGATCTGAAATGGGATTCAATGTTCGATTAATAATTCAAACATTCAGCATTGGGATTGAAAACCAATTAAAAGAATATTCTCGCTAAAAATTGCTACCAGCGGCACCGTTGGAGGGGGACTAATGGCTTTCTATTGTTCTTGGAACCACTATCTGGCTCGCTTTTGTCACGCATCGGACCTCTAAAACTGGACGATTAATAAACCATGCAACCGTGCACAGAGCCGCTGAAACAGCAGAGAACGTTGCTAAAAGCTGCTTGAAAAGACTAATTGAGTTGGTTCTCTCCGACTCGGATGATCGCCTTCCGTTTTCGGAGATAGTGCACAAAACACACACGGTAACCGCCGCCGCCGAGGCCGCTTCGAAACGTGACAATGACGGCTTAGAGGAAGGGTTTTACTCATTTTGTGTCCTCGCGTCCTCACCGTTCTGACGACGTTATTTTTTAATCAAATAGGTATATCCGGAGCGGGTGACGGACGATAGGGTCGCCCCGACAATGAAAAACTAAAAGGAAAAAGACTTTTAAGCAAATACAGGCGAGACCAAGTTGATTGGTTTTGTTGGCCGCCCTGTTGATTGGCACGGGCGTAAACAATACGGTTGTTTAAGTTTGGTGCGACAATAGACTTCTTTTAAGCAAATAGAGACGAGACACGTTGATTGGTTTTGTTTTCAAACTACTCGATTGGTCTGAACATGATGTAGACGCGTTCGTAGGGCTGAAGTAGTCGGATGGTTGGCGTTGGCGCGTCAATGTTGTTTGACCGTTGAACAATATGGAGTTAGTTTTGTTTTGAATGTTCGATGATGCTTGTTTTTTCGTTTCCATACTCACACTGAGCTATTGATACGAGCCTATCGATATTGGTTTTTGAGCCGGTGAAAATTTTACTATATTAATATGCCACAGAATAGAGGCATCGCTTTTTTTAAAATACCTACATTTTATTGAATAAAAAAGAGTGGAAAGTTATATACGAAACTGAATAAAACTTTTCAATATAATTATTATGCTAGCAGTAGGTACATTAATTTTCATATTGGCCAGTCTCAACTGACGATTTAAATCCAGCCAAAAGCTTTTATTGAACATAAATGTGTCACAGTAATTTCTAATTCTCTCAGGTTTCTTCCATCTAAGACCGCCACTTTGTTAAAAATATGCAAAAATATAAGAAGTGGTACGGCTTGGCCACTAATGGAGGCAAAGCGCGAGGGCAGATAGAGGATCCCTGATTTATGGCGCCTGGTTACTCGCCGTGAATAATACAATGGACAATTTATGAACTTTGGAAATTCACAGGTTAGTAAAGTATCTTTTTTCTAGGACAGTTTTCACAATGCAGTATTTGCCGCTTTGAACGTTAGAATGCTGGTGATTCGATACATACTAATGCCTCTAAATAATTAATATCTAATAGCTTCATACCATTGTGTTTCATGGGGACGGGAAGCCGAAATAAAAATTTCACGCTTAGAAGTGTTACTATTCGTATGGAAAACTTAATAAAATACAATTGAGCCATCAATTTATATCATTAATATCACCAATTATTAATACCAGCTTCTAATGTTCCCATTCAAGGACACAGCCTACTATAGAAAAGCGAGAGTCAATGTGCTTTAATTACGGAAACCTGTTCCAATTGGCTTGGCGTTTATGACAAACTTTATAATTTTTGGTTCCTTATATTTCCGGTCCACGTTACTACTACAATACACATGGTCCATTTCAATTCCTCTTACGCAGTAAAAGTGCTTCTTTTCAAATCATAATAAGAGATCCATTGTACCCCCAATTCTCCAATGTTTCACTCTTAACCCCTACTTTTCTCTACAGATCAACATAACTTATTTCCTCCTACCATGCAATAGGAAATTGCAGCAAGAACCGTTTCCATTTCCTGGGAGATTCTCACGCACATAACGTGAAGAGTAAGAAGATACAACGCGGCCTGCGCCTAGTGAAAGTATGAACACATCCCACGAGTAACAAAATGGACATATTTGCGCTACACTTGTCGCTACTAAAATAAATTCGTATTTGTGACAATAGCTCGTATTGTTTTCCCACTTATAACTCAGATCTTATAGCAAGAAATAACCATCAATGTTTAATAATAATAATATTAGTCAACATTTCACACAGCGCCATCTAGCCCCAAAGTAAGCTAAGCATAGCTTGTATCATGGGAACCAGACAACTGATATACATAATTATATACTTTTATTTTGTAAATACATACATATAATACATATTAACACCCAGACACAGAACAAACATCAATGTTACAAATGTCAGATAAATGTTTGACCTGGGTGGGAATCGAACTCAAGACCTACAGCGCAGAAGGCAGAGTTACTACCAAATGAGCTATGAGGCCAGTCAAATGTTTGAAGGTATGGAATTATAGAACAAACTGTCAAAGGATATTAAATGCCACTAATATCTCAGCAAACATTTCTTTCGGTAATAAATCCATAAAATTGTCCGATAGCCAGATCAAACCTTAAAACAACGAATGTTTCAACACGTCCAGTCAATACCACTTCAATATTACTCTAAGGTAAGGAATGTACAGTCTAAGCCGAGAATTAAAATTTTCAGTTGAATTAATAGGGATTTCAATGTACGCAGATTATTTTTGTATCAGAACCATGCACACTTGAATGCGCGGTCCTTGAATAAATTTATGGGATGGCCGAGAATTTTGGGTCTCTCATTAGGGGTATTTATGTAAGAGATAAAAATATTAGGGACAGCTTTAATCGGAAACGGATGAACAGGGGCCTTAACTCTTGTGGACTGTGGTATTCATATCTATGTAATATAAAAGCAAGTCCTGACTGACTGATATAAATATTTTTAACTATCATCTACTTTTGAACGCGAGTGTGAGGCCTAAGTCGATTTTTTTGCTCCCGTGTGTAGTTAGTTCTAGAGATTTGAATTATAGAGTACTATTACATACGTCTTAGAGTGTAAATAGATTATAAAGTAAAAAAAAAAATTTATTCCATAACATATAAGTAAGTAACAATAGAATAGTACAAAATACTAAACACAAAACTACAATAATAATTTTTGTTAAAAAGTAACATAAAAGGGTCTTAGGTTTCTTGCACAAAGATATGGAAAGTGTGTAAAGGAAAATAAAAATTTACGGTAAGCTTTCTGTGTTCAGTTAATTATTTGCAACGATTGTAGGTATAATAATAATAATAATAATAAAGTATAGTATATGTCACAACTATAACTTAACAACGCTATAGTCAATCGTATTTTCTATCTGAAATCTATATATCAATTCAGAAACCAATGCATTTTTTTGTTTACAATAACTGCTCCTAACGACCTCCGACATTTATCAAAACCACAAAGTCAGTGGTTGTTCCGGACAGTTTTTAAACGCTTTAAATTAATTTCCCCTGATTTCCTTTAAGAAGTTGTAACTCGCCAAGTGGGAATAATGCGATGATATATAAAAAAAGGTCCCAGAGAGGCTGAGCCCCTAATAAATTATACCCTCGATAACAATGGGATTTTTTGCGCCCTTTGTTGCAACTTTTGATATCACCTGAACGTACGGCATACTTTCAAACAAAAATGAGGACGCTTTTTCCGATGTTTTAGGTTATTAACATGGGAAACTTATTCGGAGATACGTCTTGTTTTAACGAAATGTTGACAAAATGCACTTTAATTATATTTATACAACGATTTTTTTTAAACTTTCACCAAATTATGTGTTATCAATACTTAACTATGAAGTTGAAAACCCTTGAAGTTTCTTTGAATTTTATTTTTATTTTTTCTGCTGATTAAACATAATTGTGTTATTGTTTAGTTATTAAAGAAAGAGGGTGCTAACTGTGTGTGGAATTATCCGTTTTCAGTAAATGTTTCACTATCTCATTATAATTATATTATGTAATCACTATTAGAAAATGTTATTTACGCTGTCACATTTTAATCTACAATTAAAAAATATATTTATACAAAACTGTATAACAATTTAATCAGTTTTTTTTGTGCCACTCCATTTTAATGCCTTCTAAGCGGGACTAGTGATAGAAACTAATATAATCCTTCCACCACTTGTAACTCTAACAAATAAAAAATCTTTGTGGAAACCTTTATAGTATATATTATAAGTGGGTGTAATTGCATTTTGTAAATATTATATTAGCATTTCTATTTAAATTGCTAAAATACCACTAAAGGTACATTTTTCCATTACCACAAATATTACATAGTACCTATATCTACTCCTAACCATAGACAACATTTCAATTCGTCATACCCTTGGATTACTGACCCAAGAGTGTATATGACTCTCGATCCAGCAAAATGGTAAAGTAGCCACTTCGTAAAAAATATCGTTAGAGTTCTTTTTGTGCGAACTATAAAAAATAAAACCCTAATATCGTTAAATGGTCCTTTGGGGAGTGACTGGCCAAACGCGGAAAATATCGGAATCTATATAGGGCTGTCAAGTCATAGACGACATCAAATTTTGCAAAATTATTTACGTTCATCATATACATAATACATAAATAATCTGATAACAAATCAAAGTTGTAAATAAATTAAAGTTTTTGCTCCTTTTCTATGGCAAATCATTAATTTTTCAATTCTTTATGGTTATTGAAATAACTTAATTCTTAATGAAAAGTTTAAATTATAGCGATTGTATTTGGTAAGGTTATAGTTTGACTTGCTGAAGATATTTTTTTAAGCAACCGTTTCCATGTTTCAGCCAAGCATATGTTTATTTTTTATCTCTATTGACATCCGTAACATCAACTATTTTTGTTTTTTCTTATTATCGCGACTTTGTATCGTTATGAAGGGGAAAAATATCTTAATAAAGAATCTAAGTAATAATATTTAAGTGACATCCATAACCAATCACATGGGCAACTGTGGACAATTTATATCGCAATAATCCGTGCGGACATTACGGGCGGCGGCGCGGCGAACTCGGCCGATATTATCGGAGGTAGCTAGTTTGAGGACAAAAAACGAGCTCTCATTTATCGGCCAGTCGGCACTTCGTGGCAGCCCATCTCGCACTGCCACCCACCCTCCTTACATTACACACGCCGGCAGTAGATGCTGTGCCATTATAACGGTAATTTTATTGAAATGTGGCTTGTAATTGTAATTTCTGAAGAAACTTAGTATTTTTCTTAACAATTTATTCATAATACAGTTCGCATCCTATTCAAATTACTCAGACAGCCTAGATATATTAAATAAAAAACCCGAAAGGGACAAATACTTCCTTTTTCAAGACATTCAGACTCATATTGGTATGTTAGGAAGTCAAAAATTCCCACTGCATAGATAGAGGGGTTCAGTCTAACACGCGATCACAATGGAAGATGGCAGGTACCTTAAAGCAGTTGGTTCTAGGACATTTCAGTTTTCTCATGACGTTATTATAATCGTAGCCTGCGCCGAATTCGAATCACTTACTGACAGTCTGGCTCCATACCTCTTGGTCGCCACCTCTTGGAACCTCAAAACGCTTTTAGATTTGATTGATTTACAGGTACATTGTATTAAAAAAACTTGAGAGGTGTCAAGGGACACCCGGATGGAATGAAGCTCCTTTCGATTAATTTACGGTTTAAGAATTTTTAATTTTTAATTATTTAATAAGTGAAGGAATTGTAATAAAATTGTATTTTTTTTAAGTTATAATTTTTTTTTTATTATTTACAAATATAATGTAATATAAACTTAATCAGTAGGCTCAATTTTCGTAATAATTGGCTTGTAGTAACTGAAGTAGGAAACAAGGAAAAAAGTGTCGTGACAACTTTTCGTAAGAATTTTTTCCGTCTCTTTCACAACGCGCGATAAGGAACTTCGTTCCAATAACAATAACAGAAAACATTGGTGGACATTTCACTCCGCGCTATCTAGACCCAAACTAAGCATATGACTTGCTCTATGCAAACTAGATAACTGAAAGAATTATTATGCTTATATATGCTTTTTGTTTGTAAAATATACAAATTAATACACAGACACAGAACAAGCATCATCAAGCATGTATATTACACAAATCAATGTTTTCCTGGGTGGGAATCTAACCCGCTAGCTACAGTGCAGAAGGCAGAGTTACTACCAACAGATGAGGCCAGTCTCTTTCTCAAAAAAAAGAAACAACAAAGTCTCCACAAAATCTATAAGTTGAAATTGCATAAACACAGAAACGCAACCGAGAATTTACGTATTCTGTCCATTTGTTTGTGAGCTCTGAAAACATACAAACGTTTCATTGTAGTGTAATTGAAAAATCGGCCGAACTAACCGGCGCCGGATTTATTATTTACACGACAATCACGGGAATATCCCAAAAACGTCCTGAAAAACGGCTGGATTGTTTCACGACGATATGAAAAATTCACGTGTTTAATCGCAGCGGCAACCGTTCCGATAGCTCGACAAAGTAAACGATCTACAAATAGTTGGTAATTTGCAACTGATTGCGACGAGGATGCATCGGTTGAATCATTTATTTAGTTAATACCGTATACGGAACACAAGCCCTTTTGTCAGAACATCTCCAAAATATATTTTTTTGTATTATTTATCTATTAATCTTCATAAAGTTACATTTACGTATTCTACACTCAAAAATCTATACTGGGTTTGTCCTGAGTTCTATATAATATAGTATAATTGAATATGTTAATAAATAGGGCAAGTGCGAGTAGAATTCGGATACATTAATTCGGTACAAAAAGTTTTTATATCATATCTAAATTGAGGCTTTACATTTATCATTTATAGGATGTCGCAAAAAGACAAAAAACATTCTTGCACTTTCAACACAATTTAATTTTCTCAAGCAATCTTGAACTGAAGTCACAATGATCCCGGATGATTCTCAAGCAAAAATGCACCTCGTAATTTTCTCGAGGCATGCGGGCCACATCCCCAATCCCGCATGCTAAGGGGAGATATAGCTGAGTCATCAAAACAATAAACAAAGTATCGGGGGCCAATTCATTTTATTATTATGCACACAGCCCTATGATTTACGCTGCATAACTCGCGGTAAATCCGCGATGATAGATATTGTAGTTCACATTTTTCTCAGGTCCGGATTAAATCTTGATATAAGCACTCTTATCTATTGTAGGTGCTAAGCAAATTTATTTCTAATGGTACTATTAAAAAGCTTTACATATTACCTCAAAGTAATGACTCTTGGTATATTTTATAATTCTCATAATAATAATCTATTGAAGGTATATATTATATTACTTTGTCTCTACAGTTGCTTATTATAAAACTATTTATTATAGAAATAGAAAATTGGCAAAAGTAGGCGCATTTACAATTTGTAATACTTGAATTAAGTTAGTGGCTAAATGAATAGCTATGCGGTTGACGAATTTTTATCAATTTCTTAATTAGCCTTAAAAAAATATTAAATATGAAAAGTAAAGTAGCCTAAGTTACTCCTTAAAACATCAGCTATCTGCCAGTAAAAGACCCGTCAAAATCGGTGCATCCGTTTTGGAGATTATCCGGAACAAACAGACAGACAGTGAGTCAGACAGACAGTGAGTCAGACAGACAGACAAAAACTAAAATATATTAGTTTGTTCTAAGTACTATATTTCTGTATTTACTTTCATATGCATTTAGTACAAAAAAACGTTATATTGACGTCACAGACACTTCAATTTTAATTGTAAGTGTAGATTAAATACGTCTTTCAGCCATAAATTGCCACCAAAAATTGCAAAAACTACATCAACAATCCATTATAACATTACCATAATATTGTATTGTCAACGGAACATAAATACCTATCCGAAGATATATTTCATGAAGCGTTTTCAGTCTCGCTCACAATAGTGGTAATATTAGAACTTTGTACGTACGTTTTAAGAGCAGTAGAACTCTCGCCAGGTTCGTCCGGGGAAGTACTGCCACCATGCCCATTTCTGCTGCCAAGCAGTAGCGCGTTCGCGTTACTGTGTTCCGGTTTGAAAGGTGTGGTTGCTGGTGAAATTACAGGCACAAGAGACATTCCACCTACACGTCTCACAGTTACGGGCGCATACGATGCGACTTGGGTCTTGTCGTATCTAGTAAGGGAGGACCCAAGTCGCATCGGTTGTTATGGGTAGAGGTTACCACTTAACACCAGGTGGGCCGTCGGCTCGTTCCGTAACTGTATCACATAAAAAAAAAAAAAAAACCTACTACAGACTGTGTTCAGCTAAAGTACACATATATTTTTTTATGATAAAGTTACGGAAGGAGCTGATGACCCACCTGGACCTCTGACCATAACAAGCAATTGGGCAGATTGGGTTCTCCCCTGCTTAGGTAAGATAAGACCTCAGTCGCATCGCATGCGCTCGTAATTCTGAGACGTGAAGATGGAATGTTGCAAGTGCCAGTAATTTCACCAGCACACCTTTCAAACCGGAACAGAGTAGTGCCAATGCATTACTGCTTGGCGGGCGATATAGGAAATAATTCCTCGGACGAAATTGGCGTAAGTTCTAGTGCTACTTATACACTGGATTTTTCAAACACTCCCTACATCTCAAGATTATTAATCAAGAGGCATTTCCCGATACTAATTCATCATGAGGTGCTTATTGCGACGGATACAGCGATATCCAGCGGATATCTGGAGGGGAGCTCGACATCATATTTTTATCATCATTATGTCATGAAAAAATTTAGAACATCATAACATGGATAAGATACTAGTGACGGGTATTTTTAAATTAAAGACAAATATAACGAAAATAGTTCCTTAATTGTATTTGTATGGTATGGTATATATTTAAGAGCAGTAGAACTCACTCATGTTTGTCCGGTGAAGTACTGCCGCATGCCCATTTCTGCCACCAAGCAGTAACGCATTTGCGTTACTGTGTTCCGATTTGAAAAATGTGGTGCCGGTGAAATTAAGGCATTCCACCACACCCGAGTTACGGGAGCATACGATGCGACTAGGTTCGTGTCGTACCTAGTAGGGGAGGACCCAAGTCGCGTTTATTGTTATAGACCGAGCTTACCACTTAAAACCAGGTGGGCCGACGCCGACGGCTCGATCCGTAACTACATCACATATTTTTTTTTGTTGAATATTATGATTTCAAACGTGTAAATCGAAAATCTCATTTTCATTTTATTGAAGGGAAGTAAAGCCTGTTAAATTACAGATACATCATACGGACAGATTAAAGTAACAAATATTTTACAATATTTAAAACGTTTGTCTTATAATGGTATTGGATGCAAAGTAATATAGAAATCTTAGGATAATTCATGGTAAAAAAAAACTCCTATTGATCACTCCCTATACTAAAAGTCCTTGTAATTTTGGACCTCTAGCGTTTCGTATCCACAATATTATTTCCACGACATGTTTTGATTCCGAGCGTTTTTAACAGGAGGCCTATATTATTGGCTGATTAATGATACCGCAGACACCTAGCTTTAACTGAAAAACAAGATGAGAAATAGGTTTTTGAAATTTTAAACGAATTGTTTGCAAACGATGCTGTTATGTTTGTATTCTCACATTATGTAAATTTTGTTTTTAAGTCTTATCTAAAAATCAAGCTACTTTATTCGTAGGCCAAATAAAAAAAAACTTGTTATCATAACAAGGTAACTGAAGTGAAATGCTCAATATTTATTTAAGTTTCTGTCTTTTTAAATGTAATTCAGAACTGTAGGTATATAAGAACAAGAACGACATATTTTTTTGGCTAAGCATGACTATAATATATGCATTTTGTACAAATATGTATTTAGCCTAAGCAATTTTGTAACAGTGATATTTTCAGCACTCAGAAACGGTTTAGAACTGCAAGACAATATCAAGTGAGCTTACAACTAGCAACATACGTACAAATCATAAACCTGAACTAAGCTGCTTTCAGACTCCATATTTAATCAATCGTCTAGAAAGTTGTTCCGATCGATATGCCAATCACGATTTGATTATAACCTTGCCAACCGCAGAAGTTGAGAATTGTCAATGCTCCTCTGGAGTAATGTAGCATTTTAAATAGTCTGTGTTATAAAGGAATTGTCTCGATGGAAAGAGGACGAGAAATCTCAAGCTGTGTAGGTGGTAGGCGTGGGCTAAGTGACCACGCCTTGAAGTAGGCGTGTCGGAGATATATTAAAATTAATTCAGAGCTGAAAAGTAGTAGAATAGAACATGATGTATGTATCATTAATATGCACGCTATTCCGGCAGTAGAAAACGAGTAAAATGATTTTCATTACTTATCTACACTTAAGCATTATATAAGAGCTCTTATTACCATAATGCACCGAATTCTGTGACAATATTTTTTAGATAATTAGAATAAAAGTGTAGTAAATAATTTATTTCTTTTATGAAGAGAATGCACTCCTATATTGCTGTAACAGAATCAAATCCTTATAAAATCAAATCAAATGAACTCACCCAATTTATGCAATATTCTTCCAAATCAAGTTTAACTTTCTCTAGACGTACAAAATGATTGTAGTTTTTCGTTTTGTATTTTTCCTTATTTTTAGACCGTCCATTTGTGCTAACAAGACAAGTAGAAATACCGTTAACGATGCCTACGGCGTAGACCGCTACGCAAGGCGGAGCTCTCATAACGCCGTCAAACGAAATTTTCCGATCAGCTACGAAATCCAGCCAGTTACTTTGGACCCCTGCACCTTCTTACTGTAACTGTTTTCAGCGTGGTTTTTAGTATACGGAGAAGGGAGGGGCACGTCAAAGGAAACTGGTCTGTGGATGGGGGTTGAAGGGATTCGGGATCTGTTACGTAACGTCAGTCGAGTGTCGAATGCCTCTGGGGAGGCACGTCGTGAGGATAAATAAACAGCAACAACTTGTTTATTCGTAAACAAAGTGCGACACTTTGTTTGGAACTCTGTTGTGTCGCTGTTTTTGAGGTAAGTTGTGAGTTTGCTTATGTTTTTTATTTGTTTAGGTATGATGCAATTGTTTCAAAATTAATAATTGATTTTCTTTTGCCGTAATTATTTACGACTATGGTGTTTTTTTAAGAAATTTAGAATATTAATTATTAAAACAGTTATAATTCTATTTTATATACAAAGAAACGACTGTAGAAGTATCGAAGTATCATTATGGATATATTATAGAATAACACTGCCTAGTTCATATTGAAAAATATATATGAATTTACATAACACACTCAGTTTTCTGAAACAAAGTATCATTAAACTAAATATTTACATAACAATTAAAATGTTATGTCGATGATTGGCGATAAGGAAGCGTGATCTTGTATATATACTAGGTATTTTAATTTTTTTAAATAATTTAAGTAAATAAACACAAACACAAACTATAAAAGAAAATGTTTCTGATGTTTGTAGTATTTATTAATTTTCATTACGATTATTGGAGATAAGGTCCACTAAATAAAAGCGCCTATTTATTTAACATTGCAGAAAGTCATTGCACATAGATTAAAAGAGAAAGAGGTACCGAGTTATTAATAAACTGAATATATCTTTATCCTCATAATACCTACCTCAATACTTCATATAACCTATATGAACGAAAAAATAGTTTGTTTCACGATCATAATTTATTTTCATAATGAAACAATGAATAGTCTGCATAATTTATTTTAACCCTGTTAGGACAACAACAGAGTTAAATTTTAAATAAAGCATGTTTATCGTATCAGTTCTGAGGTATTACGTGTCACATATTTATTTTGAATGAGTCCACTGTGTTTTTACAAAAGTTAATCAGCTATACTGCTGGGCTAAATAATATTTTTATACAAAATGTGACACGAGTACATTTAAGCCGATGCATTGCTAAGTAAATTTTATAAGTAAGGCCCTGGAAGATTAACAACTTATAAAATCGAATGAACCTGGAATCTGAAATTGAAACTCTAAAAACTGACTGTAATGTTCCTAATTACAAATAAATAAGCGGTCTTACTGAGTAACGTAAATTAGTTAGTAATTAGCAAATTTTCAACTAACTGAAGCTGAAAAACTATTAAAAACTAATTAAGGCAAAACCGAATGATAATTCATGAAACTAATCAATACTCTGGCATTTACTGTAAAAAAACTAGTAACAAGATATTTGATTACTAAGCACTGATAAAATAATAATATTATAAGGTGAAATACGAAAATGTAATTTGAAATATATCACATGACACTAAGAACACCTTCTAAAATATTTCGATTACAACCAAATTAAGTAGCAACCTCGTTGTTTACGCGTCCACCCCCGTTTACCCTGTGTTTACGGATGCACCCCCTAGGGAGGGCGCCCTTGATCGCGCACCCTTGAAATGCATTAGTTCAAGTCGCACTAATACGCGATAAGTATTTTACTTTTCACCGATCTTTGGGACTTAGGTTGGAATTACAGTTGAGCATTATTTTCTTAGAAAATGTGGTATACTGTATTTTTTAAATTTTTATTGAGTACATCTCTTTATATTGAACTCTTATTCATTGATTCGGCCTTTACATTGTGAATTTACAATAATAAAAAATTAAAAACAAAAATAAACTTCAATTTATTATTCAATAAATTGAAAGTCACTTATAATAGTCCATACCAATTTTTCGGTCTCAGTGGCTTATAATTAGACCATATTCGTCCAGCACTGGACTAAATGTAGGATGATAGTAAATTATTTTTTATCTTACTTTTGTGTTTCAAACTTAAGTTATTTAACGTTAGCTTAAGAGCTAACTAAAAAAAGGCGAAAGGCTAAGTATGATAGTAACTAAACTATGAATAATTTACATTTAATTAATCTCACAAACCGAGACTGTCTGTGTCTTCCAATTCCGAGTTTGGCCTGATTGAACCAATATTTATTTTGGAAATTAGCCCGAGCAGCCATCGCCGGCCCACTGTTACAATAAATAATCTAAATTGAGCCATCCCCTAGGGACAATGTCTTGCTATTGTTTATTTCACCCCAATTAATAATATCCGTCGATTCTTGTGTTTTTATATGAAATTAAAGCTACTTGGAATAATAACCGATAAAAAGAAAAATTTACCGTATTGGAAAGTAGTGGGATCTTAATGTCAGTCACATTGTGACTCTTGATTTTTTGGTAATAATTTAACGAGCGAGCGAAGTTATCTAAAACGGCTTTGACACATCGGCATTATTGGCATGTGTTTATCCAATCATCTTGAAACTTGTTAGGTTGATATATTATTGGCATGATTTGGATGGGGTTTTTTGAAATATATTGATTGGGAGGCTGTTGAGATAGGGGGTCGAAACAGGACAATATTAATTGCATCGCTTGTTATGGGCAGAGGTTACAACTTAACACCAGGTGGGCCATCGTCAAGTTCCGTTACTGTATCACATAAATAAATAAATAGAGTCCCGAATAGTTTTCCCTTTTCTCTAAAAGTTTCACCAGTTTCTATCCAATTTCAAAAGCACGCAATTTTATTTCGCTGCCATGGTTGGCGCGTGTAATTCCAAGTATCTATTCAATTGTCACAGGAAGCGGCGGTGAATTATTAATTTGTACGGTTAGCTTATTACCCTCTTTGACAATCAAATATTCAGATAAACTTGTTTGATAAGTTACATGGAAACAAATGCTTGTTAGAGAATTAGCTAATTGGAATCTCAGAAGACATCTTCGGGTTATAAAATATTCATTTAAGGATATTATACTTGCAACTTACTTGTTCTATATACGAGTATTCTTGTACTGAATTTATTATGAAAGAAAGCAAGCGTAGTTTATTTGGTCTTTCTTAAAATAACATTGGTAGTTTATTGGTATTATGCTGGCAAAACAAACTTACTTGATATGGAGCACAAAACCGAAAATGGAATTAACTCCCGTGAAAATAATTTCCAGGCCGTTGTGATGTCTTTTTCTTAATAAAGGTCAAAAAATCCTTCTTAGTTAGTTAGTTCTCTTCTGAAAAAAATTAATATTAAATTCAAAACACGTTAGACAACAATTAATCCGATGTTCGTTAAATATTAAAAATGAAATTCTATTTTAACTTTACTTAGAAATAGCGTGTTGATACAAATGAATACAATTGAGTTTAAGTTACGAGTACCTACTACAAATACCAGAAAACAAAGCAAAGCAAATATTTCTTTTCATTAAGTGATGGGATGATACCTACATAAAGTAGGTATTAAGTAGTAATGAGCGTACTTGTTGTGCCATAACCAACACAATACAGCATGGGTTACACGAATTACGAAATGTATGGTGTATAGGGACTTGGTACATCGCATCTTGTTTACCTTGTTATTCCAAAATAATAACACTGCTTCCTGAGACGTCGACATCTCCATAGAAGCATTGTTTTCAATAAATTAACCGAAGGACAAGAGCGGAGGCCTCTGCAAACAGCCGTGAGGCTCCGTCAACACAATTATTATACTCGGACAGCCACCCCACTACACCCTCTAAATAAATTAACTGGACTGCGAAAACATTTGTACGAATGTACTTTGGCGATTAATTGCTTTAGTTCACGGAAGAAAAATGGAAAGAAAAGAGAATATTGAGCTAAAGCTCCATTTACACGATGCCATTTTCTTTTACCTCTTAGAACAATAACTGTGTAATAATAGTTGACATTCAAGAATTGTAAACAAATGTTTATGCACATGTTAAATATACGATTGAATTCGGTTAAGGAATGAAAATCTAGAAAAAAAAATGCAATTATATTAGTAAGGATATAAGCTCCTCTTGAGTTTTGACCTGTCTAAACACAGATGTGTATGGTCTTGTAACATTTCTCGACGCCTTGTTTTAAGTATTTGACGTATTATTATTATTATTATTATTTTTTTCAATTCAGTGTTGAACGTCTCTTTCGAACTCTTACAACATTAATAAAGTCAAATCTGAAATAAAAATGGCTAACCAAATTATGCAGCCATTAATGCCATCGTGTAAATCGTGTTAGTCACTGATAGGAAGTTGATGTTATTATATAAAACATATTTTTTTCCTTTGTCTCAGGTATCATAAAAATGGCTTCCCGTCCGACAGCTCCAGTCCCAAGAGCAAAGAAACAGAATCACGCGAACATTCCATGTCCTATAGAAAACTGCGCCAGATTTACATACGGAAAGCTGCCCGATCATCTCACCAAAATCCACGGCCTGACTGGAGCCGAACGGGACTCTCTAAACGAACAGCAAAGGAAGAGGTTCTTCAACGGAGAACTCTGCCAAGTTCGATATCTAAAAGAATCAGCCCTCAGAGACCTCTGGGGGAGCGATTACGAAAACCCTCACATCAAAGCGAAAATACACCAAAGCTACGCTCTAGTCAAGATTAGAATAATACCACTAACAGCGACGCAGAGGAATCGTCCCCTTACAGAACAGGACGCTAATATCCTAACTGCGTACAATGCTAGAACTGCCCCAAGACCAGCACGAGTCCAAAGACCTAGAAAGCGACTCCGACCTTATCCCGAACCCGTCGTTAAGGAAACCAAGGCGGAGTCTTCGAGTGAATCGAGCGAGGAGGAACAGAATCCCCTCCCGCCCTCTCCGCCTCCGTCATCGCCGTCCCTGCCCCGATCGCCATCTCCGTACGAGCTGCAACCGACCGAGCCTCGACTGCGGGACATATTCGATTCGAAAGGCGATGCCGGATATAAAGCCGTCATTGACGACATGAAAAAGTCCATGACAATGGGGCGGACCCTGGGGGCGAGGAAGCGCAAAGCGTACCGCACGTACAGGCGATACGCTAAACGGTTGATCGCGTATCTACACCGACAGCATTCCCCGTTGGCGTACGATGTCGATGTTTTACTTTGTGGGGAAAGACAAGTGTGCGCCTTTCTCGACAGGGTCAGCTCCGAGCATAAGGCGAAAACTTTGAGGAATTACATCGTAGCGGCGATCAAATTACTGGATTCGAGGCTCTTTGCGATCGAGACAGATCCGACGTGCAAAGAGAAAGCTGCTTCTATGACCAGGGTATATGACGTACTTCATGGTCGACTAAATGAATGCGACAGACTCCTGGCTCAGAAAGCAAGACCGACAGACACTGCTGACAGTTTCGATAGCGTAACTTTGGAGCCGAGTTTCAATAATTACGACGATTTGGTGTAAATTTTATGCTTAGCCAACATTAACCTATATTGATCTCAAGTAACTTATTTAAATGTAGAGTAGGACTGTTATAAAATAACAAAGCAAAGTGTATAAAATATATCAAGCATTATTTTCAACCATAATATTTTTTTGTGATAAATGTTATGATGCATAAATAAGTTTTTTTAGCATTATAAAATACATTTCGGTCAATATTTCAGCTTAAGAATAACTGAAGCTATGTAATACAAATAAGTCAATGTTTAGGAATGTATAAATTTCGTAATTTTGTATTTATCGGATGCATAACCTAATATTTAGGGATAGGTGCATTTAGTTACGTAACATTTAAATGTAAAACTAATTGTAGGTTACGTGTTTCAAGCAATAAGCTTCATTTTGTAGAGCACTTTACATAGAATAAGGAAACTTATTAATAAAAATATTGTTACCATTGTAATTAACCATTATCTATTTATATTCTTTAACGTGAATTTACGACGAAAGTACGTTCACTCTGTAAATAAAACATTTTGTGAGTCGATTTATTTCTGATTTTAATATTATATTATATTATATAGTCTATAGATAGAGTAAAAATGGGTAAACAATATGAAATAATGGATATCATTGAAATTAATGAATTTTAAACCTGTACAAAAACTTATTTTAGGTAAACATTTCCAGGCTTTGAAAACATCCTGTAGCACTGACCTCACACGTGTATTGTGTCGTTAGGAATCGGTGTAAATGACCTCATTTCATACAAAATAAACATTTGGATGGACCCCGCAAGGTAAGCTACAAAAATTACTGCGCCTCAGAAATCAATCTTTCTTAACTAGCCTATCAGGTGTCTCATTTACCTAATATAGATTACCCAGCAGTTGACCCGCTGTATCCTCGACAAGCGATAACATATGGCCTATAATCTACAACCGGATTCCAAACGAAAACGGCAACCCGTGCCGCCAATATTCGGTTCTCTAACATTGCGTTCCCTCACAATATAGGTAGCTACGGATATACTGAGGCATCTACTTATCATCATAACTAGGAAACTTAAAAGGACGTTCTGAACGACTGACTGACGACAGACAAGGTACAGCCTAATCCACAGGTCAACTTGAATATGTCAATGTTAGTTTGGAAAATAGTGTATATGCAACCATTTTTTCTAATGTCAAGTCTATGCGGACAAAGCCGTGTTGATATAAAGTCGATATTCTAAGTCTAAGTCTCTAGTCTAAGTCGATAATGTAAGCCATAATTTAGTTATAAACACACAAAAAGCACAGCCTGACACAGAAATACAGAAAAAACTACAGAAATGACTGGACTGCGCGGCGCGGCGGCAGCTCCTTCGATGTCAGATGAGCGAAAACGTCAGAGTGCAAGTTTTTTGTGGCTTTAAAAAAGTAGTAGCAGTAGTCATTTGGCAGATACGAGAGATCACATCACAGTCCTTAAGTTGGTAATTTGAATACTGAGAAAACTGCTTTACCTCCTTGACAACTTGCCATGAGAATATTAAGGTAGGCTTAATAAAATAAGTAGCGACATCTTCGATTCGTTCTTCAAAGTAAGTCATCACTGAGACAGTAAACCCAGCTACTAAACGCTAGATGGCAGAGTTTGGTGCACGAGTCAGAATATTTCTTTGTTTTCTGCAAATATTAAATTCATATAGAATACTATATAAATCCTTAAAATATAACTGCAGTCAATATTATAACCAATATTTTGAATATCATTATTATTATTTTACAATATTATTTTAGATTGTGCGTAGGTTTTTTAGTTCCACTATTCCTCAACAGATGCCGTTTACTCAAAGCTAAATTGACAATTACGAGATATTCTTGCTATAACTCCTGTTCGTTGCTAGCCGCCTAGTACTTGGCGATCGCAACCGCCTGCTCCAGATTCTCCACCAACCGGCCTTTACGTTCCAATCGTTCCATTCGACAAAATCGTGCATCTCATGAAATTACGGAATAGCTCTGGTGAAGCTTCAATAACTGTTTTCTCTTTAGGTTGAAATAGAAATTTCTTATGAAAGAAAATAAAAGAATGAATAAGTTAATAATAAAGTCTTAATATAACATAAAAATAACGATGTATATAAAACTGACTGAACTGACGACGAAACTAAAGTATGGAATAATGGGCTTACGCGCTTAACGTTTCCCGATAATTATAACGTTTGCATCAAAAAATATAGTTAAAAACGTAGTAAATGATGTGATCTTATGATATGACAAATATGTCACACTTATTTTGTCATGTATACCGTTTGCACTTTCAAGAAACAGGGTAAATTCTTTGCGAGGTTTCATTATTTGTGTTCGCACTGACAAAAACTTATTGTACTCATCTGTCAATAGACTTGTCATGGTTGACATTCGCACCTTTGCTTAGTTTCGTTGTTATGCAAATGTTAATAAAGTCTTTATTTAGCGTGAACCAATGTTATCGGCAAAATGCTAATATTAACGATGAAAACATTCTTAAACAAGTTTCAGAACTTGTTTAAGAAGATTTGAGAGAGAGAAAGAGATTTTTCTAGTAAATTATATCTTTAATAATTTGTTACCAAATCATCAAAGTACCAAGGAGTACGTCCAATAATTCTACAGCGCTGAAATTTGATATCCTTTTTAATTATTATTCATTTTTTACCATAAGCAAAATACTTTAGAAACGACAATGGCTCAACGGCTTGACGATGAAGGAAAACATTGCGAGGAAACGATAATTCCTTAGTATTAGATGCGGGGCCGGCTATGTACCCTTTATTTTAAAATCTACCGCCACACATCTACCGTTGTTATCCGGTAGCCTCAGCCAGTTCCCAATCCAGGCTTATGCGTGGTGCCATTATTGAAAGAAAGAAAGAAAAATATTTATTTTTTGTTACTTTACAAATAATAGTAGGTACAAATAAAATAAAATGAGTTTTGTAACAGCAAAAAAGGTTACCACTCAACATGTGCATGGCTACATTATTTCTTAAAATCAGATGATATTAAGTAGTCAATAGAAACTGTTAATAATAACCGAAAGTCATGAAATTCAAATAACTCCAATGACTAAGGTAAGTTGACTCTGGCAAACTTGCTGATAGACGAGCGAGCGGAGCTGTTGAAACAAGTCTGTAGGACGATGTTATTTTAAACTGTTTACTCATGTTCTATTCCCGTACCCATACGCTACCTTGAACCGCTGAAAGTACGACTTATTTCAGTTTCAGTCCGAAGAATGCTCTCGAATACTAATAAGAGAATATTAATAATATTTTTGATAGTAGATGTAATACTACTAGCATAGCACTTAGGCCACGCGGAGCGACGGTTTGTGTGAGGCGGCTGGAAGAAAATGGGAAAAAAATGCGGAAAGCCGAACTCCGCTCAGTTAAACTTTCTGGGAAAAGTCTGTCCAGCAGTTAACTATGATATGGTAATGACATAGATAAACTTATCCAAGCGATGTTCTAAGCTGATTTATCAAGATCACGTGATAACAGACTGATATAATTGAAAGTGTGCGCAAGGTCTTACAACACACATGTTTGCTCTCGATGTTACTTTCATCTTGATTTTACTTTCAATTTCGTTAAAGAATAATCTAAGAAAACTAAGAAGAAGATGTTCAGTTAGCAAATAGACTCTGTCGTTGTAATTACTATTTTTATTGATTATTAAATTAATGGTACAAACAAATTAAATGCTAACAGCATTTAAATTGGTAATATTCGACATGTGATTGCATTAGTTGTTATACTAGTCTACATATACATCTAATAGCGTGCCACTTAAATACTTAATACATATCAAAACACAGTGAAAACAAATGCTAAGTTAAAATTCGGTAAATATCTTTAGTTGAAACTAAATGAGCATATATACATGTAATAACTATAAATATCGAAGTCACAGTCAGAATATCAGTTACTTTATATAATAGTTTCAATAATAAACGGATCACCACTGCACTACAGTTGCTTCTATGAATACTGCTACAAATATAAATACCATCACATAATAACATTTCATCTCATTCGAACGTAAAAACTGCGGGGACTGGCCGTTAGGCAGTGAAACAAGTTTAAAATTATAAGATGTTTTAGTCATTCTATAATTTATAACATTAACTAAGTCTTAGGTAAAGGAATTACGGTAAAATACCTCTTAAACGAATCGAATAAATATAACCCGGTTGTATTACAATTGGGCTATTCATATACCCACTATGATTGTTTAATTAGTTTGATTCAACCGCACTCGTTGGTATAAAGTTTGTCCTTGCTGTCTAATTATAATTTTATAACTAGCTGTGACCGCGGCTTCACCCGCGTTGAATTCAGTTTGTGACTACCTGGTTTAGTAATTTTTATGAATAGTAATAGTAGCCTAAGTCACTCCTTATAATGTCAGCTATCCAGCTGCCAGTGAAAGTCCCGTCAAAATGGATTCAGCCATTTCTGAGTTAAGTAGGACCAAACAAAACAAGTAAAAAAAAATTTTTAGTTATAAGCACAGTATACACTTACACATGCAATTAGTAAAAAGCTGCTGTTTTGACAATACAAACAACCACTTCAATTTTATTTATTTGGATAGATGAATAATTGCTGTAGGAAAGTGTTAGCTGAGATATTCGTGGGATAACAATGGTGGATATGATGAGCTTATTAGATACAAAGTCTAGATTCCCAAGATTGTAACCCACAACGATAAAAGGCCAATATAGCCTTCGGTTATAAAGACGCGATCATAATTATATAATATGTTCTCCTTTGATAAAAACGAAGACACCGAAAAATAATACGATAAGTGAAATAGCTTTAACTCTTCAAATTGTGCTCCAATATATGTATATAAATTATCATTATAGTTTATTGATCGTAATAATATTATATGTATGCTGTACAAATGCAGCTACTTATATGTATAATAAAATAAAAAGATGGTTTCCGTTTAGACTGTTTGTGTTGTAAGTGGGTGTACTGGTTGGTACTGATTGGCTGTTGTTTACGCAATAAACGACCGCTGCTCAAGCGAAAACTGCAGTGGTAAACAATGCATTATGAACCGGCGATGACGTCATCCATTCGGTGCAAAGTGTAGTGTATGCAACTCAACCTCCTCGTATTTATGATATCCTGGTGTTCTTTCCTTCTGTGAGTGACACCAAAGGGGCCCTATCCCCTTTGAAGCACCCTTCTCTGGGTCAACACGCGTCTTTAGGTCGTTCACCGATGACATATTAATTCAAATTATAAGTTATTCTTGTTTCTTACTTTTTAACAAATTATAAAATTTGTTTTATTTCTTAATTTGGCCAAATTAATTGTTGTTTTTAAATTTGAAAAACATAAGTTCTGACTGTAAATAAAAAAATATTCTAAAATCTTTGAACTTACCACTATTATTATCAACTTATATTTAAGGCATAAACTCATCATACTTAAATTAAATAGTCTCATAAATTTAAGTATATTCTCATTTTTCAAGCTGATGATGAAAATTTATTTAGCGTACCAGGAACTCGGGGTACACGGACAGCATAATATTAATGTAGTAAATATGATGCACAATCCTGCATAAAAAGGACATAGCAATGCAGTAGTGACTGATACCGCGAAAAGTTGCATACATTATTCATAAGGAGGATCAGAGAAAAACCAATTAAACTAGCCCTGAGAATAGTTAAAGCAAATCCTTGCAATTCTTAGGCACATTTTAATAGCAGTAGAGCTTATGCCAAGAGTATCCGAGGAAGTACTGCCACCTTACCATTTCCACCAAGAACCTATCCTTCCGTGTTAGTGTGTTCCGGTCTGAAAAGTGGGACTTCCATTGATATTACAGGCATCCACCTTCACGTCTCAGTGCGCGTGCGCAAACGATGCTGCTTGGGACTTCTTGAAGGTACCTAGGTAAGTGAGGACTCAAGTGGTATTGCTTTGATATGGGCAGAGATTACTACTACTTAGGTTATTACCAGGTGGGCCATCCCCATCCAACAACAAAATATGTTTTTCAATCAAAATATTTCAAAAGTAGGTTAGCGATGCAATAAATGTTATTTTTTTCCTAGCTCAAAAGTAGTTCATCATTTAGTTTTGTGTTCAAAGAATCTTTCCATCAGAAAAGAAATCGAGTATACAATGCTAAAATTTATAAAATGTGTAAAATTTCTTTTAGCCTCGTGCTAGTTTTGTTAATCTATAAATAAATTAACTAATTAAATTGAGGCACGCTAGTTGGCGTAACATCTTTATGATAAATAGAGCATTCATCCTATGTAGGTACATTACATCTGAAATTGATTATCTTAATTAGTACCTACTAATACCAGACACCATTTTAATTTCGTAATGCGTCAACTAATTAAGTCAAACAAAATAAAAAAATTCATCAAAGGATAAAGTACCTACGTAATTTTTTTTTTATACAAATGTAGTGTTTTATTTGGTTACGAATTTAATACTAATAAAGTTTCATAAAAAAAATTGTTGTAATTTGAAATTCGAACGTTGGTTTTGTAACTTATACAATACTTTTAAATGTATCTTAAAAACTTTGTCTGAAAACTATATACTTATCTAATCTCAATAACATAAAAACTTTTTCACAATTATTTTCTGCACCCGCGTAAGGGATATTTCTGTCGATCGCTTCTGCGTCGTGTTCCTTCACACCGGTATTTACGCCGAACGCTTTGCCGATGTATAAAACACGTTATTATGAAGGCGTAGTGCTTATTTTGTTCTCTACTTTGGTGAGAGAGCCATCTAGTGGCAGACGTGCGAAGCGCGAGCTTGTGTAGTGTTGTGAATATTTGGGAATTCTCTACCATTTAAAAATGCCTGGACGCCCTATTTGGCAGGTAAGAGTTAATATTTAAATAAGAACAATGTAAGGTACATTAAGAGAACAACATGATAATTAATTTAATAATATCCAGTTATTTTCCACTATATTTTACAAATATTTTGAAAGAAATATGTTGAATAACGTTTCCGAAGAGAAGCAAGCGTAAGGTACCTACTAAATGTTCGTTATTATCAGTTTTCTTAGAAACGTTGCCTTTCTTTTCTTCCATATTATTATGATTAGGTATTGATTAAGAAACAAAAGATGGATTCAAAAGAAAAATTATAAAAAAATTACGTTTATCATGCATTATTCCTCCTTCTGTAACATCTGACTACCTGAAATAGCAGGTATGTAAACAATTCAGCTTAGTCACCTACCGCGTTTTGGCAACTTGACAAAAAGCTTCTATAAATCATTTTGTAGTATATCGTGTACCTATATCGGTCGATCATTTTCTACAGGAAAATAAAACACTGGTAGATTGGTAGGCTTACAGTTTTTTTTATAAACTCATTTTCTTTTACAAATTATCTGTAGTATTTATTATAATAAAATAAGAATCTACAATATTATCAGTCAGGTCATTGGAAATGAAAATGTATTTTGTCTTTCGTTAAAACTTACTCGTCTATTTAAATGTTTTCTGAATGTAATCTTGCTATAAGAAGTATTTACATTTGTTTTAATTTTCCTTATTATTATTTTAATAACTAATTAACGCTTATCGTTTTAACGTAAAGTAAACCTAAGGTAAGTGAAGTCTGTCTTGCACTATCTATCCAATTAAACATAAGAAATTACAAACGCTCTTTAAAATTTGTGTTTCATAAACTATCACAAATTATGTATCAAAATATCTTCGATATCAGCCTGCCATTTCTGGTAGTAACATTATTTTGAAATATATGCTTAAATTTGTTTGTTTAGAGGAAGATAAGTTTTTACGGAATAACTAATTATCCGAAATTAAACGCTTATGTGAAACACTAGTAACTAATTAAACTTTTTTTATTGTGTCCATTTTTTTACTCGGCAGTTGCTTTAGATCTCCTATCAGGTAATGTCCTGGCAGGTTATGAAACAGTTGCTGCATAAATTCCAGGAGAATGTCTTCGATAGTCTTGGAGAGGATCGGTCGTAATGATTCGGAGACTGGCCGCCAATTCGCATTCAGATATGCGTTGGTGCTCTCCTCTGTAATCAAAAAAACTGTTATATTTTTCTAGTATATCTAAGTAGAGACAAACAACGGACCAAAAATCGTGATACCAAAAAAACATAGTTATCATAACAAAGTATATAGCATTCCGACCCTGATTATCCTTGCAGACCATGCAACTGCTACCCTACTACTCTTGTGTTTTAGTCAGTTCCTCAAATAAATACGTACGAAACAACATCTTCAAATCAGTAGTTGTGATATGATTAAATTATTTTTATGGCTCATCATTTTGCTGCCCTTATCTAGATAAGGTAGGGTCGGTCAACATGCTAATGACTGAGTACCTTCTAATTACCTTATTCAGAATGACCCTAAAATTAAGGGCCTAAATGAAATAAGTATTGATAATACTGATAATAATTGGAAGGTAATCTGTAGTGAGTAATGCAGTTATTTATGGTCACATAATCCTAGTCTTGAATGTAGAAGCATTATAAAGCGAAGGGCACACAGATTTCTTGATATAGTAAAAAGAAGGGCAGAATCCTTTTTAGGGATGCTAACAGGTAAACACCTTATTTGTTGTTCAGCTAAACATCATGAGTATGAGAAACTTGCCTTTGAGAAACAGTTTCCTGCATTTATAACTCGTTCCTTGTCCGAGCCTTCTTTAATCAAATGAACTGTACTCCCACTCAACTCATTTTCTGTGCTCAGGTGAGAACAAGTCCCTTATTATCTCGAGAATACCAAACTTGTTGATGCCCTTGAATTCGGTGATTAAGTTTTTAAATTGATATGATATTAACTGTTTTAAGAGATTTTGAGAATATACTGACTGAATATTATAACGATTTGCATTGCCTACAAAATGTATACGTGTAATGGACAAATTTTCAATTTCGTTGGCGCTTAGTTTATTTTCATGTAATTCATTTAATAAAAATTGTATTGATAGAATAAAAATTACCTTAAATTAAAGAGAGACCACAGAAAGAGAACCTAGATGATTGGTAAAATAATATAATATTGAATGTCAAGTCGCTTTAGCGTTCTAAAACAGTGTTGTTAGAGATGATATGACTCACAGCTAGCATTATTTGTTTCGGCAAATCACTGAGTAGTACATCAAATATATGACGATCATGACGTACAGCGACGTAAAACGACAAAACCGATAAAAAAAACTGCGAAAAAATATTCGCAACTCTCAAAGACAAGGAAGGGGGAGCGGTCGGTTGTCAAACATTCGGCTTCAATAATGTCTCAACGTTGCAATTTGTATCACGTTTGTACCAGGCAATCATAAATGTCAAGAAGCAGTTGAGCTTTGTAGCGCCATCTCAGAGAGTTTAGAGGAACTTACTGTAAATGCTTCCACTGAGATTTGAATGTTGCTAACGCCGCGCCGTCGAACCATAAAACATTTTCTTTACTTTGTTCAGTCTCGCTACTGAACAACAGATGGCGCAACTAGTTAAATGTATACCGATAATAAAATACAGAAACTTACCAAGTGATTCAATTCCGTCGAATAAATTATTCATACGTAACCGAAGGCCACCGATGTTGTATTTGACATGGGCTGCGGTTACATTGAAAAACGTTAAATCGTCCTTACTGTATAGTTTTACATCGCTTAAAATATCGATTGTCATGTTACCTGAAAATAAAAGAACAATTGTATGAATAGTATGTTCGAATGTCTTTTTAAATTATTTCTGAGCCTATCGATACCAACTCGGTTCAAACCAGCAAACTCCTCGGCCAACTAGAGGGATCAGCAAGATCTTTCCTTTCAAATCGTAAGTGCCTTCTATTCTAATTTTTGGGACGCGAACTTTTGTGTAGAAGTCATAGGTTTTTCCGTCAACTCTGAAAAACACAAGTTCCCAAGTCGGAATCAATATTAGAAAAAAAATACGGCAAATGGATGTAAACTTAGGTTACTAGTTAGGCCTGCTTTTAAAAGCGTCGTAGACAGTTTAGTATATAAGAAAGAAACATATTTGATAAACTCGAACATTCACACAAGACCACTGTTCTAAAAAGGAAACTAGGTCAAGGACAAAAATACAATTCAACCACAGGGTTTGGATCCGTTGCAAATTGTGATCGAAGAAAACATTTTTGATCCACTGTCCCCCGACCGAGTCGATCAAACAGTTGTCCGACGTACCAGGCAATCATAAAACGCTAGGAGGACTTACTGGTTAACCAATACTTGTGTTCGACCGAAACCCGTCACAGTGACGTCATCAAGCGCTGCATTTATGTTTACCGGCCCTTCCCCTTGAAGAATTCTAATTTTGGGGATTTTTAGTGGATCCAACGGGGGCATGTTGATTTCTGGAAGACCTGGAATTGATTAAATTCAATGAAGATTATTATGATCATATTAATTGGATACCTCATTCGTTCGCATGAATGTGGTGAAGAAATAGCGCTTTCGCTTTCCGCAAGTTATGTACAAAATGTTTCGTAATGAGGCTATGTGGCTAGCCCACCGGCTTGTGAACCTACCAGTCCACTGTATTCAGACAGTGTTAGTTTTAAATGCAATTATTTTGTAAGAAACCTTCCAAAATATTAGAGTAGGAAAGAGTCACCTTCACTGCATCTATTAAAATCGGGATTAATATAATGGAATCATTTCTGTATTATTATTATTGCAGCGGGCCACGTTTACAAGGCATGGCCTGCACAAAAGTTCTGTCTCCTCGCATTTCATATCGTACGCTACTCAATTGAGTACAATTGATTATTTTGGGTGACATTGGAAACACCATTACACTAAATTACTTTAATATTTTTTCAAGGTCAGGGTCACAGAAGCAGGACCTTTAACCCTCGACATATTGTTTTTGTCATCCATATAGTCATACCATACAAACATACGCATCAGCAGGGCAGGGATAAATATGTAACAAAGGTACTTCATTACTTTATTATTTATCTTTCATAATCTATACAAATATTTATTAAATATAATTTGTAAAGTATTAGTATAAAATCAATGAAGGAACCCATGTGACTTCTCCGATTCCGGGAAACGAACTGAATAAATGTTACCTACATCGATTTTTGGTGAAAGCATTGTGTGGTCTCTAAATATGTTGATACTAACCTGGTCCCAATGCGTTGAATATACCCTGAACAGCTTCACGCGAGCAGTCATCGAATTCTGGGTCGCTTTTTGAGCATGTTTTTACAAAATCAGCTGGAAAAATTAAAATCAATATATTATAAAACAAAAATACCTCATGATTTCTTATTTCGACAACAATGTTTGTGTAATGGTGGTTATTATAACCCAAATATGTGTAATAAAACATTTAGAATACGACAATAGAAGAAGATCGAAGACGATATTTGCGAGTCAAACCAACGGTTGACACGCAACAATTCTACTTGATTTAGTAATTGACTTGAATCTATTTTGTATTTCTGCCGTATGAGAATCATACACGCGACCCTTACGTCTCTGTAGGTTACCATCGTCTAAACATTTGCCAGGCTGTTAAATAATTATTACTAATCCACATATAAATTAATTTAGATAGCACTAAGATAAAAATATTCGCATCAGCTATCCAGTTATAGACACTCAAGTACCAGGAGCGCAGGTTTATAAAGATTGCAATAACTTCAGGTAAACAGTAACTAGTGAAAACTTGAAAAGCTGCGCCAACTCCTAAAGATGAAAACCACAACTAAAACCAAGGAAAATGTATTACTCAGATTTATCCATATCGAATTCCCTCTTCGTATGGTTTAATCTTAACTTCAGACGGTTCGTTTTTCTGTTTTTTTATAATCTATTTTCAGTGAAAATAATGTAATATTCAGACTAGTATTCAAGCTATCTTTTTTTCGATGTATTTATTAATTTCTGCCATGCAAATATGCATAGAGTATTGCACAGAGTCACAGATTATAGAAATTTCATGTCTTGGCCTATATTATAAAATGACACAAAAGTTTGGTTCATATAACTTCGTTCGTTAATCAGGTAAATAACTTTCCCAGCTTTACCTGAAGCTTTATTAAGGTACGGGAGTCGTCCTAGTTTCAAAGATAATATGCAAGGAAATCATTTTGCTATTACGCTCTTCAATGGCGGGGCGTGGGAAACGTCCCACGGCGACAATCCATGACTATTGTGTCCTACGAGTAAGTGCAATAGTGTGTCATGCATTATTAGTTTCTTTGACTTCTGTTATCTTGTGACTGAGAAAAAATCATTGAGCATTTCGTTATTATTTTGAACTATTTCTTCATAAAAGATAATTCCGATTATCTTTCAGGAAACTGGAAAGACCTGATATTAAGCTCTTTTCTCGGTTCATAAAAATATCAATACGAAGAGGATCCAAATTTCATTATATGATAGGGTTTGAACAGGCGTCAACTTAGTAATAAGTACGCGTGACCTTATGTTTTGAATATTATTGACGTTTCCAAGCTATTAATGAAATCTATGGAAATAAAGTTTTTGACTTTGACATTGCAATAGCCACAATGAGACATGAAAATGAACGTCTCAAATGATTGTACGTTCGGAAGCGTCACTCGAAAAATGTTCAATTTGTACTATTCGTGATAAGCACTTAGTTTATAGTTTTTTGATATATTATTAATTAGTATAAAACTATTGTGCTGTTTCTTTGTTTATCATATCCGAAAACGGTTTGAAGTCTCTAAAACAAATGAATTTATTTGCAAACTATATATTATATAAGAGCTATATAAACTAGGTATATAAGCTATAAATACTTGTGCCTATTATTCATTGCACTAACTGATAAATTGTATCAGCATAAATAATAAACTAATCGGTAAATTGCACCGGGGTGGCAGAATTTCACCAATCGCTCACTGTACGAACTAATTAATCTTATTTCGTCCATAATATTTATGTGTAAAATTTGGCCTCCTTAAATAACAGCAGTGTTATTGGGCAGTAGATTTATTGAGATTGCAGATTAATATTTGTTTTGATTGGGATTCCACAATCAATTAGATAATGGAATATCGCATGCCCCATTTACATAGCGGTAAACTTGAGTCCGTAGTTAAGGAACTTCCAGAATGGCAATTGGTTCCAGAGCAATCTATACATCTATAAAAATAAATAAAATTGGAGTGTCTGTTTGTAATATTAAAATAACCGCTTTTTACTAAGTGCATATGGATGTATACACGATACATATACCAAAACAACACTTTTTCAATTTTTGTCTGTCTGTCTGTTTGTTCCGGCTAATCTCTGAAATGGCTGGACCTATTTTGACGGGACTTTCACTGGCTGATGTAACAAGGAGTAACTTAGGCTACTTTTCGGAGGGGTAAAATAACCTACGTGATAAAACCGAATTCCACGCGGACGAAGTCGCGGGCAACAGCTAGTTGTTTACTAAATTAATATTTCAAGCTTATTACACAATTAAGTTGAAATTCTGTTGGAATAACATATTGCACAAACATATTAGGCAAAGTTAGTTGAGCATAGTTTATGTAGCTTTTGTATTATGAATAATTTCAAGGTTGTTCTTTTGACCTGCCTGTCTTGACATGGTTCAATGGAGATTATAATATTACTTAGTTACGAGTACATACATACATTCCTTATCCCCGAATAGATAGGTAGAGCCTTCCAAAGGTCACTTTCCAACTTCTCGTTAACTATCATGGAAATGTAGACGTGATAAGTGCTGAACACATTGCTTTCATTGTTTAACCCCTAATTAGGTATTCAGCTAAGCTAGCCCAGCAATATCCAGCCAACATAAATCTGGTAGTAACGAAATTACCAACAAGTCCGACCGAGAGAGATGCTTGATATTAGAAAGAGAAATTGCTAACCGTGTAAAATAAATAAAAATATTGGTGAACTTTTCACACAGCGCCATCTAGCCCCAAAGTAAGCTAAGCATAGCTTGTGTCATGGGGGCCAGACAACTGATATTATACTACATAAATATAATATACATATCAACTCCCAGACACCGAACAAACATCTATGTTCGTGCGGTGGGAACGAACTCACGACCTACAGCGCAGAAGGTAGGGTTACTACCAACTGAGTCGTGAGGCCAGGCAAAATGTATTTATTTTATGTAAAAAGTTTAGTATGAAGTATAACTAGTTCTTTCGCCAAAGAATAAGGAAGAATGCGATTGTTCTTACTGTGTTCTTGTATAGAAGCCAGTGGGCTGACTCTTATAATAAAAATATTCTAAATATGAGCTTAATATTTGGAAATAATAAATTTCAAAATTTTTTCGTTTCATAATTCATTAGTTATATAAAGTATTAGTCGCAAAATAGTTCTTTAGAACGAATAAAATTTTTGAGTGGCAATATCCGCTGAAAGCTGTTTTCCAGGACAAATTTTCAAAAATGCTTAATGGTGTATTTATTTGATAAAATTTCATATAAATTTTCAGTTGTTTATTGCCAATCCGTTTCCGAAAAACAAAGTTTTTCGCCTCACACGTATATTCTTTGTTATTTTAATTTTTGACCCCATAAAGATCAAATGATAGTTCAAAGTGTGCGCCTACAACCTATTAGGAACTCCCGTAAAATTTCAAGTGCCTGATCTAGCGGTCAGGACTAAGTTGCTTATTAGTCAGTCAGTTCATCCTCATTTACATGTTGATTCCACTTCTTACCTCACATATTGTCATTAGTCAAGTTTCAGTACTTTAAAAGCGTCGATATGTGCATTCGATGGGTTTTTTTTTATGTTATACTGTTGCGGAAATAGCTGACGGCCCACCTGGTGTTAAGTGGTAACCTCTGCCCATAACTGATGCGACTTGGGTCCTCACTAGGTACGACAAGAGCCAAATCGCATCGTATGCGCCCGTAACTTTGAGACGTGCAGGTGGAATGTCTCTTGTGCCTGTAATTTCATGTAAGTAAACAAAACTGATAATGCTCGAAAGGTTATCAATGTTTACCAATAACCAATCTTTCCAGCTGCGCGCAAATTGCGGTAACCTATACGTTATGTCTGCAACAGATTTTATGCAACACCGGTTGGTAAATACAAATATGAAATAGGAGACGAATTGCGAAATTATGACCCATTTCAAACAAACCATGCGTCTGTTTATCTCAAAGCTTTTTTGGTTCAGGAAAGCACACCCAAAAGTAGGTCATCAAAGCAGATCAGTACAAAAATATCACTTACGTTTCGTCTTATAATATTCCGCTGCGGTACAGTGGAGCACAAATGTCACTATTAATAATTTAAAATGCATTTTTAGTTAGATGCTAGTTAGGTATGCCCTGAGCAGACTTGAGGTGGTGGGCCGATACTAAGACCCCGTTTTGCCAGTCTCCAGTTGCCTCAAGAGTGCTTGGTGGGGAGCGCTACGCAATTGTAAACTATGTAAATAAAGACTGAACTTCGGTTTCTTAATAAGCTATTATTGCTAATAATTGATAAACATTGGTTTGACAAAATTGGATTATGTAAAGTAATGGAAACCGGGATCTCAGTCCTTAGAAGATTTGATACTAGGCTACCATAAAACGAGTGAGGTTACGCGAGCGCCTAAAAAGTACAAGGGCAACTGGTACATGTTTCGAGGAAAGTCACTGTTCCAGATATTCTTTCTTCGGAGACTCGCAAACGAATAAGTGAACTAGGACGGTTCATATTAATTAGTGTACTTCCATAGAAAGTGATTATTATCTGTGGCATTACGTGCATTATCTGTTACATTCGTTCCGTAACATCAATTCCTCGTTCTTCAACAAAGCGTGTGGTAATCGTGTAAACCAAGGTATTACTGTGTACTTACTGTTTTGTTTTGCAGAATGTGATCGAAATTGCGTAAGCTTCATTTTCACATAAATGGTGGAACATAGATATGGTATTTATAAGTTACCTCATAACCAACCTCTGGTAAGAAAAAGGAAAATAAATATATGACGACGGATCAAGATGACTGTATCTCCATATAGTGGGATGCTTTTGAATACTAGAATAATTTCGACTTCTGCAAATAGTAAAGCAAGCCTTTGTGCATCTCTAAGTGTGTTGGCGGCAGAAATCAGAATAGTGAGAGTGATGAATTCATATTATATTCCGGAATGAATAAGTAGCCGTGAAACGTGTCTTATGAGCCCAAAAATACAACGTAAATGCCGTACAAGATTAAGATTCTTGTAGCGGGTTGAGTATCCTGCAAGATCCTGGTGATGCCTGCGCATCAGATCAAGGTATCACATCTTTGAAATATTATTAAAAAGTGGCAGGATTTCAAATTTGGAATCGATCCGACCTGTGGATGTTGTTTATATCTCTTCTCAACTAGAAATGGGGTGATGATCTTTAAACAGTTGAGCAGATTTTTTTTAAACCTTGCTAAGACCAGTCTGTTAAGACATCTTTCAGAGGAAAACTTAATCAAAATCGATTATTCCGTTCAGGGCTAAGATGCCACAGACAGTTACACAGATTCATACTACAAATTTATACACCCTTCTTTTTCGTCGGGAGGATAATGAAATAAGTATACCAATTAATTTAATGGGATTAGAGTGGGCATATCTGTAATTCATGTGCTTACTTTGCTAATTGGATCTGGAATAAATCCACTTGTACAAAATTTGTATCACTTCAGATTGTGTTATTCGAAGTTAAATAAAACTGTGCACGCAGTACAATTGGAGTGATTTAAAACCCTCTGCTAAGTGCTTTTAGTAAAATCTAAAACAAAATGTGTTTACATTTCACTCAGTTTTTTTACACAAAACTATAAAAAACGTTATATTGAGATTCAACAAGAATAACATTCATAGCAAACAGCAAAGCACAAGAGTTATTCTTGAAAAATTTATGTGCGCTCTTTCTCAAAACGGTGAAGGAAAACATCTTGTTCCTGCTGTGAGATTATTAGAGGTCGGCACGGAAATAGCATGAATTTATAGTCAAGAACATAAGTGATTGTAATGGCATATATTAAATACTGTATAAACCCCTAGATGCTAAAATTTTAAATTTATTTGTTAGTGCCTGAGGGTCGAATCCCTGGACTATTATTTAAACCAGCCCTCCAAACCGTTCGGGCTGATATTTTAGTTTTGATTTAGATGTAAAATTGTATTATCACAAAATAAAATGAATGGAAAATACAATTGAGTAATCCAAATACCATTTACAACAATCTAAAGTTAGCCCAGCTGAACCAAATGGAAACCATTTAAATACAGCACGAATGAACACTCGAATGCACCGGAAAACGTACTTCTTATACTCTTTGGCAGTAATTTATTTTTATATATCTGCTGCAAAACAGTTCAATCATGAAGCAAAGTCCTTAAAACTTCTTTCAACGGGTAATAATACCAACTGTGTTGTCTCTAGAAAACACGCTAGAATTAGAGGCTGACAATATTAAATCAAGGCGATGTAAAATTTGTAAAGAATGAACTGAGATATTTTCAGTCAATACTTCAGTGAACTTTGAACAATCTTCTTGCTATGTTAGGTGAGTTTGCTACGACATACTATTTTACATACAAACTCTGATATTCCCTTACTGATGTGTTATAAAATCCGATAACAGAGAGAAAAATATTAGATGATTTGTATTTTAAATTTTCTATCGTATGGTAAATACCTATTATACGTGCCCACCCTAGACACAAAACAAACAATGTTTATGTTCGTCACACAAATGTTTGTTCTCGGTGGGAGTCGAACCCGAAACCTACAGCGCGGAAGGCAGAGTTTCTACCAACTGACCTGTGAGTTTAGCCATGCTCAATGAATACGTCTGAGAAAGTTTTAAGGCGGACTGCATGAATACATATATATCATATTATATGTAATTTGTATTCATTGTTGTTGTCTGTTTCATCCCATAAACCAGCTAACCTGAAAAAAGAAGTAACTTAGCTATGGAACCATCACTATTTTAATAATGGTAAGATACATGTAAGTTATTTCGCAGTAGTATTAGCTAGTGTTTCAACCTTTCGTCACAGCAGTCCTCCCTCTTATGATCAGCTATCGGACCACAGTCATATCGCCTTTTAGAACTTGCTCAATGTATTTGCTAAATGTTGTACGCCCATGACTATTACACTGTTTGCAACATACACTTTAATTGTCCTATACTGCTGATCTGTCCTTTCACCCAGCAACGGGATTTGAGTTCAGATAGTTTATGAACTGAAATGACATAGACTAAATTTTACATCATAAAATAAACAGTTCCTGTGGGATATATTTGGAGTTAACCGTGGAAGCGTAAACTTATAATTTACATTACCCATATTAAATTCGTATAAAATGGCTTAAGAGTATTATAAGGTTGGCGCCTCTTCATTTTGCTAAATCTCCAAATTGTAATATAGCCCGTTTATACTGTACTTCATATGTGCATCTTATAATTACTAACCTCCTGATTATAATGAAATATTATGACAGCTAACATAATCTGAAAGCAAGTATGTTATGCTTTGAATGCCGTAAAAGATGAGTGTATTATCTGGGTTGTCTTAAGATCTCTGTTATAAATAAAATACTACAAATAAAAATTCGCATCGGCTGTTATGGGCCGAGGTTACCACTTAACACCAGGTGGGCCGTCGGCTCGTTCCGTAAATGTATAACATAAAAAAAATAAAAAAAAATACAGAAATCGTATTGCCATTTATGTCAGTACTTCCTTGTACAAACTTTACACATATTAATGAATGATATATTTGCGAGAATACATTCATGTTGTTACTATAGTGCTATTATAGTTGTAAGGGTATATTCAACCCTTCGGTCGTACAAATATTTAGTAATCTTACTAATATTGTAAATGCGAATGTTTGGATAAATGGATGTTTGTTACTCAATCAAGCCAGAACGGCTGGATGGATCTGGATGAAATTTGGCACACAGTTATTATAGATTATAATCTGAAATAGCACAGAGGCTACTTTTTATTTCTGAAAAATGTACGTTTCCTTTACGCAGGTAATACCGCAGGACACAGCTAGTAAAATAATTTTCAGAACACCAAATAAAACAAATTTACTTTTCAGCTATAAATTTAATCAATGAAATGATATATATTCTATAGCCCTGCTGCTACGAAAATTGCATGTCGCTTGAAACCGCTACAAGGGAACACGTCACTCATATATATATAATCAAAATATTTGATTTGTGCAGACCTACACAAATATATTTGTCATCATGTATCTACCAATCACGTAGTGTTATTACTATCAATAAATCAAAATATAATGATACATAACTGAAGACATTATTATGCCTAACAGATGCTGCGAGATAATTTACTACTACATCCACATCTTCAATATCTTTATCATTTTCTCAAACGATCCCTTTAGCCTTGCGTAATTCCCTAGTAATTACAAGTAATTAGTGAACAAATATAACTGTAATGTCAAGGCCCAATGAGAGCACCATTCATCGGGACTTGGCAATGGTTCAATACAAACATTGTATTCCGTTGGTGTGGGTTGTACACTGATGGAATATCTCATTTTAGGAACACTCTTGCGATGTGAACCGTCCTGAAAATAACGAGTGACTTCTGTCTCTACCCGTTACTCATATCACTAATACTTCGTTTACAGCGTTGACCCAGGCAAAATGAAATATGTAATTAAAAATTAATCTCTAGACGAATTGACTACAAAATATTACTTTCCTAAACTATTACGAAAACTGTGATAAGATGCGTTTGCACATAAAAGTTGGAGTAGGACTAGGCCACAGAGAACACCCACATAGAATAAATAATACAACTTGCTTCATAAAAGACCTTGACTGGTTAGAAATATGAACTTTAGTAATTTGTGTCTTGAATTATCGTCTTTTGATAACGCTAAAATATGAAAATTCTTATACGATTCACTTCGCAAACCAATGCCAACTAACCGCAATGTAGCCACAAAACAAATTTTATAGAACCAAAATAGGTTAATGCTTGACCCAGTAAGAACAAATATAAACATAATAATCGATGTTTATTACAGGCGGACGATTTTACTGAGTCCAAAGTGGTACTACTATTACTACTCGTGGCACGGCTTTCTCGAATCACTGTGGCGATCGGATTAAAGTGCGTCTCAAAGAGACTCCGTTCATACCTCTGACACATGCTTTCGAATTTTGGTTCTAGGACATACCGTTTAACTCAGAATATTTTGTCGTAATGGGTTTAAAATTTACGAATATGCTTTCTTAAATTCCTGTTTAGCACATCTGCATTTAAACCGGCGCGGGCGCCGGCGATCTCTGGATGAAAACTTGGGATGTGTTCCACTGGCCCAGCACGCTCTCATAGAGAGGTGCTATGGAGACCACTTTTACCCTTGAGCACTCCCCTGTCATTTGTCCAAACACGTTACGACGCATCAGAGGACTCAGTTATAGTGCTGTTTATGGCACTTTCATTGTGGTATTTTCCTCTCATATCTCTCATCAGCAGTTGGAGACAGCTTGGTGGTATTAAATGTAGGAGACAGACCATAATTTTTTTGAATCCTGTAATTCCGCCTAAACATAGATTTCATGGGGTTGATAATAGAATAAAACTTAAGGCGTTCGTATCAGACGTCTTTCAAGTATGTTCTATTTATAACCACAGATATTTCAGCTGTTTGAATACGCTTTAATTTTAAGAATGAATAGGTTGAATGACCTCTGCGCGTCTTTGTGAAAATAGCCAAGACGCGGCTCGCCCATAAATAATATTGCGATGTGACATTGCGAGATCTGTCGGCTTCAACCGCTCGGCGGCGCTGTTGCCAAATCACACGTTAGAGGTAACATCTAGCAGGTTTTATCAGTATCAGTATATCTCAGCCTCTTGAGACTAACCAGCTTCATGCTGAGTGATAATAATATACATCTGTGGTTTTATTTCTGGTAAACACAGGTTATTGCTCAAATAATGATAATGGCGTTTCTTTTGACTGGCAACACAACTCGGTAGTAACTCTGCCTTCTGTGCTTTGGTCTTAGGTTCGATTCCCACTCAAGACAAAAGTCATGTGACGAACACAGATGTTTCGATGTTCGATTGGGACAACGGTGGCGATTCTGTTGTCAATCAACTTAAGCTAATATTAGGCTCACGATCTCTTTCACTCCCTAGTGACCAGAAAGAGACAACCTTTACCTGATGTCAAACTATTGAGAAACATGGCCGTCAAAAATACATAGACAATTTCAATTGTGATAATAAGCCATCGTGATTTGGAAACATAGAGCATGTTACTTTAGTATCGAGAAAAATATTGTAGTAGTGTTTATTTAAATAACAGTAGAACTTATGCCAATTCGTTCGGGGACCGGGGAGTACCTACAGCTACCATACCCATTTCTGCCGTCAAGCAGTAATGAATTCGTTTTAGAAGTTATGCATTGTTTAGGTTTGAAGACTGTTGTTGCCGCTGAAATTACAGGCACATAAGACCTTCCACCTTCACCTCTCAGAGTTCATTTGCGCATACGATGCAGCTTGAGTCTTGTTGTAACTAGTTGGTGGAGGACCGGAGTCGGATTGCTTTTTATGAGCACATGTCAGCCCTTAACACCAGGTGGGCTATCAGCTCGTTCCGTAACATTTCCCCATAAAAAAGGACCATCTTAATATGTTAAGTCTAAACAGTGTCCAATAACCATCCAGCAGGGATATAAAGAATTAAACCTCGCTATGTTTGGGTTGAGTCTCGACTATCGTTGAATGAACATCTCGACTGCACATTTGTAGTCAAAGTAGCTCAATCAATTATAATCAGTTGGTAACTCAGAAGTCCGACATAATTTTATTTATTACAATTAATTTAAACATATGGAAGATGTGTGTTTCTGCAATTTGTTTCAAAAGTGTCCACACGATTTTATTTATGACGTGATCTCTCTTCACGTTCTTAAGTCACATACAAAATTTCAAGTAAAAATAAACGTGTCCCTATGCATTTCTCAATAACATTTGTATAAATAATCTGTTTATTTTTCTCTCGGGTGTCATACGTACCGACCTAGAGAGCAGTGACGGTGGTAGTATTTTATTTTATTTTATTAACGATAATTAAGCATTTGACCACAATCTCACCTGATGTTAAGTGACGATGTGGTCTACGATGGAGCATGCTTGCCTAGAAGGAACCTATTCACAAGCAGGATGTTATAAAGATTTGATCTCAGTTGGCTGTAATGACTATGTATGTATGTAGTACTATGTTTTCAACTAGCTAACGTACAAGCGAAAAGATTTCAAAAGTGGTAAGGCGCGAGCTTTGCCGATAGTACATACTCGTATGTTTCATTTCAGTCGAACATACTTCATATAAATTTTCATTGATCAATGAAAATAGTTCACTTCGGTCAGGATAGTTAGTTTATGTCAAGTTCTGGGCAATTTAAATTAGGTAGGTAAGTAACAGTATGATTTCAGGTTCATTCTCGACCTGATTTAAAGACTTAACAATAAATTCATTTTCTGCGAAACCAAAACAATAATTTGGTAATATAAAATGGTATTTTTTTGGTTTTTTTTTTATCATTTATCATTTGTAACGCCTTTAATAAAATATCATGCACAGCTATTAATCCATTCATAATATAATGTGATATTATAAATCCCAGAAAAACTGTCTATATCAATATTTTTTTCCGTTAATATACTTATTTATATGATAATTGTTTCACCCATTTCTTTTTGCATCATTTTACATTTCAAATCAGTTAGAGAAAAAAAATGTATTTACTGCTTGGAAATGAAAGAAGCGCCTGTGATTTTTTTCGTGCTCTTGGTCCAGTTTCGGTCCATGCATGTAGTCATTTGGTAGGAGTTGTTCAAGTAAAAAATATTTACTTAAAAACGAGTTTATTATAATAAAATGTTTACAAGCTAGGATAAAAAATAATTTCATAAAAAATACTTAACAAAAATAATATTTTGTTAGAATAATACTCAAGTTTACAAATAATTTAATCACGCCGTTTGAACATGTGAACAACTTGTCATCAAACGTATAAAAAATAAAAGCATTATTTATGAGAGAGGAAAACTTCATGCATTTAAATAAAAATGTGTAAAACAATATTTTAATAAGCTTTAAAAAATATAATTATGAAAAAAACTGTGAAGGGGTGGATTTATTTCATGTTAAATAGAATCAGATCGATAGTGGTTTTTTGTTCTACACCGATCTACACTGAGTACAAAAATACTGGCTGGTTCTTCCATAGTTCTAAAGTTCCAAAATTACATGTGACGGGTGTTGCCAAAGCCACCGTGGCCGGACTGTGTAGCGCCTTTGTTGAAACCCATTTGTAGGTTGAGCTCAGCATTGTGGGCCCTGAGCTGTTCCTCCGTGAATGTGCGCTCATTTTTGTCGGCCATCTTCGGTCCCAGTTGCGGACCAGTCCACTCAGGGTGCTTTTGAGTCTGAAATATAAAAACAAGATATTGATTGAATTGCGCTCATAAACCGCAATGGTTCCTTTTGAAGTCTCTGGGAATGAAGATGGAATAAATTATTGGACAATATTTTAATTAAGATATAATATAATAAATATAAATATCTACTTACAATTCTTCCTAAGGAGTAAAGGCACAATGTGACTTGAGGAATGTTACGCCTTTCGAAAAGGTCAGCAGTCTGGAAGATTTCTTCTTCTGGAACACCGTACTTTTTGATTGCAGCTTGGAATCTGAAATACAAATTCAGGTTTTTTATATATCTATATATTTAACATTGACATGCTGAGAACATATTTTGGAAAAAATCATTTAGTGTATTGGAAACTTTGAGTGTTTTATTTTGATCATATATGAAAAATCTCATTTGGAAGAGTCTTCAAAGAATTTCGATTCTCATAATTTATGACTGAATAAACGTAAATTTTCTTTATCTAAATACCTCGAGTATGATCAGTTTGTAGATCCTTACCTTTGAATATTCTCCATAAGCTGGAAATTTGTTCCCTTCTCCTGGATCTTCTTGACTGATCCAGGCGAAAGCTTGTTGATCAGTTTGCAAAGAACAACTCCATTTTTGAGGACGTCTTCATAGTCGCCGCTTGGCAGAGGTTCCCCGACAACAGCCGTGATCCAGGTGAGCACCTCCTGTTCCTGTTCCTTGTTTCTGGGCTGAAATAATCATAATAATGAACATAATAAATAATATATAATGAACGAATAATAAATAATTAACATAATAAACATTTGAAAATCAGAGTTAGATTTCAGATCATCATGCAGGTAATAATTAGTAAGCGCCAGACTTACACACAGACATATATAAACACGCGTGATTTTGAAATTATTAAGGTTAACAAACCGATATTTCTGAGCCATTTCTTTGAGAATTCCATTTATATATTTTGTCTGTTATCTTATCTAACATTTTTGGATGAGTCACATGTGACAAACCAAATTGTTGACCCTCTAATGGCTGTCAATGTTGACTTCTCCGTCCATAACAGGTAATACCACTTAAAAGTCCTTGAACCAGTCAACAAATCCATGTCTCAGTATTGAAAAAATATCATTTAGGTCCTTATCCTACCTACATGCATACCCTTCAGTCAGGAACATGTCTGAGTGGCTTGCCATAATTTAGTTTAACAAGTTCATTGGCATGTAATTCCGAAGATTATTCCACCGATTCTGCTATTTTAATTACCACGTAACTTGTCTTTCTGTGGTAGAACGGACAGCTGACATATCTTGTAAATCAACGTGAAGCGAGTAAAACCAGTTAAAAATATAGCAACATGCAATTCTTGAACATGGGCCATAAAACACCCGTTCCAGTGCCAACTCGTAATGACCGGATTCCAGCATCACCAAAAATAACCCGTCGGTTAACATAAACAGTCTGTTATCATGTTGATGTAACAGGCTCTACAGTCTGGAAACTTTCGAAGTGATTGATTAGAACTCCTCTAATCTATTATACCCTTATACAATCCTTACTTATTCTATAATTATTTTTGTTACCGAATCGTCATACGTATTGTAGTATATATCGTATATTTATGAGATATATACCTACTTGTATTTCTGGCATTGCGGGTTATTCAAGGTATAATGTATTAAAATCAATTAAATTATAGACATAAGTGACTAAAAGTAACATTACCACGTATTTTGACATAAAAAGCCAATCTTATTGAAACCCTGGATTTCAATACACAATTTACGGAAGCTTACATCCGTAAGTAACCAAATTACCAGTGAACCTCTGTATAAATGTCAAAATTGAATTTATTGTGTTACTGTGACTTACGAATGGTTTTAGGTCATAGAACTAAGATGGCGTAAATCTTAGGTCAATTGTTTTAAATCGGTAATCGTAAAGGAACTCAACGTTGATAAATAATAATCAGTGTCAAATATTGTCTCTTGGGATAGTTTTTCATCACAGTTTTCTCCCCGAATTACTAACAAAAAACCGACAAACGCATACCACAAATAAATACCTCATTATGCGTGTTATGGTGATATTAACGGATCAAGCTTTTTAAAAGTCAAACAAATATACAGTGTGAAGTATTATGAATGATGTACAGAAGCAGCTGGTACTAAATTGAATCCAAATGCATTGACGTCAGTCCGCGATGAAGAAATATTTAAATTGTTTTTAGAAGCACTTATGTTTTTGTATTTTTGTTTGTTTATTCATAGATCTTATAGGTTTTGTTATAGATAGTTTGTTGTTAAACAAGTCTGTTAAATTTTGTTATGATATTTGTTAGAGTTATTGATAGTCATCGCGATATATCGATTAAAGAGCTTCGTTAGAAAAATCAAAGAAAAAGTGTTCGATTTTAAATATTCAGGCTGTTTTAGAAGTTTTCATTTGTATTTTCTAATCGAAGAATACCACATAACCTACTTCTCTGTAAATATTTTAAGAAAAACAAAATAATGTAAATTTGTTATTTAGTCGTGTGTGTATGAAATAAATGAGCAGATATTTATATATGAGAATAACCACAGTGGTTTATTTGAAGCAGATTTCACTCACTCTGACCACGTTACTTGAACAGTTAATTGATGATTAAAATTCTAAAGCAATTTGTCCATACAATATTTTGTTATAAATGATTTTCACTATAATATACATTTATTCATTCGTTTTTACTGACTACTATTTGTTGACACAAAAACAATGATAACACCGTTTCAACTTGAATTAACTACACTACAAGAGAATATAATCGAATTAGAAATATTAGTTTCAAACTAAGAAATTAACCATAGTTTGTTTATTCATATAAAATACAAGTTAGTTAAAATGCATTGTAAAGTATTAGACCGTTAAACAAGCTGATTATTTGAGTATAATATCTTACAGCCATTATTCACAATATGACACTTGGTACGGGGCAGGTTTTCGCTGTGCTATCAACAAGTGAACTGAGGACTAGGATCCGCCCGCCCAAGATGACGCCGTGGCGGGGGCGGGTGGCTACTCCTGAAAAACATAGCTGAAGTAGGAAAGCAGGTGTACTAGCATGAATAAATTATAGACCAAGTGTTCGTGGCGTTTATTTTGTTGTTGGTTGATTGGTTACGCAGCTTATGGTGGCCTTTACTTGAATGAGTGATCATTTAGTGGCATATAACTGAATGCGTTTATGCCTAGAAAAGGGTTTCTTTTGGTCGTTTTATGAATAAGCTTTTCTATTACTATTAAAATTAAAGTAAGACTTTTGTACATGTACAGGGAAGTCAGAAGAACTCTACTCACGTAAATACTCGGTTTTAAGAATATAGAAGCAAGACAAATAATAATGTCAGAAATTTTAACTGCATGTCTCAATATGGTGAGCGAATACAATATGACTGGTATGGTTGTTACGGACAAAGTTCGGTATTATAACTAGCCAATTACAGATTTTTTCGTTACTTTCAGATTCAAAAGATACCAGATATTTTTAGCATGATAATGATCAATTTTTTTTAAAAGCTTTTAATTGGGATTATATGCGTTGACATATCATTGTTGTACAAAAACATGTTATGCCGATTACTCAAGTGCCCAAAATGGACTGATTTATATACTTATTTTAATTAAATTGCACTAAAGAATATGTCAATTCTTAGGTTACCTTGAATACCTCAATCGGTAATGCTAATTTAGAATTAAGTTAACCAACCATTTCCTTTTTCTCTGTGTCAGAAAACTAACGGCGTCATTTTTATTTACAACTTCCACTGGCGTCAGCTTTTCCACCGGAAGCTCACGATAAATTTTGTTAATGAATTGTCTGGGTTAGAGGGGACTGAATAGCGTATTTACTTTTCATTCATTAAAACGCACATTTAAAAATTTAATATAAAATTTCATATTTCATGTCAAAATAATTACTGTTAATTTTTATGCCCTATATTTAGTAATACAAAAGAACTCGTGTCAGATAAACTGATGCTCACGGGGTACCTATCTCTTGCTTTTAACAGTAAAAGTCCCGTAAATAAGTTTTAATATTGGATAATTCGTAAAATCCATTCTAAATTTATTAAAATAATAATAATAATAACAGTATAATAATAAATAAACAATATAAAGTTTCATTATATAGAGATTCATTCATAAAGAATAGATATATAGTTTCGTCGCGGGTGTCCCCAGAACACACTATCGAAGTTTCATCACAAGGTTCGGAACGCATAGAGAACAAATAAATAAACATTGATTTAAATTTATATAGATTATGAGATAAGGTTCGTTTACGCAAATCATTATTGGATCACGTGTTTATGTTGAGGCCAAACGAGCGCAATTTAGTAAATTATGACTTGCACAATTTAACGACATGGTTATATTACGAATGTCTTGTAATTGTAACCACACCAAAAATATTAAAACGTATGAAACCAAGTAACACGATTTCTAACCCTTCTTCCTTCTGTGATCTTTCGTACCCATTTTGATAAATATTTTAGCTAAGCCTATTTCTCCATCGCCAAATCAGTTTATATTTAAAATAAGCACATCAGACTTTTGTACTAGGTATATCAAAATAGAACAGTGTAGTAATAGACGTTTAACTGTTTTACATAAACTTTCGTAATGTTTGTTTGGATTTATCAAATGAGCTTCGAGAATAAAAATGGCGGCCCATGGCGCATGGCGTAAGTCTATAAATATAGTTAATCTGCAAACCAGCTGTACGCTGGAAGTGTTTTAGTTAGATATAGAACTGAATTTAATAAAAATGATTTTCTTTATTATCTTTACTTATTATTTTATTATGACAATCTGGTTCACCCTGGCTTTACAACTTATTTCTTATTATTACGCAAAAATGCTTCTCTGGTGACTGTTTGAAAGTTATTCAAAATATCTTATTATACCTTTTTGAAAGTTACCAAAGGACATTTACAAGTCTGCAAAATTTACGTATCCGATTATTTCAATACAAATAATTATCCAGTGGCCTAATCTATTTTAAATAAGAAATTATTATTACTACAAACCGAGAAAAAGAAGTATCTTCTTGAACTTTCAAAGTTATGGTAATAAAAGTCTCTATTTTTTTTTATGCCTTATGTGTGGTAATAAATTTAAAGAATGAGATAATTGAACCATTGTATAATAATAACGAATTCATACCTACCTAAAAACATAAGATCCAAATAAAAAATGTGAGAGAAGTAATATTATCAAAGTCTGCAAGAAAAGAGAAATTATAGGTACTAAACAATATTATTCAAAACTTAAGTAGATCGCAGCTTACAAATTGTGTGGAATCACACTCGCGTTTTCATCTGTGTGTTATGGATACCCTTTTGGGATTGTTGACCGCAGAATGTGTTACCCTCATGATCAACATCAAACCAGCTTTTTTTTACCTATAAGAGCCTTTCAACATTATATTATTCTTCCAAGACCCAATTAGTATTTCCTTATTTTGAGAATAAAATTTTTGTTTTACTGCATTAATGAGCTTTTTATGATTTTATCTTTCAATAGAGTATTTTTTTACATTTAAGCAAGTACAGGTTCGTGTAGTAGTGGTAGTATTTATTGTTCTGAGTATCAACTCAGAACAATAAATACTAAAAACTCTACACTACTCTAACATTACTTTCCTATACCAAATTTGGTCTCTAGTAGATAACCAATCATTATCCCTAGTATGGAGGCTAGTGCACATTTTAGCACTTCTATTGAGTTTAATAGTTATCTAAGTATTAAATTGCCCATCTAAGAAAGTAAACTACTTAAAAGTTGCGGTGTCAGGAAGTTTTTGATTAAAATATAATACATTATTATTTTAAATAAATTATTTATTTAATTATAATATTTACATGAAAAAATGATATGACACAGACATCCCATTTTTGTTGGTTGGACCTTGGAACTTTAATACTGAAACTTTTTTTATTATTTAACTGAATCTGCTTCGTGATAGTAAACTAGAAGACATGTGCTTTTTAATCCATTTATCATCTGTCGAGGAACGCCAGTGATTCGAGAATTAGTGGGAACAGATGTGTTCTTCCCAACTTCATACATTTACGCCTCCGTGGCTTCGCTTATGTTAAACTTTGACCCCTCCAGGTCATTCAAAACCCATTCATGCGGAAAGTATAGTCACACTGTCCACCGAAGGCAAATCTTGAGTCCATAGCTCGATTCGTCATACACGCTTACCAGCAATATTGTTATTTGGTTGCATCAAAAGTATTTGGCGCTTTCAATATCCACCATCTAACAGAGCCACCGGAAATGCTCTTATTCAACGACGAAATAACTGCCGTTTATTCGAGATATCTTCTTATCGTCAAGTCGAAACAGAGATATCACCCTAACTTCTCACTGATCCCGTTTCAAAGACCCAGCTTCCGCCTACTCTAGGGTATTTTCGCCCATTTATCCTGATTCACAACGACCCAAGCGGAGGTCCGTATCTAAGTGCCCTTGCTCGTTTTAATTGTTTTTTTTTTTACCGACGGAGAACCCTTCGCTCTCACCAAAAACCCCGCGCAAACGCTGTCAAGGGCACCAGAGGCCAAAACCTGTCCAAAGTCTGCACTCAATCACGGGTCTGGAGGGTACGTAGTAAAATATATAATGCGTCTTTAGTTCAACTAAAAATAACTTAAAAATTCGAATTTACAGATATTTGTCTGACTACAAAATGCAGACTGACAAATTTTGGGAAACACACGTATTCAGTATAAATCAAGAATTCACATTCAAGACGCGTCACCAAGACCAGATGTATAAAATTGATTGCTATATAATGAACTAGTTGACTCGTCCGCGACTATGTCCGCATGGAATTTTTTTTAGCCCATGCGGGTGGAAATTCCAGATACCCGTTTTTGCGAACGTCAGCGTCCTAAACGGAAACCCCACGCAAAATTACTTGAAGGCCTTGTATTTCAGATATTTTGTAACCATTAATTGAGTGAGTCAGTCCTTTTCTCTTTTTTGCCAATGTAGTAAATTAATGAAGATTAACTTTATTTATTGAAAGCCATCAATTCGAAATAATCTAAAGACCCAAAAATAAAAACTTTGATTGTAATAAGACAGGCCTCACTGCTCAGTTGGTACTCTGCCTTCTGTGCTGTAAGTCGTGGGTTCAATTCCCACCCAGGACTAACATTTGTGTGACGAATATAGATGTTTGTTCTGAGTCCAGGTGATATTTAGTATATGTACATATGTATTTATAAAAAATAGTATATATGTATTCTATCAGATGTCTGGTTCCCATTGTACAAGCTATGCTTAGTTTGGGGCTAGATGGCGCTGTGTGAACTATCCACCAATATAAAAATACATATAAAAAAAAACTTGATTAATACTTATGTTATAGTTCATTTTATTTATACTTTAGTTCACTATTAAGTATTTCACTTTACTACAGTATGATTTTCCGTAACAGTACATTAAATATAAAATCTCATAGTATATTGGATGGAGGCGCAAACGGAGTTAAACATACCCATACATATAATCACGCCTTTATCCCGTGGTGGTAAGCAGATACCATTCCACTTGCTATCATCCTGTCTCACTTCACAATCTATCAATAAATCTTTCATGGTCATTACATGTAAGAAAACTTCATTATCGGACATATACAATTATTTACTAGCCACATTCACAAAATAATATATTAAAAAATATAGCAAAATAAATAAAAATAAAACAAATGATAAAACAATAATAGAAACAAATAGGAAATTCCTGAATATAAATAATATAAAGCTGTATGTGCCACAGTTGCAAAAATGCATCTACTGCTGAGCCGATTAAAATGATGATTTATTAGTCGGTATTTAAAAAACAATCATTGGTATTCTGTCAGCACCGTCAGTCTCAGTCGTCAAGCTCTGTGTGTTCAATAGATAAGTAATGTCAATACATCACATTACATACATAAAATAATAGTTTTAACAGTAAATTCGTTGTAAGTCATGTAACAAACTGTTAACTTATAAAATTTTGAATGATTTACATAAATAAGAAAATTTAATTTAATATTTAAAATTACATTAAAGAAATATTAGGGTGCGATAATTATTTACACTAAAGGATTTAATTAAATTACTAGGTATCCTAAAGTGTCAGCAGGTAAAGGGTGCACTATAGCTACCAAATACCAACCAATGGACCAAAGCACCCAGTTTTTGTTTCTTGTATCAATATTAAAAGTAATATCACAATTTAATTAAATGTATTTAATTTTAATTTAGATATTCATAAATAATACTTGACTAACATGCTTGGCTTCAATAGGTAGATAAGGATACATGTTTAACACTTTTTAAGCCTCACATATGTATATAAACATTGTCACATATATAAAAAAATTGTATGCTTGAAGGGGTAGGCAGATAACCAAGGGGCCTTAGGTTCACTGTGGGTTACTGTCACAGGAACATTGACATAAAATATGTTCAAGTTTATTTTTGTAACATTAACAAAATTCTTTAATATATCCTTCTACACAAAATGCCACTTACATCTAATGCTTGCCTTTTATATCCTCTTACGCTTAAATATTCAATTACTTCGTTGTTTGAGTTATAAATTCCTCACGAACTATCCATCGCATTATTTCAATTAAGTCTTCTTCAAGTTACTGCGCTTTTACTTCCCGTTCAAAATTTCACAGTCCAAACTTTATATCACATTACTTGGGTAGACTTCCTCACTGTGATCGCGTGATTGACTATAAATACGATATCAGATTTGTAATGTAAAATTAAAAAAATCAATATTGTTGGACTCGTATTCACAACCAACTTATATAACAATAGAGAAAACACCACAGTCATGAAAATCATTTTGGAAATGAGGACCACGTTTAATACGACCGTGTTGAAAAACCGTTTGCGACAAATAAACAATTGCAAAAATGGAGTGGTACTTATGAAACAATGACGAGAGATACGAGGGTTTTTGATATGCCTGTGAACCGACGTCCTTTTAACATTGAAATACAATCACCTGCCCGCTGTGCCCGATATCAATTATGTGAACTTGCAAATTAATACATTTCACTGCTTACTGATTCATCAGTCAAATAAATAAAATGTTATAATGAAATTAAATCTGAACAGTGTAGTATAAAATATTGAAAGAGTGAAAAGAGTCGCATAACGTTAGTAAATATGGTTAGACCACATTAGAACGCCCGGCGCCGAATTTCAGAATGCGAAACTAACTACCGCGGAATCGACCGATATAATCGAGCGATGGGTCGATTCTACTTTTGGACCACATCCAGTAAGATCATTTTGAAAAACCATTTGCAATAAATTGACTGGCCTCACAGCTCAGTTGGTAGTAAGTAGTAACCCTGCCGTCTGCGCTGTAGGTCATGGGTTCGATTCCCACCCAGGACAAATATTTCTGTGACGAACTTTGATGTTTGTTCTGTATCTGGGTGTTAATATGTAATTATATGTATGTATTTACAAAAAGTATATATTTTATGTATTATATCAGTTCTCTGGTTCACATGATACAAGCATGCTGAGCTTACTTTGAGGCTAGGTGGCGCTGTGTGAAATGTCCACCAGTATACATATTATTTATTTATATAAAAACATATAAAAATGAAAAAGTATATTCACTTTTATTACTTTTTTTTTATCAATGACGAAAAATACGTGAGTATTTGATATGTCTATGAACCGATGTCCTTTTAACAATGAAATACAATCACCTGCTCACTGTCGCCGATAACAAATGTGAACTTGATAAATGAATTCATTTCGCTGCTTACAGATTTAGAAATGTTCTAATGAAATGTAATGGATAAAATAAATCTTGTAAAAAGTGAAAAGTGTTGCTAAACGCCTGGCACAGAATTTAAGAACGCGAAACAAACGGCCACGGAATCTACCCCGGCTGTATGCCGTAGAGGCGTGTTTAATTCCGTAGCCGGGTGGTCAAATGTGGTCCAACCCTTACATTGATTAAAGTGTTTGTTGAAAGTAAGCTGATCAATAAGCACATTTAATACCGATGATCTTTAAATTGTGGTGATGGCATCATGCTAACGAAGAAAAAAAAGAAGATTTAGTATCTTTTTATTGAAATAAATAATGATAAGTTATCACTACACTTAATGATAACAAAAAATGGTCATCATTACACTATCAATAAAAATAATAATATTTTTTTACTCAACTTAAAAAGTAATCATTTACAACACCAACGCATCTCATCACACACTTCTGAAAACAATAAAGATAATAGGACATTTATATCTCTTATATCTGTGGTGACCGTAGATAGACAAAATAAATGAGTAAAAACGAAGATGCACATGCATTACATGCATTATTGTATATTTTTAATTTCTGGAAATAAATCCATCAAATCTTTTTATTGTTTAATTAATTAATGTTATTATATTATTATCATGTATGCCAATCAAATCAATTAATAATAATTGAATTGGTAATAACTCTCTATATAACAACGTCGTTTTTGACTATTATTATAAATTGAATATTGTCAACGTTTTATTAGTATGATATAATATGATATATGAATATCCTCTGTTGATTGAAAAAAATAAATTTATAATTAATAACATGCACATCACCACAGAGAAAGTAGAGCAAAATTAAATCCAAGGTTATTGAAAGTCAATCGCCAATCATAACGTTACTAGCCGGATCAAAATTTGAGTTTTATGTAGTACCTACTCCTAAGAGGGTGGAATGGATTGTCAAAATCTAGTTCACCCTCATACACCAATCAGATATCACGGGCGAATCACCTTAGAATCTGTGCTGTAACATACATATTCTTTTGAGTTTATAAATATGATTTTGATACGTTTCATCCCTCACGGGATGATACGTGTAGGGTGGGTAATCTATACTGATCTATACTGATTACAAAAACCATGAAAATAAAAGGTAAAAAAAACGACGCGGACGAAGTTGCAATCAGCGCTCAATGGGCCACTTTTGTGGTATACATTATCGTGAAAACGTAGACGTGACGAGTAGTGAGTTTATCACAGCCTCTATTTCCCCACTAATAACTCAACCACTACGTTATTCCATTATTGTAAATATTTTAAATAATTTACCTCTGCCTCTAACAACAGAAGTACAAAATAAGTCTTCATTATTCGTGGTAAGAGAAGACCCAAGACACAGTCACAGTTTTTATGCAATGAGTTTTAACACATTTAGAATAATGGTTTTTTTCTAGTGCGCTGGCAAGCGTGAACCCGAAAAGGAGGCCGAAGCCCAAGCCTGGATCGAAGCCGTCATCGGCGAGCGGTTCCCACAAGGAGTTCCCTTCGAACACGCGCTGCGAGATGGCATCATACTGTGCAAGCTGATGAACAGACTTCAGCCCGGAATCGTACCCAAGGTCAACATCTCTGGAGGCGACTACAAATACATGGATAACATCAACCAGTGAGTACCTTTACTTACATTATCGTCATCATTCATAGTCTGAAAGGTCTGCCAGAGGCGAAATGGGCAGACGACATTCGACGGCACAGGACAGGAGACTATAACGGATGAAGAGAATCCTATACCAAGCAGTGTGTTTTTATGTGCTATGTCCCTCCTGGTGTTAAGTTATAACCTCTGCCCATAACAAGCATTACGACTTCGGTCCTCCCCGTCTTAGGTACAACAAGACCCAAGTCACATTGTATGCGCCCGTAATTCTGATACTTGAAGTGCAATGTCTTATGTGCCTGTAATTTCACCGGCAACCACACCTTTCAGACCGGAACATGTTAACGCGAATGCATTACTGCTTGGCCGCAGAAATGGGCATCATGGCAGTACTTTCCGAACTTGGTAAAGTTCCACAGCTCTTACGTGAACTCTTGGTGAAGGATGTCTGTGTAGGAATGTGATGGTCGATGATGATATATTATCAAAAAACTGAGGGTTTACGAGTTTCGAATGGGTCTCACATGTCAGCTATCAGGTAATGATTCCAGCTTTCCTTCTATGTTGTAGGGCATTTGATGAAATTTTCAAATGAATATTCATCTCTAATATGACTACCACCCTCAAAAATCTGGCGTCGAGGACCTAACAGTCTCTTACGGTACTGTCACTTGAGAGCCAGTTCCCAATCCAAGAAACGTGTGGCGTTACACCATGAAACAGTATTCTGTATTTCAATACGTATTACCTCTCAGTATGTTTAGTCTTACATCGGATCCTTACAAGCTTATTTCTATGTGATGAATACAGTCATGAAAATTAATGTCTTAAAACTGGAGCTCAGAAATATTAAGAAATTATCATATTAGGTGACAAAAAAAAGACACTGAAAAGACCATTTCCTGGTCCAAAATAAGATCCCAAATAGGAGAGATGGGTTGTTATTGACACCAGAAGAAAGTCAAAAACGAGCAGTGGATGAGTATTCCATAGTAATACATCACTAGTATACATCATGCGAATTGTAGTGATTAGATGCTAACGAACAGCCATTCGTGATCGTTTTAGAATGAGTTGATTTGTATGCAACGACGCGCCTGCGTACATGTATCCAAGCTTGGCTAACAATGAACTTCGAATATCAATCTTTGGCCTTAAGTAGGCACTGTGCACTAACTATAACATAGCTAGGTGGTGAGGTAGCAAAAACATTGTCACAGAATAAATAATTCATACAAGACGATAGTTATTTCAAAACGATAAATTAAAAATATTCTGTGAAAACCGACCTGTACTGTAATCAAAAAATTGACGACGTCTATGAATTGGATTTGATATGATGGATTAAAAGCCCATTTAATTCGCTTGTCCGAAATTTATAGTGTTCTTACGGGGTATATCAAAGGCTGGCTCAAATACGTTGGTTTTAGTAGCAGGAATTCATTATGCGGAATCATGGACAAAGCAAAAACCTTTATCAAGTAGGTACCAACAAGAAATACCCGGATCGTACTCCTCAAAGGCATACAATATTTACATTTCGAAAGCATATGCGCGCAAATTTTACTCTGACCATAATATGCTACGACTCTGACGTGAGCCTTTTATTTTTCTTACATTCTTTCTTAACAAGGAATAATGATGGTACAAGCCGTTATCATACTGCGACGCAAGTATGGTACCTACAAATGTTCAACAATTAATTATTTAGTTGGTACTGTGCGTTACATTAAGTTACTGCGTGTTTGTATGGTCTGCAAATATTTGAACCTGGTCTAGATGTTTTAGTACCCACAACTACAGAATATAACAACACCGGAAATCCTTGCACACAGTCAAGGCTATGTTCTTAAAGACACATTTCTGTCACGTGAGTACGTTTTTAAGATAGCAATATTACCATGGAATGTTTTAAGAATAACAAAGTTGATATATGATTTTGTATATTACGGAAAGCTTTTACTCTTTTTTTATGTCATTTAAGTGACGGAACGCGCTGACGGCCCACCTGATGTTAAATGGTAACCTTAGCTAGACAACAGCAATACGACTCAAGTACTCTCCATACTACGAGATGACTCAAGTCGCGTTGCGTTGCGTCCATCACCCCGAGACGGGGACGTTACGTCTCATGCGCCTGCAATTTCGCCGGCACCCACGCCCTTCCACCGGAACACAGCAACACGAGTGCATCACTGCTTGGCGGCAGATTACCAGGTGTGGGGGCAGTACTTCTCCAGGCGAACTTAGCACAAGTTCTACTATATTATAAATAACCAGCATTATTCTTGTACATTGATGTGATCTAGACATGCAATGACGTTTGCATAAGTGTCAACACAGGCTTGCATCGGAGAGCAAGTTTGTTTACATTATTTTGCGTTCACTTATGTCGTTAAATCAAGTTTTGTTTTTTTCCCCTATCTCTTATTATCATATTGCCTTCTTAGCTGATTTAAGCCTGTGTATGCATAGGTAACTATTATAAGGAGACTAATATAATAGTTTTCTAATAATACCTATGCTACGTATATTATAGGCTTAGGTATATGAAATAAAACATTTAGTCCCTTATTTTCACAGACTAATAAATGTGTGGGGGCCAAGTGACACAGACTACAGACTCAATTCGGAGGTCGCCGGTTCGAATATGACTTGCGCCAATGAGCCTTTTCACGTGTGAAATTTATGTGTGCCATACCATCAGTCCACACAAAGCGGTAAATTAAAACACCGACCAAGTACAAATACCGAAAAGTAACCGACATGTCCGGAATAAAAAATTTGAAGATGTGTTAAGTGCACTAAAGGAGGCTGTTTGAATATCACTTTAATCCTTTCTCCAAACTGGTTCTAGAGCTAGTGACTAGATCAGTGTATTAGTCTCAGAATAATTACTTAACTCAAATTCTGTGGAAGTTTTACGGTCTGTTGCTAGAACAAGTAATTTTGAAAGTTAAGTTTTACTCGAAGGTTGTTGTTGTAGAAATGAGTGGTTTAACCAGATTAACTTCCTTTAAGCTTCAACTTTGTGGGTTTTTTTAACTTTGCCAAATGGTTGCAAAATATACACTTTCAATGTCCTCGAACCTGATGAAAAAAAAAAAAAAAAATAGGAATTCTTATAGGTAGGTTCATATCTAGATCAATTTATCAAAAAAGTACATCACGTGTTAATTTTTTTGACCTTAGGGCATTTGTTTTATGGTACGAACGACGTAATGGAGAACTTACTATAGGTGCTGTGCTCCGGGGAAGTATGGCCACTATATTCATTTCTAGGACCGATTTTGACGGGACTTTCACTGGCATATATTATTTTAAATATATATGATTTGTATTATATAGGCATTAATATTTTACTTAATAGAGAAATAAAGCCTTATAGGTACCAGCAGCAATAATACTAGTAGATTTGATATTCTATATAATTTTTCGTAAAACAAAGTTGTTTCTGCGGTTACGGAAATCAAAATAGCGTCAAAAATATAAGTATTTCGTTGTTATCAATGGAATTCATCTTCAGTGGATACTTAGGGGCACATGTAATTAATTAATTATTTTTTTTAAGTCTACAAACTCGTGATAATATTAGTAGCAGCATGTTACGTTAAATTAAACAAATGCGTGATTTTGGCGATGATGGGTCAACATACGGCCGTGGCCTTCCTTTGAACTCGATCACATCCCGTCTGTTTTTACCTGTCTTCTTGTTTAGTGTACGAGTGGTAAGGGCCCGGGATGTTAATCAGAAAGTCGTAGGTTCAAATCCGAAGAAGTCGTGCGCCAATGAGTTTTACTTGCAAAATCTACTTGTTACTACTAGATAGCTTCTGATACCGTGGCTTTGTCCGCGTCGGTTATTTAAGTTATTTCAATTTCTAACAGTAGACTACAGAAGCGTTACCATTTTAAATTTATTAGGCATAACATATAAAACACTTTTTCAAGTCTCGATTTAGTCCTCACTATTCACAAACATCGATGTCGTATTCTCGTTTTATGACCTTTTCAATGTTACTCTAGTTTCGAAATATTGAGGTCACTACCTTCAAACTTCATTGAAATGTAGTCTGAACTTAAAAACATACACAAACAATTATATCATATTCTTAACTTTTTTAAATATTTAATTTAACCTTTAATATTAACCTTCAACCCTTCAATATATGTAATTGGAAAAACAGAATACGGAAATGAAATAAATAAAATATAAAAACGGAATACCATATGCGTTATTTTTGTTGTAACTAGTATAGTATAGAGGTACTATAAGTTAAATTATGTAGTTTATATAATATATAGTGTTTATTTTTTATTTTTGACATTATTGCACTACCTCATCCACTCCATACTACACAAAGGTTAGCTAGAAGAAAATGATAAATAGCATTAAGTTCGCCTACGTACTTGTTTTTCTTACGAATTTTATATCTATACTATAAATAATAACTATCTTGTGTGGGTACTGGAAATTCTGTGTCCTTGTGCAGAGTACAGTAATGTTTACTTCCTTTATAACGTGACGCAAGTTGTCCATATTAGTTGCACCAGCAAAATGCATTTTATGTATGTGCATAATTTTGTTTATAATGTGTTGAAGTTTCACTCAAAATACTTTGACCCAAGGCGGCCTTAACTGGTGATTAATTAGGGCTGTACTTGCATAAAATCTTACCTTTGAATTTGGCTATCAATTTTATGGAACTTTTTGCAGATTGCCTGCCCTGATGTTAACCGTCATTCCCTGCCGATACTTTGAGGAAAACCTAATGGAAAAACGTGTGCATAAAAGCTATAATATCGTTATTTAGAGCGAAAGTTAAAAATAAAGCGAAACAGTATAAAATGTGTATATCAAATATCAACTCATGGTATCAATTATGCTTTATAGTAATAACCAAGTAACTACTAACTACTAACACACGAGACTTCCCATTTTCAAGTCTCAGGGTGAAGTCATTAAATAAGATTATATTTGCCTATTATTATTATTATTATTATTATCAGCCTGCATCGTCCCACTGCAGGGCAAAGGCCTCCCTGATCCCCTTCCACTCGTTACGGTCTTGCGCTTTTGAGGTCCAGTTATGCATAAAGGTGTCAAGGTCATCTCGCCATCTCCGTCTGGGTCGACCACGATGCCGCTTTCCGTTGTTAGGGGTCCACTCTGTTGTTGTTTTTGCCCAGAGTCCATCCGGCATGCGGCACACGTGGCCGGCCCATTCCCACTTCAGTCTTGCTGCTTTTTGAGTGACGTCAGCGATCTGAGTTTTGGAGCGTATAGTTGTGTTGCGGATGCGGTCGGTAAGTTTAATGCCAAGAATACTACGCTCCATCGCTCGTTGGCTTACCTCTAGTGCAGACCTCTGCTGAACTGTCAAAGACCAAGTCTGAGCACCGTAGGTAAGGATAGGGAGAATGCACACGTCCATGAGTTTCCGTTTTAGGGATAGTGGTAATGACCCTTTCATTAGATCTTTCATGGCCCAATAACTCTTCCAGGCGTTTTCCGTACGTCTAGAGATCTCTTTGTCTTGTCTCGCCTGGAAAGATATTATTTGGCCAAGGTATACGTACTCATGGACGTATTCAATTCCCACACCACCTACAGATATTTTTTGTTTTGTGCTATTGGTCATCAGCTTGGTCTTCGACATGTTCATCCTTAGTCCTACCTCGAGGCTCGCCTTGCTAAGGTCATCCAGCATATGTGTCAACTCAGTGGCTGAAGACGAGAAAAGGACGATGTCATCAGCAAAGCGCAAGTTGGTCAGCCTTCTTTCACCGACGACAATGCCTTTCCCTTCCCAACCAACAGCAAGAGTTCTGAAAACTTCCTCTAATGCGGCGGTAAACAATTTTGGAGACAACGGGTCACCTTGTTTCACTCCTGTTTGGATGGAAAATGTAGATCCAATGGAATTAATTTTAATGGCTGCAGTGCTATTGTAATAAATATTTTGAAGAAGTTGAATGTATGTATTGTCAATACCTTGATTTCGTAGGGCAGTAAATATTGATGAGTGGGTAACGCTGTCAAATGCTTTAGAATAATCAATGAAGGCTAGATAAATGGGAAGTTTGAACTCTATGTGTTTTTCTATAAGCTGATTAATGGACTGGAGATGGTCAATAGTTGAGAGACCTCGACGGAATCCTGCCTGTTCGGGTGGCTGATGCAAGTCAAGTAGTCCTGATATCCTGTACTCAATTACTTTAATTAGGGCTTTATAAATATGGGATGTAAGGCTGATGGGGCGATAATTTCCAATATCGGACTTATCACCTTTTTTATGTAAAAGTATTATGTTTGAGTGGCAAAAGTTAGTGGGAAGAATACCAGTACGCAGAATGTCGTTGAAAAGGTTGGTAACATATGGAAGTAGCACTGGTTCTCCAACTTTTAGGGCTTCGGTCGTGATGCCGTCGTCCCCGGGGCTTCTATTGTATTTCATGCTGTGGAGAGCCCTGTGAACGTCTTCTCCAGTAAAAGGTGGAATATCATCTGAGCATGAATATGTACTTAGATCACGATACGTCGGAATATAGGGTACTGTAAAAATCTGTACTTATTTGAAGAATTTTGTCTCTATCACCGTGCTTAACACCCGCTCGGTCCTTCAGACAAACTATGGTGGATCTTCCTCTTTCGATGCCCTGCTTAGCAAATTTCAATGGCTGGGCGTTTTCTAAGGCTGTTTTTATGAGGTTAGTTTTGTGATTTCGAAGGTCCTTGCGGATGCTACGTTTCGTAACAATATCTTTTGCTCTGTATTCTGGTGTATAGTAAGTTAATTTTTGTCTATCCTCGATTAACAACTTTGTTCTATTACTTAATATCTTTTGGTTATTTTTGATTGACTTTATTTTCAGACTGGCTTTTCGGATACTCTCTGTAATATTTTTGTATTGGACGTTTACATCTAAGCTATCAACATCTAATTCACTAAAGCTATTTTTTAAATCTAACATAAATTTATCTTTGTTGTGTAGAAGAAAAAGTTTGTCTAATTTCCTTATATATGTCCTAATCATTATTTTGCGTTGTATCCTGAGATTTAAATTGACGGTAGTCCGTAGTGGTCTATGGTCGGAGCTAAATTTAAAATCGTTCAAAGTTTCTACATTTTTCACAAATTGTTTGTTTGAAGAAAGACAAAAGTCAATCTCGTTCCTGGTAAATCCATCAGGCGAAAGCCAAGTCCAACGACGGTGCAGTTTTTTGAAAAAATAGCTGTAACTTATATTTAAGTTTTGTCCGAATGCAAATTGTATGAGGCGCGTGCCACGTTCGTTTCTGTTTCCTAAACCATATGGTCCTAGGATATTACAGTTGTCCAGTTCCTGTCTTGCACCAACTTTGGCATTGAAATCTCCCATTATCATGGTCCATGTGCCTCTGTGTTCGTCACAGGCTTTGTTAAGTAGATCGTAAAACTCTTCAATACAATCATCGTGATGGGTGGACGTCGGTGCGTACGCTTGTATGACGGTTAGTATTTTCTTATCAGCTATACGAAACTTTAACAGCGCAATTCTTTCTGAGTATGCTACAAATTCCACGATGTTGTGCTTCCAACGCTTGGCAACTAAAAATCCTACACCATACTGGCTTCCGTTACTTCCATTGTAGTAGAAAATGGTGTTTTTTCTCTCAAGCGTATCTTCTCCTTCTCGCCTTACCTCTGCTAAACCAATAATGTCCCAGTTAATATATTCTAGTGCGTTTTCTAATTCAACTAATCGTTCTTCTGTTCTTAATGTCCTAACATTGTATGTCAATATATGAAGTTTATCGGAATTCCTTAAGCATGCGTTGGTTGTCTGACAGTTAATCGACCTCGCCCGGAGATTGTTCCGCCTCCTGGCCCCAAAGAGTACTGACCTACTGTCATCGGCAGTGTTTCCTTGAGAGCCCCCGGGCACTTGGGGCAAACCGTTTGTTGTACTTATCATAGGGGATTGGGGTTGGACAATAACCCACCGCGCTTGTCCAGTGCGTGTTGGTGGGGGTGCATTTTAGGAAATTTTTGATTCCCAAGGCTGACTACGCCTCATCTGGTCAGTTGCCTAGCCAGGTTTGTGGGTATACCGCCACTGGTTCGGTTGTTAGCCTCTTCCGTTGATCAGCAGGGGGACCGCGTGCAGGCGAGACTAACTGGGGTACGATGATGTTGGGTGTACCCTAAACCCCTATCTATTTGCCTATAGGTCTATATAATCTCTAGTCAAGATACTCTAGACAACTTAAAAGATTCATAATGTTAGGGGTTAAAGTATGAAATTGCCGATTTATACTGAAAAACTGAAACTCGATTGACTTGAATCAAAATATTTACTTTCATTATCTACACATTGCTGCCATCTAAACGGAAGTTCATTTATGCCTTTATGATAGAACTCCGGGCATCTAGATTCGACAAATTGTGTTAAAGCATTATGTACTACCTGCTGGAAAGATTTTTTTATCACGTAGAAAATTAAAATAAAAAAATAACCCCTATTATTATTATTTTCCAGATTCCAAAAAGCGTGCGTGAAGTATGGTGTGCCCGATGTGGATCTGTTCCAGACTACTGACCTTTGGGACATGAAGAACATCGCACTCGTCACATCCACCATCTTCGCGATCGGCAGAACCGTAAGTGCACATCTGAAACTGCTTTCCCTTAACATTCGACTGGCCTCACAGCTCGGTTGATAGTAACCCTGCCTTCTCCGCTGTAGGTCGTAGGTTCGATTCCCGCCAAGGACAATCATTTGTGTGGCGAATATAGATGTTTATTCTGTTTCTGGGTGTATTTACAAAACAAAATATGAGTATTCTATCAGTTATCTGGTTCCCATGATACAAGCTATGCTTAGCTTACTTTGGGGCTAGATGGCGCTGTGTGAAATGTCAACCAATATAATATTTATTTATTACTTATACCGATTCTCTGTTTCAACTGTTTCCACTCACAAATTATCTCCTAATTCCAGGCATACAAGCACCCTGAATGGCGCGGCCCCAGTCTCGGCCCCAAGCCGGCTGAGGAGAACCGCCGTGAGTTCAGCGAAGATGTCCTCCGCGCGGGACAGTCCGTGATAGGGCTCCAGGCTGGCACCAACAACTTCGCCACGCAATCTGGACAGAACTTCGGCGCTTCTCGCAAGATCATCTTAGGAAAGTAAACTGACGAATCTGGGGAAAAAATCTGGGAGACAATAAAATTGGGGATTCAGAAAAGGGTGCAAACGTTATTGCATCCTTAATATTTATTAATAGGCTATTATTTATTATTGTATTTGTTTATTTACTACTTGTTCCTTGAACGACTTATGTTCTCTACCTATACTTATGTAGGTTTGATAAGAAACTTATTTATTTGACGCAATACTACTTGCAATTAAGTACTGTTTATTTCATATTTGTACTATAGGACCTAACTATAAATAAATATGTATAAGTATGTAAAAATTACTGTCATAACTTTCCAGAACGTATTAAAATACCTATTTAAAAAAACGTTATTGAAGTTTCATTTGTCCAATCGGAAGAAAGAGTTGTTCGATAGCTGTAGCCTATAGCAGGGACTGACATTTAAACGTTTTCTTTGAAACATTCCCATGCTAGGGGTCATCAGTTATAGCCTATGGAAGGGACTAATATTTAGACGTGTTCCCTGAAAAACTGCCCTGACAGATGACCTCAGTTATGGCCTATATCAGAGACTGACGTTTAGACGGGTCCTCTGAAACGCTTTTACGCTAGAAGCCCTGAGTGTAGTTAACGATATGTATATTTACCGATCCAAGATGAGATGATGATATACGCAGTCAAGTAATTTATACTAACCTATTCAAGAACAGTTTAATATCTAAAGCTATACTTATATACTTGGCGTAGTACAGCAGTATGTAGCTCACATTTAGTAAGTACCTAGGTACATAAACAGTGAGTACCTACCTATGGCTACAATAGCGTAGGTAATGTTAAAAGGTGTTAATACGTAAATAAAATCACACCGATTTAAACATTACCTACTTCCAACGGGTATATTTGTATTTTCGTATTACTAAATAGTAGATATTATATTTTTTTGTGTGAATTGGTTGGTCCACCTGGTATCAAATGTCTCTGATCAAAACAATACCAAGACCACTTGGGTACCCCTACTTAAGTACAACAAGACCCATATTGCATAACTTTGCGCCCGTAACGAACAAAAATATATTTCATCTACAATCACACCTTTCAAACTGAAACACAATAACTTAAATGCTTTATTCTGCTTGATGGCAGAAATGATTTCTAGGTTATTATTATAATAATAATATTGGTGGACAATACATACAGCGCCATTTAACCCCAAACTAAGCATAGCTTGTAGTATGGGAACCAGACAACTGATAGTATACATATAAATACTTTTTTGTAAATACAAATACATATTAACACCCAGACACAGAACAAACATCTATATTAGTCACACAAATATTTGTCCTGGGTGGGAATCGAACCCACGACCTACAAAGCTCAAGGCAAAGTTACTACCAACTGAGCTGTGAGGCCTGTATTCTCTGTAGTGATGCAGGCCTTAACCTTATATTATATCAACTCATGGATTAATTTAACCTGCGACCTGGGCTTCTCAGTACTACCTACCCGCTATGCTAAGACGTTCATCGACATTGGTCAGCATCTGCGATATAAGAAAGTATTAGAGTAGCCTCACAGCTCAGTTGCAAGAAGAAGAGCAAGAAAATGGACAACGAGAACAAACAATTCACTAATGAATTGTTTGTTCTCGTAGTCCATTTTCTTGCCTTATGTGTTCGTGGTGTGCGACACGGAGCCCTAGAGTATGCGTATAAGTGTGTATGTGTAACCAACCATCCGTTATAACCTAAACTATGTATGCAACTATTTTCAGTTGTCGAAAATAAATTCGACTACGCGACTGCTACGCCATCTATCATTACAAATTACATACTCTTCAAAAATTTATAAAACGCATGCACAGACTATAAAAGACAATAACGCCATCTATTAAAATGTTCACAGCGAAATATATATGATGTTGTAAATATTTGCCAACAGATGGCCGTGTGGCGGTATTTAATCAAGGTCAATATTAGTGCTGTGCTAACGTAATAACAACAAACCTCAAAAATAAATTAAATCTTTGTTGTAAACTGACTACAGTATAATTACAATACTATTATTACTTACTATTATGCCATAGCCTACTTCTTACATCTCGATGTCGCCGTTTTCGATAAATGTTTAACTTTGTAAGCTTTTGATGTGAAACATCTATAGCCGCACGTAAAACCGATTTCTGGCTTGGCGACGCGTCGCCACGGCATGAGCGCTGATTGGTCCGTTCAAGGTTATGACAAATCATAAACATTATTAGTGATGGGGTACTTAGTTTCTTACAAAATAATGACGATGTTTCACATCTGCCAGGCGTCCCGTGACGGCTCACATATTTTTTTTTGTGAATAAATCTCTTATTATTATTATTATAATAGTATGGATAGAAAGAGGAATCATTAACATTCCTATTTAGTTTAATGCAGAAATGTTTGCTTATATTAATATTTACGCTAAATAAATAGTTTATTTTTATTTGTAACAAAAATATAATTACAATTAAACATTAAATAGATTACACAATAATTCAATGCTTAACTGAATTAAACTGAATAACAGCGCAAGAATGTGCACTAGCCCCCACACTAGGATTCCTTGTGTTGTGGATGTATAATAATAATTTATTTGATCCACAGATACAAAAATAAAACACACACGTACTAACTAAATAATGACATGAAAACACTTCTTAAATATAAAATAACATTGGACTTGAATCATGGAAGTTTCATTAAGTTACAAAACGAAAATTTTATCAAAGTTAAATTAGAGCCATTGTAATATTAATTTTTCAATTAATTTTTAATTCTATCAATATTACATCAATTGTTTGTAATAAATGTGCTTCATAATCATGTTTAATAAAGTTACATGTAGCATAGTGTAAGTAGTATAGTACATGTAGTATATAACATACAAATATAACTTTTTATATTACATATATAACATGGCCCAATAATTTGAAAGTTCGTTTTACGATTTGTAGGTACATGGCTGAGCACGAACTCCTTACTTCCTTTTGTTACCCTGTGTTTAGGATATCAGGTTAATAATTATTGGCAACATTTGCAGCTACATGTCGAAAAATTGTTTTTGTTACCTAGAATTGTTTCTTGTTTTGTAGTAACTGCAGCACATCACATCACTATCGTGTTAAATAACACAACATAAGTTCGTGTGTGCTGGGTACTCGTTGTTGTGGAATTTAATTTTACAATTCTCAACCTGCGTCAATTTGAACTAGAATGTGTCTAAAACTGTGCAAATGTTAACAAACGTGAGAAAATGATAACATTTGGCAATGCATCTGCGCCGCTGGAAGACACAGGTGGGCAGAGTGGACTTTGTTTTCATTGGTTTGTTACGTTTCGAGAATCGTTAATTTATGTTGATATCTCTCTGCAGGTGAAGTGAGAAGTATTTGTGAAAGCATCTGTAGCGATGGGTCCAATGCGACAGTGCAGCCTGGGGTCTCGAACCAGAGGCCCCGCATGGATATCGCCTGTGTTTTGGATGTCACACAAACATCGAACCTCGCTCACAGAAAACGAGCCTTGGAAGAAGTACGGTTAGCTTCTGAGCTCGTCAATGCTAATTTGCATCATATTCATGTAAGTCTACGAATATAATTTAATATCATGCCCACTTTCCAATTGACTTAGCCCCCTAAGTATTTGCTGTATGGTAGGATACAGTATATTATGAACTAAATGCCAGAAAAAACAAAATAGGTACTTCATAAATTCTAAATATTTATTCAGTAGTCAAGAGTTTTTTTTATCTTTGCTATTGCATAATGGACGCACATATAGCAGTAGAACTAATGCCAGGTTCGTCCGGGGAAGTATCTGCCACCTTACCCATTTCTGCCATAAAGCAGTGATGCATTGTGTTTTGGTTTCAAAAGTGTGGTTGCCGATGAAATTACAGGCACTTGCGACATTTCATCTTCACATTTCATAGTTATGGGCACAATCGATGAACCTTCGGTCCTGTTCTGTCTAAGTAGGTGAGGACCCAAATGGTAGTGCTTGTTATGGGCAGAGGTTACCACTTAACACCAGGTGGGTTATCTGCTCCTTCTATTTAGTTTATTGCATTAAAATAAAGAACAAAATAGTAATTTTTAGATAAAAGTAATTTTTTTTTATCATCACTACACTTCACTGTCATACAAGTATTCCAAATATTAAATGTTAGTTTCCAATTTATTTCATATGGTCTGTATTTGGACTTAATAAATCAGATAGTTTTTAATCACCATCCCACATATTATTAAATTAATAAAATGTACTACCACCTAAAACAAAACCTAATAAATATAAAAACCCTATTCTGTATTTTCAGTTTGAAAAACTGGACTTTGGTGAGACTAATGTGCTGGACACATTCTACAATGCGGATGTCGCTTTAGTGGATCTCAGTGTACAGCTGCAACAGAGCTCTTTGTTGTACCATCTGGGAGTGAGGGAAAGCTTCGATATGAAGGAAAATGTTCTGCTCTATAATGATGTTGACCCGGATTCCACGCTGAGGCTTAAGGTAATTTTATGCTGTATGTGCTCAGTAATCCAGCGCTTGCTAGTCCAGCAGTTTTAGCTTAGCTTACTGAAATAGACTGGGCGTTCCATCATAAACTCAGTAGCTGTGTTACTACTTACTAATTCTGCTACTTATTAAAATTTACATCCAGAAACAGAAAAATAACATCAATGTTATTTATATACATGTTTACGTTTTGTGGGAACCAAACCAAAAACTTAGGCACAGATGAGGGTTGCAACCAAGCTGTGACCAACCAATCACAAATAAAGCACCGTTGTAAAAATTTATATTTATTTTATGTGATTGGCCTTATAGCTCAGTTTTTTGTAACTCTGACCTCTGCATTGTATGTTGTGGGTTTGATTCCTACCCAGGGCAAACATTTGTGTGATAATCATAGATGTTTGTTCTGTGTCTGCATATTAATATGTATACATATGTATTTACAAAAAAAAAGTATATATATCAGTTGTCTGGTTTCCATAGTACAAGCCATCCTTTGATTGGAGTGAGGCATCACTGTGTAATATGTACACCAGTGTAGCGGCGTGATGGCTACACAACGATGGTATTATTTACTGACTTTTCTGCTTGACTGGATGGATTGGGAATTTCATAAATTAAAATGCAATCTCATGTGAATAACTAAAAATGGCGAGTGTATTCGACAGACTGACATACAGAGACAAGGATAGCGGGGTATGGGAACAATAAAAATGGACCAATCAGCGCGCACTTTCAGTTCATCGTCTCGCGTCCTTATTGGCAGTTCAGGGCACGATTACTGAGTAGGTTTTCAATGTCCATCTCCAACATGCCCGCGGCCTTGAAAGCATCAGCTTACAATAGCTTCATTCACTCATCTTCAACTAGTGGGCAAATTTTTGTGTATGCTCGTCTCACTATGCCTGATGATGTCTGGATGTCGGCGACTCTCGAGATTCCGTCTTTACCAGGTATCGTCTTCACAATACGCCCCAATTGCCATTTCAATGGCGGAAGGTTTATGTCCTTGATAATAACAAGCGTATCAGGTTTTAAATCAGTGGTGCTTACCTTCCATTTGGTTCTGGTCTGTAGTTCCGATATATATTCCTTGGACCATTGCAACCAAAACTGTTGACGAAGCTGCTCCACTCTATTGTAGCGTGTCAAACGATGTGCAGGTAAGTCTCGCAGGTCGTCTTCACAAACTGGTGCAGTGAGAGGTCGGCCGATTAAAAAATGTCCGGGGCTGAGGGGAGTATAGTCTCGAGGATCCGAAGACATGGGTGCCAACGGCCGAGAGTTGAGTACAGCTTCGATTTGGGACAGCAGCGTCGTGTACTCCTCGAAGGTGAGATGCGCGTTTCCCACAACTCGGCGAAGATGGTACTTGCACGATTTGACCCCAGCCTCCCACAAGCCACCAAAATGAGGGGAATAAGGCGGAATGAATGAAAATTCGATAGTTTGATTTTTAGCGTATTCAATAATATCGCTCTTACATTTCGATAAAAACTGAGCAAATTCATTATTTAAACCAACAAAATTACGACCATTGTCCGAATAAATTTTAGAAGGCTTACCGCGCCGTGAAATGAAGCGCTTTAGCGCGAGTAAGTACGCATCAGAAGAGAGGTCACTAACGAGTTCTAGATGAATAGCGCGTGTGTTAAAACAAATAAACAAGCAAATATAAGATTTAATTAATCTCGCGCCTCTTCCTTTCCGATTGAGTATGAACACTGGTCCCGCGTAGTCTACCCCTGAGAGATAGAAAGGAAAACTGGCAGTTATCCGCTCTTCAGGAAGATTGCCCATAAGTGGGCTTAATGTTTTCCCTTTAACGCGTGTACAAACAACGCATTGACGAGTCACCTTCCTAGCTAAGTTCCTACCTGACAGCGGCCACCAATCTTCGCGTAATTGGTACAATAATGCTTGTGGCCCACAGTGCATGGACTGGTTATGTATATGCCTAAACAGCAAAAGCGTAAAATGATGTTCCGAAGATAGAAGTATTGGGTGTTTTTTATTATAATTAAAATCAGGTGAATTCTTGATTCTACCACCTACCCGTAAAATATGCTCATTATCTATAAATAAATTTAAACTTGCAATTCGATTATTTGATTTAACATTCTTTCCATTTTTAAGTAAACTGTATTCATTTGAAAACGACTCCATTTGAGATAACTTAGCAAGTGTATTGATAGCTCGTTTCAATTCAATAACAGTAATACTCCCTGTCAGCTGTTGTCTTTTGTTGCGCGTATTATAGATAAAGCGAAGTATGTATGCAGCGACATGACTCATGCGATTAAAATTCGAGAACCTACGAAACGGAAAGAAAGTTAAATCTGTTTTGTTATTATTTGTAATCAATGAATTTACGACGTTTGATTTGAGTTCCGGTAGTTCATTAGGTATAATTTCGTTGAGTTGCGATACAGAACGTGACATTGATTTGTCAAAATAAATTAAATCTTTTAGAAACGTGGGTCCTTCCCACCACAAAACCGATGAAGACAAATCCTCAATATTTACACCACGAGACACCAGGTCAGCTGGATTTTCTTTGCTACCCACGTGACGCCAGGGACAGTCATTCGTCAGCTCATGAATTTCTGCAGCACGATTTTGCACGAAAGTTTTTAATAAGTTTGGTGAAATGCGTAGCCACCCCAAGACAATCGTGGAATCGGACCAAAACATTACATCATCAAATTCACGAGTAAGTGCACTACGAATCGTGTCGTAAAGTTTAGCGCCTAGAAGTGCACCGCACAATTCCAATCTAGGGATACTCACCGGTTTTATTGGAGCTACTTTACCCTTAGAAATTAACAATCTTACTATCACCTGATTATTGCACACAGTACGTACATAAGCACATGCGCCGTAGGCGATTTGTGAAGCGTCTGTGAATATGTGCAACTCGACTCGCGTAGCGTTGCATTGAAAAACATGGCGCGGAACTTTAATAGTGCGAAGATAAGACAGGCTGTTAACAAACCGGTTCCAAGTATGTACAACGTCAGTAGGTAGCGGGTCGTCCCACTCTAATTTCAATAACCAAAGCTTTTGTAATAGGACCTTTCCTATTATAACGAGCGGACTCAATAATCCCAGCGGGTCAAATATTTGCGATATTGTTGATAATATTATGCGTTTAGTGACTGGAATTTTGGTGTCGATTTCAATTGTCGTATTAAAATTAAACTCATCCGCGACATTACACCAACTCAAACCTAAGGTTCTACACTGATTATAATCACCCAAATTTAAATCTCGGAACGTGCTATTTAGTGACGTCAATGACTCACCGTCGAGTTCAAAGTTAAAGATCCACTTGCGCAGTGGAAAGCACCCAGACTTTAGTACTTCGGCGGTGCTTTCGCAAATCTTTATTAATTTTGATTTGTCCTCATATGAGGTCAATAGGTCGTCTACGTAAAAATCATTGCGTATAACTCTTTTTACCTCGGGGTCAGTACATTCATCGGCTAATTGTTTTAAACATCTGACACTGAGAAAAGAAGCCGAGGCATGGCCATATGTTACCGTATTCAGTCTATAAAACTCAAGCGGGCTAAATGGATCATCGCGCCATATGATGAGCTGCAAATCGCGCTGAGACGGATCTACTAGTACTTGACGGTACATCTTTTCACAGTCTGCAATTGCCGTAAATTTAAACTGCCTAAATCGTAATAGGATTCCGAGCAAGTCTCCTTGGATAGGAGGCCCTATGAGCTGTATATCGTTGAGCGATTTCCCACTGCTAGTTGCAGCACTGGCGTCGAACACAACACGAAGCTTCGTAGTTGTGCTGTGCTCGCGAAATACACCGTGATGCGGCATGAAGTAGTGAGGGTCCGTGTAAGAACTAACCTTAGTCATATGACCTAGATCAATATATTCGCGTATAAAATTAGAATATAGTTTTTTATAACTATCAGGTGCGCGTAATAATCGTTTTTCCAAAGACAGAAAACGACGCTCCGCCTGTAAGAGGGAGTTACCAAGAACATCGGGCGATTCTTTGAGTGGGATGCGAACACAGAATCTACCATCACTTTCGCGCGTAGTAGTTGTGATGAAGGACTCCTCGCAAGCCCGCTCTTCATTCGTGCGTATATCCCGATGCTTGGGCATTTCCTCTAGCTCCCAGAACGAACGGAGCTGTTTGTCCATGGATTGTGTGAAGTTACATTGGACATGTCTATCATTGTGCGTAATATTATTGATAGGACCTGAAACAATCCAACCTAACTTCGTATTTTGTAAGTGCGGACCGCTTGGTAAACGCATCTTGCCATCGATAAGCAAGTCCCAAAATAGATCCGCGCCTATTAAAATATCAATATTTTGTGGTTTTAAAAATTGCGTATTTGCTAGCTGCATGTTGTTAGGTATGTTAAAACGTGCGCTTTGTACATGCACAGCAGGCAGCGTAGCCGTTATCTCCGACAGAACGAAACATTTAACGCGCGTTGAGTAGGTATTTATGCGAGATTTAATGAAGATTTCGCACGTTTGCGTTGAATGGGAAATTACATTACCTACCCCTCGTATCTCATGAGTGGACTGTATTAGCGGAATATCTAGCGATTTACATAAGGAATGTGTAACAAAACAGCTTTGACTACCACTGTCGAGTAATGCGCAAACGACATGATAAATATTATATTTGTCGGGAATCTCGACCAAAGCGGTGGATAGCAAAACCGGTTTCATATCTATGCATTGTGTGTTTGAGTACGTATCGGTGTGAACATTGCTAACTTGAATGAACTGATTTTTATCACTGCCATCACAGGCTGTCCCCGCTCCCGGCGCTGGCGGCGGCGGCGGCGGCGGCGGGGGGGGAACGCTCGCCTCAATAACCGCAGCCGTCATCATAGTGCAATTATTATTGTGAATTAAAGAATTGTGTTTTAAACTGCACTGCTTACAAGGCCCAAACAAACAATTTTGAACAGCATGTCCGGAACGCAAACAATTCTCACATAAGTTGTGATCACTAACAATTTTTAGTTTTGATTGTAAGTCCATGTTAATGAATTTATAGCATGTGTAAATTGGATGTTTTCCATTGCACACAACGCATAGAAATCTGTTTGTTTGTTTACGGTTTGATGATGGTGGCGGCGGCTTATTGGAGAAAACATTACATTGTGAAGTGTTAACTGAGCTGGATTTTTTACTTTGCGTGCTATTATTATTATTATCTTTACTGTGGGATAAAGATAATGTTTCCAACAAATCAGCCCTGTCTTTAAGAAATTTAATTAGATCATTGACCTTCAAATTAGACTTGGAATCAGACAACAACGAACCTTTGTGCTCTTCCCACTCTCTTTCCGTTATTTTGTCTAACTTGCAGGCAACAATATAGATTATCAGTGTATCCCAGGAGTCTGTAGGCTCACCAAGAGTTTTTAATGCGCGTAGATTATTGATAATCGCATCTATTAGTGTCCTAATTAGTGAAGGTGACTCTTTTGACAGTGGCTGTATTGAAAATAATGCCTTTACATGACTATGCACTATAAGCCTAGTATTATTGTACCTATTTAGAAGAAGCTCCCATGCAACAGAATAATTATCTGATGATATTTCTATGGAATTTATCACCTGCTGTGCATTTCCTTTTAATGAAGACTTCAGGTAGTGCATTTTTTGAATGTTGCTTATATCAGCGGAATTGTGTACTAAAGATAAATAAGTATCCCTATACTCGAGCCAGTGTTCATAAGCACCATCAAATGTCGGCAATGAGATTGTGGGTAATTTAACTGACACAGGTTTATTAGAATGATGACATGTAGAACCACTTGGTACCTCTCCACATTTGCCAAGAATAGATTCAGCTTGAGAAAGAATGCTATAATAACTGTCTTCGAACTCCTGACGCTGGTCTAACTGTTCTTCGATATCAGAGTCAGGTACAATTTCCTCAACTTTCGATTGAATTTCATTAAATTCGGAAAACAAAATCCCTGCACCTTTAATGCGTAAACTTAAGTCTATTCTCGATTCACTGGTGAAAGATGTTTGACTATTTAAATGGTTAGCGAATCTAGTCAACCTACCCTTAACTATTCCGCGTTTTCTAACTAAATCACGCATGATTTGCTCAGTTTTATCGTCTTTATAATGTTTATAAGGAGATCTATCGCGACTTTTAGTAGTTCCTTCCCCATCTTTAGATGCTAACGACATCCTGGTGGCTTGTGAAAATAGGGGTACTCACGTGGCAGGTACTGACTGCGTGTGAAGACAGACTGCTGTGCTGACAATGGCACAACCAGCTGAATTGTCGATCTGCTCCGTGAATAGTCCACTCCTTAGCACACCATATTGTCCGTTGTTTCACTTTGTAGAACGTCCGAAATCACGTAAACACGTAGCAAAATGTCAGTCCAACGGTCACTCCGTACGATGAAATTGGATGTGATTTTCCAAAATACTCGTTAAATCCGGCGTCGAAAGGATCAAATTATGTAGCGGCGTGATGGCTACACAACGATGGTATTATTTACTGACTTTTCTGCTTGACTGGATGGATTGGGAATTTCATAAATTAAAATGCAATCTCATGTGAATAACTAAAAATGGCGAGTGTATTCGACAGACTGACATACAGAGACAAGGATAGCGGGGTATGGGAACAATAAAAATGGACCAATCAGCGCGCACTTTCAGTTCATCGTCTCGCGTCCTTATTGGCAGTTCAGGGCACGATTACTGAGTAGGTTTTCAATGTCCATCTCCAACAACCAGTATTTAGTTTATTTATTTACATAAATACTTGTGTATTTCTAACAACTGTCCATTGGCCGGATCCAATAGATGAATGGTGTCTATTACTCACAATTTGACAAATTGCCCTATCCAGGCTCAATCATCCTGCCTGACATATCAAATATTGTGTTATTGCTTAATTGAATCACAACTGCACCTATTTTTCAATTTGACTCATAGGAATCTAAATCTATTTCTGAGTTGTTAAGAATAAAGGAAATTATTACAATGCGTTTGAGTCCCTTTGAATTCATTGTAAGTCTTTAACGTACAGTCCAAGGTAAAGATATATTTAAAAAGTCTGACACACATACTCTGTATATTTCTAGGGTTCGTTGTCCGAAGATAAATTACCTGTAACAAATATTCAAGACTTTATTGTAAGTGCTCAACACACTCAACATATGTTTTACTCGTTTTTTTTGAGTTTCCCTTAATGTTTGGGGTTGGTGTCATTGGATCAAAACTACTGTTATGTGGTATGCCTCGAACAGCCTGAATTTTGGGCTCCCATTAAATGTTTCCGATAGCCTGAATTTTGGTTTTCCCATTAAATGTTTCCGATAGCCTGAATTTTGGTTTTCCCATTAAATGTTTCCGATAGCCTGAATTTTGGTTTTCCCATTAAATGTTTCCGATAGCCTGAATTTTGGTTTTCCCATTAAATGTTTCCGATAGCCTGAATTTTGGGCTTCCATTAAATGTTTCCGATAGCCTGAATTTGGTTTTCCCATTAAATGTTTCCGATAGCCTGAATTTTGGTTTTCCCATTAAATGTTTCCGACAGCCTGAATTTTGGTTTTCCCATTAAATGTTTCCGATAGCCTGAATTTTGGTTTTCCCATTAAATGCTTCCGATGGCCTGCATTTTGGTTTTCACATTAGATGTTTCCCATTGATCACTATTGTTAAGCATTGTTTTTCGAAATAATTGTCAGAACTAACATGCACTTCATTTTTTTTATTATTTATTATTTGTTTTCAAGCAAAATACATTAATTCATATTAGTTTAACAACTTCGTATGTCATGGATAAGCATCACACCTATGCAGTTAATACTGAATATATGACCTTGATGTATTATCCTGCTTTATCAGTTAGATATTGCACATATAGTTTTTGGTTTGTTCTGATGATAGAGCCAGAAGACGTAAGGACCAAAAGCGATGAAACATATCGAGTTTTCATTCACTTATTGGGAATATGCATAAGTCCTACTAATATTATAAACGTGAAAGTTTGTAAGGATGTTTGTTACTCTTTCACGCTCAAATGGCTGAATGCATTTGAATGAAATTTGGTATCAAGATAGCTTATATCCTGGATTAACACATAGGCTACTTTGATCGCGGAAAAACGCAATGTTCCCGTGGGTTGACTTATTCACCGCGGGCCGCAGCTAGTTTATAGTAAGATTGTTTATTTATGACCGGTTTGGTTAAAATTTATTCAGTATTGGTATTACCAGAATCGAGATAAGTATGTGTGCGTACAAGAAAATAAAAGTAATACGTCTTTATAACAGTAAATTATAAATGTCGATCTGTCTTTCACTATATATTTAACAAATCTAAAATTGGTTTTGGCAAGAAACTTTAATGAGCACTTTCAACTAAAATTAGTTTTATGGGATCCTATTAACGAGCGAATAACGGGAGACTTGTAAATATTGAGTGCCACTGTAAAAAAACGTTTTCCTACATTTAGAGAAAATGTTGCAGTATATTAAAATACGACCATCTCAGTCACTTTTTTAAACACCCTTTGGTTTTAATTTATGCCGATTCCTCACGATCTTTTTTCACCGTTTTGAGGACGTGGTATTGCAGTTTTTTTTTCTAACGGTTTTTGGTGCACTCTTAGATTCGAACCAGCGACACTTTATTGGAACTCGGGCCTCGTATCTCTGGGTCGCCATGGTCTTCATATTTATGTGTCGGCCGAATATTTTATTTCTGAACCGGAAGAAAGGTATCTGAAAGAATTGGCACAAAAATGTTTAATGGATAAAAATGAAACAATTTACCTATTAGGTCGAAAAATAAACGGATTTTCAGAACAAACCACAACTGATATGAAATGTATTGACAAATTATTATTCATTTCATTCATATACGTGTATAGTTTTCGTAAAAAAATCTAACAATGATGTGGTTTTCCTCTACCTACGACTTATTGTTGTATATTTAAACTCATAATAACTTTGCCAATATATTTCAATCGAAGAAACGATGTATTCAATAACATTTATGTGCACAATTCATTGCACGGGTCGTATTTTTGTTACCTATGAAATACATAGATTCACGCAGATATCCCCGTAAGGGTAGACAGAGCTTAAGTGAGCCACTTCTCACTTCGTGGTTGACAGGTGGGAACGTAGACGCGACGGGAGGTGAGATCGTCGCGCCACTTTTTTGTCACGAATAACTCGGCTAATACTTTTTTCCAATAATTCATTCCTCAAAACCCGACAGCCAGGACAAATCTTATACAAACGAAATTACCAACAAGTCTGGGCGAATCTACTTGGAACAATGTATTCCACACCCCACAGTTCAGTTGGTAGTAACTAGTCCTTCCGCACTGTAGATCGTGGATTTCCATCCGAGGACAAATATTTGTGTGACGAACATAGATGTTTGTTTTGTGTCTGGGTGCGTATATGTATTTACAAAAAAAAAGTATACCGTATAAGTGTTCTGTCAGTTTTCTCGTTGTAATTGCTATAGCTATTAAGTTTGGGGCTAGATGTGGCTGATGTTATTTATTTACTTATTTAACTTAAGTATATATTCTCTTGTAGATATCCCTCCCAAACTTTCTCTTCGTGTCGTACAAGCTGTCGGATGCCGGTACTTGCGTCACCACTAACCCGGCGGCTACCAAGTTCAAGGGAGAAGATTCCGCGGATCCGAAGCAGCATCTCACTCTGCGACTGAAAAATATATTACAGGATGTGGAAGTTCAGACGAAGTAAGTTGATCAAATTTTTAGCAGCATTAGAACTTATCCCTAGTTTGTCCGGGGTAGTACTGCCTCTATATCCATTTCTGCCGTCAAGCAGATGAAGTTCTATCTATGAAATTTCAACGAACTTTATCCTTCTCATTTCAGAGCACACCTCCAAGAGAAATTCCTGTCGGACCTGAGGAAAGCCCGAGACACATACAACGGTCAAGAGCTGGCAAACGTGCTCCACGCTATGAGGCGGCGATTGGACGATCCGGCCGTCCTGTCTGGCGATACTATACTCAACATGCTGATATCGTACCGCGAGATACAGGATTACGACGCGATAGTACATGTCGTGGACGATCTCAAGACCATCATGAACAGGAAGAACTACGTGAATATGCCGATCATTAGGTTTATGTACGCGTTTGCTATGAATAGGTGAGTTATTCTGTTTATTAGATAAATCACTAATGACTTTTAAAAAAATATTTAAAATATCACATTTTAAAAGATCGTTCTTAACACTGCAAATCTTATTACTATGTCCGCTACCTTATGTTTCATTACTTGTAACTTGAGCTTAAAATCGCTTGTCTATTTATTCATCATTATTTCTGTGCGGGTAGGAAATTCTGTCTAAAGCTTAAATGATACAGACGTAAACATGAATATTTTGTATCATAATGGTATCGGGGGTAAGCTGTGAAACTAAAACGCATCCGATCGAACTTGCACGCATGATTACAACCCATTAGCTGTTTTTCAGCATTGACAGTAGAGGAAACAATAGAATATTTGCCTATAGCGAGATTAATAAAATGATAATATTCTCTCTTTCTCGCAGGCGAAATAAAGAAGGGGACAGGGAAAATGCACTTAAAGTGTGTGTGAAAGCACTGGAGAAGAAGGAAAACAAATTCCCGGACATGCTCTGTCTGTGCGGACGTATATACAAGGACAAGTTCGTTGAATCTCAGCACTCGGATAAGGAAAGTTTGAACAATGCTATACATTGGTGAGTAACGGAGTACATTTTTGAAGTCGTTTAGGTGATAGAACGAGCTGACGGCCCATTTGATGTTAAGTTGTAACCGCCGCCCATGGACAACAGCAATACGACTCAAGTCCTATCCACCATAGTACGAGATGACTCAAGTCGCATTGCGTTGCGTCCAACACCCCGAAACGGGGTTGCTACGTCTCATGCGCCTGCAATTTCATACATAGTACCTTTAAATAATAAAATTAATTCCATTTTCTTTTCCAAAATTCCAAAATTCAGCGTAAGATTGTTCCAAGGTATATCTATCTTCACTAGAGTCAAAAAGTTTTTCATTATCATCCATTTTTAGTGATTCGATGTTTTGAACTTTATGTCGTGGTATTGTAAAAGATATCTGTTGATTTTAGGTACAGACAGGGATTCGAAGTGCAACCTAATGAATATGCAGGGATAAATCTTGCCACTCTTCTAGTCATAGCTGGGAATGATTTCAAAAACTCACAGGAATTACAACATATTGGTAATATTCCTCTTTTATTTATAAATTAATTTACACACTCATACTCCTACACAGGCATTCACAGACTCGATCATAACACACATATCCAATACCCAGCAATTATGCGCATCACATAATATTTTGGCCGGGTATTGTGTGGTTTGCCCCATTTTGATGACTGGGTACATGATAATAATAATATAATAAATAAATATTGGTGGACATTTCACACATCACCATCCAGCCCCAAACTAAGCATAGCTTATACTATGGACACCAGATGACTGATAGAATACATATATACTTTTTTGTAAATACCAAAATACCTATTAACACCCAGACACAGAACAAACATTAATGCTCGTCACACAAATGTTCGTTCTGGGTGAGAATCGAACTCACAAACTACAGTGCAGAAGGCAGAGTAAACAATAATAATAATAATATAACCAACTGAGCTCTAAGGCCTGTCATATAAATATGTCAATATAAATTCTAACAAACAAATTTCTTGTAGGAATGGTGCTAAACCACCTCATAGGCAAGAAAGGCAGTCTGTCCTCGCTAAAAGACTACTGGGACGTGGCGACTTTCTTCGAAATCTCAGTGCTGGCCCAGGATTACGTGAAGGCTATACAGGCGGCTGAATGCATGTTTAAACTGAAACCGCCCAACTGGTACCTTAAGTCAACCATTGGCAATATTGAGCTGATTAACAGGTATGTTTTGGAAAAGTGAGTAGACATTTTTGATTATTATCTGTGTGGCTTTTGCGCGGCGGCCACGATTCCATTCGAAATTTATACCATTCTTTTTAAATTATTGTTGAGTTCAGGTTCATAGAACACATTTTCCTATTATTCTTATAAAGTATTATAATTATTCAATTCTGTCGTACAAATTTCAAGTTTTTAGTCGTTTTAGTCGGTTACGGTGCAAGTACTCATGAAAGTTTTGGTTCAGTTAAGTCGGTAAATAACTAAAGCGTTATTTACCTAGCGGTTATTCTAACTCATAAATCAGGCACGACTTTCACCTCAGGTGTGACCAATATTGGCATTTACCTCAGTGCTTTCTAGTATCTTAGGGTGCGTTATGTTGTATTATAAAATGACAATTATACACAGACTGATATATAAAACGTCCTCTAACTTGTTCTTGTGTAATGTATAATATAATAATCAGAGCACAAAGTAAAAACCTTCAATTGACGACCTATGTCGAAAATATTGGCGTTTGATTCACATTAAATTACTTTCAAGAAAATAATATATTACTTGCTCATGCTATGTGACAGAAATGGGCATTGTGGCAGTGCTTCTCCGGATAAACACAGAACACATACATAGTTGGTTCTGCTACTGCTTAACATTTCTTAATGTGTTGCTATAGCTATTTAATTTATCGTAATCGTTATCTATTATTGATATGCTTAACTGTTTTCAGATTTAGGAAGAGTGAAGACACGTCTCCCGAGCAGCTTGTGTTCTCCTTCTGGATGGAATACTTCGTGGAAGCAACTAAGAGCAGCTGTGACAATATTATTAGATTTCCTGTAAGTAATGAGACACAATCTCACAGTCGGATTGATGTGTGACTCTTAGATCTTATTTGCAAGAGCGCTTTTCCAACGTGTCATTGAAAAAAATATTGTTCCTTACTACTGGCATTAAAAGCGTAGGTAAATAATATATTTCGTGCTATTCTATAAAAGGAATTGATAAAATAATTTATATCAAACGTTTGAAGCTAGCCAGAGTATTTGGAATGTTACCTGCCACGAAAGACTAATCCAGATTGATAAATGTGAGGCGTGTTCGAGTTTCAATTCCAGGATATGCCGGTTTCCCTATGATGTTTTCCGTCATCGCTTTGATCATGTTCATCTCCTTTATTTTGATTACTTGATTTTATTTTATTAAAAACAACTTTATTTTTATGGTAATTTCAGGTGATAATTTTAGAGACGGCTAAAGTGTATATGCCGTCTTATGTGAACGTAAACGTGGGCGCGGAGGAAAAGTCCCTGGAAATACTAAACCTTTGCTTGGACGCCATGAAGGAGAAGTGTCGTCAAGTGCACCGCTGGTTGTTCACCTCTGACATGATAAGAAGTTACAGGTAATTAACGTGTTAAGGCTATTCTGGTTTCACTTTCATATAATATTATATAATTTTGGTGAACAATTCACACAGCGCCATCTAGCCCCAAACTAAGCATAGCTTGTGCTCTGGAAACCAGACAACAAGATATATACTTTTTTTTGTAAAGAAGGTTTAATGTCTCATGTGTTAATTACTAAACCGGCAACCACACCTTTCAAACTAAACACAGTAACGCGAATCATTACTGCTTGGCGGATATGGGCACGGTGACAGTACTTTTCCGGACGAACTTGGCGTAAGTTCTACTCCTCTTGAAATTGCATTCTTGTGTATTTATAAGTTGCATTATATTCCTTCCAGTCTATACAAACGCGACGAGAGATGTCTATTTCTGTACGTGAGCGAGAACTCGGACGACTTCCAGATATTCGTACCGTCGCAGGCGTGCCGGCAGCGGCTTCACGATCTGCTGGCCGAGCTGACTGCCGACCACGAGAAGGTCACAGATCTGGACACCAGCGGCATGCACGAACACTTGAAGGTCAATTTAGCAGTCACACTTTTTTATTTATTTGTGATAGCAAAGTATTTGGCCGCAATCTCACCTGATGTTAAGTGACGATGGTCTACGAAGATTATGTTAGAATTATTAATTTATTTTAAGAATTATTTTAATTAGTCTCTCTAATACCTCTTAACAGTCGGCGATTGTAGACGATCACACGCTATCACGATATTGGAAGGGCTTACTTGTAGTCGCCGATCGACGTCTATGATCGCCATAGTGATTGCGGCTATCGGTGACTTCACATAGAGCAAAATCAATATTCGTCACGCAAATGTTTGTGCTGGGTGGAAATCGAACCCACGACTTATTTACTAACAACTGAGCTGTGAGGCAAGTCAAATAGGCGAATAAACTATTAATTGAATATATATTTGTTGCACAGTTTGAGTATGAGCTGGACGATTACAACAAGCGCGTGATACTCGGCAAGGGCACGTACGGCATTGTGTACGCCGCGCGGGACTTGAACACGCAAGTCAGGATCGCCGTTAAGGAGATACCTGAGAGGAATCTGGGCGACGTGCAACCTTTGCACGAAGAGATCTTACTGCACTCGCAGCTGCGACACAGGAATATTGTGCAGGTTAGTAGTGCGTGGGTGAATCTTCGTAATTATTTTGTTAAATCTGTATTAAATAAATTGACCATTATTATTCCAAAAATAACCTATGTACCTGAGGCATTTTGTGCACGCCAAAGCAAGTCATACTGATTTTGACTAACTAATTTTATTTTTGTTACATATTTTTATACCAGAAATATTTTTGAATCTATATAACCCTAGTACCCTATCCTGTAAATTGACGTATATATAGAGGTATTTTTTTTACTCAAAAATTGTTGTGTTTATATTTACACTTGTTATTATTAGGTTCTGTTCGCTTGTTAGTTTAACATTATTAACCATCTAAAATTGATTTTCATTGCACCACAAATTGACTCCTTGTTTAGTTTGTATGAGCATCGTTTGGTTTAGCAAATGGTTTGCACTAAATGAAATCTAGTGCAGGGAGATTTGTCTTAGCATTTTCTTTATTTGTTTCAGTACCTCGGATCAATATCAGAAGACAACTACTTCAAGATATTTATGGAACAAGTACCTGGAGGGTCGCTGTCTGCACTGTTGAGGTCCAAATGGGGGCCGTTGAAGGAAAACGAAGCTACAATTGCTTACTACACGAAGCAGATTTTGGAAGGTATTATATTTTATTCTAAGTTTTCGTCCACAACTCACTAGCTAAACAATTTACACACTAAGTGGTATTTGCACAACATTTTCTATTCCTCTCTTCCCATTGCCAAATAAGAAGAGACAAATCTTAAACCAACAAATATAAAATTGAATACTAAGTTAGACAATCTAGAACAATGAATATTTCGTCATTATCACTTACAGAACTTTTAGTGAGGACAGTTACAAGGTTGTAGTTGAAAGCGTATATAATACGAAAAATGTATTGAGCAAAAGATATTCAGCGTGACGAAACGGAGAAAAGCAAAAGCGTATTCGTGTCTCTGAATGAAAATTCTTTATGGCAGCTCTGTTCTGTACCCTAGCTCTGTGGTCATGTCTGAGTCTCACAATATCCAGCATACGCCAGTAAAATTTCCTTTTTTTGTATGTTTTATTTAATTTTGAGGTACGTTTCACACATTGCCATCTACCTAGGCCAAAAGTAAGCAAAGCATAGCATAGCTTGTAGCATGTAAACCAGACGACTGATATAATACTTAATAATAATAAATAAATATTGGTGTCCATTTCACACAGCGTCGTCTAACCCCAAATTAAGGATAGTTTGTACTATGGGTACCAGACACTGATAGAATACTTATATTCATTTTGTAAATACATAAATATTACCACCTAACACAGAACAAACATCTATGTTTGTCCTAGGTGGGAATCGAACCCACGAACTACAGCTCAGAAGACAGGGTTACCAGCAACTGAGCTGTGAGGCCAGTCGATCTTTGTACTGAAGTACGCGTATATAATTAATCAAAAATAATATTAAACAGGTCTAAAATACCTACACGACCAGAAAATCGTGCACCGCGACATTAAAGGCGACAACGTACTAGTGAACACTTACAGCGGCGTAGTGAAGATATCTGACTTCGGCACGTCCAAGCGGCTGGCCGGCTTGTGCCCTTCCACTGAGACCTTCGCTGGGACCCTGCAGTACATGGCACCAGAGGTCATCGATAAAGGGCAGCGGGGTTACGGAGCTCCTGTAAGTTTCAGCGTTGATTTATTACAAGCTTTTGTTTTACTTGCAATGTTTGTATATTTGTTTAGGTCAAAATTTGCAATTTAATTTTAGACCAGTTCTCTCCAACCGGTTGAGCTGATGATTTGAAACGTATATGTACCTTCGATGGCAGTGTTACTGTATGGTACCATGGAGGTTGTACCTGTAATGGAGTGGGGAGGTGTGAATGGGAATTCCTCAATTTCTCAACGGAACTCCGTCGTGTCTTGTCTCTTTAGATTTATCTTGACAAGAACTATATAGCTTTCGGTCGTTTTCTTATAAAAATTGTCATCAAAAACTTATAGTTGATTTTTTTAGTTAATTAGATGGTTTAATTTGGATGGTCAATAGCCATATTCTAATATGCCATTATTTCTGTCTGTTGCAGGCTGATATTTGGTCATTGGGTTGTACGGTGGTAGAAATGGCAACAGGAAACCCACCTTTTATCGAATTAGGTTCACCGCAAGCTGCCGTGTTCAAGGTAATTTGTATTTTATCTCTAACACAATAAACTTTGTTTTCCTAGCAACGTTCACTCGTGATGGTATTAATGACTATTATTGTAAACTCTGCAATTTTCAGATTATTTTATGTTTTACTGCATATACTTAATTTTATTCATATTTTTTTTCAGGTCGGGTACTACAAAATACACCCAGAGATTCCTAGCGAGTTGTCGCAGAGAGCAAAAAATTTTATACTCCGTTGTTTTATCCCGGAACCCGAGAAACGTGCGACCGCCGCCGAACTATTGGAAGATCCGTTTTTGTGCGAGTAAGTTAATTCAGCTAGTTTTTTCGAAGGCAACGGTGCTTTTTTATATTCACCTTTTAGTGTGTGGACAAATCTTTACGACTGAAGTTTCCCGAAATGTACAGTACAGAATAGCCCTATGCGGCTAGTTAAAGAAATATATTATTATATATTGACTGGCCTCTCAGCTCAGTAGCCCTGCCTTCTGCGCTGTAGATCGTGGGTTCGATTCCCACTCAGGACAAACACTTATGTGAAGGTCTGGGTGTATTATATGTATGTATTTATAAAAAAGAATATAAGTATGGTGTCATTTGTCTGGTTCCCATGATACGAGCTATGCTTAGACGGCGCTTTGTGTAATTGTTATATATTTTTATATGATTGATTTGTATGTTCACGAATATTTATTTATACACACGGTTTGATTCCCAGTAGATGCGTATTTCGTTTCAGCATAAATTTTGTTCATTGGATTTGTTTTTGTGCACTGTTTTGCCACCTGCGACACAGGGATGTGCTGTGAATCCTAGGGTGTTTTTGTGTAAAATGTTTATTTATATACAGAAAGAAAAAGCAGACGAGCCGCCTCGGCAGCAGTATGGACTATAGCCGCAGCATATCGGTACCGGCGGATAAAGCGCGTCCATCGGCCGCCCAGAAGAAAATATCTGAGCCGAGCATGCCCGGCAATGTACCGTGTTCACCCGACATCGAGTGAGTTATCAGCGATGCGCTCTTTGGTTCAGACAATGCCTTACATCAATTAACAACAATAGCTGATTTACTCGCGCACCGATATCCGATGTTATTGGGATGCGTATTTTAGTAAACTAGGCTACTTTTACTGCCGGTATAGGAAATTGATCGGGAGATTTTAGTGATTTATTTAACTTCATAGCGTTCTGTATGAAACTCAACATTTAGATATTAGATTTAGTCTATTTAGGAAGTTCTATCACAAAATATGGCCAAGAAAATTCGCGTTTGATATTTCTGCAGTGAAACTGGGTTTTTCGCTGGCGTGGAATTATCTTTACAAGTTATGAGGAATTGTCTGAATCAAAGAACTGCCCAGACGACAGTAGCAGCACAATAGAATTTCTAGTTGAAAGCATGTACGGAATCAAATGCAATTTACTTTTCTTTGAACTTTATCAGCATGGCATTTGATATATTCTCCAAATGAATTTTGCGTTGTGTGATGTTTTCAGTCATACATACATACCATTACATGATTCGGTGAAAGGGAGCTTTATGTAATAGGCCCTTCATAGAAACAGATGAATGCCAACGAAACTTCGTATATAAGCCAAAAAAAAATTCACTCTGGACGCGAAACTTCAAGTGTAGTAAAAATTATATAAGTGGATTTCAATCTTTAATGTTTTGCGCCACAATAAAAAAGTGGTTGCAATTCGCAAATCGTTTAAAACCTGACTGAAACCTGATTCTCTTTATTCGAATTTTTGTTAGAGTTAAACGATCTGATAATGGCAGTTACATTCACCACTCGATTATTCTCCTTCGTAAGTAATACTACATAGTATATGAAGTTATTCTTAGTGTTTAGGCACCAGTGCTGCCTTTGGACCGAAATGTATTTCGTTGGCATTAGTTTGTTGTCCTGTGCGCTCAAAAAGGAACCTAAATTAACATTGTGGTATTGAGTTTTACATGAAATCAATTGGCATAACTCATTCGCCCTTTCAGCCATCGATCACCGATATAGGTGCAGAAAATGATGACAAATTCATTGTTCGTGATCAATTGTTCGTGAACATTAGAGTTTTTTTGTGTTATGTAAAATGTGTTCTGTAGTGAAATTGGCTTATTTAACCAAATTAAACAAACAAACAAAAGCAATAATACATTTTATGTGATGTTACTTTTGCATGGCGACTTTTATATGCACTTTCAAATTATGAATCAATTAATTCTAAATAAGCAGAAATCACATCAGCGCCCTGTTTCAGATGTACCCAATGCTGTACACTGTAAAATTCTCGATATATAGAGTATATAGATGTATAGATCAAAACTGTCCTAATACATTTGAGTTTTGACGACAACATGCAAGGTGCACGTAAGACTGCAGCATGCCCTTTCTACTCTAGGCCTGTATTACTTGAGTAAATCCAATATATTTCGGGAGTCAAACCTACAGAAAAAAATAGGTATTTTCCGCCAAGCATTTAGCTATGTGTTCCGGCGTCACTTGAGAGCCAGTTCATTCCAATCGTGACAATCGGCTGCATAGTTGTAATCAACTACGTCAAGTAGCACAATAGCCAAACGCAACCAAACCGAAAAAAAAAACATTGCACAAATAAGTGTATTGCCAGATGCGCGATTTCACTACAAAACATTCTAACAACACATAACACGATGTAATAACGTGTCGATGCTTTGCACCTAAGCGTTGTTTTTCTCAATCCGTCAAGGGTGAAAACGGTGCGGTCCAATCCAACAATCACACGGACCGCTTCGTCGATGCTCTCACCGATACTGATTTATCCGCCGGACTTTGTGAATAGCAGGTAAACATGTTTGTTGTACGCACTGTTTTGTTCTGGGACTCATAGAATACCATATTCGTTAAACGGGAATATGTAGAATAGAACAATATCTTGACTTATTCCCATTGGTCTCTTTGTATATTGTCATTTTGACGGTGCCGTTGTTTTACCTATTAGACATAAATCGCAGTATCGTGTAAGTTTTTTAAGATTTTCTTTTTGACCACCACAATACATTTTTCAAAAATATAGCATTCTATGAAGAGATATCACTTTGCACATTGCTGGCATGTCATGCACAAAATGCACCTGCTTTAAGAATCACATCTTTTTACCCAAAATTTTGTAACGTTACATTTACGGTTCAACTCACGTACAAAAATTGATGCCTACGTACGAGTGCGTACACAAAATTACAAAGGGCTTAGCAAAAATTTAAAACTTAACATTTCGTGTATCGCTCAATTTTCTAATGCTAACTAACTGACTTATCTCTCTAAGCTTAATTGTGTAATTCATTAATTTGTTTTTGTAAATCTTAATGTTTGGTCGTGTTTTAGTACAATGCCCAATACGCCGTCCACTGATGAAATGGACAGCAATGATACTCTGTTAAATAGACGGAGTTCGTCTGGTGGCCTGCTTTCTCCCGAGGTATATATGATTTTAGTCATAATATAAAAAAAACTATAAAATTCAGGTAAAATACAAAATCGCCCCACTTAAAACAATATGCTGGTGCAAATTTTTTTGTACTGTACCATATATCTGTCCAGACCCAAACTCAATGGTATTTCATTATAATCTGTTGAATAATGGAAAACTAAACTTCGGTCTTCTCATATTTAAGTAGGGGAGGACTTAAGCTGTTGCTATTGGGCAGAAGAAACCGAATAAAGCTTTCATTATTTCGTAAGCCAGAAAAGTTTTTACGTAACTACGTGATAAAATAAAGAATAAAACTGTTTTGCGGTAAAGATATACAACCAAGTATTTTCAATTAAGCTGAAAGTAATATCCATTTACAGGTGGATATGACAAACGTGCCTCGATCGTCCATAGACATAGAAACCGATGGATTTTACTTACTGAAAAAGGACTCACAACGCCGTCTCACTCTTTCGCGGGTGTTAGAGCAGGACAGCGAAAAGATATGCTCGAAATGGATGCTCAGTGTTCAACAGGACTTCGGCAATACTTTCTTAACAATGGTAAAATATTTGTAGTATTGAAGAACTTTGATCGTTATGGTGAATATATGTAGATGTCATTTTTAGTAAACCCAGGAGGTAAATTACTTAAGTTTACTAGCCTTTTATTAAATATCTGTGTTTATATTAATGTCTAAGTTAAGGAAAAAGCCACTTCACCAGATGTTAAGTGGTAACCTCTGCCTCTGCAGACAATCCTCTAAACTATTCGTAGATTAAAATTTTAACAAACTGAGTACTGATAGTGAGAGAAAAAGATCTGTGGAGTGTGTAAAACAATGTGCAACTCTGATTAGGCGTCCGACACCGATATACGATCGGAAAATGGTCTTTTATGTTTTCAGAATCACCTAGAAACCTTACGTCTCGCCCTCAAAGACTACATAATGGATCAAAATCGCAGCGTTATAGAGCAAGCCATCACTACACTGAAAGAGGAGCTAGACTTCGACTCCAACGCGATAAATGAACTGCATTCGGCCATTTACATGTTCCAAGAGGCAGTTAACGTTGTGTTGAGAATGCACAGCATAAAGCCGCATTGGATGTTTGCATTGGACAATCTAGTCCGAAATGCGGTTCAGGCTGCGATCACTGTGTTATCCCCAGGTTAGTTGAATTACCTAGGCTGAGAATTATATTCCAACGGAATTACGTAGTTTTGTGGTCATACTTCTACAAAAAGCAGTAGTCGGTGTGTTGAGAATGTCCATTATAAAGCCGCGTTCGATCGTATTTGGCGAATCCAACTATCACACAATTGATTTAAATGACAAAGTTTTGGATTATTTAGATATTTGTTACCCTGTTCATGCCAAAACTTCTAAACGAATCTGCCTGAAACACTGTATAGGCTACTCTTCATCCCAGCACTGGAAAACTACGGGCTGAAGCCAGTAAAATGAAATTCGCGCTTTCAGAGTTAGGAGCCAATCTAGCCGGTCAGGATTCACGTCGCGGCGGCGGCGGCGGCGGCGGCGCGTGCGGCGGCGACGCGGCCACTCCCTCCGCCCTCTCCACCGCCACCTCCACCCGCGACCACCAGATGCACCAGCTGAGACAAGAGAATCACAAGTAACTATTACACATCACCTCACACCAGTATTGCTGGACTGCCCACTTCAGTACATGCCTGCAGCATATACTGCATATCTTCGGCAGTATATGCCTGCAGCTTCCTCTCGTCTCCTGTAAGTTGTCGCATGCGTGGCTGGAGAGATGGCTTTATTCCAATTTAGAGCGACGAGTCGACCAAACTCTTAGCTATGTCCACGGCAACATGCATCAGGGAGCATCAGCCGCACCAACTGAGACAAGAGAATCACAAGTAATTTACATAGATGTCCACACCAGTATTGTTTAACATGGACCCAGTAAGCGCTACTGAGCCAGGTATTCGGCTCTCCGCGTCCAGTTTCCGCCATCCATCTTCTCTTCTGCAAGTTATGAATTCGCTTGACCGTGTAAACCTGACCACGCAAAGCTTTATTCATATCTTATTACAGTCAGAAATTCTGATGATTAATTGTTCTTTTCAGGCTTCAGTATGATCTAATTGAAAGCTATCAACAATACCAAGCATTACTGAAACAAATGATGGAAGAACAAAAAGCACAAATGCAAATTATACGCGAATTCGTTGAGAAGAGACCTCGGTGAGTTAAATTTAATAAATTGTGGGGAGTTTATTTTAAGAATATCCTGATAAAATGATTTGATAGGCGCGGTGTTAAGCGCCATCCTCCCTTTTACAAAATATAATTACTACTTCAAGATCTAATCCCTGTCAAATTATGTCAATATGAGATTGGAATCGGTCCTTGTTTTTAGAAGTTCAGTGGCTACCTTATCTTTCAAACCGAAATACGGGACTTGATATACAAGCTATAAGTCCTGGAAGGCTCAAGGCTTGACTGGCTGACTCTGAATCAGTCGAAGGATAAACATGAATTTAAATATCTATCGTCAGTAACTGGGTAGCATAACAGAAACGCTTCACCATAGCAAAATATATATTCCTCACAGAAGCAGTAGTCCCCACACAACAGACGAACCTCCAGACCCTGAGCAAGCGACCCGGCTACGTGACTGGATAGAAGCGCGCGGCATCCCATCCAGTGCGTCCACAGTTTTACTAGCAGAGTGCTATACGCTAGATGACTTGCTAAGTCACGCACAGAGAGAGGACATTACGAGGCTCAGTCTCAAGTAAGTAAAAGATATATGGATAGGTTATGGATCTCCTCCATTGGGCCCACAGCTTTAGTAACAGAGGCTTATACGCTAGACGTCTTGATACATCACGCCCAAAAGATGAGGCTGAGTTGACTGGCCTGTGTGATGTTGCCTGCACCTTTTTGTCTCTTGTCATGGTACTTTATAACAGTAGATCTTATTCCAAGTTCGTCCGGAGAAGTGCTGAAACCATACCCATTTCTACTGCCAAGCAGTAATGCATTCGCGTTACTGTGTTCCGTTCCGAAATGTGTGGTTGCTGAAGAAATTACAAGCACACGAGACATTCTACTTTCACGTCTGAGAGTTACGATGCGAAACGAGTCTGTTTTTTGATGTGAAACATCTATAGCCGCACGTAAAACAGATTTCTGGCTTGGCGACGCGTCGCCACGGCATGAGCGCTGATTGGTCCGTTCAAGGTTACGACAAATCATAAACATTATTAGTGATGGGGTACTTAGTTTCTTACAAAATAATGTCGATGTTTCACATCTGCCAGGCGTCCCGTGACGGCTCACATTTTTTTTTCTAGGTAGGAGAGCATAAGTCATGTTCCATCTGCTCGTATCGTAACTTTTATCACATAAAAAAGTTAATGTTGTATACATTATATTGAGTACGCTACGTTTGTTGCAACAGAGGCGGCGTGGAACTCCGGCTGTGGCGCGCGATACAAGAGCACCGGCTCACTTCGCACCTGCGCCGCGCCAGCAGCGTCGACACCGACATCGACAACAACTCCATCGTCCTGGTAGAGTGCCACACGTGCAAAGCGACGCGGCGCGCCTGTCCCACCGACCCCACCGACCCCACCGACCCCACCGTGCTCATCCGGGACCAGCTCAACGGCGGGGAAGTCGCCGAGTACTACCCGGACAGTGGGGTTGTCAACCTCTGACAGTTGCGTGGGTGGTGCACTCTTCAGTAGTTTTTGGACTTCATCGTATTGCGGCCTATAGATGAAATTGAAAAAAAAATGCGATGAAAAAGAAATCTGTATTCATCAGTAGCGTTTATTGTGAAACATAGGTGCTAACAAAAGAGGTGATGCAATAATTGTAATACAGTCCAGCTGTGCTTACCCAATCGTGTTGGTATACTTTTAATCAACTTAATTAATTCCTAAACATTTATAAAATAATGATTATCATGATTATGTCGACAAGAGAACAAGTATGTATAAAACGATACATGTATGATTAAATTATTCCCATAAAAAAAAATACAACAAAAGTTTGGAGAATAGATTTTGTCGAAAAATTGTGACAAATTATAGAAACGTTTTTCCTGCAGCCATATCTACGGCTTGGCTTATTCAAGCGTTGCGGTTTGAGTTTGTTTACAACGTTAAGTATACTTTATTTGTTTACAAAAATGCTTCACAAACTTTCAATAACAAGATGAAGGAGATGTTTTAGTAACCATTAAATGGTCTGAAACATAACGCTTAGAAGTTAAAAAAAAATATATACACTATTAATATTGATCTGCAAGTAAGTGTGAATAGGTCACAAATTACTTTAACAAAAGTTAACACTTGTGTGCAAATTCACAAACGCTTTTCATATATTAATAAAACCATTGTAACGTTGTCCCAAGCCACATCTTGTCCGTAGCAAATTGAATAAACCAAAATAATCTTTAAAAATTAAATGAATTTGGAAAGAAAATTTCTCAGATAAACATTAAAAATAAAACTTCATATATCAAAATCTGACAAATTTGTTATGAAACTGGCCAAAGGCTGATGGCCCGAGCAAGATAGATAAATAGAGATAATTGTCTATATATGAACAGTCTATCCATCTTTACTTAATTCGTCCAAAGTCTTTTTTTTGTAATTAAATGTTATACTTGTAGGAATAAAGTATAAAGTAGAAGTTGAAGCGACTGATGTGGTTACCGCTTTACAGATTGAAGCCGAGAGTGTATCATCCAATGTCATGTAAATAACACGCTTTGTATTTATTGCACTTACACTTAGACTTGTAAATAGGTAAGCATAATATTTTGTAAGCATAGTTAAGCCACACCAGGGTGATTAGACCCCTTGTTATACTGAGTAAATTGATAACACAAAAGCGTTATAACGCTATTTTTCACAATCACGCTTTTATAAGTCTTGTGTGACAAGATATGGCGAAATATTATGTAGAAATCCATAAAACTGAGATAAGAATAGCTTATCAAAGTATTTGTTACTCATCCAAAAAAGAGGAAAAGATGGCATTCTAAATAATTTTCTTGGCGAATTCTGTTCTATTCGACATAAACACTTTATTGAGTGCGTTGCTAGAGAGACGATAGGGAGAATCCAATTTGTACTTGTGCCCTAGTAGTGTAGCTTTGGATCGGAGGTTGTATATTGGCAATAAGCCCAAAATGATGGTGCTAAGTGTGATCGTATTATGTTAAGTGCCTTGAAAAGCTTGCGTTTGTAATGAACAATAAAACTTAATGCTTCGAGCACAGTTGAAATTAAAGTTTAACTTATATTAAAGTTTCTAATAACCAGTTAAGAAGTTTCACAAGTTTATGTTAATATCTTTTGATTGCTTGTTTAGAAATGAAGATAAAAACGGTGCGAGTTATTTTTAAGGGTCGTTAAAACGACCAAGTTAAAAAAAATATTGTTTGATATTCAATCCCAAGAAGGTGGTAAGAGCTAATTTAAAGTTAGCATACCACAAAAAATTGCTTTTTTTTTTACTTTTACGCATTAAAGTTAGTCTGTCCGCTCAAATACTGGTGAAATAAACCCACCTGGTAATAACAGATGTTGGTATGTTTTAATAAAATTAACAAATATTAAATTAAATTATAAAATTAAAATTAACAAAGTATACACATCCAGTGTGGTATTGTCTAGCACCTTTTAAACTGATCTAAGTTTGTGAATGCCATTTGTAGCGTTTAGCGGATGGACTACTTGCAAAGATCACATCACTTACATTTCTGAGATTAAATATATAAAGGGTTAGGGAATTTTATCAAATCCCGGTAATATTTTACATGGTGTCCTATGAGATACGAAGTAGTTTCTTGAGAGAATATTTGGGAAGACAATTGGGGCCCTGACCTGTATTTTTAAATTACGTGTGCCATATACTTACATCGTTTAACAATATTTTATTTGAAAATGTTAGTTTGATCTGATGTGTATAATTATTATGTTTAATTTTACGCTAATAACATGTTAATACAAAGTATAATTAGAATTACAATACTCATATTGCTATGAATTAAGTACAAATGAATACCTAAAGAGCATCTAAGTACTGATAACCAAAACGTTACACCAAACTCATACAAACGCTACAACAGAACGTAAATCGACGGTACAAATATGTGTATAAATAAAACTTAATTAATTCTGAATGGTTCTTCCGAATAACAATGTAATAATAGGAAATATGTTTTTGGTTCACTATAAGTCCTGTATTTTTATGGCGCAGTTATACTATCATCCTATATCCGAACTACTCGTCCACGCTCTACCTCTAATAGTGTTTCATATAGGTAACGCTAACCATACATAGATTTACCATATAAATGGTACGCGAACTTTTGCCCGTGAGGGAAGGAGAGGAAGCGAGCGAGAGAGAGGGAAGCCCGAGTACTTTCGTGACGGTTTGTTCCAGTTTGGGTATTGGACGATAATCTAACTCCACTATAAGGTGTCGAGTAAAAGTGTCACTTCTAACCCGGACGCCAGACACAGACAAATATTTGAACAAAGACTTAGAAACTAGTACACATATTTGGATACATGTTTGAACTTTGCGCAAGGCAACCTTGGTAGGCTACGCAATGTGTTCAAAGTTTGAACGCTTTGACGTGCGCTCGAAAAACCGACACCGAATGGCAAAGTGCAAACATTTAATTAAACATTGAAACAAACCTCAAATACTCGCACCAGACAAGTGTTCAAACAAGTGTTCAAATGTTGTTGCTGTGTCTGGCGCCGGGGTAACAATTGACCATCTGTCTGACACATTATTATGTTTACTATCGGCATGGATCAAATACACGATATCTAGTTCGGTGTTACGAAAGGAGCCTCTTTGAGGCGCACTTAAATTCCTTTCACCGATTCGATGGAACCAGTGACTCGACTGGTAGTACTGGCGGCCGGAAATTCGTGCGTATCGATGCGAAATATATTTCTGAATTAGATGGCTGCGTTATACTGTATATCAATTTGTTCTTGTATATTTGGTACATGTCGTTAGCTATCGGTGATACCGGACATGATTTAACTTACAAATCAGTTAGAGGCAAAACAAATAGTTTTCTACGCAGTAGACCATAAATGTTGAAGAAAAAGTTCTCACAAACTTTAAGTTTAAATCATTTTGTTGAACTAAAACAATATCAAATAATGGATGTCAAATGAAATAAAATTTCGTTGGTGCTGCAAAATATCCAGTGAAATGTAATGTAACTAGGTACCTATATTATTGTTATAATTCACCCATATTGTTTTGAAGTAGTTGATTAATAAACAATTAATAAAAGTGTATTGTTTTATTTATGTAATCCCTGAAAATCTTTACATTACCAGATAAAACTATTTAATAATAAATAATTATTCTAAATGCATCATACATCTTGAATCTAAGTATCTGTGGGTGCTTGTATCATACCTACTTTGACTGGCCTCACAGCTCAGTTAGTACTCAGGTAGTAACTCTGCCTTCGCTTAGGTTATGGGTTCGATTCCCACCCAGGACAAACATTTGTGTGACGAACGTAGGTATTTGTTCAGTGTCTGGGTGTTAATATTTATTTGTAAGTATAATTAAAAAAGTAAGCATGACATCAGTTGTCTGGTTTCCAAGATACAAGCTATGCTTAGCTTACTTTGGGGCTAGATGGCAGTTTGTGAATTGCCCACCATTTTTTTTTTATTTGCGCACAGTACTTTTTCAAAGACTCAAAGTAACAACACAATAACAAGCGCTGCTCTCTTTCCCAAACACAATACTTTTTTCTTAAACGTACCTCTTATTTCGATGGCAAAATACGAATTGCAACAGAAAATAATCAGTGGAATACTTGCCCTAACACGCTATTACGAGTTGTTCTATGTAACGTCACAGGTTATCAGGGAGATGGGCACAGGAACTCCTTAACTTCTCGGCATACCTAACTCTGCCGTGTTTGGGCCCGTTGGATTTGTCTTGTCAAGTACTATAAGCCCTGGTGTCCACTATCTGATTGTGAAGCTTGTTTTGAATGAAAAGTGTTATTTTCAAACATACTTAAATCTCTTCTGTGCTTACACAAGCACAGAAGAGATTATTATTGTAGAAGAGGTATAAGCTCCTCCGTGATCTATGATGAAAATAATAATAGCTCATCCGAAGTCCTAAAACCAATCAATTATTATCTCGCTACTGTTCCCCTTTCAATGGCCGCAGTTGTATAGTCAACTAGCTAGATTTCTTCCCCAGACTATGTCACTGCGACATTTATACACCCATGTATTGTGGGCTAACGTCTATTCAAATTTGCATGCACGAATATTGCTAACTTATAACCAAGGAGACAGTACAGATTTTTTACGTGATGTGAGTATAATTAATAAATAAATCATCTGCATCTGATATGTATTCGGTTCTCTTGTACCTAGTCTTATCTGACTTCATACTAGAGCCCAAATTCAACTGGAATTTCCTCCAGAGTTAGTTAACTCTTCAATCACAAAAAATATAGGTACCTACGTTTTATAAAAATCTTTGTGTTTCATTTTAACACAATTCCATAATTTTGTTTTAAATATTAACTAGGTACTTTTGAGTTATTATTTTAATTCATGCAGTGCGTCGTGAGTTGTAGGTAATTGGCTCTTGGGCTAGCCATAACCTACTACATTAACGGCATTCATATTAAGTTTGCTGACACCTTAATGTATATAATATCAGTTGTTTACTGACGAAGCTTTACATTGTAGAATTTAGAAGGCTTTGTTGAATTTCCGAGTAACATAAGCACCAACGACGGAGTTACTCATTATCAAAATTAACCGGAAACAAACGTCTTACAAAGGCGCGATTGTTCCAATATTGAACGTAGTTGTACTTTCACGAACGTTGGTTACAGCTGTATATATCCTTGGGCATTTCGTCCGAGGACATACCTCTGTACTTGTCTGTGCAGTCATGCGGTAGAGCATTCAAAACTACTTATTGTTTCGGTTTGAATATTCAGGAAAATATGGGCACGTCCATGTTTAAACATAATGTAGCGTCAGTATTTTCCAATGTTGTTTTCATTGGCGTAGATTTATGTAAATGCTTTTGGGATTGCGTCACATACCTTATAGGTTGAATATCAGTGTTTGGTAAATAGCACTTCTTGACCAAAACTTTATCAGCGTCAATAAAATTAAAACCAAATTCCCAGATTTAATCTCATTTTTTTTCATCTTCATTCATAAAGTTTTCTACTAAAACAAGGGCGGATGTCTACTCAATTACCCCCCGTCTAATTATATTAGAATATGCTCCAGACATCGGATTTGAATTTCAGTTCTGTTGCCTAAACTCGTGTAGCTAAGTAGGGATGGCTAAGGGTAGCTGGGCAACTTCCTATTCGCTTTTAAATTGTTCTCATTACTTAGCTATTACTGTCACTACCTTACATTTTTTGCTTTGAAATTCATATATAATATAGAATAGGAATAAAATATTCGCGATCACACATACAAATTTACCAGTTTATCAACAGATTTCAGCGCCTAAATCATTTGTATTTGATCTCAAATCAGTGAGAGGAAACACCTGAGATGATTAAAATCGCCATGTTTCAAAACAGATTGATTCAAACACATTTGGCGGGCCTTACAGCTCGGTCGGTAGTAATCTGCTTTCTGTGCTGTAGGTCGTGGGTTTAATTCCCACACAGGACAAACATCTGTGTGACGAACAAATCTGTGTCTGGGTATCAGACAATCTGTGTCTGATAACCAGACAGAATGTAGTCATACCTACATATGTGTTACATGTGCGACATAGCGAGCGTCTAAGAAGGTTGCGTTGTGGGAGTTAATATTAAAGTTATTTAAACTATTTCCTTACCAAGCTGAACGTGTCTGGCCTAAGAAAGTAACCGTTAATTTCATTAGATGCGCCCACAGCTTTTAAATGTAAATCTAGCAGTGATCTCATTACGAATTCGTTCCTTATGGAATTAATTGACAAACCAACCGACAGAGGGTCCGCACTAAATTAATTGCTATTCCTCGGAAGTTTACAAAGAAAAAACATTCACATCATTTTAGTAGCAGGGGAACCAACTGCGAGTGCAGTGTTCGTCTGTCACATACTGCCACTATACATATTTCTACGCCGCGGTGTAATGCACACCTGCTGTGTTCCAGTTTGAAGGGTGTATGTGCCGGAGAAATTACTACCTATGGCACATTCTACACCTTCACGTCTCAGAATTACGGGAGCATGCGATGTGATTTGGGTCTTGTCGTACCTTAGTAGGGGAGGATCCAAGTCGTATTGTTTGTTATGGGCAGAGGTTACCACTTAACAACAAATTGGTCGGATTCATGAAATATTTTCCAATTACAATGATTCTATTAGTATTTAATCCGGAATATGTCATGATTATCTTCCCTGTAAAATCTGTACGTTCATTATACCTATACAACAATATCCAATCTATTTTCTAAATTTTGAAATACTATTATGTAATTACGTCAATCTTTATCTTTTCCTAGGTAAAATGGTTCACAATGTCGTCATGATTTTGCGGGATGAATTTTCAAAAATGCTAAATTCAGTGCTTTTTAATTTGTTTCTGGTATTTTCACGTACAATTTTAAATTCCAACTGTTTCTGAAACAAAGAGTTTATAGTCTAACACTAAAGCTCTGAATTTTCAAAATACCTTTCAGTACAAGAGCACAATAACAAATTTCAAGTTAAACCATTAGTTCAGGGTAAACCACGTTGCCCATAAGACAGTCAAGATATATTCTTTAATGATATTAATATGTGGACGATAAAATAAATCAGGGGCTTCGTAAAACTTATAGTAAGCTTTATCCTAAATGAAAATGTCTGCATACGGTTCCTAGTTATAATTATTTGGCGTGCTTATATCGTCGTCTGCTGGCAGTGAACCAAAACGTTGTTACTTGCATAACTTGGATTTATATCGGGCGCGAGATCGCTAGAGTACAGCCCTACCGTCTGCTAGTGTTAGGGACGTAAGGATGGGCCAAGTTAAGTGTATGTTTTGGTTCCATAATATTCGTAAACCTTTAGTCATTTTAGGATCCGACTCATTTAAAACACCAAATAAAAGAACTAAAAAAAACTTTTCCGTCTGCCTCTCAGCAAATTTTAATATTAACATTTATATTATCTATGGATCTATGGGTCTGAAATAAATGATTTATTATTATTATTATATACAATTAACGATTAAATTAATATGTATATACAAACTCCTAAAATGATTTGACATTTATAAGCTCATGTTTGCTCTACAAAGGTTACAGGTAGCGTAGCCAATAGAACAATCTACCAAAACTGCGCAAACAAGAAACAACTGGTACAAATATAACAACGGAACTAGACGATACCTAATTATATTATGTAAGAAAATTATATTGTGTTGACATTAATAATTAAAAAACTTATTTAATAGTTGACATTAATAATTATAAAACTTATTTTATCAATATCAGGCGAGTATGTTTGTAAACTACACACCACGTCCCTATGGTGAGCCCTGAGCAATTTGCAAGAAGCGATGCGCTCAAGCGGTAGGTACGTGCGGCATTATATCTCCATCTTAATTTATTCTAACAACCTCACTTATTTATCTCGCAGGTATTTACTTTAACCCGCTGATAAAATACCGCTTACGAAGTCCCGAAGTCGATGACTCATTAGAATAGAATTTGATACGTCGGCAAAGTTTCAATCCATCTGTCAATATAGAAAGATGCTTAAGTTTCAAAGATGTTTTGAAACGTAAGTACTGCATTGATGTCAACTTTTTATAAGTTTACTTGAGCTTCTTGCTTGGGCATGTGCTTTGCTGAAGCGAATAATTCTATACCCAAGAGAGACGAGAATCGGAGATCGGTTCGACAGACGTTTCACCACGTGTTGAAAGGTCTTAGATAATATAATATAAAAGCTTTCAAGAGAGTAGAGCTTCACGGCGCGTCTGAAGTATCAATTCAGCTTGTAAGACTACCTCTCGGATGTTCCAGACCTCTGATGGCTGTATTGGAAAATTGCTCCATCCCTTGTGGAAATCTTTAGGGAGTCAGTTTTATTAAAACTTTATAAAGAGATACTTGATCATGCACGTACTGCCAATTTCGCGTTATCGCTGTTGTTATCGTGAGCGTTTATGCAAAGTTTTCTTTTAAGTTTTTATGAAACGGATTTCGTTAGTTACACACAGAAATGTTTTCCGAGCCGCTGGTCTGGGGTAAAGGGAGGAATGCGAGCTCGCCTTGTGATATTTTATCACAAATGTAAAGGAACTTTGGATTCTTCTGTTTGTTTGAACTCGGAAACGTAAACTCGCTTTTATTTCACGTATCCGAGCGATTCAAAGGATACCGAGTGAGGCAGGAAGGGTAAGTTTACTTACAATGGCTAAAATGCTTTCTGTGTTTCAGTTTGACTAATAAAGATGTTTGTATAGGTAGGTTGGAGTGTAGGGTTAACATCAGATTTGCATATTGGCGTCGCAGGCTGTCTTAATTTTGGCGTAATGTGTGGGAGTGAGGGTGACTCGATTCCGGGCAAGGGTGTGTCGCCCACATGTTGCTATTACAATGCAATTTACTGTTCCAATCTGTGTACACTGCGGAATTAGAATGACATGAATATACAAAGTGCACGAATATGTGTAAATAAATTTGCATGTTGTTTTAATAAGGGAGTTTGTTTTGATATCTTATGTATCAGCTTCGGAATTAAATTACCTAAATAGGGCATAAGGCAAATAATATTGCCTAATTGAAATAAGATGAAAAAAAGACGAATAAATAAGATTCACATATATGAAAGAGGATATTAAAATAAATAATTGTTGAAACACTTTTCACAATTGTTGAATCACACGTCTTCAGTTAGAATTTCGCAGGAGTTACATCTTTTTTTTACCATTATTCTACCGACTTCCGCTACAAGCTCATGAGCTACAGTAAATCTAGTCTATATTTCTACTAACAGTAGGTAAGTTACACAAAACTTGCCAAGTTTTAAGCTATTCTCTAGTAGACTACTAAAAACAACACGTTCTAAACATAAATATTTAACTTATTATATCAAGGGAGTAATAGAAAAATAGCTTGCATAAGCGCTGCTCTCGTCTGGGCAATGTTTACGCAGGAGTTATTTGGAAAATGGCGGCGACCTCAGAGCGCATTCCGAAGATAATCGAATGATAACGGGATTCTTGGGAATAAAACGGAACGTTTTCAGTGTCAAAGGATCCTTGTTTGGAATTTGGTGTGTTTTTGAAATGGTCTTGGTATCTCAAAATCAGCCTGTTGGTAGAATCATCCACTTAATATCAGCATTTAATCTGACAACATTACGAAGACTTATAAAAATCTTATTAGTATATACAAAACATGAGCCATCGCTTCAAAACGCAATGCCAAAAGAAGCAGCCTGTAATCAAACACATTTTTCAATATAATTACTAATTTTAACACGATCCTGTGAAGTTTATTTAGAGCTTGTTTGCTGCCATGGACCACGGCATGCTTACCTCCATTCTACGTATGACTGGCACACACCGGTTGTAGTAAAGAGGGTCTTTAAAAACTGAGAAGCCTTTTAAAGTGAATATATTATGCACCGAGCAGATGGCCCATCTGATATTATGCGGTAACTTACCAATGACAAAACTAATGTGGCTTGGGTCGTCCCCTATCTATGGGAAGACCCAGGGCCTATTGTATTGCGCCCGTAGTTCTGAGACGTGAGATGGATTGTAATATTACTTTAGTTTAAACAGCATCCAAACCCATAGAGCAACGCGTTATCTGGCGTCATGTTGCTCTATGTCCACACTTATCAAATCTAAACACAATAATTGGAATATATCAATGATTGTGAGTAGAATATGTAAGGTGTCAGTACTTCTCTGGACGAACTTTCACAGCACACGTTGTGTGCCAGTGTCACAAACGAATTTCAAACTAAAAGGCAATCCAACAACTCGTGTCTGAAAACAATGCTTTTGTGAAAAATATGATCATTTACAAAGTGTGCCGTGAGCTCAGAGTAATCCCAAGTAAGAACAGTCTTAAAAGTGAAACCAATTTCAACTCAAGTAAGTACTCGCAACAGGTAGGGGTGTGATGTGAGGGGAATGTAGCATCTACGACATTTTATTTATATCACACCCTTTAAGTAGAAGAGTCGCCAACTTTTTAGTAATATTACTACGATATTTCGTCAAATTAGTGATTTATCCAATTGATAGCCGCAAAAGTATGAACTTAGATGAGTGGACGAATGCAGTTCGAATGTTTAATTCGAATATTTGTTCAACAAGTGAGCACAAATGGATTTTGTTGCAATTATTTCGAATCTATAAAGAAAGTAATTGTAAAATACAATCATGAGTGTAACGACGGATTCAAACATACATTTTTAAAAGGTGTTCACTCTTTTATATAAAATACTTTTCTCACAGCGAGGAAAATAGTCGATTTTTAAGTTAAATACAATAATTGGATATATTTTTTCGTTCTAAATACTTTATTTCTTCTTTTTTTTTCTCCTTTACCTTGTTCCAAATAACGAGTTTTGTTTATAGTTGGCCACTACTTTGAAAAGCCAAATAAGACGTTTCCGAATTGGTGATTTGAAATAACTTATCTACTATACCTAGTATATTACTTTCTATACATACATTCTACCACCACATAACCGAAATTCACCCCACAATTCGGAATGAGAGTGAAATTTGCGGAAATATTACATTTGTCCTTTGCGAAAGGTTTACCGTGAACCTCTGTAACAGAATTTGTGAGATATTCGTTTAAGAATCTTACATAGCAAGAATACAGTCCCGATTCTTTCATAAGTCGCTCGAAACAGACGCAGATTCACTTAAAGAAACCTTTAATTATGGAAATATCTTGTAGAGAAATGCATTTTAATTGTTATCAATATAAGAATAACAGTGCAACGAAGTCACCGCCGCTTTAATTAGCAGTAAGACGTTTGACTCTGCAGTGAAGTTGCAGTTTTAAATTTAAATCACTACATTGTTATTCATTTATTTCGATCATTTATATAAAACGCAAACTTGCCAGACGGTGAATAAGTGTTGTCAGTGATATCTGGTTTAATTTATCGTGTGTTTCAATTCAGCTCTGAATACTGGATGTTTTTTATGAGAATCACCTATCATCCTATCCGGTATCACTGATTCATAATACTATATCATTGTTTCAAAAAAAAAAAAAGAAGAGTACTAAAAACTTGATGGAATGTGTTTGGTATTCGTATTATATTATATTATATAATCATTTCACGGATCATTTTTTCAAATCTGATTTGACATTGGTCTTAATCTAGATTATATATATTATATACCAAGAATATAAAAGAAGATAAGTACTACATGTACTTATCATAACTGAAAAAAAAAAACAGATCACTATTAAGGAAATCAAGAATAGTTGTAGGTCTAAATTATTTTGGTAGGTCGATATTTGTATTGTTTGTAGAGGCCTGCTACTTATAATGTATATTATAATGTATACAAGTGAGCTATTTGTTCCGAAGAAAATACGTCAATAATATAATATTCCCACCCAGGACAAACATTTGTGTGACGAACACAGATGTTTGTCTTGTGTCTGGGTGTTCATATCGATCTATCTAATATCTCTGTACTCACAGCTTGCAACTCACAGCAGTTGGTATGACTTCTGCGCTGTAGTCGTGTGTTCGATTCTCACCCAGGACATACGTTTGTGTAAGGAACATAGATGTTGGTTCTGTGTCTGGGTGTTATTATGTATTACAAGTACCTTCGTATTTAAAAAATAAAAGTATTATATCCGTTGCCTGGTTCTCATGATCAAGCTATGCCTAGCTTACTTTGGGGCTAGATTACTTGTTGAAATTGCCACACAGCGCCTGTGTGGCAATTTCTTTATTTAATGTGTATTATATGTATATGTATGACATATCTTATCTTTTCCTGTAAGCTTTTTTGTTGCTGTCTTATATGCCATGGGAACTATCCTTTAGTACAAGCTTTAAACTTAGGGCTAGATGATGTAGCCAATTTTTTGGGAGGTGTCCCATAATTTATTGTATAGAATTGCTGCTGAGTGAATGAACTTTCAATCTGAAGGTCCTGGATTAAGTTTGAAGCACGCATGAATAAATTATTTTTTCACTTAAAAATCCGTTATGGTATAAAATCATCATGAGGATATCGGCACATCCTAGATATAGATCATGTAGCATTCTTCCAAGCTACCGGTTACCCGTGGTATATTAAAGCAATATCGCCCTCGCCTATCAAGAATAGGCAGTTTACACTGAGAACATTTAAAAACCTAACTTGGGCTTAGATAGACAGATAATACTTTATTGCCAACCATACATGGAAATTTCGTAAAGATTAGACTTAAGCTGAGGTAATACAATGTGCGGCCTTATCGCTAACAGCGATTTCTTCCAGGCAACCTTTGGCTTAGCTATATCAGTAACAGAAAAGTCCTGGGATCACGTGGTACCACCTCACGGATATATAATATCCATTCTATATTCTATTCATGTCTTCAGTATTATTCGGGCGACAGGCCACGCTAATTGGAAATACATGAGTATTTGCATTTTACTTTGTCTACCGAACTCCCGGCGGGATCTCGTTGCGGATTCCTTTGTCGTGTGAAGTGTACCTCTTGACTCTTTCACGATTTATTACTACAGATATCCGAGTCGCTACAATTTGTTGTCTGGGAGAATCGTTTACATAACTTAACACCTAAGTATAATAGTAATCTCGTATAAAATAGCATTTTTTCATGATTTTGCGATTCCTGAGCATGAATACGATAATAGATATATAACAGATAACCAAATAAATAATAATATTTAAGATCAGTTTAAGTTCCACTAAAAAATATAAAAGTGACTATCATATCCGGAAAAAACACGATTCGTCGATACGTGAATGCATCATTATGGAATTCTCACAATTATTAATTATTGTCCTTATCTCGACGCAGCCGTATATATAATTATTTTTTTACATATTTTGGGATATTTAGTACTAACATGAAATATGGATATAAAAAAAGTGTTTTGGCCCAGTACAGATCTCGTGCCAATCCTGAGGTAATTTATTCAATTTTTTTCAATTCAAAATTTATTCAAGTAAAATGAGAATTTCGCTTGAAAAAATATCAACCTAACATCACGATCTGAAGGAAAATATTGTGTGAAAACCGGTACGTCTTAGAACCGAAAATTCATAGACACGTGATATCTAATATCCAGATAAAAAACATGATTTGGAGATAATATGTAAACCGCTATTTATAAAGCAGAGGTTGCTTAAACTTGTAAATTACATAAACTGTTATTTTTTTCAATCTCCATATATTTTACCTAAGGTTTGCGTGCCGTCTCGGGGGAGTCTGGCAATCACAGGCATTCGCGGCCCGTTCTGAACCCATTAAAGGTGAATTAAGCTCGATCAGACTTATATGCAAATTCTAAAACTGTACGTGGTGGGGCCTAAGCTCACACAGTACTTTTGCTGAACGTAATTTTATTGGAGCAGCGTTTGCGTCTTGTTTAAGACATCGTGTAAATAGCAAAGACATACGTTTACTAAATTCATGAATTTCTTTATTTTTGTTCAGCGGCGCAATATTATAGAAAATTTTATTTGTCTGATGGATAGCCAAGGCTTTCCTCAGAAGATCAGTAAAGGAAAAGTTATAGTCGATTTTATTTATAATTGAGACAGTATTGATTTTATTCAATAGTACTCCTATTAATCATTTATAGAAACCGATAACACGATGCTGCCCACTCCGAGAGACGTGAATCAAGTTTCGTTTCAAAGTCGCTTTATAACTCAAACTACTCAGGCACTCTGACTTCGTACGAGAACCATTAAATAAGGAATTGGTCCACAAACCTAAGTAAATCAGCAAATTGATATGAGATTTATCTATTATATTTAATCCGTTGCATTGCTTTATCTATTATAAAATATTTCTAACATAAGTCTTTGCAGATGTGCGGACAAGTTACCCAAATTTCATTACAGTCATATAATATATAGGGACAGCTACATAACGTTAAAATTTACTTACCTTTATACATCAATTCTTGTGATATATTTAGATAATGCACGAACCTTCCTCGTAGTCTATCTACTAGTGAAAATCGTATCGAAATCCCTGCAGTACTTTCTGAGATAATCGTCTCAGACAGTTGAAAGAAAAACATGGCCGAGTTAATTAGTAATATGTCGTGGTGATAGATAGTCTCACCTTATAGTTATGAACAAAACGCGATTCTTTCGATAATGCTTATAAGAGACGTTAACCAGCCAAACAGTAAAAATGTTTTGCAAGAAATCACGCTATCTAGCCAAGTACATTACCAGTTGAAATAATTGCCAATCCTCTGAGGAATGGAAAAGGCGATATTGCCAGTGTTGAAAGTAGTACGTGTGTTAAGGCCCTTTAAACTGTATAGGACACACCTGAGTACCGTCGGAGCCGAGAAAACTTAAATTAAAAGCGCGATGAGCTGCCGGGGGAATCGAGAAAGGGCTTGAGGCTTCGTCTCACACACCTATTGATAGACTGACGAGCTTAATGCATGTCTCGTTTTAAACTCGTTTTCTTACCCCAGTAATAAAACCATGAGAGCGTGGTTTGTTCCTGGTTTTAATCCTGAAATCGCTGATTCAAATCCTGACGAAACCAATGAGTTTTTCACTTGAAAATTTATATACGCAATACCACGGTGAAGAAAAACATCGTGAGGAAAATTGAATGTCCTAAAACCAAATAACCTAATTTTGTCTCAAATGCACGAGAGGAACCTCTCTGAGGCTCACTTTAGTCCATTCATCACACTAGTGCAGTAGTCAGTGACTAGGGACACGATTAGTAGTTGTAGTACCCACTAATATTCCAAAAGCATAATTATCTTTTCGGGTGGATTAATGTTTGTTACTCTTTTACGACAAAACTGTCAAACAAACAGATTTGGCCGTAGTTTTGTACATAGGTAGACGATGACTAGGAATAACAAACGCTACCTTTATCCTTTAATTATCCGTTATTCGCGGGCAATTCAGCGGGTATAAAGGTAATTTTATTTTAAAGTGGAAGAAGAAAGTGTAGCGTTTCGTAGCACTTCTGTAGCACTATTTCGTTTCTTGAAAAACTGATTACATCCTTAACGGAAAGACATAAAGAATATTTCAAGCAAAATAATATTTGGTAATGAAAACAACAAACAAGACGACGAAGACACAGCAATCCCGACACCTAAAGGTACCGCATAGGTACCGCAGTAATCAATCTCTTGCGGAGCCACGGGACGGCTGACCCGACCACTCTAATTCATAATGCAAGCAACTTCACACGAGACCCGTCGAGATATTAAATTCACTAAACGTTGTGAATTTGAATTTTAAGGGCCATTTTATGTAATTTGCGGTACAGTTACGTAGTAGTGGTACAACTAATGAACGTATTAGTAATTACTAAAGAATAGAAGCATCTGTAATAATGTATTGGCATCTAGTATTATGCGTACAGTATGGTTTTAGCCGTACCTTGCAAGTTCACAATAAACATTTATTTATGTATTCATCATTCAGGTGAGCTCACTCGTTTTCCAGATTCGGAAACCGTATAAGGAAACTATGATGACCGCAAAAGTAATTCCGTACAAAAATATTGTTCATCCTATCTAAGCTGGTGGCCAGTTTTGTGACGAATAAGACATGTAGTCCTGTCCTGTCCTGTCTACTTCAGTAAGGGAGGACCCGAAGACATATTGCTTGTTATGGTCATAGGGTACCACTTAACACCAGGTGTGAAATCTGCTCGTTTCGCCATAAAACATGGTAATCGTTCTTTTCCATTAATAATTTGTCTACCTCCAAGTACCAGTGTCCACTGTCCACGACAGACAGACAACAAAACAAGCACGAAGTATTCGTGACGGATGTTCGCCAGACATTACACTGTATCGTTTTTCACCTAATGGATTTAATGTTTATACAAACATTATTTAGTAGTGATACCTAACTGAGGTTCAAATTCGTTTGTATGGAGTCACTTAAAGGCAAACTTTAATAAAAATATTGTTTTTGAAAATTATGGACTTTGTTTTAATGTAGCATAATAAAAAAATTACATAGTAAATGAAATGGATAGTGCAATTAAAACTTTTAAGTTAACTTTGGATTATTTTTATACAAAATGTTGCTTACTAATTTTTTTACACAGCCTCAAATTACATACTGATGGTTCGAATCGGCATAACTATCATTTGACAAATTCTAGTGTTAAACTGCTGAACGAAAGTTTCATCGATTTATTCTGAAGACGATCCAGAGCTGGAGTTAGTGTCAAACTACTCTCGTGTGGCGAGAGTGAACAAACCATATACAACAAACCATACCATAATCATATAACCAGTTAAAAAGAAATCTGGTGTCAGACTCACTCTATTTTTGAAAAACAAAAAAGCCTAGATAAAAATTGCCCCTTCATATTTAGGTATCTTGTTTAATATAATATCAATCTCAATAATGTACCTACCCTAGAGTAAGCTCACTCAATATAATTTAATTACATTTCATTTCAAAATAACGTCGTAATCTGAAACTAATATCAAAAATGATATGAGTTTCAATATTCAGTAACTGCCTTTATTCCGACACCCATGCACACTACAAACGTCCCTTAACGCTTTGTGTCATTACCTTTATAGATTATCCAAATATACTGACACTTCCAAAGTCATTCATCTCTGTATCGCACTGCTGTTATGCATTTTTTCCTAATCGACTGCCCATTATAATCACCCTCCCTCTTTTATTCACAATGAATGATAGAGACGCAAAATTTCATATCGGTGATTAATGGGGAGCAAACCCTTAAAAAATTACACCGAAGGGTTGTGCCACATCGTAACGTCGTTAGACGCACCACCATTAGTCATGCGTGCAAAATCTGTCCCGAACTGGGTAGGCATACGGTTCAGTTTGGATAATGTTGGATCTATTTTGTACTTATGTTTTTTTATGTAAAATTAGTGTATAGAACGAGTTGACGGCCCACCTGATGTTAAGTGGTAACCGCCGCCCGTAGAAAACAGAAATACGACTCAAGTCCTCTCCACCAAAGTAAGAGACAAGTCAAGTCTCTTTGCGTCCATCACCCCGAGATGGGGATGTTACGTCTCATGCGCCTGCAATTTCGCCGGCACCCACTCCCTTCCATCGGAACACAGCAACACGAGTGCATCACTGCTTGGCGGCAGATTACCAGGTGGGGGTGGCAGTACTTCTCCGGGCGAACTTAGCAAAAGTTCTAATGCTACTAAATGTACATATACATTAATCTTAAGTTATCCCTATTTATCATTTCAATGGATATTATTTGTAAAAGCATAATTAACTCTTTATTTTAAGTTTTTAGAATTTTCCATTTTTCTGGATTTAAGGTTGTGCTTAGTAACGTTTTATTTTATTCGACAAAAACTTTATTCTTTATAAACATTAGGTCCTAGTAATAATGTTCAACACAAATACAGCAAGAAGCAGAGACAGGTTAACCTAATCTTATTTCCAATTAAAATTTCAAAAGCTCAGCACAGGATTTTATTCCATGTTGATCGAAAAAAAATGTGACGGGACTATAGACGAATCCATTTTCGAGATATCGAAATAATACTAAAATTCCCTACTCAAGGCGCTCGCTCTAAGCCTCTGAAGTGCCCAACTATACAATCTGTATCACCATATTCGCAGCGGAACAATCACAGCCTAATTAAATGTTGTCTAAACGTTAAATAGCATTATGGTATTAAACATGCATGGATGCGCCGGACCGGGCCCGCTGCCTTCAGATACGGGGATAATAAAACAATATTAATTATCAATTGACGCTCGAATGCGTCCTTTGTTGCCGCTTTGAATACAGGGCCTGCCGTTTTAATAACACAGGAATGCGTTAATCTCCTGTTGTTGTAGAGCATAGAATCCATGCAGAACTCATCTTTACCCATATAAATACATATAGCAACGTTTAGGTATTTAAAAAATTCATGATTTGTTTTTTATCTGACTTATAATAAATAAGCTTTGATTTGGTAAGTTTGGTCCTATTCTACTCAGTTTTTTCTCACACATAATATTTAATTTGTTTAGCTAAACTATGACTTAAAATTACAATAATTGTAAACACTGTAATTCCATGCCGATAATTATAAATCAAATCGGATATCTCCTTCTAATATTTCGTAGAAATGACCCTGATCCAATTATCCTGGTTTTATTAAAAGAAAAGCCTTTTACACATCAAGAAGAAGGAATTGAAAATATGTTCTCTACTGTAATTATTAAGCGTTAAAATACTAAGTTTTCTTTGCTACAGATCAGTGATGCTAAAATACATTATTGCTATAGATAGAGCTTTCTAAGTGGCAGTTATTTTCAGTTAAGTTAAATAGTGCAATGTGAGTCATACACAACGTAAATTTAAGAAAAACAAGACCTCATCCTTCTATGACTTATGATTTTACGACTTCGCTAATTTCATGGCTCTTCTGTTTAAACAACAAAGTCAAAATTTATAAACGTAGGTTCGAAGAAAACTGTAACATAAAATATTTTAACATCTTTGCTAGAGAGCTTTCTAATTGGCACAAATTGTTACAACAAAAATAAAATATATTTTTTTTTTGTAAAAATCCTATTTATTATTGCCCGCTAATTTTTCACGTGCTCGTCTTGTTTTCCAAAAGCTCGCTGAGATTTTATCATCTCAATAATATATAAAGGTATAGCTGCAGTATGTAGCTATTTTGGCATTACAGTAAATATCCTGTCGTCGCCGTCTTTCGGCCGGGGGTTACACTTTTGATAACGCTGGCTATTCCCAATATTCTTATTGCGCACGTCTTTAATACTACCACTACTGGGAATTGTGTCATGAAGCTAATAGTCGTACAATATTTAATACAAAAATTCACTTTCAATAAATACTTAATCAACAGGGTGTTTTGCGCCTTCAAATGAAATTTAAAAAATAATCAACAAACAAAAAAAATCAATTTGTTTCCCCTTGAATTGTTGTGCGTAGGCGGGGCCGAATCAGTTTGCTAATAAATTCAAATTTATTCGTTGATCGGCGCGTCTCGCTGCTAACGTGTTTAAAAAGTGATTAGAAGTTAAATTGACACAATATGAACTTTTTTGTACGATTCGGGGCTTAATCAGAAACGAGATTATTCAATTTTCATTCTAATATAACGTCGATTACATTGCCGCCGTATTCAAAGTTTGAGTGCTCTGTAAATAGGGTTGGCGACACGATTTTCAATGTCTTCGTCTTACGAGACTTTGTGTAATGTAAGTCTTGCAAGCTTCGGTGTAACTTTTGATTGTATTTACACGAGTGCTTACACTTGAGTAGTAAGTAGCGTCTGTTTTGTAACGTTATTCATGAAAGCAAATGTTTGGTCCCATGGGGCGAGGCGAGTACACGCCCCGGAACCATCCGTGTGCCAACTTATGGTAATTACATTTGGAATAATCCGCCTGGAGCTAATTTACGTAAGTCATTCGCACTTGAAGAATGAGGCAAGAATATGATAAGCAATTCAGACTGTTTTATAAGTAAACAATATCATGTATTTTAAGCGAGAAAACATCAACCTGCCGGGAGCAAATAGGAATATAATACTTACAAGTATATAATGACTATGATTCAGTCGCTTTATTCATAGCCTTAAAATATTTTTGCATCGTATGTTACGTAGGTGACTAATAGTTCCGTTCTGTTAAAATCATTTATTTGCACCTTCCACCACTATGCGAGCATCTTTTTTAGTTACATTTCTTCTATGCCTAGGGGTTTCAAAACTTGTATAAAGAGCTTTACTCAATATATTACATTCTTTCAAAGTCCTCTGCGCTAGATGAGCTTGTTTCATAATCTTAATATCATCGGCAAAAAGCTTAGTTGTCGCCGCTTTTACCACATCTTGATTCAAATTGTCCAATTCTGAAGTCAATTCGATATACAGCATTTCCATTTGGTGCATCAACGCCATAACACTGTCTTTAGGGTCCTCAGAACCGCCAAATATTCTGGTATTAACATATTGCACACAAGTGAATAATTTAGTCGTCTCATGTGAGGCGAATAGCCGCTGAAACTCAGATAACAATAATTTCTCAAACAGGACTTTGTAATCAGTTTCCTTCTCTTCCAAAAATTTTACATTTCTCTCAAAGATATCTATAAATTCTTCAATTTCCTTAATTTCCGCCTTAACTTTAGTCTTCATGTCATCACGACATTTCTTAACAGAGTTTACGATGTTTCGGGCAAATATATCTATTTGCATGTAATTCAGACACTGTCTGCTCAAGCCGTCGTAAATAGCCATGATTTGTTTAGGTTTTTTAAAATATATATGAGGCTTTGTTTGTTTCAACTTGGAAACACCGGTTTCGAATGCTTCAATAGGAGCTAAAAACGTCACTTTACTCGGAAATTTAGCTGAACATATACTATCTCTTGTGTCATTCAAGTTGTCAAATTCTGCTCGCCACCAATCCGGACTTAATGAATTTAGAAACTTTCCATACATCGATAGAGTTTCAAAGGAGAAGATTAAACTAGATAATTGATTGTTCAGTTTGATGCTTCTGAAACTAAGAGACTCTAATTGCTCTATTGCTTTGGCTACTTCAAAAGATTTCACATCAGCTTTAATTTGTATTATTTTAGCTTGCTCATAGCTTTCTTCAGCAAACTGTATGAAATTTGTCTTAGTCTGTTTGTAGAGCTTTTCAATTTTATCGTACTGTTCTATTTCGAAAGAGAGTGACGTGTCCATTTGTAATATTTGGTTATTAAGGTATGCAGTATTAGCTTTAAAAAGGGTGATATCCCTGATGTTTCGTATGTATACCTTAACATCAGAGAATTGCCTTAAAGGCCTCCCTTCGATTATTTTGTAGAAAGTATAATCTATATCGCAGATGGTGTGGGGTTCGCTCATTATAAAAGGTTCTGGTTTTACTTTCCTTTGGCCCGTACTCTTACTAAATATCCTCATATGATCAGGCAGGTCAAAGGGATTGGGAAAGTCGTGGTCTTTGATATCCCTGTCGTGTATTGTAAAGTTGTTTTTGTTGGCACTAATGAGTTGTGGTTTTTCATTCTCTTTATTGCAGATTTTACCCTCATTTTTAAGAGTTTTCATAAATTTGCCTGTTCGCTTTTTGCCCAGCTCTTTCGGCGTTATGGTTGATCTGAAAAAAAAATCAAACTAGATTTAGTGAAGTAGTCGTTGGTCTGAATTTTTGAATTCACAGTGTAACGCTTTCAAGAAATATAATTTCTAAACTATTGTTTTAAGTTATCAACGCTACCTGGCTATCGTTTCTTGTAACAGGTAATTTTGAATACCAATATATATGTAACATGCCGATGTGTTTAAGGAAAGCCACATTAGCCCAATTGCGGTACAGTTAGTTAGCTTTTGAATTTCATAAGTTTTATTCTAGAGGTGTTTAGTATCAAAAGATAAGTAACTAATATTTTGTATAAAAAAGATTTATGCAAACATTTTCATATATTAAACAAATTAACGAGTTTTAGTATTTTGCCGAAAAACTTAAACCATATTAAGAGTACAAATTTAAAAACACCATTTTCCTAGATAGCACCGTTATAGTTATATCAAAATGAAAATTTGCTGAATTACTTCCATATAGGAAATAACAAGAAGTTTTCATTTTGGTACGAAAATGATAAAAATAATTATTTTGATTCCAATTTTTCCTACGTAAATACATATGACCATACATACCCATAATGAATTTTTGTCCATTTAGAGAACTCCGCTTGGTCGTTTAAATATATTGCAAGTATCCATAATGAACCATGTACTTAAACAATAAACATGTTCATTAATGCAAATAAATACTTACTTTTTCATATTTATGTTAAAAAATCCTCATCAGATAGCACCATCAATTTACTGAGAAAATATCAGACCTACGATTCGATACTGACATATAAATGTCACACGAATAATAATGTAAAGAGGTTTTTATTCAGAAAAACCAATAGAAAAGTATGATTGAGTTTACCAATATAGAAAGGAAGCCTTCTAGTGTTATCTAAAGAATGTTATTCATATTTGAGGTATTGATATCAAAGGTCTCAGGGGGTACATGATTGCTCGGCGTTTGTAGGGCTGCCAGTCAATGTAACGCCTCATTCGAGTGACTGCCGTGCCCCGGCCGAGTTCCTCCGTGACCACAGGCGGAAGTGTTGCCCTATTCGTATGTAGGTACCATAAGCCATGAGAGTAAAGCGGCTCTACATTGTGGAAAATTTATTGTAAGACATGGACATGTGATGTGTTCGAATCATGAATAGTCAGTAGATTATATAAAGGTGTGCTTCAAACCACAATAAACTGGCAGTTTCTAACCTTAGGCTATCTACTAACACGATCAAGTAAAGAATCTAATAGAACTTTGGTTTCCAGCACTCCCTTGAAGGCCCACTATGCCCAACCACAATGTAGGTGTAATTTTATTGTTTTTTTTATTTTGCCGCTATTAAATTTATATCAGCATCACACAAAAATGTATAAGGAATACATTAACAAATTTTTATTTTGTGTTTTTTAACGAATTCAAAACTACTCCTAAAAAAAATACACATATTTTCGAACTGTTAAATGCAAACTTGTTATACATTTTTTGTTACAATATTAGAGTACAATCATATATTTTGATAACATTATAAAGTATTTCACGTTTTGTCTTGGGACACAACGTAGACAAATCTTATCAGTGGGTCTGTCCGACAGCGTTTAACCACCGAAACCTTGTAGTCAGCTGAGGGTCAACAGCCACATTTAATTAAATGACCCTTAGGCTATATCACATACTCCGTCAAATTATGTATACATTGAGCGAGCGGTAGCCGTTTCTTGCAAAATTTATAATGTAAACCGATAACTTTGAATTCAACTCTCGACAATACAGAGATTATGTCCTAAACTCTGTTTCGTTTTCGTGGCTTTTAATCGTAAATATTAAATTCAGGTATAAGAAATATAGTTTTTTTTTCAATATTGGTTAAGGTTTGAATGGCGTCAAACTTAACGATTTGTACCTTTTATATGTATGTAATGTAGGGTATAGAACGAGCTGACGGCCCACCTGATCACCTACGCGTGACCTTATGTTTTAAATATTACTAATTGCGTTTCCAACCCAGTTCTGAATTAAAGTATGGGAATTGATAATACAACGTTCATTTGATGGGAATATTAGGCTACTTATCGAATTAAAGAACTATACCTACTGAACTGAATGGCAATATCACTTAAACGATAAAACTCATTTCACAGTCAAACGCTTATTTTAATTTCTTACAAAATATTGCACGACATCATAATAAAATTTCCTCATTGTGGTGGTTATTATGACTGAAAAGTTCTGGAACTACGGGGGTAACTTTGAGTTACGCGTCTGGGAACCACAGCAACTTGTTACGAGTTTCGCTTCGTTCAATTTCTGTGATAGGTATTTATCTTAGTTTTGTTGGAGTGAATTATAAGTTCTCGTTAACATTGAGTGAACCTACATAACGCGTGTGGTAACAAGTTGTATAAATTTAAGGAACCACGCATATGCACTAGGTGATCTAGGTAGGACAAATCAGTCATATTCAAATGGTGCGGGGTGGAAATTGGAACGTCTCAAATTTTAAACCTTTAGGTGTGTATGAATTGTGATAGAAAACAATAGCTGAACAACCATATAATCATCTGTCAACCTCTGCGTATTATACCTCATAAAAATACTTTATAATTTCATCAATTAGCATCATTGCTACACAATAAGTTTGCTCTAATTAAGACTGGTATATATAGAGCAAAAAATATGCAATTTTTGGGCAAGGTAAGCGACAATATGTTATACATTTAATGATAATTTTTTTAGCTCTGCTTATAAGAAAGTTGTAATGAAGCTATCTGGAGTGAGCCAGAAATCGTGCTGTTGATAGAAAAACCAACATTCTCGTAGTAAATATTCTAGTTTCAGGCATGTCTCAGGTTTAATTCAAATTCAAAACCCTACAATCAATAAGTAAACAAAGACACTGCAAAGATAATGAAATACCCTCATCGCAAGGAGCCGTGGTCAAGACGGACCCTCTTGAACCGGAGAGCTACCCTCAAGAATAATTGCTCCAACTACTCCGAGCCGCAGAATGGTCCGTGCGGTCAGCGAGCGAAAGGATACAAATTAGACTAACCGAATAGTATAAATAAAATTTTTCAAGAAAGCACCATTGAATTTTCAGTGACCGTTTGAAGTGCAGCATCATTTCTGAATGAAGCCAGTTTAGGTCCACTTGGCTTTATTTGTTAAATAAAAACTCTCAAATCTTGAAAATACATTATTTATTGAAACTCAGACAAATTAAAGAGCGAGTAATGTATCAATTCCCGATGTTGACCTTAAAGAATTAGCTTGTTACTCCCTAAAACTATATTTTAATGAAAAAAATTCTCTTAATTAATAAAACTAAAGATATATTAGGTTTAAGCCACTTTCATTCAATCAGCACTTAGTAAGTTAAGTACGTATTAATTTCCGCATACAATTTCAATTGTTACACTGGAATAAATAAATTAAAAAAAAACAGCAATATAAAATCTTTTATTTTTTATAAAATTAAATGGTTTTTTGTCTGGTAACGATTACACTATATATTTAGAATCTCCCTTGAAATGATTTCACACAATAATTCCTGATAATAGTAATTATCACCAAATATTTTTTTCAAAAATTGCACTTATTTTTATGAACAAAAGATAAAATAACGAATGGGTTGCGTAAGGCTTTATACAAAATTATTTTTAACTTTTAATTCAATTTTTGTCACGTGAACTCTCTTCTCTTGTTAGAAATCTTATGAAGATATTGGCGACCATGATACATGCACCTATTTAAAATTATTTATTTTGAAATGTCTTTCCATCGTCTCCTAATTGCACATTAGTAGGTACATGAATTCTCTCCCTAATTCGGGAATCTCGTATGTTTATATAATAAACAAGGTTAGTTAATCTCATATACAAAACTGTAATAAACCAACCTTACTTTTATCAGAAGAGTCGGTGAAACGTATTATTACAAAGTGATAACTCACAAACTTACAAGCTACGTTACGCCGTTAGCGTGCAAAATTACAGTATTGTGCGTACGTCCGTTATTCTGTAACGATGAGACGACTCGTACTCATTATTATTTTTTATACCTGAGACACAAATTAACATGGTTTTAAAGCTATTGCATTGATTTTGATTACGGATTCTAAGTTTACTATTCATGTTCATTTTATGAGGTCAAAAACTAACAATGTTTTTTCACAACAACATAGTTTTTTTAACAATCAAATTAGGAAGCTAAACTAGAAGTTTTCTTATGTGTGTGGCCCCAGTTTGTAGCGCAAGAGTAACCAAGCTCCTTGCATTTCTCGCACAAGTCCTGAGGATGGTCCTTGTTAATGTTACTTACGTCCAAGCCATCCGGTTTGTCAAGGGGCCTCTGCAGAAAATATCAGTTTTATTGATTGGTACAAAAACTATAATACATATAAATCCGTCTACCGCATCAGCGTCTAATATTCCAACTACATGTGCATAGGTCTACCATCGACAAGCGAGAGTAAATAAGCTTAATTGAAATTTGGCAAATGTCACACATTCCAATTTTTGGTTATAGGACATGCCGATCTCCTCACAATGTTTTCTTCTTCACCTTGAGTGTTCTAGTTCATGGAATCCAAACTATACATAATCGCGAAACGGAGTCAACCTACGCCGTATGTAGAAAATATCTTTTTGTCCATTATATTTCTCGTAATTCGTTATGTTTACCTTTAAATCCACCTTTACCAAAACGGTGAATGAAAACATCGTGAGGAAACCGACACGTCGCATAACTAATAATTCGAAGACATGTCACGAAAAGAGCCTCTGAGGCGCACGTAAATCATTTTAGCACACCGGCTCGATAGAATCAGTGACTCGACTAGAGTAGTAGTAGTGAACCATGAAAATAAAACGACTTACATCGCTGTAGTTTCTACTTAAATAATTAGGTAAGTAGGTACCTGTTTGTGCGGCATCACAGTGACATTGCATTTGATACACTTCTGTCCATAGTTCGCCCAAGAGTTTCCACTCATCCACTTCCGGTGGCATTTAGTACATTTATACTCGCCGAAGCGACGCTTGCTCTGTTAGAACAATAACAGCCTATATATTATGTAATTTAAGAGCAGTGGAACTCATGCCAAGTTCGTCCGGGGAGTACTGCGACCATCCCCATTTCTGCTGCCAAGCAGTAACGCAATCGCGTTACTGTGTTTCGGTTTGAAAGGTGTGGTTGCCGGTGAAGTTACATGCACATGAGACATTCCACCTACAACGTTTCAAAGTTACGGGCGCATACGACTTGGGTCTTGCCGTACCTTGTACGGTAGGGTCCAAGTCGCATCGGTTGTTATGGGCAGAGGTTACCACTTAACACCAGGAATCATTTCAGAATCATCTAGTAAATACATGCAGTATTGGCGACCATGAAACATGCACCTATTTAAAATTATTTATTTTGAAATGTCTTTCCAGCGTCTCCTAATTGCACATTAGTAGGTACATGAATTCTCTCCCTAATTCGGGAATCTCGTATGTTTATATAATAAACAAGGTTAGTTAATCTCATATACAAAACTGTAATAAACCAACCTTATTTTTATCAGAAGAGTCGGTGAAACGTATTATTACAAAGTGATAACTCACAAACTTACAAGCTACGTTACGCCGTTAGCGTGCAAAATTACAGTATTGTGCGTACGTCCGTTATTCTGTAACGACGAGACGACTCGTACTCATTTTTTTTTATACTTGAGACACAAATTAACATGGTTTTAAAGCTATTGCATTGATTTTGATTACGGATTCTAAGTTTACTATTCATGTTCATTTTATGAGGTCAAAAACTAACAATGTTTTTTCACAACAACATAGTTTTTTTAACAATCAAATTAGGAAGCTAAACTAGAAGTTTTCTTATTATGTTGTGTGGCCCCAGTTTGTAGCGCAAGAGTAACCAAGCTCCTTGCATTTCTCGCACAAGTCCTGTGGATGGTTCTTGTTAATGTTACTTACGTCCAAGCCATCCGGTTTGTCAAGGGGCCTCTGCAGAAAATATCAGTTTTATTGATTGGTACAAAAACTATAATACATATAAATCCGTCTACCGCATCAGCGTCTAATATTCCAACTACATGTGCATAGGTCTACCATCGACAAGCGAGAGTAAATAAGCTTAATTGAAATTTGGCAAATGTCACACATTCCAATTTTTGGTTATAGGACATGCCGATCTCCTCACAATGTTTTCTTCTTCACCTTGAGTGTTCTAGTTCATGGAATCCAAACTATATATAATCGCGAAACGGAGTCAACCTACGCCGTATGTAGAAAATAACTTTTTGTCCATTATATTTCTCGTAATTCATTATGTTTACCTTTAAATCCATCTTTACCAAAACGGTGAATGAAAACATTGTGAGGAAACCGACACGTCGCATAACTAATAATTCAAAGACATGTCACGAAAAGAGCCTCTGAGGCGCACGTAAATCATTTTAGCACACCGGCTCGATAGAATCACTGCGACCATCCCCATTTCTGCTGCCAAGCAGTAACGCAATCACGTTACTGTGTTCCGGTTTGAAAGGTGTGGTTGCCGGTGAAGTTACAGGCACATGAGACATTCCACCTACACGTTTCAAAGTTACGGGCGCATACGACTTGGGTCTTGTCGTATCTTGTACGGTAGGATCCAAGTCGCATCGGTTGTTATGGGCAGAGGTTACCACTTAACACCAGGAATCATTTCAGAATCATGTAGTAAATACATGCAGTACTTGTCTATCGATTTGTACAACAAAAATATGCGATTATGATATCTAACTATCAAATCAATTTTGAAATACTCACATCCATGCTGGAGTTCTAGAAAGTTTACAATATGAAATAAAAATCAGAACGCAGTAGCTGATTGACCCAAAACGTCTAGGCAGTTGCCATATTTGAACTGAGCTGAAACAAAATACTTCTAAAAACAAATTACGAATAAATACTCTTTGCTTCATTCATGAACTGAAAGTAGAAGCAAATTAAGTCTCGCAAAACGTTGGGATTATATTCCCCTGCAGGGAATCCCCGCAATAGAAATGGATGGTTCGAGATTCTCGTCGTCTGAGAACATTGCGTGAATCATTCGTGATCTGTGCTACTATGCGTATATAAACGCACTCGTTCGGGCATTTGTCAAGCTATGTGTTACCAGACTAATATGAACACGTGACCACTTTTTTACGTGACTGAGGTCCGAAACTTTATTACGGACCGAGCAGATGGCCCACCTGTTGTTACTTCTGCCCATAGTAAGCAATTCGACTCCGTTCCTCCACTACTTAGGTACGAAAAGAACCAAGTCGCATCGTATGCCCCGTAACGTTTAGGTGGAAGAAGTTCTCATGTTCCTGTAATTTCAACGACAACTACACCTTCCAAAACGGAATACAGTCACGCGAATGCATTACTGCTTGGCGGCAGAAATTAGTATGATGGCATAAGTTGCTATCTGCTTACCTGTGCCTACTGTAACTGCTGTAAATATAACTTAAACTTACTTAAAAATCCATGCTATTATTGTAATTGTCCCCGTTTTGTCATGATAGATTTCATTATCAAATATTTATTTTAACACACCATGAATACGAATTTATCTGTATAATTATTGTAAATAATTATCTAATACGTTAATTTTTTTTATTAATTACGGTTTTACAATACCGACTCTGTAAATACTCGTTACCGAAAAGCCTAATCTATCCATCTTCAACCTATCATTCATCTCGATAGATTAATTCAATGTCACTCAGTTATAATCTATCCGTTCTCTGAAAATATTTCCTGACAGGTCATTTCTTTATTCATTATTTTGTAAAAAAACAATTAATCAGATTTTGGTGGTGAATAACCTCTTTTAATTTTGTGTAAAATTCTCTTCTGCATTACTGCAAGTTACATGACTTTGACAGATGATTGCTGTTTATAATGATGAACCGCCAGTGACAGACATCGTACAAAATGAACGAATGATGTTGGCTATCTGTCATTTGGAACAAGGGCTCACAGGCGCTGCCTGAAATAATTTACAGAAAATAAAACAGCTTAAATTACGACAATAAAGTAAATTTTAAATTTATCAACCTCGGTTTGATAAAATGATCGTTAAAAACTTGCTACTGGCCCACAAGCGCAAAGGATTTCACTTAAAACACAAAATTAGCGGTAAACTTTTTACTACTATACGTTTCATAATCGACACACGCAAATCACACAGGCTCGTAATTGCTACAACTTGTAACAAAAATTGTACAACTATATTAAACTGTTGTACGGGCGGCCTCACAAATGTGCACTGATATAAAGGCGTCTGAGTTGGCGCTAATGCAATAAGGTCTATTTGTACACACGGTAATGCAGACAAATAGCCTGAATCGTGAATCTTCACTGTATGTAGGTACGAAGAACGGACTGTAGACAATCACGTAAACCTTCAGTATTTCCTCTATATTGTAATATTACTAATAACTAATGTAGTCACGGAATACTTCAGAAAATTGTGCCTTATAATATCTCAATCTTTTTTTATGCAGGTACGGAACGAGCCGATGGCCCACCTGGTGTTAAGTGGTAACCTCGGCCCATAACAACCGATGTGAATTGGGTCCTCCCCTACTAAGTATGATAAGACCCAAGTCGCATCGTATGCGCCCGTAACTCTGAGACGTGTAGGTGGAATGTCTCATGTGCCTGTAATTTCACCGGCAACCACACCTTTCAAACCGGAACACAGTAACGCGAATGCGTTACTGCTTGGCGGCAGAAATGGGCATGGTGGCAGTACTTCCCGGGCATGGCGAGAGTTCTACTGCTCCTAAATCTTAATCTTCAAGAGGAGAGTGAATAGGTTTCTTCTAGGCAAGCATGCTACGCCGTAGACCGCATCGTCATTTAACATCAGGTGAGATTGCGGTCAAATTGCCAAACGCAAATTAAAAAATATCATCGCTACAAAACAATGATGGAACCCAAACATAACGTTACCCACAGAGACATAACTAATATAACTGATTTTAATATAAATTATCCCTTAAAAAACATTATTGTTATTAAAAATATTACTCCCATCACCTGTGGTCAATTGCACTGCATTGCATTACCGTGTATACCTACAGGCCAAACGTGGGTGCCAATTTTAGTTAAGTAGTAAACCGCAGCCAAGTGACATGGCAACTCGCCAGCCGACTAGAACGGTAATCCCAGCAATCTGCCCTCGCGTACTGTACATTGTTATAATATTAACAGAGACAGGAAGCACGGGAGCAACGAATAAATATGCACCAACACGCGGTCCAGTTAATTAGCCAATCGTTTAAATTCCGTTAGTTTCCAAGACTCACTGTCATCAATAAATATTGGTGTTGGTGTACATTTCACACATCGCCATCTAGCCCCAAACTAAGCATAGCTACTATGGAAACCACATGACTGATAGAATACATAATTATATTCTGTTTTTGTAAATACATACATATAGGTAAATAAATATTAACACCCAGACAAAGAACAAACATCAATGCTCGTCACACAAATGTTTGTCCTGGGTGGGATCGAACCCACGACCTACACCGCAGAAGGCAGAGTTACTTACCAACTGAGCTGCGAGGCCATGACATAGCATTGTATGTTTGTAATAATTGAGTTCTTTTAATTTTAAAATAATATATAAATAAAAAATTAAAATTAAAATTACACCTAAACAAACTGAAAAAACATTGTGAATGCAGAAAGTAGTTCTCGTTAGATCGTGCAGAAGAACTAAGTCTGTAGGTACTGCGGTATGAGTAAGTATGAATATTTGTTTGCCACCATACGAGTATTACCGCGTCTTATGGAGTTGCTTACGGGAGAATTCTGTATTTCGGGTATCCATATTCAAATGTGTCAACCTCGTTGACGTAGTGACGTAACCGATCTAGACGCAGAATTGATGGGGTATCGGGGGCTCAATTCAACCAAGGCTTCAGTTGCATAACTTTTGATTAATTCATTTGTTGCAGCATTGGTACTCTTGTACTCCCATACTACTTCATATAGTGGTATGGTCCCGTTATCCTTAATGTATTCAAAGGACGAATAGCCTACCTGATATTCAATGGTACCTATCCCTCTGTCTATAACAACAATACAAGTGTTCCCGTACTAAAGTGGGGAAGACGCTCGTCACTTTGAGACTTTATGGCACTCCGATTCACGGGGCTTTATTAATATTATTATTTTATTTTGTTCACCGATATTATCAAGTTTATAATTCATCCAACTAAGATCTCTAGTGTGAGTGTGTATGTGTGTAGAGTACCCATTCATGGTTAAGCCACAGCGACCACTCAGTTTGACCGGAACCCTTAACTGGAATGCGGCACAGCAATGCGAGTTCACTAGTGGGCGTAAATAGGTATGGTGGCAGTGATTCCCTGGATAAAACTTCACATGGAGTTGGTTCTAGACACAACAACTTAAAACGATAGTTTTATTCATTTTATTGTGTACGTGTCGCCTCCATAAGAGCACCTATCTAAATATGCAAATACAACGTATTCACATGGATGACTTTTCAATTCCAAAGGTCCGAAGCCACTTTTAAATATTCCATGTGCGGTCAGCCGCAAAATCTACAAAGAAAAGGTATTAGAGATATATTTTATTGCATTTTCTCCCAATATTTTATTGAAAACACATTTTTACGACATTTTTAGCTTCAGATGTGGCACGTGAAATACTTGGTATTAATATTTAATTTTAAATATAATATCGAACGTGCCTTTGTTGGTAAATATAAACCGGTATAAATATAAGGTAAAGAGGATATCTGATGTAAAGTGGAAAATAATCATCGTAGATGATTATTTTAGCTTATGCAGCACACTTTCTCCGCTTGGCGATTTTATGAATTTAGAATTTCTTCTTCCGATTCCGAATTCTTTCATCTCACACTGTATGCGCGCGTGTATTTTACTATTTTACTGTTTTTTTAATTTTAAAAAATGTTAATCAGTTGTTTTAATCACGACAAATTGTGCAAATATGTTATAACACATGATTGTTTATTTTATTTGGGAAAGTAAGGCGTTTTTTTTTGTGTAATGAAATTGTAATGTTAAGAGTCCCAGAAGAGTAAACCCTTGAGAATGTAAACCCGATCAATGAAAGTGTCACTGTCACCCTCAGGGCTTCTTATAACCTTTAAATGAGGGTATTTATACGATTCAAGACTCTTCAATGAATAAACACTCAATTAGCAGCTCGCCTCGTGTTAATCAGACGCTTCAAAAGGCTAAGGAGGGCTCTAAGCGTACTCTCAATCAAGTTCCGTTTTCTGTGAACCCTTTTTCGTCTCCGATGTCAAGATTCTTTCGTGTCATTTCCACGGAGAAGAGAGTATAGGTCAACCAAGCTATAGTTATAAATGAATAAAAGTTATGTATTATATTTCCATATCATCGTTTATAATCTTAACCTCATTATAAGACAATAATCTTAACGTCCGGATTCCTACTCAAGCGGAGTTGAGATGATTATAATTCTTGAGCAGTTAAAGGATAATTTACCGATTGTTCACATACTCATCATGTTGATTCCATTACTGTTATTTTTAAAAATACCTTAGTTTTTTAACACTGGTTCAATTATCTAACTATACCTAGCCTATTTTTGATAAAAATATATATGGGAAGATGTTTTAGCTTGTTAGGAATTCGGGATTCAGGATTACCAAACTGAATCGAGTCTGAAATATATGAGCACGGCTTAAACTGAGGCCGAAATATTCATATTCAATTTCATCACGTTCAAACTCAAAATCTGCTTACAGCACAGCTGTCATCTATAACTATATCTATAGCTGGATTGATGTTACTCTGTATAAGAGGGTCTTTAATTGAAATAAATATTTGCTATAAGAATTTTCTTTCGTTTCTCATTCTCAATTAAAGGCAATCCTTTATATACTTTGGGAATTTGTCTAATTATAAATGTAGGTTGTTTGAAAAGCTTGTCAATAGCAGAAATAACTAATTGGGTGACGGAAAATATTTTCTTTAGCAAATTAAAATAAAGCTCTTCACGTCGTGTGATGATGAATTTCTCCTCTAAAATGAAATCACACAGTCACAATAAAATTTGCTAGAAAACTAATTTAAATGTGCGATTAAATTTAATTACGTGATTACCACTCGGAGATTTTTCAGTTTCTAGGGCTAATTTTAGAATATATTGTTTTATTTAATTTGTGCCTTTTCACTAAAACCTACTTCTAATGTGTAAAATGGTATACAATTCATAATCTCGATATAATTTATACTCTTATTTACTTCTAGACAAAGCTACTTATATTTTAGTAAAACTAATATATTCATTGGATCGAATTGGATTGATTGATTGATTGGTTTGAATACCAGAAGTAGTGAATCGATATGGCCGAAATCTTGACCATAGTTGTGTACGATGATTTGGTGCTTTCACATGAGCTGCTTGTTATCCCGGTACCATGCGGGTAAAACCACAATCTATCATTTTCTTTCTACAATTATGAGGTGTCACCGCGGTCAATACATCTATTATTATGTTATGTACGTATTGACAAAAAGTAGGTATATAATTATATATTTATCACATCACATTAGTTTACCTAAAAGATTTCAAGCTGTAAGTTGAGAAACAAACTCGGAGATAACTCCTAAAGAACAGTTTGCATAGGAAGTTCAGTTTTCCAAAGTTTATGAATAAATAAAACGTTTCCAGTCTGGCGCTGCGATCGATAAGCATTAAACGGGACATCAAAATAAACTCTATTTTAAAGGTCCTGTAGTTTCTGTGTAAAATGTCTCAGCCAATCTAGCATCTTTTATATGATAAGACTTTTTGACAGCTTAAAATATGAAAAGATGAAAGACCTTGTCACTGTTGATACATTTATTTTTATTTTATTCTACATCTCTACATCTGCCTTACGCTATTTAGATTAATTTTTACTTAGAAAAAGAAAGAAAAGGAAATATGAACTACTCGAGAATAAAAATATTCAGTAAATAATTATACCCTAACCATAAGAACATTTATCTAAGTCTGCCTTACTATGTCCCTTGTAGGTTGAGATTCATGCCACCCATTTAAGAAATTTCAATAAGAGCTTATTTATCTAAAAGAAAAGAATTTTTACTTAAGTTATCCTTGGGAAAATAATTGCGGTAATTTTCCCAACACTTATCACGCGTTGCCAAGATAGTGAATTAGTTAGCCAAGTTTATTGTTATTCAGGTTATTTGTTACTATCAGGGAAGTCAATAATCGTGTAAGTAAATATGGATAGTATTTTTTTGCGGACATTTCACAATGCGCCGTCTAGCTTCAAAGTATCTAAGCTAAGCATAGCTTGTATCATGGGAAATAGGAACCAGACAACTGATATAATAATTATACCAGTTTTTTTTAAGTACATACATATAATACATATAAATCCCAGACACAGAACAAACGTCTATGTTTGTCACATAAATATTTGTCCTGGGTGGGAATCGACCCCACGACCTACAGCGCAGAAGGCAGGGTTACTACCAACTGAGCTGCGAGGCCAGTCAAAGTCATTAAGCCGAGACGGCATCGATGCCAATTCCCATGGAGCCGAAAAAATTGGAGCGAGACGATGATGGCGGATGGACTGATGAGAGGCTCTCTCTCATCAGTCCATCTCGCCATCAAGCGGCGCATCATTCTAAAAACTGATGCTAAAGCTCTGTTGTAGCTTCATATCCAGAAGTCACAATGAAAGACAGTGTTGATCGTATTTTGAAAAAATTTTTTTTTTACTATTTTTTTAGTTTCTTATCGCATAATATTTGTGTGATGAGGGTATACTGTTTTATTCATAATGCACTTCGTATTAACCTGAAAATTAACGTGGTTCGGAGAATGTCTGGACGTTATACAAATTATCGCGCAAGTTCCAATGAAATATTGCTTGCGCTTGAAAATTAGCCCGTCACCTGGTCACGAAATCATTTTCAAATGATACGATGTGTACGATAGTAGAAATAATGTTTAGTTATGTGCTCCATAATTTTCCTACTTTTGTTTGCATGCTGTGAAATAAAGCTAATGTTCAGAGAAGTGGTTACCGTAGAGGCAGAGCTCTTAACGACAAACGTCTATCTTCCCCCGTCTGGGTTTTCTAAAACTAGAATATAAAATAAAGGCTGCAGATAAGCCTGCTCTCATGTTACGGACCTAATATAAGTATCTGATCTCAAAGGCAGAAAAAATAAACAAAACGCCACACAGAAACACGGGGTTATTTCTTTGTGTGTAAGCACAAATACTGAGAGTACATGTTGCTTGGTTTCAGTGTAAATAGTTTCTTAGAAAAATGGCAATTGCAAACGTGGTTGCGGCTTTAAGTTTGTAGAATTTATTCTTTGTTTGTTTTTGAGGGATTATAAAGTAGCCCAACTTACTTGAGAAAATCAGTACATATTACTGTAATTTGTACTGAATTTCGATCCTGAGTAATATGTAGGACAGTAACGCAAATGTATTACTGCTTGGCGACAGCAATCGGCAGGTAGGCAGTACCTCCCCAAAAAAACTTGCCTTATGTTCTACTGTTAGTAAAAATCACATCACATTAAGATTATATTTATTCGGTATTGAATACACTGTGTATAGGAAAAAGCACTGCCTAAGTTAGCTCTTTGTATTGATTTGCTGCCAAGCGGCGACGTAACCGGTGCAGCCACATATCACAGTGTAGGGCTCATTCACACGACCTTAACTTATTTCCACTTCATGAAACTTGCTATACTTAAAGCAAACCTCTTTGTATATTTTTTTTATTAAATGTCATATCCTCAATTTTAATTTTATATTACAGTGAAAATATAAAGTTTAGAGTAAAGAATATACACGTGAATAGAAAATACACCAAACTATTGTTTTCTTCAAAGAATCCAAACTTTTTTTATACGTTTCAGAATTTTTGTGGCGAGTCTGTGAGAGAGTCGGTGTAATATCTACATTGACGTAACCAACATTTAAACTCGTACATACGGATTCGCTAGCATTAAACTCTCATCAGTTGAACGTAAACTGGAGACGATCAATTATGGGACAGATTAAGCAAACTTCCATTGTTATCAAAATTATTAAACAAACACAAAACAAGATTAAAAAAATACAGCTATTATAACTCTGTCTAAGAGTAGTTAGGTTTAAGTTCCGACAGAAAAGACGGTAAGCCAATGTACAAGAGTCCAGCGGCTAAAAAGTCCGTCGTCCGCGTAGGGACCGGACTGACGCGACGTAGCCGCTCGCCCGCGCCACAGAATCAGAATCAGAATCATTTATTTGCACAACCCCATCTATTGAACAGTCGGTATGTCAGGCAGTTAGACAAGATTTCAGACGCATTGTTTAAGTTATTCCGAACATCTCCCGTTTGTTGCAGTCTAGTCTGAACAAGGGCTGTCTATTTAAAACGATTTCATTTTTCAATTAAGATATTTATTGTGAATATCACACGGTGGAAAAAACATCACACGCGTTCAACCCTATTATTATTGTACGGTACAAGGTAAAAGATAATCACGTCGCTTTTTTGAACTTGTGAGACAAACATAACCCAAGTAGATCATTTATTGAATGGCCTCACAGCTCAGTTGGTAGTAACCCTGCTTTCTGCGGTGTAGGTCGTGGGTTCGATCCCACCCAGGACAAACATTTGTGTGACGAGCATTGATGTTTGTTCTGTTTCTGGGTGTCAATATGTATTTACAAAAAAGTATATAAGTAGATATTATATCAGTTGTCTGGTTCCCATGATACAAACTATGCTTAGCTTACTTTGGGGCTAGATGAGGCTGTGTGAAATGCCCACCAATATTATTATATTATATTATTCATATAGTTCGTTACGCTGCGTCTATGTTGTATGAGTCATCAACGTGAGTAATGATTGTGTAGACACAGCGCAGCAAATTGTGAAAGGCTGCGTCATAATAATATAAGTTGTTTTATAGAGGTAAAGCTCGCGTGTTGTCTGTGCACAACAATTAAAGTGATAACTTTGAAAAAACATTTCTTTCATCGATTCAGGCGTAGTAATGATACAGCGGTATTTAGCCCATAGAGTCTTAAAATCAAAGTCAAAAAACTTTGTATCCATAGAAATCCTAAAGAAATGACCCGAAAACATCATTTTAATATATATATTAATAAAGTAATATTTAAAACATAAGGTTTCGCGTACTAATTGCTAAGTTTGACGCCTCTTCAAAACATCACCTTTTTGTGTTTTGTCTATCTCTATACAATTAAGAATATTAAATTCATCAAAAGGCACAAAACCTTTACAAACTAGTTGTAGACAGCCCTAAACGACTCAATTGCTATGCGGCCCGCGTAGTGGTCAGGTTCGTTACTTACAGTTTCAAACAATCAAACTACACCGATTGCAATTCCATAGCGACATTTGATAGCTAGAAAAATTTTAATTTATTTAATTGTTGTATACAATCTTTATATAAATTACGCCTATTTCCAGAAACTTTTCACTACGTTACACTGTTTGGAAGGACGAGGTGACAGGTGTTGAGCGCATCTCTGCTATTGTTTACTCACGAATAACTCTGATTTTCGACATTTCTAATCTGGATATAGTGCGAGCAAAATGGTATTTGCTTTAACATTTTCATACATTTTCTTCAATGTTCAGAAAACCTAATTAGGTAAAGAAACATAAATAATTAAATTTCTAGGCATTTATCTGTTTTTCTAATTCCATGCGCGTATTTGTTTATTTTAATTCTAATCCATATATTATTTATCAAGAGTTTATGTTTCAGGTTAAAACCTCCTCGAGCAACCGAGTATGTCCCTAGCAATAAGTATTTCTGGTTAAAATGTTTTCCTGAGTCCCTCTTTTCTGTAAAACAATATATTCCGAAGGCGAGTGGTATAATATTCGTGTATGGTCACATTACAGCGGCCAGTCGCAATCGTGTCCAGTATTAACGTTATAAATTAGGACGTTAGCGAGCCCGCTACTCAAATAACTATAAACCCCTGCATGCAATGGACATTTGCCGCACTTGTGATGTCCTGTTGCGACGTATGCTCGCCTGGTCTGCACATTGTCTAATAACCGTCCACATATACGATTATGAAGGTTTCTGAGCTAAGAGTATAAGGATCGTGAAAATAAATCTGTTTCTTGTGAAATAACACACAGCGGGGATCGTGAGGATTCATCCTATGAGAGTTCATATCGGGGGTAATCTCTCCTTTAGAAGTTTTGCTTTTGAACAATGTTTCATTCCAAAATGTTGATGTTCAGTCACCATATAAATACTTGACTAGTCGTGTGCAGTTTCCTTCACGATTATGACACAAAATTAATACAACTGTTAGTAGTACACACAGACGTAGTTTCGAAAAATTAATTCATTCGAACAATTAGGTACCGTCAAGAATACTAATAGTTTCATTCATTTTTTTCTTTTTCATCACGGCCCGAGACAAATTTTAGGGAACAGCTGTCTTTCAGGAAGCACGGGAGTAATATCACAGAATAATTTTATTAGCTCGCTACTGGTCAAATGCTCGGCAGACTAAAAAAACAAAATCATACAAAAAAGTTTCGTATCCACAAACGAATACGGTATTCAGAGCAAAAACAGTGAAAGTCACGTGTCATTTGGCATTCAGCCGTCGGGACGTATTGATGCGGCAGACGGGGCCCTAACTTATTCATGAACGTTCAAAAACTAGTCAGTGCACTGTGGAGGCACATAGTACACTCTACCCAGCATAATGGCTTCATATTATATCACTCAAACGTTTAAGTTTGATGTTACACAACCCCGTTTCAGTAACGTTTATGTAACACTGGTCAACCGCAACTTCTACGCGCGGGGTTGGAATAAAAAGTATCATACCTGTATTTTCATGCAATATAACTTATGCTCTCGTTCGGCGATGTACTACCACCACAACCGTTTCTGCTGCCAAGCAGTAATGCATTCGCATTACTGTTTTTCCGATTTGAAATGTGTGGTTGACGGTGGAATTACAGGCACATGAGACATTCCACCTTCACGTCTCAGAGTTACAGCCGCATACAAGCAACTTGGGAATTATTGTACGTAAGTAGAGTAGCAAGTCGTATTATTTATTATGGGCAGAGGTTAGGACTTAACACTAGGTGGGCCATCTGCTCGTTCCATAACATTATCACATAAAAAGCATTTTCCTCTATGAATGTTCGAAATTGGGCAAAATAGGTTCCATAGGTAGGTAACAAACATATGTATCTATCGGATTTAAACTAGTTATCGTATTGATAGTTGGTGTCCAAACCACTATGCCACCCCGCTTTCATAGTATCCACAGGCTAAGGCTGGTGCTGAGCTATTAACACTGCGTCAAATGAACTTCACGAAGTTTCAAATTATTACGTAGGTACTGGAAAATTAGCTCCACAAAACGTGTAGCAAATAGAGAGAGTGGAATATTACGTGACATTTGGCATTCAGCAACCTGAGTGCATTGATGAGGGAGCCAGGGCTGCTTACTTATTCATAAACTTTCAAAATATATCCTGTGCACTGTGGATGCACAACTTTTGTGAGGTATTCGCTTTTAAATGACTAGTAGCTTAAAATAAACAACCAAAAACAACCAAACCTAAAAAAAACGAAACCACAAGTGTTGAGATATATAAAACCTTTTTATTATGATTTATTATATATTATTTTTATATATGATAAATTATGATTTGAAAACTCGTCAACATAAAAATAATAAAAAAAACTACGGCATAGATTACTGATGCAGTACGACGTGGAGCTTTTTATAACTAAGTGAGGAAATATCTAAACTAAACTACTGTTCTAATAGGCAGAGCGAGGAGTGAGCCAGCGAGGCTGAACTTGTGGAACGAAACGACCGAATTATTGCACAGACATTCCACATGATGAAAAAAATGAAAGTGGAAGTCACGTGGCATTTATCATTCAGCCACCAGGGTGTGTATTGCCGCGTCAGGCGGGGGCGACAGGGGCTCACTTATTCATACGCGTTCAAACTGACAGCGCTCGTCGAAACCTTGCTGTTTGTCTTACACTCCGTAGCAGCATTAATCTATTAAATTTGAGTAATCAAGGGAAATATATGAAAAAAAAAATTAAAAAAATGAACATGAAAATGGTGACAAATGGGAATATGAGAGTAAACATTACAAGAAAAAAAAATATAGCCGACAAATATTTTCTAAATCTTTAGAAATAAATAAGTTGGAGTGTCCCTTTGCTAAAGTAACAGCTTTTTACAAAATTCGTATGAAAGTATATAACAACATGAATTTGTTTTAAACTTTGAATATGTGAAGAACAAACGTATAAACATTTTTGGTAAATTCACAAACTAAATTCAACGTGTTTGTTTATTTTATTTGAATAATTATCCATAATATCACTCTGGGTCCAGTGGTTTATATTCTAAGTAGTCTCCTTATTAAAACAAAAAAGTTATTCCACAACTTTAAACTCATATTTCTATGCCTTTCTATCCATTCCATGTGTTTCACCTCAAACGTAATGAAATGTTACACAAATAATCAGATTTTAAAGCAATCAACCCATGCCTACCTGCTTATATTTAGGTGTAATGGCATTGAACCTGCAGACGGGAAGGGCTGGGTGCGGGTAACGCTCGCACCTTACCCGCCCGTCCCAAACGCTTTCAAATGTCAACTCATTGTAACCAACTACAGAACGGAGCCAATACAGGTTATTTACACGTTAAATAAAAACTATTTAACTGATATTTATTTTTGCCTATTTGTCAAATCTTGCAACTGGTGATTTTTGCAACCAAATAAGTTAGGAATAAAATCATCAGATATATTCCCTGTTATATATATATGATTAATCTCGAAACTGACGAGAAAAATGAAGTAACATTAATTTGTAAAAAAAGGCGTGTTAATTGTCAAGTATCTTAGCTGTATACTGTATAAGATTAAAATGATGTTTTTTAACATTGATACATATCAATTTTAAATTTTATAATCAATCAAAAATCAAATGCAGCTCCTGTAAGAAAGCGTTTTTGTTTTCTCTAAATGCACGTCAAACGATTAAAACGATTAATTATTATAATGTTAAGAAGTTTTTAAGTTATTGAAACAACAGATAATAGTATAAAATAACATGTTAAAGATAAGATATTTCCGTATTTTATGGCGCCAAGATGAAATAGCCGAATGTTTTACTTTGATATTGATGGTGGTCGAGCAATAGTTGATTACGAGAAATGAATTAGTTTTATTTTCATAAAGGATTATGACTCAACTATATTTTGACATTTTCCTCGGATAATATTTAATAAAGATTTCAAATCATTCACCCGCGGTCCAGCCCAACATTCAAATACGATCATAATTAATCCATTCACGAACTTTCAATCTCAATAAAGCACAGAAACTAACTTAGCAAGCTTTAAAATTAAAAATTCTCTAATGACGGGTCATTAGCAAAATTTAAATTTTATAGCTTGCTGTGGTGCATCTGATATCTGTATCAAAGATCGTAATATTATTGTAAGAATGGTATAAATATATTATAGCAATTATAAAGCAATTTATTGGTGTTTTGTTATAATTATTCAAAAAAACCCTATTTAAAATAATTAAAACAATATTGTGCAAAATTTTAATTTTGAAATACGATGTTGAAGAGTATATTTCAGTTTGTGGACAAGTGTTTCAAATTTTTTTTCCATAATGTTCGAATTGAAAATTTATTATTCGGGCTCAACAACTTTTTCACATACCCGTAGGGACTCGTATTAAGCTTGAGCCTTGAGGAACAAGCCTATTAAATTAAAAGCTAAAATTCTTAGTTGCCCGTATACGATTACTGCAACGAGGAACCTAATGCGGAAGACAAACTAAGTATTTTATATAGCCTCGCCAACATCTCATCTACATCAAATATTGCCGGCTTAGTACTGGAGGCTCCGTCGTCTCTTGTCTAGACATAACTGTGCAATTCGTAACTTTTTCACGGTTCACAATCCCACGACAATTCTGTAACTCGCCGCTACCTCGTCCACAAGCATACTTGCTACTGGAGTTTCTTACTATCATCTCGATGATAAAACACTGTGTCAAAGTCAAAAAGTTTTATTTCCGTAAATTTCATGAAGTTGGTTTGGAATAGTCAATAATATTCAAAACATAAGGTCACGCGTACTTATCGCTAAGTTTGACGCCTGTTCAAACCCTATCTACCCTCCTAGGGGAAAACTGACAGAAACCCCATAAAAAAAAACCTTTTTTTTTCGTTAGCGGTTAACTATCCTTGTAACAATCTGAGTCTCTCTGTCAAATCTTTAAGTATATTGTAACAGTAAATAACCCAGTATTCATTTTCATACTTCAATACTCTGAATTAAGGCAATTTATTCAATCAAACTACTGCACTTAGACTATACATGTTATACTTATTGCATGTGGAACTAACTTCACTTTATAAACTGTTATTACTTTTGAAAAACATAGTCATTTTTAAAATCTTATCTGTCTCCAAAAGAGAGCGTGGTGGCCCAGTGGTACCGACCACGAGTATCATTTCGGAGGTCACTGGTTCAAATCCCGACGTGCACCAATGGTTTTTTTCGCTTGATAAATTTACGAGCACAATACGTCTTTTTCTAAATGGTGAAGGAAAACATGAGGAAACCGACATGTCCAAGTACCAAAAATTCGAAGACATGTGACAAGTGGACGAAGGGAGCCTCTTTGAAGTGCACTCAAAATACGTTAACCACTAGACTTTAACGATTAGTAAAAGTAGCCAAATAACATCTAAAAATGCCTAAGCCGATTTTTGCGTCCAGCCATTATTAGTTTTAGACCGGCACAGCTCGTCGCGTCGGTCATAATATTAAATTTTGCTTCGAGATTTGAGTCGCTCCGATCCATTATGCTATGTCATCGAAATTACAATTTTGTAGTAGGATTATTATAAAATGCTGGAGAAATTGTTAAAACCGCTATCTTTGTGCGATCGTTTCTCCCCTATTAGTGATAGATGGATTTCAGTTTTTCGCAGTATTGAAAATGATCATTTCTTTTTGAACGAATATAAGTAAGAAACGAATATAAAGTTCGCTCTTTAAGTCACGATTATATTTTAGTTTAATTGCATACCTTTATAGGTATTTTTACATATAATGATCATTCCATGTAGTAAAATGCAAAAGGTATTTAGTGATTTAAGTATGAAGCGAGAAATGATGGTGGATTGTCACTATATTTATATTTTTATAGTTCTGATATTTTCTCATATCGTGATTTGATAGCTGATTCCGAAGTCAATCTGAAATTCGTTTTTATTTCAAAAGCCACAGATAATAATATAAAAAGTTAAAGTAGTTAATATCAAATAATAATAGAACTGAAGATGGTTTTTATTTATATTGCTATAAAATTATTAAATTTATTATATTTTATAATATAAATAAAAACTATCATCAGTTCTAGTAATTTTGTCGTCATACAGCTTCTATACTTCTTCATTCACATACCCGCTCTCTCACATACGCCTTCATATTTTCATTACATTGGCATCACTGTGAAAAGTACTCCTATTCATGTCGTTTCAACGGTTTCTGAGCGGCTGTCCTGCTACATTCACGTAGCTTTCAGTTGATATTTTATAAAGAGTTGGAAAACCAACTGAAATATAAATGAATTTTATAGAAAATGTTTATTTTTCATTGCTAGTCTGACTGTGGCTGGGACTTGTAACAGGATAAGTATATCACAATATTTTTGGTATGAAATCTATTAAAGCATAGCATTTTTTTATTTTTTTTATTTAGCAATTTATAATTGCACAAAAAATGGAATTTAAAAATTTCAGCTGTTCTTAAATAAGACAGTCTAATCGGCGGGCAATAAGCGATTTCTTCCAGACAACTAAATATTTAGGACGAAATGGAAATGATATGGGGGTACTAAAGTGTACCAACATATAAATAAATATATGATTCAGTGTAATATATCGGATAGTAATGAATTTATACTTTAATTAATGCATGAAGCTATAACACTGGATTTATTTTTTACAGTGGATATTCACTTGATCGCTTCGTCAACGATAGTACACGTATTTGTACAGACCAGTCAATTTCCCCGTCCAAACTAGGGGTGAGTATTTTAAGTTATTCGAAATAAATATTGCTCGAGATTCTACGCGCTCTAAGAAATATGTCCTTTGATGATAGTAAACAGAAGAATATAACTTATTTATTATTTTCTTGAGAAAATATGAAAGAAAAGAAGAAAAACGTTTTTTGACAGACAGAAAAAAAGATATTTTTGGTACAAAAATATACGAACTAAACAACTAAACTAAATATATTATTGTGAACAAGATAATAATACCACGCAAACTATTAATAAACTAAATGAGTTTTCCATTAACCAGTATTTTTAGTAGCAGTAGAACGTATGCGATGTTTGTGCGTAGTACTGCCACCAAACCCGGTTCTGCCGCCAAACAGTAATGCATTTGCGTTGCTGTGTTCCGGTGGAATTACGGGCATATGGACATTCCACCTTCCCACCTACTACGTACGCATACAATGCTACTTGGGTCTTTCTTTACCTAAGTAGGGGAGGACCCAGTCATATTGCTTATTACGGGCTTAACACCAGGTGAGCCATCAGCTAGTTCTGAACACTACTAAAGCTACTTTATTACTTAATGGCGTAGGCTAAGTTGCTGCAATTGATTTGCACAAATATCTCTACTAACAACAAATATGAAACGCATTGGTAATTAAACCCCTCGCTGGTGTAGTGATGTGACAAGTGATACGCCGCGCGTGCCGGAACCGTCTCGGGAACAATGTCGTCACCAATACTGATACCGTATGTTACTATATGTTACTGAAAGTTCCCAAACCACAGAAATAAATGGTAGCTATTTAACTTTATTGAGTATAAGAGTATTGGGGTAAAAGATTGCAATTTTTAGCCAGTTACAAAAGTTAAGTAAAGTTTAAGTTAAATTTAAATATAAATTAAAAGTCAAGAATTAATTTAAAGTTATTTTTTTATTTAATTTTCAAGTTTTAGTTTTTAACTAACCGCTGTAATTTTTCCCACAAGCTCATGGTGTCAATGCATGATAAGATACCTATTTATTTATTTCTTAATGAATTGCACAAAGAACAAACGAAAAACTCTAGCAATAGTTTAATATTCTAGCAATCAATTAACGAATAACTATATATATTTATTGACAAATAAATTTATTGGTTATTTTTTTAGTTTCATAATTTTTATGGACTAGTTAAGCGGTAAAAGATTAAAATATTTATTTTATCTTTTTTGCCATACAACTGTTGATGAATATATTTTTATATTAGATGAAATAAAATGAGGAACGAATGAAAAGGTAATTTTTTTTAAAATTTAAGTACGTTATTACCAAGTATAATAAATTAAGGTATTAGTTTTCTTCATTAATCTCCCTCTGCATAGCATTCTAGCGGAAACAAGTCACACTGCGCCTGTCTTTAAGATACTGTTGCGATGTCTAGAGATGGAGATTGCCTCTTAAGAATACAGACAGTGCAATCACAGGGTTGTGTCTATCGCGTTTCCTGCTCACCAGAGACGCAGTATTTTACGTATTAGACATTTTATTATTATTATTACTATTATTATTATTATTATTATTTCAAGTTTTATTCACATTATACGTGAGCCCGTATTTGAAATCATCTGAGTAACCGACGCGCACAGTAACACCTCGTCTTCGGCGTAACCTAACTGCGTTCATTTGCAGCATGCGTATCGCATACACATCTGAGTGATCTAACTTTAACAAGCTGACTTTATCATGAATTTTTGATGAGTAAAATCTAAGTATTTGTACTTGGCAATTTTTGCACTTCCTGCTTGATATAAAATAAAAATAGTAATTAATATTTTATTTATATGCAATAAAGGTAAGGTTGGTAAAATAATCCAATAATAATAATAATAATAATCCAATAAATGTGTTGCCTTTTCGTCCGTTTTTTGACGTAATCCAATCAATAAATCTTAACTCCAAAATACACTCATCGACTTTGTAATTATAATCCAAAATATAAACAGAAAATTGCAAAATATGACACCAAGGAAGGCAAATGACGGAGATACGTAAATTATCTAAAACATTTTTCACGGAACCCTTCAGCAGTCGCCGCAGGTGAAACTGTCAGCTGTCGCGCCAAATAACTTTTGTATCTAATTATTTTCAGTCGGTTCAGTTAATCGACTGCTCGTTGGTCAGTAGAATCCCGAACAAAGAATATATTTATTCTTTCGGGGAAAGAAAATGTGAAAACTTTTGTTGGCCTATTATAAATAGTAAAAGATAATTTATTTTCGACTCTCATAATGGAAGGAGCACGAAAAAACCCAGGAAGATAGTAAAAACACATGATGCATAATATACTAATAATATGGGATATTTTCTAATTAAAAAAAAGCTGTTTGTTCTGTGTATATATTTAATTTATGAAAAAAGTTTTCATTCTCTCAGTTGCTGGGTTCCCACTGCAAAACAATGTTAGTTAACTATGGCTATAGATGGCGCTGTGTAAAATGAACAAAATATTCTAAACCTAAAAAGCTCCCGTGTTATGTATCCTTTACTCTCGCGAGAAAAACCGATGTGAATATTGAAAGGGACAGATCGCAAAGGGTTACCAATTTTCAGCATCATAAATAACTGAAGGAGTCTGTGAAGTTGCTATTCTCATTCATAAACGAAATTTGCGAACACTAGAGTTGTTTATATAATATTACGAGAGGATTTTGTCATACAATAGTCTCGCCCAATATATTACACGTTGTAGGGTTTAGTCAGAGCTGAATTCAGACCTATTTACGGGGAGCTAACAATTATTTGAAAAATCAAGCATAAAAGTCATTCAAAAAATACTAATATTTACGATCCTTGTCTTGCGCCTCGCCTCGGGCATGACAGATATGACTACTTTTCTACGAAATAAAGCATGATCTGTTGTAAATTTGTTTATATGGCTTAAAGTTCCCTGGAAGAGATTGCTTTAAATAATAAGGCCACCCATGTGCTTCACATTAAACCATTATTTCATTGTTTATGTTTATATTGTGGTGGACAGTAAAGATTTTTCTATTTTCTATCCATCTATCTTAGTCTGCGTATTAGAACAGGTAAACCCAAAATCAAAGAAAAAGAAAATAGCTTTGACAATATAAGAATATAACATTTTGAACGTAGCTTTAAATTTACGAAGCAGTGAAAAATACTGTTTTAATTCATCTGTATTAACGCTTAAAATGTCTTCCGACCAAGCATTTGACCGAGACATGCGTAAAATGTTAACGCCGTATTTGGCGTAATTGTTATTTTATTTATATTACCCAAACTATAACTCTCATTCCATACCTGCCTTAGCTTAAGTGATATTAGTGGCTACCCGGTGAGCCGGACAATGCACGAGCGAGACGAACGAACAGAGCAAACACAATATCCGATGTATGATGGTAGATTACACCGGCTAGTTTCAGGAGAATGCAGACATGGCTTCGTTAAATGTTGGAGAAGAATTTTGTTGCAGCGATTTTTAGTTTGATGTCTTAATTTCGATACTGTGTTGTGTAGTCGACCGATGAAGATGTAAATTTCTAGTGGGCACTAGCTTTTTTGGTGAAAATAAACAAGTTTTTTGTAGAATAACCTGATGCAATGATTACATTTAAAGTAACAATGCATACTACTAATCCTACTCTTTGTTAAAAACGGTCAGCCAATCCACATATGTCAACTAAGAAGCCAAGCAGCATTAGAACTTATTAGAACTTATGCCAAGTTAGTCCGGAGTGGTACTGCCACTGTCACCATTTCTGTAGCCAAGCACTAATGCATTGACGTTACTGTGTTCCGGTTTTAAACGTGTGGTTGCCGGTGTAATTACAAGCGCATGAGACATTATATATATCTACATGTATCATAGATACGGGTGCATACAATGCGAATTGGGTCTTTTCGTACCAAAGTAGAGGACCCAAGTCGCATTGCTTGCATGGGCAAAGGTTACCACTCATCACCAGGTGGGCCAGATGGCCCACGAGAAGATTCTCGTTTCGTAACTGGATCACATCAAAACTAAGCTAGTTCACATATTTATAAATAGCCCTGTTGTCTGAATTTTCAAACCTCCCTGGCATATTGGTTTATCAGTTGATGTTATTACCCCTCACGGATTTTCCCAGAAGGGTTACGAAGAATCATACTGGATTATTTCACTAACGACTTAGTTTTAGTCACCACCTCCCATATAATCACAGACGGTGAGGATTTATCATGAAAACTACGAAAAACTTCAGTAATAATTCAGAAATAAATACATAGCTGAATATATATTATACCGACATTCTATATAATAAGATTCTATTTTCTTACTTACCTTCTAAGATTACACACGTTCTCGAGAAAATCCTTCGCAAATCCGATGTGAGCATCGCGATAACAACAGCATCACGTGCGAAATTACCTTTCGACGTTCAAATTATTAGTTCAAGTTTCTTCATCGCACATCGTGGAAAATCTTTGAGGTGCCACACGAGTGACTTTTAATAAACCCAACTGACAGACAGATATTGATTAAAACAAGTTATCACCTCCTAATGTCCTTTTTGACATCATCAAAGAAGTGTCATGTGATGTGACTTCACCGTTTGGACAGTTGAGTGATAATCAAGATAATCAAGATTTTCGCAAAGCGCTTTTTGATTAAACCTTCTCTCACACTTCTGCAACTAGGATTACAAGCTGAATGCAGTGCAAATACGCAAGAACGGAGAATATAATAAATGTTTTCCCAGTCGGGAATTGACTCGGACGCTTGGCTTTGCAGGTAGGATTACAATCCTGAAACGTTAGGATAGCCTTAATTTTCGATGTCATTTTCAAACTTTTGCAGTTAAGAATACTTTGTTTGATAGTGGAATTAGGAGCGTGCTCCACCATTACGATCACGTATCACAAAGTCATAATCTCAGGCAATTTTCCTAATGTCTCTTATTTGTTCGACAAGCAGCACCATTTGCTCACTTACTCAAACCGTTTCCGTACTTTGATTAAGTGACCAAATATATGTTCTTAAATGGTTTACTGATAAAATAAAATTATCTTCCTGATTCCCGAAGTCAGTATAGTTTACACATAATTAATTATGTTAAAATATTTGGTCCATTGACTAAATTAAAATATTTGCTAATAAAAGATTAGGCACTATTTAGGCACATGCAGCTTTTTTGTTCCGTCAGTAATTTTTAAATAACGCGAAATGCATGTTAATAAATTAATAGTTATATACCTATGTTATATGTATAATTATTCGTAATACAAGTATATCTATGACTATCCTGACCTCCGATAAAATTGTATTTTTTTATTATCTTTTTAATATGACTATTCAACTACCAACATTATAAAACCTCAATGTTCTCTATGTTCTTTACAAAATATCCCCAAGAAAATCGAGATAAAGGTATCAAATTAATTTTTGACAAAGCTTTGCAAATATTCTCGAGTTTTTCTTTTGTAGCACATTACAATGAAGATTCGTTTTGAAATTCGACTATATCGCTCTAAGCCACACTGGGGGGAAATATAATGATTTATTTATGTCAATGGGCTATTTTGTACCGTTGTTTTCCTTCGCAAATTGGTTATTGTACGAATAAAGTTCTTTTATTACGGGATTGTTAGTAAAACGAGAAGGTAGGTATTTTTTCAATTACCCCTGCTTTAGATAATAAAAGAATTATAGGCTAATTTGGGAGTTTTTATGTGAGACATTTCTGTCAAAATTTTCCCGGATACTTACCGAGAACAATGTTTTTAAACAATGGAAAGCTGAAATGAAAAATATTAAGCTGGATATAGTGTAGGCAAAAGCTTTCAAAATTGTATTGAATTACGAAAATAATCCTGTATGATAAAGTATAATAAAGATATAGTGTAACATTATTTATTTCTTTTTCTTCTTCATATTTACTTCATGTTACTTCTGGTAATCTGTGGAAGTGTGTGTATTTAATTATATGACTTTATAATTATTTTTAATATCTCATTATTACATGATGTACTGACCCCGAGTTGAGAGCGTGGTGTCCCAGTGATAGCAGCCTCGAGTTTGAATCTGGAGGTCACTGGTTCAAATCCGACATGCATCCGAGTTTATCTTTTGACAGATTTATGAGCGCAATACATTTGTGTTCTCAAAAATGGTGAAGGAAAACATCGTGACGAAACCGATATGTCCTAGAACCAAAAATTCGAAGATTGTGTCAAGTGTACGAAAGAAGTCTCTTCGAGGAGCGCTTGAAATCTTTTCACCGCACTGGTTGGAACCAGTGACTTGACCAAGTAGTAGTAGTAGTAGTAGTACATGACTTTGGTTGGAATAGGTAATCGCTGAAACTCAGAGGTCACAAGTTCGAATACCATACCGAGCACGTTTGCTTGATATTTACGAGTAATTTCAGTTTTGTTTGAGTCTTTTGCATTCAAGCGTGTACTTGGTTTATTTTTATTTATTTATTTAATCTTAATGATAATTATGAAAATACTGAATATACATTAATGTATTGAGTTTCTTAATTATTTTATTAATTAATCTTAAATATTTATAAGAAAGAATTAGTGTCAAGAACTGCCTTCATAACTACACACTAAAAACAGTGGAACTCGATTCATAAAAACCTCATCATGTTTTTTACAGCAAGCGCCGGTATTTTCTTAATACAAAGACAATTCCAGCGTCTAGACCTTGCCATGTGTGAAATAACCTGGTGAATGCTACATCCACTAATAAACCTTAAACGTAGGGCGTAAAACTAATAGTACCGTCACTTTGTCGTAAACTGTGTTGCAACGGAGAAAGAGGCTGGGCTTGTGCCCTTTGACGTACGAGTTTTAAAATAACGACACACGTGATTTCTAAACACATACAGCATTTAAAATTTACTAATGACTAATACTGCGCCTGTTTCCCGGAGGGGATGGCAGTGATCACGGTTTTCCACCTGCTACGGTCGTGACATACCTCCTTAGCTACATCTAGTCTCATCACATTCGTCATATATGTTCGTCGGTTTAGGGTACCCTTGATCTGGCTTTTTTCCAAAACGTCCACCGATTTGGTCTTAGTCGATACGCCGAAGTCTTCCTCAATTTTTTCACTCGAAACAGTGTGGTGAAGTTATGAAAGGGCGCCTTAAAGACATTGCTTTGGTGGACTTGACACATACCTTAAAATTTTTGGTTCTAGGTCTTGAAGTTTTCCTCAAGATGTTTTCTTCACCCGTAGGTATATATTCTTCATCGTATTTTAAACGTAAATTATTTTCTTATTACAAATTTTTTGGTACAATGGAAACACTCAAGTGGTTTTCCAATGAATCCTGAACTACTAAAAGCGAAGCCGCAAGACTAATTATTCGACTTTTACTTTTACGAGTCGTAAAGTGTACTTGCTAAAAACTTTTGAGTATTTACTAGTGTCCTCAAAATATATACAGGGTGTAATAAGATCACTCGTAAGTACATAAATAATAAGAATACAAATACAAAGAAAATACAAAGAAACATATAATAATATGAAACAAAGTCCCCCCCACTGCGTCTGCCTGTCTGTTGGACCGCGATTAATTCAAAAACTAATGAAAGGATTTTCATTCATTTTTCACTAATGGACGGAGTGAGAGATATTGAGTGGTCCTTCGGAGTTATGTTGAAGATGTCGGAAAAAAACATGCTAACTGATTGCTTTACTGGCATGCGCCGCTGCGTAAACTAACAGATTAATATATCCTTATCAAAATAATTCCTTATTCAATTAAATTAGACCACAGTTTTCTTTTTTTAAGGCGTATATGCCCTACTACCCAGCCACTACCAAGCCAGTGTGGATCCACAGTTTCCGGAACACAGTAACGCGAACGCATTACTGCTTGGCTGCTGAAATGGGTTTTTTGGCAGTACTTCCCCGGACAATCTTAGTTCTGCTGCTTCTAAGAGGCGAATGTTTAGATGATAGAAATCTTTTATTGCTTAAATTTCATTGGATGGAACCAGCAAGAGAATGGAGTCATGCAAACGACTTACGCTTACTCGTTATGTTCGACTTATTGTTAAGCGGATATTAAAAGTTCGCGGCGTCACGTCGCCGTCGTTCCCATCAATTACTAGCCAAGCCAATAAAACTAGAAGCTGACGGTAATGCAATGATTTCTAAGAAACTTTAGCCGCAAAATTTTGTTTAACAATTTGTGTTTCTTAATGTAGTACTTTGATACAAGAAAATGGAAGTTCTGCGCTAAGGATAGTGCCCTAATATTTCTGTTGTTAAGTTGCGGGACAAAATTTTCAAGTTTCTCGCAAAACGCATTTTCGCTCCAAATTCAGTTAGTCAACAAAGTTTTGTTGTGTGATTTAGAATTTTAAAAAGTCCTGCCCGACAACGAATATAGCCGGCAAAATGCTAATGTTTGATATTTTTCTTTTTAGCGCGTAGCGGTACGAATGGGCTCAGTTGGTTCAGACACACCTTTTTTCTGTCCCCGCCCAGGTCAGTGCGGGGTGAAAAATTTTTAGAGTTCCGTATATTTAATCGTTAATTTTATTATAAAATGTAAGTTATATTCGCGTTTTAAGGCACGCAGTGGACACATAGTGGTGTCTAAGTTCCTAAATTGTTAAAAAGATCATGCTTGCTAATAGAAAGAAACCATACCTTGAATGGATTCTTGTCTATTCTTGGACCATGGAGGGTAGGATAGGGTCGGAGCAGACAGTAAGTTAGGCTATTTTTAGTGAGGTTAATTCACAAATTGATAGTAAATAATAAACCACGTCGCTACTAAGTTAGTCACAAACAATTCAACGCGGCCAAAGCCACGGTTAAAGCTAGTTTGAACATTCATTGTATATGCTAGCTAGCATCGGTCCAGTTATTTCTGAGATTATCCGAAGCAAACATACAGTCAAATTTTTTTTAGTTCTTTTTGTATTTTTTTTTTTATATGTACAGTTTATATTTTCATATGAATTTAGTAAAAAGCTGTTTTTTTTCGACATTACAAATAGACAATTAACTTTATGTATTTCATAGATTATACGCAATTTATTTCAAAGTAAATATTTCATGCGGAACCCATTTCAATCTGCATATACAATACATCTACAGTATTGTCTAGAAAATATGCAGCAAATTTTTAGCCTTCATCGTTTTAAATTCCATCAAAGGGAGTGGTGTTTGGATCCCTTTTTGAAATTTAGTTGCGCATAGGCTCAGTACAAACTTAGGTTGGTGATTTTGAAAGCTCGCGTCCGAAAAATAGCGTACAGTTAAGCTAAACAGGATGTCACTACGCTACCCTCAGAATTATCGGGTTTATCTTAACAGATTGGCAAGGTAATGTGACGTTTTGGACGGACGTCACCGGGGTAACTGCTCTTCTTTCGAGTGCTTTTGTAGTGGTTACCTACTTAGAGAGCCTACTACCTACTACCTAGAGAGCCTACTACAAGAGAGTACATCTACCCTTTACAGTTTTAGAGTAACTGCTTTGAAAATTCTAGTTGCCTATATCGCAGGTGTGTCATTCAACGACGGTTAATTAAACATTAAACCATCTTAAACCATCAGCGAGTTGTAAATAAATAACTTCCTATGTTGTTTGAACGTTCGTTGGGCAATTGCGATTGTCTTGTTACTGCGCAGTTCCGTTTAATTACTTTGATAGTGACTTCATGGATATTTATAATTTACGCCTTGTGCTAAAGTGGTGTAATGAAATGATTTGTATGACGATGGTGTAAGATCTACCCTCTACTGGATGCAATGATAGTAAGTATTGTATTCATTTAGGTACGGCGAGACTACGCCCTCCTGAGTTCTGAAAAATTCAGAGGCACAGTGACACACAGTGCGTAAAAAAGTGTAATTTTTTGTCTATTTGAGTCTTTTTCTTCTTCTTTTTGTCTAGTGTGTTTATGTTCGTTGGCAAATAAAATGTTAATTTAGGTTTTTTTTTTTGCTATTGATAGCATAGGTTGAGTTAACTGGCCATGTAGTTGATAGTGGCGCCACCGCGCTGCTATTTTATTTCATAAGTCTTACATTCTTTCTAATTTTTGTGTTTATTTTTTAACCGTCCATTGTAAAGTTAACCTTAATTTAATCTTACCATAAGATCAAAAAAAGAAAGCAGAGACTTAGTAATGAGACGCTTAAGTGTCATAACTTTTTATTAATAAGGTTCTCTAGCTTTTTCATGTACTTGAATGTGAAAAGGTACTATCAGGAGCATTATTTTATAAGGACCGTATCTAGTGGTACCTACTTTTTATTTTCTTAAGCATAAGTTGTGTGCAGATGGCGCGACTACGGCTAATGATACCAGTGTTGCCAGTAAATAATTTTTATGACCGCCGAGACGAGCCGCGCCGAGATTGTTGCCACTATTTATAATAATAATGCTTATGTTGTGTCGAGTATTTTATTTGGTAGACTGTGTTACCATTAGCAAAGAAATGTTGCTGCGGTATCGCTATCTTGATGTTAAGTTTAGAAATTGTTGACTTAAATAGAGAATTTAAAAATTTTGCAACGCTATGTAATGTTTGATTACAGTCTAGTTATATAATTATATCATATCTAATTATAGTATTTGAATACTCTGAACAAAATATTGTCTGTGGCCGGTAAATTTGAGGTTTATATAACCGATTTTTTTTCTCACCAACGGCAGTCCTCATAAAACACGCTATGTTAGGATTACCTATTTATTCAATACAAAACACTATTTACGGTAATATTTTCAAGTTTTCAGTAAATTTCAGTAGTGAATGTATTTATTGTATTCATAAAATGTTCTGGAGTTCTGCTATGTCGGCTTTCTCATTGACTGAGATAATTACAAATATATTTATAAAAACTGCCCTCTACCGGGCTAACAGTCTGAAGATAAACAGCGTTAGTTTTTTCATATACATGTTCAGACCATTCTAGTTTAAATTTGTGCGTTGTCTAGTCGGCTCTTTTTTCAGCTTGAAGTGATATTTCATGTAATTTCCGCCATCCCTGAAATTTTTATTTTATAGGTACCTACACTTACCTATAAAGTTGGAAACCCAGGCACTTGTAAATAAACCTTCAAGTAATAAAATAAAATATCCACCATTACACTATTTCTTCCAACAGATTAAGCGTTTCGCTTCTCCAAGTATTCCTCGTAAAACACTACAGTAAAATAAAACCAAATCACTCACAAAATACGCACAATTTCATTTCGAAAACGTGGGTCAATCTCCAAGTAGGAGCAGGGCATTCATGGATCATGCAGAGTAATAAAAAAGTAAAGGCAAAACAAATATTCGCGCGTAAATTTTACTACATATTTGAAAACTAGCCGGAGCCCGCAACTTCATCTGCGTAGAATTAGTACTTTGAGTCAATTAAAATCATATCCTAATTAACTTGATTGGTAAAAACGTAGAAATATTCGATCTCTCTTTACTAAAATATAATAATGATGAGTTCTAATTATGATTGATTCCCCTTAAAAATTCCATCCCCTATTTAATTCCCATCAAGTTTTATTTTCGCATAATGTAGCCTATATCCTTCTCTAAGGTAGATCTATACCAAAATTAATACACAGTATACACCACTCTTAGCTGACTATGTCAATATGTTCTATATTTTGTATCATAACTCCGAGGGTCATATCATGGTAATTTTAATTATCATTAAACTTTATCACTTGGGACTAGACAGACTAAGACACAGCTGCTCTCAGTTTAATAACTCATTTTATGGCTTTTCTGTCGTCTAGGCACCTATAATAGATACCTAAGACTTGTACGTGCCAACAGCTTTGCTTGCTTTGTTTAATCTAATTTTGTTATCTTAATATATAGCACCTCCATTCGCATAACGTTACAAGTCACGTTTTATCTGATAGTAGAACTTCATACAAATCAATTTTGCAGTTATACAATTTACCTTCAAAATTTATGCAATTATTATGATTATTATGCGGTAAAAAGGTAATATATATGTCACGTATATATATTATATCTGTATATTAATGAACTAAAGCACGACAAATTTATTAAAAAGTTATTTCTACCTCAATTTATAAAGTGTATAGTAAAATTGTAGATTATAGTAATATTTTATTTTGTTTTCCAAATCAATTATCTTTATACAACGGCTACGTATAACGGTTTGCAGATGAGGTTTCATCAACAATATGTAATTTAAATATTTAAGCAACCATATTCTTTGAATTTATCTATTTGCAACTAAAATATTTAAATTGAATAATGAATTCCCACATGCGGACTGAAAAACAGGCATCGCCTTATATACACACAAAGCTTAGGACGATAGAGGACTTTGCCTTTTATGAATTCTATACAGAATGTATACGTATTTCAATATTTATTAAGCTGCTAAGCCATATTACACCTGTAATGAGATCGGGCATTTTCATAAAATTGAGAGAAAAACCAATTCGGCAATTTTATTAGTCTAATAAAAGTGAAAAAAAAAGATAATATCTATGCTTCGAGATGCTTTTCTCGAGTTATTTTATTCGTAATCATGAAACTATCGTATGATTCGTGATCTATGCAAATAAATGTTATAGAAGTATCAGTTTATAATTACAAAATAATAGCTTTTTTAAATGCAAATGAAATGAATAGTTTCTATCCAGCGAGGCAATGTCGCCGTGCTTTGGGCACTATTCCACCTCGTTGTTAAGTAGATCAGTTGGGCTATCTATAGATCGTTTGAAACGGTTTAATATTTATTCCAAATGGTAGTTTCTTTACATTTCGCGAACATGATATACATATTTCTTTGTTAATTGTGGAATGCAATTTGTTTTCAAACAATAATTTGAGATCGTGCACTTCTCGAAAGTGATCTCGAACTAAACACAATCAAAACTTTCCTGGAACGATGAAAATGTAATTAAAACAAGTTACATGTCTCGTCGCGACCATAAGGGTGTGTACACAATGAATGCAATAAGACGACCGTTATGGTCCTTAGCAGCAATAATGCTTGCAATACCAACAATTCCAACTATGTAATTACTGTATAAGAGCCCTAAGCGCCCACAACCAACTAATGCCAGCGTAGTTAAACAAGAAGTAGAACTAAGTATACTATCAGTCACCTGCTTCCCATAGTACAAGCTAAGCTTATTTTGGGACTAGATGGCGTTATGAGAAATGTCCAATTTTTATTTTTTATTTAAACATAAATTACTGTCAGATTACCAGGTGTGATGGCAGTACTTCCCCGGGCGAATTTAGCACAAGTTCTACTGCTACTTTGGGTTGCTCCCTGGATAGGAAGGGTAGGGATTCAAAGGGTAATCACCTATAAACGCGAGCAACGTGAAACCCCTTAAACATATAACCTTATAGATAAATTTTAAATTTTTGTCTCCTTATATTCACCTTTTTCTTCTCGATGATTATGCGTCCCTATTACACTGCCGTAGGTAAGAGTAGGCCAAAAAGGGGCCTTTTACAAACCTAACTAGTGGTTACCACTCAACATCAGATGGGCCATCTGCTCGTTCCGTAACATATGCAATAACAATAAAAAAGTTTGCTCATAATCAACTAGTCCATAAATCAACCAGTTACCCTTGAACCCGTCACTCAAGAATGGTTCACGTCAGTGAACCGTAACTTTATGACATTGTGATTAGCACCTTCGGAACAATTGTTTTATGGGGGATATATAACTGAGAACGTTTCAGAATTACCATATATTTTACATCGGTGTTTTTTTCTTTTATAAATGGCTATTCAATTTTTGTTTTTTAGGGTTCTGTACGCAAAGACCGGGACCCTATAACTGCCGACACCGACCGTCTAACTGTACTGTACCTACAAGCGCCATGCGTCTGACTGTCTTTTTTTATAAGGCTGAAGCTTTTGAAATGTAACAGGTAGCGAATTGAAATTTTCTAAATTTGCGGTATTTTAGCGAATATTCTGACATATTAATCCAATTGAGTCTAAAAACGCTTAAAACACCTTCAACGTTATGTCTTTCAGTTACTATCGAAGTTTAAATTAAAGTTTTTTAGTTGCTAAAGTTTCGTATATTGTTGTTGTCAATAATTAGGTTTTCATAATAAATATAAGAAAAAGTAAATATAATATAGTGAAAAGAAACGTGATATTTCAGCGTTGTTCATTTTTATCTACAGTACCTAAAAGCGTCAAACTTAGCTTAATAAACAGCACAGAGCATAATAACGTACTCTCAACAATTATGAGGGAATCGAATTAGCGCGTCTACAACTCACGACTGACCTCAAACCACTAGGAGACTGAGGTCATAAGCCTTCGCTTTATAACAAAACCCATTCAAGAAAATTATCCAAACTCCACTTATTGTTTTAGCCTAATATCGTTGCCTATCGCATAAACCGATGCATTTAGGCAAGGCATAATTTACTGGCTGTAATGAACACCTTTAAGCGTCTACAAAGTTTTTATCGCTCCATCCAAACGTGAGGATGGAACGCTACGACTACATAAAGTAGGTGGCATGGCACAGCACGTAACAAAACGTGAATTACTTCTCGCTTCTGTAATGTGAGAAGTTCCATATTTATTTAATTTGTTTAAATCTGATTGCATGGATATGGTAATTCTCTGAATAAACCAACGAAAACTATTATAAGGTTTTGAGGCGCATTCAATTAAAATAAGTAGCACACCCCCACTGGAACGAACCCGCGTCTTTCAATCCGAAGTTTAAAGTTCGTATCCCGGTGTACAAAGTAGTGTAAAAAATAAAAGTAATCGTTCGAAGAACCAAAAGCATTTCTGCTTAGATTGAGCTTAAGTTAGACTTATTCACTCATACCTGAATAATATTAATTTAATCATTTTGTGGCAATGATATAGGTATAGCAGGTTAAGTCAAGTTATTGTTAATATAGTTTCGTTTAGTAGTAGTTTATATGCTTTTTTTAACTCACTTTAAATTTTATGTTTTCGGTTTAATATTATTCTTGTTTTTAATGTTGCCCTCTCTGTTATATTCTTATCAATAATAAATTTTATTTATTTCTTTGTTCTATTATATGTAGATGACTAAAAAAATATACGGCCGAAACTGATGCAAATTTGAATAACCTTGATTATGGCTTAGCAAGTGACAAATGTGGCAAAATTCGTTGAAAAGGGTGTTTTAATAAAGAATATGGATGAATAGTTTTACGTCATCAGATCGATTTCGATTTGGATCAAGTCCATTTTTTCTTCAAAGTTAGTCACAATAAAACCATCGCAATCATCTAGAGTACTACAACAAGATATAGATTTCAGAGGCGATTTAGTTTTACACGATATTTTATATATATATCTCTGAATCAATTTTTAAGGGTCTTCTTTCTCCAACGAAATAAAAAGGAATGTTCAAGTCCCTTCAGAACTTTATTTTTAAACTACAAAAAGGGGATATCTTATGAAGAATCGGTTGTGAAACTGTAATACCTAGGTAATATAGGATCGTCTGTCTGGACATTTTCGATTCAATGATGGAGGTTGTTTGAAAAGAACTAATTCCAACTGTGAGTTGATCCTCTTTGCGGGGGATGCACTTAAGGTAGGCCTCAGGTCAATTACATTTTGATAAACTAATTGATAATTTCAGACCAGTGTTCCATATCGTACTCGCAGATGATATTAAAATAATTTAGCTTGTTCTTTAAGTAGGAATACAAACTTTAAATTTAATGAGTCTTTAATTTTTTAAATAATAATCGAAACTCAATACAGGTACCTATCGAAATGGTTCAAAGAAAAATCTTTTAGCAGTCTCGACTCTCGTTGTAGATTAAAATTGGCCATTTATTATCGGTGGTTGACATTAAATCTGCCACGGTTAGAGGAAATATATCTTAGACTCCATATTAATAGACGGCACAAGGCATGGTGTTAGTTATAATAACGCCCAGAATACTACTTTTCTTAAGACTTCATATGCAAAGGTCGACTATTACTAAGGCCTATATTGGTACCGTCATATGCGAGTCTGACTCGTACTTGGCAGGTTTATATAGTATTGTGTCTTGTGAATGTGGTTTCATTTTTGATGACAAGAAATTAAATGATATGATTAAATAATTAAAACGAAGTAAATAATATCTGAATGTGATAGTGAGCTAATCTCATAGGTTTAGTGTGATTGACTCGTCCCTTAGTTCGCCCCTAGTATCGGGGCCATTAGTAAGATTGCTGGCCCATCGCATAGTAGTTAGTTTCATGCAAACTGAAGTTTAGCAGACGGCCTCTTATGCGATTGAATTTTATACGATGTCCTGTCTAGTAGAGCTTCAGTTTTAGAAAGCTTTCGACGAGTTTGTTTCTCGTTTTCTATTAACTGATTACCCATGTGTAGCCATTGTCTCGTGGTAGACTCTTTGCGGTTTTTTAAGCTATTGCATAGCTTCTATCGCGGGCCTTGAGCGTGGAGACCGAATCCAGAAATTCAGAACACCCCCCACTCCGACCGGCACAGCGGTGATACATTTTAGTTCCATCTATCGATAAATACCAGAACTTTTAATGACTTTTTGAAATATCACGCGCAATAGCTTTTAGCGCGGCAGTCTCCGAGTGCCACACGTCTTTTTTTTTTTATGTAATTTTTATAACTCATCAATCAATCATCAAAGATCAAATGGTTCACCTGACGTAGAGGCAATTTCTGCCAATAAAAAAGTGATACGCTTGGGGCTCCCCTTACTTAGGTATGGACCCAAGCCGCATCATATGTTCTCTTAATTTCAATGGCAACCACGCCTCTCATACCGAAACACAGTATGCTTTACTTTTTAGGTGTAGAAATAGGTATATACGTAGACTGGTGGGCTCATAATAGCTTCCGTAGCCATCGATTAAGAAGAAGAAGAAGAAGAAGAAGAAGGTATATAGGTATTAGTTTGACGGGAGTCACAGCTCAGTTGGTAGTTTTTTTTGGGGCTTTGGATGTTTTGTGTTGACATCTGCGACTCCGAGCTACCATGGAGTAAAATGTAGGAGTTATACTAGCTTCTGCTCGTGGCTTTGCTCGTTTTCACTGCGTAATATTAGTCACATCATCATCTCCCTATTTTTCAAAATTTCAGCCGTAATATAATATTAGTGTGATAAGTGTTTCATGTCCTAAGCTGTCTTACCTTTTGATTCCTGTGCATCGATATACAATCCATTGAAGATCAATTCCTCAATTCACAAAAACATATTCCATATGATTTAAAATCTTATTAAATGGCAGACATTTTTTTAAATTCAGTGAACACGGTAATAATATTTCACTTTTACGAGCGGCGTCTGTGTCTGCGATTCCGCCTAGGATATCGCTGTAATGGCCGTATTATCTCTCGCCATCTTTCGTGGTAAATGCTCACATGCTATTGCGATATAAGCTGTGAAATTGACATAAGGAGCTCCACACATCGAACACTACTACGGTTCATGTCACCATCTCTCGAGCCAGTGTGGTGAAGGATTAAAGTGCTCCTCAACAAGGCTCCTTTAGTATATATCGAACGGGTTGCAGGGAGGAGCTAATTTTATTTTCTATGCACGTAGGCCTTTCACTTAATTGTTAATCACAATACCTTCCAGACTTTAATGTTAAAATTACAGGCACATGAGACATTCCACCTTTACGTCTCAAAATTACGGATGCATACGATGCGACTTGGGTCTTGTTGTACCTACTAGGGGAGGACCCAAGTAGCATAGGTTATGGGCAGAGGTTACCACTTAACACCAGGTGGGCTGTCGGCTCGTTCACAGAACAACAGAAAGTTATAATTAATTGACGTACAATTTTGATAAATAAAACGTATAGCATTCATGAATAAATCGACAAAAAGCTGTCTGGAAAGTGCAATATATAATAATAATAATTTCTTTATTTCAGGCTTCTTAGTATTAAATACATTGGCCCATGTATAGATCCCCATCTTAGTAACTATACATAATATAATACTGCAACGAATGAAAGGGATTTATTTCCTTGACCGCTTCCCTAAAGCATCGGTAAATGATCCCAGCAGGCCAAAATCCAGATCAATGGTGTTGGAGATCCACTAACTAGCCAGCCCTGAAATGTTATAATTGCAACATTATACAAAAAAAAAAAAAAAAAAATTTTTTTCATACAAAGTAAGGGTACAAATAACTGTGGAAGCTCTGCCTCCTGTTTTAGTTTATAGAAACTGTGTTACAGGAATACGACATTGAAAATGTCGATATCACTCAAATTCCCCCCAGGCATAAAATCCGTACTTTTTATTCCAAACGTACTCACTATTTATTTCCAACAATATATTCCGTGCAAAATAATAAAAACCTACGCAAAGTAGTAACTAAGCGAAATAAACTTTCTCCAAAATGCGGCGCCCGTCGCGACTACGTCAATTAGAGTCTGAAGCTCCTTTTAGGGATTCTAAAAGCGTCGTAACATAAACTTTTTCAATTTTCACCTGCATTTATAGTCGCGTAAAGTGAGCACAGTAAATATTCGCTGAAGTTGACGACGACTTAGGCGCAAATGTAGCGACTTGATAAGGGCTCGTTCGGTTTAAAAGGAATGTAAACACCTCTTTAGTGGGTGAGGGACCAAATGTTGGCGACTGCTCGTCGAATTAATTGACAGTTGGGTCGAAATTCTGGGAAACTCACAATGAATCCAGAAATGTCTTTGTTGGAGGTAAATTGAACTTACTTCAGATTTCTAGAAAAATATCAACTGTTGAAAGTTATGTATGCCTTTTGTTTGTTAGATATTCCACTGAACAATTGGGCAGAGCCAAAATTAAGACGACTGCTCGTCTAATATTTACAGTTGGGACACAATTCTCAGCAATTTACAATGAATCCGGAAATGTCTTTGTTGGAGGGAAATTGGATGTCTTTGTCAGGCAATCTATACTTAATCAATTTATACTTAATAAGGTTGTTCCCTTTTTAAAGATCTTCTGCCGCTTGTTTGGTTTATCCTCATAGATCAAGTTTTTAAATTTGAAGTTGCATTCTACAAATTCCCCATGGAGGCTCTTATAGGGTTTGAACAGGCGTCAAACTTAGCGGTAAGTACGCGTGACCTTATGTATTAAATATCATTGATATTTCAAGCCATTTCTTTATGAATTCTATGGAATTAAAGTTTTTGACTTTGACTCCGACCCAAGTCATGCTTGACATATGCTTGGATGCCTAGTGTTTGCTAAGAGCCACCTATGCAAAACCAGGTGCGTACCATTCAACGTCATTAAAATTACGAGAAGCCCTGAATCATGTTTCTCACTTCGTAAAATTGTATCCTAATTATAATCTTAAATGTGATAAAAGTGAAACACAATGGGTACAATTTTAGTAAATAATATTTGTACAATTGATAGTGATAGTGCATAGGTGGCCTCTGAAAGCAAGCACAAGCAGGTTTGAAGGGTGTGGTTGCCGGTGAAATTACAGGCACGTGAGATATTCCACGGGCGCATGCGATGCGACTCGAGTCTTGTCGAACCTGCAGGATAAGACCCTAGTCGCATTGCTTGTTATGGGCAGAGGTTACCACTTAACATCAGGTGGGCCATCTGCTCGTAACTGAATCACGTAAAAAAGCCACCCCTGTTTGTGCTTTTCACAGAGCTTTCGGCGCAAGTGCACTCTGAAACAACGCAGTTTGAAATTGCGCAGCGATGGAGATTTACGATTCAGGAAGTTTATGTTCTGGGAAAACATCCATTGTAAGTTCAAACGACGGATATTACACGATACCTATAGACTAGCTAATAGACAGCCGTACTAAGTTGCGCAATAATTATTGAAAAAGCTTTCGATTAGCCTTAAATTATTTTTTATTTGAATAGTTTTAAAGCATTTTGTGTTATTTTCCTGTTATTAAATTAAACTTTGTGACACTGAAACTCCCGGTCAAATGGTAAACTGCAAATTCATTGTCCTCTCCTGTAAATTAATCAATACAAAAGCTTGATGACTAAAATAAACATAATTAAAACTTTTGGAATTAACTTTCGCCTGATTTCTTTTTTAATTTGGGCCTGACTCGCCTAATTCCGCAAGCGCGACGGGGGTTGACACACCCTCTATTTATCTGACCCTTTGTCATAAGAAAAAGGTTTTTAAAAGATTTTCTTAGATTTGTAGCAGGCAAATTACGACTTGGCAATAATTAATTACGTTTGGAATATTTAGGATTAGGACGAATTTGTGCATTTTTTTTTACATGAAATACGTTTACCTAAATTCAGCATCAATGTGGAATATTTCATGTGCCTGTATTTCAAATAACTACAAAATATTGCCAGTGTATTACTGCTTAGCGGTAGGAACACTTGTGATAGATGGCAGTAGGTAATTCATCGGAAGAACTCTGCATGAGTCCAGTAGTGAATAAAATAAAATAAAAAAATTGGTGGACATTGCACGCAACGCCATCTAGCCCCAAAGTAAGCTAAGCATAGCTTGTATCTTGGGAAACATTCTTTTTTCGTAAATATAATACATATCAACACCCAAACACACAACAAAGATCTATGTTCGTCACACGAATAACTTATCCTGGGTTGGAATCGAACCCACGACCTACAGTGCAGAAGGCAGGGGGGCAGGGGGCAGGGCACAACTGAACTGTGAGGCCAGTCAATAGTGAAATTCTATTGCTGTTAAAATTCTTAATCAACCAACTGCAAATCCACCTTATCCACTAATCTTTGTTCATGTCATCGTAAATGACAGTGATGCTTCAATAAACTAAACGCGGCGGACCTATCAAAGGCAGATGCCTACCTGTGTTTACGCCGCGGGTTCTTTACGACTCATTACTTTCGCTGACCAATGCGGACGTGACGATCAATGTGGGCAAGTAAATTAGAGAGGGGAAAGTATTGAGGAAAATATTTTAAAATAGTTCGTATCGTTTCAGAGTTAGATATCGTGGCCAATTTTTCACACAATACCTGGATTAGTTGAAGTGTGAATGCTCATGATCAGTGACGCTGCTGGGTGAATATTAGGTGGTTGACGGAAATTACTTTAATAGGAGGAGGTAGCTTCCTAGACAAGGCTTTTTAGTTTTCTGACACAGATTTATGAGGTATTTTTGAGGTTTTGAGAATACTGATAAAGACACAGCCAAGGAATTGAAAGAGCTTCGTATGAAGTACGATGTCTGATATAACTCAGTCTAGGTGGAAGAACAGAGGAAGGGTTCCAAGTGCTGGGATTCGATTACTAGTTACTAATAGTGTCAACCTGAATTGGTTTATTTATGAGCAAAAGACTAGGACTAGTATATTCTGGCTAGCGTGCTCCAGCAACAGCCGTATCTTCACTTTCTATCATCATGAGATGGCGGTCAAACGTTTGGCTATAATTCGTAATAAATACTTTATAAGAATAATTGCATTAAAAAAACAGAACTTTGCAACATACTTAGAAATAATATAAAGTAACACTTCACAACACTACGGGGGTGGAAAGTGTCGCATAATAATTTTATTGGCGGAATATAGTTGCGCGTTACGATCTTCATCAAGACAAGGCCGTATAGGGAGATTGGTAAAAGATGGGCCAAAATAGGGGCCCAAAAGATGGGCCCGAATGGGACCGTAATTTTATTGCTTGTTACGCGTCATAAACACGGCCGGTTGCGGTTTACTGATAATGGCCCTTCGACTTTTTTTTTATGTCGTGCATAAATGTTTTTAATGGATTGGTAGTGGAGGTAGTCTCTTGAGCTCATTGTCTTCTTGATTAATACATGATGCATTTGATATTGAAAACAGCCTTTGGACAGACAACAATAGTAATTACAGTATAAATAGCCAAATCCGCTTTTTGAGAAGTATTCCCCGATATGGGGCAGGCTTTATTGTATATACACGGATACTATACTACATTCGACATTGCCGAGGTGTAATACGAGTTGCCTAAAAGGTAAAAATAGAAGGTAGATATATATTTGTTACTCTTTCTTTAATATTTTATGTGCAAATTGCAAGATATTCGATGGATTTCAAAAACCAATTATTATTTACTAATCCCTTTATCCTCGGTAGACGATTTGCTTTCTTGTTTAAGCACGTTCTGGTATGTCATGATGTGTTTTGCTTGTAAATATCAGGTCAACCACTTGGAAATAACACTTCAACGCCCCTCGAGCCCCTTGCGGTCTGAAGCCGCGACACTTTAGGTCCTTTGGGATGCGACCAATGAAACACTGCGTCATAGCCGGACGAATACATGTAATCAACGTTCATTAATAAGAACGTCTTCTGAAAACATGATTCTAAATTACAAAGTTCAATTGCAGAGCTCAAAAAGTTTGATCGTTGATAATGGATTCGTGTCTTATAAACTTCACAACTAAAGAAGCTATTCACTTACTTTCACGCAAGAATTACGTTATAGAGTTACCACTTCATCCGATGAAATAACAAAAGGAACGCTTAGTTCAGATCGCTTAAAATAACAAAGTAAATAGAAAAAGCACGATCCAATCAAGTGAGTAAACAATGAATGACGGACCAAGTTGAGAGAGGTGTAGGTGTCATTCTAAAAGCTGGGAGTTAGACTGAAACATTGTGGTGATTTTAGGCACTTATTATATTTTTTTTAAATAGGGGGGCTGAGAGGTATCTGACCCTAGACAGGCCCTATATCAAAATTGGTTGAGGGGGGGGCAAATAAAGGGTTACATTTTACACAAAAGAAAAAAGTGGAGACATTGCTAAAACATATTCGTCATGTATGAAAATTAATCCGGATATTGTACGACACGATATGATTCTTGGGAAGTACGGCTCTTAGGCCTGTGAGGTTGTGGACAACATTTTACAAATTATGGGTTACACACGTCCGGGGCCCCTGAAGCTCCGGGGCCCCATGTACGGCTGAAACGGCGGTAGGTACCTTCACGTGGCCCCTGGGTGGTACCAATTGGATGATATACTGGTGGAAGGCATTAGCCGGGCCTAGTGACTACCCGCTGGACTGGACAAAACCGAGCCGCCAAGCGATTTTTCGTGTTCCGGCGCGATGTCTGGTGACGCCGCGCCGTTTCGGAAGGCGGGTCGCAACAGTAGCGTCGTTCCGAGAGGACAGTGGTAGGTTACTTCCAGGCAAGTATGCTACGTCGTAGACCGCATCGTCACCTAACATCAGGTGAGATTGCAGACAATCTATAGAAATAAATAAAGTTGGAGTGCCTGTTTGTAATATTAAAATAACCGTTTTTTTACTAAGTGCATGTGGATGTATACACGATACATATCCCAAAACAACATTTTTAAAATTGTTGTTTGTCTGACTGTTTGTTTGTTCCGGCTAATCTCTGAAACGGCTGGACCGATTTTTACGGGTCCTTTACTGGCAGATAGCTGATGTAACAAGGAGTAACTAAGGCTACTTTTCCGAGGAGTAAAATAGGGGTTCGTGATAAAACCGAATTCCACGCGGACGAAGTCGCGGGCAACAACTACACAGAAATTAAAAAAAAAACGCTATATTACCTGCGTGTCGCAACGTCGCACAAGCGCCTAAAGCGGACCGTATTGTAATCCTATGTAAGCACACGAAACCGATAAAATGTTTATGTTCTGTATTAGTTTGGATAGTATAACACCCTTGAGGTCGCCACCGTTGCCAATGCCCAGTTTTATTACTGGGCGCTTTATGATTCTTAAATTTCTATCAACTTTTTATTTGGGTCGGTTGTAAAACAACCCTTGCGTATTTTTGGGGTTTCGATAAGGAGACCAGGAGAGACGATGGCGTCCATACGTCTATTAATACTTCAGGGTAGTTATTCCTAGAAACTACGAGTGTAGTCTACGACTAGTTAAAATTTGGCACAATTATTTTCTATGAAGTTTCTTCGTAATTCCAAAGAAGAACCAATCTTGGCCCTCTTTTAGGGGTTTCTTGTCTGTCCAAGCAATTTCTTTATGAATTCTAAAGAAGTGTAGTTTTTAACTTTGGCTTTGTGACTGTAGGGGTATTTCTACTAGTTATGTCTTTATTTCATGAGTGCCATAGTATGAAAGAAAAAATAGTCGGTAACTTTTTATACACACTTGGTTGACTAAGTATAAGGTTAGATCCACTATACTATTGTGCATTATTGACTGACTGCCCTCATAGCTCAGTTGCTGCCTTCTGCGCTGTAGGTCGTGGGTTCGATTCACACCCAGGACTAACATTTGTGTGACGATTATAGTCTGTTTTTTATCACATTTTTTTTATCACATTGTGTGTCTGGGTGTTAATATTTATCATATAATGTATTGACAAAAAGTATATAAGTATTATATCAGTCGTCTGGATCGCATGATACAAGCTATGCTTAGCTTACTCTGGGGCTAGATGCCGCTGTGTGAAATGTCCACCAATATTTATTTATATTTCCCTATATGTATGCACTTGTAAAGTTGTTATATCTACTACACTCATTTTGTTATATCACCAGATAGTAGCTACAATAAAATATGTTAATCCGTTCAAAGGGTTGTAATACACAGAGATCTTCAAGCTTCTACCTAACGTTGTTAGTATTCGCAAAAGCTCCTCAATATTTATTAACCATCAGTAAGCTTAGTTACACATTACTGAGACGGAGTGCTTCCGATAAGCGTTGGGTCGGGTCGTCTCGCCGATTTATGGGGAAAAGACGAGACTATTATTAGCAAAGTGAAGATCAACCCAGAAATTTGTAATTTTAATAATACTCTCAGTATTATAAAAACAAAGAGAAATCAAATCGCATCGCATTCCGTTTTTTACACTGATATCACCGACCGACGCCTAACTTAAACAGACATTGCAAGTGTCTACATAATGAGCAGTAGAACCAACAGTAGGTCTATGTGCACTGTTTCTCTGTGGTTAGTATAAGATGTGGATTTTTGGGGACTTTCTGTTATTAGGTAGGTATAATTAGATAAGGTATAAAACTATTTGCCGCGTCTAAATTACCTATAACGATATGTACCATATATAATAAAATTATGTTCAAAACTTAACAAATCCTTTTTAAATAAAACATTTATCCTAGCTAGTCGTCATTGATGTTTCGTATCTTTTTTGGAGTTAGGTTATTGCTAGAAGGAACTATCTGGAATCAATATTCAGATTGACATTGGCATAGAAGCTTTTATAAAGTGCACTTAGCGTCATAATTTAATGAACTACGCAGCATTCAAACATTAGTGAAGATATAAATCAGCAGGAAAAGCTATTTCACGTTTGCTCAGCCACTTCCATCAGGAGTATTATTTACAGTGATACAAACTCATATTATTATGTATATATTTCTTTGACGTTTTGTATTTTGATCGTGCAACATTGAGATTTTTTATGTGATATAGTTACGGAACGAAGTCCGTATCGAAGGTCCACCTGGTGTTAAGTGGTAACCGCTGCCCATAACAACCGATGCAACTTGGGTCCTCCCCTACAAGGTACGACAAGTCCAAGTGGCATCGTATGCGCCCGTAACTCTGAGACATGTTGGTGGAATGTCTCATGTGCCTGTAATTCACCAGCAACCACACCTTTTAAGCCTACACAGTAAAGCGAATGCGTTACTGATAGGCAGTAGAAATAAGCATGGTGGCAGTACTTCCCCGGACGAACTTGGCGTGAGTTCTACTGCTTTTGAAGATGTGTACCTTAATTCCTAGGTATGCAAAGCCTGACAATAGGTACAATATAGACATATTTAAATTAAGAATTCCTAGTGAACTATTATATCACATGACCCCGAGTTTAAGTACGGTCGCTGGTTCAAACCCCGTCGTGCATCAATGAGATTTTCGCTTAAATAATTTGTGCGCACTACCATGTTCTCAAAACGTTGATGGAAAACATCGTGAGGAAACCGACGTGTCCTAGAACCCAAAATTCGAAGACATGTATCAAGTGCACGAAAGGAGCCTCCTTGAGGCGCACTTAAATCCTTGAAACACACTAGTGGGCGAGAACCAGTCGCTCGACAAATAGTATTACCAAAGTACCAAACTGGCAAAATATGAACTAAGTTTTCATGTTGCATTATTTTAGGTAGATACTTATTTCTAGTATAAATAAATGAAAAGGTAATTCAATAAAACACTGGGTTATCTTTTTAGGTTTTTTTATTATTTTTATAAAGGTTTCATCGTATTTATTATAGGTATAATGTCATTTGAAATATTCCATTGCTAAATTAGCTTTCCGAATAATGTGTAGTAGGCGATTACGTATAACTAAAATGGTAATAAAAACATGAATGATTAAACGAAAATCTAAAATAACTTAAAATATCACCGAAGTAGTAAATTAGTAAAGAATAACATGAAAAAAAATTATGTTTATTTACTGTGCATTAACTAAAAGTTGGGTAGATGATTATAAAATTAAACTAACTTAAATTAAAAGCTGCTTAAATTAATTTGTAATCAATCGTACCTGGTGGGGCACTGTAGATAATAATATTTATCTACATATTTACGATTGTACCTACATTATTATGAAGGGGCGCGACTCACGTGACTGTTGCACGGGGTGTCAAATAATATTTATTGACACTATTATATGCTGACATAATGAAATAGAGAGGCTTTTTTAACAACACTTCGACATATACCCATAGAATATTAATATAAATAGGCAAGCTAAATCTTACATATTTTTGTCTATATCGCGTTACTACCCACGGTTGCGTGGATAGATATACGAATTAAACAACTGACGTAAATTGTTTCATAAGTCGCACCCCTAGGTACTGGACAGGCGGAGAGCCAAGATTGCCAATAGACATCACAATGTTCGGGACATTACGGCTAAGCTAATCACCAGAGCGGGCCGACGCCGACGCGGTGCAGCCTCACGGCAAACCCCGAACAACTCTAAATAAATTTCCATTCAATAACAGTCAAACAAAATTGGACTAAACAACAAGGAATTTGTACTTTGGGGATGTGATATACAGAGAAACGACTAGGTCCTCATCAAATGAATATAAAATACTCAATAAACATCGTCATATAATATAAGAAATATAAAACGTAACATAATGGGAATACTAGACAATAATATAAATTCTGCTAAATAACTGAAATAATTCAGGGTGTCTGTCGACGCTGGTACGGGCCGCGTCGGAATGCGCCGGTGCGGGCCCGTCCGACACAAACCAAACATTACCTAACAATATAATTAATCAAATACAATTAAAAAACTTCGCTAAGAATTTGTACCGAAATGTATATAGCGTCGTCAAATGATATGCTTGCGAACAGTTAACACTTTGGGTATGATCACGATTTGCGTCCGCCCGTCGCCCATCCAAACGTATCCACCTGACTACACATTCAGTGTCGGCTGCATGTTCCGTAGTATAGCACTGTATGTACTGCGTTATCGATATCATATTAAACGTCACAACATCAAGCTGGTATAAAAAACACTAAGCGTACTAAATCTACTACCTGCGAAAACTCTTTAAAAGAGTGACTTAAACACTACGTTCGTAAATTAACATGAAGCCCGACTCTACGCCGTGGCTTTAAGGGTTCGTATAAAATATAACATATTTTTTTTCGCCTCTCGAGTTTCATTACAATTTTCTCAAACAACGTACAATCTAGACTCGCTTTACCAACACTATCATAGACAATACATAGCTCACAAATCCTTACAAAAATTAATAAGCTTTATTAATATTTATTTTATCGTAAAAATGGATCTTTCATATCAAAATAATCTTATAGTTTATTTGTGCCAATTCCTTACGCATCGACTTCGAATGTACAAAAATATACGTTGAAACGTATACACAATTTCAATAATATCATATCAATGGTACAAAAGTGGTTTTAATATCGAATTTTCAAAACGATTCTTATTTATTAAATTCAAGCACTTATGTTTACTTAAAAATTATGTTGGCGTTTCCATCTGAGCTTCCTACCCTAGCCACCTTCCTCGAATCTATTCCCAAAAATTGTAAGTAAACAAGAGATCATAGAAAAACGCTTAAATGACCACACTCAATATAAATAAGTGGATGCCGGCGGAGACAGCGTATCCACATAAGATAATGTTAAAATATAGAGATACACAAACATTCGTTCACACGTACAGTACAATTAATATTATACGAAAATTGTTATTGTTGGGAGCTAAGTTATGACCTGTGATTTCGAATAGAGCGACAAGCACGACAGCGATGCATAACATTTAACTTGTCAAAAATATATGCATATATATTTCATAATGCACGATTACTGATCATTTTGTTGTACGGTACGCTTCGAACGTCCTATATAAACACACGAGTAATACAAAATATTCAATTCAATAGAAAATGCACAGAATAATTACTTACTACAATTACGACCGTTAAATATGAACGTTTAAATTCAAGAAGGAATCTTACACACACGACGACTTAATTAGTAAATTCAATGGAAACATTTTGAATAACGGTCAGATTCCTTCTTAATATTCGACGAACAATCAGTCCTATAACTATTATCGCTGTGATACACGTACGAGATCTCGTCTCGGATCTTACAAAAATACTACAAACTACGATTCAGTAAAAAAGTATATTACTCGACGTTTAATTTACGCATTACATTATGTCATATAAGTAATAGAAAAACGTTATCGCTAATTACTTGTTACGAAAGTACAAAAGTTTTAATGTTATTACAAAATTATGACAGTCATACCCTGATGCACCCCGCCCGCGCCTTCCCCATGTAGTACGGACCCCTACAATCTAATTGAAACTCAATCACTTATTATCATTACAATTCGTCGGATATCACCAATATTTAATTTTCGCTTCCAAAATTCATTGGCTTTACGTCGGTTGCTAAGCTATCGATGCATTACGGTGAACCAGATACGCCCCACGCTCCTGTCAGGAGGGGGCTCAGTTAAATGGTTCGCCGATGCATGTTGACCCTCAGGGTGGCAAGTTGTGACGGCGTCTGTATTAGTATCACGTTTGGTCGTCCCATTTGTTACTATCTATAATACTTATGAAAATTCAGTCCGTCAACTACAGAACTATCGTTATTCTTGCAAATTTCATAACATAGATATATCAACTTATTTCAATGGACCAGTTTATAATTAGATGTTACCATTTGAAATGAAAGAGAATACTTAGCAACTAACAAATGGGACGCGAAGACTACCACTAGGTAAACTACGTGTAATAAAAAACGTTACGAACTACATTAGTGTACAAAACATCGAGTATCAAAATATTATAAAAAACTTTTTTTTCACTAACCAATAACAGCCGTATACTAGAATCAGCCAATGCGTTTTGTGTACTTGAGCTTCGAACGCCGCGCGCCGGGTAGAATGGGGTGAATGTCACATGTATGTTGCCTGTCTTTTGTTTCAACTCCACAAAGTCGATGATGTTAATTATACATCAAAGTTATGCATTAAACTTAATTATGATGATGAAAAAATTACTTAGTAAAGAGATTTGGCGTTGAAAAAGACAGACGTCAAAATTTATGTATCATTTATGTTTATTCTTAATATGAAGAGCGCGTATGCACACTTCCTATGACCAGAATGCACACGATATTAATATAGGTACTCGTTTAAGAGCACATCATATCAATAATGTAAATATTATGAAAAACTTAATGTTAAGTGTGACCATACATACATCTCATTCGCTCTATTCAAAGGAATCCTAATATCCTAAAAACACTAAGATGGAAATAAGATTATAGAATATATTATCGTAACCTATATAAAAGCGAGACATAATACATACAGAAAATATATTACCATGCCGATTTTGTTAACACCGCTTCTAAAGTTAAGAAATCTAGTTTTCATTATGATATATTTAAGAATTAAAGTTACAATACGAAAGTTAAAGAAATAGTTTTCAATAAGTAACAATTTTAGCATCTAATCCAACAAACTAAGAAATGAATCTTCTACATAATCCAAAGTACTACAAAATGAAATGAATTTTCCAAAAAACACGAGGAAATTCACTGTTTCAATTAAAATTATTTATTATGTATACAGCAACTATTTTGTAAACATTACCTAAATGAGGAATTACTTTTTATATGTATTTGATATATTTTAATAAAATTTGCAAAAGTAACAAATTGTTTTACTTTGTACTTTTAAGCAATTCACTAAATTACACCCATATTAATATAAACGTGACGTTTGAAAGGTGTATAAATAAATTATCGTAATAAGATAATTCAACATATATTATGCAAATAAACTAAGAAAGTGGGCAACGTTAGTTTAATTAAATTTATTATACTTAATGAAAAATGAACGAGTAACTAAGTGACTAAAATCTGAATAATCAAACAGTAAATGTAATAAAGGGGGAAGAAGAGAACTATTGTTTCGATCATACTAGGTACGACAATAACAACCTTAGAAAGCGTACCACATTTAATTAAATAAAACATCCAAATTACCGTTTTTTTTGTTTTGTACAAATGCATTGAGAAATCTATTTTTACTAATATATTATTTTACTCTGAAATTCGAATTGTATAATGTACTTTGTTGAAAAATCTATTTTTGCTAATATATTATTTTACTTTGAAATTCGAATTGTATAATGTACTTTGGGATATAATATTTTACCAAGCCCGATACTAGTTTGATAGCCATAGTATTTTAATTTTATATTTTTTTTAGATATTGTGTATATTCCAAGACCTTTGAAATATGAAATATTATAAAATAAGAAATGAACACTCTCGACTCTGAATATGAGGATGTTTATTTATTTTGGAATATCATCTTTAAATAGGGTCTCGTATCGGAAATGGAATTTAATATTCAGCCGTTACTCAAGTGCTATTATTGTTGACTCTCAGTATGGGCTTTGTATTAACTATTAGAAATATATGATTTATAAATTTGTCGCTTGACCTAAATTCGCGCGCACTGCAATGATATTTCACTTCATATTTGTACATGGCCATCATCAGATGATCTGGTTCTTTTTTATATTTTTTTTCTAAATATACCAACAACAGCTCGTCTTTTTTTCAAATATTTTATAGCACATTTATATTTTTTTAATAAATGTACATTTAACTTTAAATATAATTCTATATACGAACGAGCAAACTTCGATAAAATTAAAATTGATTAACATATGAAATGTCATCGCAGTGCGGCTAATCAATAAATTATTAGGGATTTTGATAATGTGTTTTAATGTACTATCGATTTATGGCTACTCTAGATATATGCAATAATATCCTTTCTGAAACCACCCTTGTAATTGCGGACACCATAAAACTGACTGCGAAAATGAAAATGTTTGTCATTTATGGTTGTCTTCATTCAATAGTCACTTTTATAGTGACTTTAATTTTGGTGAATTCAGAATCGGTTGTTTCATATTTTTTTTTATAGATAAGCTTCATTTAAAAATGTAAACGGCATATTTACAGGATAACGCCTCGCTAGTAAAGGTTTATAAGATAATAGGTAGTAAGTTTCTTAATTAAGCCGAGGATATCTAATATTATAAGGTTTAGGAGGTATAATACAACCACTCACAGCGACTGGCGACTAATCGGGAACAAGTCATTCAACATTTTCAATATCATGTGGATTCAATACATATAAATAACATCATTGTGTTCAGTAAAAACAGATTTGCTGAATTTGTAAATTTATAAGAAACCTTTTCCTCGGTTGGGATTACTGAATGAAAATACTCGTCATTTTTAGTAAACAAGCAAGGTTTCAACAACCAATGCTTGAAATTGGATAAATATTAGTCTGTAAAATATTTTTTGTTACTGTTTTCTCCAATAATGTGAAACTATGTTTTTGTTAATAGAGTGACAAGAATCCTTTGCTTTTGGTTTTTACGTGACTGATGAGCTGATGGCCCACCATTAGCTTAACCTCCTTTATTTTAAGGGCTACCTATGGTAGGTAGGCTACTAGGTGAGCCGTGATTTATAACAAGATGTGGAAGATGATAGAAGCCAGTCGCCGACCACACAAACCGTGCGCGATGAAATGACAATGAGGGGTGCAGTGATGCGGATGGCGATGATGATCAGTTGATGATAGACAATAGACACCTACTTTACACAACGAGACGGCTCGCACTCAGTCGAACAACCGGAGTTTGATAACATATGATGCCAAAAAAAAAAACTAAATTGAAATCAAAGAAAAATAAATTTGTAATTCTATAACAAAATGTCGCATAAATTTTATATAATTTTCGTGATATCATCGTTTACAATAATTTTATGTTTTTCAAAGAGCCTAATTTAGTGATCAAGCTCTAAAATTTAGAATAGAACAATTTAAATGGCAGTATCGAAGAAGTCAATGTATTATTAATTCTAAAATTGTAAGTCTTCAATGGAATTATTGCCGTTCGGCGAATTCTTCACTACATCCAAATCCTGTAAAAATCATCTCATATCCGCACCACTATTAACCGCTAACACGCATTATTAATAATATTATATCACTTGTAATCACTTTGCGAGTAAGTATCAAATGTATAAAACCCTACCCTAAAACTTTAACGTTATAATGTTACTGAGTACTTCAATGCTCATCGTTTACCGTCTTAGAAAGCGCTATTCACTCACCGTAAAATAGACATTCATTATACATAAAAACCTATTCTAAGTAATTCAGTATGCCAAGCGTTCACGTAACAAAGGTTGTCGAAACGGTACTAAAATCTTAAAAACAAACAAAAGTAAATGGTGTTTAAAAATCCAACATTAATTTCTTTCTGATATGGCACAATTCCAAAATATACACGTATTCACCGCTCATGCGCACAAACCAAAACACCATGTACCGTTGATCGTTCAAAACATAAAAATGAAATAACAATTTCGAAATACACAATAACCTTAAAATATACGTTGATCTGCTAATAATATTATTGGTGACACAGCAATAATGTTCTTAAAGTTAAGAGTCCACTATGATTAACAAAAGAAATGAAAATACATTTAAAGTTAGATGAAAAATGATAACACACGATAACGAAGACGACATCTTTGGGTAACACGTTTCCCGCAGACGTCAGGTGCCATTTTGGTGGGAGGAAACAAAAGATAGCAAAAAACCCTAGATATATTGAATAACACTTAAGTTAAGGTTTAAAATTTTGCTAAAATAAAACATAACTAATAAACTAAATTGAACTAAACAACACGCCACTCAACCCTATCAGATAGGGACTGCTATCACTGAAATAGAAGTAGGTAATCAATAATTTAAAAATTCGCTTTTCATAACTCCTTCTAAAGGAAGGTCCATAAAGAATCGACCGAAAACGAAAACAAAAAAAAAATGCAATTTCTGGCATCACTCCCAATTTTCGATTGAATCAACTTCTAATCAACAAAGTGCAGAATAAAATAAAAATAAAATCAATAGTACGATCTAAACCACATAAAATTATTTTCAATAATACCAACTTAATTTAACAGAAATTAAATCTAAGTTTTAGAGTCCAAAATGTCAAAACACATTTGAGTCCAATTTTCACCACAATATCACTGTAGCCTAAGCGATTTGGTTCAAGTAGTCCATGAAATCGTTCGAGAGGAGTTGCAGGGTGGGTTCAATGACCGGAACCCGGGAGGGGACGCTGCTGCAACTGCTGAACAGCGAGCTCTCCAGGGAGGGTTTGGTCCTGATGGAGGCGAGGTAACGTTCCGCTAGAGACTCGCCCATGCTCATGGCGAGCGTTTCCGGGCTGAGACCGAGCAGCGACAACGATTCCGTGATGCTCGCGAGGGTAGGCGGGAACTGCTTGGTCGGCTCTTCTGGTACTGGTACCTTGACTGGGGCTACAGGTTCGCGGGGTGCCATGCTCGTTTTGACGACGGGGCGCAGAGCGGGGGGAGAGGCGCGTCTAGGCGGAGACGGCGCTAGACTCCAGTCTGCTGAAGGGGGGGTGCCGGGAGATGTTCCCGGCACCGCCGACTGTTATGGCCACTGCTGGTACGGCGGGAACACCTGTTTTGTGAAGCAGTACGGCAGCGGCTTCACGAAGTGTGTGTCGTGCACGCGGCAGTGCGGGCACGTCACCGGGTGAGAGTAGTCGGAATAGTTCATCCGCTGGGACGGGTGCAGCAGCGGCTTGAAACAGTTGTTGCACTGTAACAATATTGTTTCAATCAGTCAAATGATTGAGACGCCTAACAAAGGTAAACATCACACGTATGAAAGTTCCTGTATCATTATTAGTTTAAACGTAATAACTGTTTATGTCTGAGTTGGTTCGTGTATAATCCAGGAATAGCTTCTTATTCACAATATGGGCAAGCCTGCTACGCTGCTTTCTAGCAATACAGTTAAGACTAATCCAGATCATAAGTTTCCTTCCACCGTTCTAAATGCGAGGCGTTAAAATAAGACTTTTGGCTTCAAACACTGAAGTGATGTCACTTTTCAGCATTTGAAGCAACATTAGACGTCTCATGTAACTGTAGATGTAAATACGAGTAATGAAATATAAAACCTATAATTAACATGAAATATGTGATAGTTATAAAAGTAGAAATCTAGAAATGCAACTCTTTACGACCCCAGCATTGAGACAAATGAAGCAACATCGCAATAGAGCTATTCTCGTACTCTCGCTATGATGTCACACTGTCGTAAAATGCTCAGTATGTAGTGGAAAGGAAGATAATAGTTATGACTGGTCTACGTTACATTTAATTGCATGCATCTATTTCAAAGAAAGGTCCCAGAGATATACAGTTCAAAAACAAGTGAAGGATAGTTCAGATACGATAAATAAAATGCGTTTGCTGTTTCTTATCATATGTTCATATAGTATATTTTTAATTTACTTAATTTTATGATTTATCATAATAAAAGTAAATCTCAAAGCCAATGACGTGCCAATAAGATGTAGATATTTCATGTCCAATTAAAAAAAACTATCCCGAGTGCATTTTTATTCTAATAGCGTAACATTCTTTTTAAATTATGATTATTTCAATTATTATTATCATATTTCAATTAAAACTTGATCAGAACTGTTAAAGTATGGTATAATCTCGTCTTTGATAAAGCATCAAACGTTGGATATACGGGAGGTAGATATATAACTTCACGCGTTGAATCATTTGAATTATAAGTATCGGTCCACGCTACATTACGTTGGTTAACTGGCAGAGAATACTCATATTCAGGTCCGCACAGTCCAAAGAAAGATTAAAATAACCGAAGTAATCCGTGTAGTGGTTTCTTACCTTCAATCGATCAGCACAGCACGGAGTGGCCATGAAGATGTCATAGCTGTACATAGTTCCGAGCACCAAAGACGACCCGTCCCACTTCTGGCCGCAGAATCGGCAGCGGATGGTGCGATCGGGGTCGTAGCGTTCCAGACATCCCATACAAACGCACGTCAGGTATTGCGTGCGGCCTTCAACCTTCACCTGATAAAGGAAATTGTAGTATGCTTAGCCAATTTTACTTTACCAAGCGGCGAAATGATGTAGATTGTTCTCGAAGTGGAAGAATCTATTTAAATAACAAAAAATTAAAAAGCTACACACAAGGAATCCTAGGGTGGGGACTAGTGAACTTTTACTGTAAATAATCATGTTATGTGACTTGATTAACTGCTCAATAATGAATAAACTTAAATGAAAAACGCATTATTATTATATGAGAAAAATAAGACCTTAAATAATAAACATCAACAAAGTCGTGCCCTCATTGCTGCTTATTACTCTTTCATGCTTGCCTTTAACCATTACGCTTCTCATTGACTAATGTTAATACCTAATCAGGAAAGGTAAACCAGCGCCATTTAGTCAAAAATCCAGGCTGCTAGGTACTGTTTTGTGAAAAATTAGTTCGTTTTCCTATAGATTTGCCAGACTACTCAAGATAACCTTAATTTTAAATGGTGCTTATTATAATTCTAGTGCATCTCAAGGCACTATTTTAGGTCCACTGATATTAACAGTACTTGTTCGTAATTTCGGACTTTCCAGGCATCCCCAACACGAACGTTACTTGCGTGCAACCCTCCACTTTCACCAGCCTGTGAGTAATACCACAGTTAAGCCAACAACCATTATGGACTGCACCACAGGTTGGCTAAGTTTTTACGACGCATTTGTTGGGCTCGGGTTGCTAAGTGAGTAATGAAAGGATTGTATGCTGAGTTAAATCGGTCACGAGCACTTTTTGTTTCGCAAGGCGCGCCGCGAAAACTGATGTATGATTTGGGTTTCGTCATGAGATGTTAACTTTTGCCTTGAGTTCAGAATATAATTGCATATATGCGCGATATTACTCCAGATAGTTTTGTTCTAGCCATAAGCTTATCACTATGGGTAAATTACTGTAGACGTGTGAGAGTAATTGCGCTTGAACTAGCCATGGGTATGGTTCGTCCAATCCAGATTGGTATATGAAAAATAACTTCGAATTGCTTGTTGTAAAACATCGATTTCTTCACGGCGTTCTTCTACGTTTAGGAAGCGGTATTGCTCAAGTAAATTTTATAACTTTTAGTTCTCCTCATTTTAACTACAGTTTCGAACTCAATGGAAATAGTTCAACATTATTGAACTAGTTTACCAGTAGAAAGCGAGCCATAATGATAATAGTAACGACAGTAAATACATAGAAATGAAATTGTAAAAGGCAGCTACTGGCTGAGAGCTTGGAAAGCACTATGTAGGCTTCCAAAATTTTGTAAAACTGCAAGACTGTTCCCCGAGTTGAGGAGACTGCATGATAATTGTAACGTCAAACAAACACGGTAGCTCCCATCTCCTAATTTACTGTATAAACAACGAGAAGTTACGTAGCGGGGACATTTTCGTTATATAAACTTTTGGATCTTATTTGAATTTACGAACAAATACCGATGTTATTCTTGAGCGTGTAATTTTCGTCAAAAGTAAGATATCAAGCACAGATTAAACAAAATAACGTAAAAGACGTGACGAACACACATCAAAAATTTTGGATAAACAAGTGCTGTCAAATAATGATATTCCAAATACAAGTCAAAAACATCAATTGAGGAACTTGCTTGCACATATCTTAAGGTTTTTATCTTCTTTTTATTTACCAAAATCTGCTTGTAGCAAGCACTGCGTACATTCCATTACTGTTTGCTACTGAGACGTATGGTTATTCGTGATCGGTCATCGATCACAGTTACAATGGAGATTTCAATACTAAGAAAAATGGTTTTATTACTTGACTCTGAAAGTAAAAAGAAATCACCTTATTCCGGTTTTTAATCATGGTGATCTCTTCGATAAGTTAAGAGAAAAATAACTCCATTGTATTATTTCTCATATAGTGAATATTCAAAAACAATTGAATTCTTAAATAAATGGCAGGAAACATCAAATACTATTATTTCAATTACACGTTCACACGTGGCATTATATTTTATGATAGTACTTGCTGAATTGGACTACTATTTCGACCCTCTATGCGGAGGAATATGCACGAAACTCCTATACTCCTACAATCACCTTATATGTTATAATTTACTTATTTGTTATTCTTTTGCCAATCGAAAGTTGGAAAAGGTGAAAATATCAGTTGAACCAAAATTCTCACCTCAACTGCGCTGCTGGTGTGCTGGCGAGGGCTCAGGAAGAAAGTGCCATCCACCAGAGGATACCGGTCGAATACATGCAGGGTGTCTTTGCACAGCGCACAGGAAACCCGAGGCTTGTGCTGACCAGCCAGCGTTGACAGGATGAAGAGCCTCGTGTCGTCGTTGCCGTGGTTACCCTCATCTTCGATCTGTAACAATACAGAAAACAATTCAAGTGACGCAACGAACAGATGTTCAATAGGGCGATCTAGGGAGACTATGTGATTGTTGATTATAACTGCTGAGTGAAGTCATATGTAATTGTTATTTGCAGCGAACCACAATAATTTAAGTGTTGCCCGCTGGCAGCAACAGTTATGTACTTCTCTGTAACATTTTGTCTTAATACATTTCTTCATTCTCGGCTCATATCTTACAACTAAGTAATGCAAGTTTAGGAAGAAATATTTGCCTTTTCGATTCTACCCTCATTGCAGCATTGAATATGCAGCAATTTCAATTTCATACCCCCACATTTACATATTACGATTAATACATCCACCCACGATACTTACACCACTCTCCCTTCGCAATAACACAAGTAAATGACTGCATAAAGATGAATAATGAAAGGCTGAAAGGCAATTACGCTGAATTCGGAGTCGAAGTCAAACAAAGGCACACAACGCTACAGGATCGATTGTAAAACACGATTCACGTATGAGCAATTTTTGAGAAAATAATGAAAGTTTAACGAGTCCACGTTGCAGAGTAGGCACCGCCATACGCCATAATCTATACAAATAAATAAAATTGGAGTGTCTGTTTGTAATATTAAAATAACCGCTTTTTACTAAGCGCATATGGATATATACACGGTTCATATACCAAAACAACTTTTTTACAATTTATGTCTGTGTGTTTGGTCCGGCTAATCTCCGAAACAGCTGGACCGATTTTGACGGGACTTTCACTGACAGATAGCGGACGTAACAAGGAGTAACTTAGGCTACTTTTCCGAGGAGTAAAATAGGGGTCCGTGATAAAACCGAATTCCACGCGGACGACGTCACGGGCAACAGCTAGTTAATATAATATTACGAAACTGTCAAAGCGTAACTCCATCCCGGTTTTGTCCGTCTGTATGGGTTAATAAACCATTGTTCTTCGTTTGGAAATAGCTCCGTCTGGTTGGCGATGTTAATTGTGATGTATGGAGCGATTGCACGCTCCATTGGCTACACGGAGTCTACACATGGAACAGAATGCACCGCGCATATGTAACAATCCGGGCGGCGCTACAGCGTGCATATTGAGACATTCAGATCTATTATTAGTGACGTCGTGACACCAGGAACATATAAAACGTACCCATCGAGAGCGTTGACCTACGCAAACAATATGATTTGCAATGTAGCAGTGCAGCTTGCCAAGAGACGAGGCGAGGGTGGGTCATCCGGCAAACGCTCGCTGGCGCGTTATCTCGACACCCGACTCCGAGCGGCGTTTATTCCGTTCGTGTCGAGCATTTTGTTAAACATAACAATTCAGGGCGGTTAAATTCGCCTCACCATTTGTAAATTGCGACAGTCTGACTCCTGTCGTCGATTTGAAAAGTGATAAATAACTGAGCCGCGAGCAGCCTGGTCGGGTTCGTGATTGATTCAACCCGATGAAGCAGATGTTAGCTCCACACACCGAAATGATTGATGGCGTTAAATAGCAGAGTATAGAGATGCAAGAATTTGTAAGAGTTCGCATATAATGAAACGTCTATGAATTACTGAGTTAATTAGAACTGCGCTGGAGTCGTCGCCTCAGGACTAATGAGTGACAATTAAATTGTTAAGTGTCGCGCTCACGACAGTTTAGTGAGGTCGCAGGTCGCGGCCGACGAACCCAAGCGTTGTGCAGCAAACTTGCACAATTTACTATTGTACTGCAAGATTGATGAGCACTCCGACACAGACTATTTATTTAGTCAATCCGATCACGCTTTGTCTCGCAATCGTCGCTGTTTACAGGGTACATAACCGGTGGCCGTAAACCGGCTCATAAACTTTTTGATGAGTTCGAGTACACATTGAGAGAGCCGGTATAGGTTCCAGCCAGACCAGAAATCTAACTCAAACTCGATTACACGAACGCAGTCTCTAATTATGCCCCACAATTTACGTAGCGAGGAAACTTGGCAGCCGGAAGACTTAGTCTCAATAGGCGTCAAACGTCTTCGGTCCTTCCGTGGATAGCGCCCGGAGGTACAATCGAGTTTAAAACACGTTAAACAATGTAATGCGTGAAGTTCGTCAGGCGAAATTTAATCATGGTTTTGTCAGTTTGTTTCGATGTTCAAACAAGAGAAAAGTGCTTGCGACGAGGCGATGAGAGGTGTGGAGTGCGCTCGAAGCGTCGTTAGCACTCGACGTTCCGCGAAACGAATGTACACACATTAAAACTGAAGGTGACGCAATAATTAAAGAGCTGTTGGGGTTGCACCCTAACGAAACACGAATGAATCGAAATCTGAGAGATAAACACGTTCTTTAATGTGAATAAATTACGGCACGATCCATCTGAACCATCCATCTGATGGTAATAAAAGCAATATGACTTGGGTCGCCCATACTTAGGTATATAGAAAGACCAAGAAGTCGTATCGTATGGCGCCCGTAAACGCAGACATGAGAAGGTGGAATGTCACATGTGAAACCTGAAACCGTTTGAGTGATTTAGGTACGTATAATGGTTGCTGCGAATTGGATTTTGGCGTAGGCGTTGCTTATCTGAAGATGCAAACATTTTTTTCTTGGAACTGAAACGTGTTGTTGAATACTGACTTACTTTCTTGGTAGATTTCAAAAATTAACCCACAAGTTTGCATATTTTTTTATTTTAAGCTAACATTTCTTTCTATGTCGGTTAACATTTCCTATTGTGAAGTAAATTCTAATGTTTTTTTAATATATTAAAATGTATTGTTCATGGTCACAAGACAAACCTACCGAAGTCACCACCTTTGTTCTGGGTATACATTCGTACAATGTTCACAAACGAGCTTCCATTATGAAACAGCAGACATCGCCGACTAAAGCCTGTAACGACAATAAATCTGGATTGTTCTCTGGGGTGGCTTATTTTTAATTAGCCAAATGAAACTTTTCCTATTATATTTTGCCGTCGTCCGCACTCCTGTGAATATACCCACTAAGATAGAAATTAAATACAAAAAGCGAAACGATCCGTCGAGAGCGCTGAAAGGCTAGCCCGGGAAAAAGGAAACCCCGCCACAAATCCAATTAGCTGCATCAAGATATCCAATAATATGGATTTGAAACCGATGAAATAATTGAATTGAATTTTTAAGCAGCTCGATTCAAGGGGATTCCTCGTACCTAATAGCGGTTTGCAATTATAGCTCCAAAAGGCATTCAGACGTTTCAGTATATTGTGTGTGTGGTCTGGAGTAGCAATATTTCAACGGTGCCATGCCATCACAAACAATAAGTCTCGGTGCAGTATTTGCGGTGCTCGATACATTTATCCCAGTGGCTGTCTGTGTACGTTCCGCCTTGTGTTTGCCATTGTCTGAGAGGTTCACGCTAATACTTTGCTCTTTGTATCTGAAAATGCATTTCCACAGTAATGCAATTGAATTCCTCCCCTGCAATTTTACTGCGTAAGGGTTTTGTAGATTTTGTCATAATAATATTTTCCGACCGATCCAGCGTCTAGGAAAATATATCGGCAAAGTTTTGTCTCTGCAGATAAATAACAAAGTAATGAATCTTATCTCGGAAAGTTGTGGAACAACCCTAGGTCACCCTGGAAGTAGATATCTGCGCCGTAATTCTAATTAAATAATTTAGGTTTACGTTTTACATTACCCGTTAATGTTTTTAAGGTATGCTTTACTGTAGAATATAAAAACTGCCTAAGATTGAAATATAAATGTTATATATTTATTTTAGCTAGTAATTTATTTATTTACCTAATAAATCTGAACTCTAAATATGCTGTACGAATGTTTAATGCTAACAATTTGTTGATCTTTGCAAAGCGAAAATAGGATTCGATCATTTTCTGGTATTTTGCTTTGCAAGCCATGGAGACATTTTTCGAGAAGTTATTCATAATATTCGTGCCTTTACAGATAGGATATTCACAAAAATGCTGTGTTCTTGTGTGAATTTGCCGTATGAGATATTTTCTCGCGTGAATTAGTCGCACGTCCCAAACATTCCGCATGACGCAGCGACGCGAGCGAATACCAAGATCATGAAAAGTGTTGAGGCATTTTAATTCGACGTTAAACCGGAGAAGTGGCATGAATTTTAGCGAACTTTACACGAAGATTCCACCTGAAACTCCGGAGTCAGGCTATGTACGGGATCGTTATTATTGTTATTGCGCGCTGTCTCGGGAGAATATGAAGTGTCGGAGGAGCCATTGAGTCTCGTCAAGATGAGAGAAAAGTAAAATTTAGATTCAAATGGGTGTTAAAAACGCTAGAATGCAAACTGAGTGGGTTGTGGGTGGGTTTGATGCGATTTTGATGAGGTTCCCCATCGGAGGACGGGCTGAGCGGTGACATTTTTATTAAAATGTTGTCTGTCAATAAAAAAGGTGTCCCTCGATGAATGAGATGTCGTAAATTTGTAGGAACTAATTGATTGGGAGGTCCCGTCGGACACATTTGATGGGCGCAATCGAAATGAAGGATGTCGGTTGCTAAAAGAATTAAATCGTTTGTGGTCGTTTGAGCTGTTTTGCCGCAGACGCGACTGGAACGGAACATGGAAAACTACTTATCTTAACTTCGTTTTATCGTTAACCGTATTGTTATAATGTCACTTAGTGCCTATTCAGCTAACATCGTTATGGAGTAGGTGTACAGTAGATAATGTTCTTGGAATGGCTTTATACTGAGGTTTTGAATTACTCAGTAAATCTTTAGTCTTACGGTATCGTTTGCCCGTAAATTGAGTCATAAATGCATGGTTTTCATCAATTTGTGCTAGTTAGAAATTTGCAAATGTAATTAATAAAACCTGACTAAAATTCCACTGCTTCCGTTTCGAAACTCACGCAAGCAAAGTAGCAAGCAAACTTGGCGTCTGTTCGTTCAAGTACTTCAATTAGCTTTACAGAATAATGTAATGTAGATACGGTAATCTAATTTTTCAGGTAAATATAGAAAAAATAAATGAGCTACAAAGACATGCAAAATAATTACAGCTCACAAAAACGTGGCTATTGTAGTGTCAAAATTGGTCGTATTATATACTCGTACTATTTATATACTGCATTCAATGCAAATTATTTTGTGCTCGAGTTGTTCTTTAACTAACCTCCTTGAAGCACGTTTTTCAAAGAACCTCGACATCAATTTCTTTGATTGTACGTACTAACGTCCATATTATTGAGATAAAAATACTTCTGCTCTATGCTTTTCAGAAAAATGGATGCTGTTTCATAACTAGTGTTCTAACTAGAAATAACTGCAACTTTAGAGCTTATATAGTACTGAAAAGTTTATATTATATTGAAATTTGTTTAATTTAACTATATATTTATGTGTTTGGATACAACAGCTAACTGGCCTCCCGGCTCAGTTGGTAGTTAGTCTGCCTTCTGAGCTGTAAGTCGTGGGTACGATTCCCACGCAGGACAAACATTTGTGTGACGAGCATTGTTATTTGTTCTGTGTCTGCGTGTTATATGTATGTATTTAGAAAAAAGTTCCTATAGTACAAGCTACGCTTAGTTCGGGGCTAGATGACGCTGTGTGAATGTCCACCAATATTGATTTATTTTTTCACAAAAAAACTGTGACTCAGTCATCAATTGCTAAATAGATCTTAACGTCACCAAATCTCAAAAGTTTGTTTGTGGTGAGTTTTTATCATTATTTGATTCAATAAAATAAACGATTATGTTTCTAAAATACTACGTTTCCAGTTTCCACCAATAACGTGTTTCACATTTAAAGATAACAATTTGTAACGATAATATATATTTACAGAATAATCATCACATTAGAAGTACCTAACTTCTATGTAATCTAATTGACAACATCCAAGTATTTCCCCACGTGTTGAGTTCAGCTCAGCTGAGTCAACTAACTATCTATAGAATGGAAATACTTTTATTATCTTGTTTAGCATTGCAATGGGCTCGTACCCAACTGATAAGACTTTGGTTTATGCATTTTTATACTTTTTAACATTTAATGACAACATACTAATAGTAATAGGCTTATAGTAGAAAGGAAGTAGTAGAAGAGAAAGTAAGTGATTCGAAGTCATCAGACTGTTATCTCCAAAAGGGAAAACAATACCGAAATAGGATAACACTGTGTAACTTTAGAATTTGTATAATTCCGACACTGATTTGAAATAACAAAATGGACATCAACAAGAGAATATAGACAGAAATTAATCACATTTAAACTATTTATAGAATTATACTGTTCAAACAAGGAAAACAGGAAAAAATACAGAAATAGGATAACTCTGTGTAGCTTTAGAATTTGTAAAATAGATAACACCGATTGGAAATAACAAATAAAATGTACATCAACAAGAGAATATAGACATATATTAATCATTTAAACTATTTATAGAATTAATACTGTTCAAGCAAGGAAAACAGATGTCAGAGAGTAAATCAAAACAACTATTATCATAGGTAATAAAATTCATCAAATTACGTCAGGTTATACTTACTACACTTATATATTCACATTTATGCTTACTGCAAGCAATCGTTGTACATGTAACTATGCGGGATATATTAATAAGGGATAGATAAGTCGACATGTTTGTACTTGAATGTTGAACGGAATACATTATCAGGTTACAAATCAGTGTCTAGACCAGACCAGCACAATGTGTCTTATTCTTAATCATTAGTTAACTTTTTACTATACTTTTTCTACACAACGAATGTTTTTATTTAATATAATTAGTTTCAATGATACTAACGAATATTTGTTTAAATCAGTTTAATCTGACTGGCCTCGCAGCTCAGTGGGTTAGTAACCCTACCTTCTGCGCTGGAGGTCGTGGGTTAGATTCCCACCCAGGACAAACATTTGTGTGAGAAACATAGATGTTTGTTCTGTGTATGGGTGTTAATATGTATTATATGTATGATATTACAAAAAAAAAGTATAAGTAACAGTTGTCTGTTTCCCATGATACAAGCTATGCTTAGCTTACTTTGGGGCTAGATGGCGCTGCGTGAAATGTTTAACATTATTTTTATTATTATAAATTATTACCGATAGTTTTTTTTGTTCAATAACTTTCAAAGATATGGAAAGTTATAAAATTTGTTGTGTAATTTGGTTAGAACAAGAAATATTTTGTTTAGGTACACTCATAAGAATAGCCTTATATTAACACAGACAGTTGAATATTGTTTTTAATTTAGAGAAACAAGTCATATAATAAGTTATTTATAGACTATTTATCATTATTGACTTTCTATATAATTTAACATATATATGATACGAAACGATGCACGTATGACAATAAATTATATACTGTACTTATCAGAATAGCTATCGCAAGTGTTTAATGAAGTGTTTACGAACCTAAAATTTGCGATTAAGCTGTTAATTCCAACGCCTATAAACAAGTCAACAAGTTTAAGAGCAGTAGAACTCACACCAAGTTCGTCCGGGGAAGTACTGCCACCATGCCCATTTGTGCTGCCAAGCAGTAACGCATTCGCGTTACTGCGTTCCGGTTTGAATGGTGTGGTTTCCGGTGAAATTACAGGCACATGAGACATTCCAACTACACGTCTCAGAGTTACGGGCGCTTACGATGCGACTTGAGTCCTAAGTCAAGGTCCAGGGGTGGACCCAAGTCGCATCGGTTATGGGCCGAGTTTACCACTTAACACCAGGTGGGCCGTTGGCTCGTTCCGCAACTAAGTGGTATCAAGTACGACGAGTACCGAAATAAAATAAAAACAGACGATTACATTATCTCCGTCCAGCTACATACCATTTGCCATGCACCGATAACCCTGCAGTTAGTTCGCGACACCAGTTATCTGTTTTGCAAAGTTGCCAGCCTTGCTGCGGCTAGCGGCTATCTGTCACTGACAACGACGCGAGTGACATTTATGATGATAAAGTTGAATTTACTAGAGAAATTGCTACTGATATGATGATACTTGTGAGAGAAAGATATCGGTCCCAATTCATGTAACTAAGTTGTTGCTTTTAAATTTATTTGCACGATTTAAGCAACAACAAAGATACAGTATTTGTAATACTGTCTCTGGGGCAACATTTTTGTGATAATATATATTAGTGAATGTTGAATTAACCAGGCGTATAAATAAACAAATTATAAACTATAAATACATACACATATACAATTACAATTACACATCTCTGAATATATTAGCACCATACTCGTAGGACCTAAATACAATTTTTGATTTGAAAGTGTGACAATTAGTCAGTGGTTTTTAACAGCACACTGAAACTGATAAACTGAAATAAAATAACAAAATTAGTAATAACATAGGAGTCAACATTTATGTTCTTATATATCCTAATAATCCTCACAGGCAACACAATTGTAAACTTCGAACTAAGTTTCAAGAAAACAAATACGCAAAATCTAGAGCTATTTGGTACATTCCAGAGAGTTTAACTTCTTAGTTATTTGAAGTCACAATTGCAGTCGTTGGATTTCATAAACAAAGACATAAAGGTAAAACTACGTTCAGAAAATACTAGTCTACTGCACACATGAACGTTTTTGTCCTTTGGTTCAGTGAAGCGAATATTAGAGATATGAATGCAAGTTACATTACATGTGCTGACTACACAGACACGATGTATTTCAAGTAAAATGTAAACATCCTGTGCTTCATAAGAATATTCACGACAGACATGGTGAGTATTGTACAAATATGGAATAAATACACATAAATGCAGCTTAAAAGTTCTATGTACATTATAAATGAACAAATCTAGTCTTGTTGGAATACCTATGATTACGTCTAGGTCTTCTAAGACCTATGTGTCAAAATACCTCCAATAATTACACAAGTACGATATATATATACAATACAGCAAAATTTAGATGACAAGAAACATGAAAAAGCTACACTAGAGAACGTGCCAACAATGCATTACAATCAATTAGCATAAATGTGAAGTAATGAGCCACACAACACATCTACCTAATTACGATAGGAATAATTAATGAAAACACAGTATTTTAGAATGGTAGAGGACGAACAAAATGGACGCTCTCAGTAAGGTTAATTTATTTACTGTTAGTTTTAAGCGCTCGTTGAAGACATAGATGATAGACGAAACAACAAGTATGACGAGGCCAGATGGCCAGATGAGACAAGATAATCCTACTGATGAACAACTCTAAAATCGAGACATTATCAAAATAGTACGAACTCCATTCATGGGCAGCGGCAGCATATGGCTCGATAATTGATTTGTAAGTCAAGTGACAGGAGTCAGGTATTTTTATTGCTATTATAAACATTACTAACTTGTAATAAGGTGCAATACATAGACATGATACGAAACCATTCCTATGTAGGTAGCCAGTCTTTATCGAGTCACTAGATCTCTCGAACCAGTGGGGTGAAAGAATTTTAAGTGCGCCTCAAAGAGGCTCCTTTCGTGCACTTGACACATGTCTTCGAATTTTCAGTTCTAGGAACAAGTCGGTTTCCTCACGATGTTTTCCTTCACCGTTTTGAGAACGTGGAGAACACATAAATCTTTCAAATGAAAAACTCATAGGTGCACGTCGGGATTTGAAACGGCAACCTCCGGATTGAAACTCGGAGGTCAGTACCACTAGACCACCACGCTCTCTAGGCAGCCAGTGATAGCGAGTGGTAGAGACGAGAAGCATTTTTGAAAATAAGGATTAAAAATAATATCTTTAAAAAAATACAAATTATTAAAAAATACAATTTAGGTACTATCGCAAACCCCCAAGCGCAACTACAAAACAATGTAATGTAGTGATAAGTGAAGTAGGTATTTCCATATATCAGGGCGATAAAAATGGAAAACAATTAACAACATGCAACCTACATTTGGAACTCTAGAAACATTTGACTCCGATAATATAAAATAGATATACGCGATTGAAACCGGTTTTTTTATCGTTAATATTGAATGCACACAAATGTAAGTAAACAAACATAAAGATATGGATGTTGTGATGAGCGGAGCGATAAAGTAGTTCAAAGCATTATGTAACACATACGATTATAATAACTAACATTATTTATGTCGGTAGTTATCTCCTTACAACTACTTTAAGGGAGAGTCCAGGTACACTAAGGGGGTACGTAAAGCATTTTCCTATCGTTAAAAAAATATTCATGTACATAAGATATCAAGGGGTGATATTTTGACCTCTGATATCTTCAAAATCCTTACTTTCATCGTAAGTGTTAATCAATATAGTTAAGTAAGTATTGTGGGGAAAAGAATATAAAGAAACATTTGCGTAATAGTTTGAAACATAAAAGTATTATTATGGAAGAATCAAAAAGTGAAATAAACAATTTGATTTCATCACACTTGATAACAGAATTATACTATGGGGTAAAAACTACTACTATTCATTAGCTCCGACTGTAGTGATAATAAAAGATTTATTAAAACCGCTATCGCCCGTCACTTAACTCCCGCTTGCGTGCCATAAGCCTCAACCCACTATCACCTCGCAGAGGATAACGCCCGCGCCCGCTCCAAGGCAGCGCATCACAGACTCTACAACATAATTGTACTATTAAATTATCGTGGCTGATTCAAGCTTACTCGTATCAGATCTATTGCCACAAACGCATGACCCTTACATAACAAAAAACATATTGCTGTAGGCTAGACTACAAATTACAATGTATGATTGAGTATGACACATTTAGTTTTAGTGCTTCGGATAATTCTAGTTTTAAGGTTTGGACGGCTTCACAGCTCAGTTGGTAACTCTTTCTGCGCTGTAGATCGTGGGTTCAATTCCCACCAGGACAGACATTTGTGTGACGAACATAGATGTTTGTTCTGTGTCTGGGTGTTGATATGTTTTATATTTATGTAATTTACAAAAAAGTATTATATCAGTTATCTGGTTCCCATGGTACAAGCTATGTTTAGCTTACTTTGGGGCTAGATGGCGTTGTGTTAAATTTTTATTATTATTATAAGGTGATTTAGTTTATGAAATTTATTGTTTAGGAATGTTTGGGAAATGTAGGTGCAGTACACAACCTGTTTTAATCAATACAACAGGTTGGAAAATTTAATTATTTGTGAAGTGGGCGAGACTATAGTAATATCGTAAACCTTACATTTTGCTGATGTAGAAATTTTCAATAAAACTCCTTAGATATAAATTGTTAGATTGTAATTTAATGTTTTGCGAAGGGTCCGATATCAATATGACAGATGCAGCACTAACTAATAACAAATTTATCGTCCCATTCAACACTATTTCATTCAACATAGATAAATATTTTTGTATGTGACTCATTAAGTAACACGATCGAGCCCTTATGGAGTCGAACGCCTTAATCCAACCATTCAAACGCGTTCCACTTATCATGCACACATCCGGCGGCCTTAATAGCTAAATAATATAATCACTGCGAGACGGCTACTAAACGGCTTGCATATATATGGCTGAGAAAAGCAAGAATCAAATTATGAGACTTGCCTAAGGCATTGACGACTATCGCCGAGGAAAAATGTTACATAAACGTTAGTAAAATGAAGTTCTAATCTAATGATAAATAAAATATCTAATATAGTATAACAAATACAAATACAAATCATTTATTTCAAAATATTGTGAGCTCCGTCTCCTGCGTTAGTTTAACACTGTGTTGCAGGAAAAACAGTAGCTTCCCCAAATAATAAAAAACAATATAATGTATGTTTGTCCCAAACCATTGATCCGATTGTGATGAAACTCTTTGATAGTGTTCTGGGACGCCCGCAACGGTTCATAGCCCAAAAAAATCTATATACATATTATGTTTTTTTTTTCGTTTTTAATGTAACTTTTATACCTAACGTGACATAGCAACGCCTGCCGGGTACAGCTAGTAAAAAATACATATTGGTGGCCATTTCACAAAGCGCCATCTAGCAAAGCTAAGCATAGCTTATATCATGGGAACCAGACAACTGATTTATTACTTGTTTACTTTTTTATATAAATACATACATATAATACATATTAACACCTAGACACACATCAAACATCAATGTTCGTCAAATAAATGGTTGTCCTGGGTAGGAATCAAACCCACGACCTACAGCGCAGAAGGCAGGGCTACAAAAAACTGAGGAGTGGGGCCAGTAAAATAATGCCAGTAAATTAATGCTGTGAGGACAGTCAAAATAGCAATACCATTATAGTTGTCACTTTTTTTCGGCATAGGAACTCATAGTGAAAATAATTTGAAACCGTAAATTTCGTTATAGATATTCATTATAGTGCAAGGGACAACCTTGGTGCCGCCGGCGACGTTCATGCAGGGCATTGCACTGTAACAAAATGGAGTGTTATGTAACTGGCTTTATCGCCCACTACACTCGTCAAAATGTAAGTTACTAGATAAAAATATCAATAGCTCGTTAAAGAGCCCGCAAAGTAGATAACGGAATTGCTGTGTACCAACGGGAATTCGTTTAAGTATACAAATAGATTGTATCGAAAACAATGTTATCAGACGTTGCCCACATGACGATTATATTCCACTAAACGCATTCTACCAATCTGTATTCGTATCAACAGGCAAACATATTCTTTACCTGCACTATACATCAACGACGCCAGCCAAATTATAGTCCAGTCCCCATATATTAATAGTTTTATCAAATTTGAGCCTATAAATAAATCAGTTATAACATTTAATGACAATATTTAGCCAATCGGTTCAGAACCGGAATGATCTAAATCAATATTAATGACTATATTTTAATTGCTTATTTATTTAAAACGCATTTATCCTAAAACATCTATTATCTCAGCTAAAACCAGTTCAGAATTCGAATTAGAGAATATTTGCATTCCGTTCCCATAACAACGATACGATTATAACATTGATATGCAAATGAATGCAACAAATTCTGTTCTAAAGGATTTAGAATTCATTTTACGACGGTACCGTATATTCGATTATTCTAATGTCAATATAGTCGACATGAGACTTTTGCTTCTGTTTTCCTCTACATTCTTAGAAAAATCCGCAAGGGCGTGACTGTAGAAATAATGTATGATAAGTAGATGAATTATGAAAATTGTACCAAAGCCAAATTCGTTGAAAGCACTAAGATAATTAAGAAAAATAATTGTATTAATGCACACGATTAATAGTGTAAGGCCCAAGGATTGGATCAGTCAGGATGATATATACCTCCGTTTACGGCGATGCTCGACGCTCCTAATCCTGTGTATTAACCGGAGGCGAACCTTCGCAGAGATTTATCGTCCAAGCCTGTTACAACTTACATTGTTGCGACAGGTTTATGTTATAACTATCAGCATTTTTTTGAAACCAGATAAGTTCCATTGATTTAACTTATGTAACTGCTAAGTGTATTGTGTTGTCGAATCGTTTTGTTGTTTTCTCATACATATATTTGTTCGTAGTCAAAGAATAACCATTTTTGTATAATGACCATTACCATACATAACTTTTAGCAGTATTCAAAGGGATTGTATAAAAGATAGTTAGCATAACGTAAATGAGATAGTTATATGCATGTATAAAACAATTATTATGAAGACGCTATGGATAAACAACAATTATTTTGCGCAGCAAAACGATGAAAAACCGACTGCATCCCAATGAACAAGAATGATTCATTATCTCGTACATGGACGACATACTTTTAAAAGTTATTTTGAATTTAAAACCAAAAAGCAGAAATTTCTATGGGAGCCATCATATATCCTTACATAAAAAAAGATTTTTTCAAATCAGCTCAGAAATGACGGGGTTAAGAGGTAAAATAAAGTAAATAAAAATATAAGGAAACATAAAAATAAATTTCTTTTATTTGAAGTCGGTTAAAAAAGTTTCTCGGTAATCCAGTGAAAGACTATATATTAGTATCTATGTTAAGCAAGTTTAAAATTCAGAAGTGTTAACACTGTCTTTGCGGAGTGCCCCTCGTTTAAGGAGTCCGCTCTCGTTCCCGGGATGTTAAGGATTTAGCGCATTTACAGAGAAAGGAAACATCCAAAAACACGGAATCAAAAGAAAAGCGACAACCGCTAGCGATCTAAGATAGCGCCGTCTCACACGATATTTATTTTGTCTTACAGCACTGTAAATGTTAAAAGATTTTTCTACAACTTAAGTTTTTAAAGAACAATGTATTTAAAAAAATAAGGGTACTTAAACATTATACACAATGGATATATTCTTTTACCCGCAGTCAGCTAAGTTTAGCAATGATTTATTTAAAAATGGGGTTGAAACAAGTGCAATTTTAACACATGTTGCATACGTTTTGTTGAAGTTTGTATCGTGTAAAAGTAAATAATTGTTAAGAATGACGCAGATCGATTGATTACTAAACTTAAGGGACTCAAAGTTAGCCAACAGCTTAATTCAGAGTAGGTGTACATGACGGGCTAAAGCAATATAATCAATCAGAGTTGAATTAAATAAAGGTCTACGACCTGTAAGTAATTCATAGAATGAACGAGTGAACGTGAGGTGTGGTAGGCTCGATATGGCAGGTGTGTTATGTAAGCACAGACTGTGGTGCAGGCGCACTCGGGGTTGCCAGTTACAATCCGAAATGGCCGAATGTTTAATAATGGATGATCCCTAAGGAAGCTAACATTGGGATTAAGTATTTTAAGGGCATACACACGGCAGACATGGAAAAATCTTCCCAGAATCTTCACGACTCCAAGATTTCTTCCCAATTAAGCATTAATTGTAATAACTTACACATTTCTTAATAAAGGCAACAAATAAACATTATTCGCTATTATAAAATGATTGGAAAGGTGTGAAGTGGAATGAAATTACGATATCTCTATCACCATAATATAAACGCACCAGAAGAAACTAATCAGTATTCAAGTAAATCATGTTACAATGACTTTTATGAAAATTGTTGTTACATTCACTTATTGGAATAAGAGTTTTATTAAAAAAGGTTGTCAAATATCTGCAAACGGGCAAAATGACGCGCGTTAACAACTAGCTGGCAACACCTGCGAACCAAATGCTACAACTATTCCTAAGCCAGCGACTAGGTCCGTGCCAAGGCCCCGCCACAATTGAAAGTTGATGTCCAATGAACCTTTCGCAACAAAAGCTCGACTTCTAAATCTCAGAACTATAAAACAAATCAACGATAATAAAGGTCAGTCCATAAAGGGCAGAATTGCGCCACATTCATAACAGGTGCCTTCTTAACTTAACAGCCAGACAAATTTATAATGATATACCCCATTACCGCTCGCACGCTCTCATAACGATAACCGTAGATATAGTCGTTACGTTCCCGTCCTAACTACTTTAAAAGCGAACAATTTAAAACATAAATTAGATAGAGCAGTGTCTAAATACGGGAGGCAGACTACCCACACGGTAGTCTAGTTAGAGCCGATGAATAACGAAGAGAGGAGGACGGGTGATAGGGTATCGGTGGGGATCGAGAGAGAAGGACGCATCCGGGTGCACAGCGAGTGTGCACAGTGCACACAGACAGCGATCGATTAGCGGGTTGGCCCGCCCGGCCCGCGCCGCGCCGCGCCGCTTCCACGACCAATCTATCGACCTCTGCGTTCCTGTTACAAATTTATAACTGACCAATTGTTCCTATCATAATTGGTAATCGAACTGAGATTTAGTTACTTTAGTGCACAAAAAGAGCCTCTTTGAGGCGCACTTAAAGTCCTTTCACCATAGGACAGAATAGACTGAGTTATTAGCGGAGATATATAGCTAACATGATGGCGCGTCAAAATTTACATAATATAAATAGTTGTAAAGGTTGTCTGAGAATTTATGATGGAAGCTATGGCACAGATACAAAAATGACAACTACATAGCTCAAAGTCAAAGTCATAAATTTTATTTCCATAGAATTCATAAAGAAATGGCTTGGAAACGTCAATAACATTTAAAACATAAGGACACGCGTACTTATCGCTAAGTTTGACGCCTGTTCAAACCCTATCCGACCCTCCATGGGGAGAACAGACAAGAAACCCCTAAAGGAAGCCCTGCTTCCTTTTCTTTCTCCTTTTTTTTTGGCAAGCACGATCAGCTGCAGGTGATTTGTTCGGACTGCATTCATTCATTCACTCGCCAATCACGTCCCGACGCCGGTGATCAGTTATTTTAACTTGGAGCCGTGATTGTATAGAAGCGTGGCAGACATTTTATTTGTAAATATTTTCTATCACAGCTGCGGTAATGGAATAATTTCGATAAAGCTGATCAGTATTCAGCAAAACGTCTCGGCGTCTCCTCTTCGGCTTGGCTTACCTCCGCAGATTAGTGCTGATTGAATTCCAAATAACTTCTGGTAGCAGTTAGCATTTCAGTTTATTTGAGAAGCTGAATGCAAAATTGCAATAAAGATAAAATATCGCGAATAATAGAGCTCGAAAGGTGTTGGCTTTCTTCAAAACCTTTTGTTCGTAACTATAGTTACCTTTCACCCACACGCCCGCTCCCGAAGTTGAATAAGAATATGTCTTTTTTCGCAGACCTCGACCAATTTGGCTGCGAGTAACAGATTTATGAAATAACAGGTCATTGAGCGTGTGAACAAGCGTCTGAACTTTGAATTCCAGTGGAATTTTGTTTTTTTTATTTTATGTATTTTTTTTCGTTAATGCATTATTGCTTGGCAGCAGAAATAGATATGGTGATAGTACTTACCCGGACGAACTTGGCAAAAGTTTGACTGCTAGTGAAATTCACACTATAAACATTCATATGCCTCAGTATAAAGGAAGTTATCAGTTATGTGGTATTAAATATCGCTAAACCAGATCATGCCCAGGAAACGTGTAGAAAAGCTTGTCAATGTCTCAGGAAATACGAGTATGTGGAATGATAAGAAAGTCGTTTCCGAAGTCAACCTAGACTATATTTTCACAAACAATAGTTCTGAACTTACCGCGCACAGGAAAATAACTGTCCCGATAAAACATAGCACTAATGATAAGACTTTCCAGGAAGTTTTTAATCTTATCCTAGTATGTAATTGCCTTCGTTTGCGGCACGGTAAAATAATGTAACTTTCCGCTTTAAAATAAATACAGACATTTGTGCAACTATTTGCTATAATAACACAAACAGCGCACCGTTCTGAACGCCAAGTTCAAGGATTAATTTCGCCGAATATAGAATCTTCGAAGCTCCCTGAAGCATCGCAAGGAGAACAAAGCTGGGCTAACTCAACAATGTGTTTAGTTTTGAGATTAGAGCAATCCCGCCCAACACCTAAACACGGATTTTAGATAACATTCAAACTCCGACCGCACTGAATATAAATGAGATTTTAGAACGCCGCAGAACCCGTCTTAGGGCTCTTGTGCATAATTACTAGACGTTAGAAACGTTCAACTCGCTCTGAACACCGATGAATAACTTTAATGGACGTTTAAAATCAAATAATGGCCTGCCGAGTGGAATCGGTCTGTTTGTTGGATAAAAAAAAGGAAAATGAATTTTATGCATAAAATGTCTGGTCGTGACGGTCGTCTGTCGTAGGCCAGCCGGGGGCTGGGGGTGGCCAGCGAGGATTGCGTGAGGGCGCGGCACGCACCCTTCCCAGCTGCTTGCGTCTATTACGATTTCAATGTCAAGACCGATCAATACCCGGCGCCGGGGATGTAAAATTTCGGGTGTTTTCGGCCTGTTCCGGGAGCCACGAACGGTACCCGCGGGCTTACTAACCTACCGTAACACGCCGGGTGCGTGCTCTCCCACCGATCGATACCCGGCTAAGGCTCGCCTCCTTTATAAATAGTCTTGAACTTCACCTCGGCACCGCCGCGTAAAATCGTGGGCGAAAGTATAGAAATACTTCCGGTTGCGTCACGAACTTAAGAATAAAAAACAATTTCTTTGTCTGAACAAAATGAATAATCTCGAGTGGCACGATAATAAGCCGGCGATGCTGCAGCACAATGCTCAGCATATCATTACGCAAATAAGATGCACAATCCCGCCGGAGAAAGTTTGAACATCACAATAACGTGACAATCGACAGCTGATGTGAATATTTCGCAAAGTTTTCATGTAAATCGCCCTCCGCCGAGTGCGATGACGCGGCTAACCACTGGAAAATGTCACGGACTCGGGATTACACCGGAATATTTCCAAAGGCACTTGAAAAGCTAATATCGCTGGCTCTTCACCATGCACTGACGCAATTGAAACTCGAAATATAAAGATTTAAAATTTGAAATCGGCACTGAAAGCTTGCTTGCAAAATAGAGGAATTAATTATAGGAGCACAAAACCGATGAGATGAAGTGAAATCAAGCTCGAGCGCCATTACTGTGAGTAAAGGGAGTAAGAGCGGTAATAATAAAGGACGAAAACGAGCGGTTCATTACTGGAAATGCTGGCAATAACAATACGGCTAATGGTCGTCTCGCGATCCTCTCCAATCCCGCTTCTACTCAAAAACTCCCAGCATTACTAACAAATCCTCTGCTATTTCCCCTGCTTGTATAAAACGAGTAATTGTAATAGTTTTCTATGAATAGAGTTGTTTAATATTTGAATTGTGTTCTCTCTTCAATTACGTCGTATTGTTGAGTAAGGACGGAGCGGACTTATATCGTCATTCTATACCTATAGGATGTAGGCATAGTATGATAAGAGAAGTACTCGGTACTTATGTCGTTGATAAATAACATTGTTTTACAAATTCTAGAAGTGAGTCGTGACCTAACCGCAGCGACTATCGCAACCAGCTAACGTGTGGGTAGGTCACGTACACTTTATTTATTTTCATTCAATACAATATTAACTAATAAATTGGAATGAATCATCAAGTCAACCACGTATAATAAACCGAATGAAATGACATACGTAGTAATGGAATGGCGATGGCGTCGCGCGGACGCTTACCACTCAGTAGTCACCGATCTAATTGTGTAGAATTAGTTGCGTATTACTGACGTCCTTTAACTAAAAGGCCGTTAAGCCCAAATTGTTGTTTTTGAGATATGTTCAGAGAACTCTTTTTAATTCTTTTGAAATCCGCCACTTAACGGCCTACAATTTTTATAATTTACAAACATTTCTTAGACAGAAAGATAGAGAATTTTGAACTGTATCGCTTCCTATTAAAACTGGCCTTTTGAGGGTTAACGGCTTTCTAGTTAAAGGACGGCAGATTATGCAAATACCATTATATATTATATTATATTATTTTTAACTCATTTGCTACGAAACTAACGTAACTACAAATATACGACTATGAATATCTATGTAAGCAGTTATTATATAAAAACAAAAGAAAAATTTCTGCCGCCAAGCAGTAGCTAATACATACGCGTTACTGTGTTCCGGTTTGAAAGGTGTGGTTGCCGGTGAAATTACATTCATATGAGACATTCAACCTTTACATCTCAGAGTTACGGGCGCATACATGCAACTTGTCTTCTTGTACCTAAGTAGGGGAGGGCCCAAGCCTTATTGCTTGTTATAGGCAGAGGTTACCACTTCACACTAGATGGGCCATCAGCTCATACAGTAACTTTATGCAATAAAGAAAAAGAAATAAAGCCGAAACAATATAAAGGATCAAACGACAAAACGATGGAAGTAAAACCTGGGATTTTCACCCTATAAAAGCGAATAAAGACCTAAATAACATTATCCTCGGCCGTAACATTTTGGATCTTAAAGACACCCAATTAAATAGAAACGCCTCTCAAATCTCCAGTTAGTCCAATCGTGTTTAATCTGGAGTCGCAGATTGTTAATAGAACATTGAATTAGAACGTGCGTGACTTAGTACGTCTGTGATCACGCAATTTTATCTTAACTGGTTATTATAATTTGCTAAAGCAATAACTCTGGTACACGCCTCACAATTAGATAAAGGTTGGTAGTAGCATGTGTAATTTAATAGTAGTCTATGCATAGCAAATGATCTTCATAAGGTAACTAGATGAGGAATACATTGGCGAATCACGTAGTCGGTTTGCATTTACATTTGTGTGACAGATCAACAAGACATTAAATAATGGAGAGCTAGCAGATATATACAAGTTCTATAGGAAATATGACTCACAGTTACGGATCATAAGAAGAAGTAAAAAGGAACGCTAAAAACTCGCCAGCTGAAGTTTTATATATATTACAAATACAAATACAAAAAAATACAATTTGTATTTATTTATATATATTAAGCAAAATACATATAATATTAATAATAATATTAACATATATAAATGCAAACAGTAAGGCATATAAAAATACTGCCTATACGGAGCTTTAGTATTTACGATGTTTAGTATAAATAAATAAATATTGATGGACAGCCCAGCCCCAACTAGCCCCAAACTAAGCATTACTTGTACTATGGTAACCAGACAACTAATATAATACTTATTTTAGTATTCACTTTTTTTATAAATACATTTTAATTCCCCAAACAAACAACTATGTTCGTAACACAAATGTTTTTTCTGGATGCGAATCGAACCCACGACCTACAGCGCAGAGTTAACCAACGAAGCTGTGAAGGCCCGTCATTATTTTTCATTCATAAGTAATGGATACTAGCAGTCACACAGGAAACGCAATCTCCTATGCTAGAAAGGTGCAGGACACGTGGTAAGCATACCTTGATGCGAAATAACTTGGAGGGCAAGGAACCATGTGACAAAAAACAACTTTGATTTTCTGTTAATAAATATAAAAAATAAAATATGTGGATTATGCGATTTGTAAATGGAAATGAAAACGATTCTAGTTCAAAATTATACATTGCTGTTAGTGCGAATACCCTCTAAACGCAATGCATTAGGAGTACGCAATGTATTATGTTTCCATCCAATTAGGCGTGACACTTGCATCAACCGCAGTACGTTTACAATTTGTATCATGTAGTGGTTTTTACTTATATTCAATACCGCGTTCTATGTATTGTTGATTTCGCGTAGGGATCTGTTGACTGCGTGTGCAGTAGTGAGTGGATGGGTGGGAGAAATCGAGCGACAGTGATTCATACAAACAAATATAGATCGATGATCTAACTACACCTATTATCTGGGCACAGTCAAGTGTAATATCCACTCATTAAGTGGAATTAACCTCTTCTATACAGAGTTTTAAAATTTTGAGATCAATAATTTTAAGACCAAACTTAATGCAAGGTACCTTAGGTATCTGAATCGTGAAATGTCGAAATTTCTTATTTCTTATTCAATGATTTCAAAAGTGTACGTAAAGTAAAAGGATTTCAGGTTTGAGGGACTCGTTTGTATTGCGAAAAAACGAATTATTTGTTTAAGAAATCTTGGCAAATTCATAAAAGATGATAAGTCTTCGAGTGTTCAAACTATACGGTTTTATAAGACTTTCTTTAGATTTCGACTTCTTACACAGAGTAACGAGTTATAGGTCGGAATGCAGAATATTATAAACGAATGACAATTCGTTTTAGAATGCGCAGGCGTCGACAATGTGTCATACAGCCAATAACCGTACCTACTTTGCTTATTATGAAATATTCATTACTGTAATCATTTACTGAACAAAAGCATTTGAAATTGAACCTATGCCAACAGGTAATACCGTGCGACGTAACAAATCAAATCGCAGAGTATGGCGGCCATTACTCGATGTTACAAACCTAAATGGTTAGGGTTGTCACGCAAACGGGTAAGTTATGTGCATATATTTTGCGATACGGACGGTCATATATAAAATGACGTAATATGAATTTATGTGAAATACTGCTAAAGAAAAAACACGATCGCTGTCTTATAGACTTTAACAGCAGTTTTGATTTATTGAAAAGCAAACGGTGAGCGTTTAATGGTCTAAAAACTTAAAACATAATATAACTAAAAAATAGATGCCATCGGTAATTCTTGCCTAGGAAGACGACTTGATTTTTAACTGAATAACTATCCAGGTCTAGTTATCGCGGTTGTTGAAGAAGCTTTTTACTATCAATCATAATATTATTATTCTTCTAAGGCAATGCATGAAATCTTCATATTAATCGATACGCACTAATGATGCCTCGGATAAATAAGAAATGATAACGGAATGAAGAAAGGATTAAGCTTAAACAAACTTCACATTTAAGGACACAGGACGACGTGGCTGTTATTTTATATATATGAATTAGAACTTTCTGCTATCTCGTTTCTGGGGCCTGAAATGCTGGTCGTTCTAACGCCGGTCGTAGTGGCAGCCCTACAGCGGCGCGGCGTAGAGATTTGCAAGCGTTGCGACTGCGTCGCTGCATCGTGCGTTGTAAGTGGGTCGTGCGCGAGCGTCGACCTCTCGCCCGACTTCAGGGTTAGCCGGCGCGGCGTAGGGTTGCTACAGTTTTGTATTAGTGGAAAATTTACACATATCATAGGATCAATTTTGGATTGACAAATATACAGCAAAGCTGCTGACCGTGTAAAAGTTTCATATTTGTAGAAATTCTTTTTTTTATCGTGGCGTACTCATTTCGTTTGATTTCAATTTGTCTTGCAAATTGGTGTTGCTAAACATTTTCAGAAGAGAGGGATGGCGTAACATAAGAAGACGTAAATAACTAGAACAGGACAGATAAGTGGAAATTAAATAACACGCGAGATCAAGAAACAGGCACTAATTAGGGGGAAATACTGTATTTATTTGGTATTATGTAAAACAATAGTTCTTCCATTAATAAATTTCATATTCATTTAAGCGTATTATAATCATTGATATATTATGTTGAGGGATTTTAATTGCTTTATCGTGAAAATTAAATTCCAATCGCAAATCAAGGGCTGTCAATCTACAGACTGCCTACCTTGTAAGTCTTGAAACTTATTAACTATGAATTATTGAATCACCTACTTGTAAACCCGAGTATTTTGGCTTGAAATCAAGCTCGCGTTTACTAAATATTATTAACCGTAGTTATCGTGATAATAATACCTAGTTGAGATCAACGACCGCTCTAGTTCTATTCTAGTAAATATGAGCAACGTTGTAGTTTCATTGGAATAATAACATATTTGAGATTCAATTAAGGAAGGAGAGGAGAACGTTCAGATAAGTTACTCTCTTAATTGAGACTTTTGGGCTTGGCTGTTATAATATCAATTCTAATAATTTTACACAGACTAGATTTATTTGTTATATCTTTCTCCCGCGAGTGGTCGGTAAATAAAGCTAATTGTTGCACCAGACGGTCTGAAAGTTACAAGCCCATGTTTATACATTTCATCAATACGAGAGCTTGTCAAACTAAGCCCGCCAGACGTAGGCGCAAACCGGCATTACCGGCAATCCTACGCATGACCAGAGATACGCCGACGTAGGTTCCAACTTTCCAGCGAACTCTCTTATACAAGACAAGCAATATAACTCGATTATCGAAATGTACCTCCTCGAAAACGTTCATTTCGACTCTCAACCCATAAGTTTCACGGGAGCTGCGAAACATTCGACGAAACGGCTGCTGAATACGCAAACACGGAGCGTATCAAGATTGAATTCAACTAAGAGATGGACAAAAACTCGCTCCGAAGTCGCGCCTTGTTCGGAAATAATGTCCAGTAAGTATCCAAGTTTCGATTTAAAAGTTGATCAGCTCACGAACAATCCGCTTACAGGTCGGTGGATAAAGTTCGCAACGCGTGTTTACCTTTTATAGCGAGTCTGCTCGTGTCGAAAGCTGGACGAAGCACTGTGCAACGCGTTGCTGCACTCGCAAATTCTCAACGTTTTTCCAACGTGTGATTACATTGATAGTTATGAAGCTGTCGGTATATGTACCGATAACGTACTGAACGCGTTCCATCATTCTACCAGTTTTTCATAACAGGAAAGTTGCTAGACGGGACCTATGCAGCCCTATTGTATCTATTAGCCGGCTACTTTCTCATTTCTTGCCATTTACGGTCCGTTGAGAAAATCAAGATTCATTTTGTATCAGCGCGTGATGAAAATGCGGCACGTCAGCATAACTTTAGACACGATGTCTGTTATGGATCTTGTTAATTTAACCGCAAAACGTTTGTACATATTTGATTCCTTTATGAACACCTCTTCATTAGTAGTAGTAGAAGTATGTACACGTAAGAGCATTCGCAATTTCTTGATTTTAACCCTAGTTCTCACTGATAGATAATAGTATTAATACCCTGCTAGTTACGCAAGGTCCATGAAATAAGAAGCTTTATTCGTGGACATTGGAAAATTGAGCAATCTCAATTTTCATCACATATCTTTAGTTACTTTTCCTATCAGGTGGATCCTTATCAATTTCTTCCCAAACAATTGAATATTCTCTTTTACCGAGAACCATAGTCAGCAGAATGTGACAAAAATAACCAAGTAAGATGATTCGAAACAAACTTTCGTTAAAAGCGTTAATCCACATGGGAAGCCTTGAGCAGCGTGTCGGGTTGCCCGGATTCGTTACACGGCAGACCGCGCGCCTCGCGCCTGTGATGTTTTACTATGCTGATCAACTCAGGGGAATTACTACGAACATTTATTATATTGTTACTGATGGAGATAATAATAGTCGCGTTATTTCACTAAATTAAAAGAATATTATGCAGAGCTACGCCAATAGCTATCAAACAAGGCACCAATCTTGAAAAAAAAAAAAAAAAAGTTTACATACGAAATTATAGTACAAAAAACCCATAATCGAGCGCATTACATCGAATAACAAAATTTTTCTAATGAACCAACATATTTTACTTGTAATGCAATTGTATAGATAAACAGATTGACGCTTTGTCCCCTTATTGGGTAAACAGTCGTAGGGACTACTTCACTTCGTGGGGTACGTTATTGTAGTAATGCAGATTGCCAATTGTACGCATGTAGTAGCATGAAGTACTTCAGTATATACAGGTCTCTCATTTACAATGAATTACCAACGCTTTGTAATTGTCCAACGGTCCTACTACAGTTTTTATCTTTTATCTTGCAAGTATTTACAGACATTCATAAGGTTTTTCCCCTGAAAATTGAAAAACAAATCGCCCAATAATAAATAAATAATAATAATATATCTTTCACACACGAGATCCATAGTTTTTTTTCTACGTTATAAAAATATAATATAGTCAAAACACAAACAAAAAAATATTTACAATAAAAGATAACAAAAAGAATGAGTACCAAGCTAAGTAGGTCATGAAGCGCAAGCAAAAATTAAACTATTAAAGACTGCAAAAAAACTACAGAATCGATGATAAAAAGTGCCTTTTTACGACAGAAATAGACGACGGAGAAACTGACGTTCAGTTTAAACTGACAACTTTTACATCGACAATGATTCAAATTACATAAGCGTAGGTTATAATTTTTAATTGAAAACAACTGTACCATGAAGGCCAGCAGTAATAAAACAGCAAGTTGTAATAACGCAATCGATTTATCATAATAACTAAGAACCGTGACGATACAACGCAGTAACTTTACATACGTCGGTTAGCGTATATTATATCATATAATTGCTGCATACTTAAATAATGAGATAACCATTGTTATTAGAATAATAAAAATAATACTGATGGAGTATTTTAAAACAATATTTCATCTCTTCTAAGTAGATATGACTTTTTTGTAAAGTCATATCTACTGATGATGACTTTTTTCGATTGAATTCAGTAGAATATTTGAGGCCTAAGTTGCTCGCGTCCGTAAGCGATTACCCTTCGAATCCCTACACGTGTCCCCCGGGTGGTGCGAAAGGAGCAACCCAAAGTAGCAACAGAACTTGTACCAAGTTTGCCCGGAGAAATACTGCCGCCACACCTGGTAATCCGCCGCCAATCAGTGATGCACTTGTATTGCTGTGTTCCGGTGGAAGGGTGCCGGTGTAATTGTAGGCGCATGAGACGTAACATCCCCGTCTCGGGGTGATGGATGCAACGCAATGCGACTTAGGTCATCTTGTAGGTACTTTGGCGGAGAGGACTTGAGTCGTATTGCTGTTGTTTATGGGCGGCGGTTACCACTTAACATCAGGTGGGCCGTCAGATCGATCCGCCCCCAGCATCACATAAAAATAAAATTTCCAAAAATTATTACTCAATCTGAGAGATGAATGAGAACATTTCGTATTTTCAAGTTGATATTTTAAACTTTAGAGCGTCATGTTGAGGTTACTTCAGAAGTTGACAAACGCCAGCTCAGCTTACCTTCAAAGCTGACTAGTTAATTATAATGTAGCAGACAAATTAATTCCCTGAACTGAAGCAGTTGAGCTCGTTACTCTAATGTTTGATTACGTGGCGATACTGTCTGCGAACATGGAAATTACCGACGTGATAAATTTGTTACTTGATTTTGTGCACTGATTTCACGAGCTCTTTACTATATGTAAAATATAGCATGAGACGTAACATCCCCGGCTCGGGGTGATGGACGCAACGCAATGCAACTTAGGTCATCTCATACTTTGGTGGAGATGAGTCGTATTGTTGTTGTCATGGGTAGCGATTACCACTTAACATCAGGTGGGCCGTCAGCACGTTCCACCACCCGAATCACATTATTTTTTTGCATTGCTGTATGTTGAAACCGGTGAAGAAAAACATTATGACGTAACCAACGTATCCTAGAACCAAGAATTCGAAGCCTGCGCGAAAGTGCACGAAAAGTGCACTTTGTGGCGGGCGCACTTTATCCTTAAACTACACTGGTTCAGTTCGAGAGAGCCCGTGTCACAAATAGTACTGGCACAATGATTGTAATTAACTATTTGACAGGAAAATACGAGAAAAAGTTAAATTTACTCTAACTTGTGTTGAAAGATCAAAATATTTTAGTCATTTAGTACGTATGACCAAACTGAGCGAATGTGTTGTCACTTCACGCATAGCAGTAGAATCTCACAGCCTTAAACGGCCGGGCGCTCCAATCAATATGTTGGTAGACAGCAGGCCACTATATATAGGAGCAGTTCTGTATAAAAATGTTGCAAAATAGTACATACAGTGTATGCTCAAACTGTCAACTGAGCCGCAGTTTTTCTACAGCCCTCCGTGTTGTCATTGCAATAAGATTCATTATTCTACGCTTTAACATTTGACCAGTGACTCTGCGATCGTACGCCGCTTATCAATCACGGATACCGCTGTACACCGATAGTTTCACTGAGTTTCACGTTTCACCTAGTCATACTGGTGATAAAATTTTATGGTTGGATAGAAAGGGCTGATTTTTATCCAGTCCCAGCTTTATTAACAAGTTAATTGGTGATTTCGTAACTAGGTTACATAGATACATCGAAGCATAAACTGGATAAAAATTTGAACGTAAAATAAAGAAAATCTAGGTGCATTATGGGCGTCATATGATTACCGCGGAATTTCCCCAAACGAGCGTCGTCACGCGATTAACAAGACGAGACAATACCGGTCTTATTTACGTAAAGAACTGAATGTTTTCCAACCATTCTAAGTGATCTAGCATGGGGCGCACGATCTGTGGTCGTTTTGTACATTAGGTAGCGGTTGCCTTGTCAGAATAGCACGAAAACCGTATTTAAATGACTCTACCCCGACTGCTATCTGTTTCACCACTATCTAAATGACACTAAACGTCACTATCAGGTTGTATTAGCTTTACTGTATTAATAAATCCAAGTAACTGGACAGGATAATGCGCGCAGCACAGTGCTAACGAACTGAGTCTACCTTGCATTGTTAATGTATGTGTATGTTTATTGTGTTACGATAATAAATACAAATTACGATTGTTTGGCCTATCGGTGATTATTATGACGAAAACAACAATGGTTCCATAATTGGATGGATTTGAATGAATTTAAATAAGGTGCGTCGTGTACGTCAATTCCGCTGTTTGGTTTACATTATTGATGTATTGTACCGATTTTTTCTCAAACGTGTTAGGTCAGTTTGAAAATGATTTATTTCTTGACTAGCTGTTCCCGCGACTTCGTCCGCGTGGAATTCGGTTTTATCGCGCACCCCTATTTTACCCATCGGAAAAGTAGCCTAAGTTGCTCCTTGTTACATCAGCTATCTGCCAGTGAAAGTCCCGTCAAAATCGGTTCAAACATTTCAGAGATTAGCCGGAACAAACAGACAGACAAAAATTGAAAAAAAATGTTGTTTTGGTATATGTAACATGTATACATCCATATGCAATTAGTAAAAAGCGGTTATTTTAATATAGCAAACAGACACTCCAATTTTATTTATTTGCATAGATGTGTAAAAGGATATGTTTTATGTTCTCTTTGTAAAGGTTTTTTCCAAAATATACACCATTTGAGAAAAATGTTGTCTATTTCTTACTTTAAAAAACAAATAATTAGATTCGGATAATTAGGTAAATGTAAATTATTTTTCACACCTAGTAACCCTGAAGCGTGTTTAGCAGCTTACACATCTCGACTTTCACGTGAGATAATCTCAAATGGAGATCAGCAAACTGGCAGCCCCTGACACCGTAACAATTATTCAACATTAATAAACATCATATGTATACGTTAGGTATGTGAGCAATAAATAAACAAGCGGTATAAATAGCATTATGGCGGGCGGGCGAATGACCGACGGTTGACACAGAACGAGCTCAAGGCCTGGGAGATTAGATACCGCGGCGCATAACAAATAACTCTGCAGACAATTGCAAAATACGTGGCTTCATGAAGATACATTGTTGTGGTAACGGACACGTTCTCGCTCGATACTACTATTACACATAATATTTTCGTTATCTTGTCGTTAGGCGCTAAGAATTGTATATATTATGCTAATGCGCTGCCAAATTATGATATAAATGTATGAAATAGAGGGTGAGTACTAGTGTTTCGGAGGGAAGATAATTGTCACCTATAACAAATATAATATTGCCTAATACATTATAAATATTACAATGTTGTATTCGTGCATACTAGAGAATGTAAGAAACTAGAAAACCATAATGCTGCCCTGCCGAACATGTAACTGCATGTCGATCAGCAGTTAAATCATCAGATACTATTTTACAGTATCGGCCTTGTAATAATGTATTGTTTTCCCACGAAACAGATGTATATGTATACTGATACATAACGTAATCGCCGTTCTGCTGCGGCACGCTCGCTACAGTTTTGCTCCTCGTTCTTATTTAATTAAATGGTAGCCGATAATGATCAGGCCTTAACTACTATTATATTAATGCTCTGTATGGCGGGTATTAACACAAGGAGCGATTAGGTTAGGTAGGTAATAAAAACTTTAGATTTTTCATTGAAGATATTACTTAGACTCAATTTGTGATTAAAGACAGGGCTCTTGGAATTGGAGCTGAAATACATTAACTGATTGACGAGGATACGATACGAGATGTAATGCGACAGACTGATCTAAAATGGGTTCGCGTGATATCTAATGGATTGGAAGCTTTGATACCTACCATCTAACTGGAACGGACTAGGTTCTTGGGAATTAGTCTGGTAGGAACGAAGTCTTTCAGTATTTCTGTTTGTAACTTCCAGGACTGATACCACATTTTCTTCTTTTCAAAATTTATATATTTATCCGATTTTCTATTCAATAATTTATTTATCTTTTGATTTGTTCTGGGATTTGCTTTGACTCTTTCTATTAGCATAAATTTATTAAGAGTTTAAATAAAGACTTACTATTGTTGCTTTTTTTACAGATAACCCGAAAATTATGGAGCTTACTAATTATCAGTGGTATGGTATAATGGAGAACACAACCATATGTTTACCATACTTACAATAAAGTAATATTGAAATGTCACAATGACAAAAGCATTAAGTCAAAACAGGTCTGAAAACAGGTTATTATATAACATAGTATAAATATTTAAATAACCAGACGTTGTTTTTAAATGAATGCACTAAAACAAATGTTTGTCTTTCAAATGTTGCATAGGTTTAGTCAAATAAATGCAAATATATACAATGACGGAAATGAGGTAGCCTTGAAATAAATGACAAATCGCAGCGACTCAACAAAAATTTGTATTTACGAACATAAAACAGTTGTGACCTTGGAACTTAAGTTGCATATCATAAGTTACAAAAAATATTTTATGTACTGAAATTTTTATATTGTGAACTTGTTGACGGAAATGATGCAACCTTGAAATACTAGCATGAAAAATCGACGATTTTGGACAAACAAAGATTGATCGTCGTTATATATGTATAGTAGGAACCTTCGGATAGTGATCAGTACAGGTAGGAGTCCAAAAATATTAATTTGCTGAAATTTTTGATACGGTCTTATTTTAGTTTGTCAGTACAGAAAATAAGAATAAAAACAGTTACTTCCGCTTGAAATCGCATCTTCCATTGAAAACACCAAATAACTAATAATATTCCTAGGCACAAACATAATCCTTAAACCCCCATACCTAGAATTCACTGAATCTTTGTTTCATAAACTACATATAATTAAAATGGTATCCTGATTGAATACACATAAGTGCGCGTAAGATTGAAAAGTTAAAAAATCCTCGCACTGTATATTTACCTTGCCACAATAAATTACGTCGCGTCAGAGCACTACTTTACAAAGTAACATTTCGAACCAAAAGCACCCCCAGAATAAATACTAGTCACCAAACAACCCGGCGCGGCGGGCGCGGCGCCACCATGACAGCGCTTTATCGCGAAAAGTGTCAGCTCTTGTTTTTATAGCCGACAACGAAAACTTTCACCTTTGCTAGCCTTTTTTAGTAATAAAAATATTTTAGAACTTCTAATGTCCAGACGAGTTGGAAGTGACGGTTTGTTTGTGAAATGACTTCTTAGTTGACGAATGTTATTTAGATAAACTAGGCATTACCTAAAACTCGTTTTTTTTTCTGTAAACTTGATTGAATTTTTCATAGAAAAATTAGGAGTCATCAGGTATCTTCAGCGATTTAATAATGCTACTATGGTATTCATTGCGCTTTGAAATGCATATATATTTGACTTACCTTTATCTGATATGAGTTGACTTTATGCTTTGGAAGCAGATTGAAAGTTGAGAAGTCCAGTCTTCTGGAGAAGATCCCGTTGGCACCAGCGCCTGCCCTGTGAAACGATAAACATCTATTTAAAAAAAACATCGATTATCACTTGAAATAACATTTGTGCGCAAAGTATAATGAAAGCGCTCGTAGCTTTCCCTCGGTTGTTCTTATAAGATCGATTAGGTAAAGCAACATCCCCCCAGCAATCATCGCACGGATGGCTGACCATAGTAAAATTTACAATTCCAGCCAGACAGTCCTAAAATTCAAACACCGGGTTCTATTTTCGATTGTCCCTATAGAATCAGCAGACACAGTACTGGTCACTTACCAGTACTGTGTCAGCCTGATGCCATCATTGTCCTAGATCGACGGCTGCGGCATACCGAAACAGGCAAGGTGGAAATAATCTACCCTCGGCTTTGGATGTCTGCGTTTGCTGAGAATGACTCACAAGTGTCAAGGTTTTACAAGCAAAAACAATTAGACTGTCTGTCAGACTTAGTAAAGTATTTATTGTACTCGTAGTGGCGATGTTTACAGTGAGATAATCCGAAGCCGTTATCAGAAGGCTCCTTAATCGCATTACCTGTATCAATAAACAAATGTACCGATTTACGTCGAGACAGTTTCCACACAGTAAAAAACTGCGAGATTAACGAGTTATATATTTACGTATACTGGCATTTCGCCCGACACGTCATTCGGTAGTAAATTATAAAGATATTGCAGTGTTTGATTGCAATGTTTTCGTTACGAGTGTGACAGTTATAAAACAATTACCATTTTAATTATCTCGAGCTTCAAAGTGTCTGTAAAAATATGAGAATGGTAATATGGATACGTCACACGTTCAGCAACGTGAAAAATCTGCAACAAAACAGGTTTTATATCCAGCATTGAAGCCGTGAAAGACAATAAACGCGTTTTTCATTGCCAAGGCCAGTCGAATTAGATATCAGTCCATATATCTCTTTGGGCTTGGCTGCTTTGTTTACATACACGTGGACATAAAAAAAATAACAGCGGTGATGTATGAACAGAAATGCCAAAAGTAATTATGTAAGGAACCGGTTATTACAACGTCAACGGTATTAAATTATGGATTTTTAAACGCAGCTTTGAGATTGTTACGTTTTTTGTCCGTTAAGGCTTTAATACGATTTAGACACATCCATATAATTATCTTGTTACATAATGATGGACTATTTAAAATAAGCTGATATAATATCGCTTGCTTTGAAAACAATTCAGTTATTGACTGGCCTCATAGCTCAGTTGGTAGTAATCCTGGCTTCAGCGCTATAAATTATAATAATAAAAATACTTTATTGTAGACCAGAGAACATTATAAAAAACAATTGATAAAAACAGAACTTAAAGGTACAATGGGCGGTCTTATCGCTATGAAGCAATTTATATAATTAATATCTACTATTTCTGTAAAGTTATTAACTTAATATACAGTCAAAATCAAAATAATTTAATTAGGTATTTCTACTAGCCTGCATTACTTGTTATTCAAAGTATATCACCAACAAACGGATTGTTTTCCTAAAGTAGAGTAAGTACACTTACTTTTAGCGGAAGCGGGAGCGACTTAAATGGGTAACCTTGAGTCCAACAATAGACTTACATTACCCGAACACTGCGTATGAAATCATGAATTAAATAATGAATCAAAACTATTAAAACTTGTTATTTGAAAAGCACAAACCGATGCAACTTGCATATAGCGGACGCAAAGAGTACTTAAATAACCTTGACTCTAAATATAAGACCCAAATTGGAAGCTCCCCCTTTCAAACAGCGTGTTTGTAAATATATTTATATACATACCATTCCAAAGTGCCACCGAAGCGTCGGTAAGCGTACTTACTTTTAGCGGAAGCTGGAGCGATTTAAATGTGTAACCTTGAGCCGAACAATAGGTCCAGATTAACTAAGAGTTATTGCGAACTTTAATTTCATCAACAAAAAGCCGCCGACCGTATTGCGTAATACGATCATTAGGTTATTTTTATGCTTACCTTACGTGATATACACGTAACATAAACTACCGCATTAACAATGATATAAACAAACGTTATTAGTGCGGTTTGTATAGGTGTGTCTGTGTGGACTGCAGTCATAACAAGTAGGGTTTGATAAATAACTACCTACACGTAACGTGTGCTAAGCCAATAGCAACAAAATTATACCGAACGAGATATACTCTCGTCTAATGTAATAATGGGTACATGTGATGTTCTTAATTTAATTAATAAGTTCTACATGAGTGCAATAATAAATAAATAAAATAAATAAATAATACCTAGGTTTTTTTCTATAACATAGTACGCATAATTTTTCGACATAAGGGCTTTCTACTGTGGCGGTTATGTAATTTTTTGTAATGATTAATTCATTTATCTCCAAGTTATTCTATAATTTATTATTATTACTTTTTGACATTGATTTTATTATACTGACTTGAACTTTTTTGAATCAAGTGTTAACCTAGTCTAAGAAATATTACTAAGACAATATGTAAGTCTGATGCAATAAATGAGATGCAAAGTAATAGGGTAATCTTGTTTGGCAATAAAATTGATAAAGGATAATTCCACACGTAAGTACGTATATTAAAGAAAGCAACAAGCACAGAACAGCAAACTCTTTGTACTGTTCGATTTCCAGCAGTGTGTTCTACGCGCCAAATGGAACCCATAAATATTTTTCTACAAAAACATTTGAATAAAACCGCTATTGACTTCAAACTGCGTTGATATAAGACCTTGTTTACAGGACCAAGTCGGCGAATGCAATATGGCTGACTTGGCCTTGGACGGTGGATAAAAATAACGATGTTTTTGTCGAGTTGATTTTATATCAGTGCGGGCGGACGTGGAATCGCTTGAGTGTGCATTCGAGCAAAACACTCCACGGCGAGGGAGCTGCGCGTGCGCACTTATGCTATGCAACAGTTTTAAGTCAACAGAAAGTTTTATACACGAAAGGTTTGTCTTCTTTACATTTTAGGCCCTGACAGAAGCTTAGCAAGATTATTATATATAGGAATATATAAAAAACTGATATTTTTAGGACAGTTTTTTTACAAAGGTTTATTTTTTCCACAGCTTCCTCAACACTTTTCTTTAATAACTCAACCGATCTCAATCAATCTGCCTCTATCTAAATCAGCTAGTATTTATTATGTCTTCGAGACTTTCTACAACGAAAATTGACATTTCAACAGAACATTTCAAAGAGAATAAAATTTTATTGAATTTACTTTGAAGTAATATAGCGTGTACCCTCACTCTGAAAGAAAGGCAGGAAGTTAAATCTATGTGCACCTGGTGCACAAATGTATAATTAAAATTACAAATAATAACACTTTCTAAAAAACTAGCCTGGTATTAGATCGGTACTCCAAGATGGGACTGAGCGATAGAATGAATACCCTAGGTATTAGGGTAGGACAGGCGTAGAATACGGTAAATAATTAATTAATTAATTAATAGTATAATATAAATTGATAATTATTATAATTTATATTAATAATAATATTATATCTATACATATAATAAAATTGTAGAAAAGTGGTGTCTGTACAATGGAAATATATAAAAAAAAGTAGCAGGGGTTGTTATTATATCGATGCCGAACCCGAAATTGTAATTTTTTTTTGTCTGTTTGTCTGTGTGTTTGTGCACGCTAATATCAGAAACGGCTTATTCGATTTAGATACGGTTTTCACTAATATATTGTAGTAAGCTTCACTTAACATTTAGTGTTTATTTCATGTCAATCGGTTCATAAATAAAAAAGTTATGTCAATTTAAAGAATCACGGCGAACATTTTTAATTCAAAATATGCTGCCCGAAAAGTCACTATTCCACGCGAACGAAGTCGCGGGCACAGCTAGTTATAGAATATAATAATAAAAGCGCTCCAGCTGGCCTATAGTTTCCTTCCGCTTACATCTAAGTATACTGACAGCAATCTGACTAATAGTTTTTTCTTATTCACAACGCGTGCAACTCAACTCGCGTCCATTATCACGTCATGTCACACGATTCGACACATCGAGATACGACGTGGTTCGTGTTTGTTTAGGATTAAAATTCACGGCTTAAAGGTGCGGCAACTAACGATAACACATCAATTCATAACGCCAGATATATTACACAAGTGCTAAAAGCAACTGCAGTTGTCTGCTAACACTGCTATGATGATTCGTTTATAAATATGTGTATTAACATTTGTTTTACAAACATTACGCCAAGATTAAGCTGCGATTTACGTGATACCGTCTTCACAGCATTCCTAATGTTGAATACAAAGTCTGGTTTTACAAAAGTCAAGAAAAATTTACCAACCTTACTTGTCTCGGTGATAAATGGCCACGATGGCTCATTTCGGTTTGATATCTTATTTTCAATGCATGTATTCTGCTTTCTCTCATTAGTCACCGATGCATTTCATACACCCACCATTAAAATAACAATAGATGCAGACCAGACAAAAGCCATTCTACATTCGCAAGACCAATTTCTTTACGAATCGAAACGGGTCAATGAATTTTATTACCTACAATTTTACTGCGGTAGTAAACGAAATGCGGCTAGTGTTGCCATTAAATAACTGGAAAAAGGAAACTTTATTCTACAATGAAAGATGGAATCCCTCATGATTTTTAAACTAAATAACTTTTTTTTTTAAATTACTAAATTCAGAGTAGGATTTAATAACTACAAGAGGACAAAAAAGCCGGACTACCAGCATTTATACAACCATTCGGTCGTATAATGCCATTAGATTTGATATCGTACAGAAAGCAGCAGATAAGCCGAACGTCTATTGTGACTCGAAAGTAGACACCGAGTGGGAGCACGGCACATCCAAAGTATCCAGTCATCCAACCGGTTTGGGACTTTCTCATTCAACTAAGTTCAGTTCATACAGACTATCCAACATACTGTGCCTAAAGACTATTTTCTACGCTGTTGTCTTACCGCCTTGCAGACTGATATGAAACATTTTCTTGGTATGGGCCAATTACTAGATTAGATCAAATAATTGCCGGTTATACTGAAATAATTGCTATCCTCTTGACGACCGATTTGTCTGTTTGATGTAATATGACGGCTGGAGCATTTGTAGCAGACGCAACAAGTTATGAATAGTTGTTCTGATAAGCGTTCGTGCTACTAAATATTTGTACATTTGAAGTCAGTTCTGATTGTAAAATCATTGACCACGTTTAAGGACGACAATAAAAAAACAAGAAAGAAACAACGTAGTATAAGTGAAAATGCAATGATATCTGTTATAAAACAATACAATCCCTCTCGTCGTGAGGGTACTGAATTATCTGGTTTACCTAAAATAGCTGATGAGACGCCGATGGAGCAAGAAGTTGAACTTAAAGCGAGAGTAAATCTACAACCCTAACCTCGCCTGTCACAGGAAATTATAAATTATATCATTAGAGATCCGTATAAGTAGATGTGCATTGTAACTCCCACACTCATCGGACCTTGAAACCGAAATAATGGAACAATTAACGCATAAAGTAAAAAGGAAACAGACTGAAACAAAGACGACTCAAGGTGCCTTTGAGGCGCCATTCATGCGTGTAGAATACGTGCCTCGAAATTTATTATATGACCCTCGGCCGTAGAATAAGTGACAGTGTTTAGGTTGCATAATGAGCGTATTGACAACTTGGCATGCACTGTCAATATGTGGGTATTGATTTATTGATGTCAGTTGAAGGATGGTTAAGAGTCACGAGTCAATAATTGCCTTTTAAGTCAGCAATGCTCAGCAACGCTTTGCATTAGTGTTTTGATATTCCAGCGTGGTTCCAACAACTGGAAAATTATTAATTTTGAAATCGATGTGTCAGTGAATGGTTTTTGGCTATCAGCACATTTTTTTATTTTATATATTGTTTCAAATTGAGCATATGTTCCGTCTAAAGCAGTATTTTCTGCCCATACAAAAAGTGACTACCCAGAGAATACTGAAATATTCTAAATTGAATACATCATGTCTCCGGGGCATAAGATACCAATAACTACAACGGATGTTTGCTCAACTTGATCAGCTCCCATACCATTCAGATAGAAACACATAACAAGAACCACAACTTTCTCGGCGTAACTACTCAAGAGCTTCACGAAATGTGTCTTGACAGTCATAACAATATGGCTCTGAAAGGGTACGAGTTAGAAAAGAATTCTATACTCCGCGTTAGAGCTCATAATCAATTAGCTGAAGAATTCCAGCTCTTTCGAGACTTAACATTCAAGAGAGACCTTTCCTCGTTTCTTTGGATTAAATTACACGACTGAAGTTTTACTAAACGGATTCCTGTTGAAACATTTTCGCCACTTGTTTACTAAGCTGCCATAATCAGTGGACAGGATTGTGCGTAGGCGACTCGTCTGGCGTGTTGCATCATTGTACGCAAAATTGTGATTAACACACCGCTAAACTAAATCATCGTGAACAAACAGAACATGTAACAAACAGTGTTTAGCACTTATGCAAATTTGATAGAGACATAAAACTCAAGGATCCATGTCTATCTTATTTGGTTAAGATTCGTTTGCAATCTTGTGAACAAAAGTGACCAAGCGGAAAAGCACAAGATCCCGTGTACTTCGCCTAAAATGAAGGCTAGACTAACAAGATTTGCGTAGTGGATTAAATTGACTACTGGTATCCATGACCCATGTATGCCTCAGTAAATTCTTCAGTTATATAGTGCGAATTGAAGATCTCAGTGCAGGCTATGCAAACAAAATAAGGCGAAATTTACTGTCTTATCGAATTAAAAGCAAAATAGATAATAGACACTGTTTGCGTTAAGTCGGACTTGCAGAGAATTTCGGTTTAAAGCACATCCCATTCACGATTTACTCACAATATTACTAAAGTGTTTGTGAGGCAAAGGCAACGTAAATAGCGTAGCGGTTTTAGTCTTACAATTTGTACACAGAAGTAACTGCAACACAGTAAAAACTAAGATAAAAACTGATGATTCATACAACAACAGCATAATCATTAAAATGTAAATCTTAAACGATCGTAATCGTGTTCTACAGCTGTAACAAACTAAAGTAATGAGTATTACGGCCGTTTAATTCAAATTGTTATTATCATGTAGCAAGGTCAATGGAACGCCTAAATTCAATGCGTTTAGACTAATGTCAGTTTTGCACGCGTAATTAATTATTGGGCATATAAAAAACTGTTTGTGTAACGATTATTAATAAATATGTTTTATTTCGAATTGGAAGTTAATTGTTGTTTTGTTAATTTATTACAGCATTTATTAATGTTAAGTTTGGCCATGCTGTTAAGGTAAGGTTAGCCCTATTTAACTGCTATATGACTAAGTGATTCAGGGTTGAACTACATTTAAATCCAATTTTCAAATTCAAAGCATTTATATGTTGTTACAAAGATCTTAATATATTTATAGGATAGATATAAACAGAAACCCTTTTAGGGCACAGCAATTTTATTATTCTAAGTGGATATTTGTTTTAATTATGAAATAATCTGTATTGAAAACTGAACTGGGGCCATCCCAAAACCACTATCACTGATATAACTGATAGAATACAAATATACTTTTTTTGTAAATACATATTAACACCCAGACACAGAACAAACATCAATGCTCGTCTCACAAATGTTTGTCCTTTGGGAATCGAACCTACAACCTACAGCTCAGAAGGCAGAGTTACTAACCAACTGAGCTGCGAGGCCAGTCGAATTAAAGGAACGGAACAGATAGTACGGCAATAGTGATCAAAATCACGTGTAACTTTTTGCGGTGTCGATGCATCACCGTCTAACCGCGCGATGTAAACAAGCGAGACCTTGGCCTCCGCACAATAGGCCCCGCAGGCCTCACTAAATTCGATTATCTAACTCTCGGCTTTTTTGCTCACGATTTTCGCAATAAACGCTTACGCGTGCGGCCAAGGATTACGCGTGTCGTATTCCGGTAAAATTGAGCCGAACTAATAAAATTGATACTCGAATTGTCTTCGCTGAACCTTACTGACTTACTAAGAAGGTGCTAACAGACAGGTATAAAAAAAAGATTGCTAAGAATTATCTATCAGGCGCATTCATACTGAACATCTGTTTCATAAAATTTATCTATAATGAAAATGTATCGTGATAGCTTAACTTACAATCAATAAAATAAATTTAATTAATATACATCAGGTTTAACTATATAATTTGTTAATTAATTAACCACAACAAAATAATGTAAATTTCATAGAGGTTTTGCTCAAGGATATGCATCCCCGGCACCTTCGGATGATAGTTACATCCATATACCGACTCCTGTACAATGTCCTATATTTTTCAACACAATTGACTATACATGAATTCCCCTTCTAGGATTACATAATTCACTTAAATGGTTCTGAGTGCATGACTTTATCTCTCAAATCTGGTGAACAAATATTTTCCGCGCAGTAGAAAAAATATGAACTTGTGAGGCAAAAACTGAAATCCTTGTATGTCGTACAAATCAGTTAAGTAAGATAAACAAAATAAAGTCAAAATAGCGTTGTTTAAATACATACGAGATAAATGACTTCGAAATCGTTATTGCTATTGATACAAAACAGTTTGCAGAAATAAAGCAAACTGTGTTGCTTGTCAATATTGACAGTCTTCGAAAAATCGACTATATTCTTGGAACACGAAAACCGTTTATTCAATAAACAACGAATTGTGGCTAATGGGATTCCACGTCAAATTCTTACATCGGAATTCGGGAATGTTAAACTTTTGTTCGTAAAGATAAATTTTGTAAACGAGTGATTTATAACAGGTTGTTTGAGTGCCGCAATTTCTCAGCAAATAAGGTAAAATGTGTGTAAAATAATATTTGGGAAGGAATGAGAAATCTCCAGGGCCTAAACTAATGGGTAATAAAAATAATTAGGCAATTTGTTCAATTGTACTTGGGGCGGGGCAATCGATCTGATATCTTCACAACAGTTGGTAGGGCTGTCGCTTTTGAGTTGTGAGCAATAACTGGACTTTTACCCAGGAAAATAGACCCTGCAGCATTAGGTTACGATTTTCACGTATTTTCGTTTCTCGAAGATACAAAGTTATCTTTTAACACGTTTAATACACAAATATCGTCTAAAAATTCACATCACGTCTTAAAATAAAGAATACCGGCAACGATTCGTCACATTTCATATTTATTATGATTAGATTATCCAGAACCATTCAAAAATAAAAATTATGACTGATCGACTGGCAACTGAACAAAACTCAATAAACAATAACAATAATAAATATTCAAACATTATTGCTTATTTAAAAGGATATGTTTTTTTTCAGTCAGATATTTTCAAATTTATTTTAAATTTCAATCTATTGTCTGCGGCAACCCTAATTTTATGCGAAAGAGTTCGACTGACTCACTCGATCGGCCGTAACCGTAACGATAAAAACCGTTCCATCTTGTGACTAAACACAGCATAAATTGTTTAAAATTTCGTAAAATACACCGAAAATTAGAATTATAAAAAAAACTACTATAAATATACTTTTTATTTAGTAAGTCTTCTGATTTATTCTAATTAAAATAACTCTGAAAAAGCTTTGTTGTCCAAACCTGTCTCAAACGAATAACTAATAAATAAAACACCAGAATATTTATAAATATAGTAGATAGAATTTAAAAAGAAACCGGTACAATTATTATTGTAATGAAGGTTTGTCCAGAACGATCTCGTTATGAGATAATCGACCATAAATTGATAAACGTGATAGTATTATTAGTATTTATGTAAATTGGACATATTATTTAGAATCTTATTTGGACATGTTGTGGACTGATGAAGTAATGTAAATGATGTAATTGGAGTGTGATTATTTAATATTATTGCATAAAGAAGTAACTTCAAACATAAGCAAAATATGTGAAAAGTTTAATAAAAGTATGCGACATTATGGGCGTCGCTAACCAAACCAGCTTCTTATATTATTTATATATTGTTTACGTTATTTTTATGTTGTAATTTTTTTAACTATTTAATCTAGATGAAGCGAGATTGAACATTTAACTTTTGACCAATTCCAGGTTAAGAGGGGGTCACTTTAATTGGTAATAGGACATGTCGTCATTTCCTCATGATACTTCCCTGCGTCATTTTAAGAGACACTACACACGATTTTTTTTCAATTAAAACCTCATAGGTTTCTTCTTCAGATTTGAATCGGCAACCTATAGGTCGGGATCCGTACCGCGCGATTAACATAGTCTGTAATATCAATATAGTCGCGACGTTATGTGGAAAAGAAGTAAAAAGCGCAATGGCTCCTCAAAACCGAAACCCGAAAAGTATTTTCAAAACATACAAACATTTATCCCGTGTAATATAAATCGCACGCATTTCAGTCGGTTGTTCATAAATATCCTACACAGATCAAATAACAAAAAAAAATTTGTTTTATTTACTCAAACACGTATTAAGAGAAAATAACCCGCGTACCTCTTAGCAAAGATAAACTTAATGCTCTCGAGAATAAACTTGAAGTGTATTTAGTGGCATGTTTATTTACGTTGATTGGTTCTCTCGTTATAGAGATAACAAGGACTTGTTTGGTAAATGTCAAAGGTCTTCGCCGGAGCGCTAAAGCGGCCGAGAGACGAACAATGACAATTGTCAATGTAAGACTCGATTGATCTGCCATTTATGTAGTCTAGAACCATGCTTCTGTTTTTTGTTCCCAGTTGCATCTGGACTTTCTGTCAATTGACAGCTTCAATGGCCACCACTCATATGTACAAAGTAAAACTATAAGATATATCGAGTCGAAACACAACTTTAGGGCCAAGAATAATTGGGTCTCAATAATAAAAAATATGAAGTAAATATAAACGATGAGTAGTAATCGTCAAGTACTTTAATAAACTGTCGTGTATGATCTTGGAAAATTGTCATTTAAATCATGGATTTCTACGGACATATTTAAAGTCACGCAAACTGGTTCCGAAACTCGAATTATAAAAATTATCAGCATACCACTTATATGAGCGTTCATATAAAACTAAAAAACCTCGAGCTATAAATTTAATTATTTGTCAGCGTCGTGGCGTGGGAAAATGTGACGTAATTAAACGCTGGTAAATATGGCCTTAATTTTTTGTGAATATTTGTTGTTTAGTCGGGAGGCAGAATTGAGGTTGATCACTACCGCTCAGAGTGGCTTGTTCTATTCGGTTCTTTAGTGCTCGTAACGTTTACCACTTGGATGCGCACGACAGTGTGGCTTTCGTTTACCAAATAAACTCAGGTACCCAGAAAAGTTATAACTTTTATATTGCTGGTTGAAAACGTGAAAGGTTGTAGGTGGGTTGAGGTGTAAGTAAAGTCCAGTTATGGACGGAATGGTCCGGAAATGGGAAGGACGCCACAGGTTGAAATAGTGATTAGTTCAGAAATGTTTAAATACCAGCCACCTTCTCCGCAGATGCAAGTGATCGATAAATAAAAATAAATAAATATTGGTGGACATTTCACTCAGCGCCATCTAGCCTCAAAGTAAGCTAAGCATAGCTTGTATCATGGGAACCAGACAACTGATATAAATACTTATATACTATTTTTTGTAAATACATACATATAATACATAACACCCAGACACAGAACAAACATCAATGTTACAAATGTGACATAAAATGTTTGACCTGGGTGAGAATCGAACCCACGACCTACAGCGCAGAAGGCAGGGTTACTACCAACTGAGCTATGAGGCCAGTTAATCGGGAAGGATTGATCATTTGCATTCAACATTAAAGTCCGAGAGTTCAGGCGCATTCGATGCGACTTGGTCGGTGCTTCTTGTCGAACCTAGGTAGGGAAGAACCCAAGTCTTATTGCTTGTTATGGGCAGGTATTACCAATTTACATCAGAGGAGCCATCTGCTCGTTCCGTAACATAAAATATTCTGTGCCACATGTTGGAGTCCTTAAACAAGGAAGCGAGTGATGCCCAAAAACGAAGGAAAGGTACAGGCCGATACATATTCTTGAAAAGCGAGAGTTAAGGGGCCTGCAAAATCCGAATGCACATTGTTAGATGTAACAAGGCTTGGATTTTCTGCAATTGGAAGTAAAAAATGACATCTATTGACTGCGAAATCGATGGAACAGCCTTGAGCGTTTAATGCCTGGATTTTCAAACAAAACAACCAGCGCATAAATTTACATAGAATAAATTGTGAACTGTTTGATTACTGTATTCAAGGTGCTCAATGAAATGTAAAATTGATAAATTTTGTTGACTATGGCTGCTCTTGTGGATTTTCTACTCGACTGCGCCTAGATAAGATCTAAGTTATATTTCGGCGGTCGTTTTTGATGTTTTTATGGCATTATTTGGGTTTTTTAAATGTTATTCACGGGCTTCGATGTAATACCGACAGATGGCTTATATGTTTTGAAAAAGAGATTTATTCCAGTTCTCATTTAAAACTGAAGGCCAGCTTCGTTTCCTTATTTCATTCCATATCAGGGCTCATGTATTCGGGTTCAGAAATATAGAAAACTTATAAACGTGAAATTTTATGTGTTGACCTGTACAGTATTTTTCCGCAGACTATTTCGATAAAACAAAATAAATAATTATAGTGTATATTTAAATAACCATAACTCGATACCCAAGTATAAGCAATGCTGCAACTTTTATTTTTCATACCTTTAACATTTCATCACAGAATCGAAAGGTGAACTAGGTGGCCGTACCTTTATTGCATTGCAAGTTTCATTTAATGATCATCCTGCGATAAATGGTAACAAATATAATCACAACAACAGAATCGACGCGCGATTCTGAACTAGAATGTATTAAGAAAACTCATATTTTATGTTGGTTTGTTACATTTTTTTATATATATATATATCTATGCAAATCGATGACGGCATAATTGGTTGGTGACGTTGGCTTACCATCTGTAGTTGAGAGCGTGGTGGTCTAGTGGTACTGACCGCGAGTTTCAATCCGGAGGTCGCTGGTTGAAATCCCAACGTGCACCAGAGTTTTTGATCGAAAGATTTAGTGACTCGAATAGATAGAGATAGACCACAGGTCATGGGTTCGTATTATAAATCCTACATTGAGCTAGAGCTGAGAAGACAAATTCAGTGTGTGGTACTATCATCGGCTAAAGTCGCTTAACATCGACAAGTGATATGTATTCAAAATTTTACTTCTCTCTAGACATACTGATCCCGCATAGCAACGCTGTCTGTTTATTTTGGGAAGCGTGAAAACGCGTTGCATACGATAAGTGCATATGTTTCCATTTAAATCATGTGTCCGGATGTCAAAAATGTTCTCGGTTGCATTAAAAATCTGCATATATGAAACTCAATCTTCCGTCATTACTTAAATATCGAAACAGTAAATATTGATTGGCCTCATAGCTCAGTTGTTAGTAACCCTGCCTTCTGCGCTGTAGATCGTGGGTTCGATTCCCACCCAGGACAAACATTTATATGACATTTGTAAAATTGATGTTACAAATAAAAAATAAAAAATAAAGTATATAAGTATTATATCAGTTGTCAGGTTCCCATGATACAAGCTATGCTTAGCTTACATTGGGGCTAGATGGCGCTGTGTGAAATGTCCACCAATATTAGCGTAATATATTCAGTTGTTTTTGTCTTACAATACAATGTATTTAAAACACTAAAGTTTAACGGCTTTGGAACATATAACGCAACAATGTGACAATAGTAACAGTGTTTCAATTTGCCACTACACGGACGGTGCCAATAATATTCTGACCTAAGCTACTGCGTATTGAGGAAGGTTAGTTCCACGTTCTATAAATATACATTTTACTGCTTGTTTACCGGTTTATTTCTAAATGCGCTGATTGGCTAAATGCATTGTACGACGTGCGTTTTCAAATACATTACACATTGAAATGGAAAAAGGAAGGTCAAGTCTTTTCGTTGACTCTGCATACCATATTTTGTGCGAAATGATAAGCAAAATTTTTACCCGGAATTGGATTTTTATTCCGTATCTCTGTGTACATATAAAAACGGCAAGCATTCACCGAAATTAAGTAATTAATTCAATTACTTTTATGTTATCTCAAAACATGTTAGTGTAAATTCATATTCGAAGTTCTCTCAAGTCCAAATCCAATCTTACTGCAAATGAACCTTACCAAAAAATATAACTTAATACGAGATATTATACCTTATATACTATATTAAGTAGCAACAAAGATCGTAAAACCATACAAACGATCCGTTCAAACAATATATTACAAGTCAGGGCGCGTGATAGGTCGTTATTTGTAATCTCTGCTCATGTCAGATACGGTATCATGTAACAAGTAAACGTTACTATAAATCTGCAGCAGACGTCCTGTGCCTATTGCATGCCTGTTGCAATTTGCAACGAATATATTGCTTCCAGCCATCAGCCAACAGAACTTTGAACTTGGGATGAATCTAATTTGCATTTTGTTTGAGGATAACTGGCTCATTTTGGAAAAAATAACCTTAAATATATGTGACAATTTCTGGAAATTGTATATCAATGTCAGATAAAACTGGCCTAAGTCAGGTCATTTTGTTAGGATGGTTTTTTAACTTAGTTGCTTGTGATTACATAGCACCTTGCTATGCTACTATTGGTAATTAAAAGCTTACAATGACTACTGTACTTATTTACCTCCAAGTAAAAATAAATATTAATTCGCGAACAATTGGACTGACCTCACAGCTCAGTTGGTTAGTAACTCTGCCTTCTGAGCTGTAGGTAGTGGGTTCGATTCCCACCAGGACAAACATTTATGGTGTTTGTTCTGTTTCTGTGTATTTACATTATTATTTTATTTCTGTATTTACATTTTTTTGAATACAAATTATGTATTCTATCAGTAAACTGGTTTCCATAGTACAAGCTATGCTAAGTTTGGGGCTAGATGGCGATGTGTGAAATGTCCACCAATATTTATTTATTTATTTATTTTATTTAACAATCACAAGACAATGCATATTGGCAGAAAGGTTTCGGTCAGTCCACGTATGTTTCTAACCAATTTAGCTAGAGATCTAAGCCGTAATTTCGAAGCTGTTACATTACCAGATGACAAAGAGGCATACAAAGTAGCAGTTTCACGCGCAGAAATGAAAACGCGAAAGCGAATTTCAATAATGCTTCAAGCTCTTAGATTAAGCCGGGATACCGCCGTTTCATTAGCCCAGCTTAATGGAAAGTTAATTTATGTAAGTATGAAGTGGAGCGGTCGGACTGGAATGAACACAAAATGTCAAGGATGTTGGTACGATGCAGCTCAAATTAGGATCTTCGCTCACAATTAATCCAAGTCCCAAGACTGGTCGTATACAGCATATCCATTTGACTGGCCTCGCAGCTCAGTTGGTTAGTAACCCTACCTTCTGCGCTGTAGGTCGTGGGTTCGATTCCCACTCAGGACAAACATTTGTGTGGGAAATATAGATGTTTCTTCTGTGTCTGGGTGTAATATGTATTATATGTATGTATTTACAAAAAAATATATATAAGTATTGTATCAGTTGTCTGGTTCCCACGACACAAGCTATGCTTAACTTACTTTGGGGCTAGATGGCGCTGTGTGAAATGTCCACCAATATTATTATTGCTATTTATGTTTTAAGAATTTGCAGACATTTCGCAGAAGTGTAGCAAAGCCATACAATAATGGAATACAGTGGCGACTTCGAAATTAAGTTCCTAGTGTTGTGCAGACCGTTATTAATTTTATTTGTGGCTATAACGATGGCAGAACAAAGCTTCGCACAGAGTCAAAAGTCAGACGTGGCTCGTAAAACAAGCTCCTGCAGATGAAATATTACCCCGACATACAAGCCCCTTGACTATACTCGCATGATAAATTCAAGTTAAGCGCTTACGTTATAATTGAAGTTATTTCAGCGTTTAATAATGTCGTTTAGGAAATTCAATAACGAAAATTTCAAGTAGATCCATCTAAATGTTTGTTTTACCATCAGAATGTGTTGATTTAATGCATTAAGGGAATTTATACATACATTTTACATTATTTTTACAAGCTTTTAGTCAAGGTTGGTATGTACGTCAGTTTAGGTCAAAATTTGCAACAGAATTTTGAATTTCGTAGCCTGAATAGGCTGACATTTGGTATTCCGGTATAAACCTGATAACAATCCAATATTATGGTGAGCTGGAGCTGATGATACCGTCAGTCAGATATACCTGCAGACCATCCGAGTCATCAATAGCTTACGGCAGTAACGAGTCTAAACACGATTAGGAAAAAAGTCGATTGTCTTAAAAAGTAATAATCTCGGTGGTATCCAGGGCATGATTGTAAAGGATGGTTTTGGGAAAAATATTTATCAACTAAATAAAAATTATTTTATCGCAATTCACAAACCGTTCTTTTGCATCTGCTTTTTTGAAATCTAAATTTCCTGTTGCTTATTAAGAAACAAGATTCCTTCTGAAGAAAAATTATATCATATCGTTTTCGTGCTGGGCTTTTGAAATCTAAGGCATGACTCAACTCACAATTAATAAATCACAAGGCAACCTTTTTAAAAACCAAGCAGGAATTATATGTGATCATAATGAGAACACATAAGGAAGGTATGAAGGTGCCTACAGCTCACGGACTCACAATTAAATGGGCGATCGTCCAGCAGATGTGACCTTTGAAGGGACGATGCACGCGATAGGTATTCGAGCTCATTAAACGGGTTAACCATTACTTAGCTACAGGCCGTTACAAAGACAATAAATTCACTAAAATCTGATTTCACAGACGGAGTAAACTTTCTAACAAATAAAACCAAAGCTTTGATTTAAACAAAATTAAAACAGGATAATCTACTAAAACCGATATCTGGCGAGTTGCCAAGAGCATAATTCCAAACGATGTTGTCATAACTTGATACGATACGACATTTAGGGGTAAAGCCGAAGCGTCAAATTGCTGTAGATAATAGCTTAACAGCAAACTTTGAAGCTAATAGCTTGAAAGTTTTGTTTCATGGACAATTGCGTGCGGAGATGCTATAGCTAAAGCAGCACGGCGACTATAGAAAACTAATAATGGATTTATCAAAATCCACAGTTTTTAAGCGCTATGAAACATCGTCACACCTCAAATTTTGTTAATAGTAACTCTGCCTTTTGGTCGTGTGTTCGATTCCTACCCAGGAGAAATATTTCATGTGACGAACAGATTTACATCTGTGTCTTGATGTACACATTTACAATAAAGGGATTTAAGTATTCTATCAGTTAGCTAGTTTCCCATGCTTAGTTTGTGATATATAGCGCTGTGTGAATTTTCCACCAGTATTTATTTACTCAAATTGTTTTATTTCAAAACCATAAAGCTTCGCACACAAATTTAATTGCATCGACGCGATCGCCTGCCGCGAGCCACAAATAGCCGCGATTCGTCCCTGAACCGAGCCGAACTTTCTCTCGGCTACAAACCAAGTTACATTAGTCTATTTTTATAGTGCACTCCAACTTTGGACGTTGATGCATCACGAACAATCCCTTTTCGCTGAAGCAATCTCACAAACAGCTATTGTAATGGAATCTTATCGGTAGAGATATCTGCAGCATCAGATGCTCCGACATGTCTTCAAAGTTGCATTCGGTGCATACGTTGAATGGTCAGCCCCGTCTGGCTCAATGAAGTTCGAAGAGTCATTTTTGAAATTAATGGCTAAATTATGCATTTGCTCAGAGTCGTCGCCGGACCGTCTCTTGACTGCGAAATGAGATTCGGATGACCGCGATACTTCATAATATATGCCAATACTAAAACTACCAATACCAATACTATAGCCCAATTTTTGACAAAGGTTGTAGGCTATTTAACATCAAGCTACGACCTATAGGGACCGAGCAAAAAGAAAGAACGCTGAGCGAAAACGAAGTAATAGCGCGGGCGGGCAATGCGACGCGGTGGGTCGGGAGCCGAGGGCGACGAGAACCGAGCATTACCGAGAAGAGCCGAACTATGCATGCCTATGTCAACGAAAACGACGCGGACGAGTGAAATAATTAATAAATAATATTGGTGGACAATTCACACAGCGCCATCTAGCCCCAAACTAAGATTAACTTGTACTATTTGAACCAGACAACTGATAGAATACATATACTTTTTTTTTGTTAATACGTACATATTACTACCCAGACAAAGAAAAAACATTTATATTCGACATAAATGTTAGTCATTGGTGGGAATCGAACCCACGACCTACAGCTCAGAAGGCAGAGTTACTACCATCTGAGGTGCGAGGCCTGTCAAAAATAGCGGGGAACAGCTAGCATTCAACATACGCAGACGATAATTTGTAGCTGGAAGTGCGCCGCTAAAAATACATAGGAAAGTGAACATGGCAACACGCTCCAAGGCCATTAATGTTTTCGAGCGGCAAAGTGCATCGATTCGGTTCAGCCATTGTGGAGTGAATATGCGAGGGGGATTTGAATTGAATACCTACACCGGCAACTGAGCGTAATATGAAACCATCCCCACACTTATGTAGCACGCTGACGCGTTGTGGGAACAATCTGTATTATAATAATAATATCATTTCAAACAGCGCCATCTAGCCCCAAACTAAGCATAGCTTGTACTATGGAAACCAGATGACTGATAGAATACATATATACTTTTTTTCTATCTATATTCGTCACACAAATGTTTGTCCTGTGTGGGAATCGAACCCACGACCTACAGCTCAGAAGGCAGACTAACTAACCAACTGTGCTGCGAGGCCAGTCGTGTGTAAACATACATTTTGCCCGCAAATCCTACTTTCACTACATTGGCTTTATGATTTTCAATGCGTCTTCACATTCTGGAATTGCTTATAACTAATTGCTTCGTTGTAATGACTAACAATTTACTGTATAGTTGTGAAACCTTACAATGGCTCGACTAAGATTATCTTTGAGCCCTGGCGTCGTATTTTACGGTAATCTATCCTACAGAACACTAATATGCTGAGAACAATGATAAAATTCATATGCCGTACTAATAATTATAATGGGCATCAAATTGAGGATAGCTTAGATAGGATTTCAATATATCAACCTAGTATAAAAATGTATTAGGTACAGGCAGTAAATTTTTGCCAAATTCGTTCGGAAGTACTGCCGACATACCTAATCCAGCTGCCAAGCAGTAACGCATATAATGTATATCTGTGTTCTGGTTTGAAAGGTGTGGTTGCCGGTGAAATTACTGGCACTTCAGACATTTCACCGTCACGACTCATATGAGCGAACATTGCGACTTGGGTCTATATAAATCTCTTGTCTGAATTAAAGATTTATTTATTGTTATTGTCATTATTATTATTATTATATATAAGTTGCAGAGGGCCCAAGAGGTTACCGCTTAACATTAGGTGAGCCATCTGCTCGTTCCGTACTTATTCACGAAAATAAGAGTGAGGTTAGTTTCATGATACGCCGCAGTAAGTGCGTGCCCTGTGCCCACACGCGTATCCACCACAAAGAACACAATGCACACATAAATAAATCTTCGCCCAACTATGCATAATCACAACGTATTTGCAAGTAAAATGATGCGACACTGCTCTTTTTGAGCGTTGCGAATGTAAAAACCAGTATTGTATTGTTTTTGGTGCGTTCTGTTGTTTTCGAAAAGATACAAGGTCGATTGTTATGGTCTCTGACATTGCTGTGCATTCCAGAGATATAGATGGTTGTTAATATTTATGTATTTACAAAAAAATAAAGACATAATATGTATTCTATCAGTTGTCTGGTTCCCCCCATAGTACAAGCTATGCTTAGTTTGGGGCTAGATGGCGCTGTGTATATTATTATTATTATTATCGATAGGAGGATTCATGGTAAAATCTCTTTTAGGACGATACAAGAAGTGGTTTTCCCAATAAAATTCTATTGTAAGTTATAAATCACTCTCATACACCATGGAATTTCTAGTTTTAAGACATGCTGTATACAAGCAACGCGATAAGTCGCGCCATCGAAGCATTTTACAAAAATCATCGCAATTTAAAATCAGTTCATGATCGGCCGCTTGGCTAATTTCATCACTCATCAACAAATAAATTTATCGATATATTTAGTGATTTTTATTTATTTTATCGAAGTGGTTTACTCAAAATTGCTACAATTGTAAGTACATGTTGCTTTGCTATGGTAGTGTGGAACTGAACAACTGGATGCAATTCTCTTTATAGTCCGTTCTACTAAAAGTCCTGCGGCAGTTAAAGGAACTAACGTAATGCTAAACTGAAATTTCGCCTTCGCGTAGATACTAGCGCCACAGCCAGGAGACTTCATTCGTGGTACGGGCTCAACAATGTGTATGATGCAGTCATGCGCCGTTGAGTGATCGCGCAAATCAGCTTTAACCAACCGTCCCACTGACGAACCACTGCGAACGGAAATCGCGTCTCATTGACGGGAAACCCAACCAGACATCGACAATTACTAAGTAAAACCTTTCGGAGACCCCAAAAAGATGTGGCAAATTGTCTTCCAACATTTTATAGGATACAATACAATACAATATCACTTTTTTGCAAAATCACAATACAAATGACTACTTATAAAATAATCAATTTTATTGTACACTAAATGCGGAATAACATTGGGCGGCCTTATTGCAATGAGCAATCTATTCCAGACAACATTTGTATGGACCATAATTAATTATAAGATCGGCGTTGTGGTCGAAATGTGTCGTGAATTAATTAACTTTTTTCAATTTTGGGTTATCTTACAGCTTGCTAAGTATAGCTTAGTAATAGACATGTGTAATGTAAATAGAAGCTTAAGGCCAATTACAAGATTCCACACTTACTAATTTAATTATAAGTAGATTCTTAACTCGTTGTCCAAACGGCAAAATTTTGTGAGAAAATGTTCTGTAATTGTTTTGTCGTGAAAGAGTAACATACATACATCCATACAGACACTTTAGCGTATATTATAAGTGTGACTCAGTGGACAATAACAAGCTTAACCTTGGAACTGCGTCTTCAACAAGTGAGTAAGTGAAGGAAAAATCCAAAGTTTACGCATTCTTACCGCTATTCAATCAAACAATCACTTTCATAGTGGATAGGTTTTATTCACTATCGTGAGACCACTGACAACCTTTGTTTTGACTGCTTGTCTCGTAGACATGGGTACATAGAATCACGCCATCACCCAAGAGGGGTAGACAGGCTAAATAAACAATTTTTCACCTAGCCTGTTACACTGTCGTGGTGATAAGTGTGAAGTCATCGTTCGTCAAGTTTTCCGTCGAAACTTAGCTAGCACTTTCCTTAAGTAATTAATTCACAATATATTCCGACAGCCAGGACCTTATAACAACGAAATTACCAACATGTCCTGTATGTATTTATGTATGTATGTATGACTGGAGTATTGGAAAAATTGTATTTGTCATTTAATTCTTGGAACACATCACCTAGCGCGAGAAAGCTTGTTGAGAAACATCGTCCAAGAGTAATTTGATCATGTAGGTACTGTTTCTGTCTCTAATTCTGTCCGATTAAGCTAAATCTGATCAAAGCGTACAGAATTTCAGCTAAACCTCTAATATCTAAATAATATAAAACAAAGTCCCTATCTGCCATTCTCCGCTTACTTCTTCTGAACGCAAGATTTTGATACAGTCTTCACTAACAGAAAAAGAGAGAGAGAGAAGAAGAGAAGAGAGGAAGGTTTTTGTATATATTTCGTATAAAATTCCTAAATCTTTACGGCATTTTGTCAACAAACTGTTACTTTTAATTCTTTCTTGCTAAGCGCACTCATATTCTTTATAACACCCGTGCGAAGCCGGGGAAGGTCTCTTGTAGAGATGTCATTATTTATTGTGCTATTCCAGGAATCAGACTAGGACCCTTTTTATTTAATGCCCTCAATTTGGTCGATAAATACAAATTTAACTAATCTGTCTAAAAAATGTTGATAATACTGAATAATATTACGAATATTAAAACACGTAGGTAAGTGAATAAAGAAATAACGCTTCGCCTTCTGCGCTATGCGTCGTGGGTTCAATTCTCACAGAGGAGAAGTATTTTTGTGATTTATTCTTAGTTGGGGGCATGATAACACTATGTAAAGTAATCTAAAATATTTAATATTAGTATAAAAATATAAATTGTCGTTGGATAGTTCTCTTTAACCTAAGTAAACAATATCACGCAATTAACTACAAGCTGATGCAAGTCATTAAATAATTATCTGCTTCCATATGAACGAATTCGTCTTCACCGGATTTTGTCGAATTATTTCACATTATTTCACAATGATTTCATACAAAATGTATTCCAGCCGAGTGTCGTGTCGAGTCATATTTTACAAGCACTATAGCATTGTTGTAGAAAACCACATGTTGAACGCTGCGGTTTTGTTCAAGTAATCAATGACAAACCAGAAGGTACACTTACGCGGTCAATACATATAACACAAAAATAGTAATAAAATAGAAAAAAAATAAAATAAATATAAATAAATGTAATACATTAAGAAAAGCTCAGCAAAACAGGAAATCATTCAGACAATACAAACTCATGTAATGTCTGTCTGTCTGTTTGTTCCTGCTAATCTCCGAATCGGCTGGACCGATTTTGTCGGGACTTTCACTGGCAGATAGCTGATGTAACAAGGAGTAACTTAGGCTACTTTTCCGAGGGGTAAAGCAGGGGTGCGTGATAAAACTGAATTCCACGCGGACGAAGTCGCGGGCAACAGCTAGTTGTCAATAATGTTCATTATTTGGTTTTAAATACTTTTATTTTAGTTTCAGTTACTTATTGGGGGGGGGGGGGGGGGGGGGCATGTTGCTCGCGTTCGTAGGTGATAAACTATAGTATTTCTTAAAATATCTTGGTGGTACATTCATTTAACCTGAGTACTCATATAGTTTTAAATAACACGAAGTCTTATCTTGTTTGATTTTGTCGTACATTTCAATAAAGATACCTTTTATCTGAACTAATATGACACTTCTTCGTCGGGGCTCGAACTATGTTTACTGTCCGAAGGGGCTTGTCTCAAGGCCATGGCTTTAAATACGTAGTATAATCGTAAGAACGTGATCGGACTGGCTTCTTGTCCAAGGCATGGCAATTTACGTGCTATAAAATAAGCCCATGTTATAATTTTAAGCCATAAAAACTTTACTAGCGGATTTTTATCGTTAAATTTGAACTTTCGAAAACTATAATACCCATTGTGTCCAAAATTTTACGTCCATTACATTAGTTTGCATTCTATTTAATTGCATTATTATTAGCCATGATGGTAATTCTAAATGAATCATTAAAAAAACAGTTATAAAAAAACTGAAATTCGTTTTTTAAGCATTATGTTCAGTCTAGGTGTCCATTTGAGTATTCTACCAAAATAATTAAAACTTGCCTTTCTATACATTATAATTTTAAAATCGAACTCTTCTGGCAACACAACTGGAACTAGAAGAGCTATAAATCAATTTGGGGGCACGCCCAGTAACATTGTGATATGAATGTATTTATATGAGATGTGCCCTCGCTAAACCTGATTATTTTGAGAATTACATAATAAAATAAGTTATTCAAATGCTACTCGACAAAAAAATACACAATAAATGAAAAAATTTCCTCAGGTTACTGTTCGGTGGAATATTATGGAGTAACAGTGCATAATTTTGTCTGGAATATATTCTATAAGATCATTTTAATATGAGTGCTGGGTACCAATACCCACAAACTCGTTCAAAATTGAAAGAAGTATTGCCTGAATCCACTCAGCTGGCAGAATGCGGAAATCGATCCCAATAAAAAATTAATACTTATTTATAATTGGGATCTAAATTTGTAGATAGAGAACGGAAACACGTAGTAAATCGACTGATGGAAGTTTTCTGATTTAATACTTTATTTCATAATAATATAGAAAATGCAATCGCACAATACACAGCAAATTTCGATGTTGATTCATATTACAGACTACAATAAGTAACGGATGGATCTCATAGGCTTCCCTATCTGAACTTTACGATAGTCTTAGTATAATAATCCGAAATAATATACTGAATGCTGCGCTCGCGCATACTAAAAGCCTCATTTGTCATAGATTGAACCGATTTGTGTCTATGATGGTATTTTTTCAATTATAAATTGTACACTGTGTTAAAATCGAGCATAGGACTCTAAAACTAAAGTAAGTTTTTTTCAGTAATATAATAACTAAATGAATTTTGTTTTAGCGATTGAAGAAATTTGAGCGGAATTATGGTAACACCTAACATAAAATAATATGATTATGATCAGCAAATAACAGATAAACCTTTTTTCGTCTTTAAGTGAGTAATAAAAGTTATTAAGTTATAAAAATATGTTTATAACATCTCGTATATGTTAAATCATGACCATGTGGCCTATAAAATAAATTGCTGTACGATCCAACTCCCACGCTCATTAAACAATAAGGTAGTCAAGTGATTTGACAAAAAAGGTATCCCTCCATTAGGGGTCTCTTGGCTGTTCTTCCCATGGAGGGTCCGATAGGGTTTGAACAGGCGTCAAACATAGCGATAAGTACGCGTGACCTTATGTTTTGAATATTATTGACGTTTCCAAGCCATTTCTTTATGAATTCTATGGAAATAAAGTTTTTGACTTTGACTTTGATTAATTCAAAGCTTTTATTCTCAGTTTAGAGAGTTGAGTTCCAGAAGTGTCCCTGGATTTCGGTTAAATGTAACTGCTACTTTATTATTATATGTTTTAAACAAAAATAGCTAATAACCAGATGTTATTTTATGACTACGATAAGTTCCAATTCTTACACATACACTTCTCACAATGTATATAACTTAACGTTTTTTTTATATATGTCGATATTTTCTCAACGTGAGAATTAATTTGCAACAATAAAATCTACTACATACTTTGTTATTTTTTCAAATCAATTTAACTATGGCTCTATGCGGGGAGTCAACTTTCGATAATACTCTGGCTCGTAGCTCATAATAACCGACATTTTTGAAACCAGTCATGATAATATATGTATTTACAGACTTTTTTTTAAATTACGCAGTAAAAGTACTTTTGCGCAACAACAATGTAAACAGTTTTATGCAAGAAGTCCGTACGTGCACTTTCCAAACTTTTTGCACGACAATTTGGCAAATCCAATGGTAAAACAGCAGCTGCCGGCCGGCCCGCCATAATTTCGGGAAAAACGCATTTTAGCCAGGAAACGGAAACCAGCTGTGCAACAGACCGCGGTTAATGTATTAAGCCTGTGAAACTGCATTTTTAGGGCCTCCGCCAATTTGGGAAGTGCCGCGAAGCCGCGAATTTAAAAGGACATTGTAAAAAAATGGAGATTCTTTGAGCGCTTACAATCAACATTTTTAATCACTCGGTATTGTCAAAAAACATTTGTGTTGTAAGTGCTTACTTCACTAACGATTATAATTTAAAAAATATATTTAAATTTGCTTAGTTGTTCTTTTGATTTCATATTTGAAACCTGTATGTATTTTCCACTTTGAATGTCATGTATTAAAATGGTACAAGTGGACAGTAGAAGGTGCAACTTACTTAGCTTATCTAAATTCAATAGCTAAGGGCTAGGCAGCCGGTTTTGAACCCGATCTACTATACAATTTCACATCTATTCCATGTTCAGAACCACCTCAAACCAGTTCTCGCGAACTATGTGGACCTATTCGCTCCGATTTATTCAAGCGACAAGCAATACTAGAATAATACTAAATATGAAAGGAACCTGTCCCGTTCCAATAAAAAGTTTTAATTTTTTTAAGTATTTATCAATTTACGCAACATGTCAGATTTCGGGCATTTTTAGTAATGTAACATACATATATTACAAAATATGGATACGAATACAAAAATGATGACTTTACTCCGGTGCGATCTTAAATCTGATAAAATTCGCTGTGTAATATTTTTTATCTGTCTCTGTAAGGTTTTACAAATCAAAATTTGTAGTTAAAAGTTTGCCATGTGCATACTTTATTAAATACTAATACTAAGAAAAAGGCTTAATTTACCCAAATTCAATATCTAATTAGTAAAAGAAAGGAGAATGTTATCAACCCATTCTAGTCTGTATAGATCTCAAATGTCACGTTTCTAGATAATGTTACGATTCCCAGAACCAATTTTCTTACTATTCAATTCACGCAATTAATCAATAAATATGGAATTTTATTCCCTTTTTCTATTGAATTATTCTACTAAATTCTTTACGTACAAATCGGCAAAATTATACCGCGTTTCCTATAAATAGTTTAATACATGCATACATACATTATAATTCACACCTTTTTTGCCTGAACCAAGGATAAAAGCTCAAATTGGCCAATTGGCTTTCACCACGCGGCGCGGGTAACACTCGTGGTTTCGTGGCTCACAACTTACCAAGTGTACGTTACACGTGATAAGTTGTGAGCTCATCGCCACCATTGTCTTCCCACGACTCGACTACCGCTTTCTTCCAGTAATCCTTAATAAGTGGGGATAAATTAAATAACCCATAAATAAAACAACTTAAATAAAATAAAATAAAAACAACTTCCCCAAAACATTATCAGATCACGTAATGAAAATGCATAAAATTTTGTCTTTCTCCTTTTCTTACGAAAACTATCGACCAAATCGACGTTACGGCCTTCTGTAGCTAGGCCGTAATAAAAGTACGTGTGTATTCAGTAAAATGTAAACAAAATTTAAGTGCTCACCACACACGACCGATCTGAGCCTATTATTGTAAATTTGAACCATGTTAGAAATATTTGTGCAGGTAGGTACGATATTATGAGCACGAAAGGAGCCTCTTCGAGGCTCCGACTAATCCGTTCACTACAGTGGTTCGAGTCAGATGACTAGTAATAGGTAGTTAGTGGGATGGAAGGTACTAGAACCTGCTTGATTATTTTTGTACGTGTAGTACGGTAAATTTTGTAAAATGGATAGTGCAATATAACAAAATTAATACAGAGATTTAAAAAATAACACCCAAATGCGCGAACATTACAGACTTTTATAGAAAGGTATCTAATTCTTAACACCTCACCTGTGCTTTTTGGCCGTTTTCCCTGGTGATATGAAGTCCAAGAAAACTAAATCACTTACCTTTTATCAACAAAAATCTATAAACAATATAAATGTTGTTACCTGATCCTGTCGGAAATGATTTCCTGCTTGGAGAGTCTCTTCGCAGGTGTGACAGCGAGGTTGGGCGCGTGAGTGGGGCTCGCCGAGGGCTCCGAGGAGGCGGACGGCGGGGAACAAGAGCCCGAGCTGGAGATGCTGAAGGCCCTGGGGCGCGCGTCCGCCACCACCGGCGTCCGACCGGAGCGCGCTCGCCGGCGACGCTTCTTGTCATCGTCCGCTCTCAACCCAACCCCGGGAGGAGCCCAATCTAAATCTTTCTTCAAATGCCCGCGGCCGCATCTGCAACCGCACGCTTTGAACGCCAAATCGTAACCCTTCTTAGTCCATAAATTCTGATGCCTCTGCCTCTCGGACCAGGATCTCGCTCGACCGCAGGATTTGAGATAGGCGAGGACTCCAGCCTCCCACTGTTCGAAGCATTCTCTATGCATGTACCGGCCGGCGAGGCACGTTTCGTTGTTGCATAGCACGCGCACGGCGTCCTCCGCACGCACCGGGTCCCGGGGGCGCAGGCACTCGCCGGGCACGCAGCAGCCGCGGGGCTCCTCCGGCTCGCGTTCGCCGGTTGCACCCTGCCGCCGAGGCGCCATGCCGTCACTCGTCGAAATCGAACGTAGTAAGAGCGCGTCACGCGAGACACATGCTTGCCGGAGCGCGCGCGGCAGACTAATAACCGCGAGTGAACGAAAGCGAAATTTCAAGAGCGTCGCTCGCCGCCGCGCCGCGCCGCGCCGCGCTTCCCGGCTTGCAAGCGGGCGCCGGGCAGCGGGGCTGACCTTGCGCCGCGCGGGGCACGGGGCGCGGGGCGCGCGGTGCGGGGCGCGCGGGGGTGCATCGAGGGGCGGGGCCCGGGGCGAGCCGACGCCGGCGGTGGGGAGAAAGTGCGTAGCAGATTTTCACTTTCGCGCGATAGAGGAAGCGACGGCGAGCGGAAAAGCGGCAGCGGTTTATTCAAAATACCTACTCACCACAGGGACGCTTCTGTTGCTTGCGTTAACCTCATGCTCTAGACCACACCGTTTTGTAGTTGACATGAACCCACATTTCGTACATTTCGTATTTTGCGATTAATATACATATTTTTTTGGTTATGTTTGAAAATACCTTTATAACATTAAGTGCAAATGCAAATTATACAATACTGTATACTAATTTACCTATCTGCGTCAAATTGTTACCTTAATTTCAATTAATGAATGACGGACAGGATTTATATATGAAACAAGATACTATTATCTTTGATAAACGCATGTTAACCAATGAAAGAATGTTTCTATAGCCAATGCAAAACAAGGAATCCTGGGTTAATCCCCGGTCGGGGCATAATTAGCGCGATGAGCAAGAGGTATGTTCTGGAGTCTTCTATGCTTGTACCTATCTACTTTGTTCATGTTCGTGTCAAATGAGGCACAGGGAATCCTTGATATCTTCTGTAACCCTTTCACATAATCTAGCGTCACCATAATAATACCTACGTTGTGTGGATAAATGTAGTTAACCAAAATAAAAATATAAAATTATGATGACGTTAATTGTAAAAACCTAACGATTTCCAAGTAATATTCGTACAGTACATTACCTATTATTTATATGGACATCGTTTTCATTTTTCTGTTAAGTTGTTTGTGTATACTTACCGATCTTCCAAACCAGATAAACTAAGAGCTGTTTAATAAAAGCTTAGCGCCCCTCATATAATAAGACGGAATAAAAGTACGCCATTCATAAGTCTCCAATGGCGATTCTCAAGCGCACGTGTAAGGGAATAAAACTATGAAAAGAAACTGGTGCTTCGGAACCGGTCCCAGCATAAAGGAAGTTCAGGATAAGAAACGCAATGTGTGACCCAATTTATGCCTCTACCAGGTGGATAGGTGCATTCTAAGGGGACTCAAGTAACACGTGTTTCAAGAGCCCCACTGATGATCGTTCACGCATTTTGACCACTACGCCTTCGTGTTAAGGCCTAAATTAAAATCTGCGACAATGATGATTGTATTGCGACGCAAATTAAACCGGTTTATGGAGCTTTAAGCACTATAAATTTTCATTGTTTGACCATCTGTGTGACCTTTGAAGCTCTTTTCAATAATACTGCGCAATTGCTGTTTTTCTTTTGAAATGATTTTGAAATAAGGGAAATGTATTTACTGTGCTTCTTGGAATTTCGTGGAGCCCATAAATTATCATTGTTTATATGATACAGTCAATATTATTATATCGATTAATCAGCTTTCGTCGATTGTATGACTTGATAAGCCTTCCTAAAACTTGCGTTATTCACTCTCTACAATATTTTGTTTTAAGAAAATAATAATATATTTATATAAATTGATGGGTCTTTAGCCTCTGCGAATATGAATTTAAGAGTATATTAGAGACATAACCATGCAAATTTAATTGTTTTTTGTTTTTACTTTTTTATTTAGTTTATTTTAACATCATTATTCATACTGGTTATTTTTGTTACTATACAGTATACATACATAGTCCTTAACGCGTGTAGTTTTCACTAAGAAACTACGCCGAAAATATTAATTATTATATATAATTTTCAAGTAGGGAACCAAATAAAAAAAAACTTTAGTGTTCATGTCTCACAAAATATATTTAAGTAAATTAATGAAGCCTTTTTTTTTTTTATTTATCGTTCAAGTCGTTGCAACAAATAGAAAAAATTAAATATGCGAATAATAATGAAATAAACAGCAAAAAGTTCCATTAATAATTGTTGACCTTTGAAAATGTAGTGCTTACTATGTCAGTAGGTATGGCAAGACTCGCTTAAGTAAAAACAAAATAAGTTCTTTACATAATTAGCCCATTTCCTTTCCGCACTGGAGCGAAAACAAACAAAAAACATGTGGATATTCTTGGTCAGGTTCTATTTAGCACCCTTTGTTTCGCCTGCGTAGTTTGTGGTTCCGAATACATAAACTTTAAAAATAAGTTTTAAAACCTTCCAGTAATTATGCACGGGACTCGAACTTGGGCCCTAGCCTTGCCCTGACCACTAGCACCGCCGTGCTGACGTAACGCATTCATCTTAGATATTTTAACAATGCAAAAAACATCTTAATATAAATAATCAATATAATTTCAAATTATGAAGATTCTTCTGTAAAGCGAAACAATCAATAATTGTTTATGATCACAATACAACACATATTAATACGTATTAAAATGTATACTTACAAATAAATATCCTACTAATACAATACTAATATGATAAACGTGAAAGTTTGTATGGATGTTTGTTACTCTTTCACGCTCAAACGGCAGAATGGATTTGGATGAAATTTGGTATCGAGATAGCTTATATCCTGGATTAACACATAGGCTACTTTGATCACGGAAAAGTGCAGTGTTACCGTGGGATTACTCATTCACCGCGGGTAACACCGCGGGGCGCAGCTAGTTACAGATAAAACAATAATTGGGAAGATTTCAAATAAAAAGAAGACGCTGTAGGTACATCGTCAGACTTAAAAACAATTTAAGGTAATATATAATGGAGCTGTCACAATGGAATGCCTGTGTACATCAGCTACTGTGACGGCTTCAAGGAGAGACTCGACTTTTCTGTGGGCTGTGTGACTTAAAGATTGCGGGATCAATTCCCACAACACTGTCATATGGAAAAAGTTCCAGGTCTTTTTAAACGCGATAAACTCAAAAACTACTGAACAGATTTTTAAAAGGTTTTCACCAATGGACGGAGCGGTTCATGAGTAAAGTTTCAGTGTATAATTCATGAAGGTTTCATGTAAATTGGCTGAAATTATGACAATGATTGTTGAAGATGTCGCGACACTAGGATGACGACTGGAAGCTTCTTGCGTGCGCCGCCTCAACGAATAGAGTTATGCATACTTATTCAATTAAATTATACCATTATTTTCTCCTTTTATGCGTATATGCTTTGCTACCCGTGCCAAGCCGGGGCAGCTCCTTAGTTTAAAAACAATTCACGAATTTTTCTCTAATGTTAGGTACCGCGTTATTCGTAGTTTCGTTCTCTTCCGCTGAATAATGGATGGTTCAGTATGAAACAAAAACTACAAAAATTGGGTACCCGCGTCACTAATTATCATCACTGAAAAATATTGTGGCTGCTTATCAGCTCAAAGCAAACGAATGTAACGCAATGATCGCAGATTCAATTCCCGCGTCTAGACTAATGTTATGAAAATATTCTTCTATATATTATATACTCATTGTCCCTAATTACGAATAGAGATAATTCTGGATCGGAATGAACATCTCGATTCTGGTGTGAGTATGTTAAATAACCTTGGATTCCAGCGGAACCCTTTTCGTTCCTTCATTTGACCCATATCTAAGGTATAATTGCTGAAGAATAAATTACATAATTATTACCTTTTTTTTAGTTCAGTCAGCGTGTAATGGCAGGTGGAACGCTTGGATGCACCTGCTAGGGCTGTTCAAGGTCTTGGCAAAATGTGGTCTTATTACGTACCTGTGATGCATGCAGCCGCGTTCTTAAGTATTTTATTTATTTTTAGAAGGGCTTAAATATCATGCGCAATAACAGGGCAGCTGATGGGGGAACCGAGCTTAACCTTCTGCCATACTGTGGCTATAAATAGATTCAATACATATTCCGTCATTTACTACACTCTCTCACGCATGCGAGCTAGCCGAAGCGGCTATGCTTACATGAAACAAGGAGCGCCAAAACATCCTATGATTTATCACGTAACAACAATTTTAACTTGGTTTTATAATCTCCGACTAGTCACACACTAAAATTGTTTGTACTTGTTGTTTTAAGACTACTAATGAAGTAACTATTTCTTTAAACAAGAGTATTAACTTGACTAACGATTCATTCGTCATAGGACAGGCGTCGATATTAGCGATAAGTAGGCACAGTAACTGTTAAACAACGAGCTTAAATGCGCAGTAGACGATTTTAAGGTATCCTTGCTGATACGAAAGGTCCGCGGAGGATTTAGACGGCTTTTGCCAATCAGATGGTCGCTGCTTCCCGCGTGCCGCTCGTGCACCGCTACCATCCGACTACAATTGCGTGCAGTTTTTTTTATGTGTGACCTTATAACTTTTAATGTGATTGGCGATTCCAAGCCATTTCTTTATCAATGAAATGGATGGAAATAAAGTTTTTGTCTGTTGTTCACTAATATTCCACAAATAATTGTAACAATAACATTTATCCCATATCCAAACATATTTCAATTATAATTCTTATTTATAATCTGTTGATACCATAAGGTTTGTTTATTCGTTCACGTTGATGCGTTCGAGAATGCAGCCCACGCGGGAACTTATCAACAGAATTCCATACACAGAGTGGATGTGGTTGTAGGTACCCTGTAGAACCGGTGGGCCTTGATCTCACAAAGGAACCCTCGCCAACATATCGGCGAGCTAACCTTGAGTTATTTTTAAACCAGGCTTGCATTCGAGTCCCGTCGAGCGGCTCCTTCCGAATGTTACATAATACGAAATTATAGTTTTCTTTTTGTTCGATGTTCTCCTTGGGAAGCATGTGGCCCTGTCATTTTCGTTTTATGCCTTTTGTTTTGGCTCACACGTTTATTTATTTCTTCTGAATCGTAAAAGGAAGAGGCAATGAGGGGTTTGCGTTTCTTTTTTTTGTATTATTTATGGTGCGTAATAATGGCTCTTTGGGTTCTCTGCAATTCCGATCCGCCGAATGTGGAACAGCTGTGAAAAACGAAAATGTGTTATGTTCTCTCATTTGTATGATGTTTCGAATGTTGTGTAGGGTTCACCGCACATCAAAACATATCTAACAATGAAAGTAACCAATTGTGTATTGTGTTCAACGAATAAAGCTCCGTGCTTATCGCAATCTTTTGCATACATCCCTCCATTATGTTCAGTGTTAGTGTAGTGAAAAGAAATTAGATATTGTATATAAAAACTTAAAAGATACTTTCATTTTAAACACAGACCTGTTTCACTTGTTTATTTTATTTGTATTTATTGGTCGCTTTGTGTCTGAAAACGAATAACTACTGTTACTTTTATTTAAAACTAGCTGCGCCCCGCGGTTTCACCCGCGGAAGTTCCGTATTTTCTTACGGATCCCTAATTTTTTGAAAATAAATTATAGCCTATGTTTCTCCTCGATAATGTAGCTTTCTATTGGTGAAAGAATTTTTGAAATCAGTTCAGTAGTTTCTGAGTTTACTTCGGACATACATACAACATACACCTTACCAACATTATCTCTTTATAATATAGATATGTTCCAACGTAGTTAAATTGCTTAGGTATTTTCGGTTATTTTAAATAAATAGGTATTGATAATAGCTTTTTTGTCAGTGAAACTTGTTTTTGTTCAAGGTGCAAAATCGAAAGAAAATTACACTTGCTTAAATACAAAAACGCCTACATGTTAACAGTAAGATTTCATACGAAAGCGTACCCAGCATGCCGAACTTTCATATCGTAATCTATTCAGGGAACTTATCGGCAAAATTTTAACAATACTAAAGTATGTTTTGAATCCCGATTATGTTCCCATATCGTGTCCGAATCGATAAAAAAACCTCCAGTGTTTTTCTACAAAGCACGTTTCTTGGAACTATTCCATCGGAGCTACTTAAATTTCAACTCTTGATTGCATAACTCGAAAACAACGCCACATTGTATTGGATTATTGACCTGGCCTTAATAGAATTCTTGAAAATATAACGATGGAATAACTATGACAGTTAATTTATAGATGATAGTTAACTATCCTAATTTAAAACCGTAAAACTTTATATTTTTAACAAAAACTAATCAGTATTTAAAAAAATATAAGTCGTGAACTTGGAGTGAACTTTGAGCTTCGATGCTTCGGTTTAAGAGTCTGCGGAAGGTTTATTCACGGTAATTTCCTCCACCGTTTTCTTAATGGTACCTAAGTGTAGCGCACATTCATAACGCTGTTATTAAAAAAACACTAAGCAAAATGTACTTGGTAATCAGTCAGTCAACAGTTCTTCTATTCAGTCAGTGGTCATTGAGTCACTGGTTCTCTCGAACCAGTGTGATGAAAGGATTTTTAAGTGCGCCTCAAAGAGGCTCCTTTCGTGTATCTTTGAATTTTTAGTTCTAGGATATGTCGGTTTCCTCACGATGTTTTCCTTCATCTTTTTGAGAACGTGGCGCATATAAATCTTTCATCAAAGAACTCATAGGTGCACGTCGGGATTTGAACCGGTGACCTCCGGATTGAAACTCGGGGTTAGTACCACTAGACCACCACGTAATCAGCAGAGAGGGTACGTTTATAATTATTTAGAGGTCATGATGATGACATACTATTATGTATTATTTATTGTACTCACTAATGTATTTATATTTTCATACCGAAATGAATACCTACAGATATTTCATAAACAAACAGATCTTTGTCTCTTTTTATCTTATTGGACGTTGTTATGTTCACACGGTACTGGGCCACATGTTTTTCATCGCGCGTATCTTTATTCTGGATGTGTAGTAGCTGTTGTCTGCGTCTTCAGTTATAATTAGCTAAATACCGAAATATTAATAATATAAAAAAAACGCTTTTTGAAGCACTAGCTATTTATTACCCGGGGCTTCGCTCCATTTATTGTTTATTCCGATTACTTGTCTTTTACAACCAAACTTGGAAACTTGATCTATTTTTCACATAATTAACTGAGAACACAGTCAAAAATAAAAATATAATTAATTATAATATGCGAGTCTATTTTCAATAACTATAGAACTTAAAATGTATAGAAAAGTTTTACCGTATGTCTATTGAAAATTGATAGTAAAAATGTTTTTTTTTGGGAATTCTTCATTTTTGATTTGCCACCTCTGGAAATACACTTGATTTAATAAAAGATTTCACTGAGCACAGTGCAATTATTACAATTCTATGAAGTATGTTACCTAAATCTAAATCACAAACAGACGCACAAAACGTTGCTTATTTAAACTGACAGCTGTACTGTATGGTATGACATCATGTCACATTAAATTTCAGCAATTTTACTATCAACTCGTGTTGGTAATAAAATAAGATTTTGTTTGTTTTTATTTTAAACTCATTAAATATAGCACAGTTAAGAAATTCCTAGAAGCATTTCTTAACATGCTTAAAACAAATAACTTATAGAACTACTTTGTAACTACAAGGTTGGTTCTTTTTAATTAATATGTAATACGATAAAGGATTGTATCATTTCCCATTTTTTTTACATGAAATTGATCATTCGTCATTGGTCATCAGTTATCATCATTGTAATTGTATCATGACATCAGTTATGGTTAAAATTATAACATTAGTATAATAACGTATTCCACAGTCATCCCTGGAAACCAGAAAACATAATATTTTTTAAAACAAATAAGGAAACAATTATTGTAACAGGGACTCCGCAATCGGAAACATAGCTACCGTAATAAAAAATAATATCACCAGATTTGCTGATTCAGATAGGCAATAATGCATTAATAAAAACCACATTTATAGTACCATCACCGCGCGTTATTGTAAAGGTACCAAATCACAAAAGGGAAGTGATTAAAAAGACATAATATTTTTAATAAAAAGAATCCCTTTGATACACCGTACATAATCTTAACGGCAGGAAAATATATGACGTCAATAAAAAAATTATAATGGAGCGCCTCGTAAAGCCTGCATTTGAATAGGAAAGTTACATATCAAAAATTTTCAGTGATCCGTATTTTACGAGTTTGTCATAAATGTGTACTTAGCGGGACGGAACAAAGAGGAGACCAGACCCTTCAGATGTGTTTAAAAATCTACATTACGTAAGCGTGCGAGGGGAACATAATCAGTTCGCGAGCTTGTATAGCGTATCCAATCCATCCAGCTTACAATATCTTACTTATTTGCTTCTGTTTCAATCCGTTCCGATATTTTTAGTGCGTGCGGTTTCATAACCATTATGATTGATTTGTATCTGATATATATATCATGTGCTCTTAGATTATGCTTACGAAATTTGACTACTCATTATTTTTTACGAAATTACATTCATTTGAAGTAAATAATGTCATTGAATATCGATATTTAAATCGTTATACAAGGAATATAATTACGATATTATAAAAGCTCTTTAATATAAAATTAACTCGTCCCCCAATGTAACCGGATGCCCATTGAGCCACACAATAAGACTTACTTATGTTGAACTCAGCTAAAGGAAATACAGGTGGACCAACAATGCGGTCCCTGGAGTACTCCCTCTTATACTACTTTAATAAAAAAAGAATAAACCTCCTTTCACTCCTCTGAATTACTTTGAAACGAATAAATAAATGAACTGTTGGATCAGAAGATTGAATTAGGAAAAGAATTTGGCGTAATAAGAATCGGCCCATTCATAAAAGTTATGAGGGAGCCGTAGTACTCTCATTGTGTAAAAGAGTCAAAGGCTATACCAAAATCGTATAGTTGACAGTGATGGCAGGTATCAGAGCGGAAAAAAGGATCAGTTTTCCTTTTGAAGTGACATCAAAAAGGCTCAAGGAGCCAATAGGATTGTTGAAAAGTGGGAAAATTGGGTTTGATGGCATTATTCAAAACACGCTTTCAGCCCAACCCATTATGAACGGATGTTTATATAAAATCAACTACTAATGGATATTTGGGATGAAGAAATGGATCTATACACGGCGAGAGGAAGAAAAGGCTCTATTGATGTAGTTTGAAGTAAAGCTTTTGTATTTCTATAAACTTTAATTTGAAAGTCTAAGAGGAGAATCGATAGAATAGATTACTACAATATTTTTTGCAACACGATACACAACAATAAACTGCATAGGTAACATATTTAAAAATATACTAAAAATTACAAGAAACTAGAAAAGAAAAATAAGCCAAAAAAGGCCTTAGCATTTTGCATTTAGCAACCAGGGCTGATCGCTTCCGTTTGGACTTTTTTGACTGACATCACATGCTGATAAGTTACTTATAAGGCATAAGTAAGTCATATAATGTTAAACATAAAAATATTCTTAATATGTTTTGTGAGACTAAGTGCTTAGTAAAATACGCTGACAAGTAATAAATTAACCCCTTGTGTTACCCTTTCTTAAAACTGCAGTAATTCTCGATTTCACTGGTGCTCGTGCATTTTGCACGGACATCTTAAGCATAATTTCGCCAGCACTCTTTTGTTTTACGATTTTTTTCATTGCAGCCACTTTACCGCCATTGGTAGCTAAGCACTCTTCGTTTACAACTGATGACGTCAGGAGCTGGTAATGACTTTCATTTCCAATGGATTGATTAACACGAAACGGTGTGGAAAAATTCTAAACATTATTGCAGTCAGTGGATGACTGCTAAGTTTAGTCGTATGTTTGAGGCTAGATGGAAATGCGAATTCACTACATTAAAACATCGGACCATTGCCTAGTAATTGCCTTTCCTAAAACGGGCGACCACAACTAAGAGATAAATATTATAGATGGATAAGTTTATTTGTTTGGATGTTGCTACTCCAGCCGAACCTGTTTATCCGTTTGGCGGAAATCTTTAATATACGTGCGCTGTAGTTATGGGTTCGATTCCTATTCAAGACAAACATTTGGTGATAAACATAGTTGTGTGTTCTGTGTCTAGGTATCATAATATGTAGACAAATAAAAATGTAGGTATTCTATCAATTGTCTGGTTGCCATGATACAAGCATTGCTTAGCTTACTTTGGGGCTACCAACAATGGTGGTCTACCACCATTTATTCATTTATTTAACCAAAATGTAAGTTACGAATATAATTTTTGCACCATGTTCCTGTTCTAAGTATAACAGTACTAATCCCCGAAGATCGCGTGTTTGATACTAATTAAACGTGTTAATGGTAGTTCTGAGATACGTGAACCGTCTGGGGGAGTAATGTGTTTCTTACGGTGTTTTTACGTGAAGTTACGAGGTCTTACCGAAGCTAAGTTTCGGTGCATTGTTTACATGGCGTGTGCTTCTTCGGTATTGTCTTTGCTCTTGACAACTTTGTCAATTCCCTTAAAGACAAAGAAACTTACATTCGATTAATGTTTATTATCTTGTCTTTTGGTCAATACGAAAAATTATTAAATATATATATTTAATTATATCCATCCATTCATCACATATAACTAATTATTTTTGGTTTTTAACTAACTAATATACGAGTAATTTTGCTATTACTGGAATCAGCACCAATGTATACTTTTTAACTGACTTCAAAAAAGGAGGAGGATCATAATTCGGTTGCATTTTCTTAACGTTTGTTATCCCACATCTCCGTCATTTATAAACCGAATAGTAATTTTCCTTTTTGCAAAGATATACTTTCAGATTGGTCCCAAAGAAAAATAAAATTATTTATTTGATTATGTAGTGGTTGGTATGAATCTTAGTCACATTATGCGATTCCAACCTTGCTTTGTTATCCTGGTAGGTAAAACATTGAAGTCCTTTTTCTTATTCTATTAACTATCCTTTCGAAATGTGAGCAGATTATTCTTATTTTAAATTCAACTGAAACCTTGCCTGTATTTCAGGATGACATATTCTAATTTACAACTCAACAATCACGCGCACCCAAATGGGATTTACAAATATAAATCCTTATGTCACCGTGGGATGATTTTTAAATTAATACCGATTGTAAATCTTGTGGCAGTCGCGTTTGTAAATTGGAAACACCTCGGTCGGGGACAGGCGTGCTATTCCTGTGCTTGACACGATCGCCGTAGATTGCTTAGCAGTTACATAGGGGGACGTTGCTAGGACTTTAGTAGGGGCAAAAGATTTCACTAACAAAACAGCATGACATAAGCCTTAGTTAAGTATTAAACTTAATTAGATTTATCTAAACAATTAATACATAAATATTGGTGGACATTTTACACAGCGCCCTCTAGCTCCAAAGTAAGCTATGCGTAGCTCGTGTCATGGAAAGCAGACACCTGATATAATACCTAATATTTATTGTAAATTTTTACATAGTTTAAAACAAAATCGCTTCCCGCCGTCTGTCTGTACGCTTAGATCTTTTAAACTACGCAACAAATTTTATTGCAGTTTTCATTATGGATAGACTGATTCAAGAAAAGTTTTATATGTTATGTAAAATATGTATGCATTTACAAAAAAGTATATAAGTATTATATCAGTTGTCTGGTTCCCATGATACAAGCTATGCTTAGCTTACTTTGGGGCTAGTCTATGTGAAATATCCACCAATATTATTAATATTATTATTATACGTATAGTTTAATATTGTTTTGTGTTAACTTGTTGAAATATGACGATAATTGTTCAAGATATATAAAGAAATCAAACCGGAGAAATCAAAACGAGGGGCAACTTAATTGACATTTACGTAATAAAAATAAACTATCAAAGAATGGGTCTGCACAACTGTGGCACAGGAACGTGGAAAGTGGCAAGAGGGAAGAGAGGCATATGCCCTGTAGTGTTACCCAACAGACTATCAAAAAAGTTTTGCCTCCCCCTTCCTAGTTCCCTTCCCACATCCCTGGTTTTCAGCATCGCGGATCGCCCCAGGACTCCACAGGGACGAGTCTTTGTTAAAGACGTTGCTGGTTGTAATTACTTTCACTTACAAGCTAAAATTTACTCCTGTCGTAATTATGGGGTGTCACGTCAAGTGAGGTAAAGAAAGTGAACAATAACAATGATAAAATGTCCTCGACTAAGAAAAAATCTTAAAATATAGGTACTTCATGGTTATGCGCCAAGACTATGAATGAAAATTGTATCAAAAATGGTACCTATATCTTAAGGGTTATACTTTACATCTAACTACGTTTCCTCGACTATCGATATCCTCGAGGTCTTTTCCTCAAAGGTTTACTTCCTCGATGCGTTGTTACCTCGAACGGTCAATACTCCTAACAAAATACAGTATAACTATGTGCATTATATTAGACGGTAGGTTATTTCCGTTTCTGTTCTTCTTGTGCTCTATTCTGGTTGTGAGCTCGAGCGGATAAAATACTATATGACTATAATATATCTAAAATCTAAAAAAAAGTTATGTTCTTTTATTGTATTGTGTGTTCTTTTATCTAAACGCTCAAAACAATTATCGAGAAGTTTTATCGATATAACATAATAATATATAATTCTCACTGTTATATGTATACCAAATGTTGAAATATTAGTTAAACTGAGTACACTTAATTGGAAACCAGAGTACTATTACGATGATAAAGTGTCTTACATCGACGATACAGCCCTGATTGACACATTGACCGCAAACAACATCAAGCACCTACCGTAGTTTAGATAAGCTACATTTGTGGTTATTGTTTAATGAAACCTACTCTAGATTGGATCAAACCAACTATATCCATAACAAACGGAGTCGAAACAGCATCATGTTCTACAAAATAATGGTCTTAGAAAGAGGCTTACTAAGTACTCTTTCTCAGTCGAAAGTTATTCGCTAATTATTTTAAACATCTTTGATGCCGAATTCACGTTTCAGCTCTGTGTTCTACAGTTTCATACCAAATACAAAGGAACCTCTTTGAGGCGCATTTAATCTTTTCACCGAATGGGTTTAAATTATTATTAGATGGTTTTGAGAGAGTCAGTGACACGAAAAGGTATTAGTGCATAATATTCAAATACATAAACATAAACAAAAAAATAATGATTTTACATCACGGCCCTGTGAAAAGTGCGCCTTTTATATTGGTAGCTTCGGTACTACACACGCTACTCTCGGCAATGACGTAACTTTGAACCATCGTTCAAAGCCGGTCAGGACAAAGAAATCGGTAAAATAAAATCTTGAGGTTGCTTAGATAGAGTAAAGAAAATATTTCGGTTTCATTAATAGATATGTCGTTGCAAGCAACTGATTTTATTCTTACAACGTAAAACGGTTACTAGGATTTGAAGTTTCAAACGTGTAACAGGTCTCAAGCGACGTGACTCAAAGGACTCGCATTTGTTAGGGGAGATAAACTAATAATCAAAAATAAAGTTATCTTGTCACAGTACACTGCGGAACAGATATTAATTTTCACCGATCGGTTATTATTTTCCATTTTAGATTCCTGTTGGAACATACAGAAAGTAGGCAACTTCTAAGTTAGAGTATCTACTCACCTAAGAGTGTCGTATTGTTTAATTGTTTCATTTTTATATAATTTAGCAATGTTTGTTGAGAATAAAATTTTATATTATTTCATTGTCTTCTTTTTTTCTCGTCGTTAACAAAACGAAAAGCGTTTTGATTGGGTTAACGACCTCACCCTCACTGTTACTAAACAGTAATATAAAAAAAAAAACTCCATATCCTTCCAATTATTAATTCAATAAAATTAAGCTGACTTATCCTCATCCTTCGATAACAGTGACGCCTCTATACAAGCGTCGCTCATTACTTCCAGCTTAGTTGTGGCAATAATATTTTTGGTCTCCACAGCTGTCACTGGGCAAAGATTTACACCATATCTGTCACATTTAAATTTCGAACAAAGAACTCTTGTTAAAAGTTGCGGTGATGTCATGCTCATGCGCCTAATTAATGGTTTGACATTTACAGCGTGTTAGGGAAATATTTCGGGATCGATTTCAAAGAAAAATAATAATAATTAGGCGTGATGTGATTTTTTTAAATTGGTTTTCACCGCACTTTGATACAATACAATTATTAAGTTGTAAGTAAATCTTATTGCCATTAATAACTTTCACTATGTATGTATATGTATGATTTTATAGGCAGAAGCCGTTGTTTCTACTAACAGCAAGATAGAGAAACTGGGATTGATGATAGCAGAGTATCGACAATATGTTTTGTTTTAATCTAAACGTATAAACAGCCAGGTGAGTGGCAAAGATCTAACTTTCGAAGCAATCATTACGATTTCTATTTTGAGTAGAAGTAACGATAGCAAAAATATATGCCTTAGATAATACATTATTTTTGACCTTAGAAATATCTAAGAGCTAAGGAAACTTTTGCCTTTCCAAGCACATTAGAGTAACTCGCCATGTAAAATATTGGGATTCTCAAAAAAGGGCGTTTTAAAACAAATTGAAGGTTGGTTACTCGCGTATCTTCCCCTGTTGATATAGATTTATGTCTTGTTAGGCTGCTTATCATCAGGTAGGCCGTATGCTCGAAAGCAAGCATGCGGATGAGGGTCAATGAAATCTAGGCAAGGGCCAGAATATTGTAGAAAATAATAGAGAAAATCAAAAAATATTATAATTAAAAAAATACTCTTTTATCTACTTATCGATTTCTTTCGATGCTTTTCTACTCGAGTGTAAATAATATTTGCCAGCTAACCTGTCCAATCAAATGGCTAACCATCTAAATTGCGCATCAATTTCATTTGCGAGCTCCACAGTATTATCCAACGAAGTCTTCTGGTAATTGAAGTAAATACATACGTATATGTACCATAGGTACCCAATTCTGCCGCCAAGCGGTGATGAATTCCCGTTACTGTGTCCGGTTTGAAAGGCGTGGTTGCCGGTGAAATTACAGGGAAATGAGACATTCCACCTTCACGTCTCAGAGTTACGGGCGCATACGATAAGTTGGGTCTTGTCTTACCTAAGTAAGGGAGGACCCAATATGTATTGCTTGTTACGGGCAGAGGTTACCACATAACACCAGGTGGACTATCTGCTCATTTCGGAACTTTTATATAAAAAAAAGTTTATTTTTCTGCAGCCTGCCTATTTGTGGCCCAACATTGCCCGATTTTATGATGCGTATTGTGAAGCAAAACTTCGGAGAAAATTAATCTGTGGTCGAACTCTGAACTATTTCTTTGTTTCTGAATTTATTGCGTGCAAGACAACCTCGAATGAGGGCGTAACTCGTTAAAATACAGTTAGATATTCTGAGAAGTTAATGGGATAGAAATGTTGTGATAAAACATTTAAAGGCATTTTATCACAGCAAGAAATGTTTGTTCCTATAAATAAATAAATATTGGCCCCAAACTAAACATAGCTTGTACCATAGGAACTATATTTCATTTACATTTCTTATATACATTATTTTTATTTCAATACGTATATAAAAATACAGTACCTGGATGGCCGAGCTTTGCTCGGTTTTTTTTTTTTTTGATAAATGTGTGTTTTAGAAATTGTATTTAAGTACGAATTACATACTGATAAAATGATGAAATATGAATAATATTTTTCGATCTTACCGACAGAATAAACGCCAACTTTTAGTTATTTTCTTTCAATAAAAAAAAAAAGTTTATGTTTAAGTTGATTTTCTGAAAATGAATCCTAGCTAGATCGATTTATCTCCCCCGAAATCCCCTGTATACTAAATTTTATGAAATCGTTGGAGCCGTTTCCGAGATATATAAGATACAAGGTGTGAAACAATCATCGTACTCAAAATGTTATATTCCGAAGGTGAAACATATTATGTTAAAGGTATGATATTGAAATGATGCATGAAAAAATGTATCTAATGAATAGCCAAAGGTTTAGAATCTCATTTTAAAGAGCCATCAGTTCAGTAGTGAGACTGTAAGCCGCGAAATTTCCAGAATTCACGGGTTTTTAGGTAGAGTTTACGTTCAAGCAGTTATGCTACTCGACAAGAGATGGCGTTGCAGTCGTTAAGTTGATTATTGAAAACACGAATAAAACAACATTTTCTGAAAATGAATCCTAGCTAGATCGATTTATCGCCCCCGAAATCCCCTGTATACAAATTTTATGAAAATCGTTGGAGCCGTTTCCGAGATTCAGATTATATATATATATATATTTCTTGTATATATATATATATATATATATATATATATATACAAGAATTGCTCGTTTAAATATATAAGATATAAAACCAGACTCACAACAAATACATACGTTCGACACACAAATGTTTATCCTGGTGGGAATCGAACCCATAACTTACAGCACAGAAGACAGAGTTACTGCCTAGTACCTACTAAGCTGTAAGTCCAGTCGCTCTTGAAATCAGCTTGTTGCTAATTTCATTTGTACAAGAATTTGTCCTAGCTTTAGGATTCAGCAGAATATGAAATGATTTTTTGGAAGAGAGAAAGAAAAGCTGAAAGAAAAGAGAAGCTGTGTTACTTGTGGGAAAACAATTTGCGATGTTGAGCCTCCTATATTATGCAAACCACAAGCTGAAAAGTAGCCCTTTGTTGCTCAACGCGCGTTTACCCAAAAAACTCATACAAATCTATGTATTAGCACCATTCAAAATAAAAGATTGTATCACAATACTAATCAGAAACCATTTTGTCAGGTGTGTAGTGTATGAAATAAAAATCCTTGGCAACCATATTGTTTACAAAAAACAGATGTAGACGAAGATAAAAATGTTGCAACAATGCGACATAAATCATGTAGCAAAACTAATATGTGTGACAAAGCGCATAAGCACCATTCAAGTACACAAAGTTGAAACCAGCAAGACCTCAAGCGTTATCTTTCAAATCGGTAACTTAAGATCGTGCAGGAAAATCCGTTGCTAACTTCGTGGCCATGTATCAAGATTGTTTACAAGTCGTGTCTTGGGTATTAAATGACACTGCGTTGGTAGCCGGTCACGGTGTCATGCTAAGGCGACAGTCTTCACACTTATGTCGTTTTGGGACCGAATTTTCGTGCGATATGTTTTTACTGGCCCATTTTACGCCTACATTTCCATACATTCATACATTTACGCCCCATTTCTCGTTTGAAACGGTAACTCAATAGTGACATTCATAGCACGATTAAAAATTAGCTAATTCACCATAAAAATGAATCCATGATTTGTATCGCTTCGATTTGTAGTACTAAGTCCGATAAAATCTATTAATTTCAAATTAATCCTGCCCGTCTCGTCAAAACAATGACTCTGAAATACGAATACTTAAGCTCGGTTGATAATTATTGAGGAAATCCATTTAGGGTTTAAGGCTGGCATCTACCAACAGATAAATCTATACAAATAAAAAAAAAATGAGTGTCTGTTTGTACTGTAAAAATGACAGCTGTTTACTGACGGGACTTTCACCGGCAGATAGCTACTTTTACTAAGGTTAATTCACTATTAAAAATGACTAAACCACGTGGCTACTCTTTAACTAACAAATAAATCATACGCGTGCGAAGCCGCGGGCGCAGCTAGTACCAAATAAAAGAAAGTGTTGCTCCGTATACCAAAACCATCTAATAAGTGTTAGACACAAGGTATATTGTAGGTAGTGTAGGGTTTCAAAAGAATATGAAAATATTGTGTAAACAGCCTTGGTTGATTTTTTATGCAGGGAATTGAAGCTATGGTCCTAAAATCATAATTGGCACTTAGCCCAATGCGCCGTGGAGGTCTGGTAACATATATTTCGTCTCCAGTGACCGCTACTCACGTGAAAGAAATTCAGACGTAGTGGAACAAATTGTCTGACAATGGCTTCTTACTGATCTGCCGTTTGAAGTGATTGGAGTTTGTCCATATTATATGTTATAAATAAGGCTTCACTGGCCTCACAGCTCAGAGCCTTCTGTGTTTGTGTGTTGCGGGTTTGATTCCCACAATGAACCAAAATTTATGTAATGAAAATCGATGTAGTTAAACAGGTACATTATATAGTGCAGGTAAACTATCAATTATCCTATTCCTATAGAACAATATAATGCTTAGTTTGTTATAGAATTCAATAAATGACCACCAATATTAAGTGTGATTTATGCACAATTTGTGCAATCCAGCAGTGATGGAACGAATACCTAATGAATCCGCGTCGAGTGAAATAAAATCCCTAAAGGAGTTAACGAACGTACAGATAGCAGCAGTAGAACAGTAGTAGAAGAACTTATGTCAAGTCTGTCCGGGGAAGTACTGTCGCCACACCCATTTCTGTTGCCCTGCAGTAATGCATTAGCAGTATTGTTGAAAGGTGTGGTTGCCGGTGAAATTACAGGCATATGAGACATTCCATTTCACATCTCAGTGTTACGGGCGCATAAGATGCGACTTGGCTCTTCTTGTACCTAAGTATGGGAGGGCCCAAGCTATATTGCTTGTTATGGGCAAAGGTTGCTCCTTAAAACCAGGTGGGCCATCAGCTCATTCAGTAACTTTGTCGCATAAAAAAGACACATAAGAGCCCTATTGGCCCTTAAAGTGAACGCAAATGGTTCGAAATTATTCATTTGGAATTCTATGGTCTATGTTTAGTAATTTCACCGGTTCTTCAAACTTGATTACAGTAATAAACTGGAGAATCAAGCCGGTAATGGGTATGGTATCAAAACTTCTCTGATATAAACCATGCACAAGCCTTTAAAAAGCTACGCCTGTTAAAGTAAAGATGGAGTTTTCCTCACTTCAGTGGGTGATGGGTTCGAGATACTAAAATCCATTTAGGAATTGTTGGTGGAAAATAAATCAGAGGCGGCGCCGGGCGTCGTTCGACGAACTCAGAAGTTGGGAACAATTGGTGTGGAGATGTAAATTAAATCGAGTGGCTCTGTCGCAGACTGGACGGAGTGACTTCAAAGCCTGCTAGAGAAAGTTCATAATTTTTATTATTATGATATTTCCAAAATGTCCATGTAAAGAAACAAGCTTGAAGACAAGGACTGTCTCATCTCTCGTGCGAGAGAGACTTGGCGTTCCAATTCTCTTTCTTAAAACTTTGTCACTACAAGTGAAAACTGAGATGTAAAATCGCAAGCCACTATGACTTTGAAATTGAGGGAAACAATTATTCCATTATCACATTGCTAACTGATATTAGAATTCTAAATAAAGTTAAATTATAGACTTGCAGAGGAGATATTCGACTCGCTGTGACCCTGAGATAATCAATCTCCTTAGTTACTCGATTTTTAAAATATTTTTTGTCGATCGGCTCCGCACTGACGCAAATGACATCTTCTGTTTCGCTAGTATTAAGACATTTCCAAAAGAAACTGGATCATAAAGTTTGGATATCTTCTAGAGTGTAAGACATAGATAGACTAAGACATAAACAATATTTAGATAGACCTGCTTATCACTTATTATTTGTAAGCTACGTTGTTTGCTCTTCGTTACTGATATATTATTATCTTGATTTATCAAGGTATCTTATAACAGCCTTTAACAGCATTAGAGCAGCAAGATCACAAGATTTTGCAAATACGCGTCTGGGGTTCACGAGCGTGGGCCGGGACTCTTAACATCTTCGCAACGAGTTCTTTTTTAGTTTTCTAACAAGTTCAGAGTCTCAAACGTTTGTCACTTGGATTGGAGTGGACGACAAAATCTCTAGTTACTAACTCGAGATACGTGATTTAAGTTTCTTTTCTAAGATGTGTGAACTTTAGTAAGGTACCTTTAGCAGGTATGTGACTAGCTTCGGCTCCTGGCTTTGTCCTCATGGTACCGACGTAAAATGTGTAAGTAGTAATCCAAATCATCATCTTCCTACGCTTGAAAGTTCTTGCTAATCGGTTCACTAGTGTTGGCTTGAAATAGTAACATACACTCATACATCCATCCAGCCAAACAACATTAATAATTTTTAGTGGAATGACAAATATAATAAATAATATTTTATAATATTATTTACTATATTAATAATATTAAGTAATATAATATCTTTAGTTAGTTATTTATATATTTTAATACTTACAATGGAAGGTCCTACCATCATAATTTATTAGCAACGCTTTATGTCAATTAATTGTACACAAAAATGTTGCTATGAAGTTCCGCCAGGCGTTGTTTACTCAGCACCATTCCACGTGACGCATAAATATAATAACGTAGGTATTTCTTACAAGAAAGCCTCTGCCAGTCATCGCAAAGCTTCTCATTCGGCACTTTCATAACACGATGAGATCAGAGCCAATATTTGCATGTGCACAGGCTTACGCCGGCGTCGCCATCCACGAAAAGATGCGGATTTATCTCGGTATGTTTACTTTTCAAGTCATATTCTCATAGCGTTATATATTTAGATACGCTAATATTTAGATAAGTTAATATTTAGATAATTTAGAATAGTCTAAGGCAGTTACTTGAATTTTCCAGAACTGTGGTGCATATGTATCTTCTAGTCTACGAATGCAGGTACCTATATCTAGTAGAAAAGAATGGTGTTTCTGCATACGATCCATTACAGTACTAATCGACAATGACATGTATTCTCTACCATTTATTCTACCTTATTGATTTATTCTACCATTTATTATATTTTTCTGTTCATTTGACTACGCAAACCATGATTCTTAATATGTATTTAAATTCAAATCAGTGTGTTTCAGTCAGAAGGCATAGACCTAGATTTTTCTGCGCTTACTCTTATGTAATGCGTGAGTAAATAAAAATGCTTTCGAATAAAATAAAATGTTGACGAAGAGTACGTAAAACTAAAATTACACGCATATGAGACATGCCACCTACACGTCTCAGAGTAACCGGCGCATATGATGCTACTTGGGTGTTGTCGTACCTAGTAAGGGAGGGCCCAAGTAGCATCGGTTGTTATGGGCCGAGGTTACAACTTTACACCAGGTGGGCCGTCGGCTCGTACCGTAACTGTACATATAAGAAAAGAATTAAATCTAAGTTTCCCTGTAGGTACCTAATTGTTTCTGCCTCCTCTCCTGCCTTTTGGACTCTCTTACTCCGGTCTTCCAATATCTATTTTGTATTTTGGTTCGATTTCAAAATTGCGAAAGAGAATTCTAGAATATTATCGTTTGGATCGAACGCATTTCCCTTTCACAGTAACACGGCCAAGTGCGTGTCATCTCAAGCACTGACTGTTCCGTATCACACAAATTGTAATTGACAGTGTAGCAATAAGGTGCCAATAAATGTTATTATTATTTCAGTTTTTTTATTATTTAGGAAATCCAACATAATGAAGGCATATTTGTGGACATTTCAGTCGGTAACCGATTATTACAGTTCCAAATATAAGGCATAAAAAGTTATACTTCTGTAATTATTATTATTGTATTTTACTACGTAGTCAAGAAATGAAATTATAAGCCTTTCCTTCACTTATAAAATAGTGCGCAGTAACAATTCTAGGGTTAGCACTCGCACTACTTAGCGTAATATTAATAGCAACTGAATTTTAATGCCAGATTCAAATAGAAATCTTAACTCATAATGAATAGGGGTCATAATGAAATAAAAAAAATCGTATACAGTATTCACCCTCCGCGGTAAGATGCGAGGGAGTGACCCATTGACTCAGTACCCTAACAGCCTTGGGGGGATGACGTCATCTCATCCCCCTTTTGAGATGAGATCATCGCGTGTGTTGCTACTTGCTAACATAGGTAGGTATTTATAACATTTTGTTTGCTTTTTGTTTCGGTGGTACTTTCAGAGAAAATAGGTTACTGACACAATAATAATAAAAATAATAATATTTGCGGACAACTCACACAGCGCCATCTAGCCCCACATTAAGCATAGCTTGTACTATGGGAATCTGGCAATTGATAGAATACTTATATACTTTTTTTAATACATATATTACATGTTAATTTAACACCCAGACACAGTACATAACAGAACATCTATATTCGTCACACAAATGTTTGTCCTGGGTGGAAATCAAACCCACACCTGTCAGCATACATACGTAAGTATCTATACTATTGTATGTACCTAAGTACTGAGATTACATTTTGACTATAAATCACATGATCTTGTGATGTAGCCGATGGTGGCGCCACTCAAGTCAAGTGTGCGATGTAAGCCCTGTTCAATAAGTAATAAGTATCAAACCGTGATGGAGGGCATAAAAGTATTTTGGAAAATTATTGTTATATACTATATCCATGAGCTTTAACCGAGGATACTTATAAACCGACAAACAATATAATCATTAAGTTATTCCGATTTAAAATCAAATTACTACATAACGCAGGATATGTAAACAAGATCTTATATCTGAACATTAATTTCATGTTTTGATCCCTCTGGTATTACCAGAATTAAATTGTTATTGCGTCTGTAAACAGTTACGACGGACGATTAAAACTAACCGCAAAACAGTTTTACAGTGAGCAAAATTTGATTGTGCACGTTTGGATATTCGAAAAGGCGCTATCTTAGTTTAATAGTTTATTAAAGTCATATTTTTTATTATTTGGCCCACTGCACACGACACGAGGTTATACTACTTAGTTCATTTCCTGTCAAAATTACCTTCTTTTATTTTTCTATTTTCGATCCTTGCAGCCTGTTCGAATGTCCACCATGCACTCTATTAATTGTTCTGCGTCGGAAAACAGTCATTTAAAAAGATTCTTACCTTAATTATATTATATCCCCTACTAAGTTGCTATTAGCTAATTAAAACTTGGAATTAATGAGACGTGCCACTTGATTACGAAGCTCACATTGGGGTGGGGTGAAGTATCTCAATAACTGTATGGATCGCAAACAATTAAACAATTAAATACATACATAATTCGGTTTTTTCATTGTACATAGGTTGACGCCATCGTAATCCTGATTAAAATAGTCGTGCTCGTTCTATAAGCCGCTGTTAAAAGCTGCACCTGTGCATATTTACTTGGCGTTTACTATACCCGAATAGCCGAAGGCGGAACAATAACATACCGAAACTTTATAGCTAATATAGGTTACAATGAGACATAAAGTTGACATTAGAATAAGCACACAACCCTTAAGGCGTAAATCCGCCACCTTACATTTTAAACACAATAAAAGCGAAATGATCATAATGCACCCTTTCTAAATAGTCCTTTAACCTATAAAATGGACTGCGTGTTTGTCTGTTTGCATTAATAGGAACCTGTCTCAATTACCCATAATTAACCATCGCAGGCAGTAAAAAAATAAATAAATTAGTATTTTTTTTATTACTTATTATTTTGAATATTCATTTATTCAGTAAATTGATGTAATCAGTCAGTGGTAAGGAAGGCAAGTGACGAGGTGACAATAATGTGGTTATTTGAAGTGAAAGAACATGAAAAAAATGGAGGAAAGGGCAAGTAGCAGAGATATAAGGATATATGCACTGGAACCGCGGGCAAATACCAGTTTGCCCATAAAATGTATATTTTTCAAATGGATTTTTGAGTGCCCGAAACTTTGATGGGCAGAATCTAAGTGTTCGATTTTACTACATAGAATAGGGTGGATTTAAGATTCCTTTTATTTTTATAGATCGTAATAAAAAGATATATTTGAATCTCTTCTTTTAACGTAAAAGAAACGTATCTAAGTACGTACTTAAGATTCTGAAATATCGCCACAGGTTATGTTACGCCTAATAAAAATGAGTTGGCAAATCTTACATAAACTCTTGCTCGATAAATATGGTAAGTAACGACCTCGGTGGTATTGAGGCTATAGTTACCGACTGAGAAGTAAATATTGGTCGTTCGAATCCTGCTAGATAAGCTGAACGTCACAAATATTATGTGTCTAGTTATTTTATGCAGCCTGAATAACTTGCCAGGTGCTTGGCAAAGAACTGTTAGTACCTACCTAATTTACTTTTTGTATTACGGTTACGGAAAGAGCCGACGGCCCACCTGGTGTTAAGTAGTAACTTCTGGCCTTAACAACCGATGCGGCTTGGGTCCTCCCCTACTAGGTACGACATCGTATGCGCCCGTAACTCTGAAACGTGTGGATGGAACCACCGGCAACCAACTTTAAAACGCACCCTGATTATATATTTCTGTCACTACTATAACATTCACCTCCTCAAATCTGTAGACGGCTTATATATACGGAGAATAATGTGTTCCGTACTGAAGGCACGAGGGCTGGGACTGCAGTTCGAGTGGAAGCCTGCGTCCTCATTTTTTGCCTTTTGTCTGGTGGAGTATCCTTATATTTGTATATTTAACAGCATTATTGTGACTGAATAAATATAACATATGATACATAAGTGAATAAACAACCACATACTGCATTATTTTTCTGTTATAATAATATTTTTCCTTTTAAAAATTGTAGTTATACTGTGATGTATGTTACTTATTGTAAATGTTATATCACGCACATACCAGCCACTTTATCAATTAGGTAGGTTACTTGTATAAACTATCCTTACCATTAATTCCGACTACATTCTTTGATTGCAGTAAAGTATTAAATAGGTAAGTGTAGCCACTATACCCATTTCTGCCTCAAGCAGTATCTAATACGCTCTCATTACCGAGTTCAGGTTTTGAAGGAAGTGCCGTTGAAATTACAAGCACAAGACATTCCATCTTTACATCCAAGAGTTATGGGTTCCAGCAGAACATGGTTACAATGGTTCATTGGGTTAAGTGTACCTATCACTTATTAAAAGGTAGGCCATCCGTAAGATACTCCATAAACAAGTGTAATTTCCTGGCGAGTAATATTATATGTTTACCTGGATATTTTGCAAGTAGTGTGACGTGTTAGTGCTATGGGCTTTCAAGTGTTAATTACCTTTGACGTAGATTACCGGTGTATCATTCCCGATTTGCGTCACAAAGCCTGCCTGAAAATTACTTTGGTTATCTAATAGACCGTTGCTGTGACTAACATAATGAAAAATTCCCGGGTAAAGGTTTTGTCTCATAGAAATATTGCAGAATACGAACTAATATTGTTTTGATTGAATCTGAAAATTATTGTTGGAAAGGATGTTATTGGATAGGAATCCGTCAGGAACAAATATTTAATCCAACTTCCTATCTTTGTTTTTTTTTATTGATAGATGCGATATTCGAACCAGTTACCTTGGGATCAAGAGTCGGACTGTCGGCTCGCTATCGAAGTCCAGTTACAAACCAACAACGAGCTGAAAAGATTCCGCGACAAAATTGCTTTTCAACTATCGTACAAACTATTCCAATAAAATCTAACAGTTATTGAAGTTTATACTAAACAGGTTTTAGAATCGATAACTTTCAATATCTTCTTATACATCTTCGGAGCTTTACTTGGGCTAAAGTTGGCTATCTGTCTGCTGAATCGCTTTACTACAGCGCTTTTAATAACAGCTTACTCACTGATTCTTATGTACCTTACTATGACGTAGTAGGAAATTTCTTCCAACCGTCAGGTGAAAATAAAACGCAAGCAGTGTTCTGTTAGAATACAGTTTGTATATTTATCAGAAGCTAGAAAACTAAGAACCTAGGTAGTCTATTGTTCGTGTAATTAGAGAATGAATTCAAAACTAAAGTATACTGAACATATTATTTATTGAAAAGCGTGCTTTGTCTTAGACCACACTATACTTAGTTCTGGCTGGGGTCGAAATAAAGTGAAGAATGCTCTGTTGTGCTATTAGAAATGAAATTTTTGGTTCGTTTCGTTTCATACGGTTATCTGAGACTACGTTGATAGTTACATTAATGGATGAAGACAGTCAAAGTCAAAAACTTTATTTCCATAGAATTCATAAAGAAATGGCTTGGTAACGTCAATAATATTCAAAACATAAGGTCTCGCGTACTTATCGCAAAGTTTGACGCCTGTTCAAACCCTATCTGCAAATATAAACCGCCTCTGCTGCGATGTATTTTGGACTGTGTCTCTGAAATTGCCTTATTAATTCTCTTTATGTCTGCGAGTGCACACACGAAGCGATTCGCGATGACTTTACAACGTTAGCTTTCCTTTATACCGCCATAAAGTAGGCGTTACGTCGTTACTTCGTTGGAAAAGTTACGTTTTAATTGCTGGGCCCTTCACCTGCGCTTCTGTTTTACTACGACTTATTTGTTGATTCAAAAATGGACCTTAGTGACAAATCATTAACGATAAATGCGTCGTTCAGTAGGTAGGTTGCTAATTATAATCTTAGTTTTAATTTTACCCATCCAATGTATTTAAGTAAATAAGACTACCTACGATTAGGTACGAGTGTACCTAAAGTAAGTAGTAGGGTAACTATTGCACAATTAACTACCGACAAATTAATTGAAACTAGACCGGAAACCAAATAGCAAATTGCGATGCTGACGAACGTGAACTGATGATAAGTCGTAGTAAATACTTTTTTATGTGACTAAATTACGCAACGGGCAAAATGGCCCACTTTTTATTAAGCGGTACCTACTCTGCCAAAAAATGTGACTTGGGGTCCTCCTCTATTTAGGTATGGGAAGACCGCGTCGCATTGTATTGCACCCGCAACTTTGAAGCGTGCAGTGAGAGTAAATGTCTCACGTGCCGGTAATTTCGCTGGCAACATAGTCTTTCTTTAATAAAAAATCACATGAATTCTTAAATCGGAGATACTAAATACTTAATTCGACTTAAAGTTTATTAAAAAGAAAGATTAAAACTGTTTAGAGTAAATTCTATGTTTTTTTACTACGAATTATGTATGTATCAGTGTCAGAATTATAAGAAACGAATCAAAGACGAAAGGTTGTTTACTTGTCCGTTGGTTCAGCGGGGGTAAGCGGGGGCAAGCGGGGCACTCGGCATCGTTACCGGCCCATTTCAGGGGGCAATCCAGTTAAACTTGACGTGAAATAATGATTCCCATTTCCTCTGGTTCCGCCACGATGCTATTACTGAAACGTCGATGGAAATCGCAAACTTAGAAGAAATCACAAACAGCGAACAAACGATGCTTTTTAAGTGTTTTGTTTTAGTAGCTACGGTATTGAAAAATTTGGGGATAGGTGATGGAAATTAGCGACGTTACAAAAAGCGCGAATAGTTTTTTCGGAATCTTACTAGCCATTTACAGCCTGATTATTAAGATATTATTTACTGGTAGAAAATATAAGGTGAGTAATCCGCGGGAATAATGGCAAAGAGGTCAATCCTTCACTCGTCTGCGTTTCCATGGTAATCCCTAAGGTGACAACAAGTCCTCAGAGGCTATGCCTACCCTTTCAGAGAAAAAGAGTTACTGTATTTTCTTTGAATGTCATTTATGGACAACGACGTAATTATATTTTTTTTTCATAACTAAATCATTATTAAGAATACTTACTAGCCCCAGAGCAAGCTAGAAAAACATATAAGCATAGCTTGTATCATTGGAACCAGACAACTGATATAACACGTATATTTTTTGACAAAAATATTTGTCCTGAGTTGGAATCGAACCCACGACCTACAGCGCAGAAGGTTACTACCAACTGAGCTGTGAGGCCAGTCGAATCATTCGAATGATGTAAATGAATGATGTAGATGAAAAATGTACCTATTTCAATTCGCAAATAAATATTTCAGTAGGTACTTATATTGAAAATACGCTGATTGTGCCCTATCGAGAATGTGCCCTCTGGGAGCCCTGATTGAGAAAATGTATCCACAATCGTTCGGTTCGGGACGGCAAACAAGCGAGTGGCGAATCTCATTCGGCCGTCACTTGATTTATACCACTTGTTCGATTCGACAACAGCAGTCGTTTATATCAATGTACACGGCACTGAAAAAAGCTTTTAACGAAAACGTATTCAAAGTAAACAGTCGTGGTATTAATGTGCCCATTTGGGATATATTGATGGCGCTTTGCTTTTGATTAGAATGTTTGCGGTGGGATTGGCGCATTGTGTGGTCATTGAAAAGCTTTAAAATGTTTCGGAGGGAACTTTTCAAATAATTTTATAGTATTTCAAAAAGAAAATGTGGTGATGTTTTGTTGGGATATATTCTTTTCGGATTTAGGCATTAAAACACACAATTTCTTTATAAACACGTTTAAATTTGAAATTCATGGTAGTCATCATTTTGAATATCCATTATAAACGAAATTGCTATTTTCTTCATAAATATTATGGCAATTTATTCACATGTACCTACAGACTGGAGTATCATAAATCAGGGATAGTCTAAGGTGTTTGCAATGCGAGAGCGTCAAGTCTTGGCCACCCAGTCGTATGGTCCGATCAACATCTCTTGTCTCGGTATCACCTATATAATCTCGAGAACTCAAGTGTATTGGCTATATGTCTTTAATGTATTTTTTAAAGACAGTAGGTTGTGTTATCTGGCGCCAATGGTCAAAAAGATCTATCCTTAATTATTGTGACCACAAAAATGGCAATTATCGGTAATTTGTCGTTGTACAACTATCGTACTTCGCGATTTAACATGTTTTGTTTTACATTGTTTTTTTTTTAATGTAATGATGGGTTTAGAACGAGCTGATGGCCCACCTGATGTTAAGTGGTAACCTCCGCAACAGCAATACGACTCAAGTCCTCTCCACCAAAGAACGAGATGACGCAAGTGGCATTACGTTGCGTCTATCACCCCGAGACGGGGATGTTACGTCTCATGCGCCTGCAATTTCACCGGCACCCACTCCCTTCCACCGGAACACAGCAACACAAGAGTGTCACTGCTTGGCGGCAGATTACCAGGTGTGGTGGCAGTACTACTCCAAGCGAACTTAGCACAAGTTCTGCTGCTACATTGTCCAATAAAAGTATTTAAGAATTCAATGAAAATATAGTCAAAAATATTAAAGAATTTAAAGAAAATATAGTTTTTATTTAATGCCTATTGTCTAAAGGCTACCACGGTCGGACCTTCCGAATGGTAAGTAGCCACCCGTTCATAAATAATACTAGGAGCCATCGATAACTCTCCGAAGAAGTGCGGCGCGAATCCTATCTATATTTCAATATTTCTCAGACATGTTTACTCCTGAGACGGTTTGGGTAAATAATGCCATGCGAAGTGTTTGTTGCAGATGGCTAGTTGTTTCGCTTGTTTGGATTCTTAAAATTTTCTAGCATTAGTGTGCTTAAAAAAGCGGAAAGTGTAGACATACCATCTAATCTCTGATAAGTGGCATCTTGGGTCCCTAAAAACAGCAATGCGACATAGGTCTGCTTAAGAAAGGGAAGCAACGCATTGCCGCCGCACTTGGACGATGTTGGAACGTCTCATGTGCTTGTAATGTCACCAGCACCCTTAAAAACATTAGTTCAGACTATTTGACCCTAAACTAATGCTAAAAACAGAAAATAAGTTATTCTCCTTACTGTTTACTTTTTATGTAACAAAAGTAATAAAACTTGGGCCCTCCCCTACTTAGGTATGGTACTGAGCTCATTACTCTCAGACATGTAGGTGGGAAGTCTCGTGCCTGTAATTTCACCGGCCACTACACTTCAAACAGGAACACAGTTACTGTTACGTTTGGCTAGTGAAATGGATAGGGTGGCAGTATTAGTAGACGAATTTGCGCAAGTTCTACTGACATCTACTTCCTTATTATGGTGTTAATCGTTACATAGAATTGATTCAATGTAACATCGAATCTCAAAAGCAGGTTTACAGAATCACGGAAACTATCAATGCAAGTGTCCAGTAGGCCTTCAACTCATATTGAGTTCAGACGAAATATATATTTAACCGGAAATTAGTTACTATGTAAACTTCATCCGTCCATGAATTATATGTATATAACGTTATCATAATTACCTTCTCCGAAACGCGTGGCTCACTAAAGAGCAGGAAAATGACCGGTTTAATAGCAAGGAAATTCCAGATGATCCATTGTTAGAGTATCGTATGGCTAGTGAGGTTCCTTATTTACTTTTGAATCTGTGCTTTTCTCGACAGATGAGCGAGACGCAAAATGAAGAATATATGCCTGGAACAACTGCGTAGAATTGGTGACGTCATATTTATTACAAACGCATAATTATGAGCTAAAGGAAATTGATGGCATAATAATGACAACAGACAATTCGTTTTTTTTCCATGGAATTCTTTTGGAAACGAGAAGCAGTCAACCTAACAGTTACAAGATTACAGCACTTTAGCTAAGTCTTGCGTATGTACAAACCCCATCCGACCCCTCATGGGGAGAACAGGATGAGACACCTGAGTAGGGATTCTTTTCTTTTCGCGAGCACGCTCATTGTTACAATTCAGGAACTTCTCCATGTTACATTTTACAAACTGATTACAACTGGAAAACTTCACTTGAATGAAATATACTTGATAAAGTGAGTTTTTTCAGTAAGAGTAATATTAGATTTTATTTAATCTGGATGTGTTAAAATAAGTTCGAATGTTTAGCTTATAATGAATTTTGACTGATATAGACTCCATCATGGAAATAACTGCTTTCACAGCGGAAATAATACACCATAGCAAAATAAATCAAATCTTAGCCGGAAATTGGGGAGCCAATACAATTAGTAGACGAGACATGAAAGTAAATGTGGTTAATCGCTAAGCGAATTATACAGGAAATTGCGCTCCACTTGAGGGCAAATCGGTTGATTGGGCACTGGGTCGAATGCCTTAGTAATTCGTCGACGTAAATGATAATAAAATATAGCAGTCAAGTTTTCTTTTGTGGACACCTATGAGAAATAATTTCAGACAAATTATGTTGAGGAAAAGGCTATTTTTGCAAGGCCCGTCGGGGGAAATACCGCACACACTCAAAATATCATAAAACTTACTCAAACATAAACTAGGTTGTCCTGACTGACAACGAACGGCGTAAAAAGCTGTTTCTAGGGATTTTACACGTTGAGGATATGTGTTCTTTGTAAGGCGAAGGAGAATAAGAAGATATATTTTTTCAAAATCTTACTATTAAGGAGGCTAAAGTTGAGCATTGGTGTGAAACTAAAATGAAATGTGTTGTCTATAGGTATTATAATAAATATTATTTACGTATTAGCAAATACACCTTCTTATTTATTTCGAACGAGAAATGCTATACTTTACATTTGCAAATGTATTTTGCAATGTTTAATTAATAGTATAAATTTGATTACACTGTATATTTGATCTAGCTATAAGTATCATAGGGGAGCCAACTCCAACCTCATCTCCAATCGTCCAGCGTGGATTGCTCTACCTTGCCAATAAACGACGGTATGTGTGACTGGCGGCCAACAGATGGCGCTTTCACTATAACGCAAGTCAAGTTCTCAGCCAGCTGATGTACAGTACAGCATTAGTACGTCAATAACATTTATTAATATTATTTAATTAAATATTTCCAAGGCTTAAGTTTTATTGTTTGTGAATGTTTAACTTCGTATGATTGTGCTAATTTGTTTTATTTTAACTATTTTAAATTGTAATCTTGACCTTCTACTGGTAAAATGTGCTCGGATCTAATATAGGTACCTAAACTATCAGAATCTGTACGTTTTTAGCGACCATGTTGGCAGATTCGATTTCATTCACAGATATTCACAACCACGTTAAAAGCACTATAATTAAATAAATAAATAAAATACGCAATGGTGGACATTCCACACAACGCCATCTAGCCCCAAATTAATCATAGCTTGTAATGGGAACGAGATGACTGATAGAATACCTACATAATTATATGTTTTTTGTAAATACTCCAACATAAATATTTATTAACACCCAGACACAGAACAATCGTCTATGTCCGTCACACAAGTATTTGTCCTGCGTGAGAATCGAACCCACGACCTTCAGCGTAGAAGGCAGTCACTACCAACTGAGCAAAGAAGGCAGTCAGTTGACTTTGTTCTAATTTAAAAGGTGTCGACGAAAGGCTTTCTTTCGGTAGGAAGGAGAAATATTTCATCAGGCGTTATGTGTCTGTATGATTATGTAATAGTTTTCTTTATGTGATCAAAAGCCACGAACTGACGCGCCACCTGGTACACAGTGGTCACCGCTGCCCATTGACTTCAGCCACTCATGTTGCTTTGCAACAATATCTGCCTACGTGCATTCTAAAACGAATGCAGGAGTAAAATACGATTAATAACCGTTGCTAGGTCATGTAGCATTGACGTACATAGAACGTGCTGTTTCAAAAATTTCATTGAAATACTCATGGGCCTTCGTACTATCACGAAATATGTACGTACTAATGTACGTAATTAATTTGTCTAAAACGCAGTTTTACGTCATTAATAAGTCATGGTTTGATTCACTCATTAGAGCAAGTTACGATCTAAGCTCTCTTATTCAATATCATCTAACATCCATATTATTTTAGGTTATATTATGGTAACTTATCATAACATCATTGCTATAATATTAATATTCAAAATCAAATTACCATTTGTACGTAAACATATAAAGATATATATTGGTTGACATTTCGAAGAGCTCCAAATCAAAATGAAGAAGCTAACTAAATTATCTATGCCTATTTATATATAGATACTTATATATGTTATAATATGTTGGCTCTGTGCCTGGGTCTTATATACAAATCTGTACATACACACACCTAATACAATATAACACCCGGACACAAAACAAACATCCATTTTGCTTAGTTACGAATTTATCTTGGGTGGTAACCAACCCTAAACGACCTGTCCACAGATATGATATACTAGAGCTCTATAGCTCTAGAGCTCTTTTTAGGGTTTAGCTCGCCTTTGCATGTCTCTTATATATATATATATATATATATATATATATATATATAGGTATATATTTGTGTACCTACAATATATAATAAATAGAGATTCGATATCATATATATTCAATTATAGTAGTTGAGAGCGTGGTGGTCTGTGGTACTGACCCCGAGTTTCCGTTAATCCGGAGGTCGCCGGTTCAAATCCCGACGTACACCTATGAATTTTTCGATTGAAAGATTAATGTGCGCTATACCGCGTTCTCAATACGGTGACGGAAAACATCGTGAGGAAACCGACATGTCCTAGAACTAATAATTCGAAGACATGTGTCAAGTGCACGAAAGGAGCCTCTTTGAGGCGCTCTTAAAATCCTTTCAGTAACTCGAATAGAATAGAGAATAGGATAGAATTATAGTAAAATATAAATTCGTTATATTTTATTAATTCATTATATACGCTAACTGTACCCTTATATTAGAACATTACAGCATAAGTAGCGCGATGCATATAATAACGAACCCGCGACCATCACATCTCCATTGCCAGGATAACTACCAAAACCGAGGTTGGTTTTTAGATCTAGAACGTGCCGGATTCTTTAAGATTTCCTGCACCATTTTGAGAACGAAACACTCCATACAACCTTTTCTAGCTAATAGAACTGTTTTGATCTTCAGTTCGTAAAATCGAACATTCCCACGGAATGTAGAAAGATTATTTTGATTTTTGCAGTAGCACAAAAGATTTCGTGTCGTAAGCTAATTTATCTGCACCGAAGAATAATCGTGGTAACATTGGATGGACATAAAGATGGGTAATTCCGAGATTCGCGCAGCAATCGGCATATAACTTGTTTAACTGTAGACCTGATACCTATTTTATAATACCTATAGTGTATATTATGGTAATGACGTTGCTAGGTACCGATAGTAATGTTAGACAAATTATAATATCTCAAATATGATGTTATTTTATCTTTGATCTCTCTTATCATGTATCAGATGATTTTACGACTAACGTATATAACGATTTGGTCGATTTTTGTAACAATTTGATTGTGTTCGGTCATTCGTTTTAATTTAAATTTAAATAAAAGAAATCGAAAAATATTTATATTAATTGGCATAAAAAAACTATGCGTGTATATTTTTAATTTTTGCTCTGAAAGGTGTTTATGATCGGTATAATAATAAAAAATACTTAGACAGACGCCTGAGGAAAACGCAAACAACTTTACCTACAAAGTTATATTGTCTATCAGACAATTGTTCTAAATTATATATACTCATTAAGCCTAAAACAAGTTTTATATGTTATCGATCAAACCGGATTTAGCCCACAAACATTAAATTTAAATGTTACGGCCCACATTACTGCAAATAACCTCACTTACGGTTACCCTGTGTTTAGTATATCAGCCCCCCACAACTTTAACACGATATTTTATATACATATGTATTGTGAATTAGGTACAGACGTTATTTTTATTTTATTGCCCAGATTAGCAAGTAGATAATTACAGTAAGTAACAAGTAATTTAAAGCGCTTAAAGTAGTTTAATATGTTACAAATTTAGTAGTAAAAAGCACATAAATATTAATGTTTCATGATAATGTTTAAATGATTCGTTTAAGTTGCAAACGGTACACATAGGAGCAACAAAACGTATTCGTCAAGTATTTAACGTAGGAACTTGACCTCAACCAACCAGTACCCAAGTCATAGCACATCGGACTGTCGTCTCGTTAATTATTTATTTAATTTGTTACCAATACCATTTTAAGCCAAAGTTGGCGTACAGAGGTGAAATCGTTTTAGGAGTATAGTGTTGTGTTAAATAAAAATGGGAAAACTTTTAGTGTGTACCGTGTTTTCGCTATTTTGGAGTCATGTTTGTAAGTTTGACATTCATATTGCAAAAAGGTTTAAGCGGTTGGGATAAACTCCATCTTAAAACAAGTATTAACGATATGTGATATTGTGTGATGTTTTAGAACAACATTACAATTAATTTTTTAAGTCTTATCAGGTTTAAAACTGGGGATCTCATAACAATGGGGAAACATACAATTATTTACTGAAGAAAAAAAAAACGAGTAAATATAAATTTATTATAGTTCCAGTAGACTTAAACAAACATGTCATTACAAAACAGTATGTTTCCGTAAGGAAATCCATGTGGTCCAACTTTTATTCATAGGATCTGCAATCGATAACGTTAACAATAATAAGGAAGAAATAAATAATAATATATGGGAAATTGTCTATAGAATAATCCATCGAGATTACTGATACTCATTACAGCGCAACAAAGTCAAAACAAGTTTTTAATAATGGCCGATGTAACCGGATTTCGCCTATAAACATTATCTTTTCATTATTAAGGCCGATGTTACTGCAAACGAATTGGGTATTTAAACAATTGATTAGCCTAGACGTCATGTGATATTCTTAATGGTTTATATCTGCCATACTAATCGAGCGTTGATTTGACTTTTGAAGCACAATCTTAGACAAGTCTGTAGAAAATACTAATTTTAAATCAGCTCAACCGGGCGTTCAGGGGCGTTCTGTTAAATGATTACAAATTCATCTGTCATGTTTAGTGGACTAGGTAACCTAATTCATATAATGTTTTGGCTTTAAGTTTATTGAGTAATTGTATGATAAAATACATTGAAGTTGATATAACTGACAGATAATGTTCAAAGCACCTTTGGTTTCATTTCACACAGGTTTTATTGGTTTTAAAATATATACTTAAATATCTTTGTCACGTATGAATAATGCAAAACGCGTTAGCTCCGCACAGGAAAATTCTAAGCTCGTTTAAATCTTAATCAAACTATATATTATTCAAAACATATTATTCATTTACAATCGTATAACATCACGCATGACAACACAATGACAGTAATGAAAGTCATTTTTCATTTGACTTTACGTTAAAGAAGACATTAACATTATTAGCAAGTCCTGTCTTCGATCTTCAATTGGGGCAAGGTTTTGTGCGAACTTTGGATTTGTATTATTTGGTCACGCGACCAAAAAAAAGAGGGTACGAGTTTAAAACCGTTATTTATTCATTTCACTCTGTCTGTGTGATATACACAATCCGATGTCATTTGAGGAAATGGAACCTGGTAATCTACTGATCTTGAACCTTCATTTGAAAACATCTCCGTTATCTGGCGAGGGGTTATCACTATTAGTGTACAACGTCGTTGAAAACATATAGTGTACCGACTACTAATGAAAATGCAGTCGTTGATATAAGTGGATGTCATGTCAAATGGTCACCGTTCTACGTAGTGCTAGGACACATTAATAGTATTTATCATATCATTTCGTTCTACAGGGTAGTGAGCTAACCCCTTGAGGTTACCTTCTGTACTTAACCAGTAACATTTTTTCTACGAGTTTTAAACCTTAAACCTAAAAATTTTGCTAAAATAAGATTTTATTTACAATAACATATAACATTTCATACCTCTTAGTGTATTAATACTTAGTGGTTTCGATGTGGTTAACCGTGGCTGACAATAACCGTAGAAAAAAATAACTTCAATTTTCAATTAAAATCGTTTTAAGTTAAAAAGCGGTTATTTTAATATTACATTATTTGTATAGATTCGCGTTCGCACGTTCGCCCACGCTATTTCAGCATTCGTCGGTATAATGTGACTATTTCGCAATATCGTTCATGTACAGGAAAGGAACATACAGAAATAATTAATATACATTAGAAGAGTTTGCCTGGATGCCGTTCTGAGTTTAGAAGCGCTTCTTTGGGTAGATAAGCGAACGATTGTTTTTGAAAATGGGCTGCGCGGTCAGTCTTTAAATTACACTATCGTAGTTGCACACGAAACTTGGAAGCGGTTATCATGTCGCTCGTGCGTCCGATGGGGGAAACCCAAAAATTTGAATAGCAGTCTCTATACAAGGACAGTCATGATTCGAAATCGGTCGAATTTTCGAATAGTCTTGATACCTACCAATATTATTATACAGAAAACTGTATCCCAACAGTTAATGACTGACCTCAGAGCACAGCTAAACCTTTCCTTCTGCGTTGTGGGTTCGATTCCACCCAGGACAAACATTTGTGTGACGGACATAGATATTTGCTATGTGACTGGGTATTAATATCTATGTATTTACAGAAAAAGTAAAAGTATTACATGTTGTCATGTTTAGCTTACTTTGACGCTGTGTGAAATAACCACCAATATTGACTTATTTATTGATTTATGATTAATGGGGAGCTGTTTTTTCATACTTTATATTTAGGTTATTATTCTCCCAGTTTCAGAATCATGTGTCACTCCACTCAACCAGAACAGTCAGTGCGTTTCCCTATACGACTGCCCGCAACTAGTCGAAGCGTTCGAACGACGACCACTCAACAGCGAAGTGGTCAGCTTTTTGCGGCAATCTCAATGTGGGTTCGCTGGATATGTCCCTAGAGTTTGCTGCGGGCCGCTGCCAACAAACAACGTTCAGTCAACACAACCGGTAAGCATTTAAATATACATTAATCGCCTCAGAGCTGAGCTGAAGATTTCTGCCACTATAGGTGATTGAAGCTACTTTTGGCTTAATAGCAAACAAACTATTCCTTATAGTCGATACATTAATTCTACCTTTTATTTATTCGCATAAAACCTCATGCCATCTATAATTTATACTGTTTTTCTTTCACTTCATCCTAAATCATTATGCGTTAAATTTTTCTGTGTAACTTATCCAAACCAAGACGAACGATTGAAGAGCACAATAACAATTACAAACATAACAATTACAGTGTATACAAAAAAGAGTCACCGTCACTTAATGTTTTAATAGTATGTACTATTATCTGGTAAATGCATAAAAGATTTAGAAGAATTATAATGTGATAAAATTTAATCGTCATAAAAGACCGAAACAGAGCAAGAACATAAGACATCAAATAAATGATACTGTTCTTGACCTTTTGAAGTGAAGATTTAAAAGGCAGTTGACTTGCAGCGAAAAAGACTTGAAATGTTCAGCAACCAACCTTATTGTTTTCGAATTATTTTAGGACCTTAGGACGTGAAGCTTGCCGGTTTGGCTTTAATATTACCTATAAGATACATCCAAGGTTATTGGACATATGCTAACAACCTTTTACGGGTGACTTCTGTACATCTTACTCAACAAAAAAAAACTTCGTCCTTTAAGGCCATTAACCTTAAGGTTTATTTGTTTATTGAGAATAAATTTGAAGGTTAAACAGCTAATTTTCAAGTGATTATAACCTCAAAACTTTTAAAATTGCTTTGATATTCCAACAATTCTAAGGTTAGCTTTGTTAATTATGGTGTACATTAGAACCTAATCTTCCCGTTTACAGTTTTGACTCTTATTGTCAAATTGCAATTAAATACAAATCCATATAAATGACGTGAACGTTGTTCATGTTTCAGCCACCAAGACCAACGTCCAATAACCTGGCATCAGATCAAATTGATCAAGTATACTCCGAGGACGCAAGACCGACCCCCCGAGGCTCTTGCGGAATAGACACGAATGGTGACAGGCTGTATGGAGGACAGTTCACTGAGTTGGATGAGTTCCCGTGGATGGCACTTCTGGGTTACCGGACTCGTAAGTCTGTTTTCATATAATTTATACTATCAGATCGCAAATAGGAAACTTGAAAGTATAACTACATTTTCATAAAAACTTTTAAAAACCATCTAATATTTTGCACATATTATGCAAAATGTATGCAAAATTTAAGCTCAAGTCGAAGGGAAGGGACTTCAAATTACTGTAGCAATATTTGACCTACACTAACTGCAACGTGAAATCAAATAAACATTTAAAATGTATGAAAGACTTGTGAAAGAGTTCTGTAGATTTGTTTAATGTAAAGCGTCCACAATGCAGAACTGACTCTCGTAGAGAGAAATATTCCATTGTATATATACATTGAATCAGCTCCGACATTCTCATATGATGAATAGAGGTGTATCGACTATTGTTTGGGTACATAATAAGAGGAAAAATTGTTAAACCAGTACATATTTGAAATCATAAAGCACTGAGCACAACCCAAGAACAAAAATTACCTTCAAAAACCTTTTATGTGTGTTATCAATCAATTCAAGGAAAGTAGCATTTCTTTAAGTCCATCCACAGAACCGGTTGACATTTCAATATTGGATTTTTATTTATTAAAATTCGAATCTGGGTAGACCTTGGTCCATAAATTTTATAATTTAAAATTATATTATCCTTATACAAGGAATTCTTTAGAATATCTATCATGATGGAAGCATTGGGTAAATTACAGTACACAGTACACAGTGTTACATAGAGACACACAATAATGAAAATGATGTACCCACATCTCAATCCATATAGTCAGATACATTAAAAAACGCCTTGGATAAGGCGTTTTTTAGAGAATAGAAGTAGACACTATTAATTTGCTGATGCTGCTAATGCTTCCATAAATATATGTCATATAATTTTTATGTATGTCATAGGATTCATTACAGACTAAAGCTAGAATTACGATAGAATTTATACAAACTAAATAAAATGATGAAATCTGGGAGAAGCCCTTGATCTGTGAAGTACGATTACCCCAAAGAACTTGTTAATACTCATTATTAACCATGCCACATTTGTTTTAACCGTAGGGACCATAATGTATACTTAGTTTTGTCTTATAATACCTTATGATCTATAGACAAAATAATACCTAACATTAGTAGTTTTATTAAGTCTTAAAGTGGAATTTATATTATTTTTTTCATAGGTGCTGGTGCCTTGACATATCAGTGTGGAGGTGCACTGATCAACCATCGGTACGTGTTGACAGCTGCCCACTGCATCACTGGCGCCATTGAAACGCAAGTAGGAAAACTGTAAGTATTCCCGATGATTACATCTCATAGTTGGTTGTGATTTTATTACCACATCCACTCCACAAATATTACTATTATATTCTTACCTCTACGACGTATTGATGCATTGAAGTATCGGTTTACAAGAGTGCCGGTACAATATCATGTATACGAGACTTAGGCTTAGGCTCTAAGTCGTTTGCACGAAGTCTGAGGATCTTAATTTTTTTAAGTACGTAAAACCTGTGTTTTTTTACAACAGTAGCCTTTGCCCTAAATAATATTGGAAAGAGGAGAACATAAGGCGGTCGCTCTGCTCTGTTCGCCATTTCACTTACAAATCTCATACTAAATAAACACATTTCTTGAGATGTACTTACATATAATTTGTATCACTCTAGTCTTCTGTTGGCATCATATTTCATTTGCCATAGTATAGTCATATTTATTTATAATGGCTGCTAGAAATAAATATTATTAGAAGTGTTATTTGAGGAAAACCACAGACAGATAAACAGGAAAATTTTAATCAAATTATTACCTGTTATTGTGTTACCTCTTCTGTAACAAATTGTTTTGTCTAAAGATTCTTTCAATTCCATTTCTGAGATGATGGACAATTTAGATGGTACATCCAATACATGTTTTAATCAAATTATTTATATGAATAAAGCGAGATTTATTGCTCATCTAGATATTAAATATACATTTAACTTCTCACTGTGGCTATATACCCGCGTCATACAGGATAAAAACAAAGCTTAGTTATATCGTATTCAAGGTCGTCATTTATCTGTGTTCAAAATTTCAGCCAATTCGCTTAAATAGTTTTCTCGTGAAAGAGTGACAAACATACATGCTTATTAACAGTCACACTTTCGCATTTATGATATACTGTGACAGTGTTGAGTATTTTACCACAGAATAACAAAGTGACAGTGTGCATTATTATTGAGTGACTGACCTCAGTTGGTTAGTAACTTTGCCTTCTGAGCTTGTAGGTCGTGGGTTCGATTGCCACCAGGACAAACATTTATGTGAAGAGCATTGATGTATGTTCTGGGTATTAATATGTATGTATTTACAAAAAAAAAGTGTATATGTATTCTATCAGTCATCTGGTTTCCATAGTACAAGCTATGCTTAGTTTGGGGCTAGATGGCGCTGTGTGAAATGTCCATCAATATTTATAATTTATTTATTTACTATTATTATTATTAATCTTCTTATTTCGCAGGGAAACTGTTCGCCTAGGTGAATATGATACGCAGAATGAGATTGACTGTGTTGACGGCACCTGCGCTGATCGTCCCCAAGAGATCAGGGTCCAGGTTGCCATCCCCCACCCAGGGTATGCAGACAGGAACAAGAACAGAAAAGATGACGTTGGCCTCGCCAGGCTTGCTCAAAGGGCCAATTACAATTGTGAGTATTTTGGCTTTTATAGGCTTCATCTTCATACAGTTTTTTAAACAACTTTAATTTTATGAATATTTTTTTTTATCGTTTTCTACGTCAATCTTAATGATACAAAACATTATCAAACTGACGAATTTGAGTCATAGCCGTTCGAAATAATACTCGTGATTAATTACATCAAATGCGTCATTCCTTCGTCGAACATTTCATGATTTTATATGACTTGGTTTACTGTTATAGTTTGGTATGCCCTTGTATGCCATTTGCTCTCATCTGCAACATATTAATACCAAAATAAGATTAGATTTTTAAATTATGACTGGGAATGTTAATCGTTTAATTTATTTTATTCATTGTGTGTCAAATAGTTGCGTTTCGACGGTATCAGATATCTAAATGTTTTCTATTCCACAGACTACGTGCAACCAATCTGCTTGGTGAGCAGCAACGAACGTCTCGCCACTGGAAATGACGTCTTCGTCGCAGGCTGGGGGAAAACCTTGAGTGGTACGTATCGATTACATTGGATAGCATTTCCAGGAATGCAATTAGAAGGGGTTTTACGTTGGAGGGCACCGGGTCGCCGGCGCTTCATGTGCGACTCAATTTAACTGTTTCAATATATGAATTGAATAAGCTTAGAATCCCTCGGAGCCAGCACTTAAGTAAAAACTTTTATGTCATTTTTTATGTCATATTAGTGATAGAACGACCTGACGTTAATGGTAACCGCCGCCCATAGACAAAAGCAATACGACTCGAGTCTTCTCCACCAAAGTACGAGATAACTCAAGTCGCATTGCATTGCGTCTATCACCCCGAGACGGGGATGTTACGTTTCATGCGCCTGCAATTTCGCCGGCACCCACTTCCTTCCACCGGAACACAGCAATACGAGTGCATCACTGCTTGACCATTACCAGGTGTGGTAGCAGTACTTCTCCGGGCGAACTTACCACAAGTTCTACTTCTACTTAAATTGCTGCTTAACTGCTAATTGAAACGCAAAAATGATATGTAGGGACAATGAAACAACATTGTTTCAGCACTATCTGAAACTTACTTTAAGACAAATTTCAGCATCGCTCTGTCTATTTAATTTTTTCCCTGTTTCTCAGGTAAGAACAGTCCCGTAAAGTTGAAGCTTAGCATTCCCATATTCAACAAAGAAGAGTGTGTGGACAAGTACCGAACGCTCGGCGCGGCGCTATCGGAGAAACAAATTTGCGCTGGCGGCACCTTCGCCGAAGACACATGCCGTGGTGACTCTGGTGGTCCGCTGATGAGGAGGAGGCCTGAAGGCGTTTGGGAATCAGTGGGCGTAGTGTCCTTCGGCCACGGATGCGGCAGGGACGGATGGCCTGGAGTGTACACATCAGTCGCCAACTATTACGACTGGATCGAGTCCACGATGCGGTCCAACAACGTTTGATAGTGCCATGTTATTTAGTCATAGGTTTTGCCATACGTTTTTTACGTGGACTGAAACAGGTATCAAACTTAGCGATTCATTTGAAATCGTTTAATTTGAATATTTGAATAACCTGCTTAATGGTTTGATGCTTAATATTCTACAAATTGTGTTAGGATATTATATATCCATTAATTGAATGTATGCAACGATTAGAGACTGTTTTTAGTGTCACATTTCAAGATATGAAAAATAAATTACGATAAAGACACAATAATTATTATTTTTCATTTTGATTTCATCGTAAACTTTTGCAATATACTCTTCCTATAAAGTATTAGCAGAAATCCAAAAAAAACTTTTTCAAAGTAGGCTGTTATTCGTGCCAAAGTCACGGGAGAAGTGGTCATCCTTGCCATTTTTGTCTTGAGTAAACTCAGCTCATGCTTTGTTCCAGTAAATCAGTCAAAAATAACCAGAATGGCCAGAATGGAATTCACTTATGTGATTTAGGTGACGGAACGATCTGGCACCTGATGTTAAGTGGTAACCGCGGCCCATTTTGAACCCCAGTCGGGTCAAATATCTATGCCACGAATATAAGGTATTTCACGGGTGCCACAAATGTCCAAACAAATCATATTGTAGGTGTATGCGCATTTGCAAAACCTTTGGTTTTAATTTTATATCAAGTATTTATCATTTTCATAACATGTTTTAAACTATTGCTATAGTCAGTAAACATGACATTGAAACACGTTTTCGGATCCTGTTTTGTATGCCATGAATTCCAAATCCGGTCGTAGTAACTTCATACTGACATTTAATAGCAGGGACACATATATTATGAGGAAATATTGCAAAAAACATCAGTAAACAGATGGAATTTATTAAAAATAAATAAATATTGGTAGACGTTTCACATTGCGCTATCAAACTAGTTACAAACCAAGCAAACCTTGTTTATACCATAGGAATCAGAATAAAGGATACTTATGCACTTGTAAATATATAAACCCAGACATAAAGCAATTCTCTATGGTCTAATAAATAACACCGAGACACAAAACAATCCAAATATTTTTGATGAGACGAAAGAATATAAACGTTTACTGTTTATGAACGTCTACTCGTACGTAGAAGCCAGAGCTACTACCAACTGAGCTGCGAAATCAGTCGAATTTAAAAAAAAAAAAAAAAAAAAACACACCTAAACATTTTTATCTTTTTGGTCGTGTTACAAATGCTTTGCCATCTTAGGGGCATTAAATTCGGGACTACCATCTCGTTTCGAGTTACCTAATGCTACAGAGCCGTCAAATACAGATACCAGTGAGCACACGGCGTAATGATGACTCTATATTACTATTTGAAACATAAATTTTAATATTTTATTAGGGGAACACAACAATGGATAACAATATAACTAGAAACAATGATTCTACCGAAGTAATATTTGTCGCAGATATCAACGCCCAACTCCAAAACAAAATATAAACCATTGATAAAAAAGAATACTTATCACTGCTTCGTAACAAAAATCATATATTCAATTTAAATCTGGGAAAATTTCATATCCCCCCTTCAAGATAGGTAGATAGGTCTTAGCATCTATTCGAGATGCTCTCTCCCTATCTAGTCTAACTAATATATACCGGTCGATATACACTGACAGATTTGACGAGTATATAAGTATGAAATTTGTTAGATGAATAAGTATTTGTGAATTAAATGTCAAGTCCAATAATAATATTATGTTAATGGGTAATATTTAGTATATATGAATATATTTAATGGGAAAACATTGTACAGGCAATGATTTATTCAAGTCGGGAGAGTCCCAAAAGTCATCGAGTCTGTGCGAACAAAGATATTCAATTAGTTGGTACACTAATTTGCATACAGGCTTCTGTCGATCAACGTTTAGTGGATCATATACAAAGTGTGTTATAAAGGGAGCGATCGTTTAGTCTCTGTAACGTTTCTAAAACAAATAATTTCAGAACAAAATATTCTAAAGGAATATTTTGTAAATACTTTTAAGGAATACTTTTTTAAACTGAAACGAAGGTCTCGAGGACACGAAAATACCATACAATAAAACACCTCGTTGAATGTAGTGAAACAGCTCGTGTCATGAATGGAATGGATTACAAAATGACTCAAAAAAAATCTAAAAATGGCCGTACAGCTCATGGACGGAGAGCTGACGACCGAAACGGCCAGGTAATTTGATCATTCATAAAAATGATTTATCAACTTACCTGGAGCACTCTAAGAATAAAAATGTCGACCTGGCAGGATTCGCGTGGTGGATGTGGGTGTTATGGGGTGGGGAAAAAAAAAAGGTAATTTGATCAAGATTACTTTTTATGCCAAATGGTTCGACTACCTCCCCAAAGCACACAAAAAAAAACTGGCGTCATTTGATTGGTGGAAAGGTATCGCCAGGCTTAATTACAGTGCGGAATAAAAATAATTATTTTTAGGTAATAATAACAAGGCTGGCTTTTTTTGTGCTTAAAGTTTATTATTCCCAGAGGCTAGGAAAAAAAAGCCAGCCAATAATAGTGGTGGGAACGTGTCGAAAAAAATTATTCAAAATCTCGTATTTTGTGCGAGAAAGATCTGAGGGGCATGAAAAACAGCGCGTGGAGGGGATACACGCGACGACGGCGTTTACACGTTTTTCATGCCCCTCAGGTCTTTCTCGCACAAAATACGAGATTTTGAATAATTTTTTTCGACACGTTCCCACCACTATTTAAAACGAATAATAAACTTTAAGCACAAAAAAAGCCAGCCTTGTTATTATTACCTAAAAATTTTTTTTTTTAATTTAGCCTGGCGACACCTTTCCACCAATCAAATGACGCCAGATTTTTTTTGTGTGCTTTGGGGAGGTAGTCGAACCATTTGGTATAAAAAGTAATCTTGATCAAATTACCTTTTTTTTTTTATCCCCACCCCATAACACCCACATCCACCACTCGAATCCTGCCAGGTCGACATTTTTATTCTTAGAGTGCTCCGGGTAGTTGATACATAAATCATTTTTATGAATGATCAAATTACCTGGCCGTTTCGGTCGTCAGCTCTTAGACTATCAGTTGGTAGACTTATTTATTTAAATTAGGATCAAGCTGTCGGCCCACCTGATGGTAAGTGGTAACTGTCGCCCATAGACAGCTGCCTTTTTGCACCGTAGGTCCTACCCAGGGCAACAATTTTTTTGATGCATACCGTTATACCTTCCGTATTACTAGCTTTAATTTGGTTCGGGGATAGTTAGGAGCCTGTGTTGTTTTTTTTTTTTTTGACTGGACATTATGCTGTTGGCCGCAGATGGCCTTGACAGCGTTTACATGGGCTTTTGGTGAGAGCAGACGGCTCTCAACCGGTCGAGCCTGTGTTGTTTTCCAATATTGTATTTTTATTTAGTAACAAACTAACGATTTTTGCTCACTAGTCAAATTCAAATATTCACTGGAAATAATTAAATTTAGTTCAGTGGTTCCATCGAACATTTAATAGAACTACTTGCACTTTTTTCTCGGAAATTCTGTTTGGTTAAAGTCTTTGGTTAAACGAGAAGATAATTTATCTTACTGGCAGCTCAGTATTAAATCGATTAACAAAACTTTAAAGTTGAAAATATAGAGAATTGCGTACTGGTCTAAATAAGTTTTCTTGGGAGTCAGTTTATATTAAACACCCTGTATCCTGGTAGGTGTCACTGGCAATGAAATTAAGTGGTACGATGAAATTTCTACGCATATCGTTAGACCCTTTTGGCGATATAACGCATCTTGTTAATTTCATTTGCTGATGCTCTTTTTATTTAACGTAAGGGATGTGCAATGGTTAAGTTGTTAATTTTTTTTTTAGTTATAGTTGATATCATATATGTCCGATAAATAATTTAATAATTTATACCATGACTTTACCTTTCTAATTGAAATAAATTGAATGAATCAAAAGATTTCTAGAAATAACTGCTCATTTTTTAGTGACGTTGGCTTACGATCAGTAGATCTTGGGTTAGGAATGTAAAATGAGTTGAATGAAAACATCGTGGTAAACTTTTACGTCCCCGGGTACGAGCTACGAGTCAAGTTGAAAATAATCTGCCACACAACGGCATCTTCCGGCATCCTCACTTGACAGCAGTTTCCAATCCAGGCATTTCATGGCGCCACCATTTGGTACATTCGTTTTAAATCATGTGAAATGTTGTCAGTTGTAAAAAGTTAAAAATTGTCCACTCTTTAGGTTTTAGTGTTCATAGGCGAATCGCATTGCACCCATGATTATGATAAATGGAGATGGATAGTGTGTGCCATCTGCTTGTTATTTTACCGGCACAGAATACTGAGTAATAAATATGCACTGTTTAGTGGCAAAAATGGGTAATGTTGGCAGCAACACCGAAGTATAAAATACAGGTATAGCTGCTGTATTATTAAATACTCAAATCAGAATAATTTCCATTGAGCCTATAAATATAACAAAACGTATTTAATAAATTGTTACTGTATTATCCTCAGAGACTCATTTTCCGTAAGTGTCATTATGATTTAAACATTATATGAGAATCGGGAAAAACAAACACACGAGTATCCGATAATATATTAGTAAGTTGGATGAAAACACACAGTAAATCAAAACATTGAATAAATTCATTTGTCTCACAGTGAGATAACAAATACTCGGAGGGGAAACTACAATCGGAATCTAAAAATTACGACAGTTTAAAAGTAGGCGCCATTTACATAAAACAACTATATTGGAATTGATATATCTCCTTTGAACAACCCCGCATACTTTCGCGTATATTTATATACAGGCGTGTGAGATAAAATAAAATTGGAGTAGTTTATAATTTGATACTAAATTTGATTTGAAGATTTTTGAAAGATTTTAGTGGATTATTTTAACAAATTAAATTTTATTTATAAAAAAAACAATAATTCAATAAATTACTTAACAATAACTTCGATTACTACGTGACTCCACAGTTGAGCTGGTAACTCTGCCTGCTGCGCTGTAGGTCGTGAGTTCGATTACCCACCCAGGACAAACATTTGTGTGACGAACATACATGTGTTTTCTATGTCTAGTTATTAATAATAATTATTAGAACTCCCTAAAAAACAAGCACCTAAGACCTCAGCCACTGCCGGGGATCCAATCTGGGAGACCTTGCCTTGGAGAAGAGTTAGCTACCACCAGCTGAGCGACGAAGCGTTCAATGTTGTTTTGACCACATCGGCGTATGTACTCGCAGTTGACATGAAAACTAATGAGGTAGGCTGACTTTGAGCGTAACGATAAACATGTGAAATTGCGTGTCCTGTATCTTTAATAAGTGATTTATAAACACGCAACACGTACTCTTTCATTATCAATAACACATCTCATATACTTCCACAATATAGATCGTTGTCAGTTCACATATAAAACTCCTGTGTGAAGAGTATTATTTTGTATTTCTATTAGAATATACTCAGCATGGTTCGTTGTTTTTGGTTTTTATTTATTTTGTTATTGTTAAGAGTCGGGAATGGATCCTGTGACGATGTAAGTTTTATTTTTATAATGATCTTGGAACTTCTCTCATTCATCTTCATCCTAGTGTTAAAGTCATTTTTCTAATATCATCGAAGTGTTGACGACAGAAATGTTAATTGTGGTAGGCCAGACAAACTCTGCCCAAGTCGCTGAGTTTTACCATGTATAAATAAGTCAGTATAACAACAAGCTGTACTCATTAGCTTGTTTTGATCGTGTTCAAGAAATAATATAATATTATAAATGAAGTTTGCTATAAAATTATTTCCTTATTCCATGTAAGTACATTTATATGTACTTACATGGAATAAGTGTGTTATCACAGTAGTCTGTATTTGATTTTAGACACGGAAATGATGTTTTGATCGCAACTCAGTATGTCGGTTATTATATTTTCAACAGCAAAAATACAGAGCAGGCTTCACGGCGGGAACAGAGTCATGCTTTGGTTTTGATAATGATAAGTTCAATTGTGATGGAATGAAGCTCGCGCCGATGTATACTGACGATGAAGACGGGGCTGGAAGTATGTGCATTGAAGGTTATTTAGAACTCCACAAGGGCATCGAGGAGGGAATGATGGTAAAGATTACTTTTTATTTCCATTTAAGATACCTATTTGCAATTTTCGAAACGAGCGGATGGCGCACCTTATGGCAAAAGCCTATATATATCCTCCTTAAAAATACAGTACAACTTTGGTCCTACCGCACTCAATTGTGGAAAGATTCAAGTCGAGACTTATGCAGGTAGCAATAAATGATTCACAAAAATAACCAGTGGTCCACTACCGTCCACTCTGGAAGGTAGGAACTGCTGCTTCGTTGTATTTCGTTGAGTTTTATGTAAGGTGGAAGGTATCATCCAAGCAAAATTCAATAGAATAAATAAATGTGTGCTTGACCACTGGCACTAATCAATCACGGCACTATTACTAGTCGAGTGACTGGTTCTCTTGAACCAGTGCCGTGAAAGATTTAAGCGCGCCTCAATGAGGCTCCTTTCGTGCACTTGACACAAGTCTTCGAATTTTTGGTTCTAGGACATCGCGGTTTCCTCACGATGTTTTCCTTCACCGTTTTGAGAACGTGATATTGTATAATTCTGGTTTAAACCAGCGACCACATTCTCACTCATGGCGATACGAGGGCAGAATAAATAAATAACCAATTTTATTGGACATATTTGAATCAGTACAAAACATATTTAACAAGTAACAACTCAATATGTGCTATGAAAATCTATGTTTTGAAGATTGAGGCTACTGATCCCTAAACTAAGCGTGAACTTAAGGTAACAGTTTTCATCCATAGGACGTGAATGAAATGAAGTAGCAGCAGTGTTTTTATTCAAAGTAATTATTAATTCACAGATCAACGTTGACATAGAGAAGGAAACAGACGCAGGTTCGGAACCAATGTTTACTATTGCCATGGATATGTGCGAGAGCCTGGATGATGATGATGCTCCGTGGAAACCTTTGTTCACGGCGATGGGCATCGAAAAATGTCCTATAGAAGCGGTAAAGGAATTTTTGGGTCATTAATATTGTGCCCCCTCTCGTCAAAATAACATTATTCGTTTTATAATCTTAGAAGACTATTTAAGTAGTGTTCATTGTATTATAGAAGTGATACAATAGTAAGGTAAGTAGCAAGGGTCTGGTCCTACAGACTGTACTAATGAAAAGGGTTCGTCACGTTTTTACAAACGATAATCTTTATCCCTCATTTATTAAAAGAGAATCAGTTCATCAAACATTTTTCATTCATTTGGTAAGAAAACTCAGAATCAATCGGCTCTGCAGTACAAAATTTGTGTATAAAAACAGTCACAGCAGTATCCAGTATCTCCCTGGACAATAGAAAAGAAAAAGGTGGCAGACAGGACTATTCAGCATTTATACGTGAGTGATGTGAGCTTTGTTTTACAGGGCAAATATGCAGTAAGCAACATGACACTGGACCTGGGCTTCTGTAAGGATATGCTGAACCATAACTACGTGGGAGATTACACCTGCAGTATTAAGATGGCAGATCAGCAGAGGAACGCTATGTCTTGCCACACCTTGGGCTTATGTATTATTGAAGAATAGTGTGACGAGCACTTGTACCAGTATATTTAATGATTAGTTTCGTTGTTTATTTTTAAGGACTATTTCAGCGTTGGCTAGCATTCCATCTTAACTTGGTATATGAAATTATAAATATATTGCGGATTGTATTTTAGAAATTACTTTGATATGAATATTATCTGCATGGTGCATGGTCAAAGACAGTGTTCGAAAAATAAGGAACGAAAGTCTCCGGATCAAATGTTCATGCGATCGGAATCACGATATAAGCTGAGTAATAATGATGTAAACAAAACATCGTTAAATCAACACGGCAGACTAACCTGTCAGATGTGTTAGCTCTACAATGAATGAAAAAATCAAAAATCACAGTTTCAGTGTATATCTATAAGGTTGGGTGGAAATGTTAGCTGGTGTTATGAAGTAAACAAAAAATAAATAAAAAAATGAATATTCAACTGGTGGCACATACAGGGTAGTTTTATTTGAATAATGATTTACACAAAAAAAATGGTGAGGAAATTTAGAGAATATTTTATTTTAGGCAATCTTGAATATTTTGTTATAGTGTTAGAATCAAAAATGACTGAAATAGGACCTCGGAGGACTTTGGCCTTCAAAAGGAAAGAAGAACCTAACCGTACACAGTTCCAAGGAACAAAACGTAAGTCTATCATGCAAAAATGATTAGTTCCGTTCAAGGAACTGAATAAATCTTCTTTCTTCTAGGCCAGCTATTCAACCTGTGCATGAAGGTCATCGCTTTATTTCAAGTGAAACTTAAAATGCAAAACCAGTGAAGCAGAGAGTATAAATAATGTCCTTTATCCCACAGAAGATTAGCAATTTAGAATATTATACGCTTATCTCCTTACCATTCGTGTAAAAAATGAACGTTATACAAAACTAAAAGATTTAGCATAAGTTTTCGCTATAAATTTCCCTCTAACGTTCATAAAGTTAGAAAAACATACGTGAAAATAGTTTGAATTGCTTGGCGAGCCACTATGGTAGACCACACTACTATCTTCCAGTCAACACAACTGTCATTTCTTTAGATATTTATAAGTTATTCGTAGGTTTTACTGGAGCTTGAAGTGAAAAGTTCTGTAGAAATTGGCCCTTATATTTCCAATCAAATTACATTCTCTTTCAAAGTTTAAGCGATTCCCCAAACATTTTGAGAATCTTCTTTGAGTTTTGATTTTTGGAGAAGATTTAAGGAGTTTAAGAAAGTAAGAAAACTCGAGAATTATTTATATAGAGAATTGTTTAAATAAAGTAGATAAGTTTAGCGACCAAACAGTTCGATCATTCGTCCGACTCAAGCCATACTGCATTATGTAAATTTACCCCACAGTTGGCGTTTCAGCGATCTGAAATTGTAATATTATTCAAATTACACATTTATACGTCATATAGATTTATGTACTGACGGGATTAGGAATTTAATTATGAGCTGAATACAGCATTTACATTAAAATATAAAATCGTTAGAAGTGTTACATCCCATGTTATAATGCAACTTGGACCTCCTGGAAGCACTATTAATATATGAATAATTTACTTTAACAATAATTGGTACTCTATGAAACATTAGAGTCACGTTGTCACTACGGAGAGAGGGTCTAAAGGAATATTCAGGTGCGAATAGCTTTGTCAAAGAATACCAACAATTACTCAGTAAACGCGGCATTCCCCATAAGCCAATTTATGGTCCCCGTAATGTACTAAATACACATGATTACTGAATCTATTGTCACCACTCGCTGAATCTGCGTGAGCCACACCTTCGTTGGGCCACGTCCACAATTTCACCGAGGTAAGTAGTGAGCACGCTGTCTCCCGATATCCGCTGTATGGTAAACGCAGGCATATTCTCCAATTTCTATGTCTACTAAAAGTCTGAGATATCATTCCCCCCGTGATATCATCGGGCCATCTCATCCAGTCTCTAACTAACACATTGGAGCCATTCGGGATCTTTCAACAGTAGAACAACCTTACATGAGTGGCCTACTACCTGTGGGGGGCAATACTGTATTGATATTACAAAACATTAATTTATAACAATATTACCAATCGTCGTTAACAAAATTCTTGGACCATTTTACGATATTAGCGTGCTTATTTCATTTTTACAGACGTCGCTCTGAAGATAAATTAATTTTAGGTCTATCGCCTCAACTTCCAATGTGACTTTTGAATCTGTCATGTACTAGTAAGATCAAATTTTATTCTTTTCTACGTCGTAATTTTTATCTTATATAGAGGTATATATTAAAAGCAAGAAAGTTTTGAGTGATGATATATCTATAAACATCTAGGGGACTTTCTATCGAGAAGAATCTTTGATAAAGCCTAGTTTTCATGTTACACAACAAAACTATACATGAATTGAAACTGTGAGGTTTGCCTTAACATTTAAATTAATATAAAAGAGTACTTACAGTCAAAGTAAATTTATGAATCAGTCAACCTCTATTTCAAGATAGGATAAGCAGAGATGCGTAGTTGAAAGTCGCCGATTCTAATCCATAGGCCACCAATGATTTATTATTATAATTTAAGTGCGCCATGCCGCTTTCTTAAAACGGTTAAGGAAAACATAATGTGGTTGCCGGTGAAATTTCAGCCACGTGATACATTCTACCTTCACATCTCAGAGTTACAGACGCATCGATGCGTTTTGGGTGTACTTAAGTAGGGGAGGACCCAAGTCGTATTGGTTATTATGGGCAAAAGTTAACACTTAACAAATAGCCACCTAGAATAATAAAATTGCTGTGCCCTAACAGGGTGTATGTTTGTATCTATCCTATAAATAAAGATTTTTGTAACAACATAGTGCAATAAATGCTTTGAATTTGAATTTAACACCAAATGGTCCATACTTTACGTATCTTTTAAAACAAAAAAAAAAATGCTTGTCCTATAACCAAAACTTAAGAGACAAGTGTCAAAATGCACGAAAGGAGTTTTCAGGTGCTCTTTTACCCTGTTACCACACTGCTTTGGAGAGATCCAGCGACACGAATATACCTAGTAGTTATTTCAAGATAGCAGACTCCTTCCTCATCTAAATAATTAACTTCGATATTTTACTCAAATCAAATATAAATTCACAAGATTAACAACATGTTTCTTCGCTTAAACCATAGTGCAGACAAAACATGCAATAATAAATCCATTAGATTTATTATTATAACTATGTATAGATAATTTCTAAAATTACCATAAAGCTGCCACTGAAGGCGCTTTCATTTTCACAGGCCACAATTTCATCGTAGCCAAACAAATAGCTGTTTTTTTATTTAAAATCTTGTTGTTCACGATTTAAGGTTGATTTTGGTTTGTCCGAAGATTGAATTGCTAAAACAATGCCGTTGACGTCTGTCCCGGGTCTTCGGAAGGAAATGCTTTAATTTTCGAAGAAGGGTTCCCCGAATTACAGACTGCTTACTTTGCCGCGCTTTGTTCATTTTCTGGATATCGTGGTGGCAGGAGTCTGAAAGTTATTTGGCAGATGCTACCTATTCAAATAACATTGTAATGAATAGATAATTTTACCGAACACCGCCAAGCTTTGATTTTCATTTATGTTTTTAGTATGTTTCTTTTGACCCTTATGACGAATCAGTAGCTACGCCAGTGTTATAAAATAAAACTCTGGATAGCTTGTGTTGTACCAACAATAGCCAATCTGTTTCTTCGATAGAAATCATGATTTCATAGACAGGATAAATATATTACATACTTGTTTATTTATAACCAGGCCTTATTCATTATAAGATCTTCAAGTATCATTTTCATAGTATTCGTTTGATACGCTAAAATTCTTACCAGCAAATTCAATGTTTTTCATTTAAATACATTAAAGGCGTAGTGCCCTAGTGGTACTGACCCCGATTTCAATCCGGATGTCACTGGTTCAAATCCTGACGTGCACCTATGATTTTTTCGTTTCAAAAGATTGATGTGTGTAATACCACGTTCTCAAAACGGTGAAGGAAAACATCGTAAGGAAACCGATATGCCTAGAACTAAAAATACGAAGACATGTAACAAGTGCACGAAAGGAGCCTCTTTGAGGCGCACTTAAAATACTTTAAATAGAGAGAATCAGTGACTCAGAATAGATTTAATTAGAACAGACATGATATCTCTGCTTACTACAGTCAGCAGAAATATAATATAATAGGCACCAAACATTGCAAAAACAATGAAAGAAACACTCAGTTTTAATATTTCCAGTTGTCAAATCAAATCCCTCAAATTTAATCGCGGGTAAACCTCTTTATCACTGAAATAAAGTTACCCAAGAAAATAAACAGTCACGACATCCGATTGACAAATCAAAAGCGCCGTGAACCTTCGTAGAGTGCCTGAAATCTCTTCAACTGCAGAACTATTTGCCAAATTGAGAAACCGTGTCCGAGGATGCCACTTGAAAACTGACGAAAAAGGAAAATCTGAGCAGACACTCGACAAACTTGTTACGGTACATACTGTCCATGAGAGAACTAGGTATTTTTGATAAACTTTTAATCCTTACTTTAATGTTATAAATGTGAATGCATGTTTGTTGTTTTGTCCTTCTTTTAGGCGATATAACAGTTTTTTTTTGTTAGATATATTACAAATTGTACTAGACTTTTTTTAATCTGAAGAATGTATGGTTTCTGTGGAATAGATTTAGAGCTTTTCGATAGTGTATCTTGGGTTACTTTATTTCATCTGTCTCAAATCCCGACGTTTTGGGGTGTTTGTTGAAAAATTTGTTCACGAGGGAATTCAAAGATGTGGGAAAATATTATACATTTCTTTCAATATTGATATTTATATACAATTTAAAATTCAAAAATTTACCTAACAATTGAAAAAAGAACAGTTTGAAACAGATTACCTTACCAAATCGATTGTACAGAACAAGTAACATACTTTTTTTGACTTTTCGCCTCAATTTTGATTTCGCCAAAACATCAGCCTACTTTACGATTAAAGTAAATAAAGTAAAAAGAAACTGATTATAATTGGAAAAATTATATAATCTTAGATTTGCTCACAAAAATTCCTAGAAAATAAATCATTATTCTATGGCACATTTAAACTACCGACCATTTGGAGTACTTAAAACGTTAGTCTCGATTTTTCATTTTCAGTAAGAACATGAGAAATCATATGCCATTAAAAACACTAAAAATGTGTTAGTAAATAAAACAATTTTGCATCCATCGTGCCCAAGATCTTCACCAACATCAAACAGACTTAATATGGCCGCAATATTATCTACAAGTACAAAAAGAGCAAGAAAAGGTTTCAAAAAATCGAACGCATCACAAAAATGTGATAACTAGCGTAAGGGAGTTGTGAAGAGCACTCGTACCTTCAATATAACACGTTCATAAAGCGTCAAGTGTAGATCTGCTAACGACGCACTTTACCGTTTGAGTTGTCGATTGAGGTGTAAACACGGTATTGAGGCGTGGAAAGTTTATGAATCAAGAAAATAAATCGAGCAGCCTCTGGGAAAACTTCTTTATTTCAGGATTTTGATTAAGCACTAATAACAAGTATTTGGTTACAATGTACCAAATGTTACCAAATATTACCATGGAAACATTACCATCTGATTGCATATCTGCTGTCAGTTTAATAGTTTTGAATTCTTGAGGTTTGAAGGAATGAGAAATTCCACAATTCGTTTTCGTCATTCTCTTCTTTTCTTGTCCATATTTATTTATTCGACGTAAAGTAATGGTTACATAAAAAAAGTCGTTTGATAATTTTCATATCTTCTTTTACCAAACAGTTACGGTGTGCGGCAGATATAAGCAATGTCGCACTGGGTAGGTAATCTTACCCCATATAATTTGAAAAGCAATTTTTTTAATGTACTCCACCAAAGGGACTAATTTAAATCTCCTCAATGAAACGTCCCATTTCATTTTATAGTACAGAACCCCCATATACGGATATTTAGGAAAAAGTTAATGGTGCTTGATGCTCGGACGCTGTCCTGTAATTACGAATTAAAAAGTTCGTCCGCCGGACCCCACTTTTTTCTCATTTATTCGGATGCCAAGAAGATAATGTTGCGCCCCAAATCTATCCTGCACTCAAACGAGAATACTTCTAATTTTAATCCCGGTAAAGCATAAAATTGTATGTCTTAAAACTCAATTACTTTTACTGTTATCGCTACATGCGACAGTTTTATACATATGTTTGTTTCAAAGCAAAATTACAATTACTTTCCAGATGGTTTTTAAATATATTGGTTTATATCCATTAGTCTCTACGGTAACTTTTTACGTTCAACAGAGAAAGCTTCTATTGAATGTAAAAATATATCTAATGTACATGGCAAGTCTGTGTTGTGTACAGTAAATAACAAATAAATGCATCTCTGGTAACGAAATACATAAAACAACAAAGTTTCTGCAATACTATACTCTGTTTCGAGTAGCAAACTTTGTAGTCGCTGTGTTCTTGGGAAATAAATAATGCACGCTGCGCATTAGGTATCTTTTCTAAATCAAAGTTTTTGGTCGGTAAGTAGATGTGCATTTCAAAAATTGTGATCAGAAGTTGCATTCCATGTCTTATTTATAAATTGCAATGTCTGGTTATGGAAATTGAACTTATTTGATCTTGCTACCGTCGTTGCTTTACGTAAATAAACCGGCCAAACGTGAGTCAGAATAATAAGGTACTACGCGGGTTAGTTTACAAATTATTTTTTACATTTATTTCGATATCCTTAGAATTGATTTTATCATCACACTGGTTTTTGTTTAAGGTAAAATATTTATATTATTGTTTAAATTTCAAAAAAACATATTTAAAATGCAATTTCTGCCAATATATTAGATCGGGTAATAACCGACAAGTTTCCGATGAGGTTAAACGGGTACTGGTTTGATATTATATTACAAGCAATTTCTTTATGAATTCTAAGGAAATAAAAGTTTTTGACTTTGATTTTGACTTCAAGAATTACGACTATCGTGTTTGTAGAGCACGTAAGATATTGGTGAACATTTCCAACAAAGCCAAGAAGTAAAGTAAGTAAGTAAGTAAGCTCATCTTCTACTGTGAACTAGATAAATTATAGTTAGAAGTAGTTGTAGTAGTAACTTATATGTAGCATACTTCTTTTTGTAAATACCTACTTATTAATACTGTCAAATTCAGTCAGAACAAAAATCCATGTCTGTCCTGGGTGGAAAATAGAATCCTTGATTTAAAGGCAAAGGCAGAGTTTCTGAGCTGGGAGGCCAGTCAGTTTCCAAATCACCATGAATAAATCCCAAAACAAATTTTCCTTGGAATATAATTTTGCGTAGCGTTACGTCACCAGACTCTAACTTTGACACCGTTTAATGCGCTCCACCGACAACTTACATAGTAAAATCACAGATGATGTCAAGTTAGAAGTTTAAAAGCAGCGCATAGAAACATAACAGTCTGAAATACAATGTTGTGAAGCTATTACGTCACCGCACCCTGTCTGCGACTAGTCTCGCTTTCATTTAGCAATAAAACGACCATGTTATATAAATATGAGTGAATTGGCTACACAATAAGCAACCAGGTAGAGTAACGCGGCCAACTGTAACAAAACAGTAAGATTGGTACAAGTAAATTTATTTCAACTTAATATTCTTGAAACTCATAAACAGAGGTTATGCCTCTTATTTGTCTTATGATTCGTTTAAGCTCCACAGTTACATCTTTTGATTAGTATCTAGATAAATATTAACGCATTGTCAATCAATAAATTAAATATAAAAGTAAGGATAAAACTGTAAATGTGTGTCAAATCAGATCAACGTAAAGCGTAAGTTAAAACTTACCTGGCAACGGATATTACAACGAATGAGGTTATTCGTCACAAAGTTCATACATTTTATGACTTCAAAGCAAAGGCATGAAGGTAATCTCGTTACAATGGACAAAAGCTTGTGTAAGTAACATACCATTCCCATAACCGCCAAGCGGTAATGCTATTGAATTACAGTGTTTCAGTTTGGAAGGTGAGGCGAGGCTACTAGTGAAATTATCGGCACATGAGACATTCTACCTTCGCATCTCAGAGTTACGGGCACATACAGTATGACTTGGGTCTTGTAAATAAGTAGGGGAGGACCCAAATTGTATTGCTTGTTACCAGAGATTACCACTTAACACCAGCTAGTGGGCTATCTGCTACTTACGTAACTTTATCTTTAACTTAAAACTACTACTAGCAAAAAAAAAAAAAATTGTGTATGATTTTTATATCTCTTATGAGTATTTCTTCCCTTCATAATTGTAATGTTCGCAGGCATGTCTGGCGACAGTGTAGCTATCCTTGTGGCGGTTTCACTGCGTTACATAAAAATGAATTACAATACGTAATAAAATCACGTCTGTGCGAGATTAGGGCTCCGATTATTGTCAGAGTATTATTTTGTTGTTTTACGACATGAAAATAAGTATGACGTTTATGAGTGTATCATAAATAGTAGACATTCAATTCTTCATGCTTGGGTTGTTTTATATAGGTATTCATATGTTGAATACTTTAAACCATACTACATAAATATTACATGTTTGTAATGGGTGTAGTCGCGTTTCGGACTCCACGTCCACCGCATTATGAAATCACCGACAATAAGGTTTTTACCTGAAAAAGTAACTTAACAAGAGCACCAGATGTTAAGTTTATGCGGTAACCTATAACAAAATAAATTGGGACTTCTCCCCTACTAAAGAAGGGGAAAACCCAAGTCAACCGTATTGTTACTCTCAGACATGAAAGTGGAAAGTCGCATGTGCTTGTAAGTTCAACGGTAACCACACCTTTGAAATCAGAAAACACAGTACGTTTGCGTTATCCCTTAGTCTCCCAAATTATAGTAAAAAAAAAACGCTGATTTTCGTGCTGTTTTCACTACTTTATGATAAGTTTACTCTTTTCTGAAGAATCATCGTATCTCTTAAATGGGTTAAAATATCAATACGCAAACGAAATATATATTGTTGTTAAGCTACTTTATTCACAAAAGAAATACATTTCATTCGATGAAAAATTCTTTATAAAACACTATAAACAGATACAATATATTTATAAATTAACCTCTATGATACTTCAGACTGAATTTCCATGATAAATGATTGAATGTCCACTCTTGCTAGCTGATAATATCAATTTGATTATGTTACATTACGGGTTATGATAATGTAGTTGTAACCTTTTCTGACCGTAGTTTTTGGTTTGAGTTTATTCTTAAAATAATAAAGTTTTATGAACTTTATAAAAAACCATTAAGAGCCCTGGTATGACTTTTTGCCCTTAAAATATACGACATGAGATGAACTTGAAATATTTTAGAAGAGCATTAACGAGCTCTTTAGCTCGAAACACAAACAGAGCCTTCGTTAAAATTCGTGATTGATGGCTGACTGCCTTTAAAAACACCGTTAGTTGCGCAGATGAATATGAAACCCGAGAAAGTTTTCAGTAAGATCATTAAGCACTGAAAATTTAAAATAAAAATAGCTGCATCCATTTATTTCATAACGTGTTTGCAGACGGGAATTGTCTCACCATTTCCAGTTTGGTAAAGGTTTTCTGGAGACATTCTCATTTCATAGTCAGGATGACAATTTAGACAGGTTTAATTGCGCTGCAGACTAAGCAGCAATGTATAATTTTATATTTAATTACTTTTGCAATTGCCATGATTCCTGATTAAGGTCACAGGTATGAATAAAATAAACTCTCTTATACGAGTTAAACAACTATCCTATATATACAATCGTTAAAGTTAGCATCTTTACATATTAAAGAATTATTTATACTCGGATATTTTTGACAATAATGAGATGACAGAGATATTTCACATTCAATCAGTTACTTGTATGCCATTTTCTCTCTCGAACCAGTTTGGTGAAAAGAACGAAGTGCGCCTCAAAGAGGTTCCATTCGTGCACTTGACACGTGTCTTCGAGTTTTTGGTTCTAGGACATGGTGATGTCCTCAGATGTCCTCCTTCACGGTTACGAGAACGATAGTACACATATTTAATTTATAAATTTTTCACAAGTAAAAATAATTTGCCCAGCAAGATATGAACCAGCGACCTCCAGATTGAAACTCAGGGTCTGTACTACTGGGGCACCACGCTATCAAATTTTGTTCCCACATTTTATTAATTAACAAGAACCGACAAAAACGTCGTTGAGATAAAATTGGAAAGGTACCTACAATCAACGTCAAAGTAACGTAACAAAAGCTTCGTAACCACCCCCAGTGAAAGTCTAGACAATAGCAAGTCCTGCCAATTGCACAAATTCCCAGTTCTTCTATTTAAATATTTCCTTGCAATTAATTTAATTTAGTTAACAAAGGGAGCGTAGCGTTCTTACTCACAATTAGTGAGACATTGCTGCAATCCCGACAGAGCAGCGGTGGTTGCTGTAAGTGTTTTAGAATTAAAAGATTCATTGGCTGTTTTGCATTCTTGTTTTGGCTGTATACATTTTCCTTTGATTGAGCTTTTTCGTATTGGAAGCAAAAGAAAGGAAATGTTTTAGTTAGAAGCTAGACAGTTAAGTCTACTAATTTAGTGAATCTACATTTTTTAAACCAAATATGTTTGATTACCTACTGTCATATTATGTGAATCATTTAATTGTTTCTTGTTTTTTTTATATGTTTTAGGTGACGGAACGAGCTGACGGCCTACCTCTTTTGCGCTGTGACAGTAGCGCAGGGTGTGATGATAATTATAAACCTTGTCAAATCAATATATATAACCATTATATCGACCAATTTACAGAGTCCTCTTCGGCGGTATGCCAGCGGTGCAGGAGGATAGTAGATTGATGTGCACGGTAGCGGATACTAGACGTGATAGACCGCGTGCAAATATTACATCTTGTGCTATCACTATGACGCCGCAGGAGAGACTTGATTTTTCTGGTTTAGCTTTAGTATAGTTTCAACGAAGATGTATGTATATTATTTAGATTATGTAATAACTATTATCAAGAATAAACAATTAAGAATATAACGGGATAGGGCACTGATTTCTTCTACGTCAATGGGATAGGGGCAAATAATCGCGTATTAAAAAAATATGTATAATCATGTCCACATTAAATATTATTAATATTAATTTTAATCGCTCTTTCGTCTTTTGTATCGCTTACAACCTGGAACAAAGCTGGAACATTTATATCACAATTTTTTAGTTATCTAGTTCCTAAAACGCGCATATGATTTCGCAGGAAAGCAGACTGCAGACCCTGTGGAAGAATTACGTTTTCATAAACGGTACCCGTGGGCTACAGATATCAGGATTTACAGCCAGTAAACCGTGAACGCCCATGCCCACGGCCACCCATTGATCTGGCTTATCGAACAACCTGCATGGTGATATTGCTGGCAATATTACTGGCGGTGCGGTAATATTTTTCACTACACCCCTTTGTGACAAACGTTATGAGATGCATAAATATGTTAATTTGCTGCACTAGTTACAGCTCAGTTTCAGCGAAGGATATTGGCTACTTGCTAGACCTGCTACCTGCTAGATAAATTGGTTATTATCTAGCGCAAATTCCATCTATACCTAGGGCCACTTTTTTCAGTTTATGTAATTTTTTTACTCACGTATTTTGTTATATATTTTTGATAACGAAGTTATACTATAAATTTATCTTATTGCGTACATACACTTTTAGAAATAAAATTATTTATTGTGTAACAAAATGTGAGTTCTTTTACCATGATCGCTAGAAAAAATTACAAACATTTGCCAAAACAAATATAACTTGAAAATAAACAGAAGCTAATACAGACAGAAGACACAACACAGGCCAATACATTGGCTCTACACATGAACCCCCCCTGATTTGCTGTCAACCTTTATTTCTTTGGTCCATATCTAACTGGGTATTAACCCCAGCCGAAAATATGATCTCTGGCGCACATTATAAGAAGTTTCGTAACAAAAGAAACTATTAAAAAGTATAATAATAATAATATATATATTTATTTTCTCTCACAAAAACACGTGAAATTAAAAGTAATTTACAAATTATAGTGCAAAAAACGGGTTTTTATGAGAGACTGGTGCTAGTGGTAGGCTAAAAGCCTGTGTTACTAGTCACCAGGCCCCCACTCCACGGAAACACACTATTAAACACCACAACCACTATTAAAAAGTGGCTTGAAAAAGAAGTTTGATCAGTCATGTTTCTAACATTCTTTTTAGATTACTTTGCTGGTATCAACTAGGGTAACATTGCACCTGCTAGATGAATAAGCTTCGCTGGTGTGCTTTTAATGACTTACATATCCAACTTTCAAAGTGAACGTGCGTTTGCAGCGATTGTACGAGAGGGTATTGTTACATAGTTATAAACTGTATTAGAAGGTGGTCGGTTTTTTTAATATACATATGTGTTGGTATACACATGGTTAAGCTGACGATAGTTTAATACCAAAAAAGTAGCTAATTTTTATAGCCTATATAAACTTAGTATAATAAATAGAAATAACCGTAAACAAATTAAACTGTAACGTTTGGTCTCCACAGTACAGGCTCAGCCTAGTGTGGACACCGCCGAATTATCCTTATGTCTAAAATACCTTCAACATTATACCTTTTATTACCTATACTTATTTTAAGTCAAAGTTTAGTTGCTTAGTTTGTGTATATTGTTGTAAATAAATTGTTTTTCATTTTCATTTTCATTTCATTTTCATTTTCATTTTCATTTCATTTTCATTTCATTTTCATTTCATTTTCATTTCATTTCATTTACAATGTGATAAATTATATATGTGATAGTATGTTAAATTATTCACCGAATCATTGAAATTTATATCAGCAGTATTTATAACATTTTTAGTGATATTTTTAATTACACCGCCATCACACAACGCCATCATAAGAATAATTGTCTCTTCGAATAAAAGAAACATCGGTATTGAAGGTTTGTTGAACTTCAAATCGACTGAATACCAGCCACGAACAAAGAAATTTTATGATTAGGCATTGTTTCAAGCCTTGTGATTCGGCACCTGAGGCTTACTGGAGAGCATAAAGTTTTGATCCTTAAAGTAAGAAAATGTAGAGCTGTCTCAAAGCAATTTTACCGTCTACATAAAAAATCTCGAATAGAAGTATCATACGCGGTGAATTTATTTGAAGTTAGTTTTTTATAGAGTATAAGTTGCGTAACAAGCAGGTGGCCTAAATGATGTTAAGGGACCCATATATCCATATATAAAAAAACATGAATTCGTTTATTAAGTAAGGGGAAACCCAAGTCGCATGTATTAGGGCGCGTTACTCTGAAAAGTAGTTTGCCTTATAGGCATGCAATTTCATCGGCAACCAAATCGGAACACAGTAAAGAAAATGTCTTATTGCTTGGCGGTCCAAATATGTATGGTGACTTTAAAATCTGTATTTATGCAGTACAGGTAAGCAAAAACATTTGCAAGTAAACGTTTCAGTATAACCTTGGGACTGGACAGACAACGACTCAACTTTTACAACCAGCACGGGGGCAGAATATAAATTGTTTCAGAAATCGTAAAACGCAAGCGCGGCGATACAAATTTGTAAGCAGTAAAATATTCGTGACTGGCAATCCGCCGTACTTCACTGGTTATGTCATGGAGCAATAGTTAAAAAAATATGTTACTAATTGACTGTTTTTTTTTATAATTACAAGTGGTCAAGGGATTGATTCCAATACCGCCACCAGCTGAGCGTTAGCTGTTTAATCTGTTTCGCCCGATTAATAATCATATTTAAGTTTTTCTATTTTATTTTTCTATTGTCTTATATAAAAAAGTGCCTCATGTATTTGCAATAAATACTCAAAGTCTTATTAAATCGCACAATACAAATTTAATGCTTCAGTCCCTTTTGTAATTTGATTTAGAAAGTAAAACTTCATTCAACTTTTCAATCCTCATTTTAACCGGACCGATGAATCTCTCAAAAACGGACTTAGTAGATCCTTCGAAGATGGACCTTCGATATCCTCTTGTAAACTTAGATATCCACTCAAAGATGTGATTGGCAAGCGTCGTGAGAACTTAATCCGAAACGACTGCGAAAAAATCTCATACGAATACTCTTTTGAAAGCGTTCCGGTGTATTTTCGTTGAGCCGAAAACTTTCGCAATACTAGGTAGATACGAAAAGTTTAAACTTGAAAGGGGATTCTGACGATCTCGCTCTGTCTAATAAAAACCCTGATGCCGCTGAAATATGTTGTCACTGCATAAACTTTACGAGTTTTGTTCGCTATGAGACAAGTTTTGCAAGCGTGATGAAGTTCTAAGCGCTCATTCAGTCATATGTCAACTTCAGACACATAATTTAAAATGAATATAAGAAAAAGAGCTTGCCAAAACGATGGCACTTAGAAGCTGCACATTATATTAGCAATTACTTTAATTTATTGTTTGCAATTGATGTTAAAATTTGATCTTAGAAAATTCAGTAGGTCTTCATGCGAGATAAAATACCTACGAACAAAGCCTATAATTTTTGTTCCCATGAATGGAATTTGAATAATTCGGCTTATATTTGCCGTGTCGTTTATCAATAGTCGCGTACCCTCTATAGATATTAATTCAAGTTATTTAACATAAAACCTTTGTGATTTTGCTCGTGATTTAGTGAATAGTCGAGAACAGGCGCTGCATACAAACGTTCGAAAATATCTTACTTAAAAATGTATTTAAGTTAAAATAAAATTTTTAAATTTAGTGTAGAAGTTTTGTGAATGGGTAATTGTCTGGAAACTAAATATCATAATTTATGTACCGTCTTGTTTTGACTGTATCGGCTATTATGCTAAGTTTTTGTTACTGATGTTAACTTATTGTTTTTCACAGCGATATTCAGAACATGAAACAGATGTTATGTAGATTATAACTGAAATTTTTCGTCAAAATCTTTATCGGATATATTATCGATCAGAGTAATTATTAGCTTAAGAGTATGAGACAGAATCAGATTGAACCTTTCAAACTCTCTTTATATATGATTTTTATATTCGATATTTGTCGTGTTTTGTGATGTGAAGTGTTGGAAATTTTAGATATACCGTCAGCCAGTAAAAGTCATTAATTATTTAACATCTAGTTAACTCTCAAGATAATATCGAGTTTTGCCCTCAATTAGTGGTTCAGGTATAATAATTATGGATTAATAATGACTTAGGTTTTTTAGATATATATTAAAGAATTTGCAGAAATTATGTTTTGCGTTATTAACGTAATCTATCACATTAATTAAGTTATCCTTTAATATTTGATATTCTGCATGAGTATACAAAAGTATTATTTTCCTTTTATTAGCCTTTTGAACCTATATTATATATTTATGAACTTCTGATGATGGCTGCTCCAAAAATTATTGATTAAAATATCTTATAAGATTAATATTTACCAAAGTATTAAAAAAAAAAGAAATTTATATGAATGTTGAAAAAATAGCTCACCCCTCGAAATGAGTTCGTAATTCACCAACTGATACAATTTCCAATTTCACATCAATGGCAGTGATTTAAGTATTTCCCGTATCATTTGTTTCTCCGTTCCAATATCTTTTTTATTTTTGTTAAATTGCTTTTCTTTGTAGACTCATACCTCCCCTTCATATAAACACATGTGTGCGCTCTTGCGTTACAGAGATTTGTTCTTAAGTACAGACATTTATTCGCTCCGGGCCCACGGGTATGGTTTATATTTTAAGTTGTGACGTATTGTTTTCATAAAGATTGAGATCGACTGTAAGTGATATCTTGCGATAGTTATATGCATGTGGCAATATGAAGTCTCTGTAAGAGATATTTAGAAATATATCCTAAACAAACGGTTACTCGCGCTGCATTTGTGTTGTATATGGCATGGATATACAAAAATATCCAAGACTGTCAAAGTACTTACGGGTGGTCAAAAGTACCCCTGGTTTGTATCATAAATGTTATATGGGAGTGAGCGAAGCACATGAGGTCTGCAGTAAGTAGAAATAAGTGCTATTTGCCTACATCTATAAGAGACGGTCGAGATTATACAATGTATGTATGCATGTATGTACTTTCGAAGTATTCTCTCCCTCTCAGGTCATTTATTTTATGTCCATCACAATCCAAGCGGCAATTAATTGTGGTTATTAGCTTTATTTAGGAGATGAATCGACCCAAAGACTGACCACCCTCTAATAGAGTTGATCAAAATAGGAGATTTCACATTAGTTGTTTATCGATGCTAGGAGCTAAGAAACCTAGGTTTGTATGATAATTTTGAAGGTAAGACGAGACTAATAAAGAGCAGTAAAACTATGTGTAGTGTTTCTTCGGGGAAGGAGTGCCATTATACTCATGTTTCCCGCCATGCAGGAGCGCACTCTCAATTATTATCCAGTTTGAAGATAGTTGGCTGCTGGTGATTTCTGACACGTGAAATTTTCCATCTTCTATTACTACTTATCATGTCACTGGCTCTTTAGAACTAGTGTTCATCACATAAACTTATCACATCACATAAATCTATACATCTATACAAATAAATTAAATTGGAGTGTCTGTTTGTAATATTAAAATAACCGCTTTTTACTAAATGCATATGGATGTATACACGGTACATATAATAAAACATTTTTTTTTACAATTTTTGTCTATCTGTCTGTCTGTTTGTTCCGGCTAATCTCTGAAATGGCTGGACCGATTTTGACGGAACTTTCACTAGCAGATAGCTGATGTAACAAGAAGTAACTTAGGCTACTTTTCCGAGGGGTAAAATAGGGATGCGTGATAAAACCGAATTCCACGCGGACGAAGTCGCGGGCAACAGATAGTCAACAATAAAAAAGATGAAATAAACAACGTTTATCCCTGTCATTATTTTTCGTCCTTCTCTCATCTTTTACCGAAAAATAATTTCGTTCACAAACAAAATAAATCCCAAACCTCATAATTCAAATTCGTTTTTGATTGCTCACTCGTGATGTCACATCCGGGGCCTTTTAACAAGCAGAAACACTCGTGTCAGCGACCATGCAAAACATCATTCATTTCAGGATGCTGACAATAAATAGATTATGATGATACAAAAGTGCAGAGTATGACCGTAGATGATACGGAATGGCTGTACCACTGTATTTTTTAATAAAAGATAAAGAATTACTTTTTTTGCCACAATCATAGTGGTGTTTTGTATATGGATACACAAAAACCGCAGTTTCAAATTTCAAGTCAATTCAAAAACACATTACGTATTTAACACCTTTTCTGTTGCGCTAATAGTTTATAGTTTATTTTTTACTCTAAAGTCCTTGAAACACACTCTAATCGAAAAACATGTTGGTCTATCTATTAGAAGAGAGAAACAACTCACTCTCCCCAGAAAATTTGAGAAACTACTACTATGGCTTACGGATCTGATATTATGCATCTTGATCTATATTTATATCCTGATCTGTAAATTAATGAAATTCGTTATAAATATAATATTAATTATTTTGTAACCGAACACACTAATATTTCCAAAAAAAATTGTTTAATTTATAAAAATAATTCACAAAAAAGGGTACTTTTTAAGTAGAACAATATAAAACTATGATTATAAATATCTCAGAATCGATCGAAGTATTCAATATTTGCAATGAGTGAGCCGTTCCCTATAGCCTAGACCCTGTCATAAGATTTTTTCCTGCCCTCGTTTCGTAATACAATAATCAAAGGAATATGAGGGGTGAAGTCAAACGTCTACATATGCGAGCGATAAAATACTTGAGTGCGTTGGGGTTGAAATTCCTAATTTTATTAAAACAAATATATAAGAAAAATAAAAAAATGTATCAGTACACATCTGTTTCGAAATTACTTCTTAGAATTCCCTCTCTCTAGCAGAAGGCATTTAACTTGACATAAAGCCAACAAGCGAGACAGTTTTGAATTATAGGAGTGGTCTGCTATGGTAGAATTTCAGGTGAAATTAGGTTAATAATAACTGACCTCCTATTCCAAGTTTTAATAATTAATATTATATACAAATGTTTTAAACAATAACAACAGAAAAAAGCTATAAAATCAAAAATGACAATGTAAGATTTTCATCTCTTCGAAAATGTTTTTCGCGTAACAAAACTAAGTACCAGGATCTCAGAAATCGGAGCAACTGACACGCATGAGATAATCTAAAGGGCGGAACGCGCCCTCGCATTGTGACTTACCTCCGAATCCCCGAGAGGGACCAGACATACATGATAACGAGGAAAGTAATTTTTATATTAAATCTTTAAAAACAGATAGCAGAAGCGTAAAAGTCTTGGTTAGCAACATTTACAAATTTTTGAAATTTTTGTGAAATTATGGTTTTTCGATCTATGGACGGCTTGTAACAATTGCAACTACAAAATTTTATAATGCAATCAACTTTTTAAATTGTAATTTATTAACAAAACATTGTGGGTTTGCACGCAGAACAGATATTTGCGTGACGAACATTGATGATTGTTATGTGTCTGGGTAAAGTTATTATGCATATGTATTATAAGTATGTATTTACAAAAGAAAGGTATATAAATATTCTCTCAGTTATCCAGTTCCCATAGTACCCAGTCCCATATTAAATCTCAGTTTGGAGCTACAAGATGCTGTGTGAAACGTCCACCAATATTTATTTTTGATTATTAATTACCACTTTGCCGCAATTAAAAGTTACGATGATTAGACAGAACTTTTTCTCAGATCCGTGAGTAAAATCATAACAGAGATTTTATGCTACTCATGACTGCGCCGCATAAATTAGTTTTCCGGAGATTGTTTGTTCAGTCGATGTTCTCGTTACATTCATGTATTTTCCCTTTGTTTTTATACAATAATAAAAGTAAAACATGTGTAAATTTAGTTTTCACGCTCTGTTTTTCAAATAAATTTGCTTTTACAACGTGGACTTTTAATTTAACAGTAGTGTTGTTCCTATGGTACCGAACAAATAAATAGATTATAGTATTTTGCAGGTGATTCATATTAATTGCCAAATATGTGGATTTTTCATAGTATTTCAAAACAATCAATCGCCCAGCGTCACTGGGTCATTTTCGATTATTACTCAATTATTTGAACTCACTGAACCTTACTTACCTACTTCCAATGTATTATTCTATTTAATATAGATAATTATATAGTATAGTTTTGGTACGTATTAAATAATAAAAAATAACGTGATAAAGTTTTATAGAAATTTCCTGTCGATTGAATTAAAAATAATAAATTCATAGTTATTGTACCTTTCTTTACTTTTTACTGAATATTAGAGGAAAATACACACTTAGTGTATTGATATTTATCAGCCCCTTGTAGATCTCTAACCCATTTAGGACAAGGTAATATTACTATTAATTACTATTATTATTATTATTATTAACAATAAAACATTTCCTGAAAATTCCCACCTTTATTTCACACTTCTAAATAACCAATGTGTTGTAATTTTGCTAAGCATGAGATGTTATGCAAAATGAATTAAAAACGTGTACGAAAATTTCCGGCATCTGGTCAGTAATTAATTAAAGGCTTAGGTGAAACTCACGATGGCATATTATGGGTTTTATGCTAATAGAACCGTAATATAGGACTTCAAAGGCGTGTTTTGTAATCTGAGCTCCAGGGATCTATAAATATTCTGATTATGATTACATCAAAAATATTATAACTAATAAAAAATTTAAATTAGTAAACATATTCATCATTGATTAGATTAGATACGTAGGACCAAGAAAGTTATATACAATTATATCAATTTTACATAATTTAAAGATTCAATATGGTCCAACCAGGAAACTAAAAAACCATTATGAATCTTGAAAACTGAGGCGTTTTATTTATCTACTTAAGTTTTTTTGGCTTAATTAACTACTGCATACCGATTTGAATATCAAATAGGCGGTTCATTTAAAATAATGAAATTATAAGTCCAAGTAACATGTGACTTTCCAGAGCCTGAATTACATGGAAGCTTCAAAGGCTACATAAGCGAAACATTAAATTTCAGCGAAGCGTAGTACTACCGTCGGGTGCACCGAGTTATTAGATTACTTTTTATTTTAGAAAGTTTTTGCTCTATTTGTGGACGGAACGAGCCCCTTTCAAATTAAAAGCATGTTAAAGAACATGTTATCGTGATGAGAGACATTTCGATCGGATGTTAGTTTTGTGTGCGAGAATCGGATTACAAAGTTTTTTTTTTATAGTTTATTTGGTCTTATACGTAACTTTAAGAGAGACAGAGAGAGAGAGAGATAAATCATTTCAAATAATTAAGTATAAATTTATGATATTGGTGGTCGAAGCAGGAAAATAATAATAACCCATTCTTTTTGATTCTTAGAAAGATTCGAGCATTTGCAGTAATCATTTGATTCACAATAAAAATGCCCGAGTGGCCTGGTAACCAGCATCCACTCCTAAGTCTTCGTCTCGACTTCTCATACGTTCTCCAGATTAGAATCACCGACAGACTAGTTGACTGATCCGCTTATAAACTGCTCAAAAATAGAAAATAACTTTGTTATTAACAATTATTATACACGTTATCATATCTGGGGCTGATTGTACATCGTATGCAGGCGACGCAATATGCGGTGGGCGGGCGGTATAGGCTGACACAGAGTAGGCAGTAACACCGCAAAAATATTAATATTATTGACTTACATACTTATCTAGCAAGCCCATCCCTGCTTTAACTTGTAGTACTGACCTTAAACTTAAAATTTATATAGATAGACCTTCCTCAGGAATCAGTCTAGTATCAAAATCATTACATTGGTTTCTGCCTGTACAGATGATCTGACAGAAAAATGAAACGGTAGATTTTATAAAATGCAATGACTACCCAAGTGGGATTAGCTTTTTTCCACTTAAAACTTTAGTTAGAAATTTATGACGTACTTACCCAGTTATGAAGTTCTTCAAACAGTGGAAATACATTTATTTGTTCTGTACTAAAGACGAATTTAGTTATATTTGAAAAAGTTGATGATATTTGTTTCTTATGTTTAAATGTATAAAAAAATATATCTACCAATACGTCGTGTTTAATGTATATTACAGCTAAAAAACAATATAATTTTATTTTAAAAGAAAATAAATAATGTTTTGACGTAATTTAAAGTCAAGGTAAATAATACAATAATATGTTTAAACTGTTCATATTTGTGCACTGTGTGCGGGCGCTGGTCTGGGTACCAGTTAAATTGAGCACCGCTACGCCCAGACACTCATTTCCTCCATCCGCCATTGTGCTCCACTCACAATACAAAAACATTTTTTTACGAATTTCGACAAAAAGTGCTTTGAATTTTTTCCAATCTTCGCCTCTATTCAGCTTTTAAAACTTATTGTCTGCCACGAAACGCGTTCGAGTTAAGGCGGAGTTAGGTACGAATGATGGCCTATAATTATATTGTTCACAAAAGTTTCTTCACTATTAGTTTTTATTGAATTATTGTTTGAGTTCATTACCAGTGAATGTGCGGTTGTCTTTATGTGTGATCTTCAGCTAGTAGTTAACTCTGTTCTTGGAGTTTGGAACCCTTGTAGATTGATTAAGAAAATGACTAGGGTCTTTATACAATATAAAGTTGTTAAATAAGCTTACTGTAACAATAAATACACCGTTGACAATACATAAAAATAACTTTGAATGACAGTGGCAGGGAATATGGCTGTTTTGAAAAATCAACTTCTTAAGCATCTAACTGTACGATCTGGGAGCCTCACTTTATTGAGATTCACATTATCGGTTAAATAGTTAACATTAGATGATTTATATAGTCAATTGAAACCTAGTAAGTGGTAGAATAAATAAACGGCTACAACGTGTTATAAATAAATGTTGAACCGCCGCTACTCCAACCTGCAAAGTAAAAGACGCATAATTCAGTGTTGGCACACTGAAACACGAACTTCCACAATTTCATTGCAGCGATAATTATGATAACTCTAAGAAATATAACTCATTTTGCTCTCGAGATTTGCATCTGGAATGGCCGTATTATACTAATTAATTGTGCTAAGAACGACTTAATGGCCATTATTAAGTCTGGGATTAACTAAATTGGACAGTAAAATTTAAAATATAATTTATTCAATGGTCAGGATCAAACTTTTGTAACGACAGTTAGCAACAACATGCCGTTTAAAAACCTTAAATTGTAATAATTTTAATCATTTAAAATAAATAAGTTTTTGCGACCTGAGAGGCCTCCGTGGCTGAGGCAAGTATATGTGTGGTGAGCAAAAAGTTTGATCTCTTGTCTTATGTTTCTGTTGCGTATCTGTGGAGACAAACATCATCCATCCGTGAAAGCACAGCGTTACGTACCCAGATATTCGCATTTATGGGAGGTAAGTGGGATGCTTAGATAGGAAGCGGGATGAGGTTTGGAGAACGTAAAAGCTCTGATTATATGAGTTCCTACATTTAACTATAACGTACCATCTTATTTTTGCCCATAGACAGGTACCGTGTAGGGTGTGTGTGGAAATTTTTATTTTATTGATAGAGGTTATTAAGGCGTTTCTATATGAAATAAATGGAAATAAGTTTTAATCTTGAATTTTCTCTCACCATCATGTGAGGTGAATATTTATACCTGAGTGAAAATAAGCTTATTACCTTCGACTATGCTCTCTTATTGTATGAATATTAGCAGTCTAGCAGTCGGAAAATCACGACACAAATAATGCTGGGTAAGTATTATACTTATTTATATACTCTTTTCGATTTCCGTTTTAGCAAAAAGTTGAGTTTATACATCCATCTCATTCCCATGTTTGATAAATGAGCCCAATAGTGTCGCAGTTAATTAATTAGGATCCGTCAGATGGATACTGAACTATAAATCTTATGCCGTTTTAGTGGCGTATTTTTTATCCTAAGTTACGGATCTTGCAGAAAACTCACTTGCGGTATGCGGAACTCTCCGCCCACAACAAAAAAATATGTGGCTACTTAGTTATGGTAAGTCCCAAGTCGCATCATATGGCTTCTGTAACTCTGAGACGCAAAGGTGGAATGTCTCATGTGCCTGTAATTTTGTATATATATCAAGTTGATTTAAACATTTTCAATTGATATAACCGATATTTCACTATTTTTCACATGGTTTGAAATCCCAATATTAATGGAGGCGGACGCTGCACATCAATCTTGGGTAAACCTTCCCAACGACCTTTGAAATTCCTATGCAAATACTCACAGAGCGATAACCTGATCGCTTCTGATTTATCGTTCAGTATCACACCTGTATTTGAGATTCAAACTACGTGGCAGTTCGATTCCATAGCTAGAATTTTAGAGGTTTTTAAATCTTGCAAAGGATTGTTTCATATTTTACTGTAAAATATTACGTCCATTTTATGAATAATTTGTACTAAAATTGCGGACGCCTTCTGCGCTGTAGGTCGTGGGTTCGATCCCACCCAGGACAAACATTTGTGTGACGAAAATAGATGTTTGTTCTGTGTCTGGGTATTAATAATGTATTATATGTATGTGTATATTTACAAAAAAGGTTATATGTATTCCATTGTCTGGTTCCCATAGTACCTCCAAGTTATGTTTCCTTGGGGGCTAGATGGCGCTGTGTGAATTGTCCACCAATATTGTAATTATTATATGTATTAATCTAAAAACTAGTAGAACTATGAGTATTAGATCTCTCGACCCAGTGAAGTGAAAGTATTAAAGTGCGCCTCTATGAGGCTCTTCGTAGACGTGTCTTCAAATTTGTGGTTCAAGGACGTCCGGGTTTCCTCCTGTTGTTTTCCCTAATCGTTTAATAACGTGGTATTGCGCACATATGTCTTCGAGGCGTTTGTCCACTGGGCTGAAACTGTATTCCTATATAACAGTAGATTTGAACAATGTGGAAAAGGTTGATGGTTGACGATGACTCTCGGTCGACGTTAAATATTTACAGTAAACATTGTTAATTGTAAAGAGCAGTAGAACTCTCGCCAAGTTCGTCCGGGGAAGTACTGCCACCATCCCCATTTCTGCCGCCAAGCAGTAACGCTTTCTCGTCACTGTGTTCCGGTTTGAAAGGTGTGGTTGCCGGTGAAATTACAAGCACATAAGACATACCACCTACGCGTCTCAGAGTTACGGGCGTATATGATGCGACTTGGGTCTTGTCGTACCTAGTAGGGGGGGACCCAAGTTGCATCGGTTGTTATGGGCCGAGGTTACGACGTAACACCAGGTGGGCCGTCGGCTCGTTCGGTACCGTCGGAAAAACTCGGAAACACGGAAAAACTCAAAGGTACTTGTCGGGATTTGAACGGGTGACCTCCGGATTGAAACTCAGGGTCAGTATCACTAGACCACCACGTTCTCATGTTTTGTTAAAACTCTCATCTTTGTCATAAAACCTACTAAAATGTAATAAATAATGATTATGTAATATTACAGACATTTAAATCGTCTCTCGGCTAAGCGGGGGGCGGTTCTTGAATTTTCTGTCACGTCGTCGTCTGGCGATTCAAATTTTACTGCTTTAATATCATAACTGAATGGTTTATGACCATTTCGAGACGAAAACCAATATTTTATGGGTGATTCTGAGGAATTGGTAATATCTGTGAAAGGAAACCTTTTACGAGCTGGGTACTTGTTTTAAGTTTAGATTTAATAAATAAAGTTTAATAATATGATACTAGTATATTAAAATAACTTAGTTTGGAAAATATTGTAATAATTATTTTGATAATGATAACGATATTAATAAGAAAGGCTTTTCCAAAAGTGCGTGTTATCTGTTTAATTGATTTACCTTTACCTGAGAGGCTTGGAATGCTGGTTCACGTTCTGTAAAATTAATTAAATTCTGTAAAATTAAATTTTAATTAACCTATATTTTGGTGTTTTCCTTAATCCTTAAAAATTTTCATTTCTCTACTGTTTGTAATTCTTCCAAGTTTTTAAATATCCTGCCACAATTTGACAGCCCCAATTTTATTTCCTTCCGAATTTCCCCATCACTCTGATAAAACAGCTAGATTCACACCTCATCCATTAAACGTAAATACCCAACATTTATGACACCATTACCCTGATTAATCGATTAACACTTTATAAATTTGACGAAAAAAGCTCTGCAATTAAAGGGCCCGGTTATCTGAGCCAATTTGGATAATTACCAGGTTACGTAGCTATTTCAACTCTTTACGACCAGCCTACAGTCACGATAACGAACTAATTGTCGAATAAAAAAGGATTAGCTAATCCCGGTTTAATAAAAATGTTAATCATGAGATTCCTCGTCGAATTATGCAAATGGTGGAACCCACCCCGTTCAAGATTGGCTTGGTTATGTGTATGTTGTATGCTAATAATGTGAATATACAGTTTAATAAACAAACTCAGATGGTTTGCTGCTGAAACTGCGAATTAAATATTTAAATAATGTGTTTTTTAAAATACTGCACTCTTAGTTTGCGTATTTTATAAATTAAATTTCACGGTAACTTTGATTGTAGAAATGTTAACGTATAGAATAAACTTTGTCGACCAATAAAAACTAAATTTTCTAAATATATTTTAAGACTGTATTAAAAAAAAAATTTTTAACAATACTTTTTATATAAGTGAAAATAACTTACCGTCTGTGTCTGTGTGCCAGGATTGGCAGATGTCTTACATAAATTTCCTTCAAGATGTTTTCTTTGACCGTTATGAGAGCTTACAATTTCCATGCTACAAGTATATTTTTAAAGTTTTTGCATTTGATCCAGTAAAATCCTGATACAACTTCGGATCTTTGTTACCAACCCATCACGTTATAAACACACGCCTCATAACAAAATGTAATTGTACATCTCGTTACCAAAATTTAAGTGGACTTAAAAATTACAATGCGTAAATATACGTAAATATATTAAACAAGTTTTGATAATCTTCATTTTTTTATGGAATAAAATTATAACAAATCTTGCGACTGTAAACTGACAGCGAAAATTGCGAAAAAATAACATAATCCAGATAGGAGTAATTTATAAGGATAAACAGTTTAAGAAAATTAAATACCTCAACTATCAACAAGCTAGTCTCCATCCAAACACAAAAAAAAAAACTATTTTAATCCCTACAATTTTAATATATTTTCTGACCCTAATTAGGGATCCCACATTTAGAAACGCAGCCATCCAAAAGTCGTACCATTAGGAAAATTCTTAGGGATTACAAAAGCTGTATGTGGTCTGGGCACGTATCTAATTTTTAAGCGCGGTTTTACGATCTGCATACGTCGGCGATAGTGATGTGACTATTCGCTGAATATCGATATTTACAATGTGCTAAAATATTATAGTAAAATTTAAATGTGTAAAAATATAGTTTAGTATTTTGTATTTAGTTAGTGTCGTGCGTTAGCGTCGTATTATGCAGGGACTATGGTGGTAGTACAAGAATATTAAAACATCGATCTAACGGAGTATTTTTCAGTCATCATCCGATGCCAATCAGTCCTGTCAGTGGTAGCCTGCCTATTTTGGAACCTGTCTTTACAAAAGAATTTACGAATCACATATGGGCTATAAAACCGTTTTGCCTTCAGTTGGTACTTCGAGGATATGAAATCTTAAGTTAAATGTAACGAATTTTTAATAATGAATAATGTTCAATCTTTTTATTTTTACCTTTAGTAAATGAATTCTTGAATACAGTTAATCAAAACCAGTATTTATAACGAAATATGGATTTGGCATCTCTAGAAAAGTAGCAAAAAAATTAATTTGGTTTTAATGCAAAACAGCTTAATATTTAAAAATAAAATGAAATGTAAAAGATTATTTTTTCCCACCACTTAGCCCTCCACATGTCTGAAAAAGAAAATATATTCTAACAAATGCTGCATCCCACAAGTCGGATTATTGTAAATAAGTATTACCACCAACGCTCCAAATTAATCCACCTTTTTAACGAAATGCGAAAAAGTTTACCAACTTTCCTGAGTTAACAAAACCCGGCGGTGAAATATTGCTTTTCCCTAGCAAAATTATTTGTATCAATAGAATGTTTGTACGAAATTTGCCTGCGCAAATATACGCCGAATTCGGGACCCACTTTAAAAAGGTGTGTTTGACTTAACTAATAACCCACACAGTACCCGCAAGGGGAGCATGTACTTCTAATTCGAAAGTTTTCTTCAGTCGATGGTTCAAAAAATTACCAAAATGTATCCAATATTTTATAAGTATTGACCATTCCAATGATAACATTTATGCTATTTAGCGGTACAATTATTTTGCTTCCAACTATTCAGGATTCGTTTCACCCTTATTACCTTCTACTATTAGTTGAGGCCTTTATTACTGTAACGATTTATTAGCGCTTGGAGAAGTATTTAATATTGCATCATTTAAAGTAAGCTGCGATATCATTATTGTTCTCTGGGAGTTGATTACTTACTTTCGCAATGATGGATAATAACTATGGATATAACTCGAAAAGAATATATATTTGTAGTAAGTGAGTGGTAAGTCTTGTCTAACTTTATATCGTCTTTTTCTCCGTAGTTAATTAAAAAAGAAAAATAAGCGTCAAATTTTAAATTTGAGAAATATGGATTCTGCGAGGACAATTTTAATAGTGATAATAAACCATCGAGGTTAAAATATGATTGAAACACAGGGCACATCAGTGAATTTTGTTTATAACTTCTAAAATTCAGTCTGTAGACGATGTCGATTCTTTTTCATTCATAAGGGAGGAAAAAAGTCAAGTGAACTTAAAATTAGATTAATTTATTGTCAGCAGAATCACGACCATTATTATATCTTCAACCAACAAAAAAATTACCAAACAAAAACATCAACAAAAATTCAGTTCGTTTGTTCCGTCTCAGCGATCGCGACCTCGGTAAAAGCTATCTCGTTAATTGACTGTTGGAATAATTTATATATATTGCGGCCAACGGCTATATTTCACCGGCCTATTATAAATCAAAGGATTAGAGAATGAAAACGGGCAAATGGATACTGGTTATAGAGATAATGCATGGTATATTCTGCATACGTTATAGGGCGATAACGACATTGTAATCGCGTGGGGGGCTGGGGGGGAGAGGGGCGTGCGGGGTGCGCAGCGGGGTATCGGGCAAAAAGTACTAAGTGCGAGTTAAATACCCTTTGTGTCACCGTACTCTGGCCGGCATTCATCGAGGGTCCTCATTATTCAGTCGAAACTCGATTATTTTCCCATTTCACAAAATATCCATATCGTCCCCGGCTTTTATTCTAATTGAAAATGGAACATTCGCTGTCACAAAACTGATCGGTCTTATTTATTTACGATCCTAAATTTTGACCGCAATATATATATATTTTTTAATTTTTACTTACATTAACTCTCGTTTTTAAGTGTTGTTAATATCTTTTAACTCATTAATTCACATTGATACTTACATCGTTACATTCGGAAAGAACAATTGTCTAAAATATTGGCCCGGCCTAGTTTAGGTATCCAGAGATCAGTATTTGCTTGATCTAGAACCAACCTCACTACTAATTCAATTCAAATCAAATTTTTTATAAGTTGATAATACATATTTAGTACTATTTCTCTATGATTTAAAAGTGTCATCGTAAAAGAAAATTTAAATATAATGCGGCTTATGAATATTTGATATTTAATAGTCTAGACTTTGCGGGTAGTACAGTACAGTACTTGCGAGAGAACGGTTACTTAAAATTTAGTTTAATTAAAATTAGATTTTGAAAGGTAAAGTAAGGACCGCTGAGGTTAAAAATTGAGCTGACCTATTCAGTTCTAATTTTGAAAGTTTTAAAATCTCATCTCTAAATATGGCACATCGTTCACATTGTAAATTTTACATTACTCGCCTGAAACAAATTAATATTTATAATTTTACATGATAAGGTACAGGAAAAACGCTTTTCCCACTCTTGTTTTAATAAGTCGACCGTTCATCATAAGGACAGACGGAAGTAAGTATCCCGTCCGAAAATGATTACCGCACGCACAGTTAGCGTTATGACCGGCTTACCCCCCGTTCCTGGGCATTAGTCTCCTGGCCACCAATTGATGTAATTTATTAAGTCTCGCTTACTCCTGGTATTTCAGGATTCTTTCCCTAAGCAAAAGAGGACCGATACAGGCAAACGAAGGCTAATCCTGAATACGAACGTACTTATTTAATTGTTCGCGATACTTATGTACATTTTTTTTATGTAATTTAGTTAAGGAACGAGCCGACGCCCACCTGGTTAACTTCTGCCCATAACAAGTGATGCGTACTTGGGTCGTCCCCTTCTAGGTACGACAAGACCTAAGTCGCATCGTAGTTGGAATGTCTCATGTGCCTGTAATTTCATCGGCAACCACACCTTTCAAATCGGAACATAGTAACGCGAATGCGTCACTGCTTGGCAGTAGAAATGGGCATGGTGGCAGTACTGTCCCGGATGAACTTGGCGTGAGTTCTACTGCTCATGTTATGCTATACGAACAGTTAAGAGTACAGCATACTTGTCATTATTAGAAATTACTCTGTTCGGCTATTTTGTATAATCTCTAAATCTCCTTATGATGACTATTTCTATTCCTTATTTTCTAGTAAGAAGAGGGATCCAAGCGAACTTATGCCAAAAACACGAATGCCGACTATTTTTTTTAAACCCTACCCAATTTTAACATCAAAATAGTCGCAGAAACTACCGGGCTTAAGGCGTCGAACGATGAAACCCTATGGTTCGTTCACTTTCATTCACCTGATTTGTACATGGAATCCGGAAAGAATTATAACCACATGATCAAAGACCGTCCCGAGGCGGACTGATCCCTAATATTTCAGTCATAATTGGTTTATTCTAAGCTCGCAGTGGTTCCGTATATGGGTCTCCTTTGATCCGCCCAGTGTATTAACTTGTAGCGGAGACGTATGGCGAACATTATTCGTTTAGATCTAAGCTTTACTGAATGGCGTCATTTGGTGAACTTATTGGGGTGCCTGAAATCCCTCAGCCCTTTTCTTTATTATTTTTTCGATGGAGACGTATGTTTTATGAACATCAATAGGATTTTTTGTGGTGACATTTGTAAAGGCTCATCTCGTCTTTGTAAGTTCAAATAACAAGATTTTGACGAAACTGAAGCCCACTGACACATCACTCAATTTATGATTGACTTTTGAATCAAAAAAATTTGGTCAGAAGAGGCAATACAATCGTTCAAATAATTGTCACACCGTTGCGGCGATGGGCGATCATTTTGCATAGTTCGTAAGTCATATCTATAATATTTTTTCTGTTTAATATGTGAGAAAACAAAATCAACGCTAAACTTTCAATTGGAAATCTTGTATTAACATTTGCTTGTATAAAGAAAATATATACAGATAAATTTTGTATGTAGTTTGGTCGTTTATGTTTATATATATAGGGACTATTGATTGGAACCTATTCTAAAAACTCATTCTTAATACAAAGCTAAATTATCTCTAAATAACTATATTTAATTAATTATATATACGGTTTCAAACTTCGATCCAAAATATAAGTATTTCTAAAACAATACGTAAAGAAATAGCTCTGCGTGATTGTTCAAGTGGCGTGCACTAAACAAATATGTACATATACATGAAAACAGGACTAAAACAATTTTATGTTGTCTTCCTTGTACGGAATAAAGGATCGTAAAGTTTGTCGAAGTCAAAAAGTCGAGAAGTCGACGTATTTTAATTATTAAGCCAAATCAATGGTTTTTCTTCTGATAAAAGTGTAATTTAAGTATAATGTAAAATTAGTTTCAAAACCGAAACTTCGTGTAAATTATTTGTATGGCGTGAAATTATTAAAATCTTCCGAGACAGACTGCATGCCCCTAAAATTTTCCGCTCAGTCAGGCAACTGACGTCATGACCTATTCCACCCTGTGGCTTCACCCGTGGCTAATCGCGAGCCTGTTTCCACTACAATGATTAACGCACTGTCCTGCCTAGTTTGGCATATTGTTTTAATTTACTGACATAGTACAAGATTAAGAGTAATCCGATTAAATTACTGTAGGTACATGTTCAAATGTTTTAATATATGAATATACACGATTTGTTGTAACGAGCCTTTTAATCTTAATAACTAAGTGTACTAAGTACCTACTACTTTTACGAAATATAAAATAAAAAAATATAAAACAGAAAAAAAAAATATAAATGGGTGCGCTTTTCTTACACGTCTCTATTCGCACCGCGCCTCGCTATCTAGCACCGCGCCTCGCTATCTAGCACCGCGCCTCGCTATCTATAAAGAAGTCTGAAAAACTTGACAGCCAGGGTCGCCGCGCTGCGCTGCTTCCGATGTGTTATGCTTAGTTTTTTTTAATTTAGATTACCAACAAAAAATACAATAAATTTTCTAATTAATAGTGCTTTTAAATCTATGTAGGGTTTGAGTAAACACTAGGGTTTTGCTATTTTTAATAATAGCAAATATTATTATTATTATTATTATAGGGTTTTGCTATAGGACAAAGCCACAAATCCAAGATTAAATAATGTCGGTTGCGTCTAGTATTTTTAGTTAATGTTACAAGTAAATTATTCTCTTGGCTTCAACCGCGTGGTTTTGTGTGTTATTCCAGGTCATCACCTATGTTCAACAGTGTAATCAGTTCAGTAGTTTGGGGTGAAAGTTAGACAACCATTACATCCACAGACAAGACTTTCGGGATTTCGATATTGTAATTGTGACACTGCCTATATGTTACACTGCTGAGTGGCTATTTCAGAATATTGTTTTCGCTTATTGTCGCTTTGCTGGTCCCCGCGGACCGGAAGCTGTCCCGTCCCTTCCATTTCCTGCCACAAGCCACTGTCAAAGCTTTGACAGACTTAATGTTATGAAATATTGTTTTGCTTATTATGGAAACGAGATAAAGCAACCACGATTATATCACGATATTTCCTATTTCATTATTTACTTAACATTTTTACGCGAATAACATTCTATATGATAAATGTATTAGCCAAACGATGTTTTCGTTGCATCGTTTCATAAAACAAAGTGCCTGCGAAGCAACATCCTTTTCGATCCTTTCTGAATTCATTACCTTCAACAAACTCTCGTTTGCTTACAAACTCATAACTACACCGGTAAATATTAATCAGCACTACAAAGCATCGTGAAACTCGTGCTTTTCACAAATGCTTCCAATCACCGTTGGCCTTTCATTTGTAACACAATAGCGGTCCGGATAAAATACGAAATAACAATCACGGTATGGCGAGATACAGTAAGTCTATCTTAGGCATTAGGTACTTAGTACTTTATTTACACTTTAAAACAGTATAAATAAAATAATAAATTTCTGTTGACTAAGTCTATGTTCTTGTACATCTACATCTGGCCAAATAATGTTATTTGGCCATTTCCTTCCTATTTTATTTTATTTTTTGCAGCACATTTTCTGAAGCCTTCATTCATAAGATGGGTCTGGGTCTTATTGTAACAGTTTTGTTCGTGATATTATTTGTAGGTTAGGCAGGACATTACTCTCTCTCCAGACGCTAGGCTCTTTATAATTATATATTAGAGAGATATATATCTATATTAAATCTATCTAGATTAGGCATTATATATATGCTTTATACCGGACTCATATCAGTTACCAAATGTTATATATGCAGTAAAGCAGTATTAGACTCTAACTCTGATCTGCAAGTTTCAAATTTTACACCCGTTGTGATAAGTCGAATCAATTTTTGAATCCTCGCGTTTCAGTGTAAGGGCACAAAGTATTATTATATATATATATATATATATATATATATATGTCGGAGGAAGCTATGAGTCGGGTTGATTGTTGTTTGCATGTGTATCGCAGAATATTATTTGTTTACATTTTAATTACTTCTAAAATTCTTAATTTAATTTTATTTGATTTGTAACTTTTTTTTCTATACCTTAAAACCTTATTAATCTAAAAAAAGTTAGGAATATTGTAATTCACGTAACGACCAATCGGAGCAGAGCACGTGTCTCGAGTGGGGTCGAGGCGCCATCTTTATTTGAAGTGGGGCGACAGTTTTTGGCGAGACATTGAAGTGATAGCGACTGATCGAGTTGGATCATTGAGAGCGTATTTGTGGTTTAAAATAAGATCGGTGCCCGGAACCCGCTGCTCGGTCTTAGCTGTTAATTTTCCTTTCGACAAATATTGTTTAAATTAAATTATTAAAATAGTATGAAACTGTGATCATTGTGTTTTGTGCTCGCATTTTACCCTGATGACGCCCACTGAGCCCGTCACTACTAATGACGATGTCAACGAGAACGTTTCTCCGACATATATATATATACGTGTGGTTGCCGATGAAATTACAGGCACATGAGTACCTTCACGTCTAACAGTTACGGGCGCATACGATGCAACTTGGGTCTTGTTGTACCCAGTAGGGGAGGACCTAAGCCGCATCGGTTGTTATGAGCAGAAGTTACCACTCAACACCAGGTGAGCCATCAGCTCGTTCCGCAATTAAATAACAAAAAAAAAACATACGTAATCGCAGTAAAACCGCACTTGTTACTTCCTAGACTTCTACAGTGGCTGTACTGCCCAATACTATATTGTTTCACAAAGAACCTTAATGAAAACTATCGTCTACGCGAATAATCTATTACGGTCCGGTCGCTTGCAGACGCCATTAAATCGTGATAAAGAGGCTCTACGTATTATCGTTTAGTTGCAACTAATTTACTGTAAGTACTAGACATGTTTACTGTTACTGCAATTTGAACTTGCAGAGCATGTACTGTAATTACTTCAAACACTCTGAGATTTCTTTATTAGTAAAGAAATATATTTATCCGTCTTTTCTTCGGTTGGTAAGCATAAACACGGCAGCAATAAGTAATTTTCAGTGCTGACGAAAAGGGAAGACTTTTAATTCTGACTAGCTGTTGCCCGCGACTTCGTCCGCGTGGAATTCGGTTTTATCACGCACCCCCTATTTCACCCATCGGAGAAGTAGCCTAAGTTACTCCTTGTTACATCAGCTATCTGCCAGTGAAAGTCCCGTCAAAATCGGTCCAGCCATTTCAGAGATTAGCTGAAACAAACAGACAGACAGACAGACAAAAATTGTGAAAAATGTTGTTTTGGTATATGTACCGTGTCCATCCATTTGCAGTTAGTAAAAAGCTTTATTTATTTGTATAGATACAGAACGAAAAATAAAAAAAATGTGAGCCGTCACGGGACGCCTGGCAGATGTGAAACATCGACATTATTTTGTAAAAGTAATATGCAACGCATGCCGTGGCGACGCGTCGCCACGCCAGAAATCGGTTTTACGTGCGGCTATAGATGTTTCACATCAAAAATGCACTGTGTTCAAATAAGCCGCCAAAACGCTTTTTTGCATAATATGGCGTCACGTTGGCGTAGTGACGTCATATGACATTTAATAAACATCAAAAGAGCAAAGGAAAGACAGTCAATAAATAACATATTTACTGGTTTGTGATGTCATCATAGATATTGACAATCCAGAATGTTCAATGTTCATGTTAATATTGTGCAAGTCAAGCTAAACAAGTAGTTAATTGGTGGTATTTGATAAAATAAGGTTAATTATATACGGCTTATTATATTTTTTATAAGGAATTTAAGGCATCATCTACTTAAAGGGAATCGGCGGACGCCTCGTCGCTTAGAACTTCTTCTCTAGGCTTCTTGGTGATATACCTAAAATTGTTATTCATGGAGTTATAATTGGTAAATAAATCCTAGCTGTTACATATCTATTACTTTAGAATCTACTACTCCTAGGAGGTAGATTTCTGACACCAAGTAGTGCAAAAGCATTTCCATTATAAATTCTACTATATCAAAGTTGAGTACTTTAATATTTGCCCCCATAATATTTCCTTAGCTGACAATAATCAGACGAAAATAGATTCTTCAGCATCCTTGACAAGTATCTATTGGGTTCGGGAATCTATCCCACGTTCCTTTCATCTGAGTAGTTACTTGACCCACTACGCCAAGAGTACGGTCAGTATAGATAGAATTCAGTAAGAGAAAAGATCTCCACATGCCCCTCAATAATTCTTAGTGTAAATAATTACCCCTCAGAAGTAATTGAACCAAATACCCTTGTTTAAAACCCAGAGTCTGCTAGCGACGTAGTCCGTATTGTCCCACACGTCTTCGGCTAAACTGACCGGGAAATTCTAAATTGTGGCCCAATTGTGGTCCATAATCGGCAAGTTGATTGGACGTATTGTCGTCTCGAGATACAGGGGCGATAGGGAATGTTTTTGAGTAAAGAATCAGTGACGCAGTTCGCGGAATCGAAACCAATTATGATTTAGTTTCGATTGTAATGCTAAAATATCTTATTTTAATAGGCCATTACCAAGCCCTTAGAACGTGTTACAAATTATGTACCTTTAATCAATTTTTTTTATGGATGAGAACTTAGTTACTAAAGCGTGATACTTAGTAGCAGTAGAATTTGGCTAAGTTCGCCCGGAGAAGTACTGCCACCACACCTGGTAATCTGCCGCAGTGACACACTCGTATTGCTGTGTTCAGGTGGTAGGGAGTGGGTGCCGGTGAAGTTGCAGCCGCATGAGACGTAACATCCCCGTCTTGGGGTGATGGACGTGACACAATGAAACTTGAGCCATCTCGTACTGTGGTGGAGAAAACTCAAGTCGCATTGCTGTTGTCTTTGGACGGCGGTTAACACTTAACATCAGGTGGGCCGTCAGCTCGTTCCGCCACTTATATTACATAAAAAAAGTATAAACGAAACACGTCCAACTGAAGGATTATGTAATTAATGATTTACTGGATGAGAGTTAGGCGAGTATTTGTGGGAAAGCATGGCGGAGACGAAATCATTACTAATTAATCATTATTACGTCTGTTCTAAAGTGAAATTAAACTAAACACATTGTTCTACTCCAATTTAAACCAGTTCTTGTATTTATTAGGTATATTAATTATTATCCTTCGAATTGAATTCTTGTTCAGAATTACTAGAACTCATGAGCGCTGTCAGGCCATACTGTTAAAACTTTTGGTGATACCAAACAAAATGACAATATACAATCATCTGAATTTAATGAGTATAACAAACTTAATGTCTGTAATAGCCAATGCGCATGTGATAATAATCAAATTCCGTCAAAGCTCTCTGGCCAAAGAGGGCAGAGATCGCCACCTCTCTCCTGTTTCTAATTCACTTAATTTGGGCCTAAATCTCATATTGCAAAATGGGCGCGGGCAATAATTGCGTTTGAAAACAACAGGCCAATAAGGGCATTGTGTAATTGGAATCGGGCCACTGTTGTTTTGAATTTCAAACGTCAAATATGGAACACATTTCTGTTTTTTTTAATCTTTGAAAATCATTTTTTTGCAGTGTGGCAGTTTTTTCCATCCAGTGTTTTCAGAAGTTTTATTTCTATTTGTGGTAAGTACTAAACATTATAGCAAAATCTGTAAAAATGCGCCCAATAATATTTAGCTTTGAAATAATTATCTATTTCGTTTTGATTGACTTATATCTAGTATGATTTATTTAATCGCTTTTGAGCCTAAGTTACATAACATAAGAATATAGGGTATCTTTAGTACAAATACTGGAATTTTATCCCAATTTTGATAATGATGGATAGATGAATATATGTATTAATATACATAATGCAGTAAATACATTTAACTTAACTATTACAAAAAGCAAGTCATAACTTAATGCCAATAAAAAAAAAAAACGATAGTTTGGATAATTTGTACAAACATATCTATTCTCTCGTAAAGCTAACTTCATAATAAGCTCGAGCACATGACATGGACCATACATTAGTGGGCCGTCAGCCCATCTAGCGAGCCCGGCTTGTCTACGTAATTATATTCCGCAACAAAGGCAAAATTTGTTACTATAACTTGATACCGACATTGTGAGATTATACATATTTAAGTCAATCTACCGATTCCAGATTAAAAATCGCTACATAAGTCCCGAAATAAGATACAAATATAGTTATCACAAATAATTTTTTAAATTTGTTTTGCAAAATGTAAAAGCAAACCAGGAAAAGAATATGTTATTTCTTATTTCGCGGCAACTCTTCATTTTCTTCTGGAATAAGTGAAACAACTTTTATCTATCGAAACATCAAAAATTATCCAAAGAAAAGACTGTAATGAATAATATAACATTTATTGAAATTCAGTTCACTCCATAACAGATCTGGCCAGGCATATATAATCAGGTCAAATAATAAGCATTATAAAAAATCTCTATTCTCTGCAGACTATAATTTGGTTAATCTGATGTGACAACACAATATATAAATAAATTCACCCTACATCGGAATATAAGCACAATACTCCTATTATTTGTACGCTGGACATTAAATACAGGAATATTATTTTCTGCACGACTGTACACGTGTTATTACGTCCAGAAAAATGGTCATAATATCATGTTTCTATTGTGTAGTCATCTCAGAGTGAAAATAAATAGGTAGAAGCAGTTTTTGGAAATTTCATAAACTTATTTGAATGAAAAATATATCACAATAATTTAATGACAACTACCATAATTTATTACTTCTAATACTACTACTAATTATATTGCTATAATTAGTACTCGTAAATTAGTTATTCCGATGTGTTTTACCACCAAAATATTTTGGGTTTGGTAGTTAGCGATTGATTATGGTTTGTGTGAATTACACAGCACACAGCACACAGCCCTCTATATTTTGTAATGACTGCTTATTTTACTGTATGTTATTTTATTTCTAGTTAAATTTGGCTTCAATTTTCTTGTATGGAACTACAAACCTCTGTAACGGAGCTGGGCGTTGATGTCTGCGATACAGTTTTATTATTTCTGCAGACATCATCGTTTCTTAATTATATTGTAATCTCCTGTTTTGTTAATATTGATATATTAACATATTTGATATTTTGACTCCGGTAGAGTAGATTTATTTCTTGTTCATACATGATTATTATTACTCCAAGGTACAAAACAAGTTTCGTGATGAAATAAAACTCGTCTACTTATAAGGGTGTACCAGGAATGTGTGCTCTGCGTTTGTTTTGTATTAAATATTTTCTGTTATTTTATTTCCATTCGTTATTTTAAATGTTTAGCTTAAATACTTGGAATCGCAAAATAAATCTACTAAATAGAGTTTGAACTTTATTTAAGAGTTATTTATGTTATTTTTACATTGGTAAATGACTATAAATTTTACCAGATAAGCAATAAGTTATTAATAATTCAAGTTATTATATTTTCTTGCGGTCGGGTTTAAAATGATTAATTATTAAGATTTCATATAATTTTTCATTTTCATTTTCATTTTTCATTGGATTTTTAAAATTTTACCTTGATTCCAAATATTTTTTAACGTATACGAAAATTAGTAACGTACCTAATAAATGTACGTGGTACCTACCCAATACTAACGATGCCAATCAATAAAACACGAAATCCCTAAACAGGTGCAATGATTCCGCAAAGTATCCGAACAGAGCTTGTTCCCTCACCCTAATATGATTTTTACGGTCATTGGCATAAAGGCTAATTTTGTTAAAGCCTGTGAAGGGCATTGTTAAAGTGAAACCAGCCAATCAGTTCCATCAGCACTTGAGAAGCCAATGGAGCGAGAGCGAAGAACATTAAGCTCTTCGCGAGGGTTAAGTCTTCGGTTTAGGGAGAACCAACGATCAAATTGTTTAGTTTCACAGATAATATCATTTTTGTCAAAAGTCAGAAGATTTTTGACAAAAATGTATGATTTTCCAACGAGAACGATAACTTTTTAAACATTATACACACTTTCGTGTCTGAAGTTACTAACATCCAGTTATCATTAAAACTAGTTAAGTGTAGCGGTGTCGTCGGGCCGAGAGGTCTATGTTTTCGCAGCTGTAATTCAGAATTTTCGGGGTAAATATATTTTTTCAGATTTTTTTTTCTAATTTTAAGTATTAAATAGGACTACTAGGAGTAATGGACTACGAGTGCTACGAGTACTGCGAGAGTTTGAGGTCAAAATATCGTAGTTAAATCTTTTTAATGCTTTTTGATTACCCGGTGGCGCAACGGTTATGCTGAGGCTATAAATGCTGGATCAAGTCTCTTTCGTACGCAATTTCTGAAATGTATTACATTCGAATGGTTAATAAAATAATAATCTGTTATATCATCATTTCAAAGTTCTAATTCTTAAGAAAAGTCTTAAATCTTAAATGTTAAAAAAACTTAAGAAAAACGAAAAACTGACTGACAGTATAACTATTTCGAGATTTACAGTGTGGCCGCTCCACGCGTTTGGTTTTGTCATTTTATCAATACGGGAACATTTTAAGAGTTGAATTGATTTCAAAACAGATATTATGTTCGGTTGAGCGGCTACTCTAATCGTGGTGACACTTGAGAGGATCTATGCGATTACCGACTATCGGAGAGGATAAAATGTTTGCCCCTAAGCTTTAGGAATAAGTTTGATACGTTGATATCGATGTATCAATTTGCTGTCTAAAAGTATCGCTTACTTGTGAAATAGAAAACTTGAAAATATTTTATGATGATGGATGAAATATTAACACATTTTATTCCTTCAGAAGATATTTAACTGGAAGGCAGATAGTAGGTATCACATAATCAGCAACCGTCATAGCATTATCAAATCGATTTGAATAACACACAAAACATTTAAGATATTGTTTTAATTAGTTCCACATTAAGCAATAAGTTAATTAGTTGTGAACTAATAGCAGTTTAAAATAATGTCTCTTGGATGAATTATAAAAAACTGTTTTACTCAAATTATTTTCGTCCAAGTGGAATTTGATTTTGTAAATCGTCTTTAAACGTAACTTGGTTTAATTTGGCTCTTGACTAAAGAAAATGGAATGATGAGATTATTTTGTGTGAATAAATTTAGACCAAAAGTGCCCATGAAATAAAAAATAATATTATTTCTGTATATCAAGAGAATAATCTCATACAACTAATGTTATTGCCTTTTGTTTTCTAGATCATTATTTTAGTAATTTAGTATAGCGATATCTTTACCTGTGGGGCATAATCCAATAATAAATATGTTGAATGTAAAACAATGACTCAACTGTATTTTCTTTGTCCTTGTATTACTACACGTTTATTTTCCAAGTGACCATTATTTACAAAAATACATTACATTTTATCGTCAGTAATAATGGTCCCTCATTTATATTATTAAAGAATAATGTTGATACTTACTTGTTTATAAAAAATGTACATTACACAAATTTTATAAATGCGAAAGTGTTTGCTAAAATTAGTTAGTTATGGTAATATTTCACTTTCTATTGTTTGCCTCTTAAGGTTCCGTACTCAATGGAAGGGACACTAAAAAAAGAAACAATTAAGTAATAAAACAATAAATAAATAAAGTGGTCCCTATGCAGGAAAAGTATTTTTTCAATCGCTACTGTTTTTATTCCAAGTAAAAACGGTAATATATTCAGGCGTAAAACTTGTGTGTTATAGTGCAAACTCTAAATATATAAAACTTAGGAAAAAGTAACATAAGCGCGCAATGACGAAATCAGTGTTAGGAAATACTGAGGTACCTACATCAATTCCGGAACATTTCATGCTCCGAATTCAAACTAGAAACCTTCAGATTCAAAATCTAGTCAGGGCTCTGAACTAAACTGTTACATTCTCAATACTACAGGCCCTTTGTGTATTCGCTTTATTTCTACATACAATCGTCTCAAATTTAAATCAGCCATCACCCCCAGGTGGTATTTTAGATAAGTAATAAAGCCTGTATTGAGTTGCTAGGTCTTGAGGATTGGAAATTCAGCTTTATCGTATTCACATCGATGTCATTGCCATTACAGAGTGTTTTGACCTACGCCCCAGGTCTATGAGAAATTTCCTCTGGATATGATAACACATAACTAATATTTATATTTACGTTTTTATTCCAATATTGTTGTATATTATTTTTCCTGATTAATTATGTTCGATCGTGTTTCAATCTAACAGAAAGGTTTATTTTATGAATTTCTATATTTTTCCTATCGGAGGTAATAAGTAATGATGATTACGCATAAATATAATATCAGTGAGTATACTCAAAGTTCTGTTCGTATTTTCTTGAACGAAAACTGTGTATGAGGTCATAATTTGTTTGTCAAAATTTTATGCGTGCATCACAATAATATACTTCTTCAAGCATCATCGTGTCTCTATTTAAAATGTTTTTGTTACTGTTCCAAATAAATAATCATTATTATTATTATGACTATTCTTTATGTAAGACATTAAAGCAATATACAATGAGTGCCTATCGTATCTAGAAATTCGCGTCTGGATCGTTAATTGCCCCTGGAAAAAGGTTCTTGATTTCACAATATAGTTAAAGCATTTTCTAGTTGGAACACATCAGACGTTTGAATTTTTAATTTAAGTCGAGATCATAATTTGAACGAGATTAATTTCATTTACAGGAAAAATGCAGACAATTTGCCTCAATTGTGACTTAAGAAGTGTAAGTTAATAAACATTTCATTCGTTTAAATTAGCTTGTTGAACTGACAATGAATTTATGTTAATTTTTAAATGTGATTTTGAAACTCGATAGTAATAAATGTGTAAAGCGCTTTGATTTAATAATTTGTTGCCTTGTGTCAAAGCTTCATTGGCCTCACTCCACCTGTATTGTGTTTTTTTTTTCATTTTATTTAGTTGCGGAACGAGTCGATGGCCCGCCTGGTGTTAAGTGGTAACCTCTGCCCATAATAACCGATGCGGGTTGCGTCCTCTCCTACTAGGTACAAGACCCCAAGTCGCATCGTATGCGCCCGTAACTGTGATACGTGAAGGTGGAATGCCTCATGTGCCTGTAATTTCACCGGCAACCACACCTTTCAAACCGGAACACAGTAACGCGAATGCGTTACTGCTTGGCGGCAGAAATGGGTATGGTGGCAGTACTTCCCCGGACGAACTTGGCGAGAGTTGTGGGAATAACAATGGAGCATGTGTTGATCTCACTAAAAACACATGTTACACCAAGCCAGGGATTTCACATTATAGAGTCATTTCAAAACAACAAACCAACAGCCAGAAATATCGATCGAAACAAAACCTCGATTGCGTCAACCGAAAACAATTTTATAGACAACAAAGCTATGCCCAAAAATACCAGCTAAATTGCCTCCATGTATTTCCTCTAAAACGTTTATATTAGAGTAGTGTGGAGTATTAAGGCAGCGCAAAACGGGGCCAATTAAGAACGGGTGGATTAGTTTAGTGGTTGTTGCGTAGTGACGTCATCGCTCAATCCGATTAAGGTAATTGCCGAAAATCTTATAGGTGGCTCGGAGATTTGTAATTACGTATTTTGTGGGCATATGGATCTTCTTAGTTTGTGAGGACTCTCTCTCTTCTCTCTCTCTTTGATTTTCATATGGCGGATCCGTGGCTAGCAAAGCGATAGATAATATATATTATTTAGATGTAGTAATCAAAAATGTTTGGATCCTTTGTTGTTTCTTGGGAATAAATAAAATAAATAAGTAAATAAATATTGATGGACATTTCTTAAAGCGCCATCTAGCCCCAAAGTAAGCTAAGCATAGCTTGTATCCTGGGAACCAGACAACTGATATAATACTTATATACTTTTTTTGTAATTACCATTATGATATTTATATAATTATATAAATTATTATATAATTAAATTAATAAAAATATATAAGATTATGATAATACATATCAACACCCAGACACAGAATAAACACCTATGTTCGTCACACTAATGTTTGTCCTAGGTGAGAGTCGAACTCACGACCTACAGCGCAGAAGGCAGCGTTACTACCAATTGAACTATGAGGCCAGTCAATGGAATATGTAGTTAAGATGGCACCTACGCAGAAGTAGGTGTGTATAATTCAGCGTCGGTTCACTTATAGGAAAATTTCGAAATTTATATTCTAGGATATGCTGTTTCCCTCACGATGTTTCCGTGATCATTTTAGGAAAAAGTATTGCACAAATTTTTCACCTAAACCTCACTGACGCAAGCCTGGATTTGAATTAGCGACCATCGGATTGAAACAAGGGCTCTGTTAGCCCCCACGCTCTCTTGCATATAGTGCTGTGATATTTTTGTTTTTAAATTAAATCTTGAATCTCTATCTTCAATTATAATTTCCAGACTCAGCTGCAGTCCTTTCATATAGATTAGGATCTGTCCGTTTTGTCGCTTTCCATTCAGTCTGAAAGCCTTCAAATGCTGATAGGTTGCATTACTGAAAGGACACCACCTGTACCTGTTAGCTTCGGATAGAGTTTTATTCGCTTCATTGTTCTGTGTGTGGCGATAAACTGAATTGTAAAAGTGAGTTTGTATTAAATTTGAAAAAAGAAAGCTAGTAGTTCTGATAGTGTTTTTGAAAGAAAAAGTGGTATCTTACGATATCATGTGTTTACCTTAACGGCCATATTAAAAACGTTACTTAGCGATTGCTTAGCCAGGTAGTAGATAATTAAGATTTATCTATCTAATTCAAAGCTACCTATCAGACAGTGAGGTATATATTAAAGAATATGCTGGAACAATTTCTTTATTGAAAGCCTTCATTGTTATCATCATTCCGCGGAATTTTAGTTACGCATATATTAAAATGATTTATTTTGTATAACGTATAAATAAATAATATATGAATGCTAACCAAAAAGTACCAGAGAAGTAATAGCTTCCTATGTGTTTATTTAGAGAGTCTATTAAACAATTTTCTAAAACTCCAAGCCATTCAAAAATTCTGATGAAACGTAAGTCAAAAATACCTTTACCTATTAATTTAGAACCAACACAACCTAAGCTCTAGGGTTCTTCAACTAAAAGGTATTTACTCTTAGTTAGTTGATCCCACGTCTGCCTCCAACTGAATTTACCTAAGCCCTTAATGTCAATAAGCTTCAGGTAATCTGTCTTGGGTTTCACGTCGCAGCTAGAGTAGAAATTCTGGAGTACAGGTAGTCTGTTCGTACGAGTAACTTATTAGCGTAGCTTGTTGTTTTGACCGGTCTGTATGACGCTTAGTGTTGTGTTGTTGGGACATAGTTTTGTGTATGACTGCTTCATTACTGAATTAGACAAAAACATGCATTTTGAAATTTAACATTTTTCCATACCCTTGAAAATATAAACGCTTGAGAATATATTAAAACTATGATTATGTAACCTAGAGACGAGATTAGACTACGATAGAGACTAAGCTCGCTTATAATGCCCAGGTATTTGGCAGGTTTATTTCAAATAGTGAAATATTTAAGACGACATGTCTATAAACCAAGGCAATGTCCAAGGTAAATTTTAGGCAAACATCCAAAACTAATATTCAGTTATTTTAAAAGAAAATTTGTGCCTTTAATAAATTAACAAAGCCTCTGATATGGCTTCACAATATTCCCATACAACTGCAACATAGTGTGCCTTATTTCAGTTCGATTAGCACGTCTTGTTTGAACTTAATTAAGAAGACGTCGAAATGAACGGCGAGATCAAAGAGACAATATTTACATCGAAGAAGTCATTGGTAACATCAGTACAATAATGTACGAACTTAAATAAATGGCAGACTGGTCGTCTTTATGTACTGAAAATTAATTCTTCAAAAATATACCATATCCAAAAAACTCATGTATTATATTTACAGCCAATAGTGATATTGTCATTTAGTCATTTACCATTTATTTGTTAAAAGAAAGCTTCAAGCAGCTGAGTTTTCTCAAGAAATAACACAAATATAATAAAAATTCATATACTAATATTTACTGTTCTTCAACATTTCATCTTTCACATAAATAAAGATGTTTTGTTGGTTTCAGTAGGTAATCTAAATCTAAAATAGGTAATCTTGATAAAAAACTAAAAATATTCGAGCCGATGCACGATTGCGCATCAACCATTAATCCAACAAATACTCTTATCTTCTTCCTACCCATAAGCCACTTGTACATACTACATAAAGAACATCCATTACATAGTGTTCAGTTCAGCCACTCCTTTGGCACGAGACGCAATCCTTTCAAGGATGTGAACTCGACAAAGACACACACAAGTCGATGTGTGAAGAAAATCACATCCTGTATTGTATTGAGGCTTGACATCGCGATACTACTAGGGGTTCTCACGCCAAAAATGTGACCTCTGTTAGATGTTAGAACATTGCCTGATATTACATGTTGAAATCACAAGTTCTACGTGATTTTCTTTGCTTCTGCTCTGATAATTATTTGATTAAATATCGTGTCACAAAACTCATAACCACAGTTTACAACTTGGCAATGAGCACACAGATTCCGATTTGTTTGGAATTAGTTTCTTGAAGAAATCTATTCAATTTGTTCACTTTTGACTGAAATAGTATTTACTCATGAAGTTCATAAATGGGCGCCGACATTCTTGAGGAAGTTGATTATACGAAAACTCGAAACAAAATGCTTTGGTAACGTTTGAGTCTTTATTTTATAAATACACAAAAAGTTATCACTTATCAGTAATGAATTGATTCTTACGGAACAAATTATTTGAAGACATGAAAAGTAATCCCTTAGTTGTGGTAACTTTTGACGAGTACCTACGAATTCTCGCAATAACGCTGAGACGTCCCATACAGCCGGCGGCCACAAGTTTCCAATAAGTAATTAAAATCCGGAGACGCAGGAGATTACATTCCGTCTCTGTGGAGTGTTTGCTGAACTCCTTGGGTGCTCTGATTTCCTGCTATTTTCATTCAACAAAAAACTTTACGGAACTTATTTACTAATCTGTTAACATTCCGCTAATCACTGTTAACGTAACAAGTCAATCCTGAATTCTATATTATGTTTTGGTTAAATCTAAATTGTTTCCATATAAATCAAAGAAAAAAAAAAAAAAAAAAAAAAAAAAAAAAAAAAAAAAAAAAAAATTTAATTAAAAGCAATTGTCGAACTCAAGCTAGAATGAAACTTGGCTGAAAACTGAAGAAAATCAAGTATTAAATAAAATAATAATCTCCTAAGTTAAAATAAAATACGAAGGTTTATACAAGCTTGATTTATGATAATTGTTTACACTTGGTATAATATATTCCAAAAATTTAAACTCCCATAAATAAAGATAAACTTAACCAAATCTGGAGATCCTGAAATGCAAATAAGGATAAACAGAGAAGAAGGATTACACTGCTAAATCGCAGAGTATACTGGGTGTAAACAGTTAAATAGATATAATATTTTTGACAAAAAATTATAGTACAAGAGAGGTAGAGAAGAAATAGTATAAGATTTCACTAGTCAGCTTGTTTAAATAACTCGTGAAACATTATTTTTAAATTAATATTTGTTCACCTGGTTTTCCTGTCATATCTTTCAAAGGTCAAAACTATAATTTAGATATAATATATTCAAAAAATATTCGGTTCAAGGCAAAAACAAAACGATTTTAAAAAATATCAGTAATATGCAGACTATATTTACTATATATATTCACAAGCCATTATTTTTTGGGCTCAACATTATTCTAAGGTCAATATTATTATGCTATTTAAGTTATAGACTTGAAGAATATTCATCATCGTGAAATTCATTCCATATTCAGCCAGATTCACTCAATCTTAGAAAAAAAAAAACTTATTAATATTTATTCGTATTTTATAATCAATTCTTTGCTTCCAAGTTTGTCTGCTGTCCAAATTGTGTACACCCGGTATACAAAAAGTTATTAAAGATCCCTTGTTTATTTGTCCTGTTCGCAGCATTTTTATGAAGTACCGTGCAAATACAGAGCACAAACATTAATCTGTTTTATAACAGAAGATGTAAAGGGACCTCAGTCAATATTGTGTTAGGGGACAGATTCACTACCTCTTGGCACCAATTAGAGCGTGGTATGATTTTTAAAGTAAACTTCATTGCTTGATGTTTATATAGGGATATATTTTCGTTTTGGAGATATTTGGGAAATGTTTCATTAAAACCTTTTGTTTTATAAGAATACATGTTTGTTTTGGTTGTTGTTTTATAAGAATTTGTTTTTTAATGGACCTTTTAATTGCCATTTCGATGGTCAGTATCTTTTGAGTAGCGTATAGTTTTGATAATTACAGTAAACTTAACTTTTATTTTATATCATTCTTGTTTAAATTTTCAATAACGAGCAGAGTTTAGGTAATATTACAAAAACATATTTTAATTATCTCTGCAATAATAATGTGATTTCATAAATAATAATATAAATTCACATAATTATTTGAACCATCAATTACAAACCATCAAAGATAACTATGTTCATATATAATATATATAACATCTATGCCATATCATTGTAATGTCAAGTGCACGAAAGGAGCCTCTTTGAGGCGCACTTACAATCCTTTCACCACACTGGTTCGACAGAACCGGTGACTCAAAGAAGAAGAAGAAGGTGTTAATTAAATTACCTGTTATATCTAATTTGAAGTTTTGTAATTTTTATCGTTGACTTACTTTGGCAATGGTTTGAAGATTTGCATGGTTAAAATTAAAATATTTATGTCCTACCTATCTTAAATAAATTATTTTCTGTTTAAATAATATTTAGTGATTGTTTACATCCGCGATATTCTAATCTGTTTTCAGTTAACATTATAATCTTGTTATTCCACCGAATATTGTTTTACTCGCTGCTTACACAACAGAATAACGGAATAACTCATCTAACCCCTTGCAGCGTAAAGCATCAACCACACTACTGCAAAGATAGAAACTAGAGATAGAAGACAAAATGTGCTTAAATTTACTGGCTTTCATTTTTCGTATTTTTCAGCCCTGTCATGATTATAAAAGTTTATGACAACTTAACGAGTCGGCGGTAAAAATAGCTATAGAAATGACCTGCATATTAGATTTTTGCATATATTATATAGTATGTACATATAAAATGATTATTTATATATAATAATTCTTTAGTATTTACGGTATAAATAAATATGACTGATTGGATTATAGTCATGGCTTCAACGGAATGGAAATGAAGGCACAGTTTCACTAGTAAGTCCTCGAAAACATTCTAGTTAATACCAGGAAATTCTCCGCACCCGTGTGGTCTAGCCTTAATCATGTTCTGTACACGGTACGATTCTCCAGCAATTCAATTATAAAGTCGTTAAACAATCGATGCGTTACGTTATTAAATTCTGTTTTAGTTTAAAATGTGGTTCCTTAACTATAATTTACTGCGAGATTCGTGATTTATAGATGCTCACTCAAGGGGTTATGGTGACTTCGCATTTACGAATGAACCCTAAATCTTGACAACCGCGGGGTGATTTTAAGATTATTACAAATATTTTGTTACTCTATCGCTACGGAGTGAAATAGGGTGTAATTTTGTTATTTGTCATTAGTTTCTTCACATGTCGTGCTTTCTACTCCTGGGTCACTTTAAATATAAGGTAATGTATAACTATTATCTGAATCTGTAATTTTAAATTTAACCCATTAAGTAGGGTAAAACCAAATATTTTCTGAAAAAAAAAGTTATGTATAACATGGACATAGATGCGGTCCATTACCAACACCAATAAATAAAATAGAAAGAGTATGTTTTATTTGAATGTGTTTTATAATTTCTTTTGTTTTTTTTATGAATCAGTGATTCAAAATTACAATTTATCTCATACTTGTCACAAAATTATTATTAGAATTTTAAAAAGAGCAATTTATTTTACTGTGGTTGTTTGAAACATATCAGATTAAAACTTGAAGCAATGAATCGCGTGAATTTCGCCTGCGGTCACAATCCTTTCCAGAGTAAAAGGTAACACCCTGTGCAACTCGTTTCTACCTCAGAAATCGAAGATTAGAGAAAGTTGGAATTTTAATTAATTTTGCGGATTATTAATTTTGAGTAATGAATTTTCTGTAACCACAGCTCCAAATGGGACATCAAGAGTATTCGAATTTTTATTATTTTTTAAACTGGCATCATGTCCTTTAATTTATTACTTTGATTGTCCATTTGAAGCAGTTTCTATATGAATTAAATGGAAATAAATTCTATGTACTATAGTATTTTCACTTCTGGCAATGTTTCCAGTTATCGAAGACGATTGTCTTCGATAACTGGATCCTCAACAAATTAGCCTCAAATAAACACAAATCCAAACAAAAAAATCTGAACTGAATGTAACAAACATTTATATTGAAAAAATTAAAGTATTCGTGGAATTTTTTATTTTAATACGTGCAGTAGCACGGCTTGATATTCCCGATAAATATTTAGAGAGGAAACTTATACTAATAAAAGTTACCCATAAGATAAAATTTGTATTAATCAGATATCAAATTTTAATTGATTTGACTTGGCTACTCTCTTGGCTATCTGAGTGTAACTTCATGAATTATTTCAGATTTTAATAGCAAATTCGCAAAAGACAATGAATCTTAGATAAATGATATGCGCAATAATTTAGATTTATGTTACGATAACATCTATTATTGCGAATACAAATGATAAATGAGCCTCTGCGATATTAATGAATGTATGGCATTGAAAAAATATTTATTATGAAAACCGAACAAACTAGTCGTACTTAAAAAAGAATGGCTGTGGTAAACGGTGTGGGTTCCACAGTGAATAATTTATTTAAGTATTTATGTTATTTTAGTATTACTGTGTGACTGTTTGTTTACCCCAATAATAAAAAAAAAAAAAAAAATGGCATCTTAACAATGCCGTGTAGAACGTTTCATAATTATTACTTAGTTGATTAGATTTTATGTTATTATATACGAAGACAATGCAAGTGCAACTTTACTAGTGCAACATATATAATTTTTAATTATTATCAAGGATTAATATTATATTTTATTCTAATATGTGTACGTATTGAATAAAGGCAGTAGGTGCCAAATTATTAACCAAATAAGTGCAGTAGTGTGCATTTCACACAGCATAAACTATTCAGCGTGGCCCAATGTGGCCAGCGCGTTGGAACAGTGCCGACTGATCATAGTTTTTCCAAATGTAGTAGTAAATAATAATACGTACTATGCGTCGGTTACTATTATTAAAAAAAAATGCATTTAAAATTGAAAATAATACATGGTTGACCTAAACCATAATTAGTTACACATTTATAATATTATTACAAGGGATTTGCGATTACCTCTATCTACTGAATCTCAATATGCCATTTACGTACTAATGCGCGAACATTCGGCAAACGTCTTAATTTCCCGGATCGGCTTAAGTTCGCCTTATCTGCTGATATAAATCTTTTAGCACTCGTCCCCGGCTTTAGCAGATCTTGTTGAGCTCGCTAACTCCTACAAGTGCAATTAGACTCAGTACCAAATACCCTGTAATCTGCTAGGACCGCGAACATTTAAATAACCGAATGGGTGTTGCCAGAATTTTGTTACAATTTTCGCGTTTAGCGTTAAAATGTTTCTATAAAAGATTATTTTGTAATGATTTTGGAATTGAAGGGTTATTTGCAGGTAAGAAATGGCTATTAGCTCGCTACTTGTCATGTTTACCCGCTGAAAGTTGCTCTTTTACGCTCTGCTTACCCTTTAAGGCGTGATTTTAATTGTTTATGCTTTTAAATATAAATGCTTTGGCCCAATTTACATAATACTGTTATTAGTTATATCGTTTCAGGTTTAGAGACATCGTTATATTAGATTAGCTAGAATGGAGGGGCTTAATACTGCTATCACTTAATCAGGGTGGGAAAAGACACCAGTTTTCGATTTTTAGGAAATTATGGCGTTCAAACGAAGTGTTACTTTAGCATTTTGAAAACGATTAAGGATATAGATTTCTTATCAGAAAAAAAAAGTGTACCAGACATGTTGGAACCAGGTTGGAACAAACACCTATAGATCGAGAGTCATGGGTCTTGTTTGGTTAACATGTACACTCTTATCTTTTTCAAAAGTCGGATCTACATCTTATTATGTGACTTATTATATCTAAAAAAGTAGTTTGCTAAACTGTGAAACTGTTGGCGTTCTGCTGTTAATGTAGAATACTTTTACGACATGTACGGTGAAGACCGAATTCATACAGATGATACCACAAAAGTTTATTCAATTCCAAGATACAATTTTGATTGAAGATACAAGATTATTTTTATATAAACGAATTTTATTCAAAAGCATTACAAATTTATAAAAATATTTGTATATTAATATCATATCTTGTATGTTTTCTGTACTTCAAAATTGAAATATTATAGCTATGAATATTTATATATTTACCAGAGCGTGACTTGGCTCAAGAGGTTTCGCACGAATTTTATACAATTCATCAAAATATTTTACGAAACCTCGTCGTCTTACTGAAAAGCAATTTTGGTTTATTTATTGAAATACTCAGAAGCACCAGACTGTTGATAACGAAATGTTTTCATTAGGATTTTATATACAGTGTCTCAAATAAACCTTAATTTGCTAGACCTATCGAAACTTAATGCTTTGGTGAACTTAATACATCTATGTGACGTAGCGTGGTCTAAATCAATTATTTTATTCGGTTATTGTTTTTAAGCTAAAAAAGGCGTCATGTTATGTCTATGTTCTAGTTTGAAAACTTTATACAGTTACAAACAGCTACGCCATTACTATTATACTCAGGAAAAACTTGAACATACGAATTAAGCTCTTGACACTTGACTAAGTACTTTGGTGTACATTTGGATTTGAAGTAGTGACATTCAAATTTAAATTTGGAGTCCAATCCAGCAGGCACCACAGTAATAGACTAGAAGAAGTTGTGAAAGTGAAGTGGTGAAAGGATTTTAAGTGCAGTGTATTTTTAATTATCAGACATGTCGGTTTCCTCATGATATTTTCCTTCACCATTTTGAGAACGTGGTTAAAAACTCTTTAACCTTTCAATCAAAAAACTCATAGGTGCACGTCAGGATTTGAACCGGCGACTTCGGGATTGAAACTCGAGGTCAGTACTACTAGACCACCACGCTCTCCTGACGACTGATATTACTAATTCAAAAATGTCTACCTTAACAATAAATTCTTATGCCTTGAGTATATCTAGTCCCGATCGTTAACCCTAGAACACAACGCCGATACACACACGACAATAAATACTCGTACATAGTGCAACGTCGCCTCCCTTCGTTAAAGTTGAGTGAAACCACTAAAGCGCGACACTGATTCGATTTCACGTTGAACGCTCAGTATCCCGTAAATCTTAGTCTGTGATGTGATTTACGCTAATTTCATTTTGCTGAGGCGTTTTCACGTGGTGTTAGGCTGAGCCTTAATTACAGTGAGATTTGAGCTTGCGGTTTGAACCGACTGCTCGTAGTTCGAGGCTTAGCATTGCTCGCTGGAACGTATATTACACATTTATTAATTTATAAAATACGATATTATGTGACAATTGCAGTGGTAGTTCTATGGTATAGACCCGAGTCTGAATTAGCAAAACTTTTTAAACCTACAAGTTTATGCCTGAAGCCAAGAACCATCGATTCATAACTTTTTATGTGATGAAGTTACGGAACGAGTAGATGGCCCACCTGGTGTTAAGTGGTTACCTCAGCCCATTTATCAAAACGACCCAGGTACTCCCCTACCTAGGTACGACGAGACCCAAGTCGCTTCGAATGCGCCCGTAACTCTGAGATGTCAAGGTGGAACGTGTCATGTGCCTGTTTTTTCACCGGCCACCGCACCTTGTAATCCGGAACACAGAAACGCGAATGCATTACTGGCAGAAATGAGTATGGTTGCAATACTTCGCCGGACTGACTTGTATAATTTCTCCTGCCACTGAGACTTGCGTCTTTGAGAAAGCCTGTGACTGTGATGATGTGTTAGGAAGTGTTTTTTTATGCGATGGAACGAGCAAGATGCCCACCTGATTACAAAGATAACCTCTGGCCATAATTAAAAGAAAATGTTTGTAAAATAGTAGGTGAAAATCAGAACGCCTAATTTTTTATTTGTTTTTTGCTCTTTGCTTTTATTGCGTTGCAGTTTGATTGAGAGCAATATAAGTTATTATGCTTTTATTTCATACTTCTTCGAATTAAGACAAAATCTTTGACTCCTCACTCTGACACTTGTTTGTTGTTCTACTATTTCAGACATAAGTGACAAATAAATGCCCCAACGTCACCACTAACCCTAAATCAGTAAGGAGCTCTCCACGTTACCGCAGTGCGGCGTCGCGTGTACTGCGTAATTCAACAGGATCACGTTGGAACTGCGTCACCGAAGATTTCGTTTGCTGCGTCACCAAGAGCGCCTGTGCAGCTTGTTAAGAGGCAATGAAGTTTCAGTCAGTGAAAGTTATTTCCTTCCAATCATTTCCATAACAAATATTATCGTTGTCAATGTAAGAAGTACCCTCTAGGTGTCCTTGAGAATCAGGATTGTTAAAACTGAAATTGAGATAAAGTCTTAATAAAAAAAATTGTTTCAATCAATTATTATTCGCATTTGGCAGTTACAAAAACTACGTTAGCATAGTACAAACCAAATGTACTTTTATTAAACGTTTTATAATACTTTTCTCATAAAAAATTGTGAACGTTTCGAGCGTACTCGAGCAAAAAACTGATGAAAAACTGTAATTCCAATATTCGTTGCAAACCAATTTATGAATTGACGTTCATGCCCGGGATTTGACCATTTTACCAATTTAAATAACCGAATGCGCTATATTGTTATAAAATGTCCAACGTTTATTATTTTAAGCGATTTTCACTCGGAATTTTTTGATTTCAAAATACTGTTGCATGATGAAAAGGAACAAAGAAAAATCATACGTTAAAATAAAAAACGAAATAGAGAACTAAACGTAAATGTCAATTGTAACTAGGCTCTCGTATATTTTCTGTCGGATTCACCAGGCGCGGTCTGTTTTTGCAATAGTATTAGATTAAATCGTATGTAGTGGTATTATAGTTATTACACCAAACATATGAAATACTCCTGCACTCTTCTTGTACTAGTGCGCTAGCTAAAGCTAAAATTCGAAGATAATACCAAATCTACCAATCTGGACCAGGTACCTTTGGAATATTAAAAGCCCATTCACATTCCTTGCCGAGAGTTGTTCTTTATCTCTGCAGTGGAACATATGTGTTGTCACATGTGTTGAAAGGATTTCAGTGCGCTCCAAAGAGGCTCCTTTCATGCACTTCAAGTTTTCTGTCCAGGGACATCTCGGTTTGCTCACGATGTTTTCCTTCACTGTTTTTTGAATGTGGTACTGAGAACACACACCCACTAGTAGTAGTAAAACTCCCACTGAGTTTTCACTTTTACACGTCACATCAGGATTTGTACCAGCGACCGGAGTCAAACTCCGGGTCCCTACCACTGAGCCATCATGCTTTTGCCGTCTTACTAAGTAACATATTTGAGAAACGTACATAGCTATACGGACTCCAGCACTATGTAACATTAAAATAAAGTGATTCCGTCGAAAGCGTGCAACATCAAGAAAATGCAAAGAGCCGTTAAATAATAAAAGAATATCTGAAATTTGAAGTGTGCTTACTAAGTAGCTCGTACTCATTGGTTTTCAGTCGTGAATGCATTTTGTATGAGTTACGAAAAAGGCAGGTTATTTCTTTTAAAGTTTTTAGGCCGATTATTGTATTGGTTTTGATCTTATACAAATATCAGTTTTTATTGTGTTTAATGTTGCAAGTATTTATGGTTAGCAATTCCCATTAGCAATTCGTTATTCGACAATAAAAAGCTCACATGTCATTTTACGTAATAAATTAAGGTATCGTGCTAGGCTCTTTATTAACGGATGGACGAATCCGAACGTAAGTCATTTAAACCCACCAGTAATATAAAGTATAAAATAAAAAAGGCTGTCTGAATAATGTGGATAGGTACACAAATACCACCAAAATTACAGACAGAAATAGTTTATGCATTCATTTACTTTTTTTTTCATTTAATTTTCCGTTTATTAGAACTATAATTTAAAATGTAGTTACTACTGTTAGTAATGTGTGAAGTACTAGTTATTACAAATTTCAAAACAAAAACTAGATTTTTCGAGTGGTGCCGTCGTCAGTAGCTGTTGAATAATATAAGATTACATATCTGAAACTTGCAGCACCTTTTCAAAGTAGCTAGCGTCGCTTCGGGCACTCATTGGCTCGAGTCGCGGGTGCATTTTGTATGAGCCCGTAAGAACGCTTTGGATTAACTTGCCTTAATTATGGCATACGAAAACACGCGAGTGTACACGATTAGTAATTAGGAGTATGACGGGGGGTAGTTTACTTTTAGGTGGGGTCAGAGTGCAAGTGGTTATCGGGATTGTCATATTTTATAACTCACTTTCTGACACTCTGTCTTAATTGGGACGCGATCCTAGATTTTAAATATGTATTTTTTAACTCTGCATTAAATTTGGTGGCATGTTTAATATTAGATTGGAATCAGCTATTTAGCATTAGAAAATTATACTTCTATCAAAGTCAGGAAGATTGTTCATTGGTCTACAATATTGGTTACTAACTATTGTTTTCGTTTTTAATTTGGCATGGACAATGCAAAAATTCTTCCTGCGATTTTATGTGCATGGTTGAAATCATATACAAAAATCGCTTTCACTCTACCCACACATTAAAAGCTAAATCACTAGAGTGTAAAGTCACAAACATGTGCGTAAGAAAGTTTGTTAATATTTAACGAGGTTTCTGAGGCTGGCGTTGATTTGTAGGCGTTTTGCTTGAATTTTCATTGCACGGAGACCGCTAATTCAATAATTTGACAACTTATGTGGTACGGAAATGTATTCAGCATACCATGAATAACGGCTGAAATGTGTGATTAACTGTATTAATGCCTTACGTTTGAATAATTTTGTAACTTATAAGCCTTTCATGGCTTTCTATACTACATACTATCGCTTGTCGAGATCAGGCCTGAGTACCCACCTACACTAAGAATATTATAGGCTGGTTTTAATTAAAATATACAGTGTGAAGCTTTCATCTGTCAGACAAAGCGAAGTTCCAGAAGGTCATTTTTGAATGGATGGCCATTGTGGCTCTCACAATCGACCGCTGTTAGGATGGAGGTGGAAACTGGTTTGAACACTAGCTGTCGCAACTGAAAAATTTTGGCTGTAATATATAAAAAACAATGATCATTTTATTCCCATGCATTAAATCATGTAGAAGATGCTAAAATATTACATAAAACATAAAATACTGAATATGTTTTATTCAGCGAGGCAAGTCACTAATGAAAGTTTTCTTTAAAAGTAAGATAAACGAGCAATTAAGGTTTAAGTTTTTTTCAGTGAATAATTGCAAATTTTTCCAACTGCAGATAAAGCTAGCTAATTATAAAGGTAGCTGACTACTATAGTAGGTGTACTCTTAGAAAAACTGGTGCCTGTGTTTGTTCAGTAGCTACTAAACTCAATGTTCCTTAGTCTAAAATATAATTTTAATAATTACGTCTAAATCATCCAATATTAATATGAATGGTCCAAGTAAGGTTAAGGCCACGGGGTTCGTGGTTCCGATTATCACGATCATTTTTTATTGTCTATGGCCTAAGTATACGTGGTATCACGATCAAATATAACGATTAAATATAAATAAATAGTCATATTAACCCAGACACAGAACAAATATCTATGCTCATCACACCAAAATCTGTCCTAGGAGGGAATAGAACACAGAAGGCAGAATTACTATCAACTGAGCTGGCCTCAACCAGTCAAATCCATTGATATACAATTCAACTTATATATTTGTAAGTAAATTTCCCGTCTAAATAACTTGTTTACACCAGACTGACAGTCCGTTGATGCATCTATTTTGCATCGTAGATCATTGAACTAAGACTTAAAGGTTACATTTAAACTGATTAGGAAACTTTTAGGGTAAGCATATTGAGTTGAGAAATTATCAGATGAGATTTGTTACAATTTTAACAAGTTTTACTATTATTCATTGAATGATTAAACGGAAAATCAATGCCATATGGACCTGGCAGTTAGCAAATCAACTGTTAAAAATAATTGAGTATAGAAATAATTTTTTCCGGTAATGTTATAACGAAATAAGTGTTATTGATAAAAAATTAAATGCACCTGAACTAAAACTTAAACTGTACCTAACAAGTGTAAGTGGTTAATATAAATTCCACGCAAATCTGGTTTTTATTGTTTCGTGTCGCAAAATATATAACTAATACAATATGTGTTCTAGGCCACTATTATGACAACATACAATACCCTCTTCCTGTAGGCAGTGGAGTTTAATATGGAAGAAATAAAAAAGGATTATTTGGTTGAATCTTTCAATCATTCAGGAGATTTAATAGAATACTCAGAGGCAAGCTTGCTACATCGTCGACAGCAACTTACCTTTCCATCAGGAAATATCAGTCAACGCCTGTCTTTTCAAATGAAAAAAAATATATTTAAATCTTAAATAATACACCTTACACTTACAGGTCATCGCTGAATCATAGTCTCAAATGCCTTCATGTTAACAAAAGTGTGTTGAAAAGGTCCACCAAAAAAAAAAATTTAGTTCATTCGTTAAAAATTAACAACGACAAAACCTACCAAACCTACCTTGTGTTTATAATATTAGTCGGATTAAAAAAGAGTTACCATAACGGAACTTTAAAATTATAAAGGAGTAAGCCTCAAAACTTGGATCCAAATACATATTGCAACCGCCAATAAATAGTAGATACATATCCTACAATTTCATTGACAGAATTATTCGTTCAAATTGAATGACAACAGTAGTGGAAGTACTGTCCCGGACTTACTATGCACAAAAAATCCTACCGATACCTAAATCAATCTCATAAGGAAATACCGTTGTAAAATAATCTAAAATGAATAGCGCATAGTTAGCAACACAAAATAAGCAAAACATCAGCACGGTTTATAATAAAGGGTTACAAGCCTAGAATTTTAATATCAAATTCGCGAGGGGATTTCAAGGTCAAAACCAAGCTTTCGCATCCCTATAACTACTTTCACAATACACAAAAACATGCTTTATTGCAATGAGCGAAAGTACTCTTCCGTAGTCCGATCGACCTAGAAATCGAATAAAGCATAAAGGACCCTAGCTCGATATTTTTAAAATACAATATAATATGATTATCAGGCTGTCCCCCTAACACAGACAAAATCGATAGCGTCTGCAGTGGGGTACATGCAAAATAAAAGGATACGACACGAGGCGCATTGCAGAGATCTGTACGTACGCATATTAGTTGTTTTTTAGGAAATGCTTATTAGACCCTCGTTGAAATCGAGAGAGGGTTGAACGAAACTTTCAACGGATTAAATGAAAACTTCGTATTAGTTTTTTTGTATGGTCATAGTCCTGCCAGGATCATTTATAAATAAGCGTACTCCGATTTACCTTTGACGTAGCTCATTACGCAGTTTAGACCGCTGCACCGTTTGCGCCGCAAGAATTTCGAAGCGAGAAACGCAGAGGCAAATTCCTTTTTAACTCACTCGAGCAGAAATAACTATTTTTGATGAAATTTTTCATCAATAAGGTTCCCATAAAAAGTGTGTCTGATGTGTCCATATATGACACGATATCTGCTACAATATAGTACGGCCTAAGCATGGAGTAACCCAGGATAATCTGGAAGAATTTATTTGCTGGCGTAGAAAGACTTAATGAGCAACTAAAAACATAGTTGTAGTCGTGAAGAAAGTTAGCATTGGACACCTATAGATAAAAAATCGTATCTCTTCCATGGACTCTCCAGCTAATGACAATTAGACGGGAAGACAAGGTACTGTCTGAGGTATCGGCTCTTAACAAGCAGATTTTGGTGCTGGTTTGACTGAAATTAAAATATATATAATCATCACACTGGTATTCCCACTTTTGGAAAAAATACTCTTTACATGTTTAATTATATACTGAATGTTCTGGAGATTTTCCTTGATCTGCACAGTCACACACACAAACTTGCGATGGTGTTGTGTGTACGCCGGCCGCGGCCGCCCGTGACCGTGGGGCGGAACCGTACGTACGTGTTTGTTTTAATAGAGCTTTTACGGTACCCTTTGAGGCGACTGACATAGCCATGCATTTACATCGTACATGTACTCTGGACTCTTTGTTTTACATATTTTTTTACACTGCAATTTCATTTTCAGCTTCCAAAAGTCATCAAGCGTATTTAGTTATAATAATTATATAAATAATACGTGTAATAACACTTTATTTTAAGAAAATTCTTATAATTATTTTTTATCCCGATCATGTTTTTGATACGATGATGGCATCTTTAAAATAATAAAAAGATGCTCGTATTGTTGAAAAAGAATCGTAATATTTCACACATACCTAGTTTCCTATAATTTTTACACAATTTAATAATGTATAAGGTAAGAAATTACTGTTAAAATTAAAATTGTACCGCTCTAGCTCAAGAAATATTCCGCTGCTGAAAATAGCGTGTTTTGCCAAAGTTGACTTTCTTTAAAGATCCCAAGGCACCGCTTACCTTTTAAAAACTGTACATTTGAGACTCGCTTCGTTGTAATTTCAATACTTAAATAAACTCTTAATTTAGTTTCATAAGTTAATTTTGCTCAAATTGAACGTTGCTTGTTGATATACGTTTTCGTGTTTGACAAATAATCACTAATTCAAATTATTATAGAACTTTTAATGATTATATGACTTTTTTTTTATGAAGATTAGAAGTTTTTTTTTTATTTCTCAGTTCATTCCCACCAAAAACGAAACAACACAATTTTTTTGAAGTGATTTGGGGTAGCTGACGGCCCACCTGATGTTAAGTGGTAACCGCCGCCCATAGACAACAATAATACGACTCAAGTCCTCTTCACCAAAATAAGATGACTCAAGTCGCATTGCGTTGCGTCCATCACCCAGAGACGGGGATGTTAAGTCTCATGCGCCAGCAATTTCATCGGCAATTCCGAATAATGGACTATTTAGTAAATTTATTTGAATCTATTTACGGCGTTAATTGTCGTATAAAAATTGGATTTGTTGGTTATTTCGTTGGTAAAAACATTTGTCTAGTCTATTAATACAACATTATTATTTGCCCCTGTTTTTTACAATCGATGTAAAATAAAACTCACGCATTTTAAATCTGTGTTAGTTTTGAATAAGGTCTGTTTCTAAATTGTTCATGACGCTTGCCAGCAGAAATGAGCATAAGAAATGTATAGTGGTATCCTCTGTCCATTTCAACAATATTATGACGTGGAGACTTTTATATACTGAAAAGCCTTTTATAAACATATACTGAAAGATCTAAGTCGCATCGCAAAGATGGAATATTTGATGCGCTTGCAATTTTACCGGCACCCATACCATTGAGACAAAAACAAAACGATGCAAGTGCATTAGTCCTTGCTTTAAAAATAGTCTATACAAAGGGCATGCTCGGAAGTTTTTATTAAATTTATACTAGTCTCAGATTTTTTACCACACCTCTTGGATAAAATAGGGGTGCGTGATAACACCGAATTCCACGCGGACGAAGTCGCGGGCAACAGCTAGTTAGTAACTAAGAAGAATATATACAGAAATTGCTGTTAATCTTTTTTAGACCTATTAGGTAAAAACGTAATTAAGTTTATTACTAAAACATTCCAAATATCATAACGTGTAGCACTAAATTAAATTTCTATTGGAATTGTGCAATTTAATTTGCTTTCCATACATTAGTAACTTGAAGGTATTGAAAATACTGAAAACCCATATGAAAATATATTTTCATTCTAAAAATGCTTATGATATTCACATGAAATTAAATTAGCCTGACTTTTACATTTATTAGAAAGTCACCTTCAACGTTTAAGGGGCTGGCATATAGAAACGAGACCAGACGGTTAGGACTAGTAAACATTTATAAACCATGAGAAGATGTATGGTTCTATACTTGCAATTGGATTCCATATTTAGATGTTAGTAGAGTACAGCAGAAAACCAACGCTGCATATAGTTGGCTACAATTTGAGGAAGCACGCAAATTTATGTTTTTTTTAATTTAGATATTAATTAGAAGTTATTAATTAAAAAACTAATTTATATACGTATATTATTTTGTACGTACAGTACCAATTCATAGGCCAAATTCTGTTGTTGTCAGATGTAACCAAATTAAACATCGAATTTATCTCCCTCTGTTAAGGAAGAAGGCCCAACTGACTATATGGAGTGAAAGAGATATAAATTATTTTAAATATTATAATTTTACAATAACTGTATTTATAAGAAGTTTATCACTAAATATTTTCTTTATATGAATGAATCGTTCTTGTTTTATCTTATTTCTAAGCATATTGTAAAACAATGGTAAGCCATTGTTTAACAATACTAAGCTAAGGCAATCTTACATTGCAAGTTGCCGACGTGTGCATACAGTACCTTAAAGGGTCCCGATGAGGTCAAATATGTAGGTCAGAAATCTGCGTAGGAGAAGTTTACTGCGTAGGTGCTGCGACGTTTATGTAATAATTTCACTTTAATAATTTAAATATTAATATATAAGGTTGTTGATCATCTTTTCGTAAACTGTTTGGTGTATATAAAGCACTGATAGAGATAAAAATAGTAATTAACTATCTTTCTATTTTCCAGACAATTCAGTTACTGAATAAAACAACTCGAACGAACCTACCTACCAAAATCATACCAACCCATCGAAAGATATTCATAACTTATTTTTACCTTATTTAGTGAAGGCCTTTAGTTTAATTTTGCAAAAGAATTTCAAGAAACACAAGAGTTCAAATGGTCTCGCACCAGACGTACTAATCCGCGTGCTGCATAGAAATATAAAGAGTCAATGGTTCAAATAATCACCGAAAATAAGCTGGCCACTGCGGTAGATATTGAGATATATGTGATAAAAAATTGCTGAGCCGGCTCTAATGGTACGACATAAGAAATTCAGGTAGATTAATCCAGGATACCGTGTTAACCACCCTTTTGAAAACAAGGATATTATATCCTTTTAATATGCTATTCGAACTGACAATAAAGATACGTCCATTATGCGAAATTGGCACAAATGCGTGGTCATAACGCATCGTGGAAGAGAATCTGTAAGACAGGTATAAACCATTAGGGAATAATAAAACACCGTTATCGGGCCATTAGACGCTCGTAAAATAACAGTTAGTCATAATAATGTGATGGATTGATAATGTTCGTGTTTTCCCGACGAGATTGCGGTTATCGCACCCGTAGTGCTACGGGATGTAGCGCTGTAGTTCGTAGCATGGCCACTGAATTATTTTAGTCTTAGAATTTTGTCTTCATTATGCTGTCTTTACTATTGTCATTTTTTAATATCTGCTTATTTAATTTAATTACAAATAATATTTTTGCTTATTGTCTCAGAAATATTCAATTTTTTTTTTATTATTACATTTATTTTTATTAAAATAAGATTTGACGAGAAGCTCTAAAAATTCGTTGTGCATTTCCTGCTGATATGTTAATAAAAGACCTTAGGAAGTCATATTTCACTCCAGCAAGTCTCTTATGGAAATTTTCTGAGCTTTATCATCCTGCAACGCATCAATCTGTGTCAACCAAATCACCTGAAAATAGTAACTCCCTCGCTCAACCCTTATTTTCTTGGCACACGTCAGTCAAATTTTGGAAAAATATGTCTAGGGTTGATACTGTCTCATTTTTTGAGAACCTCAAGGATAATAGACATTAAAAAAATGTGGTATAAGTGACGGAACAAGCTGACGGCCCACCTGATGTTATATAGTAACCGCTGACCATAGACAACCGAAAAAAGACTCAAATCCTCTCCGCAAAAGTACGAGATGACTCGAGTCGCATTGTGTCCATCATCCAGAGACAGGGATGTTTCGTCTGATGCGCCTGCAATTTCACCGGCACCCTCTCCCTTCCACCGGAACACAGCAATACGAGAGTATCACTGCTTCACGACATATTACCAGGTGTAGTGTCAATACTTCTCCTTGCAAACTTAGCACAAGTTCTACTGCTACTTTGGGTTTCTTTCGCAACACTCGGGGTCACGTGTAGGGATCAAAGGCTAATCGCCACACCACAAGGAATCACTGTTAGGGTAAAAGGCCCATTGACTTTAAGTTGTATCCTTTGCCAACAACAGTACAACCAGCATCTTCTCGCACGTAGCCCTGCGATCTGTATGAAGCTTTACGTATTAAAACTTGATTCAAAGCGAGTGTTAGTACCTACCTACAACAAGGAATAAAACATCAGTCGAACAATTTTTATTATCAACCGACATACCGTCTGGCGAATAGGAAAGAATTTCCTTTAATTTGGATCTGTCTAGAAATAAGAAAACCTACAAAATCACTTTGAAATTACTAAGTTATCGTGTCTCAAATGGGAGTGACACCCCTAACTGTTCATGTAAGAAAAACATACATCATGGGCACAATGCTACTTTAATAGCACAAGTAGGTGCGATTTGACACGGTAACGTATGGAAATGGAAATTGGTTCGATTTTCATCACCTCCTGTCTGTAATAACGTTTTTTGGATACCCTAAATCTGTTATGTAAATATATAATAATATCAAAGATTTCGTAGCAGAATTAATGGTTATAGCAATTTTGTAGTACAAAAACATAGAAGATGAAAAACATTTCAATGCAGAAACTTACTGAGCGTATTTTGTCACTTCAGTGAAATAAAAACTGAAAAGCAATAAAAAATAATACAATTTAAATAAAAACATGCATGCCTCCCGTTTTGGAGAAGGCAAGTCACAGGTTATCTACAGTTTATTTTGACTTTCAGGAGTGTTATCATAATTTTAAAATTCTGACAGCACGGGTAACAAGCTTTTCCTATTAGTTTACTTGCTCTAAAGATTCAAAAACAGTAGTTACTGAAATTAAACTTATGCCATAGACCGCCTATATAGTACGTTTACCTAGTACATTGAGTCAACCCGAAGAATTTTCCAACTCCAAGTAATTGTCCCGTTTGACGATTTATAATCCTCTTAGTGAAAGTGTTATTAGTGAAATTTATGACCCTTTCACCTTTTGCAAAAGCTATAACGATAAATTTAATTTGTTCCAATCAATACCCAATTTCAAATATATTCATGAATCAGAACTTGAGTTAGGGGTGTCATATGTGGGCGGGTCTGGGTTTATCCATTAATGGAGCGTTCCGAGACTCTAGCGGCAGCCTAACGGCTGTTCGTCGCATTGGATAAGTCCAGGCCTACCTACTCATCCCGTGATGGGTAGGGGGTGAGGTCTTGAGGGTAGCGCGGGTCGTGATGATCCTCAAGGCAAGTCTGGTGGTGGTCCTTTTCGAGGTTCACCATGCCTATTAGTCTCGCCTCCTTCAGAGGTGGGGCGTTACTGAAACCATCAGGCGCCGCGTGTGGGTTCGGGGGGGGCTTTAGTTGTTGGGTGGGGTAGTCTTGGGTTTGGGATTGGGGTCTCTCCACGTGTCCCTATGAAGGTAGCCTAGGGCACAGTGGATGAGTCGAGTTGTAGGAGATTAGCTCCAATGAGCTACACAGAGAAGTTAGAGTCCAGTAGTACTAAGGAGCCCTTTTCAGGGCTCAGTGGACTTTCGGGTCGGAGGATGGCAGGCCTGCAAGGCCTGCGGCGCGGCAGGGAGCGGTCAACTCGGCCACCCTGTCGGGCAAAATTGGAGGAGCCAGGAGATGGCTTATAGGTGGAGCTTGGTCGGCGTCTCAGCCTTATGCTGAGCAGCGGCGATGCGAAGCGGGACGGGTTCGGTGTGCACTCACCCTGCCTCCGGACAGGCCTTCGGGCCACCGTCATCATATCGGAACCCCCCCTGTTAGATGCGGATCACGTCTCGTGTCTTGAAGGGGGGCCGAGGGCCTTGGCTTTACCGCCCGGGCCGCGAGGAAGAAAACCTCTCTAAAAAATTACCCCCACCCTAAGCTGCGCCGCGTGGCGAGAGGGTGTACATGGCTGTGGGGGAGCACAGTCGCTAGCGCGTTCCCCGCGGGAGGACCAGCCGAATCTTCAAAGCGGGTCACGCATAGGCTTACTCGGTTACAGAGGGCACTGACCGGGTGGACTTTCTTTTCCCTCACACTCGTGGGACTTTTATGGAAAATAATAACATTAAAAACAATTGTATGGAAGGAGACAGTGGTTTGTCAAGTAAGACGAAGGTCGCTGTTGGAGAAAAAGCCGATAAGGCGGACAAGAGGAACGTTGCTGTATATGAGGCGTATGATTCAGATGCAATAAGCGTAATGTCTATGTCGTCGGTAAAATCGACAGAGGCGCGCCCTGTGAAAAAAGGAGTAAAGAGGACGCGTATGAATGCATCACTTCCCTCCAGTGACGAAGATAGAAGAGAATCAGAGGTGGACAGGATACCTTCACCAACCTTAAGCACATCAGGTACACGGAGGAAGGAATTCCTACTACAAAAACAGCAAGTGGCGGAAACAAATATTGAAGTTTTGGTTGCTGAGGCATGCAAAGCTAGGGCTGCGTTAGGGTTGGCAGAAGGGAATGACATAAGAACGGCCAACGAACTCAATCAGAGGGTCCTTGATGATGTGGCCATTATATGTCAAGTGGCAACTAAATCGGGGAGACTCAAGGGGACTTATATCAAGTACTTAAAGGATGCAGGAGCATCAATAAGGACTGCTGTAGAAGCTATGCATAAGAGGACCTCTTCAGAGGAAACCGTAAAACTGCAAGCAAACAATGATCGTCTCTCTAGTGAGATTGCAGATCTGCGGAAAGAGCTGGCTGAGTTGCGACAGGAGTTGATGAAGGTACGAGAAACCCCACAACAAGAAGTGCCTGAGATGATGCAGGTTTCGGATACCCTACTATCGCAAAGAAACTCAGACTTTGAGGAGTTAACGCGCTCTATAATGCTGCAAGTCGGCAGCATGGTTAGCGCACGAATTAAGGGAATGGAAGAACGTCTCTTGCCGGAGAAACGGCAACGACCTCCACTAGCGGCTGATCGCAAGATTGCTGCTCAAGCCGCGCCACGGTCAGGACCAGAGACGTTCTTGGCAAAGGAAAACGACAGCGTTAGTGATGTCAGGGCTAAAAAGCCAAAAAAGAGGAAACAGACAAAGAGTAGGAAGATAGTAGAAGTAGACAGCTTGAACCATGCTGCTCAACGTCCATTCTTACCAGCTCCTAGTCACAAACCTGGAACATTTGACCCTGAGCAGCAAAATGATGAAGGCTGGTCAATGGTAGTACGACGAGGGAAGAAGGCCAATCAACCAACGACCCAAGTTTTGAAGAAAACAGCTGTTTCTGAAAAGAAACAAATGAGGACCAGAGTAAAACTCCGTAACCCAAGATCCGCGGCAGTGGTTATAACGCTGCAGCCTGGAGCTGAGGAGAAGGGGATTACATATGCTAGTGTGCTGGCTGAAGCAAGAAAGAAAGTTGACTTGGCTAGCTGTGGTATCCCCGGCGTGCGATTCCGGAAGGCGACCACTGGTGGTCGAATATTAGAAATTCCAGGATCATCGAGTGGTGAAATGGCAGACACCTTAGCCCATAGACTACGGGAGACGCTTAATGCGGAGGTGGCAAAAGTGTCCAGGCCAGAATTATGTGCTGAGTTAAGAGTCACTGGCCTGGACGACTCTATCTCTTCTGAAGAGATGGCTCGCGTAGTGGCCGAAAAGGGAAGTTGCTCTCTTCAGTCAATTAAGGTGAGCGAGTTGAAACGGGATCCCCAGGGAACTAACTCGATCTGGGTACGATGTCCAGTTGCTGCTGCGAAGAAGCTCAGCGAAGGAGGTCGCCTGTTAGTAGGGTGGGTTTCAGCGCGGGTTCAGTTGCTCCAACCGAGACCTATGAGGTGTTTTAGGTGTCTGCATAGCGGGCATGTCCGTTCGCAGTGCACAAGTGAAGTTGACCGAAGCGATGAGTGTTACCGCTGTGGTCAATCAGGACATAAGGCAGCCAATTGCATGGCAGATGCACCTAAATGCTCGCTTTGCGCAGCTGCAAGAAAACCAGCGGATCATAGGCTGGGTAGTAAATCATGCTCCCCTCCCAAGCCCAAAAATGGGGCTAAAGTGGCAACATCAGCTAGTAAGCCGACAGCGGCATCTAGTTGTCCCCCATCGAACATTGGGGACGAGGAGGCAATGATAATCGCGAGTTAGTATGGCCTATCGCTTTCTCCAGGCAAATATCAACCACTCCGCTCGTGCACAGGATTTGCTTATGCAGAGCATGGCAGAGTGGTTGATCGAAATTGCTGTGGTCGCCGAGCCATATTTTATACCTTCTAGTGATAACTGGGTTTGTGATCTGGAGGAAACTGTAACTCTCATTTTATCAAGTGTTGCCGGGGCTCCACCGCTCACTATAATCTCTAGGGGGAGGGGATATGTGGCAGTCAAATGGAGAGAGTATGTCCTTATTGGAGTTTATTTCTCCCCAAACAAGACTGTTGCAGAGTTTGAGACTTTCTTAGGAGGGCTAGGGGCTCTTATTGGGCAAAATCTACCTCGCCCAGTCCTGATCGTGGGAGATTTTAATGCGAAATCAACTTCATGGGGCTCCCCCGCGACTGATGCGCGCGGGGAAGTGCTTGAGGAATGGGTGACGATGACAGATCTGGTTGTTGTCAACAGAGGATCAGTCAATACGTGCGTGCGACACAACGGGGGGTCTATTGTGGACCTCTCTTTTGCCTCACCTGCTGTCGCACGCCGTATTAAAAATTGGAATGTAGCAGAGAGTGTGGAGACGTTATCAGATCATTTATATATCCGATTTGACGTCTCCACCTCCGCAGATATGGCAGATCTTCGTAATCCCAACAGACCTAATACATCGTACCCGCGTTGGAAACTGAAAACACTAGATAAAGAAATCCTAGAAGAGGCGTCTATTGTATATGCCTGGCAAAACTCTCCAGGGCTAATTGATGTAGAGAGGGAAGCAAAATGGTTCCGGGAAGCCTTGTCAGCTATTTGTGATGCAAGTATGTCCCGTGCTAAACAGAGACCTCCCAAGCGTCAGGTGTACTGGTGGTCCCAGGAGATCGCACTGCTCCGCGTTGATTGCGTGAAAGCGAGACGCCGGTACACCAGACATCGTAGACGTCGCCGTAGAGACGAGGAGCAAGAAAGTCAGCTGTACGCGGCATATAAGGAAAAATCCAGAGAATTAAAGCTGGTTATTCGCAACGCGAAAACGGATGCAAGAGCGGAGCTACTGGAGACCCTCAATCAGGACCCTTGGGGACGTCCATATAGAATAGTGAGAGCAAAACTAAGGCCCTGGGCACCGCCATTGACGGAGAGTCTGCCACAGAATTTGGTCGAGAATGTGGTCTCAGCTTTGTTTCCGCAAAGCAGGGATTATACACCTCCGGTAATGGCAGAGACACAAACTTTGACTCAAGACGTAGATATACCTCAGGTGTCAGAAGGGGAGCTGGAAGCAGCCGTTTTGAAGGTACGTGCTAAACACAAAGCCCCCGGACCGGATGGGATCCCTGGATACGCATGGGTGCTTGCCTTGAAGGAACTTGGGAACCGGTTTTGCAAATTGCTAGATATTTGTTTAGCAAAGGGAGAATTTCCTTCAATGTGGAAAACAGGAAGATTGGTCCTGCTTCAGAAGGAAGGCCGCCCTGCAGACTCCCCATCTGCTTATCGGCCTATAGTAATGCTAGATGAAGCGGACAAACTGTTCGAGCGTATTATCGCAGCTCGCCTCATCGAACACCTACACCGCGTAGGTCCTGATTTGTCGGACTCCCAATACGGTTTCAGGGTAGGCCGTTCAACAATTGACGCCATCAAACGTGTGAAGGCGTACTCCGAAGAGGCGATAACTCAGGGTGGGGTGATGATGGCTGTTTCTTTAGATATTGCAAATGCATTTAATTCCCTGCCCTGGGCCTGTATAAGAGAGGCGCTTAGGTTTCATAATGTGCCTCCTTATTTGAACCGGATCATCGAAAATTACCTCTGCGAGAGGCAAATTACGTACCTTGGGCACGATGGGACGATGTGGGAAAAAGCCATGTCGTGCGGTGTTCCACAGGGCTCGGCCCTTGGACCGCTCCTGTGGAACATCGGCTACGACTGGGTGCTAAGAGGGAACCTGCCTATTGGTGCTAACGTGATCTGCTACGCGGACGATACACTTGTCACTTCCAGTGCAAAAACGTTTGAGGATGCCGTCCGTGTGGCAGGTCTTTCGGTTTCCACGGTTGTGAGCAGGATAGAGATGCTGGGACTAAACGTTGCACTCAGTAAGACGGAAGCCATATGCTTTCACGGCCCACGTCGAGCGCCGCCGCGGGGCTTACACATCTCAATCGCTGAGAACCGAGTCGAGGTTAGGTCATGCATGAAATACCTTGGACTCTTCCTCGACGGTAGGTGGAACTTCCGTGAGCACTTTACAAGACTGGAACCTCGGCTCATGGGAGCCACTGCTGCATTAAAGCGGCTGATGCCGAATATTGGAGGACCCAACTCAGGGAATCGCTGCCTCTACTTAGGGGTAGTGAAGTCTATGGCTCTCTACGGGGCCCCCTTGTGGTCGGAGACCCTGACGGAGCGGAACATTGCCCTGCTGCGAAGGCCGCAAAGGGCGATGGCTATCGGGGTCATACGCGGTTATCGGACGATCTCTTACGAGGCAGGGTGCCTGCTTGCAGCGTCCCCTCCGTGGGATTTGGAAGCTGGAGCACTCTCAGCTATCTATGATTGGCGCACTGATCGTCAACATCGAGGGGAGAACCCAAACAATAGGGAGTTGGAGATGTTTAGAGAGCGGGCTCGTCAGGCGCTTTTAGGATGGTGGAAAGAGCGTCTGGAAACTCCAAGAGCAGGGGCCAGGACCGTTAACGCCATTCAGCCGCTACTCCATGAGTGGGTAAAGAGGTCTCATGGGTGTCTGACCTTCCGGCTGGTGCAGGTGCTTTCTGGACACGGGTGCTTTGGAAAGTACCTGTGCTTAACAGCTGGAAGAGAGCCGACCCCCAGATGTCACCATTGTAATAGCGAGGAAGACTCCGCCCAGCACACGCTGGAAGAGTGTACAACTTGGGAAGTTGAGAGGAGAGAATTGACTGCAGTAGTTGGAAGAGATCTCTCTCTCCCAGCGCTGGTGGAGTCAATGCTAAGCTGTGAACACTCGTGGTCTGCGGTAGTTTCATTTTGTGAAAGTACTATCTCACGGAAAGAGGCCGCGGAAAGGGAGCGAGAAATTACCACCGATCTCCCAATCCGTAGAAAGAGGGCCGGGCGTCGAAGGAGAGACTTCCGCGCCCTCCTCCGACCCCCATAACAAAGGTTTAGGCGGCGGTCATGGAGGTGGCCGTCGTCAGGAAAATATCTCGAGGAGAAGGCGCGCGCGGATGTCCCGTGTGCCTCTTAAATATGTGAGCTGGGAGCAGCTTCAGCTCCAGCTGTTTTTGAGATTTGGGGCTCTGAAAAGGGCCGACGCTGCCAGGGCTCCGGAGGAGTACTCACGCGCACCCGTACCCCAGGAATCGGCAAGAAGGAAGAGGAAAGAAAAAAAAAAAAAAAAAAAAAAAAAAAGGGGTGTCATATGTATCAATATTTTTATACTCACAGCCAAATTTTAAATATTTCGCCCAACTAAAGGGTTACACACGATAAATTTATACTTATAAACTTTATGAAAGACAAACTCAAGATTTTGTTACATACTTAAACTTAAAGACAAAATATAACCATATTTAACTTGTAGACAGGTACTTCTTCTTCTTCTTCTTAATTGATGGCTACAGAGGCTATATGAGCCCTTGTAGACAGGTAAATTGAACTCATATAACCTGACCAGCTAAATCAAAACCTTGACAATGACATCGATAAACTGAGTTTGAGTTATTGCGAACTATTTTTGTGAAGTGATTTGCTATCACCTACTCCTTACCTAAAGTGGGACTTTAAAAATCCGTAGTGTGTGAGCAGCCTTAGATTTTGGTGAAATGATTTCCGATCCATTAGTGGAAAGAAAATTGTATTAGTTGTGAATGCAATCGAGTTTCTCACTGATACTATTATTAGATTTTTTCCATTCAATCTTTTATGATTTATGATCCGATTTGTTCACATGTTAATGGAAAATAAAGGGTGCTTTTTCATACGATACATTAGTGAAATTGCTTCATTTTATTTTATGTTTTATATGGCACAGCAGAGTGCAATTTACCAACAAAATACCAATTAATCAACAGCATTCTGTTATTTTATTTTTGGCATAAAACATTTACATTTTTTTTTATAGATTATACTTAAAAGGCAGCCAACCTCACAAGTTGACGATTATAAAACGAAGATTGAAACATAAAAAAAAATAAGTAGTTTCAAACAGGTTTAAAAAAATGTATGATTGTTAAATTACATCATCCTGATGGTTAAATCCATTAAAATAAACAAGCACAGACTTCCTAAATTTTTTCAAACATCATTAACTAACAGGTCCCTAAGTATACGGTAAAATTCCAGGTAACATGGTTTTTCAGCATAAAGCATAAAAGATTATTTCTGAGCATGACTGAGTGGATCTCATGTATGAATTATTTATCCGGCTAACACTAGTTTCGTAGGTAAAACACAGTGTTTTGTGGCTATAGTAACGTGATTTATATTGGTGACTGGCCTCACCCTGCCTTCTGCGCTGTAGTTTGTGTATTCGATTCCCACCAAGGACAAAATTTGTGTCACGAATATATATGTTTAACACTTTAGTATTAATATGTATTACATATATTTATTTAGAATAAATATACAAGTATTATTTCAGGTCTATTTCGCATGTTACGAGCTATGCTTATTTGGAGCCAGATGACGTATTATGAAATTTTTAATCAATTCGTTAAAAAGGACTTTAGCCAGGGCGTTTGTATCACTGTGCCGCTGTGAACGAAATATCAATATAACATTATCATAAACTGCATTATGTTATATGGTGAAGTTATTTAGAAGGCTTCTTAATCATTAAAGTCCTAAACATAAATTACTCTACTAGAAATACCAACTAATTCTTATTTTAAATTAATTATTCATTGAGAAAAATTTGATGTTTCAAAAGTTGCATGCGTCAAATATTCAAGGCAAAAGCTTATTACAACGCGATAACATCATACTCAAAGGCCTTTCAAATGAAGTAGTGATAAATAAGGGACGCAGTTTGTATGCAGGGCAGGTCTATCTGATGGTATTGCGAGCAGAAACATATTTAGGTAACTGCAGGGGAAAATATAAAAATACTACGTTCATCATATTGATGCTATAAATACAGATATGTCTGGAGAAATAGATTAATAATATCTAAGCTTGATTAAAACATATATCGTTATGTATCGCTGTAAAGTTCCCATAGTACAATTCTTTTCTTAGTTATTTATTTAGTTTTATTCTTAGTTTAGGGAAAAAATATTATTATGGACCAGCTTTGTGCTCATCAAACTACTTAAAGTTTAAGAAAATAAAAACACTTAACTGTTTGCCCAAGGAGAAGAAATGATTATGTCAAAACACATTGACTATAATTTTATTTATGTAAAACATATACTGTATAAAATGACTTTAATATGTGAATCGAGGATATTTCACATTAATTTTTAGCTCTTGGAGAGGCTTACGACGTAGGCTTATCAATCACTTCCCAATTAAAAGAAAATATGCATCTCTGCTGAGGAGACACTAGAATTTAATAGTAAGAAGTATTATGAGGATAAGTACACTCATTGGCAAGCATACTATACTACAGACCGCATCATCGCTAAAACCACAGGTTGTGGTCAGATGTAAATATATTTGTCCTTTTTATTCCCACGAGTATATATTTAGATACGTTCTCTCTACATCATTTCCTCTCTGAGGCATCTACTGTTCGTTCGTAATGGATATTGGAGGTGGCGACCAATACCTCACCCCTGTGGTTAGGTGTGAATGGCTTTTCATCATTTTTTATTTGATTTCTATACGATAGTATGCAGAAAAGAGGGTCGTTTTCAAATATGACGAGTATATTAAATTCATCGAAATTTTTGTCCTAATTACGAATGTTATTATTCAAGACTCATCCTAATGATGTTAATATCTTATTTATCTATGTCTTAATGTCGTATTTTTATATTTTTCTTCTCATAAATATAAATAATAATGGCATTTTAATTTACAAGGAAACTAGTTTTCTTTAATAGATTTAAAGTAATTTCATATCATCACTACGCCTAGATTATAAGATTTTTTAGATAACTATCCTTCATTTATACTATTTCGAGCGCCACGCATACCCTGTCTTACATCATCGTTACTTTGTCTTAGCATACTTATACAATTAGTTATTATTACCCATTTTGATAATATCCACCGTCTTGGATGGTATATAACGTAATACGTCTATAAATAAAAAATAAGCTAGTAGTTCAAAAAACTTACGCAACTCTAATAAGCACAAATATATTGACAGACTAAGCTTGAAACGGGTTATATATTTATTATAGAAACGACTTTCCAAGGCCACTATATTCTATTTGGAACGAGTGCAGAACCAATCCCGATCATCATAATAACTGAAGCGAGAGTGTTATGATTTTAAATCCTCGCCCTTCCGAGGATATTTTGTTTATTTTATACAATTTTATTGGTGGCCAATGGACATAAAGCCGGGATAAAATTTCAATTGCCAGGACTGCAGACAGCACTGTCGTGTCTCCGGAGTTTATTTATTGTTTTGAACCCCAAATGCACCGGGTTCTCTTGTAACTACATGGCTGGAAGAGCCTTGAGCTATATATATCTTACAGCTCTTTTTACACAATGTTTTTACTTGAAATTTGATGTTTCTTCTTTGTCGTGTTGTTTTTTTGTTATGGTTAGCCAAATAGGAATTCTATTCATCAAATGTTGAGCGGTCAGCATAGCCTATGGCATCAAAGTATTTGCTTACTAGGGTATGAAAACCCATCAAAAATAAGTGACCCGGCAAAGATAAAATATCTGGAGTTCCTGTAATTTCACCTAAATCAAACTATACTGCTGTCGTTATGAATCATACGATAGCTCTAAATATTAGGTCAGATAACTTACTCCAACTTACGCTATTCATCTTTCTACATAGCACTTCCACTATCTCAATATCTGGGTTATACGAGTAAGCCCAGTCGCTTCCACTCGAAAAATTTCAATCGCACCTCACCGCAGCCCACTCGAATGAAAATCCTCGGGATCTGTGAAAATACAGTCCAAACTCTGCCAAAATGAGATACGTTTAAGCTAACTAATTAGCTTCAATTCTGCAAAGTTCTACAACCAAAGTTGACTCTATGAGACCCTTTGGGAGACTGTACATAATTGAATTTGTCATAGTTTTACGTGTTCAACATTAAAGGTGGCATTTTGTATGTGGATTCATCTGATTTAGACTCATTTATTGAGTTTTTTATTATTAATTTAGGTATCAAAATTATGACACATTAATAAATGTTGACAGTTTATCCACAAACATACTGTGATCATAATTACTTTGTCAGTGCTTTAGTTGTCTGTACAGGATACTTAATAAGTTTTATAACTAGATCGAAAATTAAATCTAAATTCTCATAAAATAAATTTTACCTTGGTTTACATTCCCGTAGACTGGTTGGGGAAGCACAGATACATTTATTTATATCTAATCAATTTCTTTGCTTTATGCCATATGGACAGTGTTTAAATGTAAAGAAATACAAGGATTCGTTTGACAAATAACAACGTTGCGAAGATGATTCTGCAAAGTACAGATGTTTACACTAAGACTAATCATTTTCCAACCAATAATCTAAAATTACTCGTTCCGTAGATGTGACATTGATGATAAATTTCACATCAAAAATTAATATTCTACAGGTAATATTTTACAAGTAAAAAATATGTCGGACTTATAAAAACGAACTCGGCAAATGACAAAACCTAAACATCTAAATCTCGAAAAATTCCCTTTGAAAAGCAATATTTTTGTACAACAGGGGTGATACAATTTTTATCGTACTGTCTGTATCCATAAATTTGAGGTTACATCGAAAAAGATATCGGAGCTAGCCGACACGCGGCAATAAATCGCACCGCCGCTAACGTTTATCATAATGTTTATTAAAACAACTTTTTTGCATCGGGATGGTTTTCAAAAATATATCACATATGTGTGACTGCAATATCTTACTTACTTCAAATATAGATGCTGAATTTAATACTGGCTCAAAGTTTTAGTTAGCAAGTTAGTTAGTTAGAAAAAAAAATGCTTTACTAAAAAAAACTCTTGTTGAAAGAATAACTATACTGTAATTTGCCAAATATTGAATACATTGAATGAAATTTCTTAAATACAAGACCTTAAACCAATCAATGCATTTTTGGACATGCCAGCATTCTCATTCATGTTTTTTCACGCCCCGTCTAATTTTTTGAGTATCAAGTGATTGATCTAATTGAGACGAAAATAAACCTCTTCAATCAATTAACAATCAGTTGGATTGTAAATTTCCCAAAGTTATTCTTTTCTCATTTTGGTCCTTGTATCTAATGATAAGTTCAAGCAAAATACTTGGTATAAAGTTTTGTCCCACTCAAATAAGTTTGATCTTTGCTCTCGTATTATATTAGAAATTTTATTTTATTTTGTTTATTAGGGAAAAACAAATATGAAACAATGAATTGCTTTAGAGTATTAGCTGAGTTATTCGTGGGAACACAATGGCGGGCTTCGACTTTTGGAGAATTTAGTCACTGCCTATCTCTTCGGCTATGAAAGTGATTCTATGCATGTATGTAGAACATTTTTAGAAAATGTGTATAATTTTATCCTCTACAGCCGTAGCTGTCGCATAGAAGTAGGATTTTAATAGGATTCAAATCCGATAGCAAGTGCAAAAAAGCATCAGAATAGGAACGTTTCACGTCTGCTAGTCAGGTTTCAAAGGGTGTGCCTTTTGTGATTAATATACATATACATATACGGAGAATAGGCGTGTAGTCGTATGGATTTAAGGTGTTTCTGGTACGTACAGTCAAGAAACAAGGCGCCAAAAAGAGACTTTCCTGAATTATTCTTCGTGATAGTACTATCAGACCATGTTTTACTGTCTCCGGTATATCAATATTTTAGTTAAATATATATTTATCAAGCGTCAACCCTGACACTAGTTATCAAAGGTGTTCTGTACTTAGTTTATAATTTAATATTTAAATGTTTAATTGATAATAAAATGCATTGATTTCATTGTTTTACAATAAGAATGTAATACTTTCTTGTACGTGACAAAACCTTAATATAGCCGCTAACAACACAGGTTCGTTTGATTTTATTTCACGATTTTTATTATCGAACTAAACTATGAGACCAAATTGAAACCTAGACTAAATGGATGATGATGATGAATGCCTACCACTGTGATCTGAATTGCTGAGTAAGTGAGCTAACCTACAAGTACCTACTTAAAATTTTATAACTTAATCTCATTAACATTTTGGTTTATATTGACGGTCGAAATGCTGCGACATAGTTAGTTCCTTTTTGTCTTATATGTCTATTATTATTATCTATTTATATTATTGATATATCCTGCTCTTATAAACCCACTTTATTTGACTATATGCGAAATCACCATCAAAACTAAAACTAAATTATGTTGAAATTTCTAAACATGAATTCCAAGGAATTATTTATTATATTAGGAAAAAATTATGGAGTCTGAAAAAAGAAACTCCCCTGCATGGCATGGTTTTTATAAGTGTTTTTTCAGCCGACTGTACCCGCGGTATTGAATGGAAAGCTCGCGCGTAAGATTGGTTCGGGTCCCTTAGCAGCTTATCTTGTAATAATGTTTATATTTCATTTACGGCTTCGGCAGGACCGAATATTTTGGCAGGTTATATAGGATTTGTAGCATAAGTTTGTTTTCATATGCTACATTGCTAATGTGAACATGCTATGTTATTATATTTACTCTGAAAAGAAAAATATTAAGACAGAAGAGTACTAAAAAACATTAAGCCTGAACAAATAAATGATTAAGATACTCATATCCATAATAACCTAAATCTTCAATATTGATGATAGGACTTTTCCTACCTAAGCCTTTTTTGTAGTATGAATAGAATAAAATCTAATTTTTTATCACCCATTAAGAAAAATAAAATATAAAACAAATATCAAAATGGCGACAGAATATTATACTTATAATACAATAGAATATTATATTAAAAAGAATATTATACTTTCACCTTTTATACACTAATGAGACAGACAGGCGACAGAAAAAAACATGAATTTTAAAGTGAATCTTAATAAATTTCCCTTGAAAGCTTTCCGACGGCACTAACGCTTAAACACAAACGCTTTATACAATGTTGATGTAAATAAGAGTGGATAGCGTGAATGCATTCTCGTCGTAAATCACCGGAGATTATATTTGAGCGCGTCCTTCGGTCTGGCATGAATAAGTTATTTTATACCTTATCGCGGGTGTATCGTGAATATATCTCGTGTGATTCTAGAAGCACTGTGTTTCGATTGTTTATGCCTAGTAAACGGATATCAGATTTGGTTCTTCAATTGGATGAACATCGTGCGTTTGCCACACGATTTAATCGACCCGATACATCGCCCGTGCATTGAAACCTGACTTCAGGTTATTCAACCGCACACCCGTAGAACCGAATGTCTACGATAAACATTTCTTTCATGTGGATTGAGCCTCGATTCCTAACGCGATTACTTATCGTATGCTGCCAGGATAAATACTTCAGGTGAGCTCGGCGAATTGGCCGCAAATCTTTTGATCTGCAGGTGAGAACTTCACTGTTTTAACATTGTAGGTTTAAAACAGGTTATTAATTGAGAAACAGATATAAGAGGAGTACAAAAAAGTGCAAAATATATGTTTCAACTGTGACTATTATAGTAAATAGATATAAATGTAAAAAAGATGTACAAATTGCCCATTTTTCTGGGTTATGTTATCAAATACCAAAGATGACAACTGACAGCGACACCCTAAATGCCTGATATTGTTCAAAACGATTTACTTTTCTACATTTTTGTTGAGTTCACCTGAGTTTTCTGTAAAAACTCACCTTCAGTCCTCGCGAGGTGTCAGCAAAGGAGGGTTGCACATACTGACCTATTTCTTATGACCTGTAGAAATATATCTGTAAAGTTTATCTCTTCGTCAAATATGTGTTTATTCTTTTAATCAACTGGAATAACCTAGTTGTAGTTTAGTTTAGTTTCATACACAATTGGAAGTTTACTGATTATCAAATTTGTAGTGAGCATTTTTTAAAGCAATCTTGAGTCAGTTATTTTCAAGGTTTTTGAATTTAGTTTAATATTTATAGCAAATATGAAAATCAACAGCTTTTATTAAAGGCAAGTTTTCTCATTTCGAAGACAGTTTTTTCAGTTTTCCGAAGTGGCGTTGCTTGCAGATTATTTTTGTAAAGTAATTATGTATTTCCGGCATTTTATTGGATTTCCGTGTTGGTAAAAGCTCGTTTTCACAGGTTTTCTCACTTCCTGGATAGCCGATCATGCTTCAAGAGTTCCGTAGTTGTGACGATTGCGCCCACTTTTATATTTCGTTATCACATATTTTATACTGAAATTTCAGGTAGCTATCGAGCTGGTAAAAGCTCTAGGACGTTAGTGTCATGAGGGAGCCGAATGGTGACTATTGCACTAGTGGCCTACTGCAACGCGCGCAACTGACCTCGTGTGATAGTGAAAGTGGGTCGATACTGAACTTCTTTGATGATACCTAGATTGAGATTCTGTGACAAGATTTAGTTCTGCTTCTTTCAGGGCATTCCCGCAGTTCAATAGATATAAATCAGCAATTTACCCGCGATATTCCGTATTATAATTGGTATACCTCCAGCTTGCGTCATTCTAATGAGAGAAAAATATATATAGCACAGTTCAAAAGATAGTCATTTAAAAATTAAATTCTCAGTCAAATTGATGCAGTAGATTTTGTGCAATGCTCGAACATATCACTTCTATAACATTGTTAAGAAGAAATGAGTGACTCACTCACTGTCTCATTACTAAATCTGTGGAACTGCGAGGCCTATGTCTAAAAGGCGTCTAAGCGTATGCCTGAGTCACAATTTTGCATGGAAGTTCCTTAAGGAACCTCCACGCTCTCTGAGACAGGGTTTTGGAAAATGCTACCGTTAAGGGTGTAAACCAATACCACGCATTAAAGTCGCGGTCGGGTCCACTTGTAAATACAATGCGACTTTGGTCTTCCCATAACTAATAAGTAGAGGAGAGGCAACCTTTTACTTTTGTTATAGGCAGACGTTACCGTTTAACATCAGGTAGGCCGTCATTCGTTCTGTAATTTATTCACATAAAAAATATATAAATAGCACACACATACTATCTGCACTTAGATTTGCTGTCGAAGGTGGCATGGTATGTATATGTCATAGACCAAGTGATGAATCGGGGCTTTATACATAATGCCCTGGCAATATGAATAATGTGAGAGGGCAATGTGATAATAACGAACGAAATAACTACCCTGCTGCGCTTTGGCGGACTTTGCCGCGGCTCGGTCATACTGTCACACTTATTTTTATAAAAATGTGTACATATATATATTTTAAATTAATAATATAATAAGCATAATAATATTTATAAAGAATAATTCATATATTAATATTAAATAGATATATTATAAATATAATATAATGAGTAACAGCCTTACGCACGCTTCTGGCGCCGCCGTATGAAAACTTGAGAGCAAGTTTTGTAACTGGAACTACTGTTATCGCTATTTCTGCATATCATATTCAAAACCATCGCAACGGAAATACTTGCGTTGATTTCCTTTCAAAATGCAAACAATAATCGCCATTGCTACTTCGAAAATACAATTTAGATTGGCAAAGTTATATGCAAACCGGACCGAATCGCACAGATCGAATTTGTCTGCAAAGTTTGAATGTTTCTGTATACAGCGTGGAGTTTAAACGGCTCTGTATGGCCAGGATAGAGGGTGAGTTATTGATGCAACCTCTGTGTACCAGAAGTTATGTAGTTTTTAATGGTTCTTGTGTTGTTTTAAAGATCATACTGACAGATAATCGGTTCATGTTAAATTCTTTGTTTTGATTGTTAATAATATTAAGTACGTCCATTGTTTTGAGACGTTTACAACTGCCTTGCTGTGTTTTTATTTGACTCCCAAACTCTTCCTGAACTCTTGGTGACGAGCTCAGCCTCCACGGTAACCTCGTCGTAAGTTCATCACGTTGACAGCAATCATCAACTGATCTCCTGTCATCTTGGTCCGTTTGATCCTACAACTCGGAGGACATCTCGTCTGCTATTTTTAAGCACTTGAGAGAGTGTGATCGTGGGTCCGGAGCAGCCTGTTGCGCAACATGCCACCTCAGACACAGCAAACTTGATTCCTGGAAAAAAATAATTTGAAAAAGAGACATTATCGTGTTATGATTTGTTTAGAAATTAACGTTAAACATCCACTCGAGAGTACCGAAACATTCTTTGTCTTCTCGAATCCCTTCTCATCATTTCCCTCACATCTTATAGACAGGCAGTGTACAATTTAATTACAAACTCATAATAAAGATAATTGGAATACCGTGAGCTTATCTGTTATCGTGGGCAATCATTCGATTGTGTTATGATTAAAAGTTTTGTGCATGTGAATTGTAGTGTAAGATCAAAGGGGGTTGAATATTAATTCTGCAATAAAATCCGTGACCAGTTTCATGCCATGCGCTTTTTATGTCAGTAAGTTTGAAAGTACTATTTAAGTCTTTCCAATAACATTTGTCCATTGTTAATGAGAGTTAAAGGTATATTTTTATAATCCTTCGTATGGATTAGTGGTCCAGCCGTGAAATCCGGTTTATTTTTCGGAACACTATGGGGCTTAGATATAATTATATTACATAAAACACTGATTTACTATATTTTTATTAGTTCTATTGGTTTAACAGTAATTAAATAACTTTGAGACGACACTGACCATACAAAATGGTGTACACAATATATTTATAAACTGCACTTGACAGTGACAGCTAAAACTTCTCGTTAGTAAAAGTGACGTTGCGTTCTTACTATTTTGTAAAATTTGATTCAGAAATCTGTCAACTAGAGCCTTGCAAAATTACGAATGATGATTGATGCTGGCTTTAGGGAAATGGATGTCAGATAAAGCCATATCTACTTTGAGGCTGTGTATGAAAATTATATATTTTTTTTATTGTTTCAGTACCGGAAACGTCTTTACTTTTTTATCTATGACACTGACAACTATGGATATAAAATGATTGCATCAAATGAGTTTAACTGAGGCATATACGGATCTTATATAGATATATAGATACGGGACTTCATGATTGTGTCGTGTCATCATCAACAAATAATTTAACAATTAAAGCATACTTATATGTTTGAGGCAAACAATTAACTATAAATAAAATTTAATACAGTATTCGGTAATAATAATTAATGCATCACATTTAATGAATAGATTCGTTTATAAGTAGTAGTAACTCGTAGCAGCCTTAATTTCGTATTTATTAAGGCTTGATTAATTTATTAATCATCATTAAGCCGTTTCTGCCTGTTGCTTAATTTATTTAAATACATTTAATCAGCTTTGTTTTAATACAAATTAACAATTAATAAAATTCGCAAGTGAAAAGCGTGAAATTGGATGAGACTCACTAAGTTTGAGCAAATCTTCTGATTGGCTTCGTCTAAATAAGGCTCAGATTATATCGAGTGGATCTGTTTACAAAAACGGTGCTTTAACTTAGAAAGTTTATAGACGTTATATGATAATTTTGCGAGAAACTTTCGAGGTTATTGTCCCATGGAAAAGGTATCGCTCAGGGAAGATAATAATTTTGGAGTAAAGTAATTTTGACCTCCACCGGTCCTTTGTCCTGGTTGGGGATAGAACCTACGACCTACAGCGCAGAAGGCAGGATTACTCCCAACTGAGCTGTGAGGCCACTCAATGTGATAAGATGTTACCTTGGTTCAATGATTCATCGTTTCGAAATTCCCATGTATTGTGATTATCTATTAATGGGTCACATAATTGACCCTGGTGCCCCCTTGTTCCTTGTCGGATATAAATTGAGATGTTGTCTCCCAGCTGATCATAGTGATAATGTATATAAGAAAGGCTCGACTCTATTCTCAAATGAGTAGCGATGTTTTGCATCGTATCTTATTTGACACGTCATCAATATAGACCTGTCATAATATTAAACGTGAATTCTCACTATACCTTAAGCGATTTAGTACCATTATATCGAGACCCTCAAATCAGGGCCCGCTTGTTTTGGTTGCAAATGTTTTTATCCTCGTCTGGGTGTCGAGATGGGGTGGTCGTCGCCCGTCAGTAGCAGGTGATGTGATGGAGTAATTAGAAGCTGGTAATAACTGAAGTAAGTTTGACAGGTAGTGCAGACGCGCAAACTTTGCCTGTCAGTTACCGAGCATGTCTATTTTGCTATTAGTATTTTGCCACAGAATGTTCGAATATATCGAATATTTTGTGGTTAAATATTACTATTTACCTACTCCAAAACTAAGTTTTAAGAACTATAGAAGCATGATCTTAATGGAATCGATAGGATCAAAGTTAATATTGTACATAATAACATGCTCTTTTATATATATTTTGTGATAGTTATTCGGTGATGTCAATATTATGGTAGTTATTTTATTTCAATTTAGCTTACGTATTTTTCTATATAAGATAAGATAGATAAGGATAGATATACATGTTTATGAATGAATAATAAATAACAATAATACATAATTTACCATGACCGAAGTATGTAGCCCATTTCTGCCGCCAAGCAGTAATGCATTCGCGTTACTGTGTTCCGGTTTGAAAGATGTGGATGCTGGTGGAATTACACATGAGATATTCGACCTACACGTCTCAGACTTACGGGTGCATACGATGTGACTTGAGTCTTCTCGTACCTAGTAGGAGAGGACCCAAGTCACATCGGTTGTTATGGGCAGAGGTTGCCAGTTATCACCAGGTGGGCTCGTTCCATAAATGTATTACATAAAAAATGTAGCCAGTAAATGTAAGTGTATAATATTCAGTACCTATCTAGTTTTTTTATTCCTGTAACTTTTATTATTGTTATTTATTGAGATGTGAATAACTGAAGTAATGGGACACCACAATTGTTCAATGATTTTGATTTTCATTTACAAATAGGAAAGTAAGATCGCAAACTTGACTGTAGAGTCGTTAGACGTTAGACCTGTTGTTCAGAATTAATTAGAAGATTGCATAGCTCATTAAGTAAGGCCAGTTCACTGCTATTTTGAACTTATTTTGGTCATTAGGCACAGGACTAAAAGATGAAAAAATAATAGATAATATTAATTACTTAGCTGGTTAATTTGTTATAAAAATTTATGAATTATAGAGATTATTGTTGAATATCATTCTAATATTGTTAATGCAAACTTATGTTTGGATGTTGATACTTCCTCACAACTAAACTGCTGAAAAGGGGACATTTTGGGGGAAAAGCCTCATGTGTATTAAGTACCCAGGAATATGATGTGGCATCAAAATTTGCAGCTACCGCAACATCTTCCAGACCACTCTCTTTAAGTATATATAAATCTACTGAGCCAACGAATCGAAATGAATTCCTAAATTTTAATACCTTGGAATTAAAACAATCTTTGCTCGGCGACATCAAGTGAGTAATTGTGACTCCTACACCACATCAGTCTTAAAAGTTTTACTGATAAGCACAACATATTCAAGGGATTTATATTTACTTTATTATTATTATTTATATATTTATTTTAGTTATTTGTTTACAGAAAATGACGACAGTGATGGCTTTTTGAAAAATCACTGATGCTGTGATTAACAAGTAAATTATGATCACTTGTAGTCATTCTCAAGCTCAAATTCTTGAAATCAAACCTACCGAGGCAATGTTGTAACATTATTGTAAGTACTGCGATATTCTTTGAATTAGTGCGATAATTCTGGTGATTTTGACCGTGAAAATCATGAGTGACCCAACTGTTTTGTATAGCCTGTGGCTTCACACAACAGTCTGACTGCGGTTTTAATAATTCCAACGGTCGCTGGGAATTGATATAAATGATTTTGTTGGACGGTATCCTAATTTGGGAACCTTGGTCCCAAACTTCGTAGGTGCTTCCAAATTAATGTTTCTCTAAACCCAAGCGGTCTATTCTCAACATGTAAGAGTTTTAAACGGAACCAAACTATTAGCTGTTAGCATTTCTGGCAATATTTTGAACCTACTGTCAAATTATTATTATTTCGATTTGGATTATTGAGTAAATAGCTCTGTGCTATTTTGTGTATATTAATGAACTATGAATCAATCAATTAATCAAATCAATTAAACATTATTTGCTTAAAATAAGGGTAACAAAGGTCTTCAGGTATAACACTCCACACGTTTTAAACCTTTTATATTTCCTGCATCGCGAGTTCGTTATTTTGTGAATAAGTTACGGAAGGAGCAGATAACTCACCTGGTATTTATGTAATCTCTGCCAAACAAAAAAATGAAAACAAAATAAACACTCAAGGCTCTGGAAATTTAACCCAGACTTTTCACTTTGCAAGCAGCTTAGCTACAGATATATGTTAACTTTGGTTGTTGCTGCTATATTATTTTTAAATTACTCTTAGTTATGCTACTTAAATAAATGGGATGGGCAAAACTAAAACTAAAATTAAAATTAGCTACTACAACCTACCTACCATAATGATGCACTTAAATTTATCGTAATTAATGTTTTGTTTTATGTGTGTTGTTCATGTAAGTGACTTATGTCTTTTTTGAGACATAAATTTCTATAAATTCAAAATCATATTCATATATTGAAACAGTTTCGCTCCCCTAAATTATGGATAAGTGATCTCCTTAGGTGTACTACCAAATGCAAGCTCTTAAAACTAGCCAATATAGTTAAATTACGATTTAAGAATCACTTACTGCCTTTATATGGTGTCGTTATACAACAACCTATTATATAGAATAAAAAAAATCAATTTCGCAAATATATTAATATACAAATATTATCATATGTTGGCTCTTGAAATTGTGTGGTAATCATAAAAAGGCCAAGTGACGTTTTCGAGATGTGTTTAGAATACGGTTAAGTTTAGCAGAGCGTGACATATGGTCAAGTAAGGTTCAAGTTTGATGACTCAAATTATTTAGTCTGGACTTGGTTGAAAATTATTAAGCCTGGCGTCCACCTGGTGCACTCGACCGAACATAAATTTTCGTGCTTGAAACAATTTTAGAATCCACTTTTGGCACAAAGACTCATTAGTATAATGTACCTTGTATCGTGTCGGTGTGTCAAATACGAGCTGGGATTTTCCAATAAGTGAAAAATTGCTGCGTTATAAACTTATGAAATAAATTGTTAAAAGAGTATTTTTTTATTGCGTGTATGTCAAAAATAATACTGTATCGTGAAAATATATTATTACTATTATATAAGCCAAATAAAAAATGCTCTTTGCAGGATTTGTCTCGCCAGAAAACTTCAGAAACAGTAAACTCACTGATTTAGTATGCAGGAAGGCATCGAGCACAGTACATGCAGTTGTCTCTTACAGACAAGTGACTTGAAAGTTATTTAAAATATAAAAAACTATTTTTACACAAAAAATGTGCACTGGTAAAGTTGGTAGTACCAATTAGCTGTTGCCCGCGACTTCGTCCGCGTGGAATTCGGTTTTATCACGCACCCTTATTTTAACCCTCGGAAAAGTAGCCTAAGTTACTTTTAAGTTACGTTTATTAGCCTTGTTACATCAGCTATCTGCCAGTGAAAGTCATGTCAAAATCGGTCCAGCCATTTCAGAGATTAGCCGAAATAATTAGACAGATAGACAATGATTGTAAAAAAATGTTTTGGTATATGTACCGTGTATACATCCATATGCACTTAGTAAAAAGAGTTATTTTAATATTACAAACAGACACTCCAATTTGATTTATTTGTATAGACTAGCTGTGCCCGCGCCTTCACGTGTTTGTTAAAACAATACACGGAAGTCATCATCTTCAGTCACTCTGTTGCATAACTAAACTGTCAGCAGTTTCCTATCTACTAATCTTTTATCGCGTTCCCTAAAAACGCATTTTCACTAAACAGCCGTTTAGAATTCTGCACGCAACCCGGTCAACTCTGGCCCCGGGCGAAATTATACGTTTGCCAAATTGTCTCTGGCCTATCTGGTTGATTTCGAGATGTCTGGCTTGGGTACGGTTGGCAAGTTAAAATTATCTTTATTTATATATCAATTATATATTATATATCAATGAAATTTATACTCAAATTTCATGTATTTGAAAAGATTATTTATTAGTTGCACGAAAGGAGCCTCTTTGAGGCGCACTTAAAATCCTTTCATCACACTGGTTTGAGAGAACTAGTGACTCGAATAGATAGATAGATAGTTAGATAGATTAGTCATATTTCTGAATATAGGTATGTAATATGTAAAATAATCTGTACTCAACATAAATTGATGTATCACATGTATGATAATTGCCAACATATATTAATTACATAGTTCATTTAAAAAATAATTAAATAAAGTGATTTACTTGAAGTTTCCGCCACTGAATTGCTCATAAGGGTTTGAACTCATATTAACTAAAGAGACAAAGACTCGCAATAATATATTATTATGTATGTAATTTGTTTGAGTCTTAAAAATAAAAATATATCCAAAAAACAGTGATGGCGGTACAGCCCTTTCGATATCAAGCGTTGGGCAGCAACATCAGCGGAGCAATTGTGACTGGTCGGCCTGACCAGCCAGCGTGGCGATTATGGCCAAAAACCTCTCAGGGCACACTCGACAAACAAATGGCTCCTAGTTACCGGTGGCTCTGTCAAGCCCAGCTACGGTAGCGGTAATGGTAACTGGCTTTGGTACGGTGGGGCAGTAATTAAATGAAATGGAAAATGCTAGATGCAAAACATAGTTAAATATAATTTTATACTCTTTAAATCGCCATACGAGCTACAACATAAAATTAACAAAAACCCAAACTTATCAGACGTTCCAAGTACTTCCAAAAAACGACAAGTAGCTCTCATATTAGACGTTGCAAAATGACAAGCTTGTTAGACGTTGGCACTGAAAATGCCTTTTTATCCCGACGGTACCGAGCGCTCTCCAAAAGTTAATAATTCGAAACCCGTTTCTAGTACTTGTCTGATTCCCCATTCATATTCATATTATTTCGTTTCACCTATTCGCCTCGGGACTTCTCGAATTTAAATTTTAATCCTTGATTTTAACAAGACACGCGGAATAACTTACGGTATTCAAACAAATTGTTTGACGGAGTGGAAAACGTTCTTGTGATGCGATTTTGACTGGTTTGTTCCTAAAATGATCCCTTTTATTTGCTCATTTTTTTTGTTATTACCGTACATTTTTTTTTTGAGCTTATGGGATTTTATGGATCAGGAAATTTGGAGTAGTCTTATCGTTATCTGAGAACATGGTATGGAGAAGCACTCTGGCTCAACTTGATATGGAAGATAGACAAAGAGATTGATTGAGAGATTGTTCGGTGTCATGGTATTATAGTGTAGTATATATCCACAAATATTTTTTTATAACGTCATAATTGCAAATGTCACTAAATTAAATACACTAATAAAATTTATCCATTATAGTATATGTAGACTGTAGTACTACCTCTAAAGATCAGCGAGCTCGTATAATGGCATAAAAATAAAAACAATGTCTTCTCCGCCGTCTGGACACGGATTAACGTCAACTAAACAAAATCCTAACTGAAAGACTATACACAGGTACATCTAACATTGTATTTGTATTTTTGTTTTTTGATAATTGAGTTGCAAATAGAATATTCTCTTTCTCTTTCTTTCTCTAACAAGTAAGATCCAAGAGGTTTATGTGTCAGCGACTCCAATGGTATTTTGGTATTGTCAAATGTTTTATTGTAAGGTTAGTTGGGTTGGGAATAAACCTCTTGAATCAACGTATTTAAGTATTGTTAATAACGAAAATCTCATATTAATGTAAATTTGACGCGAACCGAATGCTTTGTTCGACGTTGTTAGACGTATTTGTGTTTGTGTAAGGGAAAGTAAGAAACCGCAAATTTATTAGCTTAGCAATGAAAAGGCTGGGTGAACGAGGGCTCGAGACAAAACACACTGGCTTTGCCACGCAACCTATTCATATTCAATTTACAGAGTTCGAAAATTAATCTACTCGACGTCTTTCATCTAAAATAATTTTAATTAATATTTTTTAACATTTTATGTGAGATTTTTTTTATGTATCTTATTCCCATTTTTTTAAGTTGGTATTAAGGTTTTAAGGTTTTTAGGCAATGGCTTTATCATTTGTATTTATTTTTAACAATATTTTTTTCAAAAAAAATACATTTTGTTTTTCATTATATGTATAACATTTGTAAATATAGTACCAGTTGTTTTTCATTCGATTAAATGCTGATAAATAAATATGTGGGAAATTACTACGGTCTCGAAATAATATCAAAACATTGAAACCGTGTCAACCCCTGGGTTTAGATTGCTACTTTACCTATATTAAAGACAGTTTGATATTTATATCCTTCACAAAGAACATGCTGTCCCAGAACACGAATCACATGAACCGAAAGTAAAGAAAAATTTATCAAAAAAGTGGTACTTATTATCTCTCGAAAACTTCTCAAGAATACTCTCTGTCAGGGTTATTAATTAAGCTAAAATAATTCCGTCGACCGCATCGAAAGGAATGCAATTACCATTCGATTAATTAATAATTCTAGACCAGTCCGAGGACATAGTCTGCGGTCTCAGTCTGAGACCTCTTCTCTCCTCCCCGTTTAGTACTGCCCATATGAATGTTCGTTTATATTATGACCTAACAGTAACGGGAGCGTACAATCATTAATATACTTTTTTTAGATGCCACCTATGCAGGGTAATTGGATTTGGTAGATTAAAATTGGCTGGAATTTATCATTCTATGCGTAAATCCCCATATAGCGGGAAGTGCGTATTTGGCGTTCGAAGATTACCAACCATATTAATGCCCAAAAAATGTATTATGGTAAAACTGTTCAAAATACCATGGATCCAGTCGCTTTTATTTTAAGTTGCAGGATAAAAGTATGCAAAACAACGCAAATTTTGGGAATTGATTCCATCGAGAAAATTTGATTCAATCTTATTTTCTCTTTACCTGTTAAGACAATAATAAATTTCACATTATCGACAATCAGATACAGTTTTTCTATAATTTGATCATTTCATTTAACGCACCTGACGTTGCAAAGTAATATATAGTTGGCCTCTTCATTTAAAAACTGAGAGCGTAAGTTATTGATATTAATAATCAAATAAAATAAAATAAAAAACTGTTACACGTAAAAGCTAGCGAGTCTTCAATAAAATTAATTTCCTTATTTGGATCATAAATCACAGAATCTTGATTCAAATTGTAAGAAACAGGCCACCAGGCCGTCTCTTAAAATACCCGTTTCGGTCCCGTACAAATCCCATCCCGTTGAGATGTTGAATATCATTGGTAGCCACGCCCATCATATTAACTTTACGGCTGCATATATCCCATTGAATTGCGTATTTCAAATACTTGGATAGGACATTACACAAAATCATGGTCCAAAGATGAGATGCATGTTGAACGAATGCGATGAAATTAATTTGTATGGTGATACGTGACAATCTTTTCAATATTTCATGAACATCTAACTATTTTCTTCATCTATTTCATTTCAACTATATATGAAATAAAAACATGGATACTTGTTACAATTATAGTAAATAACAATTAAAATTTGTAATGGGTATGATAGAAGAATATAATAATAGTTAAAGTTGTTCGTTCCTATCGGTTTGTCGTAATGTATTTATTGAAAAAAGCAAAAAGGTCACCCAATACAAGCTCATAATTAATATAATTATATATGTTTTAAGATTATTACCATTATTATTTTATAATGTACGTAATTTCATGTCTAATACGAGTAGGTATGGCCAAGTTTCCAATCCAATTTATTCTAAAACGGTTCTTGAATCTAATGGAAATTATGTGGATTTTACTAATAAGCCATTACGATAAGAAAACATTTTTTCATCTAAATAAGTACCTACAGTCACGTGCTTAATTCGCCAAAGGAGCTTACATATTTTGTATTAGTAAATAAAATATCGGTATAATACTACCATCAAGCGGACGCTATGTAGCACTCAAGTAAAATCTCCCTGAATTGAACTGATGAAGGTACACATATTTTCTTTTCAACTATTTCTATGGCCAAGCAGCAGTCTAATCAGATTACTTTTATGTTTAAAAGGTATGTGTGCTGTTAAAATTAGGCACACAGAAGAATTTCAGATCTCAGATTTTTCGTAACTTTCGTAACTACAAGAGGAAGTCCAAAGTTGTGTAGCTTAACAATGATATGGGCAAAAAATATCGCTTAATATCAGGCAGGCCATCTGCCAGTTTCATAACTTAGTTACATAAAAAAAATAGCAACAAATTTAATTACAAAAAAAAACACTAATCCAGTTACTGCTACAGCAGTTTTAACGTATAGTAATACTTTAAGCTGGTATACTTCTTTATGCTGCTTATTGTCATAGAATTAATGTTAATAGTATTCCTATGGGTGCTGAATTTTATACTAATTTGTATTTAAATATATATTGCACATGATATTGATAATGTAATTGATTAAGATGTAAGTGTATACATAGTATAGTATAAATTTCACATTATTTTGTGCTATTCAGGAAGCTAACCCGTATGGAGAATTTTTTTTTTTCTGCCACGTGCGGACCTGTATTTTTATGTCCGTTAAATGTACATTAACAAAGAATAAAATTCTCTAGACGATTGTTCTAAGAGTATTGAATATACTTGAGGAGAGTCTGCTCTTTAATTAATAGTTATGAAGAACGTTTAGTCTTTTGAATTATTAATTTTAAGCAATTTAAAATCTAATTTTGTACGATGTCAGACACGATTCGAATACAAACGTGACTCATTTTAATATTAACTTATAATTAAAGCAATTCTTAATTAATATTATATTGTTACTTTTTAATTGTGTTATTATAATAAAATGCTAGGCACATATTTACCTAACAATCAATCTTTTATTGTACGATAAGAACCTTAAATTACGAAACGTTTATTTCATTTGAACAGCCGCTGGCTCATTAGCATTGCCTTTTGTGGTATAGATTGATATCGATAGGCAACGGTGATCGCTTTCCTGCATATTATGTGTTAGATAGTTAGCTTGATCTCTACTGTATTAAAAATTAAATGAAGACAAAATAAATTCCAGTCTCTTATTTAGCTACAAGCGAGCATTTTTCCTAAAGCAATTTAGGAATACCTCTCGCATTTTCCAGTTAAAATTAATCGTGTACCACCTTCGTCTGGCGGATGCATAGGAGCCAGACATTTTCCGAGGCTTTAATGAAACCGCATCGTATTGTTATGACGTCGTTCAGAAATAGTTTCACGCTGAGATAAGTAGACGGGGTAAGAGTTCCTGGTTTATGCGAAATTTTGCAGGAGTTTTATGTAACTTACCTAGTTTTGCCCCTTGGGGCGCTGTCTGGTATTTTCAGTGTATGTTATATAGGTATATACGAAAATTTACACTTTTTATACATAAACTTCACCATAAATATATTTGAAAAGTTTTGACTTTCTCTTTTTATTTTGCTGTCTGGTTTAATAATTTATTAGATATTTTTAAATATTAAAAATTGATATACGTGCATTGTATATACTTTCAAAAAGCTCTTATTTTGACATTAAAAACAGACACATCAATTATATTTATTTGTAAAGATAAATTTATCTCTTAGCTGCTTCTCGTTTTTCTATTTCACGGGCATCTCGTTGGCATTTATTTCACCCATTAAAGTTACCTAAACACTGGTTTATGCTCTGAAGACGTAATATCTTCGTATCTAGAATACATTATCACACTGAATGAACATTCTACATTGAAGTAAGTTGCTTGAATGTAGATTATGCAAAGAGATTTCGGGTTGCATTGAAATGGTTCCAGACAAAATTAATTTACTCATTTCGGTATTTAATAATCTGTCACGGTTATGATATGCAAACCTAATTTCACTTGTGTAACGTCAAACTTATCAAATGAATACGATATGATACGATTACTCACTGACGCCAGGCGGAATACTAAAATGCCAATTTAATCATATAAGATCGTGTAAACAACTCCGCTGACTTCTTTAAAACTACAAGAGCGCATTCTCGCAATTTCCAAATCCTGTGCGTTCGCGTCCATTAGAACTTTTTGTTTCACAGTATAAAATCTTTCCAAAGCAACGAACGTGTGTCGATCGTACATGAAAAACACTATAGTGGCTGATCTCTGCGCATTCAAGGAGGTCTGGGATCTCCAATGGAACGCACCCCTCCTCCTTGCTACTCCATCACGGGGGAAGCTGTGAGGCCCGACTCCAGATGCTCGTGCACGCCACAGTGCTCAGGCATGTCTTGTATTCGACTTGGATGGGCAGTCATAGGACCCCAGAACTATGTCTGTTCTCGGGTCCAGAAAGGTATCTCCTCAGCAAGATAGATGACCCCTCTAGAGGGCTTGCGGTCTGGTTCGAAAGCTACGAGCTTTTCTCGATCATTGCAGCCATTTTTAGGCAACCCAGTTCGTAGTTCGTAGTTGGTATAATAATATATAATCAAAGCTCAATTGGCAGTAAGCCTGCCTTCTGCGCTGTAGGTCGTGGGTTTGATTCCCACCAAGGACAAACATTTGTGCGACGAACCTAGACGTTTGTTCCTTGGCTGGGTGTTGATATGTATTATATGTACGTATTTACAAAATTACTATATCGGTTCTCTGATTCACATGATACAAACTATGCTTAGCTTACTTTGGGGCTAGATGGCGCTGTGTGAAATGTACACCAGTATTTATTTATTCATTTATTAAATATTTATTTATTTCTCAAACAATACAGTCAGCACTAAAGTGCCCTATTAAATTTGTCATTATACTGATAATTAATTTACGCATTCATTGTTTTTATAAATTGTTAAGGTCGTGGTTGGAAGATGTAATATTTTCTTCGTTCTGATTTAATTAGTTTGATTTATCTAACCAAACCTTCATTAAATAGATCGAAATTTTCAAAATGCGGATACATATTGTTTTGAACAATTTGGTTGGGTATTATAGAGAATGTGTCTGCAACATTGTGGTTTTGGTAATATTCCTAACCAAATTGTATTAAGCAATGATTGATTTAATAAATGAATTCCAGAGCAAAACTATTCGTCAAATGTTGACCGTTGGTATAAATTATAATTACGTTCGTTCATGTAGATAAGGTTTAAACTGTATGGCTTGTCTATGAATAAAATTCGATATGTGAAAGGTGAGTAACCGACGCTGAGAGTAGAAAAGATTTGCTTGGGCTGAAGGTTTATTTCGGAATTAATTACAGGAAAATGTGTTAGCCGAGTTTCTGATCAATGTGATAGTAAAAAAAAACTCCACCTACTGCTCCGGATAAATGCTATCTGATTTTAAAAAGATTTGAAATCAGCTAGCACTATTGCTGTCAAAATGAATTAAACCAGTCGAGTGAGATTTTACTTTTTTATTCGGAATCTTCAATGCTAGTCCGACTAACGCTTGGCCAGTTTTATTATTTGTTGTTTTATTCAAAGGCCCTATCACACAAACTTTGAGTTATCTGTTATTCTTACAATAGAGTAAAAACAATAAGTCGTTGGCAAAAAAGAGAAAACGTTAATACTTCGTTCATTTATATTTTACTTACTTAAAAAGCCGTAGAGTAACTACTAAAGCTTTTCTCAAGTCAATATCACTTTTTTAATATAAATTCTTCTCATGAAAGAAGCCTACGCACAAAAAGTATTTCATAGTAAATAATCCCATCTGACGATATTATGGAAAACTTATTTCAGTTCCATTCATATTTGACATGTCGTAGCGTGAAAAATCGGCGTGTACGTTTATCGCTCCCAATAATCTGGGCTGCTCCGAACACCACCCAAAAAATACTTGAAATATATTCGACAAGTCTTGTAAAAGTGGAAATATGTTATTTTTACTTTACATACAATTCGGATTGGCATAATTTCAAATGTATTTATTTTTGTTTTTTGTTAAGTTACCGAACGAACAGATGTTACCTCGTGTTAAATGGTAATGACAAGCAATACGGCTTGGGTCCTCCCCAACTAAGGTACGACAAGACCCAAGTCGCATCGTATGCGCCCTTAACTCCATGACGTATGGTGGAAATCGGTGGAATGTTGAATGTACCTGTATTTTCACTGGAAAACACATCATTCAAACCGAAACACAGTAATGCGAATGCAGTACTGCTTGGCGGCAGAAAGTATATGGTATAAAATATGGTGGCAGTACTTCCACGGGCGAACTTAGCATAAGTGCTACTGCTACTAAAACGCAAAGTATGAGTATGATGAATACCGCGCTAAAATTGTCGTTAATAATTCACTGATGAAGTAAACCCACATAGTATATTGACTCACGTAGACTACTGTAAAAAACCCAATTTAGTGCTGTATAAAGTTGTTGAAAAACTGAACTATATAGCCTCAAAGTTGGACGTAAAAGATTGACAGATATCGTTCACAAAAGATTTTCCTTAAACCATTTCTATTAATCCCCCTCCATACATCGGGAATTGCTGAAAACATCGAGTCGTGCGTATGACGGAAGCCAGATTATCGCTGATGCGATATGCTTGCTGTTGCAAGTAATATCATTTGCAGTGACTTTTATTTTACTTCATCAGTTAGAGAATTCTATGCTATTGTTTTCCTGAGACACCATATTTTTTAGTTAGCATTATGATATTTTATATTATATTTGCATTATATTTTATATTATATTGTATGATATTTACCTACGTGTAATTTATTTGGTAGGAATCACCAAAAACCACCACCAAGAAGTCTACTTGATTACTTTAACGTGATGAAGAATAATTGTATAAAAATATGCAATAAACGAATTCTTCATAACTACATTTTCATCTCGGACAGCAATTTTAAACTTAAATACAGTAAAGATGTCAATAAAACATTGGCTTAAGAGTCATAAATCGCCATTTGGGGACGACAGGACATTATTAAAATACCACATCACGTCGTTTCTAATTAAATTTCACACAAGAGACTGGCAGTCGTTAAATTTTACAACCCTTTGAGTTTTCATCAGTGAAAGTTTATTGTTTGTTTATTGTCAGACTATTTCGGACTTTATCACTTGGGACAAACAGTTTGAATATGCACATAATTGTTTGTTATAATGAGTTCTTGTCGTGGACAGATCATGTACTAACTAGAATCACTTTAAGGGTCCGGAAATGATGCACTCCCTTCGCCAAAGTAATTTATTTATATTTTACCCGAGACATGTCCTTTCTTAGATCGGAGAAATAAATTGTACTTTAGCGATGCCTGTTAACTAATATCTGTAGCTATTAGCTATTACATAATTACCAAAGGGTCATCATATTTTGTTTGCTCAATGCTATTCCAGTGGTCACTATTCGCTATGTATTTTACTCTATCATGAAAACGTAATGAAACTCTTAATAAATGGGCATCCAGGACACAATCATGATTTAATATGCAAAAACACATACATTACATTCACGCCTTTATCTCCGAAAGGGGAGGCAGATCTTCAAAGGGCCTAAATTTTCACCATATGGGTATTCATTATCTTGGGAATGTAGACGTGACAAGGGGCGAACCCGTCGCCGACATTGTTTTGTCAAGAATAATTCGGCTATCAGTGTCTTCCAGTAATTCATTCCTCAATAACCCGACAGACAAATTTTATACCAGAGAAATTACCAACTAGGCCAGGCAAAATACATGCGTAGATAATAATATATGTTCGCTATAGAACTATATAAAAAAAATAACCACTCGACAAATGGATCCGCAAATAAGGTACGAATAATGAACTCCCGAGGGGGTAATAAGCCAACAAAAGAAAAGAAATCGCTATTTGGATTTCCTCGAACATCACATCGTTATTCCGTGGAACGGACCGACTTTTTTCCCGTGCAGTAATTAAAGATAAATATAATATAAAACGCTTCACTTAGTAGTACCGCCGGTTTTGTCTACCGATTGTGTGTCCAAGTCACCCGAACGGAACCAAACGAATGTAACTTCAACATTTTTTTAATTTGTACCTCCAAGATAACATAATAAACATACAACACAACTTAACTTATCATATACAAATCAGATATTTTTAATTTACATTAATTTCACTAATTATTTAACAGTATTTTTTAATTTTTTAATTGAACTGCTTAATCAGATCAACCTGTACTAGAAGAGCGTGACCCTCTAACACAGTTATCTCCATACTTGAGGATCCCAAACACTTTAAATGTATCCTAGATTAAGTTTACCCAAATAAAATATTTATTATTTTTATTACTATTAATTCTTGCCTAGCGAATAAAACACATCAAAGACAAGTATTTCAGGTAGGTATAGAATGTCTGCAAAAGCTATAGAAATATGGTTAAATTATAATGAAACAAGATAAGTCGAAGTGAAGAAACGTAGTTATCATATACTTAATTCAACCACCGGCCATGCAGGAAACCTAGTGCAGACAAACAGGTCCACAAGTGATCATATTTCGTTTGGTTTGGACACGTATAAATGGAGTCCCTGTTGATAGATTGTCATCCATTGTTTTCTTAATCTGAGCGACGCCGGAGGACAGAATAAATGATTTATAAGTTGCTTGCACTCGAGGAAGAATAGCTTTTCCATAATAATGAACAATGTTCTGTACAAAGAACGCTTGTTCAATTAAAAGATATGTAATATTTATGATCTACCTCGTATTTGGTATAAAAGCTGGATTACCTATTCAATGCGGAGTTATATTTTGTACTAGAATAATTAAAGCAAATAATTTAGTTTACTTGACGCAAATATCAAAACAGTCCAAATTGAAAACTATTTTTCAAGTACGATTTTTCAAACATCATAAAAAATATAAGTACATCACGATATATAATATACATTATTTATATAATTGAAATGTGATTTTCTTTTAAAACTGACTTTTTATTTGTCTGTACTCTTTAGTACACAGCCAAAAATCTTCTATTTACTTGTAAAATACTGTCTAGCCAAAATGTCTCTGGAAGGGATAGCTTCTTAGCGATAAGACTACCCATTGTACGTGTATCATAATTAATTTATCGTTTTTATTTTTGCTTAATGGTGTAGAATCTTCATTAATTAATTAATCGTTAAATTTCATTCATTCATTCGTTAAACGTCACGAAACCAATATGACCTAGAACCAAAAGTGGATAAGAATAAGCAAAGAGCCTATTTGAGGCGTGTTCTATTCCTTTCACAACAATAGTTCAAGAAAGCCAGTGACACTAGTAGAAGCAGAATGGAAAAGTTCTCAATAAATAACTCAATGAAAATAAATTCAGTAATTAGGTAATCGAAAATAATTTCCCGAAATATTATAAGATGGAATCTTTCGGTGCGATGGCTTCAAACACCGATGGGTACTTTCTCACGGCCTTTCGAGATTAGACTGATATTTAACTTGGAAACTTGTTTATTTTTATTTAATATGAACGTGTTCATCAGACGATGTTGGTTCATTGATTTCTGATTTCATATTTTGCTTCAGTGCACTTTGATCTTATAAAAATAACTGTGAAACTATTGAATAGTGGGTGAATTATACTGATATTATTGTCAAAATTATGTTTGATAGTTAAAGATACTAGTCACTAGTGTTCTCAAAAGATAAATAAACAGCATTATGACTCTCATGGTCCTCATGAGCCGGCAACGTTGCTCAAAAAAACCAAATCGTAATAATCTAATTGAATCCGACGTTTGATCTTCTTTACAGGCAGCAGATTAATCTTTGCTATCTGATAAGTTTAAGGAACAAGCAGATGGCCTACCTAGTTTAAGCGGTAAACCCTGCCCATAACAAGCAATACGACTTGAGTCTTCAGGTAGGACAAGACCAAAGTCGCATCATATGCGCCGTAACTGTGAGAAGTGAAGTTGGAATGTCTCATGCGGCTGTAATTTCACCGGCAACCACACCATACAATCCGGAGCTTAGTAATGGGAATGAACTGCTTGGCGGTAGAATTGGTATGGTAGCAGTACTTCCCTGGGCGAATTTGGCATCAGTTCTACTGTTACAATGTGCACCTATATATATGATTTGGACAGAACATACACTGAACTAACTCTTAAATCAAGATCAGATCTTAAATCATACCTGCGTTATACGCTACGCAAACACCTTAAATTCTTCCAAATAGTTCGTCCAGACAGTAATAATGAACGAAACCCTGAATATCGATTATCCGAGTCTGCAACTCCCGCAGTAACGTTTTTTAACTATTCAAGACATCGTAAAAGCGTTTTTATTTACAAACGGATAATGTAAGAGTCTGCGAATAAACCCGTCACTTTGACGTAAAATAAGCAATTTCCTTCTGAATCAAGGTGTTCATGTTTACGATCCTTGCTTTACGAGTTGTTTGTGTAAGACCGACGGAGTTTTAAAATCGAGATTCTGAAATAAGTGTAATTATTGTAAGTCTGATATACTGTTGCGTTTATTTTAAATTAAGTCCCTCGCCCACTACTCCGTACGTGTGAAGTGAAGAATGTGTTAATGTAACAAAAGAATCTTACCATTACTGTCTTTATCAATTTCGGAAATCACATGTTCATTTGAATGATTTTTTTCTATGTTATTCAGTTACGAGCCGACGGCCCACCTGTGTTAACTGATAACCTCTGCCCATAAGCGATGCGACTTGGGTCCTCCCCTACTAGGTACGACGAGACCCAAGTTGCATCGTATACGACGCGACTTGGGTAATTTGGTTAACTCTGAGACTGTCTCATGTGCCTGTAATTTCACCGGCAACCACACCTTTCAAACCGGAACACAGTAATGCGAACGCATTACTGGTTAGTGGCAGAAATGGGCGTGGTGGCAGTACTTCCCTGGATGAACTTGGCGTGAGTTCTAATGCTTTTTCTTACTGATTTCATTTGGACCATTAACGAATTCTTTTCTCACCTTTATGAGGATGCTTTTTGGCTTTCGGTTTCCTAATACTCACTCGTCTCTTAGCTTAGAATTGATCGAACCAGTCTAGTGAAAGGATTGAACTGCGCCTCAACGTTGCTCCTTTCGTAAGTCTGGGACATTCCGATTTCTTCACAATGTTTTCCGTTTGTAGGAAAACTGGGCTACCACGCTCTTTATGAAGATTTTGCCTATTTTTAGCCCGTTACATTATAGGCAAGCGTGATTGCCATTTAGAAAAAGTAAAAAAAGATATTATGAGCTGGAATTTGTCAATATTTAATAAAATCCTAATTTCAGTTCTAAGCATTTATTGAAATTATGGATTTCATCTGGTTACGTTTGCATTTGAACGCATACAGTTTACTGGCCTTACAACTCAAATTGTAGTAACTCTGCCTTCTGTGCATGTCGTGTGTTCGTTTCCCACTCAGGTGTAACATTTGTATGACGAATATAATGGTTGTTTAGTATCTGGGTGTTAATATGTATGTATTAACAAAAAGTAATAAGTATTCTACTAGTTATCTGGGGCTAGCTAATCCAGCCTTCTTCTTTTCTACCCTTAGGGTATAGGTTCCGCTCTTGTAACACCACCCCCAAAAAACTAATTAAAGTAAGAAGAGAGTCTAAATTTAACTTCATTCAAAAATAGAAGAGATAATAACATTTCTGCTGTAAAGATATTGTAGTCATGGAATCGTATAATCAGTTTAACTTATATGAAACTGTATTAATTATTAATATCAATAGCGGCTGCGGTTTTTATAATCTATCGCACATCTGCGACCTCGCTGTGAGGGCCACACCGCACTATGAATACGAAACGGAAAACTCTCTCTGTTATTGACTTTTGTTCTACGTGATGCAGAATATTTGCACATTCTCTGGCTTCATTCAGAATTTTACCGCTACTACGACTATTTGTGTAGTGGAAATATACACGTTTATTAAATATGAATCAGTTGACGAAATGTCACGGGATAACTTAAATAACAGGTATTTTCTTTGCATTATTTAGTTATCACTTTTTGTGGTCAGTTAATATAATTGTATAAAATGTAAAAAAAAACCGCTGGGTCGTTTTATATTTGTTTGTGTTAGATGACGATGGATTGATTGATTCTGACTACAAAAATAACTATTACGGAGTAAAGAAAATATTTTATAAGACGAATTTTACCATATTAATATAACATGGAAAGAGACAATTTTATAATTATATTTTGTTAGCAAGATCTACCACCATAATTAAATTGACTTAAGCCCACTTAGCGACCGCGATTGTGGTTACAGAGGGCTTGAAGGGATTGGAAGACTGTATGTCTGTTTGTTTCATCTGGGTCCACGCAAAAACCGCAAACTTAATTACACAATTTTCCCGATACTTAGGATTTATGGAATAATTTATGTCTCAACGATGTGCAGAAGCATGTAATGAATGAAAAATTTTACATTCACATAAGCATACATCCATATAAATATAAAATTATACATATATATATCTATATATCATACATATAGAGAAAAATTGCGTTTTATATTTGTATTTTTATGATTGTAGAACCATAATTAAACAACAATACATTTATCACATATTCTAAATGCAAAACGTTTCAGAGTAAGCAGGAGATATTAAGTGTAAGTGTGAATGCGGGAAACACCTTAAATTGATTAGAGTAGATCTGCAAGAAGTACTTTATCTAAACTATTTTCTTCGATATAACGGTTCAGTTTCATCTTCAAGACAAAGACAATAAAAAATCACACCCGTGAAGCTCTATAAGTCCTTTTAATCGAAAGCTTATTTCATAAAGGAAATGTCCCATGAATACAAAGTCCGTAGATCACAAAGGCTATTTGATTCGCTCGCTCACTCATGGGACGCACGGATGCGCGCACTATTGTATTTCAATACCTTGAAAATGAAGAGGCGTAGTCGTAGTGAGAAATAGAATCTTACGATTAAAATAGTAAAATTAAAAATATGTAGTCTTATGTAGCACGGCATCTGCCAATTAAATTAATTAAAATTTATACAAATTATTACAAATTTAACTATACTATTAAGACACACTTGTTACACTTAAATCTACTAATCGAACACACACAATTTTCTTCACAAGTAAATTAATAAGAAATTATAAATGAATATTCAATCAAATATTGAACAATCAAGGTGTCTCCGTTTTTCAAGAATGGTCTTAGGTATATTATTATTTTAAATGTGATACTGTTACGGAACCGAGCCGACAGCCCACCTGGTGTTAAGTGGTAATCTCTGCCCGTAACAACCGATGCGACTTGGGTCCTCCCTGACAGGTACGACAAAACCCAAGCCGCATCGTATGAACCCGTAATTCTGAGACGTGTGGGTGAAATGTCTCATGTGCCTGTAATTTCACCGGCAACGACACCTTTCAAACCGGATCATGGAATGGCAGAAATGGGAAATGGGAAAAATAATTTCCTTTAAGAGATTATTCAGAAAATCACTTCCCACATTTTTTGGCAGGTACATTACTACAATATTCCGCGTTCGTCCATCCAGCCAACCCATTCAGTTCACGTACTTACTCGTTTTTTCAACAGACTGCAGACCGAAATTACAGTTTTTTCTCTCCCTCTATTTTGATTTGCTTGTTAGGTATGTTTACGCAGCTTGCTATTCTTTTCATCCTTCATGCGAATAGTTTCGAAACTTTCCGCATTTTATATCCACGTACATTTTTTTTAAGCCGCATTTCATTGCAAACAATGATACGAGTACATTTTGACTGCAGACCAATGCATGTATAATGTTTTTACACAATTGAAAGTGGTTTACTTTTATGCTGCATTGGAAGAAATAAAGTACCAAGTAAAAAGTATGCTTTCCATGAGGCGATAATTATGAGAAAATTCACGTCCCGTCTATTAAGTTGGATCTTCATTGTGGATCAGCATGTTGTCAGATACTCAGATATTTTCATTTTGTAAGCTTTATTAGATTGTTTAAATTGCGTTATTTTTATATATATTTAAAAGTAATAACTTATTTTCTACCTGTTATGAAATAAAGGCCCCTTCGCGTTTTTCTCTCTGTCCTTAGGTATAGATTAATATCAGAAACTATTGCAGGGATTTGGGTAAGGTTTTCTGCTAATAGATATACTGATAATTGGGGGTGTTAATATGTAATTTACAACTTGTCCGGCGGTTCATCCAGCCCAAGCAAAGCCAGGTCGAGCCACTAGTGAACAAATTCGGAAACAATCACACGGCAGCACAATTTGTCCCATCGGTGGGCATTTTTCTCTCCTCCGCGTTGTCACCATGTTATTTACGATGCCCGTTCTGTTTTAATACCTTTTCATTAACAATTTTAAGGTTCAGTTTATTGAGGTCATAAATAACTCTCGCAATCCGACTGCAAGAGAAATGTAATGACAAAAAATCTAATTTTGCACAGCGAAATTAACAAAGGTTTTTAATGTCTGTCATTAGTGGGAAACGAAATTAATTTGACGTATAAAAGAAACCAGGCGAATAGCGTTCCAAAGAATGAAATACAAAACGCTGATAATTATTAACTTCATAGGCTCACTTAGTCTAATCCACAAAACAGAAAAATATGTATAAAAACTATTAAAACTAAACCAAAAGTAATCTCTTTTCTGTATGTACAAAAAACTCGTTTTTTTTCAAAGTTAGAATAATTTAGACTTATCCGTACTTAGTTTGATTTTCTATTTGGGTTTGAGTAAATCGGATTTAATTTTTTACAAGAGCCAACCCAAATTACTTTAAAAATTTGTAGTCAAAAGAATTGTTAATAAATTGTATTGATCATCACAGGTGCTTTCAATTTGAACCCATTAATCATTCCATATATTGAATCTTTTTTTTCCCATCCCATATATTATTAATTAACTCGCCTTCACCGCGTCAGGATTTATTCGAGTGCCAGGGGATGAAAAAAATAACAAAGATTGAATTCAGTACACGAGCCAGAGCGGCGCACAAACGTTACCAATCGGGTCGGCCAAGCGTGAAATTGTCATTAATATTGGACACGCAGACAAATACTAAATGAATTAAATAGATGAGTTGGTATGTGATGGGTCGAAACGATTAATTTCAATGTTTTTGGCATTGGCTCGGAGTTTATTTTCAATCCATGTGTGTGAAATATCCACCAATATAATAATCCACAGACTGATTTGACTAGGTCTAGAACATTTGGCGTTACTAGCTAATTACTCTATTATGTATTAACATAAAGTTGACAGTCATACAACACATTTTAAAAGACATAGTATTAAACAATAAACATCAAACACTATATCATACAACACTAAATCGATTTTGGGGGCCCACGTTGCGCGCGTCCGTAGGCCGTCGTTTTACCCTTTGAAACCCTTCACGTGTCCCCCGGGTGGTGCGAAAGGAGCAACCCAAAGTAGCAGTAGAACTTGTGCCAAGTTCGCTCGGAGAAGTACTGCCACTACACCTGGTAATCTGCCGCCAAGCAGTAACGCGTTTGTGTTACTGTGTTCCGAAGGAAGGGAGTGGGTGACGGCGAAATTAAATGCCCATGAGACGTAACATCCCCGTCTCGGGGTGATGGACGCAACGCAATCCGACTTTAACCATCTCGTACTTTGGTGGAGAGGATTTGAGTTGTATTGCTGTTGTCTATAGGCGGCGGTTACCATTAAACATAAGGTGGGCCGTCAGCTCGTTCCATCACCAAAGTGGCATAAAACAAACGAAACCGTAGCCGAAGTACCGGGTAATTAGTAATTGGACTTACAAAACGAACTATTGGTTGATTGAAATTTATAGTTCCAAATCATAAAATTGATATGCTTTCTTGGAATGTGAATCTCAATAGGATTTCTAAACATTATTACGAAATATTTCATTGATAAAAAACATAATTTTAAATAATTTTTTCTTTAAATGCTTCTGTACTTAAACGTATAATCCAAACTGGTAGGCCGAAACCGGAGAGGAAACGCATCGATCGTTAGTCATCCCCCTGTAATCTGTACTCACCTAGACTGTATACATATGATTATAAAACTTTTGACCTTGGGGGACTCCTCGTAACCTAGCAACGCATGTACTCAGATCCCCTAGCTTCATCTGCAGATAATCATACCTATAGGGCGTCTACAGCGCTGGTGTACCATGGAGTCATGAAACCCTGAAGAGGTGTTACCATACACTTCATTTATAAATTCATTTATTTATTACACTCGAAAAGATAGCGCCTTTGAGAACTACGAGTCTTGTTAACCGACTAAAAAGTAGAGCATTAGATCTCACCCCTAATCCGTTCGGGGAAGTACTGCCACCATGCCCATTTCTGCCGCGATCGCGTTACTGTGTTCCGGTTTGAAAGGTGTGGTTTCCGGTGAAATTACAGGCCCATGAGACATTCCACCTACATGTCTCAGAGTTACGGGTGCATTCGATGCGACTTAGGTCTTGTCAAACCTAGTAAGGGAGGACCCAAGTCGCATCGATTATTATGGGCCGAGGTTACTGAACACCAGGTGGGCCGTCGGCTCGTGCCGCAACTGTATCACATAAAAAAATGGTGGCAAACGACGGTGGCGCCACCCAACGGTTGGACTGGGAAGTGGCTCTCAAGTAAAGCACTTGGTAGCGCTTGTCAGTAGATTTTCAACTTGAGGTTGGTAGCTAGTTAGGCATTTGCCTTATTAGATCAACACGCCATGGTTTCCTCTCGATATTTTCTTTCACCAGAATCTGGAGCTGCACATCTTAAGACCACGAAAATCAACTAGGTGACATCGCATTAAATTCTGGGTATTATATTTATTACTGCGGATTTGATTTATCAATGAATGCTTCATGAGCAAAAATATATTTTATCCACCTAACTGCGTTTACACTAATGCGAAACATGTGCTCATCAAGTGGAGGTAAGTGGGAGATTCTCGATTGAAGTTTCTAAAATAAACAAAAATTATTTGTAACTAGCATTGGACCGCGGCTTCGCATGCGTTGTGTAGATTTTGTCAATATATTCAGGTTGTTGGTCGAAACCGTAAGATATCAGATTTTCATCCGGGATACGACAGGTACTTTTTCCTTTTTCTGTACTCTAGGCCAGTCAGTAGTAGTTGTTATGCCGGACGATCGCCTCAATGTTATTTTTTGTACGTCAGGAGCAGTTGATTTTTTCTGTTCTTTTATGTCCTAATGTTCTTCTCTGTACCCTGAAAATGTATGTGCAATATGTAATGATGATCAGTTGATTAGTTAAGGCGTGAACGCGTAACAAACAAACAAACTCAAATTCGTACTTATGTACGATATTTGTTTTATGATTGTAGATTTTCTGGAAATACAAATGAATTCGGATTCACGCCATTATTTTTGCTTTTTAGGTTTTGAACCAAGTATTAAGAATTATATCAGTTTGAGATGCAGCCAGCATTTGAAAGTAATCTCTTAACCAGCTTTGCCAACTTGTATTACATGTAAGCCAAAAGCATTATAAATATGATGCATTATGAGTTAAAAATCAATAAATTCATTATATGCATTTTCATTTATTCCCTGATACTTCTAAATTGACAGTAAAGGTAATAATAGATGCGTCATTACAGTCCATATGTAGGTAGATTCAATATTGTATCAATTTCTTTTGATATCATTCGTACAATAACAAATCACGAGAATCGTGTTATGACCATATTGATTTATTATTAAACTACGTTTGTTGCATGAGATGTGTACCCAGATTTAATTTGTTTTGATTTAAATTAGTGATTTGTAAGATAAGTTGATACCTAAGTTAATAATTCAATCGTTTTAAATTTATCTACCGATTACTCTAGTTCTAGGTTTAGTCTAGACTCAATAATATCAAGATCCTATGGTGTTTTGCAATAACAAACAGCCTTATCCAAAACATCAACTTCCTAGGTCACCTGCACCCCTCGCCTGGCAACTACGCAGCCCGACCCCAAGCTGCGATACAATCACACTGATGAATACCTTCAACATACAGCGTCCATATTAAAAAGTTGCAATTTTGATCCCGATTTTTGCTTTTGACAATCGTGTGATGGAGAATTTTTGATTTGTTACTTTTGTTCGGTCTAGCCGTAGTTCAGCCGTTGGAATTGGTTTTGTTGTTTGGCTTATCAATGGTGTTTGGTGTGACGATTTTGGGTCGACTTAAAAAAGCCATTTTTTTTTCTTTAGCTGCATCTAAATTTTTTATCACGAACCATTGTTGCGCTTCAAAGAGGCTCCTTTTATGCAATTAATATATCTCGATCTGTGACATGTCGGTTGGCTCATGATGTTTTCCTTCATCGTTTGTAAAATAACGGTAGTTCAAATAGAGGAATTGAGATAAATTTAAATATTTAATTATTATTATATATCAAGTTATATTATTTTAATAAACATGTTTACTAGGAAGATGTAAAGGAAATTATTGTAAAATTTAGAAATTATTGGATACGATTATAAAACAAATTCAGAAAAAAAAACATATAATCGTACCACCCATTTCTTTTTATTATGGAGAATTATATTTTAAGACTGGTATACTTCTGATACGTCTACATTGAACTGTTTTGTTTTTTCATTACACTTAAAAAAAAGTAACATGCCGATGTCTGTAAATTATAGTTATTTATTTTTGTATGTTATTGAAGTGACGGTACGAGCTGATGACCCACCTAATGTTAAGTGGCATGTCAAATGACTTTCATTGGCAGATAGCTGATGTTCTAAGGATTAACTCAGGCTACCTTTCCGAGGAGTAAAATAGGGGTGCATGATATAACCGAGTTCAACGCGGACGAAGTCGCGGGCAACAGCTAGTTATATACATTTCAATCACGTTTTTACAAAAACTGTGACTTTTTCTTAACCATAAAGTATGTAACGTGAACTTGACAACAATTTCCCATGAGAGACGTTAAAAGTCAAAGTTAGAAATTTGTTCAAAACTAAGATAAAATAATACAAATAATCTCATGAAATACTCCAAAAATCGAAATAAACTAATCCAAACTCACAAAACATGAACCGTAAATCAAAATAACTGCTATCGCCGCGGGGGATAAAGAAATCCCCTAAAATAACACATATACCCATATCCGTCTCCAAAAGATCAGCACTGACATAGTGAACTGATGCGTGATGGCACACTTTCCTTCACCAGCCCTCGCATTTTTGTCACACGCTCACTGACACACTTGATGTCTCCCTCGTAATTACTTCCCCTTCCCTCACCCCATTATGCACCAACCCTACCTAGACGCGGGGTAGCCTAGGTATGTCTGTACACGGAACTCGCTAGGGGAATTCTAAAAGGGTACCACCGCGCCGTGATACAAATACGCATCAGAGTTGTGTTTATTGCGCGTTTCGTATTTCAGGAATACACCTTATGCTCTGTAGTTTTGAAATGCATATTTTACGTGGAAACAATGTATACATTATGAAATTCAAAACTACTAGGTGTCTTAGGTTATTCCGGGGAAGTTCTGAAGGCATACCTATTCTGCCGCATAGCAGTAACACATACGGTTCATCTTTTCGGTGTGAAGGTGTGGTTGCTGGTGAAATTACAGGCACATGAGTCATCCCACTGTCATGACTCATAGTTACGACTACATTGCTAGCTAGGCTATTTCCATGCCTAAGTTGGGGAGGCAAAAAGACTTTTTTTTTAGAGCATGGTAACTGAATCTCATCAGATTGCCAAATATATCGTCCCGTATCTTAATTACAAAGAAAAGTACAAACGCTCGATGTTGGTTCATGGCTTTAATGAATATTTCAAACAACCAAACAAATTGAAAGTCACTAAAAGAGTGTCCATTAAAAGTAGTCAACATGCAGCGTCAAATTAACTTTGGTAAAAGTTACCCTCAAAATAATTAAGGATTCGCCGCAATTATCGCTGCAAAATCAAACTCCTCTTAGATCGTTATCCGGAATGGCTTTCCTAACGAAATTGAATCTAAAGTCAATGCTCAAAAGTATATAATGAATAAGCAGATGACAGTTTAAACCGTTTTGGACTAGGAAATTTTAATAACTGCGAGGGCGTACCGAAAAGTTGGTACACTTTGGCCTTTTTGTGAATCACCAAAGGGAACCACAGTGATAATTATTAATTATTTACCAATTGTGAGTAAAGTTTCCGTGGCCCAGTAATTGCAACAGTTAAAGTATCATTTAATGAAAATTCTACCGATTTCAATAGGGAGTTCGGCCGAAGTGGGCGAAATTATTGGAAGAGCAGAGACGAATTTTAATTTTGTCAAAGAACTCGTTTCGAAGTTAAATTATTTCGCATGAGGCAATTCTTTAGGGCTTTACAATTCGCAACTGAATGTTTGATACTTACTCGTGGTTCAAACATGGATTCAGTTTTAATAAAATCGCAATTTGTGTGGATTTTCACAGGTTTTTATTATAAAAAGATTTTATGCGATGTACTCGTATTTTATTTAAGTGAATGACTTTTGAACTTTTCAAAATACGTAGTCATTATTTAAGGTAAGCGTTTATACTTATCTGCGTCTTTATCATTTGATGTCTGAATGCCCTGAACTTTAATTTCAACACTCCAAAACTTGTTATTATCCAAAACCGTTTTTAGATTTACAAAACTCATTTATTTTACACAATAAGCAAAATGTTTATAAGTTATATGTACAGAGTTAACTGTAGTTATATTTTTTCTTGTATGAGTCAATAAAAGCTATACGGAACACGTTTCAATCACGTCTAAAAGAAGCAGAAATAATTGAGATAAATAACATAGTGAGTTTAAAAAATGATCTACCTCCGAAATCTTGTCTTGCAAACCCTCGTCGAATACTGTGTTGGTTGACAGAAACATAATAACAGAAAGTAATCCTCAGAAAATAAACTTTTATTTTACAATATAGTATAAATTGCTAAGGGAGGTAAGAATATTATGGTATTTTGTTTTTTAATATCTCCCGCAACTACTCTTCCACAACATCCATCATATTTCGATCAGAGCTTTATTTAGCCATCATAGAGGGGCTTTGTAGCCATCAATCAAAGGTCTTCAGAATGCGTAACGCTACTGAACTTGTCAGACCTTATCTTTAGCGTCAGTGGAGCGGGTAATAGCTACTTACCTCTGCAGAACCAGTGCAGTTTAAACGAAAAACAGTGACACAACTTCCACTAATTCGTTTATTATCGTACCGAACTTAATGTTTCTGCTTTACGTACCAAACTTTATTATCTACATATGAGACCAAACATGCCGAGATTACAGTGATTTTTTCAATTCTATGCTAAAAATAGTCGGTGGTGGTATAGACACGCACAGTTACACAACACAACCATACATATATAATATATAAACATACATACATACATCCTAGAACAGACTGTATGATTATCACTTTTACATTTACAACAATCTCGAATGGAACCATAAACTCTTCGCTTTGGAAATGCAATGTATGGCAATGTAACAATCAACTTAGCTACAGATCTACAATGTTATCTATCAGCCCTAATTCCATATGGGTTTTTTATAAAAAATTAACGCAACATAAAATATTGATAAAACATTACTCATATTATGTTTTATTTGTTGTGTTCTATATACAAAAATTAGTCTTCCGTCGTGGTTGCCATTGACAATCAGGCACATGAGATATTTTATCTTCACATAATCTAGTATAGTATGTAATACCATGCATATTGGGTCTTACCATAACTTAGTAAGGGTGGAAAAACCAAGTCGTATTGATTTTATCATGGGCAGAGATTTTCGCGTAACATCAGGTGGGCCATTATTTGTAACATTATTTACTTAAAAAAATACCGACGGAATCTTTTCGTGAAAAAATTTGTTCGTTATATGGGCAAGTTTCAAAATTAAAAAGTTGTATCACTGCAAGCCCTCACTTATGTACTTTGTCGTGTACGGATTATCATGTCGTTCATTCGATTTTGATTCTTTTTCAGATAGCAAAGGATTAGCAGGGGCTCGTTTGTCACAATTTAAGGCGATATTTTTCGTGTTATACGTTTGTTTGTATACAGAATCGGCTTCCAGAAAATCATTTCATAGTAATTTGACAACCAGGAAAAATCTTACACCTACAAATTTACCAGCATGTTTGGACACAGGAAAATTAGGTATGAGTTCACTGGAGCGAAGTGATGTTTTTTTTAACTTAAGGTATTGCAACAAAAATAAACATTAAAAAAAAAGGCGAATAATTCGCAATCTCCCTTAAACTTGTCTTCTTTTTACTTAAATATAAAGTCTCATTTAATATATCAATTTTGAGTTATTTTTCGTTTTAGATATGTTTCTCATACCGTTTGTTACTTTCCAAAATAAAAACTAATCCAAAAACGATGGGGATCTTATCGAATACTAATACCCAAATTCCAGCTCAAGCTAATGCCAGGATTTGCATGAAAAATAAATCATAAAATTTTAACCCGCATACGAACATTACGAAAGTATCAAGTTATTTATAATGTTATTCAGAATATAAAAAAACGAGTTATATATCGTATCGAGGCCCCGTGTTGTTGATTTATTTATTTGAAAACTATAACAAATTTGATCTCGCGGCAAAAGTTTAATTGACCCCATGTCGGCAATCGCATTCAACTATAGAATGTCCCTATTCATCGAACGGAAAACCCTTTGTGTCATCCGAATCCACTCGCTCCTAATGGCCGTGTTTTGGTCTGCTGCTGGGCGTGGGTACTAGTGAAAAAACAAAACAGCTAGCTCAGTCTACAATTAAAATGTAATATGCATCGAGTCTCTATACGCTACTTTTGTGTTGTAAAATTTTGAGCAGTGTTACACCTCAAATATTGCGAGTGTTAATAAAAGTAAAATTGAGGTTGCGACAATAATAGCGCTCCTCCCTCCCGGAATCCTGCTCTAGGAAGGGGAGGACGGCGCGGTGCCATCTGGTCTAGTTTCTACAGACTTTGGTTAGAATAAATGGTCAAAAATAATATTTTTTCTACGCCTTGATTCCCAAAACGTAAGTAGAGCCAAACATTTTTTGTATATTAAATTTTACTGTAGTTAATTATATGGTGTGAACGATACGATAAACAAATTGCGTGTAGCAAAAACAATCCATGCAAGACAATATTAATCATTAAATATTAAAGGTGTGATTTTTATTAGTGTCAGTCAAATACGGTATGGGTTGTTATATTTTGTTTTATGTGAAAATATAAATCAGGATTCTGATGAGTGAGCCAGCTGAGCTGCACTAGTAGTGCGGACGTGCGATTTTAATTATTTTCGTTCAATTTACGAGTGGCCATTAAAGAACTGGTCCCTTACGGCCCATTAGAGTTCGTAGGTCCCATTCTTGTTGATAACTTTACTGCGTTGTATTTTACACTGTACGTGAATTAGTGGTAATCTCGACTAGGCCGTGTAATGGTTTCCCCGATGGCGCGATATGTTGTAGAATATTTAATGTGTAGGATTCAAATTAGTGTGGATAAGATAATTTTGCCGGTGGACCATCGTATAAATCTGAAAACACACCTTCATTATTTACAAAGCTGACATATGGGTAAGGCGATAGATATGTGCTTTGAAAATTAGATCTTAGATTATGGTTCTCCCGGTGAAATATGAGCATACCGAAGTGAAATAATGTTGCCTGTCGTAGCAGGTATTCTGAGAAGAGCTACGACGTAGGCCGTAGACGTACTCTTAGATGTGATATTTCTCTGTTGAAAAGTAAGTAGCAGTAGCAGCACGAATAACATTATTAGAATTATATTTGTATGAACCAAGCTCACGCTAATATTGGCAATAATTATCATTCAAAAGTAACAAAAATAAATACATTAAAATGCAAACGAAGGCAATGCTGTATACAGTCGGTGCAAAATAATGGACACCGAATTGTCCCAAACGAATGAGATGTTAAGGGTTTAGGGTCGCTTAATAAATATAGCGTCCAGCGGTCCACTGTATCGTCAATCACTCTGCACTCAGCAAGATTAAATTTGAATGTAGTTATAAAAGAGCTACGGTCGGATTTTATGTGAAATAGAAAGTGATCGCCGGTGCTTTACGGACACAAAAGACGAATAACGTAAGTAATATGTTATTTAATATGTAGGAAATGTGTTTTGACATCTTAATCTATAAAAGTATTAAATGTTTTAAATAACATAATAACTTTTTTAATAACATAGACATTTTAAAATGTTGTATGCTAAGAAGTTCATTATAGAAATATTATGTTGATAATAATAAATTTTATAAGATTATAGTAAAATCAACATAATATATTACAGTAAACCAGGCAAACGTGCCCCATAATTCGAAGAATTGAAATAAAAGACGTTTTTTGTTTAGAATGTGTTTATTAAAGTAATCAGTCTTAACCTCTGACTCAATTGACGTATCAAAAACTAAAAAAACTTCTAAAATATCATAAAAAACAACTGAGATCAAGTGTTTTTTAAAAATGTAGGGTAGGGCACATTACACTGATACATCAGTCTTAAGTGCCCCAGCAAAGACTCTCATTTTGACGTCCTTTTCCTTTCCCTTTCCCTTTATTTTTCTCTTCTTCAAACAATTTACGAGTTGTTAAATGATGTTCTGATGTCAAAACCCTAACATTCTGTTTCCTTTTGCTTATTTTTTGTTGAATGATAGGCAATGGACTAACTATTTGCAAGGTCTTAGTTGGTGTTTCTTCTTGTGGAACCGCAGGAGCAAGTGATGTGGGCGTCTACAGCTTTAACCTTCCCCATTTCCTGGAAAATCATAATTTATTTAGAAACTCTTAAAATAACATCTTAAAAACAATCTCCAGGTAGGGCACATTACCCGAAAAAAATCAGGGCACATTAGCCAAAGTTCAGTGTAATATGCCCCACTAAAACACGACTGTTTTTTTTACGAAAAACGAAACTTAATTGTATCCAAACAAAAGTTGAAAGAGGTTCGTTTTGGAATAAAACTTTTAATAAACTATATTTTACCGAGAAAATACTTTACCTTAACGTAAAAGTAGGTCCAAAACAAATTCACACAGTCGTAAAATCCTTTTATTCACTTTTTCTCACTAAAACTAATTAAAACCTGGCACTGTGTTGTTTACATCGCCGCTATACTTGTTACACTAACCTGTAACGATCAAATTAGCGCCAAATTTAAAACGCATATCTGAGTTTTGCGAGTGGGGCACGTATTCGACTGGGGCACGTTTGCCTGGTTTACCCTATATTAATATATAAAATTTTAATAAAACATACTTGTCTGATTGACACAATTTTCAAGCTAACATAAGCGCATACTAATAAAGAGATTTTGAATATTTAACGCCCAAGGGGTCAATAATCTAGTTTTAGTGTAAAAGAAAACTGTATTTTTGATGTAAATAGCCGGGGTTATAGATCTGCGGGTCCTCAAAACTAAACTAAATTGGGGTATAGTTAAATTGACTATAAAATGCGAACGATTCTGATGAAATATTCAAAGTATCTTAATGGACATCCGGAGGTAAATAGGAAACTCTTTGATACGGAAAGTAAACTTGTTAGTAAAAATAAAAAACTTAGTCTTTATTATTATTTCTACTAAGTAGAAACTAAGTTAAGGATGTGAATAATATGGCACCGACCCGGGATCAAACCCAGCACCACAGGCAGGGTTGCTACCAACTTGCCATAGAACCTGTCTTGTAAATTAAAATGACGTTTATTTCGCTGCATGCAATTTCAGCCTTAATGTAGAGCCAATTTCAAATGTTTTCAAGCACCACGAATAAATATTTTCACTTCTTTTTACCGAGACAAATTAGTTTGAAACTCTTGAAAGAATTAGTCGTGCACTGCGACTATTAATCCTGAACTTTATTTAAATTTACTGCTTGAACCTTATAAGAAACTTTACAAATGTATTCCGATATATTTTTTTTGCTTTTCATTTTCCTGCATATTTTGGATAGCTTGATATTATCAATGTATATTTTTGGGCTATAAAACTAAAAAATAAATAATTCGTTTTGTTAATAATTTTAAGGCGCAACGGATTGAACGTTAATACAAAGAAAAAAAAAACTTCATTTCTTTCTGTATGTCTATCATATGTAGGTACAATTAAATTGCTATATTTCCATCATAAAAATGGTAATACACACATATAAGCAACAAACTAGAATATGGTGCAAACTTTCACGTAATACAATAAAATAAAAATTGTAATTTGAACTAGCGCTAAGTATCCTGAACGGAATATTTTTGATGCAGTACCCTGGGTGCTTACTTCCCAGGAAGAACTTGACACAAGAACTACTACTGCCTGCCTTCACTTCTCGTATTTCGTGGAAAACACCGCAATTTTATACTAGTGTATTGTGCTAAAGCCAAGTGTTCGTCGGTGGTAACGGTTAAATAAAAAGGATGAGAAGTTAGGTAGGTAACACATCACTAAACCATAATGAATTTTCTGTCAGCCGCTAATTTTAGCCATATTTCAATGGGGGACATTAATTTTACGTACATTAGTTTTTGGGCAACAGAAAGGAAATTAATTTGTTTTTCTAACAATGGGTCGTCTAGACAATCGCGTATAATTCAAGTTTCACTTATCCCCTGCAGACACTAATGGCCTAAAGCCGACGCGTATATTAAGCAACAACGCTTATATATCATTTAATTGGAGAATATAGTGAGATAGACCCATTATCTGCATGTTCGTAACGAAATTCTCTGACATATCAAAACATTTTGTAGGAATATTTTAAGAGAACGGACAATAATTGCGACTTTACGTCGTTAAACTGAGATGAAGTTGGTTTTATATTATATTGTATATTATGTGAATGCATCTAGAAAAAGTATGTACAGATGTATAATATTGTTATCCGTTGTCCCTAAATACAAGCTGCTTGAGCTGTATGAATTTCCTTTCACTAGTGCACTCGCTTTGTGGACCCAAGATGTATTGTTGTTTTTTCCGAATAGGCGATAAGCTTAATATGGTGAAAAAGGTTTATTATAAGTTTAATCCTATTTATAAGGTCTTAAGTCTTTCAAACTTCTGTATCGAAATATTTCATATTATAAACAATAACAAAAGCATAAATTTCAAAGATGGCTACGCGAAGCAAAACCAGATCCATTCCATAAACAAATGATTTTTCTCGAAGTCTTTAAACTTGAAAAGACATTAAAACTAACATAAAACTGTTCAAGAGAAAAGCGGTAATGCCTCTGCAACGTTTCTAAAACATCCCAGACGCTGTAGTTTATCTATTAAAAACTCTTTAAAAATGTTTAGTTGTAGCTACATTAAGTTTATTCAGTTGTAGCTAGATCATTTATAGACAAGAATTTTTCACAAAAACAGGACGTAAAACGCTAGTTTAGTAGCATATTTTTTATAAATCAAATAGTTATGGAAAACATCGTGATGGTCTGAAATGAAAATGTTAACAACTGTGCTTTAGTGACCCCAAGAGAGGCCATTGTTTTTTCCAATTTAATATGCTAACATAACGATAACTTGAGTTTTAAATACAACTCTGTATTTGACTCCCCATTCCTAGCGGTTGTAATACGGTTTTAACGTTTATCTAAACCGGTTCGTTGATTTTACTGCCAAAGTTGCTCAACTTACAGAGGGTGACACAAAAATGAGTATTTTTTTGTATTTCACTTATGAGTACAAGTCTGCTTGTTGAGTGTCCACCAAAACTATTGTGAAGTAAGTGTTTGTAAGAAATAGACGGTTTATCTCACTAGACAATTGCCTGATATTGTTTAGTGTTTAAATGTAAGGAATAAACAATTTTTCACAAAATAGTATAAATGTCTTTGTACCCAGCTCAGAAATCAGGGACTTTGCGACATAGCTCATTGTAAAAAGTAAGTTTTTAACTTTACGTAGATCTTAAATATCTTTGAAATTACAGCAGAAGAAAGGAAAAGTATATCAGCCAGGTCAGACAAACTTTTACTAACAAAAGTGACTAACGTTATATAGTACCAGTTTTTTATGGGGTTAAGTTACGGACCGAACAGAAGGCCCATCTAGTCTTGAGTGATAACTTCTACCCATAACAAGCAATACTACTCGGGTCTTCCCCAGTTGAAATACTGCTTGGAGGTAGATATGTGTATAATTGCAGTACTTCCCCGGACGAACTTAGCATAAGTCATACTGTTACTACAATCATTGAGGATGAAACTGCAGTAGATTTGCAAAAGATTGACGGTATTAAAATCCACTCGTCCACCTCCGCTGGAATGACTTGTAACGTCAACTAGTAACTCGACGACAACTCGGGTGTGTGTAGAGATTTTTCAACGAATAAGTCAAAAAGAAAGAACTTTAGTCGATGGCCCTCTAAATTCGCAAGCAATAAACTGTATCCCTACTCCGTCAGAATACACGTATTCATAAAGCAGTTCCATTCTATCGTAAATTCGAATCCCTCTCAAGCCGCAATGACGTCAAAAATTATTGCGGCGAAGATATTCATTAATATTCGCGTTAAAACTATACCATAATGGTACTTTTACGTCTTATTAAAGGGTTGTAAAATTTTATGTGGTGTAAGTTCCTCTTTAATTAAAAACGCTTTTGGAATAATCAAGATATTTTAATATGTTTTACGAGATGTTATTAACGCCGCGTATTTTATGAAATATCTTTATTACTAACTACATTTTTGAAGGGTAATCGCCGTTGCTTTTCGGTTTGTTTGACGTTACTTTATTTTATAAATTCGATATTGCTTTTGGGCATAATGGATATATTTTGACATAATATATGACGTATAACTTTACATAAGCATGTAAAGCGCATTTCCCTGACAACAGCTTTATTTACTTAATTCTCTACTTGAATTTATAATCGCGGCGGTGGACTCGAAGACACTAATCAAGGTTGTGTTTCAAAGTGAAAAGAATTGAGGCATCCCTGTCACCTTGAGAGAAGGCTGATTGTTTATGACTACCACTGTTGATTTCTTTATTACAATATCTGATGAGAATTTGTTTTATGCTTTGGACAGATAAAGTTTACAAATATTCATTTAAACCCTAGTTTTAATATATATAATATTAATATTTAATATATATAATAATTATAAACCATTAAAGAAAAATTTTTCATTGAATAATGATTTTTTTATTTTATTATTTATTGTACTCCAATACACTTAAATAAAACAAATAATTTACTTATTATAACCGTAGATTGGGTTGATTAATTTTAAAAAAGAGGAGGAGAGAGGAGGATGATAGATTCTATTCCAGACAACATTTTTAGAAGGTTACGAAGTACATACGCAAGTTGTGGTGCTCAGTAGATTAAGCGTCCATCTGAACTAACTCTCTAACAGCTAATGGAACTGTCGGGTCACTATAGCCTGAAAGGCAATCAATCTTCATTTCGCTGTTTAAGTGCAAAACTACTTTAAGTCTGTATAATATTCACTAGCATGCCAGCTCCAGCGATTGGATATGTCGAATGAGTCTCTTAATTATGATCATTCACCTTGATGCTTCAAAGCAAGATCAATACATGGGGATATAAGTCTTCCCATCCTCTCAGCAGGAGTGGACAAGTCACACTTTTTATGCGATTAAGTTACAGAAAGACAAGGAGGCCCGGCCCACCTGATGTTAAACGGTAACTTCTGCCCGTAACATAAGCAAAACATCTAGGGTCCTACCCTACTTAGGCATGGGTAATCAAGTTGCATTGTATTGCACCCGTAACTCTGAGACATGAAGGTGGAATGCCTCAACTGCGATTTCACCTTTCAAACTTGGTAATTCTCCATATGCCATATGCCTGGCTGACCTGATGGTAAGTTAGGTTACCTTTGCCTATAGACACCCCGCAATATTTTTCTTCACCATTTTAGGAAAGTGGTAAAACACATAATATACAGTTTTCAAGGGAATTCTCAATGGTGCACGTCTGGAATTGTACCAGACCCTGCGGATTTAACTCTGCAACTGACTACCACCCTCTCATTGAGTATTGCCAACTCGGTGTTCAAACTACGAGTTCGTTCTGTATTATCTACCTGTTCCAACTAACTCATCGACATTCTTGGAACTGTACATTTCATTATTCATTGCATGCACCCCGATGTTGGTATTATGTTGATATTACTACAACTTGTTCGATTTGTCCTGATTTGCATAACATTGGCGGTAAGATGCGGTATCTGTATAATTTTCTTGTTTCTTTATTGAACATAACGCGATAAGAGACATTTGAACTCACGATTTTGCGATTGAATCGCATTGAATTGATTTAAAAATCTGAGCTGCTATGCTACTAAATATGTTATATAATTCCATTGACACTGTTCATATAGTCTCATAAGTTTATTATGTAGTAAATAAGTGGTAAAGGCATATAATTTGTTAATTTGAATTACCAGTGACTTTGATGTTGAAAACATAAGTTGTAAACTATTGGTTTTAAACTATTGGTTGTAAGCTATTGGTTGTAAACTATTGGTTGTAAGCTATTGGTTGTAAACTATTGGTTGTAAACTATTGGTTGTAAACTATTGGTTGTAAACTATTGGTTGTTAACTATTGGTTGTAAACTATTGATTGTAAAATATTGGTTGTAAACTATTGGTTGTAAACTATTGGTTGTAAACTATTGATTGTAAAATATTGGTTGTAAACTATTGGTTGTAAACTATTGGTTGTTAACTATTGGTTGTAAACTATTGATTGTAAAATATTGGTTGTAAACTATTGGTTGTAAACTATTGGTTGTAAACTAATGATTTTAAAATATTGGTTGTAAACTATTGGTTGTTAACTATTGGTTGTAAGATATTGGTTGTAAACTGTTGGTTGTAAACTATTGGTTGTAAACTATTGGTTGCAAAATAAACAAAATCAAGTGATACTAAATGGACGGCATCTAAATCACGTTTGGTTTTCTTGACAAAGCAAGTTTTCAGAAAACATATCGTTACAATATGTTTTCAACATCAAAGTCATTGGTACCACCAGATAGAAAGTGATCACCGTCACCCTTGGATACTGGCAATACGGAGAAGATAAGACACAATAGTTGATTAAAATTTACTTTAATACCTAATAATAAAAACCTCATATAAATAACCCTACTATCAAACAAAATCCTATTAAAATCCTGGCAACATCATGTCGATTAGTGCAAATAGAAACAGTTACATCGTCGGCGCCTCTAATGCGTCTGCGAGTATTCCCTTATTATCTATTTACAACCCGCATTTTATTATTGGGGTTAAGACGACTACGGGGCATTAAAATTGTAGAGTTGGTAGCTTCCGGCTTTCTACAATTTGTTTGATTTTTACATCCGCGAGTTTAAATATTTCTCAAATATATCGTGACAATATGTCTAATTGTAAAAAACTGTGTTTATTAAAATCAAACACAGTTCTAGCCTATTGTTTATAATTTTAATTAATAATAATTTTTGGAAAGCAATAGGTTTATTTGCTGTAATCAGTGTTTGGAAGATAAAACGGCCCCGAAGGAGAGTCGATCACTATAATATACCAATAAACAATATGGCAGAAATAAAGACAAATTGAAAGAAAAAATATAATGAAAGAATTTTGTTCCAATCGTTCTTCTTTATAAAGGATGTCTTTGTTAAGTGTCGGACAACACAGGCCAATTACAGTAGCAACCTCCACCTAAGCATCTCGCTTTTCTCGCGAATAAATTCCAAATTAAATTACAGGCACATGATATGTTCCATCTTGTTTCGAACGCTTTTTGCCGTTACTTAAACCAGACCTGGATCTTCATACCTAAAAATTACAACATTACGAAAAATCAATATGTCTTGAATTCAATTAGCCTTCCGACTATTCAGAAAAAGTCGTAGAATCAATCTTCTAGATTTGTGACCACTCTTACAGGGCATAAAAGCTGTTGTACAGGGTGGGCGGGTCTGAGAGATCGGACGGTCGTTAAGGGATGGGTTTACGACCATCAAACGATACTTTGTGAGATGGCATCCGGTACTTCTTCGTTACTCGTAATTTAGGGCGTTCCTCAGACTTGTAGGTGGAAATATTCACATGCTAACAAACGTTATTTGAAAAAATACTCAGATGGAAAAGTGACGAGATCAATTGTAACAAAGTTGTCGCAGATGTGGTTATTGCTGTGTGTGTATTTTATATTGTTTTATATGTGAAAAAGTTAAGGAACCCCCACCTGATATTAAGCGATAACTTTTTCCCAGAACAAAAGAACGAAGTAAGTTCTCCCCTTAATTGGTATGGGAAGACCCAAGTCACACTGTATTGCTTCCATGACGCTGAGACTAAAATAAAACTCTTAATTTAGTTACTTTTATAACATAAACAAGAGTGATATAATACAAAAGAAATAATCCTGACGGCAAAAATAAAAATGTAAATATTAATTAAAGACCAGCTCAACTTATTTCGTTGAAATTTTAAAATTACTTCATAACAGATGTTCTTAAATCTGTTTTGTACGTGCTCAAGACGTTTGCCACCGCGCTGTGTTAATGAACAACTCTTTACGTCTCATTTTGTACATCGCTTAGACACGCTCCGAAACTCCATTCTTCACGGAACGCAAAGAAAATTAATTTCGGGAACTGGGACCCTCCAGATTCTATTTACATGTTAGTATAAAATGTATGGGTGCATTGTCTTAGGTGTAATGCAATGAAATTTGAGACCTTCCATATCTAAGTCCTTAAATTAACGCCTTTACGTCAGAGTAATCCTCTGATGACATGTGATGTTAACTGACGTAAGGTCTACCAAGCGTCATGCTTGCATCACACTATCACTTTCCTCTTAAAGTCTCCAAGATTATAGTTTTCACAAGCAATCATTGTCTAGCTGTCCACATTACGAAAGTACAAGCTAAATGTTTCGAATGTATGTGAGAGGTAATCCAAACTTTGTATAACTTAGAGGGTAAATTAATAATGTTAACAAATTTATTTATTTTATTTCATAATAAACGACCATGGAATTTCAGTGCTGCCTTGCAAATGTAGCATTTTACACGTAATAAAATAACACGTTAAGTACATGTTATTTTGGTGTATACATTTGTCCAGTAACCATTTACATAATGTAAATGTCTGTGACATTTTATACGTTGCTCTTCTCAATTCTCCATTTCAATCTTCTTTTCCAGATTTAAGTTTGTTCATATATATCATACTTATTTAGCGAATCCTAAATAAAGTAGGTACACGTATTATTGTTCTTTAATTAGAAATAACTTTTTATGTAAAGTGCTACAAAGTCATATTTGAATGTCGCTGTTTACTAATGGTTAATCTTGTAAGCCTTCCAACAAAGACGCAATACGACATTATCTAATAATGTGGATAAAATAGTGTCTGTGAGATTACAATGCTAGACTCGTGTGTGTAATCGAGTTAGCGGTCCGCTCGGCGACGATCATTACTGCAAACGGCACCACGTAGGTGGATGATATAAATTGCTGGAAGGTAGAAAACCCAACGAATCTTGTGATACTATTTTATAGTTGTTTTACAGAAATTACGTTTATATTTTATACTAGTGGATCGGACCGGGACTTCGTGAAAGTGAATTTAATTTAATTTTATAAATTCACAAAGCAGATTACAATCAGAATGCGATACATAAGATAGGAAATAATACAATTATTGATCTAGATTCTTAATCAATTCAATTCAATGTGAAAATAACGAAGCTAACAAAGCTATTGGATATTGTTTTACCCCCTTTGGTGTGGAATTTCTTTAACTCCCGAATTAGTAAGTGTCCCCATCCTGAAAGGAACCCTCATTCAAGATTTTCAGATATTTCTCGGTGAGACAGTGTTTGAAGTCGGATCTATTCTGTTTTGTAATACAAATATTTCTAGGGATATCCACAGGTTTTCCTGGCAATATAAGGCCATAAAAATCTTCTTCTAAAACATTATAAGATCGCTAAGAGAAAAGTGTAGATCACTGTCTTTTAGGCTCTTTACAGACGAGACTATGAAATTTTTTGATACCTAACGGATTTGCTAACTAGGCGACGCATTACAAATTTACGGATAATTGTACAAAGCCACGCATTGCCGCTACAAAATTTGTGTTGCGTTAAACTTGAATATAGGAGATTTGCGTGGTTTAAGAAGGCGATTAGTAAATCTTTGTATAATAAAGCTGTTTATAAAAGTATCAGTCGTTAAAAATATGCATATATTTATATACTTATATTTTTAATATTTATATTTTATGCGATTGCGTATGTTTTCGCTTGGTAAAATCAATGATTGACTCTATTTTAAGCAGCTACTTTCTTTCTCGATGCTAGTTTACTTTAAAATTTGTATAATTCAGTGCGTGCTAATCAATATATAATATTATACAATATATAATCAACACCAGACTTGTGCATTAGACAATTTTTGTTGTGTCTTATATATTGAGGCCACAGGAGTCGTAGTTGCCAAAGCTAAAAGGAACTTCAATATATCAAATTCCCTTTAATAAAGACTATATTTTTGTAAAACGGACATATAGATTAAGCTAGTAGGAAGTGACTGAAATATACTGAAAAAAATTTACTAAGAAAACTGTATAATTTCTTGGAACACATCTAGTACAGTTACATGCATGTTATTTCCCACATGATGCGTCAGCAGTTTTTCAGAATGTGAGATAATTCTGATCGCCTACAGACTCCCCAAGTGGGACTAACCAAGATGTCTTTTTGAAATTCAATTATAATTTTGTCTCGTAAAGTTATGTTTTTTCTTAGTAAAGTCACCTTAATATTTCATTCGAGAATGTGAACTTGTTAAGTTGATATTTTTTTTAAAAACTAGTCAAACCATTTATTCTCTAAGAGGTAACAAAGAAACTCATATGCTAACATTTTTCCGAAAAACACTACCAGTCTATACACACTACAATCAACGAAGTGATAAATTAACAAACTGTCAAATAGCATTCCCATTATAATAGCGTTTCCCGGTACAGACGGAAGCAAATAAATCTGCACAATAATATCGGATGTCAGGAGGATGAATGTGACGTCAATCCGCGTCTACTGTCTCCTGTAGTGCCATCTAGCGGTCGTTACGGATGCGAGACACACTGCACTAGGATTCGGAAAACGTTAAAATTCTTGCGGTGGATTTTAGAAACTGAATTCGGAAGTTAGCTGCTAAAGGCCAATACATCATTATATAAATAATATATATACAATATGTCACTGTGTCACTTTCCACACATTTTTTTAAGAGACTACCTCAGAACCAACTTCAGACTTGCCGAAATCCATAGCCATCATACACAGAATAGAACAACGAGACTTACTCGATGGTAATTAGAGTCTATATTTTTTCTTAAATTACACTTATGGAATACTTAATGAAAGCTGGCATTAATTTATTCATTAATTAAACCAGCCTTTGATCTACCCACACCATATTTGCCGATTGTTGTAAAAGTATTCACAACAATAACCTTGATTTTATTATAAAGGCAACTAAAAACACACCTTTATTTTCGATTCATAAAAACAATACTAAAATAATTGCTTAGAAATAATTGCTGCAATAATTGCTAATACATACTTGACAAACATGAATCACAAAGGAATTTCACAAACTGTATCATCAAAATGTTTCTTAAAAGTGGCATTTCAATAAATCTTGAATTTTTGTTGAACTTAAATTCTGTGTGTCAGATTCCACACATCTTAGTGTCGGATGGGGGAAAGACAAAAACTTAATGACAAGTGGACAATGACGCAGATTGGAGACGCTTGTCGTCTAACTGTCAAAAAGCTTTTCATGGGGACAGAAGGGGGAATGTAGCCCTCGTATTTTGATACAACTTGTACAAACATAGATAGATACATGAATGATTTCAAATAACTACAACTTCAAAGTATTTCTATTTATATTCGACGCTCATTTTCACTTGCATAAATTTAACGAAACTTCCTATCACTTTTCAGTATTTTCATATCTATTAAAAAAACGACTAATTTAAGAATTTCAATTTCTTATGAGTTTATCATTAAATTGTATTTCAACTCATTTAACATCAAAAAAGAATTCAATTTTCCTCTGAAAATTTTAGACTTTTTAATTTCTAATAGTAATAATCGAATAACCTTTGAGAAGAGCGTCAATTTCAAAGATTATTTTGAGAGAATTTTTTTGGAGCTTAGTGAAAGCTGATTAATTTACTGTTTGCTCCACTGCAGTCCCTCGAGTCCCTAAAGAAAATCAAATCGGACAATCAAGTGGAAAAATCCGTGTCCGTTGTTCAAACAATCATCTCGAGTTACGTGTACCGCAGTGATGTAGGGCTCTCTTCACTTATTCCACCACTTGGACCCCAGATCCCGGACCCCCGTACACCGGACCTCCCTCCTGGGACCAAGCTATTTGTTTTAAAGCTTTATTACTAAGTAATGTGTACACAGGTCAACCCTCTAAAAATTTAAGGCTCTGACCAATAACGCTAATGCATCTCATCCTTTGAATGTTTTTAAATAAGAATTCTATTTATCTTTGCGATTCCCCAGTGAAAGTGAAATGGACTTTTGAAATAAAATCGACGAGAGATAAAACTATCTAGAAATAATATAGGTTTTGCTTATTCTAGACTTTTTCATTGAGTACTTACTTTCTTGTAGAAACATCGGATTTGAAAATTCAAAAACCAATCTGAATTCTTATTACACTTTATGCAAATCAATCATAATAAAATTGTAGAGATAATATACTCATGTATTTTGTTATTCGTCTATATTATCCACTTAAATTATTACAATATTTATTCCAACAGTCAGAACTAAATCATTGCCAAAATTCAGGAACAAAATGATAGTAAGAAAATCATTGTTATTACACCAACGCACAGTAGATAAATGATTTCATTGGATCGATAACCTTTATACATACCAATCTACCATCCAGAACTTTATTGAAGACAATCAAATTTTGCTAACATGTCAATTTCATTTAACCGCCCTCTTCCCACTATAAATTAGGGACAGTCGTAAAACCGCGGACCCATTGTACCAGTAATTTATTCACCATCCCAAATACAAAAAGTTGTTCTTCACGAGGGGTCCATCCGGCCCCGGGAAAAAGGTGTCAATTTTTGAAAGATTGCGCCGTGTCATGAATATTATATGAACGAATCGAGTTAAGGGTATTTTGCGATAATGTTCGACGTTTGGTCCTGTCAGCCTATGTCATTTCACATGGATTTGCCCGATTTGCCCTTTGTTAAAGTGACACGTAGTGTGTCAACGTGACGACATGGCGAGGGAATTTGCGTTATAAAGCCAGGCCATGTTTACGTAATCATGCACGGTCCTGAATAAGTGTTCCTTTTTTTGCAAAAACTTCGTATATTTTCTATGATCTCATATTTTATAGAACTATAACAATTATAATGTTTGGTTAACAAAATATTACACGGAAGAAATTTACAATATAATAATATATATAATAGGCAGTATAGGCGCATAGTATTCTGGAATAAAAAAATGTCATTAGTATTAGTAAATGCCGCACCAAAAATGTACTATAATTTATATAATAAACATAAGGTATATATATTTTAAAAAAACATTTGACAACTCTAAGTCACAAATAAACAATCTTATTTTAACATTTTATTATGATTCTTAAATGTAAAATTGCATTAGACCATCAAAAAATGCTATACCATAATTTAAGTTTTATAGTGATACCGGATGGACATCTTTATCGACACTTTTACAATAAAAACTTAGCGAGCGCAATAAATAACCAATTTTACGCGGACGCACTCGATGGGGCAATAGTTTTAGAGCGGAAATCGTAAAATAAGTTTTTTCTGCGTTGTCGCCGCCCGTTGTCTGTTTTATATTATACTAGCTATTGCCCGCGACTTCGTCCGCGTGGAATTCGGTTTTATCATGCACCCCTATTTTACCCGTCGAAAAAGTAGCCTAAGTTATTCCTTGTTACATCAGCTATCTGCCAGTGAAAGTCCCGTCAAAATCGGTCCAGCCGTTCCGGAGATTAGCCGGAACAAACAGACAGACAGACAGACAAAAATTGAAAAAAATGTTATTTTGGTATATGTACCGTGTATACATCCATATGCACTTAGTAAAAAAAGTTATTTTAATATTACAAACAGACACTCCAATTTTATTTATCTGTATCTGTATAGATTATCAAAATAAGTGTGTATTTTTAAAATTTAGTGTGGTTATTTTCATTTATTATTATACTTTCTGTCCAAGAACTATCCCATACTCTTCAAATTGTGCACGGAAGTGAATCGAATAATTATTTGGGGACCTTTGCAAATCAGTGGGATACTCGATAAACTAATGTATTGGGTGCAATGAAACCTTGTTATGATATTGGTTTGATTAATTATATAAAAATTCTCTTACTATTTACGCTATAAGGATAATGATGTAAAATAAATATAACCAGGTCTGAAATTATTGATACAAACCATTCCGTGCTGAACTTTTCAACAAAGTGTTTTCAGCCGTTCCTTTCTCATACTAGAATATTTACTTTTCATCCACTTCACGTTGATTTTTGTCGCCCCGCGTCTGCACAAATAATTTTCGTGTCAAACACAATGTTGTTGCTACAATGACGTCTGAGTGAAATGTCAAACTGTGTTGCACGTTCGAACACGCCATTCCAGGCAATACTTTGTGGAAAATATTGGAAATTGAGAAGTAATGCGACGTACTATTCGTTGAGTTATTGAAACATGATATTCCGTTATTTACAGCCAGCAAGAAACCTTCAAACAACCATGTTTGTTGAAATACTAGGAAGATATTCATATCATATTTGTTTTTTATAAGTTTAGAACCCAAGTTTAGTATTATGACGGCCACGGTTTTGAAGTGTTTTAACAATAAGAAACTCGAAAGTCAGATTAATATACTCGTATACATATAAAACGCGAAAGTGTGTTTGTGTGCTGTCACACCTAAACCGCTGAATCGATTTTGATGAATTTTGATATAGACAGATGGAAGCCTGGAAAAGGTTTAATGCTAAAAAATAATAATAATAATATCAATTTTTTTCATTAGTGATTTGTGTATCTATCAACAACTAGAATTAGTTGACAAAATCAATAACGTTATCAAATGTTATTGACTTGATTTGGCCGATTTTATTTAGTATTAAAAAGTACTACCTAAGTACTACTTTAGGCCAAAGCTGGGAAGCATTATAAACCCAAGTCATTGAAAAATCATTTAGACTGTTTCAATGAAAACTATGAAAATTAGGAATTGTAAATCTGAAGTACTAATATTTGTTTATTGGTAATATGTATTATACATAGTAAAGGAAACTGACTTTTGAAATTAAACTGAATAAGCCAGTAGAATTCCTCCTCGATTAATATGAACGTATTTTTCAAAAAGTTTGACCAACATTGTATTCTAAAATAAATTTTCTTTAATCTCGTTAAAGCAACAGGAAGTTGAAACCCATACGACACCCACTCAAAATTCATTAAAATTTGTTCTTAGGCAAATGTAATAATTTATTTAGGCCGAAATCCTCAGAAGTAATATCTATTGAAGCGTATTTAATGTAACAAGAATTAGGGATGTGATGCACATTATAATTACAGGAGCGTATCGATAAACTGATAATACTTTTCAAATTATCGACACATAAAACAAGAAAAGTATTTAAAATTTATTTATTTATCGCGTTATAATGTTTTTGAAGAAAAATGAATGAAGGAAATGAAAATATTGGCCAAAGAGCATCTAATTAATTCTACGTTGTTGAATTTGTTCCATAGAAATTATTAAATTTAAAGTGTTTGAATGTAATTTTAAACTAACAGATTTTTACTCAATTATATGAGATTTATACTTATACTATCTATCAAACTTTATTTAAATTTTTGTGTGACATAATATCGTGTTTACTTTTCTAGTGTAGAAGTGAATTCAACGCGGGTGAAGCCGCGGGCACAGCTAGTCCATAATATAAAACTCCACTACGATAAAAAATAGGAGCTAGTGCGACATAAAAATGTGCAATTAAAATAAATAAAAATTATGTAAAACTGGTATAAGCCAGACAATGTTTTACTAAAGTATTTACTTCAAATTTCAGTACCGGAAAGAGGTATCGTTGAAAAGGTAATAAATATATATATTTTACATAGTCAAAGTGTACAAACGATCTGGAAGTTAAATAGGAAACTATGGACATTTACAAAGTTTCCTATTTAACTTCCAGATATAGAATCTATGAAAGACTCATTGGTATTTTATAAATTCTGACAACGTAAAGGCAACAATCGTAGTATTGGTATCAGAAGTGTTTAGTTTCTGAGGTCTATCTGTGCAAAGATTGGAACTGTCAAAATGCACACCCAGGCAAAGCCGTTAGAAGGTATTATATATTAATGTGCCTGTATATTGAAAATGAAATGGCTTAAGATTTCATCGATATGAATAATATTGACTTGGTCACAACACTAGAGCTAGACGAGGAACGTATTAACGCTAAATAATTCAGCATATCTTTCTTCGCATTATGTCATTTACGGTGTTACCTTTTAGACGAGTATTTACACAAAAGAAGAGAGAATCAAAAATGATAATTACATGCAAATCCGAGGATCGTTTGAGAAACACTCAGCGTGGTTGTGGGCTGTATTTGGAGGAAGCGTACATTTTTCAAAGAAATGGGGGCTGGTGAAGCACCCTTGAATAAGTAAAGGCTACTTAATTCTTTGTATCTATCAGTTGAGTTTTTTATTCAGGATTTTCAGCTATCAGTTGAAATGTAAGGACTATTGTTCAATTTGGTGGGTACTCTTCAGATAGTGAAGGGTTGGCTTCGAGTTTATTTCGTAGGAAAAGAATGTTTATTATCAAGTAGGTAATGTATAAAATACTCAAATATTTTTTCTTTTCTATGCACTGTATTTCATGCGATATCTTAAATACATATTGATTTAAAACATTTCAGCTAATCTTCTCATAACGACTTACGCCACTACACTCGAGCCAGTGTTTCATCATTCACCTGCACTTATAAGTATAAAAATGTGGTCTCCATTCGTACATGCCAGTTTCGTCACTGTTCGAGCGGTATTAGCGTGGTAACGCTACAACCACATACCTATTAGTAGGTATTAGTAGAATAGTTATACCACGGAAATTCAGCGTTTTATACTTGAAAGCACTCTTCAAGTATTCCCTCCACAGAAAGGACAGTCAAATCGAATCCAAATGCGTTTTATTCATGAGGAAACTTTCGAAAAAAAACTAAAAATATACCAGTTGACATCACGTATTCCATCGACGCGGTCTTCGTTAGGATGTCCGCTACCTGCGCTGCATATGTTACTGCAACTGGCAAAACTAAATTCGTTTTTGTTTATTTGTTACGGGTTGACGTACGAACACGATAAATCGAATTTCCTTTTGATTCAAAGAAAAACAAGAATGACAATAGTGAAAGATTATCCAGGTGTACTTGGAAGTTTTGTTTGGGAGTCGGATTGAATTTTGGAGATTGTTTTCGATGTTCGGCAAGTCAAGGAGGGTTATTTGTTCTTAAAGTTTCGAAGGCGAAACAAATGAATGGGTTCAGGTTCTATGATATGCTTTATCATCAACATCATGACAAAGTGTCACATAAGAAAGGCTTGATTTTATAAGCTCACTCGATCTATATGCGATGGCATTATTAAGATAAGTTATTTCGTAATGCAACCAACTAGTTCACAGGAGCATCTGTTAAACCTGAGGCCTTTTATGTACTTGCATAATTTGATTTTAAAATTTTAATGTAAAAAAATATGATTGAGCCTTGTTAATTTTCAATTATAATTATGCGAAGGCTTCGTCTGCGAGTTCAGAATAAGTCATATTAACAGATATAGTCTCGTCATTATTGCAACATTAGTTTAGAGACAGAAAAATTGATATAATTTGCCTTGCTTCATTTTTGGGTTCAAAATAATTTGTTGATCTTCGGAGCCAGGTAAATTTGTTAAGTTTTATTAAAAAGTTTAAGGATAACATCTTATTAATGATATACCTACTTAGTTATTCAGGAATCGATAGAAATAGGAATGACAGTGATATGTCACTTTTTTTTTTGTAAAACGATTACATCCGATGGCAACCTACGAAAAAAAATTTGTACCGTAGATACTTTTTGCATCAAGCTTCAATAAAAAAAAACAAAAAAAAATGTAGCCACAACAGAACTACGACAAATTGATTTCTGTGACGTACTAATTAGGTTATTTAACATACTGTGATAATTAATGATATGTTATTAAATTAAAAGCCGTGCATATATGGGCCATATTTTCACTGCAAACCTAGAAGGCCGTGTTTTAAAAATGTTAGTCCTTAATCAACGCAAGGAAAGTATAAACTTATACAGATATGCCCTAAACATATTACTATAGTGATGTGTTAAGCTGATATTTAATTAATCGCAATCCTAATACGATCAATAGAGAATGAACTCACGCAAGAGAGACCTTTGAATGGCACTAAATCTCGACTTCAAATTTTTAATCATCTATTTACGTAGAAATAACTAGGAAAGTTTGAATGCATTCGTACAGAATTCAATAGAAATACCTAAGGATATTTTAATAACTCGTCTAGACCAAATATTTGTGGAGCGATTTCTGCATCGTCAATTCAAGTTTTCCACTTAGAACCGACATTGATCGGTTATGCCACGTCTACACAACGCGTGCGGTTACTAAGCGTCTCTTTCAAGCAGGTTAGTTAACAACATATTGTTGTTAGATTTGAAAAGTGGTCCCAATGTTAAAGGCATTCTTCTATCAGCTTTTATAGCAAATAAGCCAATTTTTTTTAGTAACACGCGACATTTTATGTTCGACAAATAAAGTTCGATAACATAAATAAATAAATATAACGGTGGACATTTCACACAGCGCCATCCAGCCTCAAGTAAGCTAAGCATAGCTTGTGTCATGGCAACCAGACAAACTACAACTGATATAATATTACTTATATACTTTTTGTAAATACATACATATAATACATATTTTATATGACTTTATACACCCAGAAACAGAACAAATATCTATATTCTTCATACAAATATTTGTCCAGGGTGGGAATCGAACCCATGACCTACAGCATAGAAGGCAGGGTTACTACCAACTGAGCTGTGAGGCCAGCCGCATGGAATATGCATGCGCAAAATATACAAACAATGGAGCGTACCACTAAAAAAGGGAAATTATCCAGTTCGTTCATATTAAGTGGAGCTTTAACGGAGTTTTGTAAGGAATATTAACATCTTGATACATCTTTGTCTTACCCCACAGGCACTGAACTGCCAGGAATTACAATCACACGGGCACATAGTGCTGGTAAATGTGCCTTTCGTAGTCTAGTTAGACACCTATGAACTCTTATTAGATTTTTTATAATAAAGTACGAAGGATAGGTAATAAGGTAGGTTACGTAGGCAAATATATGACAGAAGAAAAATTATTTTATATATTTTTTTTCAGTCATCGCAAATGTCAGAACTTGCGTTTTATCCGCGTTTAATGTGGAAAAGCCACCTGAAACCGACATTGATCGGTGAAGACTTTTATTGGTGGTTTGTTTGTCTTGAGCGAATACCTCTTGTTTAGACGCAATCACATTGAAGCCAATAAAATGCTAAATAAAAACTATAATGAGCCAACTTCATCTTGCAAATATTTACTTGTCTGGAAGAAGCGAATTAATGAGTTGGCGTTCTGAAAACGCTGAACTTTCACCGAGTTGGTTTTGCTGAAACGTATAATTTTCCGTTCGGATTGTTATTACTTTGTTGATGGATAGCCTTCTTTTATATAGCAATAGTTATATTACACAGTATACAACTTTAATAGAAAAATATAATCTTTATTCCTTATAATAATAATAATAATAATGTTTATTGACACAGGTTTTACATATACACAATTAAAGTTGTCCTTGTATCATTTAGTTGGTTAAAGGCTGTACGTTAAGTAACTAACTTCTTACTTAAATTAATATAATAATTAAATTAAAATATGAATTTAAAACAATTTACAAAAACATCTAGGTAAATCATGTTCACAAAATAAAATGGGACCAATTTGCTATCTAAAGACTGTTTCTAACGATCTTTAGGTGGCTCAACTGATCTAATTCAATACCAGGTGGAATTGTGCCCAAAACACCGGTGGCATTGTCTTCCAGGATGGCAATGCTCAATCTCTGAACTCAAATCTCTCAGTCATGATAATCCATGTAACATCTCTTTCTGGTGTTAAACATAAATAATGAGGCTTATTCAATGACGTAGGTAATTTTTATAGGTCAATGGCCTTGTCGTGACGATTAACATTAACATTAACACGACTTTGTCGTGTTAATGTTAATGTTAATCTTTTCTATATTTGTGTTTTCAAGTTGTGATATTGAAGATTTGAGGAAATTTAACAACAGCACATTGAAATACTTATTTTCTCTCACACTGAAGTGTAAGAGGCGTCCGTCAGTCTAAAACTTGGAGCCTGTGGTTGACCCCATTTACATTTTCTTAAGTGGCGTTTGGTGCATTAATATACTGTAAAAAAAGCATGAATCCATCAAATGTATGGTTATATTATTAATTTATTTACTATGTAGTTCACATCACCCAAAATTCAGTAAAAAACACATTAAGGTATGGAACAGGGAATTCCCGGGAATTAGCGTTGATTTAGGAATCGGGAATTCGTAGACCAATTACCGTTAATAGAACGTCTAGAATCGAACGACTAAATATATTTTACATCACTGCGACGTAAATATAATAATAGTAGTTATAAGTATTATTCCAATTAGTTTCGCTTGGTTCAGTATGGCCACATATTGTTGAAGAACACATATATATATATCATTTATAATCCTTAAGTAAAGCCGGGATAGCCTATTAAGAAAATGAAATAAACATCTCCAAGGGACAAACCCTCTATGCAAACTTTCTTAACAATGTATCCAATATTGACTTAAGCCCGTTGTCTTGTTGCCATCAATCTCGCAAATGGGCCATCGTTACGAAGTTAAGGCCCAATCTTCAGAGGTCACTTCCTCTCATAGTTAATTATTATAATTGGCACGGGCCACCGTGAGAGACCCACTTCGTGTGCCACTTTATCTTATTTAGTTGCTTATAAATTGGTATGGGTCCTTGAAATGATAAATATTGTGTAATAGTTTGATAAACCATGATCAACCAAGCCCTATGAGAAAATAATATCATTTAGTACTTTTGAATATTTTGAATGACTGAATGAGCAGATGGTCTGCATTGTGTTTAGGGTCATCTTCTACTAGGGTAGAAGATGACCCTAAACACAATGCATACTTTTGCTACTGTGGGTTAGGACCCACAGTAGCAAAAGTATGAGGAAAACTAATACGAATTTGAATTTTTCAGACTACCCTCTACTACTTAAGTACGGGCTGACTGATGTTGTATCGTTTAGCGCCCGAAACTTAGAAAGTGAATGGGGAATGTTTTATGTGACTGTGAGTTCACGAACAACCATACCTTTCAGACCAGAAAGTGTATATGTAGACTTGGCGGTAGAATAGGAGGTACTTTCCAAACAAAAGAGGGCCATGTTTTTCTGTTCGAACACCTTTACTGTGAAGCATAAGTAGGTACTAAGAGCAGTAGAACTCTCGCCAAGTTCGTCCGGGGAAGTACTGCCACCATGCCCTTTTCTGCCGTCAAGCAGTAACGCATTCGCGTTACTGTGTTCCGGTTTGAAAGGTGTGGTTGCCGGTGAAATTACAGGCACATGAGACATTCCACCTTCACGTCTCACATTTACGGGCGCATACGATGCGACTTGGGTCTTGTCATACCTAGTATGGGAGGACCCAAGTCGAATCGGCTGTTATGGGCCGAGGTTACCACTTAAGACCAGGTGGGCCGTCGGCTCGTTCCGTAAATGTATTACATAAAAAAAAAAAAAAAAAAAAAAAAGGTACCAACCTAATACATTTTATTTCTGCTTACGGTATACCACGTCAAGATTACAACATAAAACAGAAGTTTAATGATTTTTCGATTTGCCACTCATACCCACAATAGCGTTCAATTGACGCATAAATTAATTACCTGTTCCAAATAGCAAAAGACCCTTCATTTATCCCGCGTAACTTAATTACTTACACTGACAGACAAGTACTATGGTGCTGCAACCAACCAAATAATTTTGACCTCCAGTAATACACAATGTATGCGTATTTTGTTACAAATAACAAAACATAGTGATCTCAAGTGAGCTCTCACTATAATGGTCGGTTCACTGCGTATTGCTATTATACTGTATCCGAGAATGTAGATTAGCTATTGCCTCTTATAATGCGAGTGAGAGGAAACTGTAAAGTCAATTACTGTGGAATAGTTTGAGCACACGATAGGAGAGCTCTCGATGCCGTAGAAACTAATAAATTTACGAAATTGCCAATATGCGGAGCGTTTGAAGGAAAATCAAATTTTCTTCGAGACTTACGTGAACGGTCGTTTAGAAACATTATTTTGTTAACGTTGTTGGAACAGAGGTTGGAATACGCCGTTGTGTTGTTATGAACATGAACTCGAAGTGTACCTTTTCATAAGTACTGCACTCCACCCGAGTGAGATACTAAAGTGGAAAATCTCATGTATCTGTATTTTAATTTTACCGGCTCCCAAGCCTATTCATCTTCTTCATACTTCTGACCAGAACGGGGACAATACGACTTATTTCATCCTCATTAAAGTGTGTATGGTAAGCGCAATTTATCGCGTCTGTCAAATGTGCTCCTAGTATTAACGCTTGACATTCCTAATATAACCGTGGTACACTTGTCAAAAACTAAACATTCTCAAAATTTCTTACACGTACAATTCACAGATAATTTTCACAAGTCTCGTTGTCATTGTCAAAAAATATTATATAATTCCAAAAAAATATAAAAATATGGTAAAAATTGATGGAGAATTGAATGTCTCTTGAACCCAATGATATTATTATCAAAGCAATAAAGGATTTTTTTCACGAAAATTAGAAAACATGATTGAGTTCTTTTTATGAAAATTACGTTCAAAAGCAAGCTTGATTAAGAATTTGCCTATTCTAATTCTGCAAATTAATATAACCTTTAGTTTCTTATTTCAGAACAAATATGCTGATTCAAATGTAGCTGAACTTTTTAATTTCGTTCTATAATTTCGAATTTTACAATTAAAAACATAAAGTTTGAATAAAATAGGTATTTCTACGTGTATGTTGTTATTTTGCAGGTAAACTTTTAATGTATGCCCGTTTCACCGGTGAATGGAGTTGGGTAGGTGGTAGAGATGTAATAAGTACTTCTAATTTCGATTTTTGTTTTTTCATTTTGATATTTTAACACGGCGTATATAATGACTAGCTGTTGCCCGCGACTTCGTCCGCGTGGAATTCTGTTTTATCACGCACCCCTATTTTACCCCTCGGAAAAGTAGCCTAAGTTACTCCTTGTTACATCAGCTATTTGCCAGTGAAAGTATAGATTTCATAACAATCGGCTTGTGGCGTGGTGCAGCCCTCGAACGCGGACATACGTGGGCCGCGCCTTGCCTTAAGCCGGTTGCGAGCGCCCCGTGCGCGTGCGATATATGCGGGCGCTTGAAGCCTATATGAATTAATCAGTTCTTTTTTATGATTTTAATTAAATTTCAATGATGTACTGATTATTATTATTTGTATTTCTCTTCTTTTAACAGACTTAAAAAAAGAGGAGGTTCATCGGAATCTTTTTTTTTTACAATTTTTTATGTTAATTCCCCGATTTGGAAATTTATATTTTGTAAAAACATACCTCCACTGTATAGAGACATATATATATATAGATATGTTGCCTCGCGGACTTTTTTGTAGACATTGATAAGACCTACAAACCTGTAGTACATTCGTTGGTTCTATCATCAATAGTTTTCGCAGCGCACGCTAAAAACTATTGTGGGTTTTCTACCTTGGGTACAATATTATAATTTTCTTACGGATCCCTAATTTTTTGAAAATAAATTGTAGCCTATGTTACTCCTCGATAATGTAGCTTTCTATTGGTGAAAGAATTTTTGAAATCGGTTCAGTAGTTTCTGTGTTTACTTCGGACATACATACAACATACACCTTACCAACATTATCTCTTTATAATATTAGTATAGATGACTATTTAAGAGAGCTGTAATTGATTCATAGAAAAGAAAACAAGAGACAAAATTGACTAGGTACTGCTAATCTATCCTTTATTGGAGAGCGACAAAAATTTCGAGAATAAATAATATAGTGAAATAAACACTGTAAGACCACAGTTTTTGGACAATCTGTAATAAATAATTCGCTCCTGAAATAAATTGCTTAAATCTGTAATGAGACGTTATGAATAAGGAAGATCTACAATCACTAGCCTGAAAGACAATCACGGTATAAACAACGAAGATATAGACAAAGTTCTGCAGATTTATATTCAATGTTATGCAGTCCTTTATACAGGTGACCCGTATTTACAAAACCGTGACGATTAATTCTTAGTGATAACCGATGTCGCACAAAAAGCTGTCGAAATAAAATGGCACTAGGACGGCCAAATGTGGGCTAATACTAACCTTCAGGTTTCATATGGACAATTGTTTTATTTATATCTGTACCATCAGAAGATCAAATATTCTACCTGATATTAGACCGCACCATACCATGGGTAATTTCTACCCATTATAACACTGAGGGAAAACATAATTAATTAAAACTTATTTTTGCTGGCGTGGTCAACGCTCGAAACTTTATCGATGTCTGCAAATATTACGCCTCTCTAGTAGGGGGCGGAGTGAAACTTGCGCCGCGCCGTCTCGATTCCAGAAGCTGAAGAACTAATTTAACTGCTCGTCCGACAAATTGAGAACCAAATTAAAATATAAAAAAATATATTAATACCATGAATCAAAAACAGTTAACTCTCGATATTAACGCTGTCACTTTTTAAGTATCATGTCGAAAGTTACCCAATTCAGTTTGATGGATAAAACTTTAGGACATGGCGGTTTCCATATGATGTTTTCCTTCAACGTTTATAGGTCTTCTTGCCCTCAATTTATTATGAAAACGTTCCTCCAAGTTTCTGTGTTCCGTGATATAGCATTGGCAGTAAGTTAAAAGATTAACTTAACTCTTACATGTTATTTCAACTCTTATATTCGACGCGTACATCAAGTCTAAGCCTAAAAGTCCGCTATCTGCTATCCGTGGTATATATTTTGCCAAAATAATAAGGACTTCTCTCCAAGCGCAACTCCGCTCAAATATTCAGCGCAAACTATTATATGCATTAGTTTAATGTATCTACTGAAGCGTATCAAAATTTGGGTCTGTATAATGAGAGTCAGTAATATCAAAGGAGACTGAGCAAAAGTGGTACAATCTCTATTATGCTACGAGCGGACTATATATAACGGTATGATATTATAAAGGTACCAAACAGCAAAATAATTGAAAAAAAAGACACTCATTATTCAGTGTTTTTTTTTCAATTATTTTGTTCTTAACATGTTGTTTGAACATTTACCAAAATTCATTTCACTTAATATTCATACCATAAACATTTATAGAAACTTAGAAAAAAAATACTTCCGTTTTTTAATAACTGGTCTAACTTTTATACTGGGCCGCAACTTTTTAGTTCTATTTCTATCTATTTTTTATAAAAATAATATAAATATTAAAATGTCATTCATAAACACCCAGTCTCCTCTTCAAGGCAATTCCGCTAAATGTTATCTGCAGCCCGCGCCGTGTCAAGGTGGTGCGCTAATTAGACGGCCGACTTCGCGCAATGCATGTTAACGACTGACATTTGCATTCGCATCATTTAAGGAAGGGAGTGTAAGAGCGAGCAAACGAACGGAACGATTCGGGATCTAATTTGATGGCCAAAGTCTATTAGGTATTATTATTATTATATTTATGATTATATTTATATTATACATTATTAATTTACGGTAAAACCAACGGTATAACAGCTTTATCACGGAAAATCATGTGGCACTTCAGTACTAGATAAAAAAAAACCATAACCATTGTATTATGAAGAATGTTTATCATCATATTCATTCATACTAATGACATGTCTGATGTCTTATTACCAGAGCCATTAGTGATAATTTCAGAAAAATCAATGTTCAGTCGAGTTTGATTGTTTAACGGAAAATCTCTTAAAATGGAATTATCGCTTAAATCAATTAATTTGAGGACGCCAAATTTAGAAATTTAAAGAGTTCCATAGTAATAAATGCAAAGGTAATGTTTGATTTGTATTTAGGCGTATAACTTTTACACGGTTTAAAAGAAAATAGCATAATTTCTGTTCAACTGTGCCAAACAAAGAGATAAGACTTCAGTTACAGCTTCATAATAAATAACAGAGATAACATAATAGAGGAAAGTTGATAAGGTAAAAAAGGCACTTCAAATTCAGGCAGTAAGTTCTCACATTCCCCTTATATTCATGCAAATATACACTTGGTATATAACATAACTCGTTGGAAAATAATAACAAAATTAATTAATTTCAATAACTAATCAAATGGCTGGGAAGTGCTGCCAATATAGCTATTTCTACTGCCCAAACTGTAACGCATTAGTCCTACTGTGATCGGGTTTGAAAGGTTTGTTTGCTAATAAAATTACAGGCACATGAGACCGCATTACAACGTGATTTGATCTTCCCATATCTAAGTAGGGGTCTTGCTTCATAGGCAGAGGTTATCGTCTAACATATTGCTTAACTTCTGAACGTTCTGTAACCTACTCACTTAAAAAAAAACTAGACTTGATGTAGTCGCAAGTACCTACACACACATAATGAACTATTCTTCAATTTATATTATTCTATTCTCACAATTTGGTATTTAAGCTTCATGAACCACGTTCCCGATTCCCGCGGCGAAACGCCACTCTAAGGGTGGCAAAAGGCACCGGCAACTGTCAAAATCACCACGTGATCATTACACCCGGGAATGAGTTGGAAAATGAGCGCGCCCGGATAATTGGCGTCCCGGAATGAATTTGTGATTATGTAATGCGATATTTTGATGAGGTGCGGATGACGTGTTTGTTATGAGAGATTCGTATAGATGTGCGAGTTTATTTTATTGATTGGTTTTGTTCCCTGGTCTATCAACGTTTATATATCAGCGTTAGCCGAGTGAATCGTGGGAAAACCTAATGGCGTCGAATAGCTCACCACTTGTTAGGTTAATGTTTCCAGTAGAGTAAAATCCAAATCAAAAGCCCAATGTGAATCTTCTATTTATTTTGAAATCGAGTGATTATCTTTAATCCACTAGGTTTAACAGAACCAGCGACTTTATTTGCGTATAATTATTATATCTAACAATACTAAATGTATGAATGTGCATGAATGTGCTTTCGGTGCAAAATTCTCCGCCCGAAATTCCAAACGCAAATGATTTGCTGTTATATACAAACGTGGATGCTAGCATTAGACATAAATGAACGGAAAAAATCCAGAAAACATTCGAACGCCAATAGACTGTATATAGAGTGGTAGCGTTCGGAGGGCCTGAATCGAAAAGTTAATTCGGAAACCGAATCTGGTAAACAAGTATGGCCAGCAAATATAGTTGACGTTATATATACGCTATATTTTACCATACCATTACATATACCATCCAACAAATAAAAACTGCTCTAATCCGCCTACGCCCCCCCCGCACCCACATACATCACCACGTCAGCTTCGATCATCGATCAGCCGTACCATCACGCTATCGATCGTCATCATTATTATTTGTCATTTGGTGTGGCACTGCCCTATATGCACGCAGCTCTAAACATATAGTTGGAAGAGGAAAAGATAAAAAAGGCTTACATTGGCTCCAAAATATAAGTAACATATTATAATGGACAAACATATTCCCGCGACTATACTGTCTGGAGTGTGTGCGTTACTTTATTATTATTGCCTGTTTATAATATTTTTGTTTGCTTAGACTGGTACTGGCGAAATTGCAGTTTATTCCTGGGGGATATTAAGCCACCCGCGGAGCTCCTCCTTACTTTCTGCCGTGTAACGACTGCCTTCCTGCATCACAGTCCAGTCTACACAGTCAATACATTCACTATCTAGGTCTTATTACTTGGTTGTTATTATTGAAATAGCGTTTTAGTTGTTTTTCTGAAGAACTGTAAACAGATTTCTCGCCAGATATTCGCACAAAGATCACACGATTTACATCCTCCCCTACTAAGATAATGGGGATGATGATGACCCAATTAGGATCGATTGCACCCATCACCCTAAGAAGTTAATACGAAACATTAGATATCAGAAGACTTCTGAAAGATGATATTAAACATTATTAGTCTCTACTAGTTAATAGTCCAACTACATAACAAAACTGTTGTATGTGTCGCTTACTCTCGGTACGTTTGCTTATTCTTATGCGTGGGTAGACTAAATAAAGTCAGTTTGTTTACGTCTGTCAAGGTGTAATTTCATCAGTTCTATGTTTGTTTAGCAATATTAGTTATAACTATAATCTATTTGTTCGATTGCCAAAATAACTGGACAATTTTAATATACATTCCGGCTGAATCAATCCTCCAGATTATAAACTGCGCCTTTCGCAAAGCATTGGATTAAACATTTTGACATGTATACATAATCCATTAAATGGTATCTTCAAGCTACATTAATACTTGTACCACTGCAACCTACAGGCATGCCAAATCCCAGCTTCAAGAACATGATTATAGTCAAAATAAATTCTACGAACTGTTACAGCTGAAAGTATCTTTCAGTTTATGATTCCTGTTTATCGAAACACTCTAGACGTCGCTCTTTATGATTTCACGTTATAAATATGTGTATTAGTTTTAACCTGGATATTGCGAGAACTTGCAAAATATATATTGGTTCCTAATTTCTATGCATAGAATTTATTATTATTAAGTACACGACAAAGACAAGACAAGTTGGCAATCAAACTTGCAAAAACTAGTGTTGGTGGTATTAAAATATCAACCTTTAATTTAATAATGTTATGTTAATAATGTTGTCGATAGCAAATTCAGTTGTTAACGAAAGGACTCTCTTTAATGCGCACTTTAATCCATTCACCACACCAAAGTCAAAGTCAAAAACTTTATTTCCATAGAATTCATAAAGAAATGGCTTGGAAAAGTCAATAATATTCAAAACATAATGTCACGTGTACTTATCGCTAACTTTGACGCCTGTTCAAACCCTATCCGACCCTCCATGGAGAGAACAGTCAAGAAACCCCTAAAGGAGGGCTTCCGTTTTTCACCGGTTTCAGAGACCAGGGACTAACCCTTATTTTTACTGTTTCAATACTAGAGTTAAGTTTATCTTTATTCCACCAAATTATATATACATTTTGCCTAAAATTATCGACCTTTTAAAAGGTTAGCTCAAAGGCCAATACCCCTCAAACTAATGCCTAAATCCCTAAATCAAACATTATTTGAGCATTCAGATTGCCTAACAAATTTTAAAACCCACGTCAATGTAAACAGCATCCCTTTAAACTCGATAATGAAAACAATGCACACTTTTAATTACTTAGAATGCATACGCCATACTCTCGGAGGGTGTACCTACAACCAAACGTATTATAAAAACCTTTTGTGAACTATCCTTTCATAGCCGAATGAAATGCTCTTTTTATGCGTCAAGTACTGGTAGCCAAAATAAACTCTACTAACAGGATTTAAGATCGAAATGTATGTTTTCTATTATATATAATATTATATAATAATAATGTAGGTTTATGATTCTGACAAATTATTAGGTAATTAGTAATTATTATTATGCAACTCAGTTCTTCTCATTCGTAGTGTAGGGGAGGATACAGATACAATAAACAAAAGCAGTATGGCTTTCGTTTTAAGTTAGTTTAATTAGTTTAAATGCTCCAGTGGTACCAAAGAACTCGTGAAATAACAATAACTGTGAGAGAAATTCTCAACGTTCAAATATGTGTTGAGTTAAACGCACATTTTAGTCATATCGTATGCAATTCACTTAAATGGAACTTAAATAATTTTTATACGTAAGCCTATATAAATTATATAATAAAGCACGTTCACAAACTCATAAACAATATTCTTCTTTTGATATGATGTTTTCTGATGAGGGTTCCGAATGAGAAGAGGCTCCACACAATTGTACGTCAAAATACTTTTTGTTTCCGAGTATTTTCTTTTACAGATGCGCGGAACGCCGATTGTGTGCTACAAAGAGATGGAAACTGTGGAAAACATGTGAATGTTTTTGTAAATAGGCCAACCTGAATTTTGAATGGTTTTGTTAGTCATTCAGAGATACGAGAACCACAATATTCATTTTTAAATCATTACATTAAGTGGTTGGTTTTTTACAGAACCGTGGAATAATGACTCGTAGGATTTATGGTTCCACGGTTTTATTTTTAACTCGATAAGTTCTTTATTACAACGGTCTTGACTGACAGACGGGCATACAAATGGACAGACAGGTGCATCGACGGAAAACGGATTTATCTTGTTCTGATTCACTTTTTAGTGAGTTATTAATTGAAGGTATCATTTAGGTAGGTATTTAGGTAGGCTGCTCAGGTAAAGAGATGTGGTGTGACTAAGGTAAACATAAAACGTATTTTATTTTATTTTTTTATTAATTTCACAAAATCCGCAGTTAGTAAAGACTATATTTATATTAATTAAAACATTATGCTTATTTACTAGTTTTAAAATAAAACGGATTTCCTTTATATAATTTTAAATGTTAAGAATTAGTTACTAGTATAAACTAAGTTGGAATTTTCATCGAAGATAAAGGTAACACATTAAAACTACTTACATGGGCATCTTCGCTTGATAGATATTTAAACTTTGCTTAATGGCGCAAAACAACTTACAACTTTGGGTCTACCTTATTGCTTGAGACCCAAATCCATATTTATAGCCCTAATCCTCAAAATAAGCATCTACAAAGTTCTGTCCCTTTCAAACTAACATCATATCCAATCAAAGAGCTTACTATGTTATAGAGAAAATTTACATCGTAAACACTAACTGCAGGGCAATGAAATGGGTGTTTTTACATTACCGATATTGCACCGCCTACAATGTACAGTAATAATGTAAAGCCAAATATTTACTTCACCAATTTCTGATGTTTAATAACTAACTGATGTCACTAGTTCTATGCAATCAATGAGCTTATATTATTTGTTTACTGTAATATTTTAATATTGTGTGCTTATGGTTATACAGCAATACAAATAAAACAAATATTAAAATAATATTATTAGCGAAACATATAAATTTAACGTAATAGACAGAAAATGTTTAATAATCGACAAGAGGTTATTAATTTAAAACTTATTCTCGAGAATTTATATCCATGTCTGAAATTCCAAAGTTCAGTATACCTTCAATTGAATATATCGAATAATATGGACAAATATAGTCAATAATCTCGCTACTAGGAATACTTTCATTTTCACTTTGATGATATGGATTGCACTGGCAGAACGAACAGCTGAGTAGGAATTGGTTCAATTTAGAATGACTAATATCGCTGGTTATGTGTATCGGTATCGTTCTGTTTGAAAATGCCCACTATATACGGGTCTATCAAAATTCCAATAGTTGCGGATTACCTTTGTAAACTAAAGGGAGTAATCATCATCTTGTATTACGCGGGGTAGGATTATACGCAACTATGTAGGTAACAAAGAGGATATGCAGTATGCAGTATCTCATCTCCATGCAAACACTTGATTTGTAAATGATACAGCAATCATAGATTTAGACAAACAGATTTAAGATCACTAGGTTAATAGATATATTCTTTACGACTACTATCTACTACTATCTGTACTACTACTACTGTTCGTGTTACTAGTTTTCGTGAACCGCACTTCACACTGGTAAGTTTCCTGGCTGTTTTTTTTTCAACGCTTCTCTGATATGCAAGCACAAATATTTCAAGAAGAGAGCGTAAGAGGAGGTCATGGTAAAAAATAATAATGGTGGAAATTCAATTTGAAATTAGTTGAGATCCAGCTTAGCACCAATGCATGTATCGCTTGAATAATATACGTGCGCATTACCACGTTCTTAATTCGGTGAAAGAAAATATCGTGAAGAAACTGTGTTTTCCTAAATCAAATATTCAATTTTTGTCCATCACTAAATTAGGCCTGTGACTCCCTCCAGTGAGAACAATTAGAATACGGTACGGTAAACTTCACAGCTGGTAATTGTCCTTCTGATTTGTATTATACTATGTCACCATCTTCCTAATACTAGCCGGACAGCTCCCGGCGCGGCGACCCTCGGTCCTGAGCAAATATTCCATAATGATTCGGTTTTAATTATTATTGGTAGTGGCTAAGTTTTGTTTGATGTATTGATTAGAACCGTGTTTGTGTTCAAGTGTCGTGTCGTGGGTTCTGTCAATATACTATCTGTTTGGACATGACGTGAGTGATCGGAATAGGTAAACATTGCGTTTGCTCATAAGTATATGTATCGTGTAATTTGAATCTTTGGGAGACCCTTTAATAAGTATTAGTTGCACGAGAATGTTTCAAAATAAGCTTACAACATATTTTTTTTCCGTGTTCAAAAGTTTGTACTTCTGATTCTTACTTATTAAATTATATTTAACTATTAATTCTATTCTTACTAATTTATTAATTAGTACATGTGCAACCTAACTATGAGTGACTCAATGAGCCTTCTTCTTAAGGAACAAATGGAATCTGTTGTGGAAATTCCGCCTTTATGAGCTATATATATGAACAAAACCCATATCAAAATCTGAACTAAACTGCATGCTTCAAAAAGGTTAATTCCTGCCATGTTTCAGGCATAAACATGGCAGGAATTAACCTTTTTTGAATAAACTTACCGTATTTCAACGAAAACATACCTCACCGCTCAGCTGTGGTCGATATCAGCCCTAATTTATAATGACTTGTATAAATCATAAACCAAGCCATAACAAATATATGAAACATAAACCCTCTTATCTACACAGCATCATGCCTCGCCAATAAATACCATACGATCGTTACATTGAAAATTTCATATAATGCTGCTTACTTACTAAGAGAACGGGAGAGAACAGACGACGAGGAATGGATCAAGATTTTCTAGTTTTATCTTAATTATATAGGGCCGAGTGGATGAAAGATGCATAAAACTAACTTTTTTACTACAGGGTGTCCTTTACATACTATTTGAAATACAAAAAGCAAACGCAATAAAAACAAAAATTATGAGTAGATGTCCCGTATATTGAGGCCGTCCTAGAATATAGGCTATAATTATGCTCATCCGCGAATCATGATATAAAGTAGAATGAAAGTGTTTGTTCGCTTTAGTTCGTACACTTCCCTTCGTTTCATTTGACGTAGTACAACACATAAACACGTTGGGGTAACATTGTCACTACACTTTACGAGGGCATAAACATAAAAAACTCATCGGAACGCGAGTGAAAATACGAAAATATGAAAACACCTAATATCGCACCTATGCGAATAAAAGTTTTTCCATTTGCCAGTTCGAGTATTTCCCTGTAGAAGGCATAAACATGATTGTTAGCGCACTGTCTGGGTTTCTCTAATGTACTAAATTGAGAGACAGCTGGTGCCCTCTGATGGTTAGGCCACGTCTCCGCTACCAGACGACTTTCGCATTTAGGAGACTACAGTAATCAAGCCGTATTCTTGGTTCTCAGAGGTTAAGGTAGAAACTCTGCCTGCAAACCGAGGGTCTCGGATTCGACCCCCGACCGGGGCAAAATTTGTGCCATGAACCTGAAGTTTGTTTTCGCATCTTATTGTTCGAACCTATAGTATATCTTCATAGATATACTATACACTATATGATGCCACCTGTGGTGCAGCGAGCTCTGGTGAAATGATACGGTCAGAGTATATAAGTAAGCGATGCGAGTGCTCTACTGCTTAGCGGAAAAAATGGGTATGACGCAAGTGCTTCCTCAGTCGAACTTAGCTCATACATTTGGTTCTACTGCTACAATATGGCTCTAAACATACACTTTCTTTGAAATAAATATTTGATAAAAACTATGAAAACATGCCAGTTATTTAACGAAAGCCACAAACGCTTTTCCCACTCCTCTACGAGCTTAATGGCTGAAGTTGTACTCTATTCGAGTCTTCACAGTCTTATGTTGTTGGAAAATGTTGTATTTTACCAACATTTTGCGAAACAAGTTGTATGTCACTGCCGCCGCCATTGTCTAGGGAACAGAAAGTACTACGTACCAATTTATACTGATATTAGAAAGTCAACGATAAGTAATTCGTATTAAACATTAATATTTTAAACCGTCGTCAGCAATAATATTAATAATTGGATTTCAAAATTAATATCAAGTTTGTGACTGGTATTTAGTTATAGAGCAATTAAGAAAATGTTCTGTCTTACACCACTAAATAAATTCTAAGTTTTTTTTTTGTTTAATCAAACCAATGAAAATATATTGATTTCACTGAATTCAAAATGCCTATTTTACAAGTCAAAATGGTGGTGTTAGCACATTAAAAATCAGTGTATTGTTCTCGTAAAGTTACAGGCCTCGTTTATCTGCAAAGATAATCTTTATTTCATCGGGCAGGTGTCCATTGCTGAAGATAGGCCTGTCAGTTCCATAACTAATGGCCTAGACCACCTCAGACTACGTTTTTATGACATGCCGCTACGTTTAAGACGTCATCATCGATGATTCATTGGGTGTCCTTTCGTTTGTGTATCATCAAGTACCTAAGGTAGTCTACTATAGGTAGTAGTAGGTAGTACTAGGTATCTAGTATTTTGCTTATGTACCACCATAACGGGTAAAGTTTTCAATGCAATCAATGTGTGCCTGGCTATATTGCCAGCAATATGAGTGTATAATTCATAATAAGTAAAACAATTCGGCAAAACGATAGTTTAGACTAGTCTTCACGAGCAATACTTCAGCGTGCCTTTTCTAACCACAATTATTACAAGCCTATTTTTTATTTTATATTAGATAAATTTTAGTTGAAGAATGTAATTATTTACTCACGGTGTTAGATATGCACAATAAAGATTTTTATCTATCTATCTATCAAGTATTGTCCGTTTCGTATCTCTCACGCAAAACTGCTTTCAAGATAACGTTTGTTTTTATTAATTGTCAATGTTGTACAAATTGAACTGCTGTTAGAGTGTAAGCTGATTCGTTATAAGACATAAAGTAGCAACTCCCAAAAACAACAGATTCGTCAAAACAAATCGTTGTCGAATGAAAAATGTTCGTCGCGGTCCTAATCTTTATTCCGGCACGGTCAATCCGGCAGCTTCTATTTATCACATCTCGGATCGTTTGTTAGGATATTCGTAAATATTTCAAGCGTTATTGCCGCCATCAACATAATGTTATGGGGTAAAATTTTTGAAAACGGAAACAAGAGATATAAACCTCGGACGAGGAGTTTCGTTTCGCTTTCTATATTAATGTTGTGGGTTGTTTACGATTTGTGCGTTTTGCCAACTAGTTTGTTATTGTTGAGCTTTGCGTGTTTCTTGGGCGCATTGCGACGGATAAATCATTTTGATAAAAGATCTAGCCAGCTGGAGAGAGAAAGAGGCAACGTCTGCTTAAAAACTGCTGTTTAACTTACAGAATAAAAAGTTGTATTTTGTATACACGTTATATATTAGCACTTGTATATTCAATGTAGCCACATTACTTTGTCGTCTATCGAGTGCCTTACAGCCGCAGTTACGGTGTAATTACCTATGTTTATCTAAGCATAGACTAATTCTATGCTTAGATAAACATAGGCAATTACACCGTAACAGTGGCGTTCTGATACAGTAATAGATAAATATTCAGATAAACGAGTTTATCATTGGTCCCTGCTTTGATGAAGTTTTAGATTATATTAATTATTTTAAATGTTATATCTTTATTTCGATGACTTGCTTCTATTTTTAATATTGAACGCAACCTCTTCTCTGATGTTGATAGTACTGTTTTCGATAATCCCAGGAAACAAATCGATAAACAAAATACTATCATATATCGATACATTCGACCTAGTAAGTGATGCACGATGATAAAGGCCTATAGAGAGGGCAGGCATTAGCTGTCAAAATTATATAAATACTCAGTTATCAAAGTCGAAGTGAAAAACTTGATTTCCATATAATTCATAAAGAAATGACTTGGAAACATCAATAAAATTTAAAACATAAGTCATGCGTACTTATCGCTGAGTTTGACTCCTGTTCAAATACTGTCCGAACCTCCGTGGTAAGAACAGACAAGAAACCCCTTAAGAAGGGCTTCCTTTGTTATGTAATCATAATGTTATGTAATAATTATAAAAATAAAATAAAATGTTAACTAAAATACAAGTTCACACATAGTTTAGGTCTCGTCGCCTCAATCTTCAAAACAGATCTGAGCACATATGTTTTGTTACCGATTGTAATTATTATGTTTTGTTACCGATTGTAATATGTATGACTACTAAACGATTTATTTATTTATTTATCCTTCCTGGATTTTAACAAACTTCAAACGAATAGAAAACAGTGCTCCAACCTTCTTGTTTTCAGACGCTCTTTCTTTAGTTCTCTCCTTACTTATTTTCTGTCAGAAAATTGTTTTGTGTTGTTGAAGACAGAACTTAATACCGACGAACTCTTGTAAAACACGTTCGGGATAGTTTCTAGTAAACATTATTACTTTTACAAACACTAGAACACTTTTGATACTCAGTGTTTATAACTCTAAATGTGTAATAAACTATTTATGTCGTAATCCCACAAGTAGATTAGGTTGAGATTTGCTTTAAATATTTACAAATTGTTGATGCCTATCTGAAAAACGTAATATAAAAATTCCTTTTCATAACGTAAGTATATTATTATGTAATATACTTTGTTTAGATTTGCAAACGTGGATAACTTCCTATCTCTAGATTAAAAAGCTATTATTTTAAAAGTATTGTGGTGACGTCCATATCTTCTTATGATATGACAATCCATAATTGTAATGATAAGTAATTAATGACATATATAACATAACTGATGATTCAGGTTTTCATATGAATGAAATCGTCCAAAACTCACATTCAGATAAGTACTATTCACATATTTCTTACAATCGCACCTCTTTGAACGAACTTTTTAGATTTATTACGTTCCACCTCGTTATTTCCACTATTCACCTTCGCAATGAAAAACGTTGTCAGCTTAAAAGCAAAAACAATAGTTCTGTAAAGTGCTCCGGCGAAGTGAAAGATAACTGCGTAGCGAGCGTAGCAAGCGTAGCGAAGTGTACGCGAATTCAAAACAAATTGCTGTAGGTGTAAATGGAGCGTAGGTTGTAAAGGATCCCCTACACTGTATTTATTTCAGGTGATACTTTGGTATAAGGATTTTAAGTAAATGTTTTTTTTTTATATTGGTTGACGTTTCACACAGCGCTATATAGCCCCAAGGTAAGCTAACATAGCTTGTATCATGGCAACCATAAAACTGATATAATACTTACATACTTTTTTTTAATAGATGCATGTTATACATATTAAAACCCAGACACAGAATAAACATCTATGATCGTCACACAAATGTTTGTCCTGGGTGTTAATCGAACCCACGAGCTGAGCTATGAGGTCAGTCAAAATTTGTTTAGTTCATCCCGTTGCTGGAATCGCAATTGCTTTTGCAAATGGTTTATCTACATATTTAGCCATAACCAACAACGTAACCACCGTACCACAAAAAAACTGCCTGACTTGTGAGCAAAATTTGAAAAGTTTATATACAGTCATTCTATATCCTAAATCGCATCATCCTTAAGAGTAATAAAAACTTTCTACTATTAAAACTTTGGCGTATCCAATTGACACATAAATATCTAAAGGAAATAAAGATATTCTACGACTAATTAAAGAACATAGTACCAAATTCTATATTTCTGGTGCCTGAAACGATACTCTGGTCTAAAGGCGAATTATTAGTCAATAAGACCTCAAGATGTGAAAGGACCATTAATACCTCACAAGCAGAAATAGTTCCCACACGATACCTAGGCGAGCAATTTCTTTATACTTGAAAATGGTTATCTCCATAAATACTCTGTCAGTGAAATAACTATTTCCATTCGTTACTATGTTAGATTTTATTGTACGCACTATATTGCAAAAGTTGAAACTAAAATGAAGCATCCTTTATTCAAATTCACGTTTTTATCCTCGAAGAGGTAAGCAGAGTCACAATAGGCCAATTACACTCGTTTGAATAACCCCTAAGCTACTCTTTACATTACTGCTGCTATTATTCATTATACTAGCGCTTTTAAGAATATTATTTAAATAATTGTCTAATAAAGTACAGCCATTAGGAATACTATATCAACAAAACAAATTTAATTTAATTTTCCATAATGTATAAAATAATAATACGTAATTTCCTTCCTAATCTTTCGGTAAAAAAGCAGCTTCCAAAATTTGTAACAACGTTTGAAAACGTATGTACCGAATTACAACCAAAATATTGTGCAATATACCCCCAGTTAAATTATAACGTAAATTTTCCGTAACCAGAAGAATAATGAAAACAATATTACCGCTACATAAAAAGCAATTTTTAATAATTATGTTATCTTACAAAAGCGTGGTCTACTGTCCGTGCTATTACGCGTATCAAGAGGCTTCAAGTAAAGCCGGGGAGCAAATAAAGTTACGCTCAGAACGCCACGTAATGAGACTTCATTGGATTACGCCGTGTAAGCCCCAATAATAATAACCAAAAATGCACGTCCGTATTAAATAACTCACTCAATAATGTACAATTTGGTATCCGAATACCTGACCCCGGAATTTCTGGGTATTTGAAATTACTGTCCCTAAAAGGTCCTTGAATGATCGAAAAACATAAAATTATCTTTGTGCTGGATTATTTCCTCCACCTACAGGTTTGAAATTATAGAATTTGACTTCTAATAATACCATGCAAATTTGTTTATCACCTGTTATATCACTCATGATTATTTCAGTTTATTTTTTACCATGCTAAGTTACCTGGCTCGAAATCATCTAGCGACATTCAGGACTACTTTACACAAAATGTGGGTTGCTAAATAGTTTATCCCCTACTGTGTTTTTACTCCGGTATTAAGACACAAAATATCCTGGAATAAATGCAGGGACCTTTTGGTAAAATTCAGCAATGGGTACAGAATGCTACTACGCTCAGCCACTTGTTTATGTTGGTTCTCATTAAGGTAAATGTTACGAATTCTAAGGTATTTAAAAGATATATTTGTTTTTTTTTGTGGTAAGAGGGTCAGGCTGTATATTTTTCGACGCGTTTCGGAAACTTTGGCTCGGTTTTTTCAATGCAGATAAATATAACCTTTTTTTTACAAAAACAATATAGGTTAAACATGAAAATTATTTATCACATTTGTAATAGTGGATAGTGAAAGTCTTACTGCGAATTGGTCAATATCACTCTATCCTACATGTAATTTTTAATTTTACAGTTGATATTTGTACATATATTATTATAAATCTATATAATGAATTCTCAGCATTAAAGCTCTTTTACCTCTAATATCGGAACCCAATAGTAATAACTCAGCATTGATTATAAAAATAGAAACTCGGCATTTTCCCCTGTCAATTTCATCAAATAATACCCACTTGAGAGTTTCATCTGATGCCGGCCATCCCCTGTTCATTAGCAATGGATTTTCAGGTAGGTGTGAGCCCCGGATTATATCAGAACCGAATCCCTGAACAATGACGTCCACTTACCACTGCCGACGGTGCTCGTTTAGCTAGTCAGTATTTTATCGGAGATACGGCCTTGTAGTTGTGAACACTTCTAGCAAGAGTTGAGACCTCAGAGAAACTCAGATTGTTAGGACGATCATGCTCGCGAAAAAAAGGTAGCCCTCCTTTAGGGGTTTCTCCTGTGTGTGGGTTCCCCATGGAGGGTCGGAAAGGGTTTGAACAGGCGTCAAACTCAGCTATAAGTACGTGTGACCTTATGTTTTGAATGTGTCAAGTGCCGAAAGAAGCCTCTTTGAGGTGCACTTAAAATCCTTTGACCACGACTAGTTAGTATGTAATAGTATTATATAAATAATTAAATATTGGTGGACATTTTACATTTCACCGTCTAGCCCCAAAGTAAGCTAAGCATAGCTTGTATCATGGGAACCAGGCAACTGATATAATTTATATATTAATACTTTTTTTTTGTACATACATACTAATTTCAACACTCAGACACAGCCATCTATGTTCATCACACAAATGTTTGTCCTGGGTGGGAATCGAAAATCGAACCTGCAGCGCAGAAGCCAGGGTTACTACCAACTGAGCTGTGAGGCTGTCAATTAGTATTTGACAGGCGAGTTGAAACAATTTTCCCCTGTTTTACAATCTTATTGTTCGTGTGTCCGCTCCGGTCAGTTACATGTTACAATACATCGGTCAGCCAATAGGACGATCCCTAATTAGGCTGCACCCTTCACGGGTCCAATTATGACGGAAAATTTTGAATAGTTACACTAATAAATTGGAGCATCCCTTTTGATGTTCCGATGTTCCTTTCTGCCGAATCACAATGTAAATTATCTTATATTGGGGATATTATATTTGAGCTTTGGGGATATTTTATTTGTACTCAAAATATTAATTATATTTTCCCTTTGTAGCAGAATTTTCATTGTTATGTTTTGTAGTTTTCTTAGTATTTAATCTTTAGACTATTGTTAAAGCAACGATTTTTTTGACAACTGAGTACGTACTGACGTTCGACCACTTGATTGGTCTGCATCAGGGGATGTGGTGATAAATAAATAATATAATATATAAATATTGGTAGACACTTCACACAGTCACTCGCCATCTAGCCCATAAAAAGCATATTGTACTATGGGATCTAGACAACTGCTAGAATACTTATTAGCTTTTCCTTTATTTGTATTTGTATTAATATTGTCTGTGACACAGAACAAACATCTAGGTTTGTCACATAAATGTTTGTCCTGCGTGGGAATCGAACCCACGACCTACAGCGCAGAAGACAGAGTTACTACCAACTCAATCACTGTCATTTCACCTCGATTGTTTCCAATTATAAACTAGTGTGTCACATTAAGTGTGAGAAGACTGCCCCCCTCATTTCAAAATTAATATCTTGATTGCGTATCATTCAATATGAACTTACCAGAGAGAAGCAGATCCTCCATCACAAATGCAGAGTCACGGCGTCGATTCACCGCAGTATTTCCCAATGGACCGAAGAAGGATCTAATTACGGGTTTGATTCATCTGATAAATATTCGAACAGTATTGAATTTACATAAACCGTCCGCGTTTGTATTTGTTGTGGGGCTCCGTTGTCTAAGTCCCTTATTGTAAATACGCACTCTGTACAACTTTGCAAATATGTAGTATTTCCTCATAAATTCCTCTGCAAAAAAATATTTTTAAGTACCTTTAACCTGGAAGTCTAAAAGCAAAGCTATTACTAATACTAATGATATTACTTAAAGGCAAGCATGCTACATAGACCGCATCCTCACTTGACATCAAATGAAATGAGGTCACATGATAGCGAATTCCAAATAAAAAATTTAATATAAACTATTGTATTTCTTACTAATGTTTTTAGTATTTAATATGTGTTTTAGTATTTACATTGTCTTTCTTTTGGGTAAAATAAATACTCTTTCATTCTTTCTTCTTAATTAGTTTTGTTACCTAAATGAAAGCCTGGGATGGTTGTAACAATAATAATAATTAGATTATATTAGTAATAAGGTAAGGGAATACTCAAGTGGCATTATCTTATGTGCCGTTAATTCATTGACGAATCCTATTTATAGGATAAAATGGAGGAAAATTAAATTTGCTGTCTTGCAGACGATTCAGTTGGTTTTAAATGAACATAAAGAGCAAAATAAATTACTTTATCTGAGTTAAGATGGATCAAAGTAAAGGAAATATCGTATCATCAAACATAAGCAAAATGAGTTTAACCAAACAACGAAAACAAGTTTTCCAAACAAATTGTCAATCGTGATAGAAAATGTTTTCATTGAGTCAAACGAGGCTGAAAGGAATCGAACAGGAATATGCAGACGACATCAAAGACTACAAAGATACTCAATTACTATTTTGAATTGATAGTTGGAAACCCTTATTAGGTAGACCACGAAATAAGGCAATTTTGTGGACAAAAGCCCCCTCGGTGGACGGACGCCTGTCGGCGATTTGAAAGTTTCTGGATGACGGGTCGACAGGGCACCCTATTTTATTGAATTTCGTGAGTAGAATGACCACACGTTATTGTTCCGCCGGACTTTGATTGGGGTGCACATTGTACAGGTACATCGAATATGACGTTGGGATCTACTAATATTTTGCTTAATTAAGATTTGTTATAGAGCTTATGGTTATTAGTTTTGTTCTGAAATTCCGTAATTTTTAATTTCGTGTACAAAACAGACTACTTAATATACATTCTTAAAAAAAAATAGATGCTGGTGTACATCTATTTTTTTTTAATCTCTTGAGATTTTATAGAATAACTCTAGACTGTCCTAATTTTCAAGTTTCGATTTTTCATTTTTACTTCACTTTACACCTTTTTGCCCAACGGTTGGTAGAACCACAATGTGCCGCTATCACCATGTTGATAACTGTGGGAACGTATACATGAGAAGTATTGAGCTCATCGCCGTTATTGCTTTTCCCTTCAATAATTAAACGAACACTTTCTTCCGGCGTGGTTCCTTGTACTGCATTTTGCCTTGACAATGATTTTGACAAGATATGACATTAATAAAACAAAAACAATAAAATCTTTCTGCTATTTTGTTTGTTTTGATAAATACTTATATGTCGTTTTCGAATCATACAAGCATAGAAACAAAGTTACGAGTTATCTTGTACAAAATTTGTTATATCTGAAAATCAATTTGATTTCGATTTTTTTCAATGTGTAGATAGATAAACACTACTTCAAAGCTCTTAATTTAATGCCTCGACTATACTCTGAAGAATGACTCGTCCAATAATTCGGACACAAATACGACCACCTAAGCCTAATATGTTGTTTAAATACTAGTACTTATACCTATTCGTATAAATTCTGCGATATTATAAGCTTAAGAACAAGGTGTAAATCACGGATATTTACTGTCGTTCCACTACACTAAGATTCATCCCCACTAGTCGCCGTTGGCAACCAACAATTTGTCCAGTTCAAGGGAGCTTTTCAATTATAATTCCATGATGAATTCTATGGGGTGGGCTATCTTTCAAACTGTCAGATGTCTACTACTTATGTTGATATATTTTTTTAATGATTATTACTTAAGTACCTAATATTTTTCTTACAATCTCGCAAACTATAAACTATTTCGAATTTTTCATTCTACATAGATTGGCGGAATATTGTTTCAACCCACACGTTTCTGACCAAAAGTGAAACAATAAAAACAACACACAGTTCATACCCGCTTTCATTTAGTGGCGTATTTATTAGCTGAAATAAATTTTCAAGTGTTTACTAAATATGTCTACGATATATTTCATCGCCAAAAATGCAGACAAAGTCCAGTAACAATAAATAAAGTGTAAGGAAACAATAAATTCGCATCGCCTCGACACACAGGCATCTCAATAAAGAAACTATGCTCGGTATGCTGTCAAAATGCCATATAATAATTAATTGCCTAAGGTGGTATTACACTTGTGAGGGCAGAAAGGTGGCGGTCGGACTGCGGGCGGTCGGAAAGTATATACTAGTAGAAAATGTTTGATACGCTTGTCATTAAGGCTTTTAATCATAAAAAGTATTAATAAACAGTGGAAATGTTTATTTCGTAAAACAGATAATACAACATACCTAGCTTGTATATGAAAAAATTCTAAACCTAATGTATTTCGGAGAATGAGTTAGATATAAATTTATTTAAGGAACTCAAGGGAAATATAATAGAGTAAGTATTTGAAAGCATTTAGAGCATAATTTTGTTGCCTTGGTATCGGCATTTAATTAAGGGAAGAGTAATAAAACACGTTTGGGTATCTAGATACCTAATAAAAAACATTTAACTGATCATATATAGCTTTCCGGTTAACTTTATTCATCCATGTTAAGCAACGTTCATGTTGACGTCACTTACATGGGTGACCATAAGTTTCATAACAGCACCTTGCCTCTTAAGGTAAGTTAATTTGTAGGCAGTTAGCAGTATCGGAATTACATATTAAGTTTGCAAATGGCGGTTCTACTAAAATCTGAACATATGGCGTAGTTGGTAGGTCCATTTTTGATATAAGATACTGAGCTTGCCAATTATAAAACTCTACACTATTTTGGCCCTCTCTTTCTCACCAAGCCAGGCACGGCAACAACAATACACCCTTAGAGTCAAAATGCAGATATTAGGGATGTCACATGCCTCCGAATTTCGGTTATTATACACGCTGGTTTTTGCCACATATTCCTTCATGTAATTCATACACACTTCGAGAATGTCAACTTTCGAACAACTTTGAATTGTCCTGTTCTTTAGACATATATTATTTTCTTCTTGCTTTTGAAAAGTTCAAATGAATCATATAATAATATATCACTTGTGAGCACTCTTCATCAAATTATTAGTAATTTAACACCTACTGTTTAGTAATTAATTGCTCAGATATATATATAATAATGCAGCAACAAACTCTGGACTAACTCGTAACGTGCCGATGAGTTTATAGCAAATTCCACACTTCCGTAAGTTACAGGATTTCCCAATAATCGTTAGTCAAGTTAAATGACCCACGAAATATATTTGTGCAGGTAAATCCCGGTATAAATTGTAGGTACTCTTATGGTCTTAAGAGTTCAATTTATACCGTCCAGTCCATCAATGTAGGGTTCATCCACCTTGGCCATGTCTACAGCAATTCATTTCTGTAATGTCGGCAATCTGTCGCTCAGTTAGAGCAATAACTCAAGACAATACACGACAACGATGTTGTTCTAATGGGGCTATGAAATTTGTCTGGCAATTTAACAAGGGATGGAAAGAAAGCGATCACTCGATATGATCTGAAGAATTACCTGGTTTTTAATAAATCGTCGCATTAAAACGCCGGCCATTTCCGTTCAAAAGATTAAGAGTATTAAGATGATAGCTAAGAAATTTCCAGTTGCTGCATTTACACTATCATTATGCTACTATATGCTGCATATTCACGTCTCACATTTACGGGCGCATACGATGCGACTTGGGTCTTGTCATACCTAGTATGGGAGGACCCAAGTCGCATCGGCTGTTATGGGCCGAGGTTACCACTTTACACCAGGTGGGCCGTCGGCTCGTTCCGTAAATGTATAACATAAAAAAAAAAAAAAAAACATTCAATAGCTGAACTCGGGCAAACCCTTACGAACCAACTTAAGCTAAAATTTGTGAACAATTCATAGACTTTATCTATGGATCTCTATCTATTTTATGGTTCTCAACCAGGCACTACTCATTATCACTATTGAAGGTTGAATGAGATGTTCTGCGTTCCTTAAATTCAGCATGCAAAGAACTACTACTGTCTATTTGTCACGCATTTTTTCTGAATTAAAATTTTCTGCCACCCTTCCAAACCAAAATAAAAAAATAATCATGCAACCTGTCCTAATAATAGTCTCTTGTAAGCGTCTCATAAACAGCATCCGTTCATGTTAAAATTATCTCGAAAATGTTTCGACTTACCCCGAAGAAAATACAGTTCATTTAGTTTTTTCGTCATAAATGTAAACAAACTCACTAAGTAGTTTCTTAGGTACCCCAAAGAGCCTCTTCTTGGTACTTGCTCGAGCTCGACGAACGATGAGTATTCACATTCTACTAATTAAAACAGTCTGTAATGAAGACCTAGGCATTACTGAAAGTACACTTTAACTGTAAATAAAGCTGAAAATTAGTCTCTTTCTTTGTAAAGGTACTTTAATATTTCAGTGATGAGATTTTTTCATATTTAATGAGACTGTTAGTTAGTGCTTTTGTGAATACAGTCTTAATTAAAATATATTAAAAGTAACTTATAAGGATTGTTAATTGACCTTTGGAGAGAATTTTACACCCGGAAAGGTTGTTCAGGTTATTTATAAAGTGATTTTTTGACGAAGTAAAGTTTATGACTTTGAGTTTTAAAACTATATCCCCATATTCAGAAGTTTTCAAAAACGAAATTGCAGCGATTACTTATCCACCCTATAAAATTCAGTCAATTTATGGTTAAACGTGTGGGGAGTTCGAGGAATGTATAACGGTGTTGGACCTAAAACTTTAATAAGGTCCTATGAGTAACGATGGCAATTTTACAATTTTTCCTTTAGTTTGCTTTACGGATAGTACATGGCGGGTACGAGACGTGAATTAATCAGTTATAGTTTGTTAGTGGTTCCTGTTTGGAAATCTTTATTTCGTATTTATTTGAAGTATGGTCGTTTGAAGTTTCGTATATCGGAGAGTGGATTGGGTAAGCTTAAATAGTTTGGCTTAATTTGATTTGCTTTTTCAAAACACTAACTTACACGTTATATTTAATTATACTATTAAACTGTTGTTGTCTGTCTTGTATGTGAGAAATACCAAAATTACTGTACCAATAATTGTGGCGATTTTTTGTTTAAAAACTACAATTATACCTAAAAACTTTCTCCACCTCGAGAGATGTAACAACAATGCTGCTAAGAAAATCGACGGCAAAACTTAGTCGTTAATATTTTCTAGCGGACCTGTTTATATCATTTAAAGTAGACTTAATCCGTTCAATTGATCACCCACCAAAGAATTCAAAGTTCATTAAATCACAAAGCCCGTTCAAATTAAACCGGTATGCACTCAAAATCCTCTAAGTTCCCGGAACGCATTCGATTTCCATCAAATTAAGCACGATCTTTGCACAACTATTTATAAAGATTCCTCCGAGAGGGTGAAGCTATTCAGAATGTGAAATTTGACGTGTGAGACCTCTGTTGGCTCGAATAGGACCTATTGTTAGCTGGAGATCTATCTTATAACCGTGCGATGGATATTATTTACCTACCTATTTGGTAGGTGGAACTTTATAGCGTTGGAAAATATTTGATGAAATAGGATTATGCATTATACGTACCTAAATCAATACAAGAGTTTTTAATAAGACTACTCATACCACTATTACTAATCGTGTCCTAGCTCTCTCAAACCAGTATGGCGAAGGATTTAAGTGCTCTTCAACAAGGCTATTTTCGACCACTCATAATAGATAGGAAGGGTTGGACAGGTGCAATCTCAGCACCCCCACTTCCTACGGAATAATTATATGCTCACTAATATATTCGTGCGTGTAATTATGACATGTATTGCCTTTGAAAATCTAATGAAATAATTTGAGTTTGACTGATATAGCGTTCAAGATAGAGTGAATATTTTTACATTAACACTCTCACACTTCTGGGGTTTCAAGATGGCATAACTACACAGAAGAGCAGTAGAACTCTCGTCAAGTTCGTCCGGGGAAGTACTGCCACCATGCCCATTTCTGCCACCGTGTTCCGGTTTGAAAGGTGTGGTTGCCGGTGAAATTACAGGCACATGAGACATTCCACCTACACGTCTCACAGTTACGGGCGCATACGATGCGACTTGGGTCTTGTCGTACCTAGTAAGGGAGGACCCAAGTCGTATCGGTTGTTATGGGCCGAGGTTACCACTTAACACCAGGTGGGCCGTCGGCACGTTTCGTAACTGCATCACATAAAAAAAAAAAAAAATAAATAAAACATTTACAACGTATTCATATAAAAAAGTCATTACGCAAGTACGCGTATGTGAATGTTGCCGCTTGGCGGCATTAATGGGTATGGTGGCAGTACTGCCACCATACCCATTAGTTATGTATTTTTATATACCATTAATTATGTAGCTACATAATTTTACAAGAGCTTGCGTAAAAAGACTTCCATGCAATAATGACATCTCTATAAACTTAGCAACTCTATAGATATCCTACATCGATATGAAATCGTATTCCATTTCATGTGAATAAAGAACACATAAAGTATTCAGACGATTCACGTGTTTCTGGCCGATATAGCTTGATCCCTGGTTGAACAAAATTTCTCCACACTTACCTCAATTTATGAGCAGATAAAGGATGATCGAGGATCAGGATATCCTGGAAGGTGAAACTGAGACCGTGTAAGTCCGCATTTATAAAGATTTTCAAACACATTCCACAAATGAACACAATTTAAGGGGGAATGCGTTTTTGGATTTTCATTTCGATGAACATTCGGTTCGTTTGATTGAAACATGACGAGGTAATACTTTATTTTTATCTGATTTTGAATAACAGAAAACAAAAAGAAAAGACTACAGATCGACCGATAAAAATAGGATAACCCCTATATATAAGGAATAAGGTTAGGATCATTTTACTAAATACAATATACAGTATATAACAGTTCTCTTCATTTACTGCGCACGACCTTTTTCCGCGACAAAGGGAACGAAATGATTCATAATTTATTCATGATTCACAATTTCACTGTTCATTAATCACTGTTTATCGAAAAAATTAAACAATTTAAGTGAACCGTCTAATTTAGGCTTTATCTTATGGCACTGATACGTAGTGTAATTTGTATTTCCTTCGGAAAGGATTTATTATTATCTCCAAATTAATGACAATTCTTCCATTCCCAAACCAGATTTGAAGCGCATAAATTTTTATTTAATTTAAATCTAGTTATGGGTTCACATACTACTGTTAATCCCAAATGTATTTTAAACGTTTCAAATGATAGCAATTCAAATCTTATTGCTATATAGAGACGGTGGATTTCTCTTGAGCAATACGCCACGACTTAAATAACTTTGAAATAGGTCAAGGAGCTCTTCAATATTGCGATTGCTTTATAATTTGACTGCCATTGTTCAGGACATGGGGGATACCATCATCCAAAGGTCATTTAGTGTTTTTTTTTTTATAGGATTCAGATATTATCAAGAGAGAAAAATATATATATTTTTTGTACCATATAATAGTATAATACATTAAAATAATGTAATTAATGTGTACACTTGGAACTAACCGTAACTCTTATAGACGAGGCTTTGTCCAGCTAGTTCTGTTGATAAAAATTTCGCTCTTCACTTTTGATATAATTAATTTATTTTTTATTATATTTTAAAATGTCGTCAATATATATTGAAAAGTAAAAAAATGTATTTGTGTTGTGACAAGCGATGTAAGTAAAGACCTATTTTGAACTGACAAGCAATGTCAATAAATAATATAAATAAATATTGGTGGACATTTCATACATCCCCATCTAGCCTCAAACTAAGCACAGCTTAAAAGTTATGGGAACCAGATGACTGATAGAATACATATATACTTTTTTTATTTGTAAATACATACATATAAATACATATTAACGCCCAGACACAGAACAAACATCAATGTTCGTCACATAAATGTTTGCCCTGGGTGGGAAAGGAACCCGCGACCTACAGCTCAGAAGGCAGGGTTACTAACCAACTAAGCTGCGAGGCCAGTCGAATAGTTAAGAATAGCTAAAAAGTTTTAGAAATCTTGGTGTGAATATGTGGATAGTGTGGAGTTGCGGGACTAACGAGTAGGTACGTCACAGAAGTAATGGTAGCCCCCATAGCTCAGAGGGGGGTACTCTACCATGCCGTTTGGGACTCTTTGATGCATGACTAATATGGATTAAGCCGGTGTATGTCATCCACTCCATGCTAATGTGGCCTTCTATGGCTTTCTGATTCCCTTTGGGTATTTCCGAATTAAATATTGGCATAATCTATTGAGTTAGATTGTATGGGTCGAGGTATTGAGGATGGTTGGCTTTTATTTCAATAGGATTAAATTGTTTTTACTTATAGTTATAACTGCGATTAAATATATAGAGTATAGACAGATATTCAAAATACGTTGTTATTTTTGGTCAACATTCTATCAAAAAAGTTAAAAAAACGCAATCATTAAACCGGGATCTAAGTTAACATTGGTGTTGTCCTAGCTTGGGATCTTATATGTTGTAGGTTTCGGAAAATATAGCTGTAGAACAATCAGTAACTACGTTCTCAAAGAAATCATGAATAATCTTGAAGATATTGTTTCTCCTAGAACTAAAAATTTGTAAGGTGACATTTGGCGACGCCATGGCATAGTAAGTAGTAACACGAAATTGAATATAAAGTATGACTAAGGGTCCTGTGTGTACGTTTTGTAAATAGCGTTTTACATGCCACGTGTAAAATAGGGGTAACTACAGGGATCTATAGCAGTGGTATGAGTGTTATCCTTGTTTTTTTAGAACTAACTCTAGTACTAAATGGACTTTTACGTTAAATTAAAGCCAATGGGTGTCCCTTGGAAAATGGAAACCGTATCGAGGTGGTAATCATATACATATTAGGCTAATCATATTCAATATCGTTAATCAGCTACAAATTTACTCAAAAATTATAACATGCTTCATTAGTTAGAGCAATCTAGTTACCTTCTATTTGATTTAATACAAGCCCTTTGATCAACTGATCAAATCAAATTAGTAACTGGTATAAAGTAAATGTAGGGAATGATCACTTTGCAATTATTTGATTGGCACATTCGTCTTTATATTTCACGATCACCGTTTGATCAAACACTATTATGTGAATTGCTCAGAACTGCAGCTAATAATCGTATGATTGTAAAACGTTTCAGACTTTCGATTACTTTAAAAGGTAAAATTCATCAATAATATTTGTATCAATTCATAGTCGCAATAGGATTCAGAACTATTTTTTCTTTGTACGCGTAAAACTACGAGTAAATCGTAAACCGTAATGTCTAAGAAATGCTTCAAAGATTTGAAAGATGAGTTTTTGTACGAAATTGATTTCGTCACTAACGTCGGTCGCAAAGTATTCGTCTATCCGTTCACTGGCAGTTCCAAAACGTTTGATTATTGTTTCTACGCAACATATTTTCTCGTTCTCATCACTTCATCCCAGCTGTTTGTAGCTCTGTGCGTCACAAAGTTCAAAGACTGGTTTGAGATCGTCAACATAGCCCCTAACCTGGCAGTTTGTCTTATGATATTAATAAAATACTCTAAAATGAAAACACGTCAAAACGTTTACCAGAACATACTGAATCATTTCAGAGTTGATCTTTGGGATACACTAGCCGACACGATCGAACATCGAACAATATTGGAGAAGTACACGAAAACATCACGTCTCATCGTTCGTTTTCAATATTACTACACAATTGTTTTGATTATTATCGTGATCATGTTCCCCAGGATAGTTAAGTTGTACGAGAGAATCATCTATGGTGAAGTAGAATACTTGTACCCATTCGATGGCTGGTACCCTTTTGACAAAATCAAGTGGTATTACGCGGCTTACGCTTGGGAGAGCATTATGACAACCGTTGTTATTTCCATATACGCTTTTGCCAATATGATACACATATCGTTCACGAGATATATCTGTATGGAGCTTAAAATTTTGGGGAATATGATGGAGTGTCTCGTTACTCCTGAAGAGGTATTAAATATTAGGAGAAGGAAGCTCGTACATCAAACTCATGCCAATATTAAGATGAAACTGAAAACTGTTATACAGAGTCACCAATTTTTGGCAAAGTAATAACTTAAATCAACTAGGAAATATAAAAAAAATGTTTTATTTTACTATAACTTCATTCCTTTTCCAGAATCACTGCAGATTTGGATGACGTTTTGGGAGATGGATTGCTTATCATTTATATATTTGGATCTGTGTTCATTTGCTTCACCATATTCACAGCTACGGTAATAATCTAAGAAGTATATATTTAAGAGATTCCGTATTTTTTTATTTCTTTCAAAACTTAAACAAACCTGATCAATTCAACTTATATTTGTTAATTTGATGAAATTGTTTGATATATACATATAAATATTTTGAGAATAAAGTTCTTTAATCACAAATATCCCGATTTGGTACAATTGGGAGGAAGTGATGAAATCGTTTCAAATGTGAAATAAATGAATTATATTGAATCAAATCTATTTTTACAGGTGGTAGATAATTTATACTTACGCCTTCGTTATGCGTCTTTCTTCGCATCTTTGCTTGTGGAAGTGTTCATACAATGCATCATTGGACAGCTTTTGATAGACCACGTAAGATTAGTAGTAGTTAGATTAAGATTAGACCAGTATATATATAACTATAATGTTGGCGCATGTTCGTCTAGGGAAGTAATGCCATTGCACCCTTAAATAAAATAAAAAAACTAAAAACTTTTATAAATCAACAAATTGGACTGCCTGTTTTTCATGTGTCATGCAAAAGCATCGAGAACATTTTTTTTTAATTACTCATTTACCATGAACTCTATTTAAAATTGATGTAAATTTTATTTCGCTATGATGACAGGGTTCGATGGAAAAATTGTTTGCAATAAACAATTTTTCCATCGAAATTCCACCTTATGAAAACTACATACAAAAATAAAAACTTAATAAATGTTACGCTGGGCTACCTTATTGCTAATACTATCTCTTCCATGCACCCTTTTGATGAATATTTTGATGTTGATGATTAAAAATGATTAAAAAAACAAATGATTAAAAACCATATTATACGACTAATAAAACATATCAGATATACCAATTTTTTTTTCACGGTCAAAAACATGTCATTCGTGGATCAAAAATGTAGTATGTAAATGCTAGTATTCATCATAGTCATAATATTTTGTACTTCTAGAGTTCAAAATTGGAGAAAGCTATATATTTCACTGATTGGCCGTTTGCGGATCAGGGAACAAAAAGAATAGTACATATATTTTTGATTCGAGCGCAAAAACCCCTGACGATTTCTGCCAAAGGTTATGTTATTATGAATTTGGATACTTTTAGTAGCGTAAGTACCAATTACTTTTAGAATGAATGTGCTTCGATAAATTACGATAACTTACATGATTTTTGTTTCTATTTCAGATTTGCAGCTTATCGTATCAATTATTTAATTTACTATGCACGGTATATTCGTAGAAATGAACAGAGTGGATTTATTTAATTGGTTTTATTATTATAATCCACATGAATCTAAACGCGTTTTCTATATTGTTTTCAACGAAAAACTTAATATCGTTCCATTATGTATCTTATTTGTAATTATTACATTGTACAAATATAACTAAGCATAAATTGTGCATGTACCTTGGTATGCTTAAAAATATCATTTTTCTATGCGGCACGGAAAGAAAACGTCGTAAAAAAGTTATGCAGAAGAAAATATTAGGTGCACACGATAGCGAAAACGAGCGTAGCCGAATTGACAATAGTCCTGATATTGGAGTCTCGCTTGTATTGGAGAGCAATTTCATCGCAACGGGACGGACACGACCCGAAACAGGGACGCGATTCTGAAAAAAAAAAACCAACACTTCGCCGTTTATTAATTTTGAACTTGCTTCGTAAAGGCGATTTTTGCTTGTTTTTTTATGTTTTTATGTTAATAGATGTCTGCCAGCCGTTAAAGGGATCTTCTTTTATTGTGTCATATCTTAAGTTTGTTGATAATCTAATAATGGAGTAGGTACAAGATAGAAACCGGAAACTCTTCAAAGGATGAATGTAAACGCTTATATATTTACATTATTGTCTTAGAAATTAAAATGATATTTCCATTAAGGGAACTATCAGCCGTCAACTGACCTTACCATCAACTTTGAAGATTACGTACCTACTACTACTGTCTTTAGAGTTTAGAAAACGGAAGTAAAGTTTAATTCCAAAATGCAGTTCCTAACTTTTATTCAATCTTGTTTGCACAAATGGTCAGATAGCATAATAAATACGCAAATTTGACACCAATATTTTATAACTTTAATAATAAATTAATGAAAAACAGCAAGCAGGTAGATAAACTATAGACATAATATGATATACATGAATCGTAGGAAAAGGATATAATTTTCCATTTGAAAATTTACAGAAAAGCATGATATGTGTATCTTAGATAGATAGATAGATAGATAAAAACATTTAATTCAGCACAAACATAGGAACAACTAGTTAGTCTATGGGATGGACGGGCAAACGATTTAATCCGTAACAAGTTGAAATAAAATAATAATAGTAGGTACCATTTTATTTTCAAATACAATTTTATTGAAAAAAGAAATTGATCATTAATTCAACAAGGTTTTTTAGAAATATATCGTCCCGAGGCAAGTTAAAAGATCCCTTGCAGTCATAAAAACAAGATGTCTACATTCATATTGCTGGTATGGGAAATAGGCGCATTCCTTTATTACCGATGAGACGCGCGTTATGCAAGATTGACGATAGCCAATTCAAAGCAGTACTCTTAAGTGAGAATTGTCTTGTATTATAGAAATGAATTCTTATTAACTAAGATTGGTATTGGGTTCTTAATCTACATTAATTATTATAATAAACAAGACAATAAACTTAAAAAATATATATAAAAAAGATGGTGTTTTGTTCTCGATAATATCGTCGTAGTAGTAGAACAAAGGCGGATCTGCAATACAATAACTTTACAGTAGAGCACTTTAAAGTTATTTGAATGAGAGTTGATGTGATATTTTGGAAACGGCTAGTCCTATCATCGTCAAATTTGGATATGTAAAACTGTAATAAGATTTTCTATAATATTTCGATTACAACATAAAAACGAAATTTGTCAAAAATCAAAACATTCATTGTTCTACTGTTGACTGTATTGTTGATTCACATTGATATTAAAGTATCCATACATATATTTTTACGTATATGATGGTAATTAAATTCGGAAGGAACTAAAACCTTTGATACAAGCCCGGCGTACTTAAGGCATAAGAGATTTATGTATGCTTTTTCAGTAGTCAAATTTAATCTATCTCGCTTACAAGTTTTTTTTTATATTTAAGTTTTATATATTTAATTATAAAATAAGTGTACCACTGTTTTCAAATATAAATTGGTTATAATAAATGATTTGGTTTGATCTTATAGTTTTAGTCCTAAATTAATCTATACAACAATTCCTTTTTGAATATTATTGACGTTTCCAAGCCATTTCTTTATGAATTCTATGGAAATAAAGTTTTTGACTTTGACTTTGACTTTGACAATTAGGTAAGTACCAAAGAGAAATATCAAAAAGAAATATCATGTCATTAAATGTGTTAATCTTCGTCTCTTTTAAGAGCTCACGCCAAGTTCGTCCGGGGAAGTACTGCCACCGTGCCCATTTCTACCACCGAGCAGTAACGCATTTGCGTTCGGTTTGTAAGCTGTGGTTGCCGGTGAAATTACAGGCACAATTAATCCTAAAACCTGTAGGTGGAATGTCTCATCATTCCACCTACAGGTCTCCGAGTTACGGGCGCGTACAATGTGACTTTGGTCTCGTCGTAGGGTCCTCCCCTAGTAGGGGAGGACCCAAGTTGCATCGGTTTTTATGGACAGAGGTTACCACTTAACATCAGTTGGGCCGTCGGCTCGTTCCGTAACTGTACCGGAAAAAACCATGGACAATCATATAAAATACAATGTATTTTATAGTGTAACAAAATGAATATTAATGTTCATTGTAATTGCCACATTAATTTCATTATTTCTTAACTCACGACATTATAACAATAGATAACACAGAGTATATATATATATATAATCACTGAAACTTCTTACCTATTTCGATAAAAAACAACATGGACGTCAGGGCGTGCGTGGTTTTCTTAGTTTTGGTTTCATGTTTCCTGGAAAATATTGCTGGTAAATAATATTGTATAATATTGTAAAGAATTATTGAGATACCTCAGCTACATATATATAACCTTAGTTCCTATTTTTCATTAGATTTTACTCATTATACATATTCTTATTGAAGTAGGCTTACTAACATGCACTAAATATACTACTGCTAGCACAGCATATATATTAGTAAGCTATTATATAGTAGCTTTGATTTAAAAGAAAATATTAATCATTTAAATAACAATTATTACAAACTCAGGTAGTAGATTAATGCTTAAAAATTAAACTTATTAATCTAGTAGTCCTCATATAAAATACCTAATATTGTAATTAAAATACGATACTATCTGGTAATTCAGCGGCAGTAGGAGAGATAAATATATTTATTAATTGCATTGGTCCATAATATGGCTTATTATTGAATTTTTTTATATAATTGCTAAAGTATTTTGTGAAAATAAATAAATTGACCTGAACCAGCTGAATAAACGTAATACGTCTAACCATCCCTCTATTTCAGAATAAAATTAAAACACTAAACGTCTAAATAATAGCAATCACACTTTACTTCCATAATTGTATGCCATCGTCCCATAACTAAACACTGTCTTTAATCCCCCTTTCCCTGCTAAAATTATATGCCTAACTACTGTTCCCTTCTAAATTTCAGAAGCTAGGTGTCACGAAGATAATGAAGGTATGCCTTGATTCGACATACGAAACATAAGCATATAAAAACACTAACTTTTAGCTAACTTTGTGTTTTTATATGCTTGTTTCTTATCGTTATATCAAACTTTGTGAACGGAAGTTAAACGAAGTTACAAAAACAATCGTGACTATAAAAACCATTCGCCTGGACTTGTTGGTAGTTTCATTGGTTTCATTTATGTCGTGGTTGTTAGATTATAATGGTAATGACTAAGTGTAAGTGGAGTTATTCGTAGGAAAACAGTGGTGAGGATGAGCTCACCACTTGCCACATGCTACCGCTACTAAGCCATGCCATTCCAAGATAGTGTAATTATAAGGTGAAGAAGCTCGATAAAGTATCTGCGTACCCTCTTGGGAAAAAAGGCGTCATTCTATGTATATATATTCGGCCTAAAAAGATTATTTTGTATAAGCAACTTCAATATACTTATAAATTTTTAGATGCTGATAACCAAGATTGTGAAAGTAAGTAATAATAAATAATAATAATAATAAATTCTTTATTTCTTAACTTATGAATGAAACATTCTGGGTAAGTAACATTCCTTATATACCTAAGCATATTTTATAACTCTTAATAAAGTAAATAATGTTGTTATATTTACTTATTGGCAAAAAGTCACACAACCAATATGATTTACTGAGTCTAACAGCATACAATGCTCCTTTGTTAATATTATTTTAATATAATAATGTATGGTCTTAAATAGTGTGAAAAAACAATATACTTCGAAACCGATGGCAGAAGATTAATCACACAAATGGACAATTGCGGATTCCCCCTCAGTAGACAAACAATACATTTTTGGTTTATTTCCATACTTTCCTGAGTTTCTAGGTTTTTTGTGCTGGTGTAGGTGTTGTTTTGCTATTTTGAGAACCCTAAGATCAAAACGACCTGAAACCCAACAAAAACTAGTCTGGTGTCTTTTACGGCATAAAAGTAAAAATTTAAGGTATCCTTTTTTTTATTCCCTTTATAGATCGAAAAACTAGTGAGAGGTTTTTTTTTATTATTATTAGTATAGTAGTGTAGTAGTAGTATTTATTTATTAGGTTATTTATATATTTATTTATAAGTAATGAAAATTCAAAATCGTCAGGAACGTCACTAAGAGACTAAACGAACATTTTTTAACACAGACGTCTAATACTCAACTTTGGAATAGTCTCTCATAGGTTCTGATCAACTAAGTGTTCAAATTATTAACAAATAACTTATTCACATTAAAAACTTAAAATCGAAGTACCTCGAAACATTCCGACTTAGCTCGCAGTAATAATGAATAAATCAGTATTTTTAGTGAACAGATGTACACCCGAACGTTATGCTGGAATTCAGTGTTTGTGTTCAAATATGATGATAAGTGTTTCTACCCAGAACGCTTAATTTTCAGAACCATCTGATAAGTCAACTGAGATACAGACAAGTGCAAAAAAGTACTAAATCTGCTTGAATTAATTAATTATATTTATCAACATTATGGTTACCGGTAGACTGCAGAACATAACTTCTATCAAAACTAAGTACTAATTTTGCTGATCATTATTTATTTCTTAAACCCTTATCTTAATCTGATATCTCCTTAATTATATATGAGTAGCTGTTGCCCGCGACTTGGTCCGCGTGGAATTCGGTTTTATCACGCACCCCTATTTTACCTCTCGAAAAAGCAAGCAGTCTAAGTTACTCCTTGTTACATCAGCTATTTGCCAGTGAAAGTCCGGTCAAAATCGGTCCGGCCATTTCAGAGATTAGCCGGAACAAACAAACAGACAAAACTTGTAAAAAAAAATTGTTTTGGTATATGTACCGTGTATACATCTATATGCACTTAGTAAAAAGTGGTTATTTTAATATTACAAACAGACACTCCAATTTTATTTATTTATATAGATAAGCAACTTCAATATACTTATAAATTTTTAGAAGCTGATCCCCAAGATTATGAAGGTAAGTCCTGATCCAACATTCCTTATATACCTACCTAAGCATATTTTATAAGTCTTAATAAAGTAAATAATGTTATATTTACTTAGTGGCAAAAAGTCACACAGCCAAGATGCTTTACTGAGTCTAACAGCATACAATGCTCCTTTGTTAATATATTTTAATATAATAATGTAAGGTCTTGAATAGTGTGAAAAAAACAATATATTTCGAAACCGATGGGAGAAGATTAATCACACAAATGGACAATTGCTGATTCCCCCTCAATAGACAAACAATACATTTTTGGTTTATTTCCATACTTTCCCGAGTTTCCAGGTTTTTTGGTTTTCCAGGTGTAGGTTTTGTTTTGCTATTTTGAGAACCCTAAGATCAAAACGACCTGAAACCCAACAAAAACTAGTCTGGTGTCTTTTACGGCATAAAAGTCATATGTTAAGGTATCCTTTTTATTCCATTTATAGATCGAAAAACTAGTCTGAGGTTTATTTATAAGTAATGAAAATTCAAAATCGTCAGGAACGACACTAAGAGACTAAACGAACATTTTTTAATACAGACGTCTAATACTCAACTTTGGAATAGTCTCTCATAGGTTCTGACCAACTAAGTGTTCAAATTATTAACAAATAACTTATTCACATTAAAAACTTAAAATGGAAGTACCTCGAAACATTCCGACTTAGCCCGCAGTAATAATGTATAAATCAGTATAATATTTTTAGTAAACAGAGGTGCACCAGAACGTTATGCTGGGATCTAGTGTTTGTGTTCAAATGACATAATAAGCATTTCATTTAAATTTTCAGGACCATTTGATACGTCAACTGAGATACCGCAGGTGCAAAAAGGTACTAAATCTGTTTGAATTAATTAATTAAATTTATCAACATTATGATTACCGGTAGACTGCAGAACATAAACTTCTTTCAAAACTAAGTACTAATTTTGCTGATCATTATTCATTTCTGACTGGCCTCACAGCTCAGTTGGTAGTAACTCTGCCTTCTGCGCTGTAGGTCGTGGGTTCGATTCCCATCCGGGACAAACATTTGTGCGCCGAATATTGATATCTGTTCTGTGTCTGGGTGTTAATATGTATTATATGTAGGCATTTTCAAAAAAGAAATATATATATGTGTTCTATTAGTTGTCTGGTTCTCATAGTACAATCTATGCTTAGTTTGGGGCTAGATGGCGCTCCACCAATATTATTATTATACTAGCTGTGCCCGCGACTTCGTTCGCGTGGAATAGTGACTTTTCACTTTTCTTTATAACTGAATCCTTATGGCAGCGGCGCGGCTCTCAGCGCGCTTTATATAGCCACGGACGCTCAGGCGCGAGGCGTGTAGTACGTACTCTGTACGTTAAAAATGTTCGCCGTGATTCTTTAAATTGACATAACTTTTTTATTTATGAACCGATTGACATGAAATAAACACTAAATGTTAAGTGAAGCTTACTACAATATATTAGTGAAAACCGTATCTAAATCGAATAAGCCGTTTCTGATATTAGCGTGCACAAACACACAGACAAACAGATAAACAGACAAACAGACAAAAAAAAAATTAATTACAATTTCGGGTTCGGCATCGATATAATAACAACGCCTGCTACTTTTTTTTTATATATTTCCATTGTACAGACACCACTTTTCTACAATTTTATTATATGTATAGATTTCTTAAAACCTTATCATAATATGATACCTTAATTATATATGATTTATACATATCTTAGTTATTATATAATTGTTATTAGTTCGATTCCTACCCAGCTTCACTAGTCATCACAACCTCCTCAACGATACTCAGCCACTCATATTACATTTTTGTATATGGGGTAACTGTATGAGTATCTAGATGTAGTGATCTAGTGGTGCGGGCATTCAATCCAAAGGTCCCTGTTTCAAATCTGCGAACACCAATCAGTATATACACTCCTCATGGTCGAGAGGTCAGTGTCCCGGCAGCGCGAACATGAGGCTGTTACGCCATTCAAGATTGTTTGTACAATATACTAAGAGCCTCTTGAAGGTAACTTCAGTGCAAGATACCTAACATTTGCGAGCGGCTAAAGAAACTTACCCGTTCACCTTTCTTGAAAGTTCGTAAAGCTAACATAAACACAAATATGTTAATTAAAGTATATATATTCATAATCAGCGTACAGTTGCTGCTTGATGGCAGAAATAGGTATGGTTGCCGATAAAAGTCGACAAATGTTTAATTGCTACAAAATTGGACTGTAAGACACAATGACGAAACCTAGACAGAGCTTTACGCGGAAAAACTGATTTCGTTGGTGTAATAGATAATTATGAGTGCACTGACTAGAGTTCATTTTGCCCTACACCTATTACATTTTGAGGATGATTTATTTATAACTTATATCACGAATGATCTGGTGAAGGTATTTCTATTGAAAAGTCTCATATGTAACTCTTGTCAGGGTTGTATACCCCAATGTGTTTGTTAGTCAGCAAATTAAATCGTCAATATTGTCATTTTCATAAAATAGATGACAAAGTTAATTAATTTACAGATTCGAACAGCGCAGATAGCGGTGCAAAAGGTATAAATAATTTATAATTCCTTAAATACAATAAAAAATATCTTGATTTGACGACCTGATGATAGAAAATGGATTCATTCTCAAGGATATTTTTAGTACCCACTAAGCTCATTCTGTTGTACTTCCTTAGACAAGTTATGGTGATAAGCATGATACAAACTGTGAAGATTACACGAATCGAATGGTTTGTTATGTGATAAAGGTGCGGAACGAGCAGATGACCCACCTGGTGTTAAGTGGTAAACTCTGCCCACAACAGGCAATACGATTTGGGTCCTCACTTACTAACGTACGACAGGACCCAAGTGGAATCGTACGTACCTGTAATTTCACCGGCAACCACAAGTTTCAAACTGGAATACAGTAACGCGAATGCATTACTGCTTGGCGTCAGAAATGGCTACATCGGCAGTGCTTCCCAGGATGAACTTGGTATAAGTTCTACTGCTACTAAAGTTAAAAGCTCTCTGGTTCGTTCGTTTATTCGGCACCTGTTATTTGATACTTTTTGGAAAACAATTAAATGGTATAAAAACCAGTGCTTAGTTTTATAAAATAAATACTTTTCCGAGGTTGTATACTAAAAATAACTTTATGTAGTGTATCGAATCAATGACTAATAGTTTTAATAGTATATAAGCTTAACATTCTACTTTACATTTACAGCTTCTAATAACAATACTAATGCTGTAAAGCAGGACACAGATACCTATGTAAATAACTATCTCACGGAACCAATGAATACACGGACGTGCACCGGACTCATCGTAAGTATATATACATACATACATACATACATACATATATATATATATATATATATATGGTCTTATAGCTCAGCTGGTAGTAACGCTGACCTCTGCGATGAAGGTCGTGGGTTCGATTCCCACCCAGGACAAACATTTATGTGACAAATATAGATGTTTGTACTGTGTCTGGTTGTTAATATGTATTATATGTATGTATCTACAAAAAAAGTATATAAGTATCATATCAGTTGTCTGGTTCCCATGATACAAGCTATGCTTAGCTTACTTTGGGGCTATGGCGCTGTGTGAAATGGCCACCATTATTATGATAAATAAACTTGTTGAATAAGAATAAAACACCTGAATTATCTTCTGCAATATACTCAAACACAACCATTGCCTTGCATTCTAACGAAAGTGTTATTTTCTTTATTTTTCAGAATTGTCTTTTTGTAGGTCTGGGACTAACTTTATAACTACATATATAATGATTGAATAAAGTTGAGCATGAAAAAATGTATTTATTTTTATATTTAAGACCTTTTCCTTTTACATGTGGTAAGAAAGTAACGCTAGTAGAAAAACATAGGCAGTGACGTAAGGCTACCGTTGCATATGCCTTCGTTCCATGCATGTGCATCCCTTGCATATGCTTCCACGCGCCGTGCAACGGACAGCAGACTGCTCGCCGTCCACGCGCCGGCAATCAGAAGAAAGCTGGATATCGAGGCGATAATAATGCTGAGAACAGTGTAACTTACATGATGAGAAGCGAATAATAATAAAGGCGTGTATCTATGTTACATACCTCAGAATACAGAATGAACTAGAACCCGCTTTTCCGCATTCAGGTGTGTTCCAAGCAGCGCGCTGAGACAAAAAACTTTTGGCATAATATTTTTAAATATAAAGAAAAAATTATATAATACATTTAGTTTCATGATGAAATTTTATGTGTAGATATTATATCTCTCTTCTGAGATCTGAGATGTCTTATGAGATTCTTTCGGTGGCTTAGACCATTTTATATGGCTATTTTCAACGGTATAGTATTTATGTATTAATTTTATCCAATGAAATACTTGTTAATTGAAATCACGATTGCCAAACGTTGAGAATTCGAACTTTTAACGATAACTTCGTTTGAAATTCTTCGGATATGCGCTTGCAAATAGAACTTTTTTTTTATGTGCTACAATTACGGAACGAGCCGATGGCCCACCTGGTGTTAAGTGGTAACCTCTACCCATAACAATCGATGTGACTTGGGTCCTCCCCTACTAGGTACAACAAGACCCAAGTTGCATCGTATGCGCCCGTAACTATGAGACGTGTAGGTGGAATTCTCATGTGCCTGTAATTTCACCGGCAACCACACCTTTCAAGCCGGAACACAGGTACGCGAATGCGTTACTGCTTGGCGGCAGAAATAGGCATGGTGGCAGTACTTCTCCGGACCAACTTGGCGTGAGTTCTATTGCTCTTAAAAACATAAACATATTGAGATGGAAAAAAAAGACTATCTCTATTCTTTAAGGTTATAATAATGTTTCTGAAACCATTTGACTTCAGATGCTGACATTGCTTACCTACAAAATCATTTAACAGGTTTAATTAAGTAATGAGCCATACTGCCAGCTTTAAAACGTACGATATATTTTTACAAATCATGTAGCTGAGGCAATTCAGAAGGCACATAAGAACACACCCCCTGGCAACCCCCTGGAACACCACCCCTTTGGGGTGCGGATTCCTAATCCGTGTTAAAATTTTCATTGATTTAGCGTTGAGCAGTCATCATTCATCAGTCACCAGCCATCAGTCGCCAGCCATCAGTCATCAGCCATCAGTCATCAGCCATCAGTCATCAGTCAGTCACTGTCACTGTCATGCATTATGCCGTCTATAGAAGACAAGCGAACCTTTGAAGCTGTCAAACTAAGTAGAAGATAAGCGGAAGGTGATTGGACATTTAACTATAAATGTTTATATGCACGATCTGATGGTTCTTTCTATACTATATATCTATATTAACACATAAATATAAAATTGGCGCAAACAATCATCAGTCACCAGTCAGTCATCAATCAGTCAATCAGTCAAGGATGGAAAGAATCAAGGATTTTTTGATATACCCATATTTGATTCTTAAGAAGAATTCAAACCGCGCTCTGCTTGCAGCGCTCACCACCAAACCTTGAATACTCTACAGTTCTCATTGACCATTTTTTTAATGCACTAGTTACATGTCCCCCAATTTTTTTTTACTATCATGTATATATTGTCGTTTCGAATTAGAAATCACAAGGCACAATGAGCACGCAGGCTGATCGCAGCGCGCACACTACGCAACCCCTAGTATTACTTATAAAAATAAATAGCCTATGTTACTCTGAAATACTGGTAACATTCTATTAACGACAATAATAATTATGGCAAGATTTGATCGACTACTTCCAAAGATTACCTACTCCTACACACATAAAAACCAAAACACAATTATTACTTATTCAAAATATGAATCTAGATTGAAACGTGGCCTTAGTGGCCTTAGCCTTAGTTGTTAATACATTGAAATTTGCCTTCTATTTGCAGCTAAATATCAATAGTTAAGCTTATTTTATACCGCGCTACGAACTGGCAACCTTTGGATTGAATGTCAAACATGGAAACACTATTAAAAATTTTATTGACAAAGAATTGTCTTGGTGTCCTCACCTGACCGAACTAAGTCGCAAAATGTTTGCTTCAGCCTCATCGCTTAGAAGACTTAGAAACTTTTTACCCATCGCCACCAAAGTTGCGCTTGCTCAATCTCTTTTGCTCCCAATACTCGTCTACGCCGATACCTGTTTTCCAGATCTGACTGAAGTGCAACTAAGTAAGCTTGAGCGCCTCCAAAATTTGTGTATTAGATTTATATTTGGCCTTAGAAAGTATGACCATGTCTCAGAATATCGAAATAAGCTCAAGTGGTTGCCTATTCGTCTTCGCAGGAATACTCATATTCTCTCTCTCTTGTACAATATTCTATTTCACCCTTCTACACCTCTCTACCTCAAAGAGCGCTTTGTATTTCTTCATCTTTCCCATTCACTTTCATTACGCTCCACCGAGAATATCCAACTTAAAACTCCAGTGCACTCTTCTACCCTTTATGCGAAATCCTTCACTGTACAAGCTGTCCAACTATGGAATTCTTTACCTGTGGATATCAGACGTGCTAAATCTCTTCCAATTTTTAAAAGCCTCGTGCGAAATCACTTTTTATCATTGTTGTAAAATTGTTATTAGTTAACTTGTGTAGATCACACATTATGTGCTATATTTATATGTATGTAGGTATATTATGTATTATTATATATATGTATTACTTATTTAGTATATATATTTATAGATAGAATAGTATTTATGTATATGTATACCATTATTAGGTATATAATTATAATGCGCCACCGTCTATATCGTACCCACAATTCTGTTCCATACAAAGGTTGCCTGGAAGAGATTGCTCATTGCAATAAGGCCGCCCATTGTTATTCCGCATTTAGTGTACACAATAAATTGTTTTATTTTATAAGTATTCATTTGTGGTTTGGCAATAAAGAGTTGTTGTATTGTATTGTATTGTATTGTAAAAATAAAAATAAATAGCTTACTACATAATCACAAAATTTATTAAAATTAATTTACGATTCAATTCTTCAAAATTTTATTACGTATCATAACCACGAATAAGCAATAAATAAAAATCACGAAGAAATAATAAAAACAACAAATCACGAAGAGAGCTATATATAAATGAAAACAGCACAAACATAAATCAGAAATATCATTCAGTGATATCTGCCATTCTATTTGCAAAAACCCAACAATGAAGATTTCGACAGTCTATGCTATGCTGGTGATCTGCTTCATACAAGCAACTCGTGAGTAGATATTAAAAGCCTCTCCTTTAAAATAATAAGTCTTTTTTGCTTCTGAACCCACGTCGTATTGTGTAGAATGCAATTTACTCATAAAATTATAATTATAAACAGACTGGCCTCACAGCACAGTTGGTAGTAACCCAGCTTTTTGCGCTGTATGTCGTAGCATAGATATACTTTTGACTGACAGACCTACTACATTTCAAATCTTTCTATTATAGAAGATGAAGTAATTTATGCAGTTAGTGATATGGGTAACATACAGTTATATGTTATTGGAAAATAATTTTAAAATTAGATTAAGTGGAGAAACTTATTACATGATACGAATTTCGATACCATGGATTACCATGGATATCATGGAGGTTTAATTTCGCGGCCCTTATATTATTGCTGGCAAGTGTTTTATTTAGGAATGATTAACAGAAAGAAAGCGTTGAGTTGTGTCAAAAATTTATGGCAATTAGCCCACCGCTTGTCAGTTTCAATTCTATTTTCAAGAAAAACCTTTTATTCATTTGTTATTTTATTAATTAATACGTTTTTTGTCCACAGTTGAAATTACGAAAGTCGCAGCAATTGGGTATCAGTGAAAAAAATGAAATTTATTACAATGAATAAATAAATACGCATATACTTGGTTTTTCCTTTTCATTTCTATTGAAGACAGGTCTGTTTTTACCTTTTTATCTAAGCCACTCTAAGAGGGAATCACAGCACAGCAGTATCAGCAGCTCTCGAAATACGAGAATGCGATCTCAGGTAATTGATCTAGCTCGGAGTTTGCAAATTAGCGATTTCATGACCTATATCTATGCCGAATTCCACTCGATAAATTGACAAATATCTAAATATAATTTATTAATCGATAAATTATGAAATACCAAAATTATCTTTAGATATTAGACAATTTATCGAGAGAAAATGCCTGTTAAGAGTCGTAAACAAATCTACTCCACGGATGTATGTTAGATTTTTCTAAAGGCGTGGCGTACTTTTTTTTATTTTTTTTTAATTCGGGTGGTGGCATGAACTGACGGCCCACCTGATGTTAAGTGGTAACCGCTACCCATAGATAACAACAATACGACTCAAGTCCTCTCCACCAAAGTACGGGATGACCTAAGTCGCATTGCGTTGCGTCCATCACCTCGAGACGGGAATGTTATGTTATCACTGCTTGGCGGCGGATTACCAGGTGTGGTGGCAGTACTTCTCCGGGCAAAATTAGCACAAGTTCTACTGTTACTTTGGGTTGCTCCTGTAGGGATTCAAAGAGTCACGGACGCGAGCAACATGGTCCCCTAAAAGTTAAGAAGGTGCAGTTTATTAATTATTTTATCACCTAAACTATACCTCTAGTTACCAATTCGTCACTTTCTCACCTAGCCTCACTAGAATATAGATATGATGGCGAATGATAAGCAGAATGTGCGTTGCTATGCTTGCCCTAGATGAGTCTTGATTAGGAATGATTAACTGGTGAAAACTGATAGGTTAGCTGTTAGATGGAAAGCACTGACGATGTTTAAGAGCAGTAGAACTCGCCAAGTTCGTCCGGGGAAGTACTGCCACCATGCCTATTTCTGCCGCCAAGCAGTAACGCGTTCGCGTTACTGTGTTCCGGTTTGAAAGGTGTGGTTGCCGGTGAAATTACAGGCATATGAAATATTCCACCTACACGTCTCATAGTTACGGGCGCATACGATGCGACTTGGGTATTGTCGTACCTAGTAGGGGAGGACCCAAGTCGCATCGGTTGTTATGGGCCGAGGTTACCACTTAACACCAGGTGGGCCGTCGGCTCGTTCCGTAAATGTATTACATAAAAAAAAAAAAAACGATATTATAATCTATACTGATGTGGCATCTAAGTATTAGGACTTCCAAAAACCGACCTTTTTGCAGCCGAATATCTCTTGCATCCCATGTGCATGCCGCGCATATGAACCGGCATTGATTGGATTGAATGCCAGAGTCCATGTCACTTGGCCACCAGGTTTGGTAAACAAATATGGAATACGATTATATACCAAAGAATTACCATTATAAATACAACGGAAGAGTAAACCACGTAAATCATTCTATTCTTTTCGCAGGCTCTTATTTAACATATTAATCCTAGTCGATAAAGGTACTAGGTATTTATCTTTATGACTTTCATACACAATTTTTTTTTCAACTAGTTCACAAATGACCTATATCCTATTGACGATAGTGTAAGGATACTCAATTTAATAAATACGTCTGCAGCTTTGAGTATTATCAATCTGAGCGAGGATTCTTATAATTATTTTTGACTTATGACTAAGTCATTTGCTTTCACACTATTTCCCCATAAAATTACGCCATATCTAAGCCAGGAATATGCGTAAGTATAGCAAGATGTCGTCACAGTCTCTGTTTATGTACTATTTATTTCAAAAAGGGCGTAAGTAAATTAAGATTGAATATGTTCGATATGATTTTTCCAGGTTAAAACTGTTTATATTTAGTCTGAGTAAGTTTATATGTAGTACGGTTTCTAAAATATTATTTTGAAAATTTACAACTAGTCCAGAACTTTTATAAGATTTAAATAGCATGATATTGCTTTTATTAAATTTAATCTCAATATTATAGTCCTGGAGCGTATCGTTAACAATCTTCAATGTTTTTTGAATTTTTAGATTTAAATCGACATTTTTTTCAAGGTTTAATGAATATGGAACATCGTCTGCAGAAAGTATGAGTAACGTTGCTTCTTTATTAAATATTGGTAACTAGCCGTTGCCCGTGACTTCGTCCGCGTGGAATTCGGTTATATCGCGCACCCCCATTTTACCCCTCGAAAAAGTATCCTAATTTATTCCTTGTTACATCAGCTGTCTGCCAGTGAAAGTCCCGTCAAAATCGGCCCAGCCATTTCAGAGATTAGCCGGAACAAACAGACAGACAAAAATTGTAAAAAATGATTTTTTTTGTTTGAATGTAATTATTATTTGTTATTATTATTATTTTTATTTTTATTTTGTAGGATATTTTTGCATGCCTCTGTGGTGAAAATAAGTTGGAACCATTTTAGTAGTAAGACCTGAAGACCTTTGTTACCCTTATTTTAAGCAAATAAAATGTTTGATTGATTGATTGATTGATTGATTGATGTTTTGGTATATGTACCGTGTATACATCCATATGCACTTAGTAAAAAGCGGTTATTTTAATTTTACAAACAGACACTCCAATTTTATTTATTTGCGTTGATTTGACGGGCCTCAGTTGGTAGTAACCCTGCCATCTTGCACTGTAGGTCGTGGGTTCGAAGTAAAAGGTTGAGGTAAAGATATTTCTGTAACGTTTCATCTATTCCTACTCCGAGTCAACAACTATTACCTACTACTACTAGGCACTAAATAGTAGAGAAACTTAGGTATTTCTATATTGAATAGATTATGGGAAGAAATCCTAACGCAGTGCACTCACCCGGCACTCTGAGAAGCGTTGATAGAACGTCTTGTGTGCCTAAAATTTCTCCGGCACATACAACCCTCTATTCAAGAAAAAAATATAATTGGCAGGTAATCAAAGTCATTCAAGTTATCCGGAATCCAACCAACAACTTCCTAATTTAATATAATTTGGAGTTTATACCACTCAGCCAACAGATTAGGTAACTTAGGTGAAATTATAATAGCAGAAAAGTAATCCACGTTTACAATTAAATTCTCGTAAATTTAATAACATTTTAAACACAATTATGCAATAAAACATGATCACGAAAAAGCTATTCAGGAAATTTTGCGATAAAAATTATATATAAAAGAAAGGAGCGCAATTAATGAGCAGAAATATCATCCAATAATACCGGATATTCTTCGCATAGAAGCCGAAACCTCCAAAAAACAATAATGCAGTTTTTGACAGCCTGTGTAATGGTGGTTGTTTGCCTTATATATGTACAGGCATTCGGTGAGTACCTTTATATACAATACTCTTATAACTCTCTCACGCTCAAACGGCTGAATGGATTTGGATGAATTTTTGTACCAAGATAGCTTATATCCCGGATTAACACATAGGCTACTTTGATCCCGGATTAACACATAGGCTACTTTGATCCCGGAAAAGTGCAGTGTTCCCGTGGGATTACTTATTCACCGTGGGTAACACCGCGGGGCACAGCTAGTTAAAAATAATGGATGAAATTTAGAAAACACCATGTAAATAAAAAAAAAGGGGATAATGAGTTTGCGATTCACGTACAAAAATATAAATTAGATACTACTTTTGACTCATTTGGCTGCTACTTTTGAATTATTTGTGTTACAAATGATAATTTCAAATTTGATTTTTTTGGGCCTGTCATTCTAGATACTTCATCGAATTACTAATCACACTATTTATTATGATAAAGAGGCAAATTTTGTAAGTTTGATTGTTTGTAGGATATCTGGAACTACACACTGATTTTGAAAATTATTTCACCAATATAAAGCTACATTATTCCTGAGTGACAAAGGCTATATTTGACTGTGCTAAATAGTATTTTTAAAGTGTAATAACGATATTTGTCGATTAATTTCGAGAGAACCGTTGATTTATCGGCGTGCGCTAACGAAACGGTTTGATGTGAATATGATGTTCAACAAAAATATTTAATTGAAGCACCTAATATTATAAAGGTGAAAGTTTGATGTATGTGTGTATGTTTGCTACTCTTTCACGCTCAAAACGACTTAACTTTGGTATATATATATATATAACACTAACAATAAAACCTCGTTATAACATAGTAGAACTGTAGAAGATGAAGCATTTTTATGATTGTGTTTACTTTGTTTTTTTTTCCACAGAGCCTCAAGTAGAAGAAGCAAGCATCTATGTTCATTGATAAAAATATGTATATAAAGATGTATATGTATATATCGGCTATAGCAATAACATTGTCGGATGTTCGTTTTTGCGATTTTCATATTGCATAAAAGGCCTTAGAATAAAACTATAAATGCCCCCGAAAATTACTTAATCTCTAAAATCAACCATCTCTGTTTTTCTAAGTGGAAAAAGTATTGTGTCCAGTTCACTTTATTCATATTTGAAACTTTGAACGGCTGTACCCTAAAGTATCGATTTTTCACATACGACTATGTTAATTGCTACAGTCGATATATATAAATATAAATAACAATCGATAAATACAAATGTCAACATTTCCTTTTATCTTTTACTTCTATTGAACAAGAAAAGCTAGAGCAGTAACTTTAACTGAAAATGGAAAGGTTCGCATCCAAGACATCCGAAGAGGCAACCGTAGTGTACCTATCTACCATTATTAAGGCCCCTATTCGAATATTACCTACTCTGGAATAGCGAGAGTGGATAACCATATCTATCAATAGTAAATTATACAGATCGGGAGATATATTATCTCCCAGGTATCTTTGCTGTTTATTGGGCGGAAAATACCACCTTCAACCAAGCTGCACCTGACATCGGCTATCATATTAAAAGTGCAGCGTGGCTTTCAGACAACGCCCAGGTGATGTCACGGAGTTCACATCAAAATAAAAGACATAATTTAAAAGATAGCAATAATAATACAGTGAATTAAATACATAGAAATATACTCTGATATAGTTATTCAAAATCCTTCAATTATATTATGATACTTATACAACTCTCATTCGTACGGGCGACCAAAGCCAAACCCACCATTGGTGGACAAAATTAATTAACAACGGCCTTCTAATTAATTTTTATTTTCCTACACCTTTATTTCAAGCAAATAACATGATATATTTTGAAATTTCAATATCAAAGAAGGCAACCAATAGATGGATCCTTTGGTTTGGTAAATCTCTTTGAAGCGGAGAGTGTATCCAAGTGACAGGCGTCCATAACAATATCTGGAAAACAGGAGGCAAGCCGCACCCCAAATGTAACCTAATTTGGAATACAAAACCCAGGGTAGAAAGCTTTTCCCTGCTTCACACACATTTGCACAATGCATGGAAGTTCGGGGCATCCATGCATTCCCAGCTTTGCAGTTTTTTTTTTCAGCAAGTAATATATTTTGGATCCTTTCGTGTGCTGAGGAAAAGCTGGGAAGACCAAAGACATGTCGCGTTGCACCCTTCCCTCAGAGACTTAATAATAATAATAAATAATATTGGTGGACAATTCACACAGCGTCATCTAGCCCCAAACTAAGCAAAGCTTGTACTATGGGAACCAGACAACTGATATAATATGTGTATAATTTTTGTAAATACGTATCTACATATAATACGTATTAACACCCAGACAAAGAAACAACGTCTATATTCGTCACACAAATGTTTGTCCAGGGTGGGAATCGAACCTACAACCTACAGCGCAGAAGGCAGAGTTTCTACCAACTGAGCTGTAAAGACTGTCTAAACTTAAAGATGAAACTTGTATTATGCCTGTAAAGTCACCGGCATCAACATTCTTTATGGTTACCCACTTGGTGTTAAGTGGTAACTTCTGCTATAGCAGAATTACGATTTGGGTTCTGCCCTATTTAGGTAGAGACCCAAGTTTCACCAGTAACTTTGGATTTTGGAATGTCTGACGTGCCTGCAATTTCACCGGCAATCATACCTTTCAAACTGGAATACAGTGACGTGATGCATAACTGCTTGGCGGCAGAAATGGGTATGGTGGCGTAATTTCCCCGGACGAACTTGGTATAAATTCTACTGAATAACCTTTTAACCGAAATACAGTCGCAAACTTCAGATACTGATTGGAAATTGAATAGAAGCATATAGTTGCATCTACTACGACTAGGCTACACTAGATTAGAAAATACAACCCTTTCGTGAAAAAATGTTAGGTTAGGTCTACTTCGTAAGTACGTGATATTATAAGTATACCTAACGTTTAACATAACACATAGATTCTAGTAATTCACCAGCCATAATATTCACGTGTAAAATGTTGACACAGCTGAGAATTCGGATATAATTCTCTTAACTATCAAATGCTTGCATTCCAAACAAAAGAACTATTGAGGCGCCTGGTACCGACATCTCAATAAGCATCGTACGTTCCCCTGAATTTCGTTTAGGCGGTGAAATTGTGCATGTGACCTTATCAGCGGCACACTACGAGTACATCTCGACGAGAGAAAATCACATTTACCTCCCAATAAGTCTAAGAGGACAATGTGAAAGCCTCTTTGAAATAATGTTGAAAAGCATTCTGTCCTTTCGCAAGTTTATTGATAAAGAAAAGTGGAAAAACGTGGTGGACATTGTATTGCTTTTGGTTTTATTACAAAGGTTATTCACACCTGCAGTTTGTATGGAAACAGGCATCTACTAGCAAGTTTTTACTTTCTTATTTGATTTAGGTGACAGAACAAGTTGACGGCCCACCTGATGTTATGTAGTAACGCAGCCCATAGACAAGTGCAATACGACTCAAGTCCTCTCCATCAAAGTAAGAGATGACTCAAGTCGCATTGCGTTGCGTCCCATCACTACGAGACGGGAATGTTACGTCTCATGCGCCTGCAACTTCACCGGCACTCCCTTCCACCGCAACACAGATATGCTTTTGCATCACTGCTTGGCGGCAGATTACTAGGTGTGTGGCAGTATATCTCCGGGCGAACATAGCACAAGTTCTACTGCTACTTTGGATTGCTCCCTTCGCACCACCCGGGGGACACGTGTAGGGATTCACAGGGACGCGAGCAACATGGGCCCCCAAAATATAAGGCCCTCGAGACGTTTCACCGCCACGTCTAAAAGATACGGGCGCAATACAATGTGACTTTGGTCTTCCCTTGCCTGAGTAGGTGAAGAGTTTTGCTTTTGTTACGGGCAGAGGTTACCGCTTAGCCATGTGGTGATCTATATTGCTCTTTACTTAACTTATTACCATTAAACAAATGCAGGGATACATGACAAATCGAAAGATTACAATATCATCTGTAAAGACTTTGGAATTAAAAAAAAATAAAGATTTGAAAGTGACATTTGATGTAGAAACACCGGAAACATACATCTGATACACTAGGATTATCTGTCACAGGTGGCATAGACACACATCTGACACCAACTTCCACGACAACGAACTTTATGCTCAACATACAAATTTATGCCCTGACCAGGCATCGTACCCGGTACTGCTGATTCAAAAGTCGGATTAACTTGACAATACATTCGTTATATAGCAATAACGACAATCACATAAATAATGAGATCGTGGCCTTGTGGTAGTGGTACTGACCCCGAGTTTCAATCCGGATGTTGCTGGTTCAAATCCCGAAGAGCACCTATGAATTTTTACTTGAAAGTTTTATGTGCGCAATACCACGTTCTCAAAACGGTGAAGGAAAAAATCGTGAGGAAACCGACATGTCCTAGAACTAAAAATTAAAAGCCATGTGTTAAGTGCACAAAAAGAGCCTTTTTGGGGCGCACTTAAAATCCTTTCACCACACTGGTTCGAGGGAACCAGTGACTCGAATAGAATAAATCGAAACAGAAATAATAAAAGCCTTACTCTATATCACTCTGTTTTAATGGTTGAAAATTATTAAATGAAACCAACTAAGTATTATTGGAGCTACCGTTTATTTACAGTTTGTACAATATTGCTACAGTTTCATACATTGCCACAGACCTTACAAACATTCACAAATCAATTAAATACCTACATATTAAATTGTAAGCGGTTGCATATTATACAGTTGAAATTCATTTATCACAGTTTGATTTTATGGTCGCTTCTTAATTCAACTTTCAACACTATAAAAAATACACAGATTTATATATTTTCCATCTCCTGCCTTCAAACACGGGATGGAAACTAAATATAATGTTGCACATTTATGTAACATAACTTTTTATATACATTATTTATATGCTGAACGCTGCTGAATTAGAAATCACCAGATTTTATTTACATGAAAAAATAAGGGTTTCTTGACTTTATTATTATAAGTTCTAATTCCTGTTATTAGGGAACTTTTGTAATATAGGAATTTACAAGTAATTTATTAATTCGTTTTTAGGCAAAAACTACTGCGTACTACTAGGTACTACTGGTACTACATACTGCTACGTGCTTTTTCTACCGATGCCACTGAAATATTTCTGGTTAATAGACATAACACAAAATCTGTACTGTACATGCGGCCAAATTAATTAATTTGGTAATAAACTTTATTGTATATTTGTCGAAAATAAATCAATAATGTATAGAAACGGAATCAGAAAATGGACAGATTCTGTCGCCTTACCAAATTTTAATATAAATGCAATTCATTTCAAGTTCAATTATGTAATTGAACATTTTGTTTCGTAACTTTCCCACAAAAAACAAATTGTTGTTGAAGTCAAAAGACATAACTTAAGAATATAGATAATTTAAGCTTAATTTCTTCTATCTCCTTCCATAGAATCTTCTATAGAAAAATCTTGGGTTCGCGCGGCCTGAAAACATTATATTAACTTCTTAAATGTAATTTTTATTCTTACTAGTTTTATGAAAGCTACGCCGCATCAGACAATTAATACAAAAAAATACAAAACTCTTGGAAACACAAAATGATTAGTCGAAGATATACCAATGTACAAATCTTTAGAGGAAGAACATTTAAACCACATTATAATACAAATAATGTAACCTCTTTCATTCAGTTAGCGGAAAGAGAACCATACAAATATTTTCGCCTTATTAAATGAGGTTAGTAGATATTGCATGAGGTTAGTAGGTAGATATGCAAACAGTTAGAACCACAAAATGCCATGCTGTTACTAGGTACATACATTTTACGTTAGTACTATTTACCTTGGGGTGTTTGCTCAAATAACTTTTTAAGGCGACCGTGCACCTTCATGCAATATGTAAATTTTGCAAACAATGTACACGTATACTGGTGAGTAAAAGTCCTGACTGGCTGACATATAAACAAAATTGATTAAAATTAATATTTTATATTACTCAACTCAATCCCAACTTACAAAAAAATATGTGAAGGACACCAAAAACCTTGCGTGGGGTTGAAAAGGTGGCCATGTTTATCATATACCACGTTTGACGCAAATAAAATGATTTGATTTCACAAATCCAGCATTGACAGTCACGGTAAAACATGCAAACATAATACAATACAAAATAATATAGGCAATACAAAACGAATATTGGGGGAGGCATCACGTTAAGGAAAATAAACGAATGGACTAAGTTTTGTATGGACAAATTTGTGGGCAAGTTTACTAGTTTAATAAATAAGCAGTGTTACCTATTCTTCAATTCAATATCAACTGAAAACCATCCACCGTAACTTAATATATCATCGAAAACATCCAAAACGAAACATATTATTTTAAAACACAAACAATTTAATCCCCAAACATTTTTAATATGGCCGAGATGAATCACTCATGTGAAGTTATGGTTGCTCTCGAAACAGTTTCACACGCTTTGTGCTCTAAAACTTGGGGTTTAGAGTTTAAAGTTGCGCGAACGGTAGATGTGTCGGATTTCACGCTCGTCGGTTCGGAAATGCACAAAGTTTCCTTTTGTGGTGGTTCTCATAACTTGATTTGTGACGGCGCAACCCTTCAGCCGGTTCCGGTGAGGCGCCGCAGTGGCGCGCGCGTCACTTCCGCCGCGCCGTACATCCAGCCCAAACTCACGAGCAGAGCGACTGCTCGACTAATTATGTAGAATTAAAATTGAAATAACGAAAGCATTTCTGGAATGTTTTTAATGTTAAATATGAGAAGTTTTTAGTCGCTGAACCGCTTCTATATTGTATAGTATTGATACACAGTTCATCTTAATCTTAATTCAATTTTTATCAAAACATTTTTTATTCAGAGAGACTCAAAGTCTCTCTGAATAAAAAAATGTTTTAATAAAGTACTCTCTGAAAAGAGTACTCTGACGATTCGAACCCTAAGTCATGAGCGATAGGGAATATTATATATTCTCACTTCAGAGTTACATTTTGTTTTTGATTTAAATTGATTTAAGATTAAGTCTAAGATGAGCTGAGTAGAGTTAGTACCTACTATGATGATAACATCCGGAATATTATCGAAATTTAATAAAAGTGAATTTCACAAATGATTACGCTTTTTAACAATGATATAACTGCATAATTAATGTATTTTTCTTTATTTGACGTTGATTGATGTCGTTGATTTTTACTTTTTTTATTGATTTTTCTAAAATAATATGGAAATGGAAAAATAGTGGTGTGGCATTTTACTCAATGACGCGACGGGTGTATTACTGCTTATGTATAGAAAGCTGGAGATTATGTGGGAATATGTAAAAGCATATTAAAATATAACTATTAATTTACCTGTTTCTTCCTAAGCAGTAACCCACTCGCATTACATGCCGTGGGTGCTGGTGAAATTACAGCCAAGAGACATTCCGATTTCACATCTCAGAGATAATGACAATTTGGTCTTCGAAAACCAAAATAGGGAAGGATGTACTGCCGTTTTCATCGGAATTGGAAACCATTTACACAGTTGGGCCAACATTTTTTCATACCTAATCAAGTAAGTTCATATTAAAATAATGTAAGTATTTTATGAATTCCCGCTAACCTCTTCTTCCGTAACTGCAGCCTCCAAAGATCAAACCACTGCACGTAGTCTTGCAAGTTTTAAGCCAGACAAGAACTCGTGTTCATTAAGAACACACGTTGCATTTATGCTATATCAATCTCACACAGAGACGTGCTTCATCATACAGAATTTAAACGCCCCTTGAGACAAATTTAAAAGATACATTAGTTAGATATGAAACCATGCTTTGCTACGAATAGAGCATTGATAAAACTTTATCCCTGCCTCCTTTTTTTTTCTTCCGTTAAAAGTACTTCGATAGAAACTAAGCATAGGAACATGGGATATCATGACTGATAGAATAATTATATACTTTTTGTAAATACATACACATAAATACGTATTAACACACAGGCACAAATCAAACATCAATGCTCGCCACACAAATGTTTGTCCTGGGTGGGAATCGAACCCACGACCTGCAGCGCAGGAGGCATAGTTACTACCAACAGAGCTGTGAGGTCAGTCAATATAATTTCCAGTTCCCCCTGAAAACCGAATCTTCGTCTCTTGTGATGCTGTTGCCTGATACACTACGCCGCCGATGTTAATGTGGAATTTTATTTCAACAAGAACGGAATAAACCATCAATTTCAAAACTATACAAAACAAACAAAGGACTTTAAAAGAAAATACATGTCTTGAGTGTGACAGCAAAAAGCTTATGAAACTGTCTCGAGTGAAACTTCGAGTTTCGGAGACGTATTTTTTCCTCCTTGTATGTTTCAATGAACTTTTATTTCAATGAGAGATAAAACTCAAATCTTATTTGATGTATTGTTTGACATGACTAAATGTGCTAATTGCCGACCTTTTATGAACATGTATTATTACTGCATGTATTTTGTTTAAGTAAATAAACTAAGTGCGAGTCTGGTTCAAACTCCCGAGGGTTTCGTACCAAAGATATTATGTACTTTTTTTAATTCGTTTTAGAATCGTTGTTGTAGGTAAAGGTGGCTTAAACTGACTGTTTTTTATCATATTTTGTTTTAATTTAAAGTTTGCACTATAAAAATACACACAGTTTGACGCTTGTAAGTATTATCATTTAACGAGCAGAAATAAAAGTAGTTTGATATAATCAAAAACATGTATCATGTATTTGGACCCATTTTTTTTTATTATTGATATTTATTAAGGAATCCGCCGTAACAGTGCATTATCCTATCGAACTTTCATCCGGTTACTTATAATGGTTCAAAATAGGTCAGACGAACGGACAATGTAATCTCAATAACAGGGTCCAGTCATCTTAGGCTCCTATAATTGAGAGTACCCTAAAAATTTATATTTGTCATAACTTGAATTATCTGTCATTTGATAATGCAATCATATTCCGCTTCTGAGGAATGGAGTCATAGACAATGTAAAAGGGCAGCTAACCAATGCAAGAAACCCACTTAGTTTTTTTTTATTACTTAAACTTAGACTTATTTCACATGCCATAGCATAATAATCCGCATTGACTGTGTTCTTTTTATCGAAGACAGGTGTCCCAAAATAATTTATGAATGATTGTATATCTACTAAGAAAATTGGTTAAGCCAGCAATTCTTTACCATTTTCAATTACCATCATAAAACCAACCAACTCTACAATTTTCATATGATGGTTACATCCGAATTTCAAAAACGGAGCTTTCATATGAGCAAATTAATTTATAAAACCCTCGCGTTTAAGAATGAGCAAACATATAAATATGCATTAGATCAATATCAAAAGGTTCGAGTAAAAATGGTACAGGCGGGATTGTCGCTTTTATTAAATCATGAAACAAATTTTCGCACCAGTGCGTAGATATTAGCTCATGCTATGAAGCTAACTCACTCTGAGTACTGTAGTATCAGCTGTCACTGTCTGAGAACCCAGAAACATCACATGTTGTAGACATTACATATAATATCTCTATTTGTTAACCATATAGGTACCTAGGTATCTAATTAAAATTCAACTAATAAAGGCATCAAAATCACAGATTGTACTGCTCTCGCAGCAAAGTCGACCGCACATCTGTCAATTAAAACTGCTTAAACAGCCTTGATCACTTAAGAAAAATATAAAGTTTTTTTTTATATTAAAGTAGCATTAAAAAAAAACACATGCTACAAATGTCTAACCTCAGAAAATACTTAACTTTTTTTTTCTTTTTTTTTTTTTTTTTATGTAATTCAGTTACAGAACGAGCTGACGGCCCACCTGGTGTTAAGTGGTAACCTCAGCCCATAACAAGCGACACAGCTTGAGTCCTCCCCTACTAGGTACGACAAGACCCAAGTCGCAACGTATGCGCCCGTAACTCTGAGACGTGTAGGTGGAATGTCTCGTGTGCCAGTAATTTCACCGGCAACCACACCTTTCAAACCGGAACACAGTAACACGAAAACGTCACTACTTGGCGGCAGAAATGGGCATGGTGGCAGTACTTCCCCGGACGAACTTGGCGAGAGTTCTACTGCTCTTAAAATTAAAAAAATTAAATTAAAATTACATACTTTTAATTTATTACCTCGTAGATAAAATAGAGTTAATCGAAGTGCGCTAGTTAACTGATTTCAGCTATTCTCCCTACTAGCCTCGTGATATGTCAATTTCATAATTAAAATGCGTTTGACCGTAGATGGCCGAGGCCGAGGGATCGAGATTAAGCGAGAACCCAAATTGGGTGTCGACGGCGCTCATACGGACCCCAAATATAAATGAAGTCATAGAGAAACGACAAACACAATTAAAAAGGTCCGAAATGAATAATGAACGCGAACAACTGCTCCATAATTAAGAAGAGTGATCATTTTATATTAGGGCCATCCTATTTTGCATTTTGTTCAAAGTCCACTCCAGATATTTGGCAGAAAAATGAGAGGATTAATACAATAGTAAAACGTAAGAGTTTTCTCAGAAAAGAAGGTATAGGATAAGAGGTAGTACTTTTAATAATTTGACACTATGGATCGAGAAAGTATCGTATATAGGACATTTTGTCTATTACAAAGATATTTTTCGGTGGAATAAATGATTATTATCATTATTATTACTATAAAGCCTCCGTATAATCCTCACTGAGGCAACGATTGTCAGTCGATTAAGCTATTTGGTCCATATACGTTTGTGTGAGTAATGAATTTGACCCGTTCAATAACACTTACATAATATAAAATATTGACTGAATTGCGCGGCGGAGCGCATCTCACGCATTCATGTGGAAATCGTACGATTTGTTGGGTTAGGGTCGATTGGTCATCGGGTAAATTAGACATTGCATAAAAATGGTGTAAACTGTTCTTGGCTCAGTTTATTTCATTATTTTAAGTTTAAAATAGTCACAGCTTCGCTGCAATATAGATTATACACACATTATAATACGATTGTATGAGTGTAGCCATAGAAAAAAGTCTGAAATTCAGAAAGCAGTTTTTTGGCAATATTTCTTTTGCCTACATATCAACTGTGGATGTGAGCGATTGACTCAATCGGGTTACCAGAAATATATTAAGCTTCTGTCACCACCACTGACTACAGCGTCAAATGCAAAGGGTAGATTTATGTACCCAAAATGATAACTAAACGATGCTGATATTTATATTCAACAGTTATGTGGGCAATTAGTACAATTTCATGTCTTTAGAAAGAAAATCTATATAGAAAGATCGTGAGCTCTCATTTTGGGATAACTACAAGATACATTCTTCTATTCTATAAAACATTAATGAATCATGAATCTGACTGAATAAGCCATTATTTCACCTTGTTTCCACCCGCTCAATCCGTGATATACCAACATTGACATAGTATTGAACTGACTCATACATTATCGGCTACCGTATCATACAAGTACTTCCTGTTCGACCGCATTTATTGAGATAATAATAATTGGAGCATTTGACTTGAAGTTGCCCCGGGCTGCGGTCACCTTTTGATGAATTCATGAAACAAGGCTACTCACACGCATTTTGTATTGAGACGTGTGAACGACTTTTATTTACGTGAATTGTGGGCTCAACTAGTAGAAGGTCACTTGAGTATAAGCGTTATTATCTAAGATAATAATATGTTTTTACGATTTTCCCTGTTGTTTTAGTTAATAAGAATGTTGCCAATAATCTTTGGCCTCGCAGCTCAGTTGGTTAGTAACCCTACCTTCTGTGCTGTAGGTCATGGGTTCGATTCCCACCCAGGACAAACATTTGTGTGTCGAATATAGATGTTTGTTCTGTGTCTGTGTGTTTCAATGTATTTACAACAAAAAAAAAGTATTCTATCAGTTGTCTGGTTCCCATAGTACAAGCTATGCTTAGTTTGAGACTAGATGGCGCTGTGTGAATTGTCCACTAATATTATATTATTATTATGACTTTGAGTAAGCGTTATCATCTAAGATAATATGTTTTTTTCAATTTTACCTGTTGTTTTGGTCAATAAGAATGTTGCCAATAATCTAAATTAGCATTTGGTGGCGAAGCCCCTCAAAGCTACTAAGCTTAGGTATTAGGTAGTAGGTATTTCCGGTATAATAAATTCAAACGTAAACGTGTCCAAAGACGTTCCATGTGAAGGCCGGCCGGCGACAGCGGAAACACACCAATATTTATGTTGCACGACAATCAATTAACAGACTACATAGTTACTAATAAATTTAAACCACACTGAACATCGGCATGAGCGAAGTCCAAGATACTTTTCACATTGGTACACTTCTTTCCGAAGCTTTGTTCGAGATAGATATCGCAGTAGTGAAGCTAAGTTCTAGTAAGGACTTTGCGAACGACATTTAATATCCGAAAGTTTCCGATCATATATAAACCCATACTTCATATAACTTAGACTTAGTAATTTCAATATGTTTTTGTAATTTACTTCACACAAAAATCGCTAAAGAAAAATGCTATAACCTATTTATATTATTATGTAATTATTTAAGGACGTGAAAATAAAAGTCATTTTAGCAAAACCATGTTTTATTTTAACCATTCTCCGGTTATCTTCGTAGGAACTAGTATCAAAGAATTTGAATTACATGTTTAAAGCAGGTGCATTTGCTACGGTTGATTGATTTCAAAACCATTTGATTGGTGCGAATTATTATTTCCTGTCTGACAGTCTTAATTACGGACTGCATACAAGCTGGTAACAGAGTTGTCACTTGATCTACTCCCTATAATCAGAGGTCTTATTTCTTGTCCGAATGATATGTAACATTATCTTTTTCCGCCAACTAAACAACTTTTGTAAAAATGACGACATTAAAATGATTGAAGCCCATTTAGGTTTTGTATTTTATCATGTTTTTAAAATAACGTTTATTCGTTCTGCTTTGAAAACAAACATGTTATGTCTCACTTAAGGCAGAGTATACTCCTTGTCCTCGGTATTCGAATATAATAAATAATATAATATATTCGAAAAAACGCATTCACAATACTGTGTTCCAGTTTCAAAGTTGTGGTTGTGGGTGAAATTACAGGCACATGAGATATTCCACCTTTACGTCTGTGGGGTGCAATACGATTCGACTTGGTTCTTCCATATAATATATTACATCGATCTATTTTAATTTTATAAATAGACATTAGAATTGTTCCCAGTTGTTCACTTTAAACAACAAATTACTATTGTAATAACTTATTAACTGAGAATACCAAAGCTGACTGTCATTATCAGAATTCGCAATTCCATATCAGCTATTTTATAAGAGCGAAAAAATATTTTTTCATATTAAGTTTTGGGGACTTATAAACCCCCACTTATTTAATTACGCGCCTTTAAAATAAAGCTCAGCAGAACCTTTTCAACAGTTTATAATGCATGGGAATGGATTGATGATATTTTACATACTAAACCTTAGGCCCTTAGAACTTTTCATTATTTTTAAGTACCCGCACTTAGAAAATATTGTGAAAGCTTTTTATAAAGCTTGAACATAACATAAGCTTTTTTAGCATAACAGGCATACCACTCCTATATAATTAGTAAAGCAACTTGAACTTGGCTTTTTTTGAGTCTCACGTGTCAAGGCCTTATCACACGTTACTATGCTGGCAACTAGCACACTTCACACGGGTAGCACTGTATATCCACGGCCGGGCGACGTGCAAATTAGACACAAACAAACCTAACTTTTGAATCAATCCATAATAACTTATTTACTTTTCTGAGGTTAGCCTCCAAAGACAGGCAAAAGGCAAAATTGAAAAAACACGCAGCACAAGACTTACTTATGTGATACTTGATGATTTGTGAAAGTCCATCCAAAGACAGGAAGACCATTAGGAATAAGGTTCATATCAGATGTGACCATAATTTCTCGTTCATGTAATAATAAAATGAGAAAAAGCTACAGATAGTAGGATGTGAGCTACTCAGGAGCTCTCTGATTGCCCCAAACTTAGTTCTGTGCTTAGTGGAATGTCTCACCTGCCTTAAATTTTACCGGCAACCACATTTTTCAAACCAGAACACAGTAACGCGAATGCTTAACTGCTTGGCGGCAGAAATGGGTTAGCGACAGTACATCTCCGGACGAACTTGACGCAAGATGTGCTGCCTCGAAATATGTGGATATTATATGTGGACACAGCGCCATCCAGACCCAAAACTCTATAGTTAATACTATGGGAACTAGATAACCACTAGAATACATATACTTAGGTATACTTTTAAATAAATAGTAAGTACACATTAGCATCCAGACATAGAACAAACATCTATGTTCGTCATACAAATATTTGTCCTCGGTGGGCATTGAACCCGCTACCTACAGCGCAGAAAGCAGAGTTATTACCACTAAGCTGTATAGCCAGTCAATTGCTGCAGTGTGCTCTCATCGACCTTCAGCTGCCGGATCAGTTAACTATTTATTTCCCTGTTAAAGTTTATTTATAGTATGAATGTTCTGTCGCTGCGAACTCACAACTTTCAATCTATGAACCAATCGGGTAATATTACATATGTTATTTTTATACGTTCAAATGTCCATGCAATTTTCGTGGTGCTTCTAATTCATCTTGTCTTTCGATTATGTAACTGCATATTATATGACATCGACCTAAATTTAATAATTGCATAGGCTTTATAACTATTGTGTATTTGGACACGACATGGCATCAATGAATGAGTGATGTGTGTGGTGTAATGGGTAATTCCAGTGCTTCTGTTTTTCTTTTTTAATATATAGAGCAAATCATTTCGCTGTCAGTAGAATTTTAATAACATGAACACAAAGTAAGCACCTTATTTTTATTATTCAGGGAAGCAAAAGATTTGTTTTATTATAGCCTGGCTAAACGGTACAAGCAAAGTTAACAAACTGGGTTTTGGAAAAATGTGTTTTTACAAAGTTTTGTTACTCAGACCATAGTGCTTAGAGACTAGACTAATCCCACAACAAAAGGAAGTACATGTACTTTGATTTGTTGTACGATTTAGACTTTACGTTGACATAGATCGTTAGTATATTTGGGGTTGCAGTTTCCATATTCGAAGCTTAAAAACCATATGAAAACAAAACCAAGTGTAACCTGAGTGGAATTTTTATCAGTTTATTCTTGAAGGTTCTAAGAATTACCTAAATTCCCAAAATATAGTATTTTTTATGGTGCAATAATTAATGTATGTTCATATTAAATGTAAAAGTATTTTTAAGTCACATATTTTCGAAATAAGCAATAAAAGTAAATATTTTTCTTTATTAAGAGAAAATCCATAATAGTTTATTATGTAGAGCATTCTACCTAGACTATTTGATTAACCTAACGTAACTCTAGCACCGCGAAGCATTACAAAAACCAAACTGCAACTGATTGCAACAATTGTCTTCATGGAAATGCAATTAGTAACATTCTAGTCATGTCTACAACAAGAAATTAGTAAAACTGACCAACTTCCATCTGTGCAGGCATGCATAATATTGTGCAATCGAATAGGGAATCGATTCTCCGAATAAACCTGTGGATAACATGACATCTTTTTCCTAGTGAGTAACATTTAGTAGAGATGCCATATAAGAAAAAGACGCCATCTCATGTACTAGATACAACAGCCAAGGAACCCCGAGGGGAATAAAACAGTTAACGTTTGTTTAAATTTATTTCTTAATTTAAATACAACATGGGCTTATTTACAGCTTCTTTGACAGTAAACTAAAAAAAACATTAACTAAAATAACATAAAATCAAGAAGAAAAATTTCATATCAAACAGGTTAATCCAAGCCACAGGAACTAATTCTACGGGAACTCATGCAAACTACCCATGCATAAATAAAATTGATGCTACATACAACGTTTAACAGAAAATAATTTAAAATCAGTATGTTATTCTCTATGTGATAAGATAAATATAGAATAACATACCAAAGTAGAGGTAAATTAGGCAGAGTGCAACACGATCAAAAGTTAAGTTAAACTATCAAATAATAATGACACCATTTCACCATTCTCTTTTTCATTTACTTTCTCCTTTAACAATATTATCACAGAATACTCGAGACATATGCACAATCATTCTAAAACATTATTACAATCGAAAATAAAATATAACAAAATAATTGACAAAAATAAATACATTTTATAAAAAACTGAAAACGATAAAAATACATATTGATACTTGATACTTTACACTTTTTACCTAGACAAAGTTTATCGTGTCGCACTTCGCAGGTATTAGTACTAACTACTTTGACTAGGTTGTTTACCGTCCATAATGGGAACCTTGGTTACCTGAGGAGGGTGGTACGAAGCCGTAGCCGGAGGCGCCTACCACAACACCGCTGGTCTGGCCGGGACCGCCGTCCGGGGAGGGGGGGAACAGGACCGGACCTGGAAAGTTCAAAAGCAATGCGTCACGCTAAAATTCAATCGAAAGTGTAAACCTTGAATTGACCAGACAACGGAACTAGTCTTTAATGCAAACCTCTGTATTCACAATCGATTTCAACAGCGAACTAATAGCGCTAGAAGAGCGTAGCCGAGTGATACGGAATCAATTTTATATCTTTATGTTCACTGCTTCAGATGAAGCATCTACTAATCAGTTTTAATTAATGTTTGCCATATCTTCAAATTGGTAAACATCGCGATTAAACCGGCATGTATTAAAACAGATAACGTTAGGACCATGTAATATCTACCAATCTAGATATGTCTATGTCTCCTGCAGATTCCTATTCGCTCATATAGCCATACATTGAGAACAGTACAACAATAGAACAGAACCCATGGTGTTTTGTCTTATTCCATCTATTTTACAATGACCTATGTCAGAGAAAGACAAAACACTAGTATAAGTAATATTGTTAAGTTATATGCGTGTTTTTTCTATAATTTCTTAACAGATAGGGTTGTATACAAATATAAAATCTAGTTTCAATTGACATTGCTATTGCTGCGTACCTAGAGGGCACTGATAACGGGAGCATTTCGAAACAAATTTTAAGCCCGTGAAGTACTTACTAGAAACTAGCTTAAACTTTATACAATAATCAAATTACATGACTTCCAGTGATCTTGAACTATGGTTGGTATATTATATAAAGCAATTTAGCGTGACTGTCTATCAAACAAAAAACAATAACAGTTCTCAAATCAAGCTATCAAGCTATCTGCAATATCAATCGAAATTAATTTCAACTGGTTAAGATTATGTGAAATGATTTGAAAGCATACCTTTAAGTTTTGACAGAGTTGAAAAGACATTGACATGATACTCAAGTATCAAGATTATTAGTCGAAATTTTAAGTTTCTTTGTAATAGTATATTTATAATGCATAAATTGTTCATTGCGGATGTATATATCTTAAGAAATAATGTCTTATCGAAGTGTATAGAGAGCGTGTTGACCCAGCGGTACAGACACCGAATTTCAATCCGGTGGGCGCTGGTTCAAATTCCAATGAGTTTTGTCACATTAAAAATGTATGCGCGCAATACCATGTTCTCAAAGCGATGAAGGAAAATGTTGTGAGGAAAGCTCTATGTTCCAGAACCAATACTTAGCAAACATGTGTCAGGCATGAAAGGAGCCTCTTTGAAGCGCACTTTTATTCTTTCGCCACAATATTTTGAAACAGCCAGTATACACATGTAATAGTTCTATTGAAACCCAAAATTAGTTACTCTGATATAAGATTTGTCTGACTGAATTATCAAGGAACGATTTACGGGATCTGAGTTATTTTTGCGAATCGCATCTATTAAGCTACGTATGTATCAGAATTTAATGCTTTTAAGCTGAATCACATGATACATTTTTTTTTTAAATGCAATCGTTGTTAGTAAAAAAGAGATTAATTTCAAACTAATGGGTCAAGCAACCAGTTATAGTTAGCTTCTAATAACGACCAACCACGACTTACGACCTACCTATGTAATTTAAAACGTTACAATTTATTACAAGGATTAATAAATAAAGTCAAATTATCATTATTTTTAATAACTTCATTTTCAAAGTGTACCTGTTATGATTTGTTTAGTTGCATATACGTTTATTACACAAGTTGCCATTTTTTTCCATAAGTAATAAGTTATCTTTCAAAACAAAACGAATAACTAATATCATTTTAAAATTTATGTATATAAATAGAATAGAATAGAAGCAAGATATCAATTTAAATCACATGAAGTTATATCAGTTCAACAAAATTAGGAAACTGTTTTATAAAAACCATAACCTTAAGATTAGATGCATTTTTGCCAGACAATATTACACGCAGGCAATCAAATATTTTCTGTACGCCCCCGTTTTTTAATGATATTGAGCAAGCACACATTTTTAACTGTTATTAGTATTGCAAATAATTGATAACAATGTATAATTACGAATTGCAATATATTTATAAACATGTCCTTTAACAATTACGATTGATTAATATGTAATAACAAACATTAGTGTAACCAATTGAGAACATTACAATCGTTGCAAAACTATTCGCTTTAATAAGCAAATAACTTTCGTTGACCTCAAAATAGGTCTGGTACCAATAATAAACCACAATAATAAACAACAATAGATGTTTTAAAATACAAAGCATATGCTAAAAAAGTTAAAAGATATTTAATCAGAAAAGTCATTGGATTTTACTTTTATTACTTTATTTTATGTTTGTACATTACGTTCTTATTCATAACGGTTATTAAGTTATTTATAATATTAAAACCAATAACTACTGTGGAAACATTAATGTTAACATTAATTAATTTAACACTTATTTAACATTAATTTTGCAAGGACTTATTATTGTGATAATTATATTGCAACCAAATAATTTTTGCAAGTTAGTCACGAGTATGTTTCGCATTATATTGTATTTGTGTTTTGTTTTTGTAAACATAATGTTTTAACTAACAAATCGATTCTGTATGTCCAAAATGAATTATAATATTGTATTTAATGTAAATTATAATAATATTATTTATTCCGTTACTCTAACATTAACTTAGTATATAATTTTAAGCAACATATCATTCGATAATCTTTCTCTATATCATTAATCTAAATACTCAGAATCATTTATAATGGAAGTAGCAAGCAATTATCATAACATCAAGTAATTAATCAAATCATACCGTGTAACATATTTTTCTAGGGTAGCATTGCATTGTCTATCCACATAGTCTCTTCATTGTGAAAGATTAGACATTTACCCAATACTCAGTGAGAATAATACTTACATTATTTTTGTTTCCGACACATAATTTTGGCAAGGATTGCGCTTCAATACATTAGAGTGGCTCCATGTCATAGAAGGAAATTACTATTGGGATTACTATTAGGATGAGGATAAAAGCGATACTAATTCATAATTTATTTCAATAATTTTAATCGTTTATTTAACGAGCTGTAGGGAGATCGGGACACGTTGCAGTCTAAATTAGAGATGACAGTAATAAGAGACGTGTCCACTAAAAACAAAGATATTTATAACCATAAATTAAATAAAAAAAAAAAAATGTTTCCTTAAAGGTACAATTATATATTATTGAGCAGTTAATTGAGTCAAATTTTGTCTCTCCTTACTACCCATAAGATATGTGTATAATTAGTTGTTTTGCGCGTCAATCAATTATGGCATCAATTGCTTGCTTTAGATTCCAAATCAGAAACATTGGCCATTTGTTGCAAAAGTACTATTACGCTTGTTTTTAATCCACTTCAGACACTGACGACGCCGACGTCTTGAGCTTCCGAGAATGACACATTTGAAAAGGCTATTGTTTTCATACAATAAACTAATTACCCAGATACAATTCTATTAAGCCGTCTTCTTCCGCAAACGTGTATGAATCTCTCATTATTTCAAATTGCTACATACTTAATTACTGTTGCAACACTCTTGGATACAAAGACTCTGAATCTTTATATATTTTCGTAGTAATACCATAATATTTACAAAGAGCTTGGCTTAGGTACCTGTCTGTTCTTTAGGTATTTTGTATGTATCTAATGAATATAATTATATACGAGTACATATAACAACAGCCTGCTGCCTTAAGATATCTCGATTATCTGTGGCCTTCTCCCATGTTCTCTTTAAAGTAACGTTAAAATCAATATCAATTGAACAAAACGTAACTCAAAATAATTAAATTGAACTAATTACTCATAGAAGTATGTAGCATTGTATATTTTCGCAATGTTCTCATTTTAACGGTAATTATTCACGTTTGTCAGACATTTAATAACATTTAACTACTGTACTCTTTTGTTCTATTTTCGGAGATATAAATCGTATCTTGACTGTGAAACAGCGGCTGAGTCATTTGAGCGAAAAATTTGCTGCGATGTTTTCAGCACTTGTCTAACTAGACTGTAGTCAATTCCACAAAATTATCTATTAAGATATATACTTATGAGATACTTTTGGTAGGATCCTTCAAATTGTTTGTTTACACAAATACCTTTCACAAATATATAAATACAAAAATCCGCAGTGGCGCATGGCGCATGGCGCGGCGCTAGCATTAGCAGCCAGTGTCTACCACCGTTTAGACAGTTATCTTTTCCTAACCCAAGGATCATGCCCGCAATATCTTTACGCCCATAAAACACTTTAACCGGCTAGATTATATTCATTAAAAGATTGTATCGGTATGTTTTGAAATCATTACAATTTTGCGTAAAGAACGGCTTGATTCGAATTTAAATGGTGATAATGATGGTCATTCACAAAATAATAATACATATACAATTTATAGTATTCATTCTGATTCTAATAGAATTTTTTTTTTTTGTCCTTTAGTCTTTTCTATGCTGCGAGGATCGCAGCCAGATAAAAGCCTAGCAATGAAGCTGGTATACCTAAGCTTCAGACCAATATTTTACAGGTTGTCATCAAAGTACGTATAGAATTAAAAAAAATTGTCGAGACCGATTTATGTCGAAATGTTCAGCCTACTCTAAGGGCTTCCAACAAGACTTTTTGACATGACGATGGTTTGAGCATTTCACGACCAACCTAAACGTAATAATGATCAGGGGCCGCCTGATATGAGATGAAACATTTAATTAATTTACAGAACGAAAACAAAGCGATTTATTAATTAAAACATTAAATAATAATAATTAAAAAATCTTTTAAGATTTTCCATAACCTTCACCGTAACCTATTTACAATGTGGATGCGTCGGATGCCTCGGATTAAATTGTCTTAAAGCTGGTTAGAATAACAATTCTATAAATGTTAGTAGTACAAACTACTTCAAATAATAAATCAGAAGCAATGAACGGTCGAGTTGCATATTGTTACTGAAGGTAACAGGAACATGTCCTACCGTCTGCGATCGGCGAGCGATTTGAGCCAAAAACTATAATATTATAAATTCTTCTAAATTCTAAATATTATATTTGAATGGCATACTTCCTCTGGCGAATCCATTAGTTATTTCAAATGCAAAAGTGTTTCCGTCAAGACGTTTGTATGTTGGCTATCTACTCTTGCACATCAGAATTACCGAACCGGTTTGATTGAAATTTACACAGATATATGAAAATCTGAAATAATACCTTAAATCTTGGTGCCACTTACATACATATTAACGCACTCACATTATTGTATGTTTTACTGATTTAAAAACAAGGCTCATTTGAATTTCGCAAAATCCATATTACATGGTGTCGTATTAAACGAAGAATTTGTGTTGTTAAGAGCAGATATTGGCACTTAACTGCAAGTGAGCCTTTTGGTCGTTCCATCACTTCAGTCACAAAGAACACAACACAAAAGTAAATTTCAATATTATATAATATTTACTATATAATTTAATATAATATAATATAGTATAATAGCTCGCCAAAAGCGGTGGGACAGATGCGTAGCGATGTTTCGTTTTAGCCTTGTAAAGGTAAATGGTCAAACGCGGTAAGTGAACGGGCTAAGCGGTGTTTTTATGTCACTTTTTGTGACATAATATTCACAGTAAACTTAATGCCACAGAAATAGACAAAAAGTGAATGGATTATGTCATTGTGTTTAATATTTGTTAAGTTTTAGATGATCAACCATTTTTTTACGTTGTGTATGAAAATATCCTGCTACTTTAAGTAATGAATTGGTACATATACCTACGTATTAAAATATCGCATAGCTTAGTAAGCTTCTTTTCCTTTGAAGGTTGCACCACCATGAGAACCTTAGATGTGATAAGTAGTGAGTTTCTCGCATCATTACCCTCTCACTTTATCTTCTTCCTTTAAAACTTGATTTTAAAAATATCTCAAAGATCAATTGTTATTCCAATATGTAAGTCAAAGTCAAAGTCAAAAACTTTTATATCGATAGAATTCATAAAGTAATGGCTTGGAAACGAATGTATATCTAAAGAAGTTGGTGATTTTTAACACAACAAGTAGCTTACTGTTAAATTTATCTTAATAATTCGACAATAACAATAATCGACAATTCATGATTCTTGTATGAACCAGAAATCTGACAATCAAGTTTTAATTGCAACGGCAGATCTCACAATATAGTTTTTGTAGCTTTAATGTGTTATGGATCACTACAATCAAGCTTAGCTTAAAAATTGTCGTCTGAAGCAACATCTTATCGAAAAGGGTATCAGCAACAGTTGTCGGTAATTATAATTAATTTAGACCAGGGAGGGATGCGGTTGTCAAATGCTATCGTTGCTCAACGTCCTCGGTTTTTGCTCGACGGAGCATGATTTTGTCATTAATGCTTGGACCCTTCTAAAGATGTGAAGTAGGTACTTGCGATCTGAATACCGGTGATATAACGTCATAAGGGAATATTTAAAACGTGATTTAACTTAGCTGTTTTAGTATACCGGTCTACTTTTGCCTTTAAGGCTGGTGCTGAAGTGAAATATTAGTTCACTGACAATATAACATGTTTTTTTTAATTTTGTTGGTCATTTCACACATCGCCATCTAGCCCCAAACTAAGCATAACTTGTACTATGGGAACCAGATGACTTATAGAATACAAATATACTTTTTTAAATATATACCTACATGTAAGTTCATAATTATGATTTCTACATATATTCTATTATATTTACATAAATACATATCTTTATTTTGTTACATGTAATACTCTTGGTTAGACAACATTTGCATCCAATAATACCCGGATATCCGTAAACGCTGGCGATGTTAAGCGACAATTATCCGATGGGCACAGCTACACTAAGACTGAACTGGGCCCTGGCTGTCAAGTGAGCCAGTTGAAACACGTCTTTAGGTATTCAGAGGCAGATTCTTAACAGAGAGGCGAGAATAGTCCAGAAATTGAAACTGGTTGTAGCATTGGAACCCACGAATTTCACAGCTGTTTTGTGTATTTAGTATTACTCAGAACAAAATACTATCGTACGTACCAAACAAAGCCCCATCATTTATACCCAAGGGCTTTGTATTTTTACGAGTAAATCACTAATCAATATTATCCACCGATATCTTATTGGTAATTTATTTTCCATTTTCCTATGAAATTTATATTTTATGTTTATTGCTTGTCACTTAAAACTCCTTTTATTACCAATAACTGATAACTTGGTGTCTAGCTTATCCGGTTCTATACAGATCAATTATATTTAGCATCGGTCAATGCATTTATTCATTAGGCGTATGGTTAGTAGGTAATCTCTTTCCTTACACATACATATCCAATTTATAATATATAATAATGATAAAATAACAAAAATAATAAGAGTTTATCCATATTAAATAATAACTTGCATTCTAAAATACAACAAAAAGAGTTTCCAAAAGTACGAGCATTTACCCTGTTAAGATTTGTAAACCACGTGTTTTAGGTAGATAAGTACATTTCGTTTCACAAAATTCAAGGTATGCAGGTATGTTACGTAAATTATTCTAACAGGAATTTGGCGTGTCGCTGTTGGCACAACATAAACTAATATTTAGCGTGCCCAACCTTATGACACAAACGCCAGGTAAATTAGTTACAATTCATGCGACTTGTGTAAAACAGGACACTATCGCTGAGCACGACTGTAGCAAAACATACACATTCAAACCAATATGCTTTAATTAATCAAATGTAAAGAAAATTATTTCGCTTATGTATCCCCCCCTATTCTTAAGCGGAGTCACTGCCCGTAAAAGAGGTTTATACAACTTAAAAAAACCACTCAACACACTGAAATATAACGATTAAATCGTTATACTTATTCCATCACAGGATATTTGAATTATTTTTTTACCTTATATAAAACTGTTGCCCTTGATTATTTATTTCCCTAAATATCATGCGTTTACCCGGGCTGGGGATCAACCAAGGTAGCAAGACGGGTATAAAAACTACAAGTAGCTTCGTACCACGACACGACGAATAATAGTATACATATAATTACTGCTCGGTTGAAATAGGTAGGTATGTTAGAAGAACAACTCTACTTCCTTGGATCATCTGGGAACAAAGTACTCTACCTCGTAGAATAATATTATTCGTCTATCAAAATTATTCAAAGACAAAGATTGATATTCGTCGGTGCAAATGTTACCAAAATCAAATTTAAATTACCCCTTATAACCGGGTGCGTTATTTGCATTCAATTATTAAACTTAATGCATATTATATTGTATGCGAAGTCCATTATTTAATTACGTAATAGAATAAATATTGACGTGAGTTTATTAACATTGATGATTAATTGTAATTTGGAGTGGAGATAATCAATGTGTTTAATAAGTACGGTTATACGCAAACTAATAACAAAAATCCTGTATTGAAGTGCAGAATAGATTGCAACTTTTTACAGTATGTTTGATAAATAAATAACTAAATAATAAATATTGGTGGACATTTCACACAGCGCCATCTAGCCCCAAAGTAAGCTAAGCATAGCTTGTGTCATGGGAACCAGACAACTGATACAATACTTATATACTTTTTTTTGTAAATACATACATATATATAATACATATTAACACCCAGCCACAGAACAAACATCTATGTTTCTCACACAAATGTTTGTCCTGGGTGGAAATTGAACCCACGACCTACAGCGCAGAATTTTTGAGATATCTTACTTCTATGCAGTATACAAATTTATAGAATGTATTATGATGTTGTATGGCTACCGCCTAAATAAATCTTACAGTATAAGTTAAGTTATTACATATTTTCAAATGTAATAATTTACTGCCTCTATCCTCATAAATTCATCTAAATATCGGGTGAAGTAATTTTATCGGTTTGCTAGCTTGCTTTACATTAGAGTAATAAATAAGCGGTATTGAATAAACTTTCATCAGACTGAGCGAGTGGGCTAACAAGAAATGCAACTGTGTTAGGGTGTACTTAGGGTGTGGAGACGTCATAAGTGTTCCAATCATTTGCTGCACGAAAATGCAAGGATTTTGTAAGATAAGCAGTTTTTCAACAAGAGAAAATTAGATTTTTATTCGTTGGTATGTTCTGGAACTAGCATATTACACTTTATTCCATTAATCTACTCAGATATAATATCATAGATACTCAGAGATCTTTGCAAGACTACATTATAGGGAAAAAACAGGCAGGTTCATTACATTTAAATCTTGTAAGATGATATTAGTCCTTTTAATTTTGAATTAGCTGTGAATGGTAGTAATTATTACTAAACACAAATTAAAAAAACAAAAAATATTGCTTATTCAAGCTTTATTAATTAGAGATTGTATTAACGTACCTAGCTAGCCTAGAACTCCTTTAAGTTCAGAGGAAATCGCAGCAATATTTTACCAAATATTTACCCTGCCCATATCCGTCCTGACTACGTCCTCGCTGGGAACATTCGTATTGAGTAAAAGGCCCTGTTTCCGTGGCCCTTGAACCGAACAAATACAAAAGCGGCAATGTTCATTGTCGTGGGATACATACGCATAATGCTTTCAACATGCAATTAATCCCATTGCAATACGTTTAGTGATGCGATAGTTTCGGCTCTGTATTATAGCTCTTTTATCTTTTAATTTAAGATATAATCAAATATATTTTCTTAAAATAAAATCTCATTAGCGTGACAGGAAAGAATGATACATTTATTTAAATTCAGGGCTCAGCTTGCTCAAATTTATTTATGTATAATTTGACTATAATATGTACAGACCGTACATGACAGTATTTCGTAAAAATGTTACTGATTTCTATCGGTATTGATTGGTAGGTAATCCGAAATATAAAATAAAGTCATGAATTCGTGTGAATTCAAAATTAAAAGCACATAGTGAAACTTTTCAAGGGTGGCAGATTTATATACACAAAACTATTAACTAATATAATTAATCACCCATTTACCTCCGTTTCCAAGCAATTACAATGTCACAGTGGTCACAAATCGTAACAAAAGCCTACAAAAGGCAAAGCACAATGTTACGATTTATTCTTGTAAACAAAAACAATTGCCAGATATTATCTCCAGTGAGAGTTGCGAAACAGTTGTCTTTGAAATTAAATAGCCATTGTCCTCTTTGTGTCAACAATGCGTTACTAAAATAATACCTGATATACAACAACCTTATTACATTGTCTTGACTATAAAAGGTACATAATATCTATCATGGAAATAAGCTTTGTAGTCGAATTTGGAAGAAAAATGTTCAGAGTTGCTACAGTGACAAACTGATCATCATCACTCATCTATACCGTAATCAAGATTGAATTAATTGACAGAAAAAATACTCTTAAGCTAAGCCCAACCACACATTCTAATCATCATTCGTCTGGCGATGGCAAGGCTTAAATTTGCATGGAGTTGTTTTAGCTTTGTCTTGCATAGCTGACCAAGCTTAGTCAGCTGAATACTTCCTACCCTCGAAAACTCGGAGAAGTAATCTAGTTCTGTTGGTAGTACAGTATCAATTGCCTTATTCTATCAGCTGCTGTAGTACCGCCATTGTCTCCATTTAAGGAATATTTCTGGCAATCGTCGGGTCAAAAAGTTATCTTTACGATCAGCCCATTGCACCGTCAGTTTGTTATTGCATCTGTGAACTTCATTCTTTTATGGATTTCCTTTATAAGGTCCTACCTCAAGACCTTATTTAGATTAAAGTCACAAAGTGTTTCGCATATTTCGGTCGAATCAATAGTTATTGTAGGAAAAAAGGAGGTATTTCCCCTTAAGTACTTTAAGCTAATGGATGCGAGACCTTGGTGGCCCAGTGGTACTGACCCCGAGTTTCAATCCGGAGGTCACTGGTTCAATTTCGACTTGTACTATTGACTTTTTGCGATTGAAAGATTTATGTGCGCAATAGCACGTTCTCAAAACGGTGAAGGAAAACATCTCGAAAAAAGGAAAGTCAGCGTATCGTAGACCTAAACATTTGAAGACATGTGTCAAGTGCACGAAAGGAGACTCTGAGGTGAACCTAAATCCTTTCAACATATTGGTCCAGTAGTTTATGGATGGAGGATGGAGTGCTAGTACATTGCAAAAATATTATTAAAGAGGTTGTCTCGCCAGCCAAAAAAAGGTTGTATGGAAGATATAGCTTGTTAGCGAAAAGACCGCCCAATATACCAATACAAATAGTTTAACCTGTAGTTAACTATAATTGTGAATAGAGTTCTTGTCACCTGTGTTTGCTCTAGGGTCCCTCGCTGCCGCGGCGAAATTGCTGTAGGTGGGTCCTCCAAAACTAGTCGCGAAGTCGGAGAACCCATAGTACCCGAATTGCGCTGTCGTTAGTGCTAGGCACGCGCATAAAACTAAGGCCTGCGGACAAAATAAAAATACAAGTTCAATATCATAAAATTTTTTTGCCTAACATTTTAACTCCAGTTTCTGCGTTAAAAACAGCCAAACAAGTTCAAGACAATTTATTATCGAAGTCAATTACAAAATGATGCCCAAAACTTATTGTGTCACTGATAAAGGAAGAAAATATTTAAGTATAACTATTATATATGTATAATAATATACTTAATATTTTACAGATATTTAGAGGGATTACACCATTATTTAAATGCGAAAGTATGTCAGTTTGTATGGATTGATGGATGGATTTATTAATACTTGTTACTCTTTCACGCCACAACTACTTAATTGACTTATCTGATATTTTGAACAAATGACCTGGTAACACTTTAGGTAAATTATCCCGCACGTGCAAAGCCGCGGTTGAAAGCTAGTAATAAATAAAATATTTATGAATACAATCTCTCACGTAATATATAAAATATTTAAACAATTAATTTCACACGTAACTTTATTGTGTCTCGACTTGATCGTGACCTCACGATTGGATTTATTGGGAAATCACACGCAATAACCTGCCAATGTCAATGCCAAACTATTTCAAACAATTTCGGCCTCAGTCGTTCTACTTTACGCAACGAATGTGTAAACCAGAGGAAACACGCTGCATACATAAGTAAAAGGCATACATATCAGTAGGTACCTCGTAAAATACTTATGATACTAATCTATGAATAGATAATATCTCGTTTAAATGTAGCTAACAACCCACCTAGATACCAGTTCAAAATGTACTCAGAGGACGTAACATTATCTATCAAACAAAGAACCTTTTAATCATGTAACGTGGGTGATATAATTAGTAACGTTATTAATTTATTTAATCGACCGCAGAAAGCTATCAATCGATCTAGTCGTAAATAATTGAACAGCGGTGGTCTTCCGCGGCCTTGAGCTACAAAATACAGTTTCTATTGCGAGACGTGTATGCTCTATATTCGCTTGGAATTCTCTTAAAACTGTGAAGCAATTCTGTTAGATATGTTATCAGTAGGAAGGGAAACCGCGGAAATGCACCGCATTATGCAACAGCAAGGCGGTTCGTGCGTACATGGGCCGGGCAACTGGTTCTGATCCGAAACAAGTGTGTGAACTTGATATGTGACCTCAGATGAGGTCTGCAGCGTACGTGAACCCTGCCATGCATTCGCTCGACTGATAAACACGTGCAATTTATACAGACGAGCGGAGAATTTGCGCACGAAGCTCTCTGCGCCAAAATACTTGGAGCATAAGAGAGACTGGCCTCACAGCTCAGTTGGTAGTAACCCTGCCTTCTCGTCTGTCGTGGGTTCGATTCCCACCCAGGACCAACATTTGTGTGGCGAACATAGATGTTTGTTCTGTCTTGGTGTTGATATGTATTATATGTATTTATTTACAAGAAAAAAGTATATATGTATTATATCAGTTATGTGATTCCCAAGATACAAGCTATGCTTAGCTTACTTTGGGGCTAGACGGTGCTGTGTGAAATGTCCACCAATATTATTATTATCAAAATTATGCGTCAATTTTGAGGCTTTTACACAAAGAAAGGGGCCACAATAGTTAAGTTACACGGCAGTAAAAGCGGTTGCCAAATTGAATTTTATAAGTTAGCTCATTTCTTATCGAACTTTGGAACTTTTTCCGATAAATATTTGACCCTGTGTGCATGGATTGCTATAATTATCGTTTAAGAGTAAAACAATCAACGGGTAATTTGTGACTAGTGACATAAAACACAACTTAATTTTCTTGCCTTCATTCATCAGCCTGAATCAGCGACGAATTACTCACGTAAGCACTATTGCAGTATTGATTTTCTGAGTCAAGGGTACGTCTAATGTATTATGTCTATCAATATACATAAAACCGAGTGACACGAAGGAATGTTGAACGTGGAAGTATCAATCAATGAACGCATGTTGAAACAAAAGCGTAAGTATGATAACGTCGGCGTATACTATACCATTTTAACGTCAGGAATTCACAGTCAAAACCTATTTATTATAGAGGTGTGTTTAATAGAGCCGCAATAGAAATTAAGTTAATATCTATGGCTTTCTCAACGCTAAGTTAAATTAATAATTTTATCTCCGATCTTTGATTATAAGTTAGTAACGAACCGCTATCAATTTGTATCAAAGTATGAATAATATCTGAATTAACTTGATAACTTTAACGCCCGTCTGTGTTAAGCCTGCGCAACGTCACTGCTCCTTTTAAGGGGCAAATTGCAAATCTGTTCTGAATATGGAAATATGTTTTGCTTTAGGTTGCTTGCAACATTGACAGTCCTCAATGAATACGACTATTTCGCAAGGACATTTAGTACATTTCTAAAATATTTCACTTGTACATTTCTCGCAGGTTAACTCAGTGCCCTCTCACTCCTATAACGCTGTTTATTCTAAACTTTCGCAAGGATCAATAAATACTTGGTAGTTGGTACATGAAATAAGCATCAATCAAATGACTGATGTAAATAATCTTGGCCAATCTTTGCAACAGTGCTGTAATTTAAAGAACCAAGTGACGCGAATGTTTTAGGTTCAGTTCCCACATGACACTATTAATGTGCGTATTGCTTGCATTTTTCAATGTGAGCGCAGTAGTTAAGCTCAAGTGATTTTTAGCACTAAGTTAACGATGGCATTGAAAACGTCACGAATTTATCAGCATCGATCTGATCATCATGAATGATAATGAAATCTACGTTTATTAGAAAATACTTTTGAAAATTTTTTGATTAATACATTATAAAGTAATACATAACTGATATTTTAGCATCAGTTATGCATCTTTGGCAGATATAATAACTTTTCAGTCAAATAATTTCCTCATGATAAAGCAAACAAATTTAGAAAAAGCGTGTATTTTTCTAAATTAAATTCACGAAGTTCTTAATATTACTGTCAAATCCATGCATTGTTGAAAATGTGTAGCTTGTAAACTGCATTTGGAGTCATTTTGAATATGAGATTAACATAAGAATACGATCGCTGGTGCGTCTAATTCTATACTTTGTATAATCTAATCTGTGCTAATAGCCTACTGACATCGTAAGCAACCCTTTCTCTTAGTCGACTTCTTGAATTGAATAACTTGCTTAGGAAACACTACTTTAGTACCGAGGTACTTACCTAATCTTATGAATACTATTACTATGCACGGTATGCTATGCACGATACGCCGAAATACTGATAAAAGAGAAAAGATGATTCTTTTGGACATTTTGAATACAAAATATTATCATCGTTTTTTGAATTTTTATAGAACTTCTAAGTTAGATAAATACCTCAGGAACCAGTTTAAAAATATAGCAATCATTAGAAAATAAATAGAAATTTTTTCGAGATAAGTCAAGGTTCTACCGTCCAAAAATTTTCAAGATAAAAGTGATTAAAATCGTTTCACTTGTGCAATAACAAAGGACTAAGGTATATCTTGAATTTGCCATCTTATTTCCACATCCTGGCAAGGTCCATTGCAACAGGCCCGTATAATAGACTGTACAACAAAATGCCTTGATATACGCTCTATTACCCTAGAAACAAATTCTTTGCGAGCCTTGATACATCTAATTGGTTGTCAATTCAGTAGACTTTACGTGGTTGAAATACGATATACATTAGCTTGAGAGAAACTGACAGGTAGGGTCAGTTGACCACTGACTGACCGAATGTACTGAATATTTGTGGCTTCGGATAGGGCTGTCGCGATCCGCGAAGGGCTATTGTGAAATACTTGAAATTACTTTAAAGATACCTCTGAAATTACATCCTCGATCACGTTAAATTAGCAAATAGATATATAGGTATATATAAATATAACTAAACTCAGATGGGTGTACAAACATGCTTTCCATTAAAACAAAATCATATACCAAATTTTAATAAGACTTTTTGTCCCAGAAATAAAACGTCGTTTATTCCAAGGCTTTTCCGCCCTTTATAACATTAAAACAAAACACTAGACAAAAGATTACCAAAAACTTAAAGTAAATACCTGAAAATATATTAAAGATGATGAAAATATTGGTGTGTACACCACAAGCTCTGGAATACGATTTCAAACAAAGCATGCTGATGAGGTGATTGTAAGGACTAAGGAGCTGCAATACGCACAAGTACTTGCCATCTGCTAGTTTTTTTATGACTGGACAATTTATTGGCCGCAGATGGCCTTGACAGCGTTTACACGGGCTTTTGGTGAGAGCGGACGGCTCTCAACCGGTAAAACTTAAAATTATACACAACGTTACCAAGGGCAACACTTAGGTTTGGACCTCGGCTTGGGGCGTTGCGAGTCGGGAGGAATGGGAGAAAATGCGCCCCGCGCGGGCGTTTTTGGGGAGACTTCGACCCCGCCGGCGCCGGCGGGGTCGGTTGCCATCTGCTAGCCCTAGAGTGAACAATTTATAAATGACGTGCATGCGTGCCGCGGTGAAACCAAATCAAGTGTGAACACGCCGTTGCGACACAAACACAGTGACGCAACCAGGACTCGGCTATTGTGCCAAGATCTTGTGTCCGCAGACAGGTACTTACTTACTAATAACCTACAGATATAAGTTTACTATAAATCCTAATAATATTATAAACTTTGTATGTATAAAGAAAATAATAATAAATATTGGTGGAACATTTCACACAGCGCCATCTAGCCCCAAAGTAAGCTAAGCATAGCTTGTGTCATGGGAACCAGACAACTGATATAATACTATATTTTTTTTGTAAATGCATACATATAATAAATACCGACACCCAGACACCAATATGTCAAGATCTTGTGTCCCCAGACGTAGTAGTTACTAACAGTCTATAGATACTAGTAATAACAAATATATTAACTGAGTTTAGACTATAAATGGAATATATATATCAAATGATATAAATCATATAAACGCAATTTTTTCTCAGAGTTAAGCAGTTACAGACTCTACGGCGTGCTAACCTAATACTAGAAATAATAAATCCAGCTACTCACCTAAAAATTGAGCTGAAAACGAGGTCTTCGGAACTCGTTGTGTCAATAAGATTACCACTTATCTCATTAGCGTTCTTGCTATAGTATAACTTACAAGGTGAACGATGGCCTTTTAACAGGCTCTGCCTACCCCTTAGGGGAAAAAGGACTCGTGACTCTGTGTATGTATGTTGTGACGCAATAAGTACATAATTTATATACAAATCATTATAACTTAACTCGTGAATGAAAATGAAATTTTCAAGGAACGAATCGTTCAGTTAATTTTTTAAAGGCGATTTGTTGCACAAATCTATTGTTAGTTCAATACCGTCTAATTTTGTTTCTACAAGTATTTTATATACCTACTAAAACTACCGCAACTACCAAGCATTTATAATGATAATATAATATTATGGACACATTGCGTGTTTGATATACTAGCTACCTTGCCTACGCAGATGATTTTCATCACGCGAGATGCAGCCTTCAAGTAGATGAAGCATACACAGTACGTCTGGCATCGGTTAGCGATTTAATTGTTGCAATGCTTTAAGCAGCTGAGGGCATGGTCTGATTTACTCACAAATACGTAATCTATCAACGTACTTTGCTCTTGCATTGTATTCATACGAAACCATATTCAAATACGGAAGACATCTTTTTTTTATTGATACATATACATACAGGGCAATCGAATTCTAATTGGAATAAATAATCGTTCAATAGCTAGATTATCGATCGCCTATAATATATTGGGTGTGTCGATCCTAAATACAGCGATGTTCAATGTTAGCCGATAATTTGGCAATTACACGCAACGTTTTGATAATAATCTGGCAGTTATACACTAAAAAATAATCGAGCTATTATTAACACGTAGTTAGTTCACGAAGGTAACAATTATAGGGCTTGAAATTGTATCGGTAAGCACAGTATTTACCTATTTTAGACCAATAGTAAAACATACCCAATTATTACGACTATCCATCCCCATATCATGGACTATATACGTGCAAGCAATAATTTATAATAATATTATATATATAATATAATAATATTGCAGATTTCCTATCGTGTTTAATGTTTATTAAATTCCATTCAAAAGCTTTTAATAGTCAAACAGCGGAAAAAACAGCTTTATACAAAGTAGGAAGGCTTATTTAAAATTGTATTTGTGTCACCCAGTTACCGAAGGTTACTATAACTGTAATTGTTGCTACCGTGACTAGCGTCTGCAACGGCCCACACCTTCATATTTAAACTTATTTAAACAACAATATTATAGCAATTTGCGCTTTGATATATATTCCATTATAAATTGGCTGCAAGCAAACGAGGTTGTAACCCCGAGTGTTTTTTTATATGTAGGTTTAATTTATATTTATTAATTTCTGGATATTTTTTCTACAATATCGTCCATGATGGATTTGGCTTAACAGCGGAACTCCACTTAGTCACACTATGGTTTTAATTTATCTAAATAATTATACCTAGATACAGTTACATAATATAAAAAGATTTACCGGCAATGGTAGTATTTGAGACTAGATTAAAATAGACAGAGAACATTCTAAACTGGCAACGTTTACTCCATACTCCGTATAGACATTCAGTGATAGTAGATTTGCTTTGCAACAATGAAAATCAAGTGCACAAAAATAATTTTGATTTACTGTAAAATTCGGATTCTTGGACGAATTTACAGGAACCTGAAACCTGAGACCTGATTTTACGAGTACTTAGATGAGTTTTTGAATTATGTGCATCTGTGATTAAATTAATTAATGATCAATAAGCGTGCATATTTATGTTTCCTGTAAACATACAATTAAATATTTGTTGAAATATCATAATTGGTTGCGAACATAATATATTTCTTTTTTCCCTGAATAGATACTTTTAGCTACTTGAGCTATTTTTTCCGGGATTACATAGCAATTGCATTTCATATTACTTACAAGTTTATTGTTATTTGAAGAACGTTTTTCTAGGAACTCTAACAGATTCAAAAGTATTTACAAAATAAGGAATCGATTGTTTTTTTCTGAATATATTCCATTTTTAGCGGTGACATTGAGAATGTTTAGTATTGACTGCACTTTTTGTCGACATCCGTTTCGAGATAATCCCTCTATAGACCGAACTGTGCCTCAGAACCGATCACTTTATACTATTCTTAATGATGTAAGTTATCTGCTATACATATGCAGCTATATGCCGGCTTGTTTATCAATATGCGGAAACAGTAAAGTAATTATTAGAACATAATGTAGTCGTTGAAATACACGAGTGGCTGACGTGATGGTTTGTCGTTAGTACTCGGAAGTACCTTCATATTTTGACTTACATAGTGCACGAAAGGAGCCTCTTTGAGGGGTACTGAAGTCCTTTCACCGTACCGGTTAACGGTATCACTGGTAAGAGAGAACCAGTGACTCGAATAGTAGAAGTCGTACATAATTTAACTTAAAACGCTTACATTATTCTTATTCATAATCTTATGAATTTTAAACAACGATAATCATTTATTCTGTTACATTTGGTTTCTAATCGTGTTTTTTTCATATATTTATTCATATATATCAAGATGCTAATGAACAGCGTAAATTCTGCAAAAAATTCGCCATCAACATAAACCTCTCAATCAAAAACAAATCGTGTGCAGTATTATTTTATAGGTTTGCACATGACTTCCGAACACACGATTTGTCGCTAACTGTGGATGATATTAAATCATATCCTTATGTGTTACTACGCTTGCGTCACATCACATACACTCGCCATGAATGGACATGCACGCTGAGACCGGGAAGCCTAGAGGTTGAGCCGCGCGCCGCCCGCTAACCGTGTTGACATTACACTACCACAATAAAATATATACAGTAGGACAAGTCCTTTTTTATTTTATACAATTACAGAACAAGCCGACGGCCCACCTGGTCTTAAGTGGTAACCTTGGCCCACAACAACCGATGTGACTTGGGTCCTTCCCTACTAAGTACGACAAGACCCAAGTCGCATTGTATGCGGCTGTAACTCAGACGTGTATGTGGAATGTCTCATGTGCCTGTAATTTCACCGGCAACCACACCTTTCAAACCAGAACACAGTAAAGTAAATGCGTTACTGCTTGGTGGCGGATGTGGGCATGGTTCCCCGGTCCTTCCCCGGTCGAACTTGGCGAGAGTTCTACTGCTCTTAAAATTAGTCCTAATTGTATTCCAGTAGCAGTACAACTTATGCCAAGTTCGTCCGGGGAAGTACATTTCCGCCGTCAAGCAGTACTCGTAAAGGTGTGGTTGCCGGTGAAATTAAAGGCACATGAGGTCTCATCAGTTGGTGGACGTTCGTCCATATTCAGGTTCCATAGTTACCAACGGTAGCGAGACGACCTTACTGTTAATACCATATTGTGCCACACATCATACATGCTTGTTAAACCGGTCTGTTTCCGTCTTCCGACTACTACTGTCATAAAATTTATTGCTTTTATATACTTGTACTGTTTTTATTTGGTTATTTGGAGTCTGTCCTTCAGAGAAAAATATTTTGTTACGCTGATTGGAATGCGACAAGCTTCTATTTAAATCTTACTGCGCTCCTTATTAAAACAACAAGGTTATAAATAATAATAGGTTATATATAAAGAATTACGATACAATTTTAATTTATACTGTATTTTTATAAGTCAGACTCGTGTACTGGGATAAAGAAAAAATACATTTAAGAGCGTTGTCTTTGTGGTTTTTCGCTATACGTCTCGGTACATACAAAGAGATAAAGCAATCAAAACAAATGGCTTAGTGGAAACAGTGGCTTACAGAAAAATGATACATAAGGCCATACGCCGTTAGTGACTAGAAACATTTAAATTCCCAGTTACGGGAATAATCTTAATGAAGCCCCTCATAGCCAACCAAATATATTATGAAATCCCACATATATTATGAAATTATAACTGCAGTTTATGGTATATCATATTTGTAAAGAAATCATAATTATTATAAGAAAGTTCGATTACTTCGCGTTGATTGTAACAAAATATCCATAATTTTAGACAATGAAATTTCAGTAGGAGTGTAAACAGTTAAGATATATAAATCTTTAATTTTATGCGTTCAATGCCTCTAATTAACTTTTTTTTTTTTTATGTTATACAGTTACGGAACGAGCCGACGGCCCACCTGGTGTTAAGTGGTAACCTCGGCCCATAACAGCCGATGCAACTTGGATCCTCCCATACTAGGTATGACAAGACCCAAGTCGCATCGTATGCGCCCGTAAATGTGAGACATGAAGGTGGAATGTCTCATGTGCCTGTAATTTCACCGCAACCACACCTTTCAAACCGGAACACAGTAACGCGAATGCGTTACTGCTTAACTTATAAAATAATTAAAATATGTCTCTTCAGTTATATTGCGAGCATTATATAAAAGATAATGAAGTTTTTTAATGAAAACATAATCCAATACTCAGTTTTTTATTAATGATACATAACAAAAGTCAAAACAACTCATTAACTATGTGAAATGTAATTAAAGTATTCGATAATCGGTAATTTACGATTCCTCGTATATTTATCGAGAAATTCAACTTATCGCAGCTCGAAAACTCTCTCTGTTATGCCATCAGATAAAACGATAACGAAGAGCCAACTGTGAAGTCTATTTAATTTTCACATGGTTTTGCCCGCAGTTTCGCCTGCGTGGTACCAGGATACAAGGTAGCCAATGTATTGTATTATTCTAGGCCTTTATACTTAAATTTCAGCTGAATCGGTTTTGTAGTTGCATAGTGAAAGTTTTACAAAAACATATTTATAACATAATTTATTAAAATAAATATTGGTGGACATTTCACAGAGCACTATCTAGCCCCAAAGTAAGCTAAGCATAGCTTGTATCACAAGAACTAGACAACTGATATAATACTTAAATACTTTTTTGTAAATAAATACAAATAATACATATTAACACCCAGACACAGAACAAACATATATATTCAAAATATTCGTCATACAAATGTTTGTCCTGGATGGGAATCGAATCCACGATCAACATTGCAGAAGGCAGGGTTACTGCCAACTGAGCTGTGACGCCAGTCAACATATTTATATATACGTACCTATATAAATAAAGACATTGATTTCATGCGAGAATGGAATAACTTACTGCTCAAATTATTGCATTTATAATTACACGCCTAATCGATATTCTTACTAAATGTACCGCACGCAACTGTAAATAAAGTCATTTACATGAGATTAACCCATCAACCCATCGTGCCGGCTAGCCCTTTAATCGTTGCAGGCCAATATGCACTTGAAAATTCACACGCAACTAACAAAATATTGAGAGAAACCAATTACATAGAAACTGCATCGGCGAGGTTAACAATTATGTAAAACACACAATGACAAGGCCTCGATAGACATTAAGAACTTAGTACAAGTGCACATAAAGCCGAGTCTACACTAAATTAGTAGTATTTAGTGTAGAACATACTAGAAGCACTTACTACTAGGATCTATGTCCGTTTGTATAAAAACCGCTGACACTCAAATTCGAGTATTCCCATCTGTTCGGCTTAAGGGCGTATCAGTAGTTCGTTCGCATCGAAAACAAAGAAAGACACAGTTCATAATTTATTTAGCAGTGTTCGGTTTGAAAGTCTGATGAATATATGGTTCCTAAGACTTTCATCTTCATGATGCGACTTGGGCCTGCTCATGATTTCATAAGAAATTACGTAACATGTATTGTTGCTACGGGCGAGGGACACAGGCCATCTGCTAAATAAGCTATAGACACACACTCGCTTGAAATAGTCAAGTAACAGGAAGCGGTGTAACAATTCCATCCTATGTAGACACGGCTTTACATCCACCTTGACTCGTATTTGAGGCCTCTTAGGAGGAAGTTCATCCGCTGGAATTTTGGGTATACACAATTAGCCTGTCACCAAGGTTTTAGCCTAGTTAGCGGGTACATCAAACTTGTGAAGGTTGATTTTGTGTGATTGGAGGTGATTGTCGGACCAGTACTTATTGTAAGGGTTATTGTCACTACAAAACCCATTAAAATAAACACTGGTCACACAATCACATCTAATCACTGGACAGACGTATTAATATAAGACATTTTAAAGCCAAGTAGTTGCATGATGTATTTTTTCCCCAATTTGTATTGTTCGTTTTAAAATAGTACTTAAGTCAAATGTGATTAAATGAGAGTCTAGCTCACTTTAGGTAATTGATTCAATATTGCTACAAAAGACTAAGTTTAGGGAAAAGTACATTTTATAATATTATGACTATGCGCAAAAGCTTGAATGAAATTTTCAATTACAATAATAGTGTATTGTACATCGTAATAAGTTTACTAGAGAACCCAATTTCAAATTGAATCCTTTCAGAAGCTGACTTAATTATATGAGATAGTCTGTTGAAAATGCATGCTGCATTTTAAATGGTACGTTTAACTGATTACTGATTCTTGCTTGCATAGTTTAGCTATTCAGTTTCGTGATGAGCAGCAAGTGTGAGTTTCTGCTAAATGATCACGCAACGAAACAACGCATATTATCGTACTGTCCAAGTACAGTATAATGGAACAACCATTTGCACATAATTTGCGTAATAAAAACAAAATCAAATAAGGAAGAGATTGTTAAGGGCCCTCTTTAAGCATCCAAATAAGTTATGAGGATGAAACTGAATTTTCCCAATTGCTATAGCATTAATTCAAATATTCATGTGCAATACATAACGTTATGTACATACGTTTACCGAGAAAATATAATTCGGAAGCGGACCTCACTTTCTACACGATAAATTATTTGTACCATTTTAAAATGCACTTTCCGTGTTATATAATCCTTTCAACCTGCACTTCGAGCTAAAACTATACCACGATACAGATAATAATTGTCTAAAGTGAATAATTCGACTTTGTTGCTTTCTATTCCCAAATGTAACACTTCGAAAAAGGTAGATCATCTCACAATCAATGAGGAATTTTTATGTCTTCCAACCATCAACCATGGTACCAAATATTTTTTGATTCTTTGCAGAATTGTGTCAATTCCGGAAAAATAAATGCTCACAAATGGAAATAACTCAATTCGTAGATATTATGGAAAGTGTCACTGGTTTTAAATTACTGGATATTAGCCGCATGACTTTGCCAGTTGAAATAAATGTAGTTGCATTGTTTTATTTCATGTGTGAAACTTTTATCCAAGTTCAAAAGACTTCCGTTTAGGATTAATTCAATCTAATAAGTACGTAGCGTAACATGTTTTTTATTCCTAACTTTAATTAATGAATGCTTTTTATCTTTACGATATTAGCATAAAACAAATTACACAAGGTCTCAACCACACATTAATATATCAAACTCCGGAACTGTACGTAAAGCACCTAATTCCAAGTACTGAGAGCTTTCAAAATAGGTCGTTCACCGTAGTCGTGGAGGTCGGTTTTTGCATATCTCGGTCACGAGTACCGATCATCATCAGGTATAACCGCAAAAACTTGTGATTATCATGAGAATTTATCTTTGTTTGACACCCTTGGCCGCAATCAAAATACACAATGTAACTTCTGCTCGTAAAGGTACACTTTGAATCACTTAATTACAGCACGATGTACGTCTTGCTTAATAAGGAAGCGAAACCAATAACAGCTCTAAATTGGATATTATGTAATATAAAAATAAAAGCGCTCATACATCTCAGAAAATTGTCTCAGTACTTTGGACCAATTTACAAAATAGTATTACGATTGTTTCACACATATTATTTGAAATTGCCGATAGTGGGTCTAACTAGGTAGCCCATTACATATCACAATTGACAAGTTAGAACTTCACGTTCGAAAATTTATGACAGAAAACGTATTGAGCATTTTATCGACTCAGATATACGTAATAATAAATATAAAATAAAAATAAGGTAATGTTATAATGAATTATTGCAAAGCAATCGATACCTTGTCGGAAAACCAAAATTATTTGCGAGTTTAATTCCCGTCTTAGAAAATAGTAAAACAAAGGTTTTTTTTATAATTAAAAATATCTCTCTTTGGCTAAGTGTTAGTAATAATATATATATAAATATTTTTGTCTTTATAGCATAGGAGTTTTACATACTTATGACCTACTATCAAGATCTAAGTTGATGACTTAGACTGACTAGTCCAAATCTTGAAAATTTGTAACAAAATGTACTCTTTTGTGAGTATGTATTTAATTTGTGAACATGTACGACATTTCAACAAAAAATTAGATATAAATTTTATTTATCAGTAAATTGAAAATGTGAATTTAAAGGCATTTCTTTTTAATACGATTTATTCACGAAATTAATTTACTGCCAGAAATGGGCATTTAATTTTTTCTAAGTGCGGTTTAGGAAACGGTCAACGCTATTTGTCATTATGTAGGTATGAAATTTAAATGGATAGTTGTTATCTGTGGCGATTGCAGAAATAGAGCTTGTTATATTTAAATGGTATCGGTAGATAATGCAAGTGTTCCGTAAATAACTCTTTATGTGCTAAGCAATTTTAGTTTGAAGCAACATTTGTATCGCAGGTGGCAGAAAGGTCACGTACAAAAAAAGGACAATCCAAATATTCAAGACCGGAAATAACCTTAATACTCGTCGTACAAAAGTAGGACTCTGTCAGGGATCGCACCGAAGACCCTTCTCTTTGCAGACAGTGCTATTACCAGTTTAACTACGGAACCCAGACGTAGACATATATAATTACTTGCCGTTTAGTACATATACGCAAAAAACTAATGGATTATCAGATAGTTTTGCAGGCAGCATAACTTGTGTCAGTTTCGGGGGCAGTACTGACACCACACCTATTTCTGCTGCTAAGTTGAAACCCATTTCTATGAAACGCATTTTTGGCTTCCAGTTTGACGTGAAAAGAGTGGAAGAGTGGAACTCACAGGCGCTATACAGAGACATGGTCTTGATATACTCCACATTAAGTAGAGGAGGATCCCAAGTCGTATTATTTTTGTTATGTGTAGATGTTACCGCATAACAACGGTCATCTTGCTCGTTCCGTAATTTAGGTTCACATTAAAAAAACGATATGGACCAAAAAAGTACTGATCATCAAACAGTACATTTCTGATCTTATTATTTGCGTTTGCCACTTTAACCCGGATACGCAAATCAAGTAAGCGAGATAATTGCAAAGATCTATCATGGCGTGTCTAGGAAATCCGTCTGGCCTGGCTGATACTAGTTTAGTAGTACCTAAACTGTCGAATATCTTTTGTTTCTGTGATTAAGGCGTTTAGAAGGCATTTAGATAATGGAAGTTATGTTTTGATAGGTACAAGGATTTCTGTCAGTCTTGAGTCAACATCCAAGCCACCAACTTTATCACAAGCATACAATGTCTGATTCATTTTTGACTACAATCCGGAAGTAATTGCTTTTCTATTCAATACCTATCATATTATTTTTGTTTTGAAGTAATATTGTGCTTATAAAATTCATCAATACAAAATTTAAAGTCAAACTTTAATTCCTAAACTTTAACTAAATCTAAAATTTAATTTTATAAACTTTTTTCCATTGAATTTAAAAAGAAATTGCTTGGAAACGTTAATAATATTAAAACCATAAGATCACGCGTTTAAACCGGACCGCATTAGTCTAGATTATGAGTCTTATAAAAACCTGAAGTCATCACAGATACTCAGATATAAATAATATAATTATTCATTATTGCACAATACTAATAAACGTGGTAGTAAAATTATAATGCAATTCGGATTTAAATATTAAGATTATGTTCAGGATATAGAGTGAGTTGTTATGCTAATAAGCACTTCCTCATAACTAATGGATGGAAAACATGTTGCAACATCTAAACTTGTGTTTTATCGACCGTGTCATCACGTTGTCATTGAACTTGGCATTATTTCGTTTTTTTTATATTATAAAGTCCATTCTACGAGGAAATACAATGTTCGTTAGATGACGACGCAGGTGGGCCTAAGTGGGTAGCGTGACTAATTGCAAGAAGACAGCAAGATTTGGTACCAAAGTATTTTTATTGTTTCTAATAAAGTAATTTTGTTTTGATACCACATAATATGTCACATAGTATTGTCAATTTAAATTTAAATATTATTTGCGATAGGCTATTTGTCCGCAGTCTCACCTTTATATGACGATGCGGTCTACATAGATTTTAACTTTTAAATGGGTCAGATTTTTCTGAAAAAAAATCTTCGCTTGGACTTGTAATACATGATTTACGAATACCCAGATGGCGAAATTTCTAAAAAGAAAATAATTCTACAGTTCCTTTAAGATGCTGTTTAAGTTATGTTAGGATAGCTTTGTGTAAATTACGGTATGATCAGATGACCCATCTGACGATAGGAGGTATCTCCTTATCATACTAAAGTATGAGACGACCAATTGTGCATCTTATCGTGCCCACCACTTTAAGACTTAAAGCTGGAACGGCTCGTGGGCTAATAATTTCACCGAAGCCCTCATCCTTCGATACCGAATAGAGCAGTGCGAGTAGCCATCAAGCGGCAGAAACAGGTATGGTGGCAGTATTTCCTCCTTCGGGTTTAAGGTGACGCAGACACGCAGCTTCTGGTTTTAATAACACCCTTAAGTCTTGGGGACTGATAGTCCTTTGTTTGTAGTCAAGACTAATAGGTTATTTCTTCGAGAATGTAACCACTTTACCATCCTCTGTAATATGAAAACGCTGTTGTTTCTTAATTCGTTTTTGTTTCATGTTTAACATGATGAATGTTAAAATAATAACGCATATATCTTACTTACTGACCTATATAAATATATATAAATATTTTTTACTGTTTTTTTTTTATGTGAAATCGTTGTTTTCATTTTTTACTTATGTTTTATATTTCTTTGCGTCTTGGGTCTTGTTGTACCTAAGAAGGGGACGACCCAAGTCTTATTGCTTGTTATCGATAGAGGATAGAATAATACCATATAATATATACCAATAGACTTAATACCAGGTGGGCCAAATGCGAACTCCCAAAGTTCTCACATCAAAAAATTATATCACATTCTACATGTAAATACAGGTGAAATTTATAAATCTTTGCAACCAAAATTTACCTCCAAAAATGTTATGTATATGAATTACATGCATTATTTAAACAAAGTTGTATGTGTAAGCATTGTTTAAATACGTGTCCAAAGTCGTTTATTGTTTAAAGTAAACTTAGCCCCGAACATTTCTCTTCTATTATTATCACGTTGCATAAAAGCAGAGATTACGCACAATATATTAAAGCTTATGTAATGAAAATATTTGCACATTCATTGCCAACTTTTCCATCCATTGATACTTCTGACACTTTCATAAGTTTTGATCATAAGACGCTAGAGTCAAACTCAAAACGCTCAGATATTTGTGCTTTTAGCAAAAATAAATATAGCAGCTAATTGAAAAAAAATGTTATTTCATCAGTCAGCTTTTTGTCTTTTCGACTAATTTTGAAATAACTGTATACTAAAACCTAAGTTAAACTTTTCTCTGACTTTTTACTAATACCTGCTGTAAGGTAGCGAAAAAGATTACTTACGATTTTGATGTAGTGGTTCATATTGCGTGTATGTCTGTATTCACTGTCACAGTATCACAGTAGTGGCGGGCGTCGGGAGGTTGCGCGCGCACTTAACCGCTGATGCGTACGCGCAGACTGACTGGATCGTTCCCGCTGCAACACAACGGCGGGCGGTGGTAAATAACCAATGCCACGCGCCACACTGTTTCAATTCGATTAGATCACGTTTGTGAAAAATGAAATTTCACAACGCTGCCTCGGTACAATTTTAATTGTTTTTTTTTTACGTACTGAAGGCTGTATGGTAAGGTGGATGGTGACGGCGAGCGTGCGACGATAGTTGTAAACGGTTTAACGTTGTGTTCACGTTATATAGGACAGCGGGCGACCTCCGAAACGCGGGAAGTATGCGTTTGACGCCCGGTGATATTTTTATTCATTGTTTTGATTTCTATTAAATAAAACATTCCGATCAGAACAGAAAACATTTTGCGTTTTTTTCGGCTGAAATTATCCACACCCTAACTAGAGATGCAGAATATACCACCAATTTTGTAAGCTTTTATAAAAACTTTTGTTTGAAATCTTTATTACTATAGTGATAATTCAAATAACAAATAAAATATATCCATCAGCTTTATACAAGTTTAGATATTTAGGAAGTAACAATTCGGCGCAACTTCTTCCGCGTTAACTATACATGGTCTGGTTGTAATTAATCCCAAAACTGATCATGATGATAAAATAAATCTTATCATAAACTAGTGCCTCATTAAGGAAGAATTCAAATTCAGTATCATTACACTAAGAATTTTAATTTTAACTTATGTACATCTAAAATTTTACACAAATCCGGGCAACTCTTTAAATTCACTTGATCCCTATAGAGTTACAGTTTTAGCACCATCCACGAAAAGTAGACCAATATACATAAAGAAAACCTTGATGGAACTTGGTGGTGGGTTCTTCGCAACTTCGTTCCCCATGAAAAGATATTTGGTCCACTTTCGACCATTTTTTTTGCACCATAACTTTATCTCATGTGGTTACATCTCGTTAACTTTAGAATCGATTTGTGAAATCTAAAAACTATGGCCAAACCTAGTGTTGGAGTGTTTTACATTCAGAACATTTTAATTCATCGAGTTATAAGATGAAACCTAGATCACGCAGCAGCTGAAATTACGCTCTTTAAATATTGATTGAATTATTAGCTCGTAAACTTAGCTTTATTTGCATTCCAACAAATTATAGGTAGATTTCCACTACGGGGCAGTAACTTTAAGAGCAGTAGAACTCTCGCCAAGTTCGTCCGGGGAAGTACTGCCACCATGCCCATTTCTGCCGCCAAGCAGTGAAGCATTCGCATTACTGTGTTCTGGTTTGAAAGGTGTGGTTTCCGGTGAAATTACAGGCACATGAGACATTCCGCCTTCACGTCTCAGAGTTGCGGACGCATACGATGCGACTTGGGTCTTGTTGTACCTAGTAGGGGAGGACCGAAGTCGCATCAGTTGTTATGGGCCGAGGTTACCACTTAACACCAGGTAGGCCGTCGGCTCGTTCCGTAACTGTATTAAATAAAAAATAAAAAAAACTTAACCATCGAAGCTACAGGAACACTTTCGTAGAAGTGTATCCTTCAGTTTTAAGGAGATAATTTGACATACAGACATAGATTTTGGAAAAAGTGTACAGTTAGTAAGAAAATGGTCAATTTACGCAAAAAATATGCTAAGCAATACCGATTCTAATAAAGGTTAAAAACTGTGACTAACCATAGTTTGAATACCATACTGTTACTAACTAATCACCTAAAACCTTTTTTTCGTACACTTATTTACACTCCTTGCATGTATGTGGATGTAAGAGTAAAGGTAGGCAAAAGAAAAGATTGATGGATTCCGTGAAAGACGATATGAGTAAGAGTGTGTGCTGAGATGACGTCTGACAGAGAGAAATGGAAGGAAAGTACATGCCTACCCCACCTAGTTGGGACAAGGGCAAGGAAATGATGACTTATTTACACTCCTTGCAGGCTCACAATACATTAATATATCCTCTCACTCTATTCTTCAGTCTTCCGACGTCCCGTTGTACTCAGAATGCTGAAGCACCTGTTTCGTACTTTGATCATCTGGAATGCAGTTTTTCAAATCATCTATTCTTTATTTGACTGATGAGGGATACAAGAATCGGCGCACCTGATGTCAAGTGGGTAGCCTACAGACGCCTGCAACACTCAAGGAACTCCCAGCGCGGTGAGCAGGGTCCACAGTGTGATACTGCGGACATCATGTCACTTTTTTTATGTGATACAGTTCCGGAACGAGCCGACGGCCCACCTGGTTAAGTGGTAACCTCGGCCCATAACAACCGATGGTACGGCAAGATCCGAGTCGCATCGTATGAGCCCGTAACTCTGAGAAGTGTAGATGGAGAGTCTCATGTGCCCATAATTTTAGATAAGAGGCCAGTTTACACAAATAATTTCTGCATTAAAGAACACATTCGTTTTCGAATAAGTTCTGCAGACCCGGACTGTGTAGCGTAACTTAGGTCTGCGGATTGTCATTAGGAAAAGTCAGTAAGTACCCACTTCACTCCACATTGTTATGTTACATGTGTGCAAGATAGATAACGTTAAAGACATCCTACTAATATTATAAACGTGAAAGTTTGTATGGATGTTTATTACTCTTTCACGCTCAAACGGCTGAATGGATTAACACATAGGCTACTCTGATCCCGGAAAAGTGCAGTGTTCTCGTGGGTTTACTTATTCACCGCGGGTAACACCGCGGGGCGCAGCTAATCTTAGAATAAATTTAAATGTTTATCACCTCATTATACAAATGTGAGAAAATTTTATGTGATTGTAATTGTGAGATGTGAAAAAAATGATATATTAACTTAATTAACTCATAAGTTCTTTATATCAACTTATATACAGCTCACTCTCACTCACAGCTCAGTTGGTAGTAACCCTGCCTTCTGCACTGTAGGTCGCGGGTTCGATTCCCACCCAGGGCAAACATTTATGTTACGAACATAGATGGGTCTTCTGTGTCTGGTGTTGATATGTATTATATGTATGTATTTACAAAAAAGTGTAGAAGTATTATATTAGTTTTCTGGTTTCCATGATACAAGCTATGCTTAGCTTACTTTGGGGCTAGATGGCGCTGTGTGAAATGTTATAAATATATTATTATTATTATTATTATAATGAATTCATTATTATTCAAATTAAAAACATTTTCCACTTATGTTATTATATATACGACCATAATTGTTATTGATATATTCAAATGAGTTCATCATATAGTCCTATTTATATGGATATAAAAACAAATTACCCATTAATCTGCTTAGTTTGATGTATTTCATAGTATTATGAAATCTGAGACGAAAACGTCTGCGATACACGATACGTCATCCATATTCATAAGGTATTTTTAATTATAATAGGATTGATTATCTTAAGAATTCAGATAAAAAGAATGGTTGCTTATACCTGCAAGTAGATATATCCGGGAAATAAATACCAGGTTGGCGCTTGCTCACAATTTTTTTAATAATATACTATACTTATTTTTATATTATGTAAAGTATATCATGTATATTTACCATGTTTCTCGATGTATATAATTCGCCAGTCACGTTCATCATCATTAAACAATTCCTGCGCCTTCTCTTTGAACAGTTTTCCCTTCAGTTAATTAGACACTGTAAATCTGCATCATTTCCCAGGGCCTTGTAAGTATATCTTACGAAATTTGTGCAAATTTCCAACCTTAATTAATTTAAAATTAAAAGTATTCTGACAAATATTTTGGTTGCCAACAACAATACTATTGAAAATTTAACATTTTGTCCAAGTTTAAGGTAACTGGATTTAATTTAATTTATTTTAATTAATTTATTTATTTATTTCAGACAATTAAAAATCCATTAGTATTAGTAACACAAAATAAAATAATATCAACTTAAAACTAATGTTAGTACTTAATAACTAAAAGGGAGTTCGTCCTCTGTATGAGCTTCCATACCAGAGGCGAATCAAATTGAGATGCAATTGCGTTTAGGATGCTGTTGCTGCTTGTGCGAAGTCTGCTCAGCAGTGAGGCTGTCTTTTTCCGCCAAACAGCGTCAAAGCCATCTGTGCGCGCCTCCGCAAACATAGTGGAAGCACTGCAGAAGCGCGGTAGCCGCAATTTAACTAACTTATATTATATTTATATTATAACGTAAGAGAAGAAAACAATCTTTTCTTCCAAAACTGTCACAATACTTTATTACTTTTCATCTATTGGATGCTTACATCGATTATCCTAATAACGATAAAGATCTATGCATCCTTAACTTAGTACGGATGAATTAGGAAAACGCAGTAGGAAATCCTGTTGTTATTCGATTTCCTGTGTTTTTCAAAAATAACTTCGAACACCTAAAAATAACGATACGAATATAATTAAAACAATATCAAAACCTATTTTTTTATGTAAGCGTTTAGTTTTTGAAGTGAAGATATGACTTACTGTGAGATACAGTTACCTGAAAGCTATCTGTTCCCACTACTTGGAAGAATCCCAAGTTTTAGTGGACGGGGAACACAGACGCAGGCAAGGCACCGTATTACATAGGAATATTTTGTTTTATATTTTTATTTTTATGTGTTACAGTTACGGAACGAACCGACGACGGCCCACCTGGTGTTAAGTGGTAACCTCTGCCCATAACAACCGATGCGACTTGGGTCCTCCCTTACTAGGTACGACAAGACCCAAGTCGCATCGTATGCGCCCGTAACTCTGAGACGTGTAGTTGGAATGTCTCATGTGCCTGTAATTTGACCGGCAACCACACCTTTCAAACCGGAACACAGTAACGCGAACGCGTTACTGCTTGGCAGCAGAAATGGGCATGGTGGCAGTACTTCCCCGGACGAACTTGGCGAGAGTTCTACTGCTCTTATGTTATTCACAAGAGATAAAAGAAATTAGGCAGTGATGTGTTTAAATTATATGATTTGTAAAAAGAACGGAATACCTTGCATTTATTTGACGGATTTGAACGTTTGACGTATGACACAATGGGATGAATCTGTATGTATAGATAGTATTCTGTAGAGAGAGATGAACTTTAATTTCCAACTGTTTATTTATTACACCATATAAATATATTGTTTAAATATTGAAAAGAAAATACCAAACTAAAATATTTGAACTTGACTTTTGCATTTTTTTTGTATCATGCGAATGATATCCGGAAATAAAATAACACTACTTAAAATTCTAAAACTGCGCGTAAATATATTCAGATCATTTAAATTAGTGCTAAATTGGTTTTAATGAAGGTTAAAAAATGTAATTAGGTAACTATAAACAACTATTAAAAACATACAAAAAAAATTTGGTTAGCTTTAAATAGACATATAAAAGAGGATGTTCTGACTGACTGACGGACATAGTTCCGTCTAAATCTTCAAACATAAACAACATGTTTTAGCATTTATGCAATTTCGTGCTGGAAAGTGTACCAACTGTATGAATGTTATGTGCGGGCGTTTGACGCAATCATCTGGTCCGATATGATGCCTGGTAGGCACTTGACGTCCATAACAAAGGCAAACAGTTTCTGACAAGTTACAAATACGACCACATTTCCATCTTTTGATTGCGATGTTAATAATAATACTAAGTCTTTTTCTCAGGTGACAATGGACCGATACATATAATTATTGTAAAATAAACAAAATTAAACAATGGGTTTTGAAAAATATTACAATTACATTAAATAAAACCTTTAAAATACACAAAACAAATAATAATTAATTAAACAATGATTTATAATTATTTTTTATTATGATTTACCGACACAAAACGATTGTATAAAGACTAACAAATATGAAAGTGATTTAGAAAAATTTATAACGAAGCAAAGACATCTTTTTTTTGTTTCGTTATCATAATTTTTTTATCCTTGACCAAAAATTTCCTAAAGACATAAAAAAATATTTTGACTTAAAATACAAGTAGCTCTGTTTTCTACCTGCACATTACAAGTAAAAACCAGATCTTAGGTCACCGTCCGAACTCTGAATTCGCAAAATGCTGGCAAGCTACCTCTGGATTGCCATAAGAATTCTCTGACCGTGGTAAGCGCCAGCCACCATTATGGTTATAAATTTTTCTATAATTTTTTAATCCATATTAAGATACCTAATTGTTACATTAGTTTAGAAAGAATAACGACCTTATTAACTACGTAAATGGTACTACAATGTCACAAATTATTCGAATAAATCCAACCAATACCACCCACTTTCGTTTGTAATTGAATTTGCCCTTGCTATGTTAAGATTAAAACAATAAAAATGTGGTCAAGTGGAGGCTCTGAATAATAATATTAATACCTATGAGACGATATTTTTATTTGTTTTTCCCCACCTAAATGGAAAGACCCAAATCGCATCGTGTAACATCCGTAACTCTGCGAAGTGAAGGTGGCCTCATGTGCCTGTAAATTCCCCCACACCTTTCAAACTGGACCGCAGTAATGCAAAAGCGTTATTGTTTGGCGGAAGTAATATATATGGTGGCAGTATCCACGGAGCAACTTAATTAACTGGCTGACACATAATGAATAACCGTTAATTTTGAGTTAATCTTTGCATACCTACAACCTAGAAGCTGTAGAATTAACTGCATCAGTGCAAAGTTCATCCCGGGAAGTACTGCCAATACACCCGTTTCTGCCGCTAAGCTTTTTCATGATTTCACAAGGCCGTATTATGGTTTGAGGGGCTCTCATACTGGTGAAAATACAGGAACTTTAGGCACATATGAAATATCTGGGTGACAGGCGCAACGCAATGACATGTTCCTTCTATACTTGTCGAACTAAGTTGTTAGTAACTTTGCCTTCTGCGCTGCAAGGTTGTGGGTTCGATTCCCACCCAGGGAAACTTATATACGACAAACATTCTGTGTCTGTGTTTTAATATGCTACTTAAAGTTATATCCCCGAGTATAATATAGTTCTCCTAGTACAAGGTATGCTTAGTTTGATGCCATTGTATGAAATACCCACCTTATATTTCTGCAAACAACTCTTTTCTTTCTCAAAAAAAACCCAAACTTTTGGTTTCAGGACATTCCGGTTTCCTCTCAATGGTTCCTCATCGTCCTGTGAACCTGGTATTGCGCCATACATTTAGGAAAGGAAATTCTCATAGTTGACTATAACCTTATTTACTAACTTGGCCTGGAATCACTCATTGACTAAATGGTAACTGAGAAAATAACAAATAATGCTATTTTTAGCTATTGGAACTTATTTACTATAAACAGCGTTAGTTGAGATACTTATTACTAGGAAAGTATCTAGATGAGCATCCCTTGTTTCTTCAATGTTCTAACGATAGTGCAGCCCACAGTGATAGGTACTCCTGTAAAATCCCCATGAGTTTATGTACGTATTTATAATGCTGATAATGCGAAACGGACACTTTCAACCTGAAGGTTTAAAAGTCATTAACCCGACACATTATGACCTTGACCTTACTGATCTTATTTAGCCTTTTGCATGTGGTGAGAAGTTGTAGGCTGAATAACAAATATCCACCAATTCACCAACCAGCTCTCTATTATATAAACTTTATGGCGATTTGACCAGGTCTGCGGGAAAAATCTTTTTTCCAAGGTCTTTAGAAATATTTCCTTATGTGTGGTACTGGTGAAAGGAATTTAAGTGCGCCTTACAGGTTCCTTTCGTGCACTTGACACTTGTCTTTGAATTTCTTGTTCTAAAATATGTCGGTTTCCTCAAGATGTTCCTTCACCGTTTTGAGAATTTGATATAGCGCACATAAATTTATCAAGCGAAAAAACTCATTGGTTCGTGTCGGGATTGAACCAGCGACCTCCGGATTTAAACTCGGGAGTCACTACCACTGGGCCACCACGCTCTAATTATTTAATTATTTGGTTACTTTCTTATTGTAAATGATATAAATATAATGTTTGTCTTGGATGTGAATCGAACCCACAACCTACCGCAGAAGGCAGAGTTCCTACCAACTGAGCTGTGGGGCCTATCAAAAGCGGAAACCATCTCTTCTTCCAAACTCCGGACCGGATATGGCTTGGGTAAATTTCAACTTAGCAGTAAGTAGGTACCTACGTGGGAACTTGATTATCATTAATTTTCGAAACTCTATCTATGTTAGGTTTCATGTCTCAACTATTAAGAATTCAATGGAAATAGCTTTACTGTTTGCTAATTTTGACTATTGATTAATATAAAATTACTAAGAGAGTAAGAGTATTGATGTTTTCTCGTTTATTACTGTTAAGTTGAAGTTTACCCAAGCCATATCCGGTCTGGAGTTTGGAAATACAGATGATGCTTTCCACTTTTGACTGGTCTCACAGCTCAGTTGATAGTAACCCTGCCTTCTGCGCTAGGTCGTGCGTTCGATTCCCACCCACGACAATACTGGCTGATTATGTCTAACCGTTAATGATTTCCGCTTTGATAAAAAAAAATTATGATTTGATAGAGCACTTACCAAAAACGTCGTTTTAAAAAAACAAAAGAGTAAACTACAGTCGTGCGTCGGAACATATTTATTTATAAATAATTTGGATTTGGTAATTTTTGGTAGAAATAAAAGTACCTAGTGCTCTAGTTTGCAATGCCAATAATGAAAGCAGTAACTGGATTGTGTGCTTCCGTGTAAGCGAAGGGTAATAAAATCGAGTACTTACCAATAGCGTTATGTTTTTAAGAACAAAAGAGTAAACAAAGTCACGCGTCGGACATTTTTTTTATAAATAACTAGCTGTTGCCCGCGACTTCGTCCGCGTGGAATTCGGTTTTATCACGCACCCCTATTTTACTCCTCGGAAAAGTAGCTTAAGTTACTCCTTGTTACATCAGCTATCTGCCAGTGAAACTCCCGTCAAACTCGGTCCAGCCATTTCAGAGATTAGCCGGAACAAACAGACAGACAGACAACAATAAAAATAAAAATGTTCTGGTTTAAGTACCGTCCTCTGGTATATATGTCCGTCGTCTGGTATATATACATCCATATGCACTAAGTAAAAAGCGATTATTTTAATATTACAAACAGACATTCCAATTGTATTTATTTGTATAGATTTGGTAATATTTGGTAGAAATACAAATAGTGCTCCAGTTTGCAATGCCAATAATGAGAGCAGTAACTGGATAGTGTGCTTCCGTGTAAGCGAAGGTGATTGCCCTCGGGCCAATGCAGGGCAATGTCAGTGAGTGGCACTTTTAAAAATCCTTTAGGTATTTTTGAAGTAGGTATTTGATTACACTTGAAATATTCGAGCGTTAAGTTTGAGGCCTTGCGTAGTTAGTCAAATTATTGATACTGATGTTTTCTCGTTTATTTAAGTTTGTTCAATAGTCTTCTGCAAGGCAGTGGCTCATGAGTATTATCTAGCTCTTTACAGGGTTAAAATGTTGGCTTAACTTCTATTTTTCAATTATTATTGTCACTTCGGGGGCCCACGTTGCGCGCGCCCAAAGGTAGTTTTTTTTTTTATTTAAGATTACCAACAAAATTACATGTATATATGTTATCGTTTGAGTTCCTACAATTGTCCCCCGGGTGGTGCGAAAGGGGCAAGGATTTTAATGGGTAATTTCACCGGCAGATGGCTGATTTTATAACGACTAACTTAGGCTATTTTATTAATGTTAATTATTTACAAATTGATAAAAATGACTAAACCACGTAGCTAATCTTTTAATCTCAAACTGAATTCAACGTGGCCGAAGCCGCGGGCTCAGCTAGTATCATCTAAATAGGTATAACATAAAATAAGTCTACTCGTAATAATCCGTGCTGCTCTCTCAGACTGGTGTTGCAAGGCCAATTGCGCCTCAAAGAGGCTCCTTTCGTGCACTAGACACAGTGACTGAATTTTTCTTTGTAGCACACACCGGTTTCCTTATAATGTTACACCGTTTAGATAACGTACTATACGACTTAGAAAATTTAAGCTATAGCGAAAAAACTCGTTGGTGTACGTCAGGATTTGAACTAGTACCCTCTGGATTGAAACTCGGAGGTCCGTACCACTTGGAAAGCACGTAACAACAGTATTTCTGTTATTATGTGAAAAGTTAGTAAGGGTTTGGATTTATTATCCAGACATATATTCGTGGTTCAGATAAAGTTAGCTACTGTCGTATTTCTGCTTCCAAGCAGTAACGCACTAGAATTGCCATGTTCCGCTATACTGGATGCATGACAATTAGTTCCATTTGAAACTGAGCAGTTGCGTGCTTCAGAGAATGAAAAAATGTGATGTGATTGGGGTCTGTCCAGTAAGACTAACCCTTAAATTTTGATTACAGAGTTAGACTCGAGCTATCGTGCTTCATTATCTTCTTCTTTTCACATTCTTTTTCACATTCACATTCTTCATTTCATAGTGTCCAGGGACTTCCGCAGATTATGTTTATTGTAGTGTAGATCAAAAGTACCGAATACCTGTTTTCTATTGTAGGTATTTGCTTTTTGACACTGACCCAGTTAGCGAATCCATGGTTCATTGATCCCAGCCTTAGAAGATGCTTCGTTGCAAAAAACATTAAACTTGAATTAATCTGCAGATTATTTGTAGCCCGGAGATATCAACGGAAATCATTTTTTTCAACCTTAAAAAAAATAACATGAGGCACAACCCATTCACGTCTATGGCTCGCAGTAGGTACGATGCAACTTGGACCTATACTTAAGTATAGGAAGGCTTAAGTCGTAATGTTTTTGTTATTATGTTGCCAATACAAAAGTTTCCCAATTTTCACCCATTCATTATATTAAAATAAATAAATATTGGTGGACATATCACACAGCTCCTTCTAGCCCCAAACTAAGCTAAGCGTAGCTTGTATTATGCGAACCAGACAACTGATAGAATACTTGTATACTTTTCGTAAATACATACATATGATACATATTGATACCCAGAACAAACATCTATATTCGTCATACAAATATTTTTCTGGGTGGCGATCGAACCCAAGACCTACAGCGCAGAAGGCAGAGTTACTACCAACTGAGCTGTGAGGCCAGTCAGTATTATTTTCTAATATCTTCCATCGAAAACTTAGTAACCGATCGAATGCGAATGTCGCTAGTTCAAATACGACCGAACTAAAACAGTTTTTGGGGTTTACACCTTAAAAATACATTTTCAAATAGTCCGGCGTACGCAAATTAGTCGGGGAGCAAAATCGAGAATTAACAAAAAGTTCTGTCGTTATGTTGCCCCTCTGTGGAACATATTGCAGTGCATGCTTGCAGTGTTTACCTATATTATTGGTTATATTGGCGTATATATTGGTTGTACAATAAATCTTAATTATACAATTTGTAAGTTGTGTCTTACAGTGTAAGTACGTGTAATATTATAAAAATAGTTTGTAACCAAATAGTAATAATAATATAATAATAATATTGGTGGACATTTCACACAGCGCCATCCAGCCCCAAAGTAAGCTAAGCATAGCTTGTGTCATGGGAACCAGACAACTGATATAATACTTATATACTTTTTTTGTAAATACATACATACAATACATATTAACACCCAGACACAGAACAAACATCTATATGCAGCACACAAATGTTTGTCCTGGGTGGGAATCGAACACACGGCCTACAGCTCACAAGGCAAATTTACTAACCAACTGAGCTGCGAGGTCAGTCATATAAATATATAGTCATAAATAAAGAAAATAAAATAAAATATTCGCGTAACTTATACTGAAAGAGTCTTACAGTCTGTGCGATCTTTGACACGCACCTTGATTTCCTCCTAGTTTTTGTTTCAAAGGACAACATCGTGAAGATACTGGCTTGTACTAAACCAAAAAATTCTAAAACATATATGTTTTGCACCTACCAGTCCAATGAGCGCCTGTGATTAAAGCCCATTCTAACTCGCTTATTAGAATGCAATGGTGTCCCTACAGCGGACATTTTAGAGGCTAGTGCGGCAGTTAATTCAGCACTAGATACCTACCTTGTTATATAAGAGCCGGTTTGCCCCAAATTCATAAAAACAGAAGTGGATAATGGCTGCATAACATTGTTACTATACAATTATCACACAAATCGTTGGAACAGTAATATCCAATGAACTTGGCCCCAATAATTGAATTAAGTAACGTTTTTCACGTCACGGTTGATTCCGATAGCCGCAAGGTGAAGGCCTGCTGTCTACGGACGTTTACCTATTCGTGTGTCATTTTTTGACGGCTACGTACATAATATGAAATAAATACTGGTGGAAATTTCACATAATACCATCTAGCCCCGAATTACGCATAGCTTTAGGTAGATAATATGGGAACCAGACGACTGAACTTAAATACTTTTCAACCTGCGCAGAGGGCAGAGTTACCTACTACCAACTGAGCTGTGAAGCTGTGAGGACAGTAAGAGCAAAAAAGCAAAATAAAAAGGCAAGTATTAAAAAGCGTAGGTTTCGGTCTTAGGTCCTGAAAATAGCCGAAGTCAAAACCTTATTTGTGCAGTGAGAAGCCTACATTGTCATTAGATAATAAGCAGAATTATTAACTGGTGGTGGATTTTATAGTATACTAAGCTGTACCCGGCATGCTTTGCAATGCCACGTTAAGGTAAAAGTGTCACTGAAAACGAAAAAAAAAAACATTTTATCAGTACGTAACCCACGAAAATTTGAAGTTGAAAATTATTAAAATACTAATATCGCAATAAAAAAAAAGTGGCTGGTGGTAGAAGGGTGAAAATTTATGTTTGTATGTATTTTTTAAAGCTGAATCATAAAAAGATTAAAATAAAAAATATTGTCCAAAAATAAAAATAAAAATTAGGCTGGACCACCCTTATCACTTATTTACGTCCTATTCTCAGACCTATAATACATAAAAAAATCATAAAAATCGGTCAAGTCGTTTCGGAGGAGTTTTATTACAAACACTGTGACACGAGAATTTTATATACATATTAATACCCAGATAGAACATCTGTAACGCGCAGAGGTTACCACTTAAGACCAGATGGGCTATCTGCTCGTTCCGTAAGTTCGTAACATAAAAAAATCGATCATCGAGAATCGATCGATCGATGGCTGAGCGAATTAACAGTCTACCAAAAATATCGCTACAAATCAACCGCATCTTGTGCTTTTAAAACAGTGGCCAGTGGTAGGCAAGCTTAGTTCCATTCAAGGAAGTAACAGCAAGGCTATCTTCCTTCCTTCCGCTAACGATTATCTTATTGTAACTATAGGTATAAGATTAATAGATCGATAATTATTGTCTTTTATTTATAAGATATATGTACATAATACTACAGGCTAACAAGTGTTAACTTTGTAATGTAACTAGTTACATAATTTTATTTTACTTGTACGACTGACCACAGTAGTTAAGAGCACAGTAGAACTCTCGCCAAGTTCGTCCGGGGAAGTACTGCCACCATGCCCATTTCTGCTGCCAAGCAGTAACGCGTTCGCGTTACTGTGTTCCGGTTTGAAAGGTGTGGTTGCCCGTGAAATTACAGGCACAAGAGACATTCCACCTACACGTCTCAGAGTTACGGGCGCATACGATGCGACTTGGGTCTTGTCGTACCTAGTAAGGGAGGACCCAAGTCGCATCGGTTGTTATGGGCAGAGGTTACCACTTAACACCAGGTGGGCAGTCGGCTCGTTCCGTAACTGTATCACACAAAAAAAAAACCTCACCGCGCGGTTGATAGTAATCTGATATAATTCTGCGCTGTAGGTCGTGGGTTCGATTCCCACCCAGAAGAAATATTTGTGTGACGTGCATATATATTTATGTGTCTGGGTGTCAATATGTATTATTTGTATTACACAAAATATATAAGTATTTTATCAATTGTGTGGTTCCCAAAGTACAAGCTATGCTTAGTTTGCAGCTAGATGATGCTGTGTAAAATGTTTACCGATATTTATTAAAGAAATAAATAAATAAACAAATTCATTTTCTCACACAATCTATCTGTTCTGTTAATTTTATCTCAGTGAGCGAGGTCGGCAGGCACTTGCGTTTACGCAGTACCATCTTTTTTTTTTTTTTCACTTCGTTAGTATTTCCGGTTTTGATGGTGTCTTTTACTTTTTTTTTACTTTTCTGGTACTTTGCGAAATTTATCTCAGTATATATTTTCTTTCTATGAAACTTTACATTAAAACTTCTTGTATTCATTCGGTAAATAATTAAAAAGGTGATAAATAGCAAACGATAGAAATGCAAGAATCAAATTCTTACTTATAGATTTATTTTCATTCATCCTAATTACTATCGTAGTCTGATCTAAGAAAAAGTAACCAGTACTTTTACAAAGCGGGCTATTATTTTTTATTTGTCGGGGTAAAGGTAAATCACTTCAAAATAATGATAAAAATAATTTGATTTTGAAAATGTCTTGCGGTAAATAATATTATTTCATGAAACCCCACGTTTTTACGTTAGAAAAGGATGTGATAACTTAAAACAGTGCAGTTAAAGTAGGTTGTGCCGTCAGTTTGTGTAACAAGGTACAAGACAATTCGATCAACGGCACATAATTACAAATAAAATACATAGTTACATAATCAGACATTTATTAGGCGATAAGAATTTAAACGTTTAATAGATACTACATACACAAATATTTGAAGAGTAAAATGAATTTTATTGAAATTAATAATGAAATGAATGATTTTTTTTTTAATAAATAATGTGTATTAACGAATCGTTATCGGATGCCTATATCGAAATAAATACAATGTATGAAATATATGACTAAATAAAAAATAATTATTAATATAATTTTGGGGTTCGTTCAGTCAAAAAGATGCACGAGCCTTAAAATCAAAGTACCAAATATCAAAAAGCGGACGATATAAACGATTACATTTTGATATACTCTAATAGCATTATTTTGGAGTGTTACAAACATTAATTAAGCGATTTTGACATCTCTACTTTAATTAAAACAAGTCACTCCTTTATATGATTGTACAGTGTCAAAATGATTATATGATAAAAATAATTAAAATTTATTACTTAATTTAAATTATTTCTTCACAAACAATTTTGCAACATCTAGACGTGGACCTGTAGAATATTAATTAAGGGATAAAAGTACTTATTAATTCAATATTTTTTTTATACGATCTAAACATATTACAACATCAAGATAGACACATATTAACGGTTTAAGTATGAAACTGCTGTTTTTTTCCTGAAAAATTAAAATAAATAAATAATCTCCTCTCCAAACACCATTGATGTTGCGAGATGAAGCTTCTGCGTTAGTTGCGTGTCGCAACTCTTATTCATAAATTACCCAAATTTTCAGTGTATCCCTCTTTACCTTTAAAACTGAATGTAAAAAGCAATTGAAAGCCAAAGATCACATGTCGTTTCTTTTTAATGAGAACATTTAGTTAACGTTTGAAAATGGTTTCAACTGAAATTCCACACTGGTGCAGGCCAATTAATTCAAAGTGTCAGTACAGCAATTTCATATTTGAACCCCTGTTACCCTATACCCCACTAAATACACAGCCGATTATTTCGGCAAAATTAAACATCAAAAACTATCGCAACAAAAAATTGGTTATGGATGCCTCAAGAACGAAATTTTTATCAGATTTTTGGTTCAACACTCAAGTCTATTCCCTAGTAAGAGAAAAAGATGAGTGACTCATAGTTTAGTTTTCTTATTGTTATCAAGCAACTGAACGAGCAGATGGCCCACCTGGTGTTAAGTGGTAACCTCTGCCAATAACAAGAAATACGACTTGGGACTTAAGTAGAACAAGACCCAAGTCACAACGTATGCGACCGTAACTGGAGACCACACCTTTAAATCAAACAGTACCGCGAATGCATTACTGCTTGGCAGCAGAAATGTGTATGATTTTGACACCATTATGAATTTATGAGCGACAAATTCATCAGGATAATAATAATCATAATGCTTTTATTATGTTTGCATCATACTAAAATGAGCTATCAGCAATCGAGCAGTCATAGTCGTCAATACATCATTTTGGTGGCAAAAATATTTTCTAACTTCACTTCCAACATTAATCCTTCGTGGCTATGGTTGTTGCGAAATTTTACAGGCAAATAGCTACTGTTACATCTTATACTATGGAGAAAATTACAAAATGAGTCCAGTATTCATATAATTTGAACTAATATAAAAAAAAATGTGAGCCGTCACGGGACGCCTGGCAGGTGTGAAACATCGACATTATTTTGTAAAAGTAATATGCAACGCATGCCGTGGCGACGCGTCGCCACGCCAGAAATCGGTTTTACGTGCGGCTATAGATGTTTCACATCAAAAAGTCAAATGCCCTAGAGATTAAACAACTTTACAGCAGAATCAATTGTTTGAGGCATTGAATTTGCTAAAAAAAATGTGTAATTAAGAACTTTCTTTCAATTTATATATTAGAAGTTACGATGCTGTTGGCTTTACTGTAAAGTCTTATAAATGATATTCGGCGATGTAGATGACAAAATGACCGATGGTGTCATCTTGCGCTCTACACGAAGAACATGCGGCTATTCTTAAGAATTTTTGCGCAAACGTGCAGTCTCTTCGGCTTTTGATTCAGTTCCTCGTTGTTGAAACGCGTGCCGCTGAGAATGAAAAAAATATTAGATTTCAATACAATGAAACTAGAGTTAGAGGCACAATTATTAGGGTACAATTAAAGTTTTCTCATAAACATTTCGTTACTGAGGTAGGATTCGACTGTTAAGTCTGTGGAATTAAATACATATAATTTAAGATATTTTGTGGTTATGGAGCAAACCGATATCAGACCATAGCGATTCATCATTTAAATAATTAATTACAGTACGCTTTAATACGGTTGCCGACCATCGGGCGAGGACGACGCCCAACCTATGTCAGCGTATGTGACTAGTTCAGAGTATAGTAGCGAAAACAGTCTACTAATATGCAAGCATAAGGGCTGCAGAACATAGGCACGGGTTACCACTTAACACCAGGTAGGCGATCAGCTCGTTCCGCAACTTAATCACATAAATTAATTAAATATCGGTGGACATTTCACACAGCGCCATCTAGCGCCAAAGTAAGCGAAACATAGCTTGTATCATGGGAACCACCAGACGACTGATATAATACTTTTTTTTTTGTAAATACATATAATACATACTAACACGCAGATACAGAACAAACATATGTTCGTCACACAAATGTTTGTCCTGAGTGGGAATCGAAACCACGACCTGCAGCACAGAAAACAGGCTTACTACAAACTGAGCTGTGAGGCATGTGAGTGGTAAAAATGTTACGTAAATGAAACGGTTGGATGTACGTTACTTACTGCGTGAGAGATTTAGCGCGGAAACAGGCGAGATGCGCGTAGTATGTCGGAGTAGGGTATGAAACGGACCGCATGCACCGCGAGTACAGATGGCACAGGTAAAACGTCAGCTGTTCCACTTCGTCGTGCGGCAGATTACCGTCGTTGCGCACACTGTGATATTTAGTCGGACGCGCCGTGCCCTTTATGGCTTGGTGGGACACCTACGAAAGACATCATCATAAATAAACAATAATAATGATCGCAAGTTTTTATACCCCCTGCCGTAGGGCAAGGTACAAGCTTTAACTTGCAACATGTAATAATAATATTGGTGGACATTTCTCACATCGCCATCTAGCCCCAAACTAAGCACAGCACAACGTTTTACGTTTAACGTTAACTTGGAGGATGATACAGACTCAAGAGAATCAGAAAATTAATAAAATTATACGAATACTTTCATTGTTTTATTTAAATAAACCATACTCTAATTAAACATGTAACATATTATTTTTATCTAGAAGGTATGAAGTAGGTAAACAAGTGATTTTACCAAATTAATAACATACAAAAAAAAAACACGACTGCCCTGTTCAAAAACTATCTCTCTCGGGATGATGTAAAGATTCTAACGATACCCCATTTATATCTAAATTTGTTCAGGCATTCAAAAGTTATGGTGGAATAAAGAAATTCACACACATACATGAATTCTGAAAACATTACACTACTTATTGGGCAGCCGTGTAATTAATAGTTTGTAATAAGCAATATAAACGCGAAATAACATTTAAAAAATGATCACGTCCCTTTACCAATCACGGTCACTCATGGTGCTAGTGCCATCCTTATTACTTTCAAATAAATAATTGTGCAAGAGAGAGCGGCCTTTTTTATGTCATTGAGATACCAAACGAGCCGATGGCCAAAACAAAAAAAAAATAAAAAAAAACAATGTATGGTTATTTTTTATGTACTCCCCTATGGGTATCAAATAGAGATTGCTAAGAATACGAAAAATAAAATGAAGTCACTCCAAATCCAATATGGCGGACTGCCCAGATGGCAGAATAACTCCGTCGTGTTAGGGCTCATTGGATTTGTCTTAAATAGTACTACGGGTCCAGGTGTTCCTAGGTCCTTAGCAATCACGTACTCCTTAACGTATGTATCAGTTCAAGTACTCACCAAGTAGAAGTCCAGTTCCTTCGGATGGACAATATGAGTGTCGACAACAGTACCCGGCTCGACATTGACAATGCCACCAGAACGTCTGTCAGATCCGAATAATCTGTAGACAGAGACAATTTTTGTAAAAATCTTAACGAAATGGAATATTATAATATGAAATATCATACGAAGTGGATAAACCATCGCCGCGGGCATAACCTACTCTAGAATTATTTTTAAGTGAATACCTCGTGTGGTGACGCTTCTGTACAATCAAAAACAGAATCTCGGGCTTGTCTTTGGTAAATTTGGCGTATGCTTCGTACGTAGCTTTCAATTCCTTGTTCATTATCTGAAAGCAATGACATTTTTGTATCATATAATTTTAAAACATCACATTTGACTGGCCTCACAGCTCATTTGGTAGTGGGTTCAATTCCCACCCAGAACAAACACTTGTGTGACGACTAATAAATAATAAAGAATATAGATGTTTTTTCTGTGTCTGGGTGTTAATATTTATTTATATGAATGTATCTTCAAAAAAGCATACAAGTATTCAATGAGTCATCTGGTTCCCATAGTACAAGCTATGCTTTGGGGGCTAGATGAGGCTGTGTGAGTTGTTCACAAAAATTATTTATTGTTATTTCCAACATTACATTAACAGAAAAATATTTACAAGATCAAGGTGACCTGAATAAATTTAAGTTATCTCTGTAGTGATTGTCATAATTACTGTTATAACTATTGTTTCGGTTTCTATCAATTTCAACGGCAAATAACACATTTATGATCGAAATTGAAGGAATGGGAAGTAACGAAGTTACAAAGTCGTACCTCCAGGTGATATGTAGTGAAATGAAAACTTGCGAGTGGTAAAAAACATATCATGGTGAAATGACACCGGCACCCATTAGCAGACCCTTCACACAGTCTCACAGAAAGGGGGGTAACTCCCCCGGACGCACACTGCACGCAGTTTGTTCTACATCCATTAAGGATAATGAAGGATAGAATAAAGTGAATAAATTATCGAATGTCACTTACTTCGTTAAACTGTCCCTCGGAAACTCCATCGCGATATATATAGATCTTCTTTGGGAGTCTCCTGTTGTTTCTCTCCATGTAAACTTTCAGATGGTCTACCATCATTTCTTCGAACTGAACGATCGCTTCATGCTGAAATTGAAAAATTTACTTGTATTTATTATAAGACTACCACTGTGTATGTATACATTTTTTATTCATTCGCCAAGATTTATTAATCGGTGAATGACAACCATATTTTTATATGAAGAAAATATATTTACCTTTGGCGCCTGAATGCTCAATTCGATGTTGTAGATGTAACATTTCTGATCGATCGACGCCGTCACAGCCGCAATGCTCGGAATATCTCGCTAGAAAAACAAAACTAGACTTTAAAAAATGCAATAAAAATGGCAACACAATAATAAAAAAAATAAAGATCATCGTGATTCAAAATGTTCGAGAAGTTATAAGTTGCTATAACTATCTGTGTATAGTGAGGTCTAAGTAATAAACACTGAGATTCAGTATCGTCTTTTCACTGGACATCAGCGGTGTCCAGCGGTGACGTCAGACTTTAAACAAAACCGTGGAGCTCTTCCCCCCGTCATCTATATAAATAAACAAAATTGGAGTGTCTGTTTGTAATATTAAAATAACCGCTTTTTACTAAGTGCATATGTATGTATACAATTGTAAAAAATGTTGTCTTGGTATATGTACCATGATACCAAGACAACATTTTTTACAATTGTTGTCTGTCTGTTCGTTCCGGCTAATCTCTGAAATGGCTGGACCTATTTTGACGGGACTTTCACTGGCAGATAGCTGATGTAACAAGGAGTAACTTAAGCTACTTTTCCGAGGGGTAAAATAGGGGTGTGTGATAAAACCAAATTCCACGCGGACGAAGTCGCGGGCAACATATATAAATAAAAATGAATCACTGAAATGTTTGTACGCGTATAACTTCCAAACGACTGCACCAAATTGGATAAATCATTCTTTTATGTGTTCGTTATTGTCAGGAGAAGGATTGTATGAAAAAAAAAATAGCAAATATTTAAAATAAAAATCATAAACTTTAGACAGTATTGACGGCAAAAAATATGAGAGGACGAAGTTCGCCGTGACAGCTAGTATAGTATAAATTGGTTTAGAAGGTATAGTTGACATTGAAATGTGTAGTGTAGTGCGCAGTTGTATAGTCGTGGGCCGGCCCTGTTACCTGGTCGGGCGAGGGGTGCGTGACGTCAGCGCCCACGATCATGACGCCGCCGCCCTGCAGGCAGCGCGGCATGCTGCGATTGTCCAGCACTTGGTTGACGCCCATCAGTTTAGAGTTCACCTATATTAAAATAAAAGTATTTTTTAATCGCGCAGTTTTCCTTTTGTGATAGAGAGACCGTAGATTTTCTGTCGGACTGTCCCGACATTTTCACTTCGCTCACTAACATCAAGTTTGTGCTGCACGCGCGTCGGGTAGGGGTAGTTTTGACCTGCCTTTTTTAATATTTCGGCAACATGTTCAAAATAAATTAACAGAGGTCACCCCCTTCTAACTGCTTCATTCACACACGCCAGACTTTATTATATCGTCAATCTTCTGTAATGGCTTTCTGTTAGATAATGAAATGTAGTGCAATATATAGTACAACAATTTTTTTTTTGTTTTGATTTTCTTCTTTAAATACAATCTAGAATAGAATAAAAAATAATTATTTACTATATACAACTAAAGAAAACTAAGCTATGTAAGTGTTTTTATGACAGTATTTTTTTTATTTTTCCTTTAAAAACAATGTGATGAATAAATAGATCTGTCTGTGTATGAGGTACTCACTAAATCTAACAACTAATCACAACTTACTTTCAACAGAATATTTTTAAGAGTCTGGAAGTTCATCTTTCGCTGGGCCGTGTGTTCTTTTATGCACTGAGTAAGCATTCCCACGTCGCACTCTGCCATTTGCTTCATCTATAACAAATGTGACAATCACACAAACTTTTGCTTTGAGGGCAACATTTTAGCATAACTAACAACAATAAGCTGCTAAGTGATAGGTATAAATGTTATATAAGGTGATGATATGATATGTGTTATGTAGGACATTAAGTGATCTGTGCTAACAGTATCTGCACCCATTAGTCGGTTCTAATCTAATGGTGTTGCAGGTCATTCTAGCCTGGCGAGAGTGTCCAATCCATGTATTTATAAGAGACACACTAGTCTGCTTAGTTAACGAGTGCGTCTGAGCGTTCATCCTATTCAATGTATGTTATTTATACCATGCCATCAATATGTATCAACAATGTAACCCTTGCCACAGACATGTTTGCAGTCCATATATAAGAGAAGAAAAATATGTTTGCAGTAACCAGTAGTATGTTCCAGCTTTCTGAATACATGCAATAGAGCTACTAGAATAAATATACTATAATACTAATGAATTTCGACAAGCGAGGGTTATCAATCACGGTGCTATTGTGGATAATTGTTTACATAGATTTTACATGACAGTAGTGACTGAATATCAACTGTGGCATGAAAAGCAATAATAATAATAATATAGGCGGGCAATTCACACAAGCATAGCTTGTACTATGGGAACCAGACAACTGCATATAATTATACTTTTTGTACATATATACATATAATAACTGGCTGCGCCCCGCGGTGAATGAGTCATCCAACGGGAACACTGCACTTTTCCGGGATCAAATTAGCTTATGTGTTAATCCAGGATATAAGCTATCTTGGTACAAAATTTCATCCAAATCCATTCAGCAGTGAGCGTGAAAGAGTAACAAACGTCCATACAAACTTTCACGTTTATAACATTAGTAAGATATCAACGCCCAGACACAGAACAAACATCTATATTCGTCACACAAATGTTTGTCATGGGTGGAAATCGAACAAAACTACAGCGCAGAAGGCAGAGTTTACTACCAACTGAGCTGTGCCTGTCAATGATTGACAGGCAACGGTTTCAGTCATTATTATTGTTCCAGCCTTTTGAATATTCCCATTACAGCGACTGTAGCATGAACACATGAAATATTATGTTGATGAATGTGCGATCATCAAGGGAAAAATGTGTAAACCATATTCGCCAGTATACCTGGTGATAATAATCCTTCCCGCGCGTGGGCACAATTAGAAACACCAAGCGGATATTCTTTTCTACGAGGGACATGAGTAAACTGCGCAGTTCTGTCATCCTCACGTTGAACTTGACTGCGGCCGGCTGAGCAACTTGCATACCCAACTGAGGGCAAGTCTGGGTGACCTGAATGGAAAACGAAAGTGAGACTCATGAAGCAAGTACGTTCAAATGGGTTCAAACTTGTTCACAGAAAACGTATACTGCACAGGTTTTAGCGGATACGTTTTTATCACTTTACTACTACAGTTTAGAGACTCTACTGGTTCTATCTAATCAGTATGGTGAAAGGATTTAAGTGCGCCTCAAAGAGGCTCCTCTCATGCAGTTGACGCATGTTCAAATGTTCGAATTTTTAGTTCTAGGACATGTCGGTTTCTTCAGTATGTTTCCTTCATTTGAGGCCGTGGTACTGCGCACATAAATATTTCAAGCGAAAAAAACTCAATGGTGCGCGTCGACATTTGAACGAGCGACCTCCGGATTGAAACTCGGGGAGTTCTCCTCTCTTAGAGAGTACAATTTTGCCTATTTAGATGATGATGGCTAGAGAAGCACGGTCTGACCGTCCCGCTAAAGTTTTTGGCGGTTATGTTCAACCCCCAAAAACTATGCTGTAATGTAATGCTATGCTAAGCTATGCTGTAATATTACCAGCTGAATGAATGATTCGGCGTTACAGCTTTGTGCCGAGAGTTCCACGCCGAGGAGACCCCACGATGTTAGCGGTGACGGCGTTTGCAGCTTGCTTGCGTTCCAGGCGCCTCTCCTATAACAAAACATCACGATAAAAGGTACACTGTTCCAGTGTAAGAAAACATTGTACAGAAACCACATCATAGAGGTGGGGTAAATGTCCGGCTGGCTAGATTACACCCTCACCTTGAGACTCTGCCGCCAAGCACCCGACGGTGGACCCAGTTAGGTTTCAAACCGAGAACTACAGGTTCTTTCGACGACAGCGAATTCAAAACTGGTTTTAGATTCATTCTGTACTTTTTGGGATTTAATAATGTATTTGATACCATATACGTCATTATTATTTAAAATTTATGTACCCCTTAAATTATCTTCTATTCTATTCATTTAATTTCTACGAGATGGGGAAAACATTGACATTTTGAACTGTATTTACTTTCATAAAATAAAGCCTTCGAGGGTTGAATTTGATCAACCCCCTATTATATAGTGTATGCTTACCTGGGGAAGGATGGATTTTGTTCACCACAATCCAGATTAGGCGGGGTGAGAACCTTTGCCTCCACTTCAAAGAACTTATTCGAAATCTCCAAGCCGAATTTCTTGAACAAATCGCTTCCTGAGTAATTCATCTGGCAACAAAAAGCTTTGATTAACAGATCAGTCTCGGATTTCACAAACACGCCAGTGACGGAATATAGACGAAGATTGTCGCGTGGACAGGGTGTATTAGGGAAATTACTTAAGTGAAACATAAGTTTTTTGTTAAAAATATATTTTTCATAACAAGGTTTTATAATACGACCTAGGAAACCATTTTTTTTATATATATATTTTAAATAGGCAAACAGGCTTACGGCCCGCCTGATATTAAGCGGTCACCGCAGCCTATAGACGTCAGCAACACCGGAACATTACTGATGCGTTGCCTACCCTGGAGATTTCTTTTTATATTTCTCTTGAAGCTGCCCATGTCATACCTTGCCGGGAAGACCTCAAGAGGAAGCCCATTCCACAGCCTACAAGTATGCGGTAAAAATGTCCTCGTGAAACGAGTTGTCCGAGCCTGCCATGGTTCAATAACGTGTCGATGGGCCTTAATCCGGTTCCGAGAGGTACGATGAAAAAATTTCGAGGGTGGTATCAATTCGAAAAGTTCGGTACATAATACTATTCAAGACAAATCTAAGGAGTCCAAACACGACGGAGTTATTGCGCCATCTTGGGCGGTCCGCCATGTTGGATTTAGAGTGACGCACTTACAGAAACATGAATTGTCAAAAAAAAGTATGTAAAATCTCAACTAAAATTTCAAGTTGAGGATAACTGCTTTAAAATTGAGCTGCTAGGGTCAACTTGTAAAAAAAACGTCGCTCCGTGGCGAATGCTGTGCTTTATCACGTGCATTTTTATTATGAGTAATACTAACTTTGCTTTAGAAGCGGTGGTCGACAAGGTCATTAGGTTAGGTGGGTCATTTGCTCAGGCTTCCTTAGAATTAAATTACTACAGAATAGATCTGTGTAGGTCTGATCGGGCGCCAAACTTAGCGATGATCACGCGTGACCTTGCAATTTCGAGTAAATATTTGTTGGATAATGCGTTATGCAACTGTGTCCATATATTCTTGGAACACTGTGTAAAGTCATTGTAAGTGTAGCAGCCTTGGTAATTCTTGTTATATTGGCTCCACCTACCTAAGATTAATTACCGCTTAAACCTGGTTTCTGGGCAGCAGGCATGGGACTGATTTAAAAACAAACTTTTGAGCGGATGTGATATTAAGCTCAGGCTGATTGAGGCTGTTTGTACATTATTGTATAAATACGAATTAATCAGGCCATTGTACAAATATAAATGACATGCTATCAGACCCATTGATAATTCTGTCTCATGCAACTAATCTGTACTCACTAACGTAACTTTGTTAGTATTGTTATATAAATATTTGATAAGAGTTACTTACGCTACGGGCGCACTCTTCAATCTTGCGCAAGCGGTCAGCGGGAGGAGTAGCAGCCTCCCTGACCATAATTGACAACTGAAACTCATTCAGCTGCTTGCTTAGAGGCTGAAACAGATATTTCATTTACAAACCATATGTAGTTATTTATGTATTTTTTTTTTATGTAGTAGCCGAGTTTTTGACAGCTTTCATTGAAATCTATAAGAAGTATATATAAGTATCTATATATAAGTACTAATATAAGTACTATATAAGTATCTAACATGGATTGTAAATTGAGTTAAAAAAAAGATTTAAGGCAGGTAGAGCGTAGATATCGATTCTCGGTCGCTATTTTAATTACTAATTAAAAGTTTATTTACCTGACCATAAGCTACATCACACAGCTCTATTGGGTAGTAGATGTTCTTATTTCTCGGACCGACCCACACACAGTTCAATGCAGGGTACCTGATTCTGTTAGAAAAAAAAAACATTACCTGAATTGTAAATTCACATTAAATTATAGTCACCTGAAGTTAAGGGTTAGCCTCTACCATACCAAAAGCAATACAATATGGTATCCTCCTCTACCTAGCTATGGGAAGACCCAAGTCCCATCGTATTGCGCCCGCAACTTTGAGGCGTGAAAGTGGAATGTCTGTTAATATATAACTACTTGCTGTGACCACGGATACACACGCGTTGAATTAAGTTTGTGACTAAAAGAGTAGCTACGTGGTTTAGTCACTGTTACCAATTTGTGAATTGGCCTTAATAAAGGTAGCCTAAATTACTATCATCAGTCTATCTGCCAGTGAAAGTAGCGTCAAAATAGGTCTGGTCCAGCCGTCACAAACAGAACAGAACTTGTTTTTTTTTTGTATTTTATAGTTACGGAACGAGCTGACGGCCCACCTGCTGTTAAGTGGTAAGCTCGACCCATAACAACCGATGAGACTTCGATCCTCTCCTACTAGGTACGACAAGACCCAAGTCACATCGTATGCGCCCGTAACTGAGACGTGTAGGTGGAATGTCTCATATGCCTGTAATTTCTTGCTCTACATTACAAACGGAAACTTCATTTTTTTTATTTGTGTAGAGATTTACAACAAAAAATATATATAAGTATTCTGTTAGTAATCTAGTTCCCATAGTACACGCTATGCTGAGTATGGGTCTAGATGATTTTGAGTTATATTATAAAATAGCTACTGAAATAAAGTAAATTATCCTTACTTGTACTTCTTCACGTTAGCAAAGTACTCGAACACAGACTGAGTTTTTCCATCTTGATCGTTGGTGAAGAACATTCTGGTGGGAGCGTCGACCAGACCGTTGCATATGTATTCGCGGAGCTGCCCACCGCTGGGTTGAGGGCCAACCAGTTTGCACACAACCTGAGGAAGGCAACCTTTCATCAAGCTATTCTTATACTTATCTATACAAATAAATAAAATTGGAGTGTCTGTTTGTAATATTAAAATAACCGCTTTTTACTAAGTGCATATGGATGTATATACGGTACATATACCGAAACAACATTTTTTTACAATTTTTGTCTGTCTGTCTGTTTGTTCCGGCTAATCTCTGAAATGGCTGGACCGATTTTGACGGGACTTTACCTGGCAGATAGCTGATGTAACAAGGAGTAACTTAGGCTACTTTTCCGAGGGCTAAAATAGGGGTGCGTGATAAAACCGAATTCCACGCGGACGAAGTCGCGAGCAACAGCTCGTTCAATGTAAATATGTATGACAGTATATGTGTGTAGTTTAGAATGTGTGACAGTAATGTCGAGCAATACATTTTCTTGATGAGTATTACTAACCAGTAATCCAGTTTCCAGTCCATCCAAAGGTTGCCTGGAAGAGATTGCTTTAAGCAATAAGGCCGCCGATTGTACGTCACATGTATTGTAAATTATTTTTAACTTGTTTATTTGTATGTGTCTATAAAGAGTTTTCTATCTATCTATCTATCTATCTAACCGACTTACCTTAAGATTCTTCAAATAGTCCTTGAACATTTCGGTGCCTCGATTGCGCTGCTGCTCTATCGCTTTATCCTCCAAACCAAACGATTTCCATGCCTCTATCAACGGCTGCTGAACTGGGAAACCTTTATGTGCCACTGAAATAACACAAAGTATACATTCTACATTATTTACATCATTATATATATATATTCTATTTGTGTGATGAAATATCATATTTAAAAAAAAAATGTATCATTCGTCCGGTTCCCATGCTACAAGCGATGCTTACACTGGGTAGATAGGCCTATTTAAAAATTAATTTAGTTTTAAGTTTTATTTATTTCATTTTAGTAATGTCGGAAATAAGCCATAGTGGGTATTTAGTATCTGAATAATTCTAAAACCAACCGTCAATATTGAGGAAAGGGCGACTTGTAAAAAGAGCAGACTGGAACAAACCAGTCCACATTTCTAAGCCCCACGTGAGATCTATGGGTCTAGATGGTCTCTTGAAGTACTGGCGTCCACACTAAAATCAAAATTAATGCAATTTATGTTCAAAAGCAGCAAAACATACGCCAGATTCGTCAGGGGAAGTAGTGCCACCATACCCATCTTTGCCGCCAAGCAGTAATGCCTTTCCACCAGAACACAGCGACACGAATGCATCACTGCTCGGCTGCTGATTACCAGGTGTGGTGGCAGTACTTCCCCGCTTTACTTCCAATTTCACTTACCTTTACGTACGATTCTAGGGCTCCCTGTCTTAGAATGACGTCAACGCACTGGATCTCCTCCATCGGTGGACTCAAAGAAGTCTCTTTCGAATCGCAATATCTGATATAAAAAACAGTCGTTTTTAATTATATTTTTTAAGTTTTACTAGCTTTGAATCGCGGCTTCGCTCGCATTAATTTTGATTTTGTCAACAAATTCTGATTGTCGATCGATACAGAATTTATTAACGAAAAGCTTATAATTAATATTTTGTCTTTTTGATATATATTTTTTAGCCTCTAACCGTCTCTACGGTCCCATCTATCTCTACATCAAGACATGCGTACTTATCGCTAAGTTTGACGCCTGTTTGAAACCCTATCCGACCCTCAATGGTGTATAACGGGCCAGAAACCCCTAAAGTAGGGATCTCTTTTTTGCGAGTACGATCCATGTAACAATTTGACAAGAAATTATCCACCTGAATAATAAGAATAATAATAATAATAATTTGTTTATTTCAGGCTACTTAGTATTAAATACATTGGCCCATATAAATAATATATGGTTAATAATATTGGTGGACATTTCACACAGCGCCATCTAGCCCCAAAGTAAGCAAAGCTTGTACTATGGGAGCCAGGCAACTGATATATAATTATGCTTACATACTTTTATGTTAATATAGCATACATATCAAGACACAGAACAAACATGTATGTTCGTCACCAATGTTTGTCCTAGGTGAGAATCGAACCTACGAACTACAGCGATACTACCAACTAGGATTACTACCAACTAAGCTGTGAGACAATGAAATGTATGGACAAAGGTAATATGCGGCGGCGCTTCTGAGAGCCAGTTCCAAAAGAAATGTCATGTTACTATACTAGTTGAGTCACTGGTTCTGTCCAACCTGTGGTGAAAAGAACTTTAAGAGTGTCTCAAAGAGGCTCCTTTCATTCGCTACTACTGTGTGTGATGATGTCTATAGCAATGCAAAAACGTAGTAACCACAATTTGTATAGTATCTTATCTTATAATACAATCTATCTTCAATTCTATCTTCCGTGGAAATAAATCTTAGTAATAGTCGTGGCTAGCGAGTTTCAGGCGTTTCAATTAATATCTTAATAGTACATAAAACCGGAACAAACTGTGAGAAAAGGGGAATTATCTTACCTCTGTAAATTTCCAAGGTCAATTAAACCGGTTTGTTTAATTTGGACTGTAAATTGAAGTACCTTGCCATTAGGGTCCGGAACATCCACCTAAAAATACGATAAATATCATTAAATAGTAACTTATTTTGTGCACTTATTTGTATTTTGCTACTACTACTAGGCGAGTCGTTGGTTCTGTCGAACCAGTTTGGTGAAAGGATTTAAAGTGCGTCTCAAAGATTCTCCTATTTCTCACCTGATCCTATTTCGCACCTGACACATGTCTTCGAATTTTTTGGTTCTAGGACATGTCGGTTTTCTCACGATATTTTCCTTTTCGTTTTGAGAACGTGGTATTTCGCACATAAATTTATCAAGCGAAGAAACTGGTACACTTCGGGACTTGAACCAGCGACCGCCGGATTGTAACTCGGGGTATGCCAGAGATAAACATCATATAAATAGGTTTTTCCTGAGTAGCTATGCGAGCCAAGGACTGTCAAGACGCCTATACACGTTCTGCATTTCTCATACTTTTTATTGTAGGATGTGCATTAAACAAGCAAGAAATCATAACTTTTTTCATGTTGTATTGATTCAGATTCTGTATTCTTTGTAGGTAATCTTCATTCCGGGCAAAAACACAAGTTCCAAGGCAAAACTGAAGTAATGGTAGATTAAGTTTGTTTTTCATAAAAGGTAACAATAGGGAGACTTTTTATTTTTATTTAAACATGTACTACTCTAAATATAAAATTTCAGTATTTTATTGTCTGTGAATTTTCTGCAAGTTCGATCCTATTCTTAGTTGGCTAAAATAAAGAGTTATCGGCACAGGATAGGTTCCGCTACTTATTTCAAAGAATAAACACTTACCACAAATTCTTCCACATCACCATTTTTCAACCGTAGAGCATTTAAAGTGAAGCAGTTTTTGACTTGATCAAATGCAATCATTTCTCTTGGAAAATGCGTATCCCTGACTTTTTTGAAAGCGAGCGGGTGCATCTTTTTAGGTCTATCCGGTTTAATGAATATATCATAGCGATACTGAAATAAAACAAAACATGTATTTTGATTTATTGTATTTAAATTAATTAGCTTTACTGTTCTGATTGATTGTTTACCTTTTTAATTGTTTATTAGTATTTGTAATTTTCTAAAAACTTCATCCCATTTTTGTAATATTATTTTTTTGTTATTTCTATTTTAGTTATGTTACACGCTCAAATTAAAATCAATCAAAATGTTGTCTTCGCCAGTAATTAAAGTGACACATGGTTAGATCACCCATTGAACATTGTTTTAAGTGAATGTAATCAATATTTTCAAGATAATAAATTCAACTGACTGGTTTCACAGATCAATCGGTAGTAATTCACCTTTCTGCGCTACAGGTCGTGAGTTCGAATCCCACCTAGATAGAATACGAACATGGATGTATTAATAACAGTAAATAAAATACCTTTGGATTCTAAGTAAACTAATTCCCACAGTACAAGCTATGCTTAATTGGGACTATTATTGGTTATTAAAATATAAAACTTACCACTTTCATAGGTTTTATTGTCATGGGCAAGTAATTGGTAATTACTTTTATGACTGGAGCTCTTATAGAGTTGCCGATGATTTTATGTGGGATCTTGTAGTTGCAAGAGCCATATTTTTGTCTGGCGTATCTAGATTCAGGCACTAGTTGGGTGGATGTTTGGTCGCCTGCGGAGCCCTGCTGAGTAGAAGTCGAGGGGGCGGTTCTCGGCGCAAACGTCATCGGAGTCGGCCCCCGTGGGCCTGCTGCAGTCGGTGGAGCCGGCCCCCGTGGGCCTGCTGCAGTAGGCGGAGCCGGCCCCCGTGGGCCTGCTGCAGTAGGCGGAGCCGGCCCCCGTGGGCCTGCTGCAGTCGGTGGGGCCGGCCCCCGTGGGCCTGCTGCAGTCGGTGGAGCCGGACCCCGTGGGCCCCTTGCAGTCGGCAGAGGCGGCTGCCATGTACCTGCTGCAGTCGGCCTTGACGAAGTAGGCGGGGGGGCCGTCGCCGCCGCAGATATCGGCATTTGCTGACCTTAAAAGACATAAAAATTCTAATCATATATTAAGAGTGGTACAATTTTGTCAAGTTCGTCCACTGCCACTGCCAAGCAGTAACATACATAGCTAATAGCCACTACTTGATTAATACAACTTTCAAACGAAACTTAGAATAGGTTCATCCATTCCAGAGATGTGATGCAGACAGAAACACAGACACATACTACAAACGTAACACCCCTCTTTTTTAGTCAGGGTTCAAAATATATTACCTGATGCAGCCCATTGAGTTTCTGTCTGTGGAGGTCCTGGTGAAGGTTCACTGTGTGGTTGGTGCGGTTGTGACTGCGGTGGCTGCTCAGCTTGCTGCCCCTTCTTCTTCCTTGGCCTGCTCTTCTTTGAAGCAGGCAAACCCAATCCAACACTTTCTTCTACTGTAGGTGGTTCCTGTTTAGGTTGCTCCGGTTTCGGCGGCTCCGGTTTAGATTGTTGGGCAGCAACAGCTGGCTCCGGCTTTTTCTCTTCAACAACTGTTTCTACCTTCTCAACGACTTTTGGCTTCTGTTTAGTTTTGCGCCCCCCACCAGTCAGCCCAACACTATCTTCCTCTTCAACTGGTTGTGACGTTGAAGGTTCTCCTAATGTCAGGGAACTGACAGATGTTTCAATAGGGGTGGTTTTACCACCCCCCTTCTTCTTTCCTGTTAATTAGATAAAACTTAATAACTGCTTACTAGATTTATTGTAGATTTGTTTATAGATTTAGATTTTAATTAGTTAAAGTTAGTTTGTATTCTTCCATGCTACTGGTGTTTAGTGTTACTTTTAAATTATGCAGTGTTCAATTTCCATAAATTATTATTTACATACCTTTTCCCATTGTTTGTTATGTATCTGAAATAAAGAAAAAAGAACAGTAATTAAAACTGAGACCTAAGTCATTATGTAATTTTTTTTCTTTTCTAATTTTTGGTTTCAGTTTGTTATAACTAGTGTCCGTGCAAGTTATCGAACCTCAACCACGATTAATATGAAAAAAAAAACATCTTAAAGCGCTCAGATGAGTTGAGGAGCAGTTGATGGTCACCGTTGCCCATGGACATCTGCAATACCAGGGGCAACGCTGATGCGCTGCCGGCCCTTATTAGGTGATTTACCCACCTTTAGCAAACCTTAAGGAACTTTCAAAACTTGAGGAATATATTCTCAAACAAAAAAAAAAGAGAAATTTGTACTTAACTATTTATATTTATATTTTATTGATAACACTAGATCAATAGCTACTCCATAAAATGTTGTATATGATTGGTTTTTAAGGATAATGTGGTTAGAGCAACTCGCCCTGAAGCACCGCAACTCCTTGGTGATGGGAGTGACCTGATAATTACTCTGAATCTCAAACATCTTTAGAGGAAGTACCTATTCAAATACCTGACCCTGAGCTGTGGCCTGGTATAATTGGGATATCAACATCTAGCTGATAAGATTCTCTAAAAATAATGGAGTTGTTCATTGTTGTAAATTGTATTTAGAAGTATCATATTTAGTAATAGATTTTCAATTCTTTCAAAGTTAATGAAGGAGTTACGTTGTTTAAGATTGGTTTTTAAAAAGGACATATGGGTAGATTAGAAATAAATCAGGTTGCTTTTGATCTCAACTAGGGCATCTTTACAAAACAAATAAAAATATTCTTAAACAAAGGAGAAAAGGGATATTTACTACTATGTCTACTTAAAAAGATAAGAGAAAAAGGAAGTATAACCTAGTATTACACTAGAGATAAAAATTCCAAGATTCCTATAACAAAAATTAATGGATCTTTTACAGTTGTAACTTTTATAATTTCAGAAAATGTTACTGAGGTGCCATCTCAATAATTTATGACTTAGGTTGAGAATAACAAATTAAAAACTAGCGACACTAAGATGAAATTATTTGGGTTTACCTTGAGTTATTTAATATACATTCTCCCCTTTAAGACAATATGAAAAAAATAAGAGAAATAATTTCCTGTTAAGACTACAGTGCCTATGTAATCAGGAGTGAATCCAAATAATGTGAGAAACAAGCATATCATTCTACAAAAACTAATACTGCATTGATATTAAGCTGTATTTTTATTTTGTTACTTATTATTTTCAATCCATAAAGGGAAAGTAGGTACATATTCCGAAATCTTATAATAATGGCCGCTGTTTTCGACATAAACTGCTGATTGTTGTCATCTACTCATTGAAATATTGTTTTGTAGATACCTACATGCTTTTGAGCTGAGTATTATATTTTTCGAAAGCCTTTTCAACCAAACATCCGATTTGTTAATTTAAGAGATTTAGCTAGTCGCTTCACCTTTAAATGCGCAATATTGCATCATTTCATTGGAACCTTACTTCAATTGTAATGATTCCAAACTTAAATTCCAGAGTTCAAATTTTAAATACTCAAACAGATACTTACAAAAAATATAATAATCTCCATATGGCTGAATATAAATAAAAGGAACAAAATAGATTCACAACGAACTGCGAGAATAATGAATCTGAATAAGCACCTGAATATGCTGATAAACAAATATACTAAATACTTACATCTCCAATGCTATACTGGAAAGTATACACAACGACTGAAAATTATTATTTGTTTATATTATATTACGACTCCTCAAAAACTAAGTTAGATACAATTTTGTTCAATAAAGATGTCTGCCCTTGCCCCTCTTGCCCCTCTTGCTTGGCCTGTTAAATAATGTTACCAGGTCCAATTTTTAAACAAATCGAACTATGTGTATTACGAATTTTTGAAAATACATATTTGTAATCATGACACCAGCTGGAGCTGCCCTCTGGTATAAAAGAAGATAAAATATCAATAATTATGTTGCGCTGCAAAACGAAAAAAACTGGCTTCATCGCCAATGAACGAAAATGATTCCTCGTTATTTCTACTTGGATGACATTTTGTTCTATTTTGATAAAAAAATCCAAACTATTAAACCGGTTTTAATGAATTTTCTATGGGAGCAAACAGAAAATATATCCTTACATATAAAAAAAAGAATTTTCAAATATGGCTTATAAATGACATTTATATGAGGTAACAAACAAAAAAATACAACCGAATTAATATCCTCCTCCTTTTGAAGTCGGATGAAGAAAATAGAAAAGAAAATTAAAAAAAAAAAAAAGAAAATGAGTACCGAAAAGTTAAAAGTTTTGGCAGCACTGGTTATTTGTGTCTATGGTATGTTTTTCCCTAAACAAGTAGGAAAGCGATGTGCAAAGTACCTCTGACGAACAGCTTACCATCGATATTTGTTAAATATAGGTATGTAATGAGTAATATTATTTTTAGCTCAAGGATTATTCGATACTTTTGATGGTAAACCTTGAATGTCGATATTTTATTTAAAAGTTGAGTGTGCTCTGCTACAGTAGGTATATTTTATTTTTCAAACGGAATCCACAGCCTCATAATAAATACCTACGTGAACTACAGTATACGGTATAGGAAAGATGCACTACTAAACGTTACGGATGCATTCAGTCAGGGGGATATTCCTGTCATAGAGAAAGTTATTGTCTATCCCTATTACAGTTTTTTTAATTTGCTACTGGCGACAATTTGACCGGAATCTCACCTGAAGTTAAGTGACGATGCGATCTATGATGTAGCATTCTTGCCTAGATTTCAGGAAATAAAGACCCGGGAAGAAGTTTCACTCTTGGACTGCAATACATTATGAAAGTGAAACCAAAACGATTCGTACGGATGTGAGGTAATTCAACCAAAAAAAGGTGACGCGATGCCGTACGTCTGGATGTTCTGTATAGAATGGAGTTAGGGGCAATAAATCGTGCAACTCAGCCATGCACTCACCTATGATGTAACCTGTAGAATACCGATAGGCTGGCTACTTTGCGTTGGTGTTCTAGACTTTGAAGTCTAGGCTCAACCAATGTATAGTCCTCAATAAGCCTCTTACCTCGCCTTCCAAGAGAATCCAAGGCTGCAAGATGACATTTGGCAGTGCCATCCCATATATGGAATAATTGGGAGCAGTAGGTACTCCACACACGATGGGACCTATGCTTGATACAGATTTAGGAGTTGCCCCGGTGTAAAGTTCCGTCTAATCTTAAAAATAATGCCCAGCTTTTTCGCAGCAATCTTGGCCTTGGATTTTATGAAAGAACCAAAAATGAAGGGTGGATGTAAAAGTTCCAGGTGGTCGGAGATAGGTAAGGACATATTTCGGAAAGTGGGAGTAAGTTGGAATAGAAGTCTTTTCCCAGAAAACAGACCAGCCTGGGTTTTCGAAGCGTTGGACTTAACAAGGTTAGCATCACCCAGTACATAGTCGGAGATAGCCTTTAGTTAAATTCTTGCGCTATTTAGTCTGTGCGTTGGACTTGTCGCCTGTATACAGATAAGTTGTGGCACTCTGACGCATGTATTAGTTGAATGAAAAAAAAAAAGATAATTAAATCATTCGCTCATTCACTCATATAGTTTTATGTAGGAGAATCGGTGGTGTATATACAGATTCGCGAATTTTAGTGCCGTGAATATTATATTTTAGTTGGTATTTATTATTATGTGACTAAAGCGTATGACAGTCTTAAATATTTATTACAGTTTATCATATCATGTAAACGTTAGTTATATTTTTAATTGGCTGATAGTTGCATAAAGTCATGATTAATGAACTGCTAACGGCAGTGGCACTTTTTTCGATGAATAAAACTGTGAACTATGGCTTATTATCACGCTGGAGATCTTGTGAATTCAACTGATAACTCAGGTGCGGTGCACGAGACGTACGTTGTTGATGACCTGACTATAGTTCCTCTAGGTAAAAACAGCTATGGTAAGTAGAGGCCGGCCGACAGATTCCACATTTTGTTTTTTCTGATTTTATCAATTGCGGCAACTGTAAATTGCTACAACTAAACTGCAAAATAGTTATTTTATAGTTGGAAAAGATGAAGTACAGAAGTCTTATAATCTACTTTGTAAGTGTGGTATTTGTTGTCCTCTGAAGTTAACATGTTTTTATTATTATAATATGTCATTTGTGTATGTTACTTTTTTATTATTTATGTGAACCAGCTGATGGCACAACTGATGCTTATCAATATTTATGCAGTAAGATAATGGATTCCATGTCTCCTTGATATTGGTTTTGCAAGTTTGCAAGGTATTGAAGCAGTTGAATAACCTATAAAAATAATTGGTAAACAGCTCAACAAATATATATATATATATATATATATATATTATAATACAATTCATAATGAATTAGACGTTAATATAACTTCTTTTACCTAACTGAAACTTAAAAATGGCGACACAATAGTGATTAAGTCTGATTAGTCTTTGGGTAGCCCTTACATAATTATTGATAGTCTCTCAATACTAAATCTATGCCAAGAATCATTCATATAATTCAGAGAATCAATCGGCAGCTTCAAACGATAATTGTAAGATGCACACTAATTATTTCTGAAATTTTTAGCGATATGTGAGTTGTGTGGCCGTGTTGGCCGTCGAGAACAATTTTATCCTCGGAACAATAAGTTTTGCTCATTGAGATGCCATGCGAGTAACTCAAGGAAACGCCACTGCAATTGGAGATTTAAATTCATGGAGGGGTCGGAACATTTGGAGGGTTTCATCCCACTGGAGCCTTTGCCTCAACTAGAACAGTGGCAGGGGGCTTATAATGAGCTGCAGGTTCTATTTTTTTTTGTTATCATTTATACACTGAAACGACTGATTTACTTCTATATTCTACGACCATGTTTTGTTCATTTACGACTGATAGGGATGCATCTGACTGCATATCATGTTGGATAGGATGGAATTGTTTATGTGTTAAGGCTATGAGGTAAACTGTAGGTACATAAATTCTTTCCAGGTCCAAGGCTGACTTGTTTACTTATTATTGTTTCAGGCCATTGTTAACATAAATCAACCTTTATTGAGTGGGCGACTAAGAATCCTTTTCTGTCATTCCAGCCGGGTCCTATTAAACAGTCTGCAAATGCTGCCCAAAGCTATGAATGGAAGGATGAACTGTTTGGTTGTGATTTCTTGGCAGCGCCAGTCAGCCTCTTCAAGCATGCTCCTCTGCATGAAATGTGGGACAGTACATTTGAAGGCATGAAAGTTGAAGTCCGAAATAGTGATTGTGAAGACTGCGATGACAAGATTAGTGACTACTTCTGGGTTGCTTCAGTACTGAAGGTGAGTTCATACTGTGTATCATTTGCTTTCAGATGGTTCAAAAGTTTACTATGAGTTATCAGTATAAGCTATGCTTAGTTTGGGTCCAGAGTGGACTTTATACTGAAATGTCCACTAATATTTATTAATTATACATTCAGTACATTTTTATACAGTCAACTTGAATTATATTCAACTTGGTTATAATCATTATATATGATTTGACTGGCCTCACAGTTTAGTTGTTAGTAATCCTGCCATCTATGCTGTAGGTTGTGGGTTCGATCACCACCCAGGAAAAACATTTGTATGACAAATATAGATGTTTGTTTGTATAGGTGTCTGGGTGTCAATATGTATTATATGTATTTACAAAAAATATATAAGTATTATATTCCCATGACACGAGCTATGCTTAGCTTACTTTGGGGCTAGATGGCACTGTGTGAAATGTCCACCATTATTTATTTATTATTATTATTTGTACGTAAATGTTATAACTATTATAGCTTGCAATATTGGTTTCCGTTTTAGGTTTTTAGGTGCCCTAATTGTTACAAAATACCAGCAGGAATGTCTCACTGCATTGTGAGAGAGCACTTGTGATACTAAGCACACTATTTCTCACTATGTCTATGTTCCCACGATAATACAAAGAAGGCAGGCTGATTTATTACAGATTTTACTTGAGAACTCAAACAGAATACTCAACTCCTGAAATTTGCAGGTAAAAGGTTACATGGGGCTTTTACGTTACGAAGGCTTTGGCAGTGATGACTCCAAGGATTTTTGGGTTAATCTTTGTTGTTCTGAAGTGAACCCTGTGGGTTGGTGCGCGACGCGAGGCAAGCCGCTCATCCCACCCCGTACTATCGAAGACAAATATACCGATTGGAAAAAGTAAGTTAGAGAAGACATATAACTTTTTGTAATAAAAAAAAATTGCTTTTATAATCCGATCTTGGGCAGTGGACACCTAAGCCCCCACACACTTAAGTTTTGAGCTATTTACTTAGGCCAAAATATAATAAAAATAAAGTAAAATAAGCAAAATATAATAAAAAATATATATAATAATAATAATGATTCCTGCATGTAATTAAAAAACTATAATTCTCAATATATGCATTTATTTATTATTTGATAATTCATATAAATTCTTATAACCTGTCATATTGTTGGCTGTTTTTTATGTTTATTTTGGTTTGGTTTGTTCTTCATTATTTTTTAATTTCCAATACTTCATGCTGGAGTATTTAATGTGTCGATTTCAGAAATTCTTTCACTAAAATGGACCTTCTGCCTATAAGCTGTATTTTAGTTAGTTCTTATAGGTATTATATAGGTGTCAGTTAAGTTAGAAATAAAAGGCCTTTTCCTTGAAATCAATTTTAAATTAAATATGAAGTTTAACTCACAAATTGATAAAATATTCTACACTATGTAGCAGCTATTTAAATTAAATCCACAGGCACACCTAGTTCACTAATGGCTAAAATATTTGTTCAAATAGGTCTACAATACTAACTACTATACTATAATCTAATAATACTACTACTATAATCTACAATAGTGAAATTGCACAAGATATGCCGCATTAGAAGACTTTACAGATAGTCAAATAATTTAAATAATTATATATTTACTCTTCCAGGTTTCTGGTGAAGCAGCTCACAGGTGCCCGGACTCTACCCGCAAATTTCTATAGTAAACTGACTGACAGCAATGTCTCGCGATTTTGCGTTGGCTCTGTACTCGAAGTTCTGGACAAAAATAGAATCTCTCAAGTTAAGGTAACATCTGAAACAATGGACCCTTTTGCTGCAAAATAATTTATTACTGTGGCTGTTATTTAAATCTATAACTTGGTTTTTGTTACACGACTATAAAATAGACATTTAAAACAGTATCTAAAGTTTATTATGTCGTGGTTGCTTTTTGTCTTTCTCTAGTGATACTTTTCTACTTTCAATTCAGATGTTCACACAGCATTGCCACGGATAACTCTTTAACTAGCGAGGGTCAAGGGTTATATATACATGTTGGTTATCTGTGATGTGATCTTGTGAATATGTATTCTGAAAGCTGGGCAAACTGCACGAGACTCCAAAAATTCGTAACAATGTTATCCAACAGGCGATCAGAGTAACCGTTGTTGCCTATAGGCTAAAGCGATTTAGCAAGTTAAAGTGGCATTGGGCTGGTCATATATGTATATAGATGTACCAGTAACCCTTCCGGCAGACGAGTTTAAATTAACTTTTAATGGTGAAGGGATAGGAAAACGTAGCGTAGGGTGACGACATGCGAACGGTGGGTGGTAGAAAGCGGATAAATACGGAAAACCGAAGTCCGGGCTTAGTGGCAGAATCACATATCCAGCAGTGGTGTTTAAAACTTTTTTTTAAATTCATGTACGTGATAGACCGAGCTGACGGCCCACCTGATGTTAAGTGGAAACCGCTGCCCATGGACAACACCAATACGACTCAAGTCCTCCCCACCAAAGTACGAGATGACTCAAGTCGTATTGCGTTGCATCCATCACCCCGAGACTGGGATGTTACGTCTCATGCGCCTGCAAATTCACCGGCACCCACCCCCTTCCACCGGAACACAGCAACACGAGTACACACTGCTTGGCGGCAGATTACCAGCTGTGGTGGCAGTACTTCTCCGGGCGAACTTAGCACAAGTTCTACTGCTACTTTGGGTTGCGCCTTTCGCACCACCCGGGGGACACGATATATCTATCTACACTGATATCTTACTATTTTGTGACATACCTACTAACCAAGATTTTGTATTTTGAGCATGTCTCTTTCATATTTAATATATTTTCAAAAATTAATATGTCTTTCATTCGTACACATTTATATATTTCGTTTTATAACAGGTGGCAACAGTATGCGAGATTATAGGCAAGCGTCTGCACATAAAATACTACAACAGCTTATCAGACGACATGGGTTTCTGGTGTCACGAAGACTCTCCGTTAATTCACCCGGTCGGCTGGGCGTTCAGGATAGGACACAGTCTGGATGCACTGGAGAGCTACTGCCAAAGGGTGGCTGCGGGCAGATATCTGCCATCCGACACCGCACCAGACATGTTCTACAAATACCCCAGTAATGAGCCGCCGCTGTTTGCTGAGGGAATGAAGCTTGAAGCGATTGATCCGCTCAATTTGTCGTCGCTCTGTGCTGCGACCGTCACGCGGATACTTAATGAAGGTAAACATTTCTTAGCGCCACCTAAATAGCAGGAATATAACACTTATGGTATCAATCTGATACTACATTTTATATGACACACAATAAAACAAGGTAAAATTTGCTCTTTCCAAAATATAAGTTAATTAAATGGACCACTACATCTGCCCTGAATCTCAACATTCTTCTCCATACGGTATCTAAGAAAAATTAAGTAGAGATGAGCTAACACCAAAGTGATTCAAACAGTGTAAACTTGTTGATAAAAATACTGACACACATTGACCCCCTTAGATGGTGATGAAACCTTACTTGCCAACTCTATCCTTTTATTACCAAAATAAAATGATCGTTCTTTCACAGGATACATGATGATCCGAATAGACTGCTACCCTGTGGACGAATCGGGTGGCGATTGGTTTTGCTACCACCAGCGTTCACCCTGTATATTCCCCGTCGGATTCGCGATGGCTAACAATATACCGTTAACGCCACCTGCCGGGTCAGTAAACACAATCTTTACCTTCACATGAAAAGTCTAGGAAGAATTAATTTGCGCTCCATCTAGTACTGTAGCAGTAGAATTTCATTTGTCGTTTAAGACCTCGGTACCTATAGTACCGGACCTGGTTCGGTATGTATTGAAACCATTACAACTGCAACTGACATGGTTGCAGTAGTAGAGTCGTGTACTGGATGATGGATCTGGGTGCTGGTGAAATTACAGGCACATAGAAGTTGTCTTCCTGTCTCTAGGCAACAGGCGCTAAGCATTGTGACTTGGGCCACCCCATAAACCGAAGTAGTTCTTATCTGGTGTTTCAATCATCCTTAGTAATCTGCAATCCCACTTCCAGTTTTACAGCTGAGGAGTTCAGTTGGGAGCAGTATCTCATCATGTGCGGGGCAGAGGCGGCCCCTCGGGGCTCGTTCGCGCCCCGCGGCCACGTGACGTCACACGGCTTCGTCGCGGGCATGCGGCTGGAGTGCACCGACCTCATGGATCCGCGGCTCGTGTGCGTCGCGACCATCGCTCGAGTCGTCGGTGACCTGCTCAAGGTACGCGCGCTAACTCGTCACGCCTGCCACGTGACGTCACCCGGTTATAGCACCAGCTTCACTCCATTGAGTCGCAAAATCCATCCAAAATCAGTTACAACACGCATGCTCCCTGTGAAGATAAGCACTCGGAATAATTAGTATCAACATTTCAACCTGAACTCGTATGTTGTATATGACACTATCACTAGCGGTCATTGGCAGACTATGAGACTATGAGAGCGTAGTGGTACTGACCCCGAGTTACAATCCGGAGGTCGCCGGTTCAAACCCTGACGTGCACCCATGAGTTTTTCGATTGAAAGATTTATGTGCGCAATACCACGTTCTCGAAACGGTGAAAGAAAAAATTGTGAGGAAACCGACATGTCCTAGAACTAAAATTCGAAGACATGTGTCAAGTGCACTAAAGGAGCCTCTTTGAGGCGCACTTAAAATCCTTTCACCACATTGTTTCGAGAGAACCAGTGACTCGAATAGAATACAATAGAAATGACAGACTGGTGGGCTAACATAGCCTCTGTAGCCATCAATTAAGAAGAAGATAAGCATTTTATTGCTCTCACTGCCTGCCTCCTCTGTTTTATACATTACTATTGTTATGTCTAGTATATAGTTAAAAATAGTCGTTTTTTTTAACTCAGGTACATTTCGATGGATGGGGTCCCGAGTATGACCAGTGGCTTTGGGCCCACAGCACTGACATGTACCCAGTGGGGTGGTGTCGGGCGGTCAGCCACGTCCTGCAGGGGCCGAACAAGCCGCCGCCGCCGCAGCCCGCGAGGCGACAATCCGCCAAGCAACCGCGCGCCCCGCGCCGCCGCAGGAAACTGTTAGGTCAGTACTCACAGTGGACGTGCTACGTCCTGCGGGGGCCGAACAAGCCGCCGCCGCCGCAGCCCGCGAGGCGACAATCCGCCAAGCAACCGCGCGCCCCGCGCCGCCGCAGGAAACTGTTAGGTCAGTACTCACAGTGGACGTGCTACGTCCTGCGGGGGCCGAACAAGCCGCCGGTGGTAAAGGTTGCTGTGGGTCGTAGGAAACTTAAGTGGTACCGAACGATAAACGCCATTGTCGTGAAAAAGCAGGGATTTCACCACACGTCCAAGCCCAGCCAGCGCAGAAAATTGTATGACGTAGCAACCATTGTCTCACCAGATTAGTATGAGTTTTTACCAGAAGCAATCTAAATATTATCTATTAACGCGTCGCTAATACTTTTTCCAGAAAAGAAAATTTCAACTCAGCCGCCTAACACAAACGAAGAGAGCTCTCAGAATTTTGATATGGCCGACACGAAAAGTCTCTCGCCCCCGACGCGGCTTTCCGATGTTTCCGCCGATACGGAAACGTGTTTGCGTACGAAAACAGAAGCGGATACGGAATCGCTGGCGGATGACGTCGCACCCATAACGATGGACGTTGATGAATCTGAACCCAGTACGGAATCCAGCCCTGTCGTGGATTCAAAACTAAGTACGGATACGGTGAATAGTATGGAAACCGCACCGAGTACGGAATCAAAGAAGAGCCCAGATCCACCGGATGAAGTTGACGAACCCATGAATGAATCTACACAACCGGATTTATCAGTGAGTTAAAATGATTGTTATATGCTCAGTGACATAAGGTTTAGTCACTATAGGTCCTTAAATCATGTACAGACAGACAACAAGAAAAACAGGCAACAAATTACGTACTAATTCCTTAAGGCTATTTCGCTTTAGTGTAAATATTTGTCATTGTGATTTTAACTTCCGTGGGTACAGAGACGTGTTCAATGTTAGCTCACTCTGCAAGTACATCTGCTTCAAGAGCCATATTTTTTGGTAGTCTGTTAAATCGTACTGCAGGGCAAAAGCCTCCCTTCCCTCTTGCCACTTTCCACGTTCCCGTGATACAGTTATTAGATATGGATATTATAACTGTAACATCACTTTCAGATTGCAACGGAAACATCACAAGACATAAATCACACCCCACCTCACCCACCAGAAACAGAAGAAACAGCGGAATCTGATAAAGTGATACCGAGACTTGTAAACACAGCAGTGCCGTTAAGTGTCCTCAACGCGGTGGAACCAGACAACTGGACACCCGCAGACGTGGCCAAGTTTCTCACAGTGAACGACTGCCAGCCCTATTGTGACTACTTCTCGAACATAACCGGTCCGATGATGCTGCAACTGACAAAGGATGAAATAATAGAACTCCTCAAGATGAAGGTGGGACCCTCTTTGAAGATATTCGACCTCATACAGCAGCTCAGGTGTAAAATCAAACAGCCTCAGTGCAGAAGAATCTAGGATTAGATACTTAGAGGACGAGTTCTCTTACCCAATGTACTGATGCCTCTCTGATGCGGTACAGTAAGGCTTATTTCGCTATGATATCGCAACAAGGCTGATTTCGATGTAACGTTTGTAGATAGAGGTGGTACGAGATTAAAATAATTTGAATCATCAAAACTCTACAGAGGATCGAATCCGAAGCAGTGGTGCACAAATGAGTTTTCTCTTGAAATTTTGCATGTGCATTAGTATGTTCTCAAAATACTAAAGGCAAGAAAACGTGTAGAGAAAACCAGTATTTTCTATAAAAAAAGACTCACCAACAATGAATTCTAATTTAGCTCGTATTGAATGTATCCCATTCGATCTCATCGGTAGCTCTTCAGTTCTATATTTAAAGGCTTATCAAAATATTTATCAAGATGGAATATACCGAATTGCGGTAACAAAAAACGAAGCTTTAAAGAGATACTTAGTCCTGCGGTGTTAAAAACGTTTGGCAGACATCATGTCCCAAATTTCTGTAATTATTCGTGTGTGCCTTGTTAAGATCAGATCATGTTCTTATAGATTTGGTTTTCCATTTTTATTTTGTACCGTAATTCAGATACTATTAATACAATGAATGAGCTTCATTCGCAAAGCTTTTACAAGTAACCACACATACGTGTGATGTGCCTGGTGTTGTCTAGTCAACGCACTATACAAAATTCTGTTTTTGTATTGCTGCTGACAGATTTGCAACTTTATGTGGAAAGGCTGGCAGCAATTTCTCCATATAAATAATCACTTATTTTTGTTTCTGGATTTGGATGCTAGTGCATTTCTAGTTCAATATGCTACAGATCAGCTACAGCCTTATCGCTGTTTATCTATTTTTTTATTAAGTTACTTCCCATAGTATATGTGACCCCCTAAATTTTAAAGTTGCCCTAGTTTGAACGACATCACAAGGCGTTCATTTTGAAAAGTTAGTTTATTTCAAAAAGCAAATAGCGGCATATAAAAATTGCTTCCAATACAGTATATGAACAACATAGGAGTCGGCCCAATTTTAGAGGAGAAACCTCTAAAAGTGGATTGATTATTATTTATATTTAATATTTTATTTTTACATGGGAATACGAGATCTGGATCTTAAGCATTCGTTTTGGCCTGATTTGCATTTGACCCTTTCGCTGTCTGGAAAACATACTGGGTGCGGTGTGGTGGTAACATATTTATAAAATACCTATTTCTGAAATATTTAGATGACCGCATTTCCTTTTAATGACAAAATCTATTTTAGAATTTTAACCAGTGGCCTTCAGAAGTCAGCTTATTTCGTAGTTTTAAAAGATTCCGAATAACACATTTTATTATTTTCATATTTACCATTGTATGGTATATTTGTGTGGTTAGATTTATACAATCCTTGGGTTTTTTATAATATCTATGAAAAGCTGTTTTATTATTAAGATTGAGAACTATGTTGGGATGTCTAATAATATGATTTGTAAGGGTCACCCAAAAAAAACTTGTTAAAATCATTATAAAAGAATTACTTTTAGATAAAATGTACAGTCGACAACGACTGTACAACTATTGATGCTTATGGTTTTAACGAGTTATTGTACTTTTTATTCATTGACTTTTGTCACTGATCGCTTACCGAATGCTAAGTTTGGCGCCTATTCTAAGTCTAAATAAAATTAACATTTGCGTGTTATTATGCTAAAACTTGACCCACGGTGAATAAGTCATCCGCGGGAACACTTCACTTTTCCGGGATCAAAGTAGCCAATGTTAATCCAGGCTTTATACATATATAATCAAACTATCTTGGTACCAAATTTCATCTAAATCCATTCAGCCGTTTGAGCGTGAAAGAGTAACAAACATCCACACAAACTTTCACCTTTAATATTATTAGAATTCATTGTAACTTTAGATTTAACGAACGCATCACCAACCGCTGCTTTTCATAGTTTTATAACTCCCACAATATTGAACTATTATATTAATATGAATGGCTCATGTGATTTAGTTCGTAAACAGCTATTTTTAATGATTTTGCATTTATCATTATTTAGATGTAAAGATATTTTGGTACGATAGCAATACTTCTGAATTCTAAACTATGAAAATGTAGTATTTATAAGTAGGATTTGTATTAAGCCCACTTTAACTAGGAAATACGTTTTGTTATTCTACGGTTCTAAAAAGAATAATAACGAAAAAATGTTTAACTGCGAAAAGGAGACTAACGTGCGCTATGATTGAAAAATGGTGTAATTTTTATGCTTTTACTATCAGTGTTGAAATGTTATTTTTGTGTGCAAATAACAAGCAAGCATTTACCTACAATAACAATATTAAAGATCTCATCTTTGGATATTCCTAACAAAAATAAGGTTTTGGATGCTCTAATGTTTTTAAAACAACATTGTAGTCATGCATAGATTGCAATCTTTATTATTTTAAGGTATGCTATCAAAATAATATTTATATTTTATACACTGGGATGATTTTACCCGTAATATGATTTTTTTAATGAACTTAATTCTGTATGAATTGTGAATTAATCTGTGAAGTCTGTGCTACATTGGTTGAATTATGGTCATTTCAGTTTGACATCAGATCCTGTGTATATTCAACACGCTTTACGCTTGTTTTAAACAGACTTCAGATAAAGGATGTTTTCAATGTTTGTTACCTCAGATGTCCACATTTAATAACAGATTTCGAAAATTATTATTTCTTAAGTAATTTCAGATTGGTCCCGTAGAAATTTCATCTAAATCGGTTGTTTGGTTTCTAGATCAAAATAACTGGAAAATATATGTCATACAAGTACGAGATAGTTCTTGTAGTGGTATTTCGTTTTGCTGCGAATGTATGTTTTTGAATGCTGATGTCCTAACAAGAATAGTTCAGATAGATTGTATGCAGAAATTTTACAAATAAGAAACAATAATTTTCTACCACTTATGCTCTACTTGATAAGACATTTCGACATATCTTAGGTATCAGGAAATCATTGGTTTCTGGTTTCGACTAAAGCTTAATTAAGTTACAAAATGTAATTTCTATTAACAAATGACAGACTGGGTGGCTATGAGGTATCATTTAAGTGGTTTCAATTTTAATCCACTTATTGACAGAGTATTAATGTTTTAAATTTAGTGGGTAATTGGTGATATTAAAAAAAGCCTTTCGTCTTTGTATAGTATCAACCTTTGACAGTGTGATAGTTCTGAAATAAATCAATTTTAATAAAACTTATTATTTATTGGACGGATTTTTCTTAAGTATTAAGTTATTTGTATTATACATGATTAATTACCAATAGATTTCTTTGTTTGTAGTTAACTCTTGAAGTATTTGTGTTGTCATTAGCCTGTAAAAGAATGAAAACATTAAAACAACTTTATAAATGAGGAGCAGGGGGGGGGGGGGGGGATTTGGTCATATTGCTGTCAGTGGTGGGCCATTCTTATTCAAAACATTAATAACTCAATGTTCCGACGCTTCCATCACTAATGCTGAGTTTCTTTTGTAATTCTGTAACGTTACATAACGTATATTATAGATGCCCAGCTTAAGTGATATATTTGGCTCGCACATTCTAACAAAATTAATTTGAACGAACCAGTCAAGTTCTCTAAATCTACTGGAACAAACTGGCATTGTGGGTGACTAATATCCGACGAAAACTACATGTCCATCACAATAATGTTTGTCCTGGGTGGGTATGGAACTCACGACCTACTGCTCAGAAAGCAGAATTACTACCAACTGAGTTGTGAGGCTAGTCGCATTTAGCAGTAATTATTACCTCATTGTATGCGTAGGAACTGAAGGGGCATAAAGAGTGCAGCAAATAATGTTCCCCGAGCGCTGCGCGTGGCAGTTGTGGTGTTCAGAACTCCAGTACGTCTCTGCCATGGCGCATTCATCTGACACTGAAACAAATATTGATTACGATAGGGATATATGGATCCGACAGTGTGGTTGCCGATGAAATAACAGGCACATGAGACATTCCACCTACAGGTCTCAGAGTTACGGACGCATACTATGCGACTTAGGTCTTGTACCTAGTAGAGGAGGACCCAACTCGCATCGGTTGTTATGGGCCGAGGTTACCATTTAACACCAGGTGGGCCGTCGCGTCGGCTCGTTCGGTAACTGTATCATAATAAAAAAATTACAATTGGCTTTACTACGAATAACGCTGCAAATCTTCCTTCCAGTAAATGATTATTAAATATTTGTTAAAGAATATTATCATATTAAACCAAAAAGTAATACTGAAAGCTGCGTTTATCAAAATACCTTTGTCGTTAGAACTCTTCAGTTCCGGTGCTAAATCCCTCGCTGAAGTTACATAGAATGTCCTCAGTATGTCTATTTTATGCGCGCCGGACATACCGCGTGCTTTCTGTGTGTGCGCGTGCACGTCGCGAGAGAACACGCATCTTCTTTTACTTATGTTTATAGTTAGGATTCTGAAATATACAACACTTTATAAGGTTAGCACAAACCATCGCTGGGCATAGCCCTCTTACTGTGGTAAGAGCCTTTTTTTCTTAAGTGACGGATCGAGTTGACTGCCCACCTAGTGTTAAGAGGCAAACTCGGCCCATAACAACCTATGCGACTTGGGTTCTCCCCTACAAGGTATGTCAAGATCCAAATCGCATCGTATGCACCCATAACTCTTGAGACTTGCGTGTAATTTCACCGGCAACCACACCTTTCAAATCGGAACACAGTAACGCGAATGCGTTACCGCTTGGCGGCAGAAATGGGCATGGTGGCAGTACTTCCCCGGACGAACTTGGCGAGACGACTCACGCCAAGTAAGGTATTTTTACGAATGATAACAAGCTAGTTATAAATATTCTGGACACGGGAATGAAACTATAAACTTTAATCTTTACTTGTGTAAAGAACTCACCCCAAAACGCAAGGATCGAACGTTACGCTCATAGGAAAGTTTCTGGGGTAGAGCAATTTAGCTTCCTTGATGAGGTGTGCGTAACCCTCCCAGCATCGCAACACTATCTCGTCTATTTGCGACAGAGCTGGAGTGGCGCCGCATATAACCAGAATGTATACGTCTGCTAGGAGCTTGCAAGTCACCGCTCTGAATGCTACCTGTTAAAGTCAAAGTCAAAAACTTAATTTCCACACAATTCATAAGGTACGGCTTGGAAACGTCAATAATATTCAAAACATAAGGTCACGCGTACTTATCGCTAAGTTTAACGCCTGTTCAAACTCTCCGACCCTCCATGGAGAAGAACAGACAAAAAAGAAGTAATACAATTACCGTTACAGGGTATGCTTTTTTATTTTATGAAGTTACAGAACGAGCAGATGGCACATCTGGTGTTAAATGGTAACCTCTGCCCATAACTAGAAATACAACTTGGGTTCTCCACTGCTTAGGCATGACAACACCCAAGTCGCATCTTATGCGCCCGTAACTCTGAGACATACAGGTGTAATGTCTCATGCGGCTGTAATTTCACCGGCAACTTTCAGACCGGAACACAGTAATGCGAATACATCACTGCTTGGCGGCACAAATAGATATGGCGGTAGTACTTCCCGCGACGAAGTTGGCATAAGTTCTACTGCTACTAATGGTACTATTATGGTACCTATGTGGTTTTTCAGTAATATCTCCATTTGCACATGACTTCAATTTATTTTACCGGGTTACAATGGGTAACTTAGCAATTTAGCAAATTTACTGTAGGTAATTAACTCTGCGCCGTTACAACCAAATTTATTGACTCGCCTCACAGCTCCGTTAATAGTAACTTTAGCCACCCGTGCTCTAAGTCGTGGGTTCGATTCCCACCTAGGACAAAGTTTGGGCGATGAACATAGACGTTTATTATACCTACCTACGATTACTCCAGTTTACTCACATTAGGGCTCATTTGTGGTAAATAAACCGGTGTGTCTCTGAGTGGGGCTCCGTCTTGAGCAGCAGCTAAAAGCAGCAGTAATCTGGCTTCCCTCGGATCCAGCTCGTGAAAGTCTGAGCTTGTCGCTACGAGCTGTCCGTGTATACTGAGACATGCCCATCTGCCTGTTACACTGTCTGCATAGTGGTCCAATCCTAGCTGAAAAGTACCACTTTATTTATTATAAAATCCACGTTTATCTTGTTTGTTGATCAAGTTGTCATATGCGCTTCTCCTGTGAACTCAGGTGGGGTCATTTCCATAGTAACATAATAAAAGGGAATATAAATATTTTATCATCGTCAGCATCAGACAACAAAATATTTAATAACAACAATTCCCATTTAAATGTACGTTTGTTACAGTAAATATTTGTAAAGGCTCAACTTTTATGGTCTCGCTGGGTGGAATTTGTACAACTCAATACTACCATCACAAATCTTGGTGTCGCCAAACTGTTGCCCACTCATGTAACTGGGTTGCTTCAGTATTGTTTGGGAGTCACTGAAATTATAAACAAGTTCCATCTTCCTGTCTCACAGTGACTGGTACAATGTTATATAACCGAGAGTCTTTTCATGTTGAAGGAAACTACACAACAACAAGTCATACTGCTTTGCTGAGGATATTGATTGACATCTGGTGAAGCATTTGTTACTCCATAATGCAATCACATAAAAAATACATGGCCATCAAAAATGACTAACAATGAGAATGTTAGAAGACATAATAGTTATGTTACAATAAAAACATACCTGTAATTGTTGAGCTTGTGGGCACAACATGCTCTGAATAAGATCCAACACAAGAGTAGGCATGGAGGTGGTAACATTTGGGTCCAGGGATTCCAACAAATAGTCAATTATGGCATAACACTGTCTCAAATCCCGCTTAATCTGATCTATGTTCTTCAATGATTCAAGCTCTTTTTTGCCAATGCAAAATATCATGGTATCGTGAACATAGGACAGGAGGAGTTCTAAGTCACATTCCAATCCTCCTGTTGCTATTCCGATCAATGTTACTCTGAAATAAAGGGTGTATCTTATGATATAAAAATTAACTTTTGTTGAAAAATATTTTTCCTAAACATGCTTTTACAATCAGAGCCTGGATACCACTGAGAGCTACAGTCTTTTCAAGACATATCAATAAATATATGTAATACTTGAACACCATATAGTTGCTGCTTCCTACTGAGGATTTGGGGTGTCTGCAGGTAGCCCTGGCAGTGGCATCAGTTCTAGCTCACCATAATACTGCAGTCTCATCAGGTTACCATGAATATGAAATTTCAGCCTTTTCTGGCTACAAGACTGGTTCAAAATTCAGTTGAATTCAAAAAGGAAGGGGGTTCTATGTTTGTCTGTATGTATTTTTTTTATGTATGTTCACCAATATCTCCAGTTAGTTATGACAAAAATTACTCTATACCTTTTGCAATACTCCTTCCAAAGCACATTTCCATTGTCAACTTGGGTGCTGACCAATGACAAATTGTGGCATTTGCTGAACATGTTGATACCGTGGAGAGATGCTACTGTAGAAAATTGAACCTGCAAGAATTAAAGAGATGACAATATTCCAAATCTAATTATATATTTAAAGAAATAATCAATAAAAAAATATTAATTTCCAAAATAACTTACACTTTCGCTGTAACCACGTTTTCTAGAAAATATAGGTACGCCGCTTTCTGTGGCTACAGCTATCACTGTAATAGACATACTTCAGTCTCAAAATAATGATTAAATTTTGAACTTAACTTCCTGTGCACATTTTCATATTAACAAACTGTAAACAAAAATAAAACATATATCGTTTACGTTCATTTTAAACCGTAAGGGTCCGACCAGAGAGATTAAAATTCAATGAAATAGAAATAGAAGAAATAGAAACAGTTACGATGTTGACAGTGACAAATGACATAAGAATCGCTTTGATTTTGACATAAATAATAGAGTTGCCAGAAACTCCAATAATGAAGGTTACCGTAACATCTCAATATAACATGATATAGAGTGTTTCGCATATTTTAAATTAATCCATTATGTAATAATGGTTGTGTTAGCTCATTTTATTATAAAAATTTGTAACTAACTTTATTTTGATCGATTCGTCGTTTCTAATACCATTTGCTGTTTCTACCACAAGCATACCATTATTGTACCTGCTATCTATTTTTCCTATCAGTTATCCCCCAAATATATATAAAATTAATTCCTAAATATTGGTGGATCTTTCATACTTACAACGCTATCTAGCCCCAAACTAAGCAGAGCCTGTGCTATGGGAACTACTTAGATACCTAACTGATGGAATACTTTTTGTAAATGAAATAAATAATAATTCTTCACACAAGTGCTTGTCCAGGGACTTAATTGAACCTACAACCTAAAAATAAGTTACGGAACGAGCTGATATTAAACAAAATCGTTAGCTCATAACAATAGCAATATGACTTAGGTCTTCACTTACATAGTTATGGAACACAAAATTAACATCAAATTGCACCTGTAACATTAGAAGTGAAGAAAAAAATCTCAAGTGCGTGTATTTTCACCAGCAGCCACACCAGCACCTTGCAAACTAGAATGCAGTAGGTAACTAATGCGAGTGCAAGTCCTTGTCTGCAAAATAGAATAAAAGTAGTAATACTTCCCCAGGTAAAATCGGCACGAGTTCAATTGCTACTAATAATTGAGATCTTAATAACAGATAACGTGTTAAAAATGTACAAATAACAAATATTAAGCATAGTTCACATATCAATAACTTATCTGTGGACCCCGCACTAGCTTGTACCGGGTTTGAAAAACGATGAATTAACCACTCATTAAAGAAGTATACACGTTAGACAGTTTCATGTGTCATTGTTTCAATATAATATTAAGTCTCATACACATGTAGGTTTGTATTCGAATTTTGAAAATTTTAAATAAGTAACTACGTACATACACAAGATTTATGTTAAAGGTTCAAAAGTAGTAGGTATTTTGTGAACATGGCCACCAGCTCAATAAATTGTATAATTTTCTATTATTATCAGAGTTCACACATTTGTTGTGAATTCAGCTCTGTTTTCGGCCGTATTGTTTTCTATCTTCGTACCATCATGTGAATGTAGAGTAGCTAAAACAAACAAAGATACCTATTAGTAAATATTTCACGGACGCCTAAAAACATTCAGTTTAACTAAAATACAGCTTACAGGCACCGATAGATAACAATCTAGGGCCTGTTAATGATATAAGCAATGCCCCCAATGGCGCTGATAGAACCACGCTCAGTACACTGACAGCTAAAATTATCTTAGCATAATTTTCTTCCTCCAATTTATTTCCTCCGGTCGTTCCACCGCTGTGTACTAAATCTAATGCGGCTGGACCAAGCGCTGCCTGTAACAAATTAATACTGATAAATGCGTTGTCAAAAAAACGGACAAGTGCAAGTAATTTGCACCTTGTATTTTGAAGTTACTATGGTAGCCGAATTCAATCATGAGTTATTTATATAATATAATAATAAAATTTATATCAGAAAAGAACAAAATAAGTGCAAGTGATCTCTACACATAAAATGTTTGATTGACTGATGTAATAATTATACAAATTGAAATTGCCATTATAAATTGAAATTCATGTAGATGTCATTCAGGAATTAGCTATGCGTTTTCATGCGTCTGTCTATTAAGTACATTAAGTACTTTTAAGCTTTCTTAAACAAACCTATGTAATGTATATAGGTACTTATTGTAAAATTTTAGTTTGATGTACCTACTTACCCGATACATTTTAGGTGGTTTGCTCCTACATTTGTATATTGAGCTCTTTATTTCGAGGTCGTCTATATGAAATTAAGCTACGTTAAAGAAATAAAAGCTATCTACATGTTCATTTTTTAGTGAATTTCGGGCTTTACCTTTAAATTAAATCTGGATAATGTATGTTTAGGAGTTTTTCCTATGATTTAACAAAAGAGTTTGAAAAACAAAATGTAACAAATAGTTAGCGAACGTCATCTATTTGTTTTCTATATCGCATGATGACTAACCTTATCGTCACGGCGCTCGTGATCAACGTAATTGGTCCGGTCAATGAAGATTTCCTACCTAGGTACTTGTTACAAAATATTATAAGTATGATGCAAATCTTTTAATCAAAATGTCAGTAATATACCTGAACAGTAGCTTTAGCAGTCCACGTAAGCCCAATAAATAACTTTTCTTTAGAATTGAGTCCACAGCCAAATGCTACTAGGAACGTTGCAACTGCTCGAATGAATAGACATGCAACTAAGCAAATTGCGCCCATTTTGATTACATCTGGATCCAAAGCACTTATCTGTGGGTATTAAATACATAAAAAGGCAAGTTATGGTTTGTAGTAGAAGGTAGGTACGTATGATACCAACAAATGATTCTTACAGTATGATTCTAAGGTACGTATAGTGTACAAATACTAAAAAAAATCTTACAGTAATTTGGGCTCCTGTAAAAGCAAATAAAATGGGCTCAAAGAAAATCCAGAGAATCCTGAAAGTGTTGCTGACAGGATTTTTGTTCACCTTCCAACCTTGCTTGTCCCAATAATAAGCAGCTATAAAACCAGACGATACTATTGCTAACGGTCCTGGAAATATAAATTTTATTTATAATAAACTCCCAAAAGATCTTAATAACATATGCAAATATTATATATAAATTACCTGCCCCACTCCATCCGATCATATTTGAAATGAAAAGAGAAAATAGCCCTCCAAGGAACAGAGCTAAAAATCGTAGCGGAACTACGTATGTGTCCCCCTTTTCAGGTATAATCGATAACATAGCACCCCAAAAAGACCCAAAAATAACACCAGCGATAATAGACAGTGGACCCTAAAATTTTAAATAATATTAGGATAATTAATAAACAAAATATATGTTATAAAATCATGTTCAAATAAAGAAATTTGTAAAAACGCAATTTTAATCATTGGTATTCGTTTTCAAATATTTACACCAATTAGCTGATAACTCAGTTAAACGTACCTTGATAATGTTGAAAGTAGTTGAGCCAGTAGAAAACATAGCATTTAAAATTATGGCAAATACAGCAACGCTCACAGAGTCATCAATGGCTGCTGCGGCTACAACAATAGTTGGGATTCCCTTCGAGACTCCATAACCGACATCTTTCAATCTAAATAAGCATGGCACTACTACGGCTGGTGATACTGATGCGATCATCGAACCTAAGAGGAAACCTAAAAGAAACTATGTTTTAGTTTTAATAATTTTTAATACAGTAAACAAAATTAATAGTTTAGATTGTATTAATAGCATTTACCCCAAATCCATGGTAAATTGAGAAGGTAATGCGTAGATACACTAATTGCAATACATTCAACAAGCCATGGTAACAAACCAAGTTGTAGCACAGCTGCATAATATTTTTTCATGACTTCTGCATCCAGACCTAATCCAGCTCTGGTCAGTATTATGACTAATGCTATCTTCCTGTAATGTTTATAAGTTATTTCAGCTCGCGCCATCTATTTTATATACATCACATAATTATGTGAAATCAAACCTCAGATCCTGGTTAAGTTTTCTGTATTCATCAGTCATATGCACCAGGTTAAGGTTTTGGAATAATATTCCTGTAAGTAACATTCCAATGAGAGCTGGAAGTGTCGTGACCTTGAGCCATATCCATCCGATTAGGTACGCTGCTATGACTAGAACCGTCATACTAAGCAGTTCACTTTGAAGACCTACGGTCTCCCCTAATTCTGTGTAGAAGATGCCCCAAGTAAGTAAAACTGAAAAATTATAGATGTAGATCACTATGTGAAGCAATAATAACATTAAGGCATGTTTATATGACGCACAACAAAAACTTACAGAAAAATATGATGCACAACTGTTGCGCCGTTTGTCTGTAAGTTGAAAAAATTGGAAAAGGGAATGCAGTTGACCACCATGAAGGCTGCCATGACGGCGTTGCGTCTGCTTGATGACATCGTAAACAAACCACTTCCCACCATTTCCTGTATACAAAACAAACAAGTAAATATAGTGTTGATAATTTTTAAATTGATATTTCAAATTATTGTATACTTACAAACTATTGTGTCTTGTATCTTCATGTTCATCTGCGGGTGAAATTTTTAATTATAAATAAATGTATGAGCTTATGAATCTGAAATATTATGGTTCAAGAAAAGAGTTTTCATGCAATTAAATTTACTCTCAAAATCTAATATAATTAAAAAATATTCTGTCGGATTCGATAAATAAACAGATAAAAATGAAATCTAATAAAATATCCGTCAGTTTTTATGAAATCTTTTGCACTGCGTGTTGTGAGAAGGTAAGCTAAAAGAAATGTATTTGTTGGTAGAATAAATAAATTGCAGATTAGTACATAATAAAAATTAGTAATACAAAACTTAAAAGATATATTACCCACGAACGAATACACACGAACACCTATAAAATATCAATAATTATTTATAAACATACAAAAATTTACCAAACTAAGTACGACACGACACAAAAAAGAAGCAATAATTCCGTAATTAATTAGTCAAAACATATGCGTAACACTTAATCTAATGTTATTTTTCTTACCTGTATTTTGAGATTCCATATCTAGATAAATATACCAACGTCCTTACACTGAAAAAAAAATATTACATTTTAAAAAGGTTTCGTTACAGTTATATTATACATTCTCGTTCAATATAAACTGAGAAAATGATACAGTTTATGCTCTATAAACTGATTGATCACATAGCTTTACTTCTAAAATTACTTATTACTGTATTTGATAGATATGGCTCTTATTTTGTACTTGGGAATATTATTTAATAAGTTCCATAGCACTTTTAATAAAATAGGCGCAATTTTTTCCAATTGACTTTACAAAATGTCTCATTCACATTGTGTATATTTGATAGTGAAAGTACCCTACTAGCTGATAGATATAGCATCCTGATAAGTAGGTATATAAGGATACTATATCTATCTATCATCCCTGTATGTATCTCGCACACATGTTCATAAATGAAATATCATGCATCTTTGCAGAACTAACTGAGTTTTGCTTTATAAGTCAACAAGACATTCCTTCCTTAGAATATTAAATGAACTAACGAGAAAAAGAAAGAAAATTATTTTTTCTAAATAACGTTTGGAACACTGATAAAATTATATTGAGCTTTAGTTTTTAGTAAACAACATATATAAAGTCACTGTTTCGAAACAAATTAACTTTAAGACATTAATTTTAATCTATCAATGAAATAAAACTAAAGCTATTTTTATTTTTTTATTACAAGATCTACTTACAAATCTTCCTACGCCAAACCAACGTAAAGCAAAATGTATAGGTACCTATTATTTTATTAGTACCTACCTTCATAAACCAAGATATATCAAGCTATATAACAACCGACAGGTAAAATGCAAGAAAGGTATAGCTTCCAATACGTTATGATTATTCTCAATGACTCGTGTGTCCCGCGCCAGATTTAATTCCGTACTGTAGTTTCAGTTATCACAAGCTAATATGTGAGCTGTGTCTGGTTATTGTATTTACATGAGAGAAGGCCGGCCGCGAAGTCAAATGTCAACAAGATAAAATTGGTTTAACAAATTCATAGGTACCATGACGCATTTTAATCAGCAAACAGTCCGCATACTGTGGTTTTTTTTAAATAATTTTATGTCTTTCCCATAAGAACGTTTATTATTTTGATATACATCCTTTTTCCAAATAAAATTTGGAATTATAGAATACGTGAATACATCAATCTTTCACTCTTTCATTCGTTCCAAACAAGTATTTATTATCTGTGATGAATACCCCCCTTCGCGCCTCGCGTACGTACTACTACTACTAACTAGCTCAACCCGCTGTCCGCTGCGCCGCCGTGTCCGCGATCCGTCCGTATGAATAGCATTACAGATTAAAAGAAGCACCATTCCGTTGGAAAGCATAATTTATTATCAAGTAGTATTATTAATGTAACACACTAAATATTAATGGCTTACCAATTTGTGGCTAAAGGTGTCTTCTATCCTATCTTACTTTTTCACCGTATTCTTTCTTACACATGATTTAGGCAGTAATGTGATTTAATTCCTTTATGTACCAAATTAGAAGTTTTATATATAATTCATGGTCACAATTAATGTTAACGGTTATTATTTTTGGTACATTTACATTCACTTAATTTTCTTTCATAACCAAACCAATTTAACCAACGTGGATGTCTCGTTCTATGTAGGTATATAGTTCTCTCTGAATATTAAAAACCCTCGATAAGTAGTAGCGAGAAATGCCGCGAGATGGCAGGAACGTAAACAATTATGCGCACGAGCTTGTTTGACCTACCTACTAGGTGCTAACTAGGGTAGGTAACTGGGTAGCGCCTAGTATAGCGGCTTTAATAAGATTTAACCAGTCTGAGGATTCAATACAGAAAAACGAGCTATTTATAGGAGGTATTATAATTATGTTTAATAATAATAATAAAACTTTATTTGAAATAAACCATATTGTACAGTTTTGTTAAAGCCCTGTTTTCCGAAGTAGCGTTAGTTGTATGCCGGAAATCAGTTCCTTCCCTTACAAAAGTTTATCTTATGTTCTGAATATTGAATAGGAAGAATAAACATTTACAATACGAATACCTACATAATGCGCTTGTCTTAGTGCGTTATGTTTACTTCTCTTCTTTGTAGGAAATGGTAATATATTTTGAATTGGTACCTACGTCACAAGTCAGCCTTATACTAAAAACAGCATTATTTTCTAAATTAGTTTAATATAGTTTCCATAGGAATTTAACCTGAACATACAGTGTAAGACAATTATTGTCTTCGTAAGTAACTACGAAGATCCGCCGTAACGTGTTTAGTTGGTAAGGTTTATACGAACTAAAGGCAGTTAAGACGAAGTCGCGCGCGTGGCATGCATTTTGATGTTACTCCAGGTATTTTTGTTTACATCATGTGGCCTGTGATAAGTAGGGTTTTGCATTACTTTTTAATAATCATAAAATAAAATAATTTATAATTCGATTTACAAAATATTTCGGAAATGATCCACTTTGTCTGCTCGTTTGTATCCGCGCGCTGCGATCAATGAGCGGACTGGACAGCATTTCTCCGCCGACTGCTTTCCAAGATTGTTGTCGCGTTTACATTCGCAGCGCATTCGCTGATTTTTCACAAGAAATTAAAAAAAGAAAACCAGGCCAGCGAATACACAAAAAAGTTTGAATAAAAACGATTAACGCGTTCGTTTTTGAATTCCGCGCCGAATTGAATAAAGTGTATCAAAATAGGGTCAATACAAAAACTGAGCTTAAAATTTAGTGCCAATTTTTTTTTGTGCTATTCTTCCAATAAATAAGTGAACATGTATCGGACTAAGTGGTGGATTGTTTTGTTCGTTGTTTTATACATAGAAATGGGTAAGTAACATACATTTATTATTATTATTACAGCTCAGTTGGTAGTAGGTAACTCTGCCTTCTGCGCTGTAGGTCGTGGGTTCGATTCCCACCCAGGACAAACATTTGTGTGACGAATATAATATAGATGTTTGTTATGTACCTATCTGGGTGTTAATAATGTATTGTATGTATGTATTTACAAAAAAAAGTAAATATGTATTCTATCAGTCATCTGGTTCCCATAGTACAAGCTATGCTTAGTTTGGGGCTAGATGGCGATGTGTGAATTGTCCACCAATATTATTATTACTATTATTTCTCCCAGGTACACGAAATATTAAAAAAACCGTTGCTCCCACGTTGAAGCCGGCGTGAATAACGTCTAAAATTGGCTAAACTATGGCATTCAATGAAGCGCAATCATTTAGTTTCCATTTCGCATCAATGCGTACGGAAGAGAAAATTGAAACCCAAGTCAAAGAATACCTACTAAACTTTATCTACTCCATGTAACGGCTTTTCTACCAAATCCAACACTACGTTTTGAAATGATCTAGTTCATTGTTCAAAAAAATATTCACTATCTAGGTACCTCTAGAAAAAAATGAAAAGAAACTGTATATTCTTCTTCTGCTATCTTTAACAATAAATAAACGTAAATAATAGTGTTACGGACCACGGCTTTCAATCCGAGGGTCACTGGTTCAAATTCGGTGAAACAACACGGTTCTCGCTCGAAATAAGTGCGCAATACCAGACTATCTCTAGTCTAGACGGTGAAGAAACTATAGTGAGGTATCGGGCATGTCCTGGACATGTCACATCTACCAGTACGGCCTGGTCATTAGCCCATTCACTCTCGCTAGTCGACAGTAGACCCGTCTCTGTAGTGGGAATATTAAAGGCCGTTATTAACTTCTACAACAACAAATTTCACTTACATGTACATATTTGACATCAAACAGATAAAAACTTTGATCTAACTTAGAAAACACTTTCTGCAGCCGAGTAGAAAGTAATCTTAGCATTAACAATAAAACAATAACAGTTCTCTCGCCTCGTGAAAAATTGCTTTTTTTCTATGTTTCAATGGCACACGTCGAATAAGTCTGGTGTGGATAGCTTTCAGTAGGTTCATTTTGAATATGATGGTAAGTTACCATGGGAGAATAATTAATAAATAAATATAGGGGGACATTTCACGCAGCGCCATCTGTACTACCCCAAAGAAAGCTAAGCATAGCGTGTATCATGGTAATCAGACAACTGATATAATACATAATATACTTTTTGTAAATACATATAGGTACATATCAACACCCAGACACAGAACAAACATAGTTCGCCGCACAAATATTTGTCCTGGATAGGAATCTAACCCACGATCTACAGAAGGCAGGGTTACCAACTGAGCTGTGAAGCTGTAATTAATTGAATAATGTAGATCTCCAAATGTAGCATCTTTGAATTTTCCTTGAAACAGAACAAGAAGAGAAACGTTCGGGGGAGGCTAGCGAAGGTCAACTCTATTTTTGGAAATATTTAAACAGTCGTTGGAAATACTACATTCAGATAAAATGGACAATTTAAACCAAATAATTCGTTGGTGTTTTTAGAGTTATGAGCTAGTTTTTTCCTTAGCCTAGGTCCGACTTATGATACAACTATCAACATGAGATCAGACATTGCAAAAAACAGTCTGGTGATTGCACTCTTGATTACACTGGTCCGGAGAAGGTGAAAGTAGCCGTGATTTGGCCATTCATATCCTGCGTTTATTTTGCGCAAACTGACTTGTTGTTTCTATTTTGCTAAGATTGTAGATAAATTTTATGAATAAATAGCGACCCGCCCTGGCTTCGCACGGGTAGCAGAACATTATACGCCTAACAAAAGAAGATGATGGTCTAATATCATCTAATAAGGATATACAACTCCACGCCAGTGTGCCAGGACAAACATTTGGATGACGAACATAAATGTTTGTTCTGTTTCTGGTTGCTAATATGTGTTATATGTATGTATCTACAAAAAGTGTTCTATCAGTTATCTGGTACACATATAGTACCTACAAGCTACGCTTAATTTGGGGCTAGGTTACGCTGTGTGAAATGTCCACCAATATTTATGTCCATATAGATATAGAAAGAAATAGTATGATGTTTAGTTTGTAAATTATCTATTATTTTCAATTAATTTAACTGAGGAATATGTGCATTATAAATATCAATATAACAGCCACGATAGCTCCGTGTAGTTAAGAATCAGCTATACGTATAGTATTTATTACAACGCCCAGAACCAGAAAATCCAGTACAGAAATTGGACCTCCGCCCCGGCCCCATTTCAGCGGGTTACTGGAACAACCGTTAAGTGTTGGTTCATGATGTCTTCAAGTATTTAATATACATACAATAATTTGACAGGCCTGATAGCTCAGTTGGTAGTAACTCTGCCTCCTACGCCGTAGGTCGTGGGTTCGATTTCAACCCAGGAGAAACATTTGTGTGAGGAACATGGATGTTTGTTCTGTGTCTGGGTGTTAATATTTATATGTATGTATTAACAAAAAAGTATATAAGTATTCTATCTGTCATCTGGTTCCCATAGTACAAACTGTGCTTAGCTTAGTTTAGGGCTAGATGGCGCTGTGTGCATATATTTATTAATCATTATTATTTATTTAATTTATGAACGTTAACTTCTAACTTTTAAAAAGCAAATTGCCATCAAACTAAGAAGTGTAGTCTAAAAAGTGAATTATTATTATGTCGCAAGTTAATAATGGTGTTTTCAGCATTGGAGGCGGACGGTATGATGACATCGATGCTGGACTTCCGTTACTTCCGCTGCGTGATGAAGAGAGATTGGAAGTGTCCAGACAGCGAGATCAACTTCTTTCTCTTCACGCCGTGAGTAAGCCGCATTTATGATACTAACTTTTACCCGGAACAGTTTAGTTTTCTTGAATAAAAAAGATTTCTATGTCTCTCTTCTGAAAAACTATCTCTATCCGTGGAAAAAACTTCTTTCAAGCAGCATCATGGCAACATTCACATTACAATCTATCTATCTATCTATTCGAGTCACTGGTTTTCTCGAACTAGTGTGGTGAAAGGATTATAAGTGCGCCTCAGAGGCTCCATTCGTGCACTTGACATTACAATGATAGTAAGGATTGGCATAGATGGCCGCACTAGAAGTCCCAGAATTCTGGGAACGCAAAGTTCGAGCATTATAATATACCTACTACAAAACCTCGATCCTTAATAAATACTTGCAGACCATACCAAGATGTGTGTCTATGTGGAAATCGAACCTGTGACTACATCATCGTGGCGTGTAGTGTGTAGAAACCTCATAAACATACTTATCTACTAAGTACCTGCCCTATTTTGGAACGTTGCCTGTGTTAGGTATAAGTTAGCTGCTTGTTATGCATGATTTAATAGCTCCGAAAGCTTTTGATGAAATCGGCTGTTAAGGCTGTTCGAAAAGTGAAGTATTTTTTTCGGTACATTGTGTATCGGAAGCTTTGTAAATTTTAAATAAATAAATGATAAATGATATATTTATTCCGTGAAACATGGTACCTATACAAGATCTTAAATATAATTTATGAGCTCATGTTTGACTATATAAATTGTTTTCTTTAGCGAAAGACCATTCAAGCAATGGATTGATGTCCGCAAGCCCAAACTGCTAGATGTATACGGATGGGATCCAATGAGGAAGAATGTTTTCATCATACACGGATTCAACGGAACCTCATCCAAGACGCCAATGACCTTCATACGAGATGGTGAGGAAACGACGTACTCAAATAACTGGTTACCGTTCACTGCATCACGCGATGCTGATTATGATTTAAACCTTTATATATCAAGCTCTCCAGTAATCCAGTATTCTACAAGATTTGCCGGTTTTCCCATCAGAATTTTTTTCTCGTAAGTTATTAAAATCATAATCTGGGAAATTAATTATGATATACATACAGTAGTTGAAAATTGGCCATATAGATCAATCATTCTGTGTGGTCAACTCAGTAGTAACTCTGCTTTCTACAATGCAGGTCGTAGGCTCGATTCTCATCCAGGATAAACATTTTGCGTGACGAACACCTGTGGTTTGTTCTGTGTCTGAGTGTCAAATATGTATTTACACAAAAAGTATACAGGTACTTTTTCAGTTATCTAGTTCCCATAGTCCAGGCTATGCTGCATATTTTGGGGCTAGATGACCCTGTGTCCACATTATTTAAATAAATTATTCGGGAATCCATTTCGTTGATTTGACTGGCCTCACAGCTCAGTTGGTAACCCTGCCTTTTGCGCTCTAGGTCATGAGTTCGAATCCCACCCAGGACAAAAACTTGTGTGACGAACAGTGATGTTTGTTCTATTGTTACTATGTGTTATATGTATGTATTAACAAAAAACAGTATATAAATATTATATCAGTTGCCTAATTCCCATGATACAAATCAAATCGAAATCCTGCTTGGCATTCTGCGCTCTCTAAACATATCTCCAACGGTAATTGAGTGGTTTCGTAGCTACTTGCATGGACGCCGGCAACGTATCCGCATCGATGATGCTTACTCATCCTGGTGTGATATAACGGCTGGCGTACCACAAGGCGGCGTTTTATCCCCTCTTCTTTTTGCTATATTTATAAATTCAGTCTCACACAAACTTTCTTCATCCTATCACCTCTATGCAGATGATCTCCAGATCTACGTTCAAGCACCTTTCGATAAATTGCACGAAGCCATCGAATCTATTAATCACAACTTGCATTCCATCCTGCACTGGAGTAAATCTTTTGGCCTCACCGTAAATCCAGCTAAAACGCAGGTAATTGTAATTGGCAGTTCCAGGATGATCTCGAAAATTGACTGGCTTCATCTTCCTCAGGTGTTATTCGACGGAAAATGCATTCAGCTGAGTAATTCGGTCAGAGATCTGGGATTACATATTGACCAACAGCTATCCTGGCGATCGCACTTGGCTGAAATCAGTCGGAAGGTGTTTGCCTCGGGAAGTTCCTTAAACAGACTCCGTAACTTTCTTCCTACAGCCACTAAAATTGCGCTTGCACAATCTCTGCTTCTTCCAATTTTAGATTATGCCGACGTCAGCTATCTGGACATTACTGAAGAGCAACTTAATAAACTTGAGCGTCTCCAAAATTATTGTATCCGCTTCATATTTGGTCTACGCAAGTTTGACCACATTTCCAATTTTCGCAATAAGCTCAAGTGGTTGCCTATCCGTTATCGCCGGAAATTGCACGTATTATCTCTTCTCTATAATATTTTGTTTTCTCCTCAATCACCTTCTTACCTAAAAGAACGATTTCATTATTTACATCTTTCAAGTACTCGAAATTTACGTTCCACATACACCCTTGAACTTCAGAATCCTGTGCACACTTCCGTTTTCTATGATAAGTCCTTCACTGTCCAGGCAGCTCGACTCTGGAACGAACTGCCTGTAGACATTAGACACGCCAAGTCCCTGCCCATCTTTAAGAACATGGTAACGAAGCATTATTTATCAATTAGCGCCTAGTTGATAACATTGTAGTTGTTTTTATTGCATTTTATCTTATTATATATTATTTTTTATTTTCACATTCTCATTTCTTTCTTAATGAGCTCATTTGATTGTATCATATATACACCAACAACCCCTTCTATTATTGTTACATATCTGGTCCATCCAAAGGTTGCCTGGAAGAAATCGCTGTTAGCGATAAGGCCGCCCATTGTATTACCTTAGCTTAAATATTAATCTTTATGAAATTTCCATGTATGGTGGTCAATAAAGTATTATCTATCTATCTATCTATCTATCTATCTATACAAGCTATGCTTAGCTTACTTTGGGGCTAGATGGCGCTGTGTGAAATGTCCACCAATATTTATTTATTTATTTTATTCGAATCTGATTTCTTCACCATCCATCCATCTTGTATTATTTCCGTTTGCATGATCGTGTTGTGATCAAGAGAGAGTGCGCAGACATTTCGCTTGTTTATAATTAACATTTTACAACCATTAATCGGTCAGCATAGATGCATAGATGCTCACTCACGTTATTATGCTAAAACACAGAGAAGGTGCATTTATGCAGTATATCAAAACTTTTTAATAAAATACTGTAAAGTCCTACAAGCTAGATACTGTACCAACCGAACTGGTATAAAACTATTGATATATTTTGGATACTTTGGATTTTTTTCTCAATCATGCATTCCATTGTTATCATTTGATGATGCAGATGCAGATTATTTTGGTACCTAGAGCTAGGTGAAAGTATAAGTGATTCTATATTAGATTATGTAATAAATGATTTATTTCGATTAGAAACTTCTGCTCAAGATAGCTCGACCTACATACTCACTGTTTTTGTAAAAAATGTGGCATCTAATTTTAAACTGGTTTCTCTGATATGATAACTTGGCTGCTGGTATGTTAATCTGTACAACTTAGGAACGTTTTTATCAATGTTTTTTTTTATAGTAGAAAATCAGAAAGCTAGTATATAGCAGTGTTTTTTATTTTATAGTCAGGACGCTAGTTTGCGGTAGTGTGATATGTTTATTAATTTTAAAAGAATACGTGTATGAATCAGTGTTCTCAAAAATTGTTATTCACGTCAGGTAATAGACAAACTTAAAAGGATATTACGAATCGAAAAGCGACACCTGCTTTAAGGCAATTGTAGAAAGTTATGTCAAGTTACCTATTGTTTTGTTTGGTTTCTACAATATAACCTTTAATGTTACAATTAACATCAATTGCATTGAAACCATGATAATAACAATATGAACACTTGATTTCAGCTTACCTGTCTCGTCACGACTACAACGTGTTTATGATAGACTGGTCACCACTGACGAGGTTTCCTTGTTACCTCTCCTCGCTTTCCAATCTCAAGTAAGTCTCAATACCTTTCACCAATCAATTTATTAATGATTTATGGGTAATATTAGTCGTTTATTATCATATAAACTTTAAAGAATTATTATAGTTAGTACATAGTAATAGGTACCTGATCTATTATTAAAGTTTTAGTTCTGTTTCAGCAGTAAATAATTTGTTTCCTATTTCTTACGGATTTCTTCTTTTTCAGCATATTCTTACTTTTCTACTCTACTACTCTTTTAGTCACAACCTAAATACAACGCGGGCGAAGCCACGGGCACATGTAATCCATAAAATATTATGAATTAGGTATTTCATACATCCACATGCTCCTGATAGCTAGCGTATACTAGCGAGTGGACATACTCCCTCGACAACCAGTTAATTTATATTATCATACGATAAACGTTTTAATTTCCAGATTAGCTGCTCAATGTACAGCTCAGCTGTACTCGTACATCACTCACGCGGGGGCATTAGCTCGGATGACCACTTGTGTGGGTCACTCGTTGGGTGCCCATGTGTGCGGCATGATGTCCAACCATCTCACCGAGAAGCAGTACAAGATAGTCGGTGAGTTTGTTTCTGGAGCTGTACCTACACTGCGTTAGTTTAGTTAGTGTAGTTAGAGCAGTAGAACTCTCGCCAAGTTCGTCCGGGGAAGTATTGCCACCATTCCCATTTCTGCCGCCAAGTGACGCATTCGCGTTACTGTGTTCCGGTTTGAAAGGTGTGGTTTCCGGTGAAATTACAGGCACATGAGACATTCTACCGACATGTCTCAGCGTTACGGGCGCATACGATGCGACTTGGGTACCTAGTAGGGAAGGATAAAAGTCGCATCGGTTGTTATGGGCCGAGGTTACCACTTAACACCAGGTGGGCCGTCGGCTCGTTCCGTAACTGTATCACATAAAAAAGTTATATATTTTGTTGATTGATTTTGACTGGCCTCACAGCTCAGTTGGTAGTAGTAACTCTGCCTTCTGTCTACATTACCTAGTGTGACGAACATATTGTCTCTTCTGGGTGGTACATATTATGTAGGTATGTAGGTTGAATTATGTATGTACTTATTTACAAAAAGTATAGAAGTATTTTATCATTTATCTGGTTCCCATACTACAAGCTATGCTTAGTTTGCAGATGTCGCTGTGTGAAATGTCCGTCAGTAGGTATATATTTATTTTTGTATTTACGGCAAATTAACAATAACATAAGTTTCATTAAAGCGTTTATTGGTGAATGGAGATTATGCATGTTGAGGAGTATAAAGTTATATTTCCATAGGATACAGAAGAAAATAATTTATTACTTTAAATAAGGACCGGAAATTCGTTCAACTTAGCTGAGGTACTTTCGGAAGGGACACTGTTACAGTTTTGCACTCTAAGTACTGGTTCATGCCATCTTCACCGCTGAAAAAGTAAAAAAGAATCATATTTCAATTGCTTATCAATGATCAAAAAGTACCGTATATGCAAAAAAAATGGTTGTCTGTAAAGTCGGTTTACTGACGATAGTTGAACGTGACAACGTCTTAAGAATTGTGTTCGATTGTGCTTCTTTGTCGCTCGTTCCGCGCTCTCGCTTGCACTTGCACAAGCCTTACATGGAACGCCTCAGAGCGAGGTAACGCCGCATGAGTCATGTTTTTTCGTGCGTGCAGCCGGCTCTATCGAATTATAAGACGTTGTCACGTCAAAAACTTACAGTTCTCTTCCCAGGCCCGAGTCTTTGAAACCACCAAAAGGTGTTTGGCTGGTAACGTGGTCATAGGTATTCACCCTGAAAAAACAATTTCAGGCTATTCGGGTTATGAGAACTGGTTCAAAATTCAACTGAAAATTTCGACCTACACAAACAAACAAACATTTCAAGTTAAATAAAAGCTTGTAAAAAGTCTAAAGGTGTCTCACCAAATAGATCCGGCACGTACTAGCTTGGCAAAACTAAGGGCAGTTGTGATATCGTTAGTGATTACACCGGCTGCTAAACCATAGTTGGTGTCATTGGCTCTTTGGATCACCTCTTCGAATGTGTCGAACTTGAAAATGCTTTGCACGGGGCCAAAAATCTAAAATGACAAATGATGGTTAGTTCTATAGACGTGGACTGAATGAATGACACTATCTGAACTAATGCGGGAGTGGACATGTGACATTTTACACAGCACCATCTAGGCCCAAACTAAACTCAGCACTATGGGAACCAGACAATTGATAGATACAGAACAGTCACAGAACAAACTTATCACATCCACGAATGTTTTTCGTGGATGGGAATCGAACCCGCGACCGCGTCCAATGTGTACATAACCCATTCACTTAGATAAGGTTAACTAACATTGCATTCCTATTAATAATGAACTGATCTACTGGTGGACTATTAGCTAGGTCTCACGGCCTCACAGCTCACTTGGAGTAACTCTGCCTTCTGCGCTGTAGTTGTTGGTTTCCAATTCCACCCAGGACAAACATTTGTGCGACTGGAAATATGTTTCTTCTATGGGGTTTTAATATGTATTTATATGCATGTATTTACAAAGAAAAAGTATTTTATTAATCGTCTGATTCCCATAATATTAAAGCTAATCTTACTTTGGGGCAACATGGCGCTGTGTGAAATATCCAACAATATTTTATTATGATTGAAACAACCTAATTATTATTTTATAAAGTCACCTCTTCTCGAGCTATTTTCATATCATCCTTGACGTCAGCAAATACGGTGGGCTTGATGTAGAATCCTTTATCACCTATCTTGGATCCCCCGGCTACCAAAGTGGCACCTTCTTTCTTACCGTCTTCGATATAGCCCAATACTTTTGAGTAGATATCTTTGTCTATCTGAAATCAGCGAAACATAAATTAGTTTTCTCAATTACTCCGACAGTATAGCTAGGGATAGCGATGTAAGTTCATTAAGCCGATAAAGCCTGTACAGAAATGCATTAATGGATTTTATCTCTACTTATTAAACTAGTATTAAAGCGACGATAGCGCAGTTGGTAGTGACGTGAAGTGACTTCGACTTAGAACTGCTTGGCAATTCAGATTTGGATACCCAAAGGGATACTCAAACCAGTTTATCTACTAAATCATAACCGTAAATATAGATTTAAAGACCTTTTGGCAGACGCTGTTGGAACCCAAAACATAACTCGAAATACTTTTCTGCATTAAATAGTTTTTTTTATATGTAAAATATACTTAAAAATTAGGAGAAAATCTTAATCCAGGATATAAGCTATCTTGTTACCAAATTTCATCCAAATCCATTCAGCCGTTTGAGCGTAAAAAAGTAACAAACATCCATACAAACTTTCACGTTTATAAAGTCAAAGTCAGTCAAAAACTTTATTTCCATAGAATTCAGAAAGAAATGGCTTGGAAACGTCAATGTTCAAAACATAAGGTCACGCGTACTTATCGATAAGTTTGATGCCTGTTCAAACCCTATCCGACCCTCCATGGGGTAGAACAGACAAGAATATAATATTAGTAGGGTTATTGTTTACCTGTGGCCCCTGTTGAACGTCATCGAAGGGGTTCCCCACAGATCTCTTGGTAGCGATCTCGGCCGCCTTCTTGACGAACTGCTCGTAGATGGCGGAGTGTACGTACGTCCTGGTGCCCGCGCAGCAGCATTGACCCGCGTTGGCGAACGCGGCCGCGTGCGCTATCTGTGCTGCTTTCTCCACTATACACATAACAAAATTATCTTATGATACGTTTATTTAGCAAAAAATACATAAGTTGTCGAAATAACTATTTGATAGTTAAATAAAAACTTTTGTCCGAAATAACTGGTTGAAAGTTAATTGTTTTTTTTTTTATTAGACTCGTAGTGAAACCTACAGGTAGTAGGAAACATTCACAAACAAATGCAGAAGGACAATTAAAAGATTCCACGAATAGATATAACATTGACTTGTAAGAAATTACGTAGACATACAGCCACTGACACACAAAACACTAAGTACCAAGTGTAAGAATTAAAATGAAATTGGTATCAACAGGTATATAATTTCTCTAGAAATTCTCTAACTTCAACCGGAATTTGGTGAACACTTGATACATAAATTTCAAAAAGGCCTTCTTTTATGGTCTCGTATGATTCTTCATTCGCATCTGATATAATTTAGGTTTCCTCATAAAAATTGTCAAAGAAGGAGTCAAAAGGGAGGCCAATTAATGGTGCCTCTAGGAGAAAACATTTTTTTTTCGGGAATAATTCGTTTACAGTTTCAAATCATATATTGTTCTTTTCTTTCTAAAAACACGTTCTAGCATTGTTTTTACATTATTGCGAGGGTTGCAAGAATGTAGAGGCTAAAAGTCTCATTTTGCAATAAGATTCACTAGTTACAATGAGTGCTCGGTTAAAATATGGACCAAACATGTCTTGGGCAAACAAAAACCAACTCGCAAAGGAAGCACCCGTAATTCAGAGACATGAAAGGGGAATGTCTCGAGTACCTTTAATTTCACCAGCAACCAGCTAAGCAAACGTTTCAAATAGGAACACGTTAATAACGTGCGTTACCTACCGTCAGCATCGCTGAAAACTACTAGCGGGCTCTTCCCTCCGAGCTCCAGAGTAACTCGCTTCAGATTGACAACTGACGCAGCCCCCAATATAATTCTTCCAACCTGGCATGAAGTAAAACATTACACAACAAAATAAGAGGTTATTGTTATCTTAAAAAACTAAATTTGTCACATTTATGAATGTGTCATGCATTAAAAGATAATTCGTAACAAGCATGAAAAAGTAAATGTCTACATAGGTGTCTACTGATCATAGAGATGTTTGTCCTGTGTGGGGATCGAACCCACGACCTACAGCGCACAAGGCAGGGTTACTACCAACTGAGCTATGAGGCCAGTTAAATGTGTATATATTTAATGTAAACCTACCTCTGTGGAACCGGTAAACGCGATCTTGTCTACATGAGGATGGTGTGTGAGCGCGGCCCCGGCTGTCGGCCCGTACCCCGGGACTACGTTCACCACGCCGGCCGGGAACCCGGCCTCCTTGATAAGCGCACCCACGGCCAGAGCGGTCAGGGGCGTTTGCTCGGCCGGTTTCAGAACTATTGTGCAACCTAAACATGAATAAACATTATAATAATAAAAAAAAAAAAAAAAATGGTGGACATTTCACACAGCGCCATCTAGCCCAAAGTAAACTAAGCATAGCTTGTATCAAGGGAACCAGACAACTGATATATACTTTTCTTTTGTAAATACAAACATAGAGGTATAATACATAACACCAAGACACAGAACAAACATCAATGTTACAATTGTGACATGAATGTTTGTCCTAGGTGAGAATCGAACCCACGACCAACAGCGCAGAAGGCAGGGTTACTACCAACTGAGCTATGAGGCCAGTCTAAATAGGTAGTAAGTTACCTCACTGGTGTATGAAAGGAGGTTGGCGAAACAAGTACATACATAAAGCGGGGAGAATAGGACCGTTGGAAGGGGAAGAACTCGGCATACGTCCTTAAACCAAATCGGTGACGTTTGGGGAAAAAGGCCAAGAGTAAGGTAAGAGTCCCAAATCTAAACCAACGAGCATGCTTAAATAAGTTATGAGAGTGGATGAAGCAGAAGAAGTATGTCGGGATCGTAACAGGTGGAAAACCTTGACCTCTGCCTACCCCTCCTGGAAACAGGCGTAATTTTATGTATGTGTAAGTTACCTGCAGCCAGAGCTGGAGCAATTTTCCATGATAACATAGGTATAGGGTAATTCCACGGTATAATCTGTCCACAAACACCGACCGGTTCCTTCATCGTAAAAGATAACACTTCACCATCTGTAAACGCAGATATAAGAATATATTATTATTTCCTTATTTAAATAAATAAATATTGGTGGACATTTCACACAGCGCCATCTGGCCCCAAACTAAGCTAAGCATAGCTTGTACTATGGGAACCAGATGACTGATAGAATACTCAGATACATTTTTTTTGTATATACATACATATAAATACATATTAACACCCAGACTTAGAACAAACATAATTATATATTCGTCACACAAATGTTTATCCTGGGTGGGAATCGAACCCACGACTTACAGCGCAGAAGGCAGAGTTACTACCAACTGAGTCGTAAGGCCAGTCAAATTTAATCACGCAACGTCCCTTTGTTCATCTCTATCCATCAGCGAAATTAAATATGTTGGTGGACATTTCACTGAGCACCATCTAGCCCCAAACTAAGCATAGCTTTTACTATGGGAACCAGACAACTGATATACTTATATACATTTTTTTTTGCAAATTATACATATTAACATCCAGACACAGAACAAACATTGTGTTCGATACAAATGTTTGTCCTGGATGGAAAAATGAATCCACGACCTACAGCGATGAAGGCAGAGTTCCTACCACCCAGACTGTGATTTATCAGTTTATGCCTTTCACTCCCTTGCAAATGAAAGTAAATACATACCCTATAAAGTGAGTATTTCTGTGTAAAACTACCGCATAAAAGAGAAACCTTATCAGCATTACACTGAGCAGTAAGCAAGATCACGCCAAAACATAAGAAATAATCGTGACATTTATTGTAAACAACATAATTAATTAATATCAAGGAAATAACAAAAATAATGTAACTTGCTTTTATTATCGGAATCCTCGTGACATATACAATCAATTAATGTACTAGTTCTCAATGAATCAATACCGGTGAGACGTAAATACACTGTTTGTTCGATATCATTTAAAGCAGAAATTAAATTGATAATATTAAAAAAACCGAATAAATCTACTTTGACTTCGAAAGATGTCGAATTGATTCACACCTTTATAATATCATGAGTTTATGTAACTATTATATAAGAAGATAGACTTCCAAATTGTCTTTGTTATTCTTTAATTCCTTGGCAATACGAAAATATTTATTTTAATTAAAATATTAACAGAAACTTTAATTGGTTATCTGTATGTATTTCAAAAACTTTAGATTATTTATTACTTTGCTAAGTAATCTAAAGGGGTATCGGATGATAGATAGGTGATGGTCATTGTCTATACGAGATCGCTTCTCAGCGATAACAATACCCAGTATACTTTACTTTTGTATATTTGTGCAATGGTGAAATAAAATAAAGGATTTCCATTCCCGCATTAAAACTTCGGTAACGCCTTGTTATATTTGGGACATAGCCAATATTGTATGCACAGAACAGATATTTAGCTGTTTAGCTACGGATTTAGTTCATCGCAAAGCAGATATATTCAGACACATAATATTTTATTTTAAATTCTGTAAATTTTTTCACTGTCCTCATAGTTCTGTTGGTAAAGTTCTTCTTGTGTCACGAATATAGATGTTTCTCCTTTGTCTGGGTGTTAATATGTATTATATTTATGTATTTACAAAAATAAAGTATATGAGTACTATTATATCAGTTGATACAAGCTATGCTTAGCTTACTTTGAGGTAAGATGGCGCTGTGTATATCACCAATATTGTCCACCAATATGTATAACTTACATTTATATTTTAATGAATATCTATTGGCATTTTACTGCGCAACTACCCCCAATATAATGTTTGTCACATAAATTATAGTCAAATCTTAAAAAAAAACTACCTGCTGGTATCGTATTTCCAACAATTTTGTCAGCTTTCCCGGCGTAGTATCTCAAGACAGAGGCAGCATAATACACTTCGTCTTCCGCCTCTTTGACAGGCTTCCCACAGTCCAATGTTTCCAGCTCAGCCAAGTATCTGGCCTGGGATTCGATGAGCTCAGCCAGTTTTAACATGAGACGTCCGCGGGCCGAGGCGTCCATTGTACGCCATGATGAATAGTGGTGGAAAGCTTTTTTCGCTGCAGCCACGGCCAAATCTATGTCCGCCTAAAATAAATAACAGTATATACCTAGCTACCAGTTATGTATATCTGAATAATAAAAGTAAAGAGGGTAGGACGCCATGCGATGTGACTGAGTGTGGAACTTACTCGTGTTGATTTCTGTCCAATTTTATAAGGCCATCTCGAAATTGTTGGTTAAAAAATTAATGAGCACTTAGACGCGATGTCTTTCATTTTTTTTATAGGACAGTTTCCTATCGGTGTTTCATTCAGTTGTGAGAAAGTGGTGCAATATTCTTCTTTTTCAGAAAGTGGTATTGAGCACATACATTTTTCAAACTCATGAGTACACGTTAGGAATTGAATCAGCGACCTCAGAATTCAAACTCGGCGCCTGTTAAACTGAGACACCAATCTCTCGCTACACTACGCCCTCACTTATGATAACTACTGTGAGTAGTCCGCTTAGTGTTAGATAAACAATCTGCATGTTCATACACTGCCCATAAAAAAATGTGTCGTAACGTTTGTTGCAACACAATTATCTTAGATGTAGTCCGGCCGTTAATATCTGAGTCTTTGGGTCATAAATCTTGTCTGTTTCTTTATCTCCTTTGCGCTCGTTAGTTTATTATATTTGCAAACAAGTATCATACTGTAAATTAGCATCTAAGTTCCCTTTTATTTTGTTAGTTTTTATTTGTATACGTATCAGGGATATGTATGCTGCAGTTTTTTTGTGTCACAGTTACGTAACGAGCCGACGGCCCACCTGCTGTCAAGTGGTAACCTCTGCCCATAACAACTGATGCGACTTGGGTCCTCCCCTACTAGGTACGAAAAGTCCGAAGTCGCATCGTATGCGCCTGTAACCCTGAGACGCGTAGGTGGAGTGTCTCTTGTGCCTGTAATTTGTTGAACTGAAGTAGACACAGGTTAAGTGAATTACTTGCATTAGGTGTTCTTACCTTGTCTGCTTCAGCTACGTGCGCGATGACAGTCTCATCTTGAGGATTTATGGTGGCAAATGTCTTTTTGCTGACTGCATCCACCCATTCGTTGTTAATGAAAAGCTAGATAAAAAGACAACTGTAAGTGAATAAAGAGAACTGTAGCATTATAACTAACTAGCTGTGCCCCGCGGTTTCACCCGCGTAATTAGTATAGTAGTCATTAATTCACCCACTAACCACACGTCTGACCCGCGCGGCATAGTACCTCGCAGATGGCGGCCCGCCTTGCACATCATAAATGCGCGCGTGGTAGGTACTTCATCATTTTGTTGCGAAGTTATTTTATAACTATGATATCTCCTAAGATATTCATTGAAATCATGTGATGTTAAGGGCAATTTTGTTCGAAATTAAATACTTATGATGAATAACGTATTTATTTAGATAAGGAGTAATATCATGTTTATAAAAACACTTTAGCAAATAATCCATTATTTTAGAACAAATTTGGTTAACATAAAAAAGGTTATATTAAAATTTCCATATGAAATTAATGATATAATATACGGTATAGATGATTTGGAAACCAAAATTATTTATCAAGTGACAGGCAGGTACTTGTAGGTGCTTGTACTAATGCAAACATAATATGGGTGGTCGAATATTGGCATGAAAATCATAATGTAGGTATGGAACTATAAAAGTATGGACATGTCAATTAATGAAAATTCGCTCTTAAAAAGATCATCAAGAGAAATAAAACTGTTTATAATAAAAAAAGCATCTTATCAATGTGAAAACTTATCACTGTCTTTACGTAAATAAGTAATGATTTGTTTATTTTGTCACTAAGCCAACAGAATTTGGAATTTGATAATGGGTATCTTTTGAAGCTATCATAATTGTTGATGAAATTCTGTTTTAAGTAACTCTCGAAATATTTAACTACTTTTGTAGATTCAGTTTGGAATTTATGACCACATTTGCCGTTACAATCGTTTTTGAAACATAATTAAAAAAAAATCGTTCCAAATTTCACACATACTCATAAACACACTCAGAGTTAAGACAAATAATATAAATGCTGGTAAAAATAGTAATCAGTTATCTGCGCACAAGCCTTTGAATTGATTGCAATATACTAATTACATACCTAAATAAATAGTAAACAGGTATGTTGTGCAGTCTGCTCTTATATGGAATACAATAATTACCTTAGTGTATTTGACGTCAACGCTAACCATATTTACCGGAATGTGTTTATATGTTCTTTATCCGTCACAAACCAGACACACTCCGACGCCGACTTCTGGCGATACTGAATTAAAATTAAAACGTAAATAGCATTCCGTCGCAGTGTTGCCTCTTCTCTTGAGAGCGATCGTACGCAAAGTAACTAAATTCGGACATTTTGTTTCCTTGCGTACGGTCGCTAAACGAAATTTAATTAGAATATAAAAATTAATAGCTATCTCTATTACTCGAAACCGTATTAAAATCTGTTGCTTGTTTTAAAAGAAATAAGCCAGAAAAAGACAGAGGCAGATAGCAACTTTGTGTTATAAGTACTATTTAGAGATAATGACATGGCCGAAATAGTAGATACTTAAATTTTCCGTTTCATAATCCCGTGTTCGGGTTCTCGGATATCATATTGGGCATGCCAGTAGATGGGCATATCCTGCGTTTATTATATATTATATTACCCTATTATGCTATACTCTGATGGCAGCTGCAACTTGGGACCTAAGGCGGTTAAGGAATTTCCAAAGCGGCCACTGTAGTTCGTATCTGGTTATAATCTATCGGAACGTATAACTAGCTCTTCGTACCATCAGACGCGTTGGTCAGCCTCTAAAAGGCCTTAAGGGCCGAAGGAAGATTAATGAGTGCCGACTATCCAAGTCCTGCTTGCCTTTCTCTATACTACCTCTACATGTGACTATGCGACAGACGCTCGATGGAGCAATGCCCGTCAGTGGATATAATAGTTTAAGCTGATTAGTTTGAAGGTAAGAATGAGGTCGAGTGATATACCTACCCAGAAAATGCAATGAAATAAAAAATAAAAAACTTGGTGGCAACCACTAGAGTCTGTGCAAAAAGAGAAGCGTCTTAGGAATTGAGGTCGCGCGTGTGCCAATTGACTACTTTTGTTGCGTTGACAACACTGCTCTGTCTTTGCCAGTGCGACTAAAAGTGTTTGATACTTTGTAAACATGGTGCTATTACGTAGGTAGGTAGGTATGTACCGACGCATAGTGCTGATTAAAATTTGCTACCATAGCACAGCACAGGTGTTATGTGATAGCCAAAAATAGTGGATATGCGTGATTCTACTCAGGTTTAAGTGCTGGCTTTAATCAATCAATACAGGATAGTAGCTAGCTATGTTGTAAGTTCAATGTGCTCCAATGGCCTTTCTGCTCTTCTAGCACCTACTGATGAGATGTGCACTACGGGACTGTGCACCTGGACTTTAATGATAAAAAATGAAACATAGAGACATTTTGTAATTATATCATCATTATTTTAATATACATAAAAAGTTGACAATTATAGAAAATAATTTAATCAATACCATAATCAAAGTCTGAATCTAAATAATCAATGCTGGATATGTCTGAGCTACCTTTGGAGCATTCACTCTCAGACACATCTGATTCATCTTCGGATTCTGATTCTGTTATATTTATGATAAATTCTTGTAAATTGTCCATCAAATTATGCAATTATTTAATACGGAAAAAGATCAACAATAATTTATCGAGTCAAAGTTGACAAATAGATAACAACTGACAACTGTATTGGGTTGCCATATAAAATTCTTAATGTTAGTTCAGCGTAACGCCACGACGGTTCTCTTTTTGCACAGACTGTACACGTCTGAATCTGATGCCAGTATTCAACCGCCATCTTAATTCTCCTTAGTGTTGCTATTACCAATGAATCAAATTGGTACGTGACTTGTTTAATATTTTGTAATATTGCCAGAAAATATCATTATTTTACCGTAACCTAACACAGACCCATCACCATTAATTATTGACATCATTCACCCGCACTTATCCCACATTCTTCTTCCATTTCCCTCTGTCATACCTCAGTTGCTTACAAATGTACCTACTCAATAATATCTACAATTAGGAAAGCTGGTGCCTATTCTAGTCGGCGTATCGAGCGCCTAGAATTGTTTTAACTGCGATATCTTCCGTCGATTTAATATACATGCATTCAAAAGTCAAAATTTTATGAGGACTAAAAACCGTTAGAATTCACTTAACAACTGTAAACCTACCAGTAAATTAAATTCACACATACCTTTTCACATACTTTAGTAGGGCTTACGGGGTTCCGAGCGATACGGGATGCATCAGCTTTTGATGAACAACGCCGTTTAGTCAAGATACGGGTTTCCGTGTCGTAAAAAAAATACTACTTTACGTTTTGATAGAATAGAAGTACCATATATGCTATACCTAGGTTGTATGTTATTATGTACAGAGGATACCATGTAACCCTTTCCAAAATGATAAAATATTATATAAATAACATTATATAAAAAAACAAAAGCACTTTGATACTTCGTAATAAAATTTTAAGACTATCTATACGTAACACACACCCATCTGCAATGGAATGATTTCATTATTTTATATCTCGGTCTCCGATTACAGTGAACATATAGATAGACTGATCAGACGGATAAACCGACAAATGTGACAGTTCTGAAATATAATGGGTTCGGCGTTTGCCATTTGTCTACGGAACGCTAAAAAGCTGACTAGCTCATTTTTGACTGTTCAAGGCAGGCAACATCACATTATTATCAGTATTTATTCTTGTTTTATCTCCAGCATCAAATCGAATAAATTTAACTTTTATGTCGTTTAGGTTTAAGTTTAAACAGGGATATAAATAAAATAAATAGTTTTTGAGAAATTGCATAATTCGAAATTTATTTGGTAAAGGCATTAATAATATGTATGTATCCTGGATCAGTATGTATCGTCATCTAGAATTGAGGCACTTTAGGAAGGGCAAAAGATACAGTTTTGTTCTCCAAGTATTGCTGGATTCCATCCTCACCCCTGAAAAAAAAAACACATTAGCTATCTACAATAACTATCCAGATTTCTTATGGGAGCAGTAATATAAACAAATAAATTCCTATTCTCTAATGCTGGGTTTTAAACGTTTACGAACGATCGATTACTTCTAATAGAATCAAGAGTACCACTTTGACACTTTTCCATATTTCAAAAACTATATTGAATTTTCTGAAGAATAACATAGCCAAGGGCGGTCTTTCTGGAGCAACCAACAAACAACCTATGGATGAAAAACTCCGCAGTACAATATAGGCATTAAAAACGTTATTCATCAATAGTTTCCTTGAAATACATTTCAGATAGGGGAAGTTTCATTGCCTTTGACTCTAGCTACAACTTGCTAATAGTATGGTCGCACTTCAGAAAGATTCTGAAGCAGGACTATGCTTTATCAAAATGACATTCGAGTCACTTGGTTCGGTATTACTAAGAGTTATCCCAAGAGAAGAGTCTGCCATTGTGGCTTAGAAGTTAAGTTATTTAAATTAAATACTACTTACAGCTCACGTCCAATACCGGATTCCCTGAAACCTCCGAAAGGTGTCTGGGGTGTGACGTGCTCGTATGTGTTCACCCTGAAAATAAGAAGGAATAATTAATGAAAAACATAAAAAATAAAGTCAGTGAAAAAAAGAATAATTTCCATCATTTTGTCCAAAACGGGCGTTACGTGTCAAGGAAGCACTGTATCCTTGTTTCTTTTTACGCATGAGTTTTTTCTCAGTGGGCGCAATGCAAATTGATTTTATCTTTACCTAAATACGCAGTATTGCTGGCTGTTATGAGCAGAGTTTACAGCTCGATACCAGACCTGCTATCTGCTTGTTCTGTCATTTCCACCCAATTATTTGAGTACAGAAACTTACCACATAGATCCAGCACGAACGTGCTTGACGAAGGCAAGAGCGGTGGTAATGTCATTGGTGACGACGCCAGCACCAAGACCGTAGTTGGAGTCGTTTGCGCGGTCGACAACCTCTTCGAAGGTTTCGAACTTGAGAATGCTCTGAACCGGTCCGAAGATCTGGAATGGAAATAAACTCTTGATGCCTGCATAACGTCAAGAAAGAATGCGATACTGACTTGGAACTAGTCAGTACAAGAATGGAAATCAAGACAAGTGCTGGTGGTTCTGATGCTGCAATTCACAAATTTCTCATGAGTTTTTTATATATTGTCTCACATCATGAATAAAGTTTGAATATATTAATTTGAATTAACTTTTATTCAAGGGTATAATATTTTTACCAACAGTATGTCTCTTGCCTAATGAAATGAATATAAATGTATAACCTCAAACCAAAATTGAATTACTTACCTCTTCCCTGGCGATTTTCATGTCATCTTTAACATCGGCGAAGACGGTGGGTTGGACAAAGAATCCAACATTTCCTTTGCGGCTACCACCAGCAACGCACTTAGCTCCCTGCTTCTTGCCAGCATCGATGTAACCCATTACTTTGTCGAACATCTCCTTGTCAATCTGCAATTCATTGTTTAGTTTTTATTTATAATTTCCCACTAAGTTTTTACTGACCTACATATCCAATGAAGATGTCAGCGTTCCAGCCATGCATGTGTTATTCGTAACATACATTTTTATTGCATGATGACCACAAATGCATTATTAAACGAGTATTTCCAAAAAAGGTTACATTTTGATGGTTAGGTATATTTATTTACAAATACTGTAGTAACCGTTCCATATGCATTTGAAGCAGCAGTACCTACTAAATACTAGACTATAGAAAAGCTTAGATGATGTTTAAGCATAGAATATCAAATAGTGTCTGCTCTGACGATTAACGTGGTAATAAAAGCGGAATGTAGACAGAGGTGTCGACGTCGTAACAACAATGATTAACATTTATAAAACATTATTACTAAACATCCGTGATATAAATAGTAAACTATGTCAATAATTATTCGACTACATTCCAAATGAAGTAACATATGGCATAGATCTCATAATCGATTAGAGACACAAAGATAAGGTGTGTTTAGTTACATTTCAAGAAATAACGACAACTCTCTTCGTCAACTGGACAACTTTTGGTCCAATTAGGTCGTATCAAAGCAAACCCCCAAGCCAGCCAGACATAGGTATTGGTGTAGGTTATTTTATACCTGAAAATGAAATGACTGATGTCTCAAATATGATAATAATTTAACTTTAGCCCATAGCCACAAACCTGAGGGCCCTGTTCCACGTCGGTGAAAGAATCGCCAACAGTTCTCTTCTGGGCAATTTCGGCGGCTTTGGCGACGAACTTGTCGTAGATGCCAGATTGGACATAAGTTCTGGTTCCAGCCACGCAGCACTGACCGGCGTTGGCAAAAGCAGCCCTGTGGGCGATGAGGGCAGCCTTCTCGACTAGAATGCACAATTAAGTTTAGCCTTTTGATATGATACTTTATATCAGTTTTTTTACTTGTTACTAGGTACTTTATCATACATTGTTTAGCATTTACTCGAATACGACTAAGTTATCGTAAACGTCAGGACGACCTTTCACCTTTTTTTTTATCATCTGACCCATGCCTCTTTATACCTATTTTCGGAAAGGTATCCAGCAGTGATATGGCCAGTGATACGGCGGGTCTGAAACGCATGTGTAGGGTAAGCAGGGAATTTACGAAGAGTCAAGTTTTTTTACGTACTGAGTGTCCATCCCTACCCAGTTAAAATGATCCGATATAAATAGAGGATACGAAAGGTTTTAGTTTGTTACTCATATTAAGACAATGCACGAAAGGAGCCTCTTTGAGGCGCAATTAAAATCCTTTCACCACACAGGTTCGAGAGAAAAAGTGACTCGAATAGAATATAAATTAGACAGTTTATTTGGAATTAGTGACGGCATTGGTGGTGTAGTAGCTGAATAGAAAATTATATCTACGTGTGCCAAAAGATTGTTTCTTATTTATTTATATGTACACCAATGTAATGTACATATGCATAATTCATTTTAAGTGTTGTTTTGGGAGTTTGCTTTCCCAGCTTCCCTAGGCCTTGAAGCTGAGAAAATCAGAATCATTATTAATGAGTCATTGTTGTTGTCTTGACATATTCCGTTTTGCATAACTACTGAACCAGCGCCAGCGTTATAATTTTGAACGTCATATGTCGGGCCATATTTGGCAAGCATGAGTAAACGAACGCTATAAACATGAGGGAATAAATAAGTGTCGACGTCTCTGGGATCACCAGCGGTTAACGAGCTCCGTTTGTAAACGTTAATTGGCTGATCGGTGATTCTATGAGCTCGATTTAACGAATGTTAGAGGATGTCCTCGCATAGTGATTCTCGGAATAGCCCAAAGCCACGGTTAAGCCCAAAATCGATCCGCCATTGCGACGGATATTATTTAGTAACATGAATTGTAACAAGAACTGTAACGAAAGGTTACCTCGTCGTAAGTACGAATTAGAAGTTACTTAATATTTACCTTTACTTCTGACAAGACAACATGTATTGTATATACATGCTACATGTTTGCATGTCTCACACTTGTCAGGGGATTGCTTGAAGGGATTTAGGCATATTAATTTGATAACTACTCAGATGTGACAAATTCCCGTAACCCGTTATCAGAGTAAACTTCTAACTTGTGAGATTTTATATATATGTATATGCAAAATGCTTCAATTACAATCCAAGAAATAATGAACAATCCAGTATTAAGGAATAATCATTATTGGTGGACATTTCACACGTCATCTAGCCCTAAATTAAGAATAGCTTATACTCTGGGTACTAGGTGACTGATAGAATACATATATACTCTTTGTATAATACATATTAACACCCAGACAGAACAAACATCTGTATTAGTCACACAGATGTTTGACCATATTTGGCAAAGTTACTACCAACTGAGCTATGAGGCCAGTCAAATGTCTGAGATACTAACAATGCAGATTCCAACGGAATTTGTAATGCATTCGATTTATGAATTCTATTTTTCACGGATGTAACATACGAATAGCTGATTAGCATTTTAAGAAATACTATATTTGTGTTCCTTACCATCAGCATCGTTGAAGACGACAAGCGGACTCTTGCCTCCGAGCTCCAATGTGACTCGCTTTAGATTCACGGCGGACGCGGCGCTCATGATAATGCGGCCCACCTTTTGAATACATAATACCATACCATCAGTAACAGATGACGTCATAAGCTAAGTGATTTTCTTAAAAATAGAAACTGCCTTCAGTTTTTTTTTCTCAATGTTCCAAGTTCTCAAGTATCTAAAGTTATTTAGACGTTTTGCCTTTGAGAACTAATTCGTTTATAATATAGTAACATAGTATCACAATTAATGGTCACTATCTGTGTAAAAAGTGACACCCGTGCAATAATAAAATGTATCATTTTGGAAATGAAAATACATGCGTTACTGCCAGATAAACCATGCTAATTCACCTCGATGAAGCCACCCTCGGCCAAATCGGGACTGTGGGTCAGGATGGCTACGGAAGTGGCTCAACCATGGTGGAACTCACCGCGACGAAGCCAGTAGGACAACCTTGTCAAGGTGGCTCCAACAGTGATGCCATATTTGGTTTCCTTTACCAGAGCAGCCATAGCCAGAGTTTTGAGAGAAGACTGCTCCGTATGCTTAGCTCCGTACAAACTCACCTCGGTGGAGCCAGTGAAGGCAATCTTGTCTACTTCGGGGTGGTGGGTCAGAGCTGCACCAGCGGTTGGGCCGTACCCAGGAATGACGTTGACGACGCCCGGTGGAAAGCCAGCTTCCTTAACCAGGGCAGCCATGGCCAGGGCTGTGAGAGGTGTCTGTTCCGCTGGCTTCAATACAATCGTGCAACCTGGAATGCAACACAAGTTACAAAGTTGTATAGTCTGCATGAACACATTGACAGGTAGAAACCAATCTACGACTAAAAACCTAAATAATTTTGATTTGTTAACTCCTCCGCAACTTCATTGCATAGACTAGGTGAATCGCTTAAGTTTATACACCTATTTTTATCGTCAAGCAGTTAAATATTCGCATTACTGTTGCGTATGGTGTTGTTGCCGGTGAAATTACAACAACTTGAGAGATTCAACCCTCATGCACAATACGACTCACAGGTACAATAAAGTTTGACATATGCCTTCATTTACCTAAGTAGGGGAAGACCCCACTCGTATTGCGTTTGTTATAGTTACCAAAGTTATTGCTTAAGTGGGCGGGCCTAATTGGCCTGATTGGGTGCTTCAAATAGCCCATCTGCTTGTACCCTAACTTATTCATGTAAATATAAAAGGATCGAAATTCAACAATTATCACTTTTGATAATGGCGGATGGTGCGATAACACGGTTATGGCTATAAAGCGGTATAAATATCGGGTTTTATATTTTTAACGTACGTTCATCAAACGTTTGGTTTTGATTATTAACAAAGCATTGTTAACAAACTTAATTGTTATTATGTCATTGTTACCTGCGGCTAGAGCAGGGGCAATCTTCCACACGAACATCGGGATGGGGTAGTTCCATGGTAGAATCTGTCCACAGATACCGACCGGCTCCTTGAGGGTGAAAGTCATAACCTCACCATCTGGGATGAAATCAAGGCATCAATCAGCATTAGAATCTTAATTAGGGAACAATCATTACACCTTCATATTCCTGTTCTAGGTTTTCCTGTGGACACTTCCAAAGGACATACAGAGATAATTATCCATTTATGTATGAGAAACATTCAACAAAAAAAAACTGGTGATAATTTAATTCACATATGAAAATGCAAGATTATAAATTAATAATGATAACAAATTGTACAACTCATAGAATACATTTTTTTTTGTAAATACATACGTATAATACCCAGATACAGAACAAACATATATATTCGTCACACAAATGTTTGTCCAGGGTGGGAATCGAACCAACAACCTACTGCACAGAAGGCAGAGTTACTGAGCTGCGAGGCCTGTCATAAATGTCTAGGAGGAATATTTTAAAGTAAAACTCAAGTCTATCTTAACTTACCAGCGGGAATGGTGTTTCCTAAGATCTTGTCGGCCTTCCCAGCGTAGTACCTGAGGATGCTAGCAGACCACTGGACTTCTCCCTCGGCTTGCTTGATTGGTTTCCCGTTGTCCAGAGTTTCCAGCTGAGCGAGGCTTTTGTAATCTCTGTCCACTAGATCAGCCAGCTTCAGGAGAAGTAGACCTCTCTGAGATGCGTCCAAGGTGCGCCATTCCGAGTAGCGGTGGAAAGCTTTCTTGGCAGCAGCGACGGCGATGTCTACGTCAGCCTAAATAATCAATTGTAGCCTTAAGTTTTATCACGAAAATTAAATATTCTAAAAAGCAGCCTTAGAATATTATATTTTCGTAATGTTACATTGACTGGCCTCACAGCTCAGTTGGTTGTAAAGTAACTCTGCTTTCTGCGTGTAGGTCGTGGGTTCGATTCCCACCCAGCACTAAGGTTAGTGGGATGAACATGATTTTTGTTCTGTGTCTGAGTGTTTTTTTTTTATATAGATTTACAGTTAACTACTTCCAAAGTACAAGCTATGCTTAGCTTGGGGCTAGATGGCGCTGTGTGTAATGTCTACATAAAAAGAAAAAAATATTTAGTTGATGGCACATTTTATAATTTATGAAATTCTCAGATCCTGGTTCACTAAATAAAATAGACTGTATCAATACAGAGATATATCACGTGATTTTTTTTTTCAATGGTTAATCATTACATGTGTTCTGATACTTGTTTAGAGTAACTATGCCACTACCTATTCGCGAACCGAACTAAGGGTGCCTAATCATCATGATATTATAGTTAAGGTACCTTATCCGCCTCAGCCACCTGGACAATGACAGATTCATCTTGAGGGTTAATGGTAGGAAATGTCTTCTTGCTCACAGCATCCACCCATTCATTGTTAATGAAGAGCTAAAAAAGAATAAAACATAAATAACAAATTTTGCCATGTTTTAAAAAAATGTCTTTGGGTCCACTGGCCATAGTTTAATTCTGACCATAAACCAGATTTATGAGATTTAAATATAATATAAGCATAACTTCAGAAATCAATCATTCACAAAGGTTACTAATAAATCACGTAAGAGCACATATGACGTATAACCACCGGTTTACTAAGCAGCCACAATAAGCAATTTGCGGTGCACAGCAACCGTATTGTGTGACGATATAACAGAGCGGAAGTCTGAAATTACAGTTTGTTACACTGAAGTAGAAAATGGCATATTAGGTTTCGGTCCGCGAATACAATCGCGCGTCAAAAGATTCACATGGAATTTACAGACTACTCATTACGATGACAATAGTTACATTTTGACAAAGTCACTTAATTCGTACAATTTTAACTATTAACAACAGAATACATACGAGTAGGAGTTAAAGGAGCAATCTTTTTATTAATGTTTTACAATTGCGGAAGAGCCAACGGCCCACCTGGTGTTAAGTGGTAACCTCGGCCCATAACAACCGATGCGACTTGGGTCCTCCCATACTAGGTATGACAAGACCCAAGTCGCATCGTATGCGCCCGTAAATCTGAGACGTGTAGGTGGAATATCTCATGTGCCTGTAATTTCACCGGCAACCACATCTTTCAAACCGGAACACAGTTACGCGACTGCGTTACTACTTGGCGGCAGAAATGGGCATGGTGGCAGTACTTCCCCGGACGAACTTGGCGAGAGTTCTACTGCTCTTTTACCTATCTACTCAAAAAACTAGATATTGCGTAATAATTAGGATAATAGTGAAGCGTTATTATGAAACAAACAAGCGCGTTATTATGATGAGTTTGTGTAATGTAAACGAGTCTCCTCCAGTTAGACGAAGCGGGAGATGGGGGTTGGCTATAAATAGAACAAGCCGATCTGAGTTCACGATCACGGCTGTCTGGCCCTTGAATCTTTATCAGTCGTGATAAAATAACGTAGCGATAAAATCCCCTACTTGAATCAATGTTGTATAATGTACGTATGAAAGTTCGAAATTACTGGAAGAATTTGCAGCCAAAAATCTTGCGCAATAGCGTACTCCCATAAATGGGCCATTTTAAGTTGAACCTACGTCATTTTCTGGAAGAGTAATGTAAACAAAAGTTTTGCGTAATACCGCACTGTAATAATTGGATCTTTCTTTTGCGCACTTTCATAGTATTTGAGACATTTCAAAATATGTAGGTAGGTACCTCTACCGAATAAATAACATTTTAGGATTTTAAAGGATTGTCGTCTACTAAAATAAATTATTACTTAAATGTTGTTAAGTAATGTATAAACTCACTGTTTTTACAATGTGAATTTTAGATAGGTATTATATTTCTACTCAGGGAAAATTACTGTATTAATACTTTGTCTAAATAAAAAAAATGACAATCATCGCGTGGAACATGATAACATATGGATAACCAATAACGCGAACTACCTACGAAAATATTTCTGAACCCATTATCTTTAGTTTGCTTTATCAGACTTGAAAACAATGAAGATACAAATCTAATACAAACTGCTAAGTCATTACGATTACATTATATAAGATATCTTATAAAATTAATTATTGGCCTAAACCATTCTATAGAAGGTCTATAGAAGACCTAGTCTTGAAACTGACCATTACCGACCATTACTGACCGTATTATTCTATGATTAAAATTGTAATTTCATTTGACTTAGGAATACCTATATATTGTTAACGAATCGATATCATAATAAGGAAGATTGTTTTACTCACTAACACTAACAAACTTTGACACACCTTTTACAAAGTAAATAATATGAAACTGTATGATGGTTTTTCCCCTTTTATTATAAAAAAATATTAAACTGAATTGAAAATCTATTCCACCCTCTTTGCTAGTACCTACATAATTAAAAATGATTGATGGAGAAATGAGGTAGTTTGTTGAAAAAATTAATTTTAACGTTTAAACGATAATGTAGCTGATATTCTATCGAATATGCATACTGATGTGTATACCATGGCTTAGATACTTATTGTATTATTTTACTTATTACTTATACTTATTACATATACTTACATATACTTATACTTATTACTTATTGTATTATTGTACTTATTAGATAGATATTGTATGACTAGAGCACGAAAAATTACGCTTTTTCTGGTATGAATGTACACAGTCTAATTTTAGCTACAATCTTAATAAACAGTTGTAATAGTCATCGAAGATTTAAACTGACAAATATTTGAGTACAGCTTTATCATAATTTATTTTACATGAGGTTCAAAATTAAACTTGTGGCACGTAGATTAGGAACTGAAAGTACCTAGAGCAGTTACAAATTAAAAGCCAATGAATACAATTGGACTAACCTTAGTGTATTTGATGTCTACTTTGGCCATGTTGAGCGAATATTCCTGAACGCGTGCGTTACCGTCCGGCGTCCGACGTAAAGTGCCGGTCCGCGGTTCCGAGCGAGCAATTTAATATCAGACGTACGACTTATCACAATGCATGTACTCGTATGTACATAACATTATGCAACGTTTGGAGTATCAAACACTTATGAATGTAGTAGTGCGTTTTATTATAAAACTTTACTACGTTTCTTTATTTTGTTAGTTTCTTTTAATATTTATTTTGAACTTAACTATTAATTTTAAATGCCTTGTGGACACTGCTAGTTATTTTTATACATATTTACTTACTTTATTTAGATGTAGAAGATTTTTGCCTGAGAATGTGGACCAATCCTATCTATAGTAACTACCTAATTTTATAAGTGCGAAAATAACTGTTTGTTTTGACCTTTTCACGCCTGAACCACTGAACCAATTTTGATAAAATTTGTGTATAGAGACAGAATGGAACTTGGAAAAGGACATAGGCTACTACTACTACTGTTACTGCGAAAATAATACTTGAAGGTGAAATAGGGGATGAAATTTTTATGTGGAATCTTTTCTCATCTATGGGATATTAAACTCATATCAGTTATATTGCAAATGAAATAAAGAATATATCTGCGTTTTTCAATAAGATTAATTAGTGGATGATGGTGTTCCTGTATCTAAGTAGGGTTGGGTTAGAGGTTACGACTTAACACCAGGCGGGCCATCTGCTCGTTCCGTAACTTCAACACGTAAAACATGTCTTGGTGTCCTCTCCTACTTAGGTATGCGAACACGCGGCACATTTTATTGCATGCGTAACTTCTAACCTGAAAAATATGTGCTGTCTCCTAAAAAGCTCACGTATTCATAGTAATGGTTCAGTGTACTTTATTATTATATGAAATATTGTAATCAGTGACGCTTATAATATTCTCTCGATAACGAGATTGATTAGATATTATGTGATAAATTCATAAGGAGATCCAGTATTATGTTATATCAGTGTCATGTTTTAAATGTACTTCAGTTACTGTTACCTATACTTCTTAGATCTTTAGGTATACCTACGTACATACGATTTATCACATAATGTCCATTCAAGATTACAATTAATAAGGGTTGTTAATCACTACATTTCTATTTATTAAAATGATAAAGTTGTTTATTAAGTCAGGTCATGTCAATATCTCCACAAACATTTCTATTTATCACAATGAAAACATTGTAGTCAAAGTCAATGGATTATCTCCTGCCAGGTGGTAGGTGAATGATGAATGCTGAACTTTGTTGTCGGATAAACACACAATATTATCATATAGCGTAATTATAATTTTAACAATGAAAATAAAACAAACTTCTAATTAAAATTCAGAAAGATCGGCAGACATCAGCTGTTTATCCTTAGGGTCCTTAATCCTGTAGGCTATCTTCAAAGTTAGTTAACCATCGATAGGTTCCAAAATAGACATTCCCATGCAATTTCTTAAACAGAATGAAAACTTATGACTGGCCTCATAGCTCAGTTGGTAGTAACCCTGCCTTGTGCTGTAGGTCGTGGGCTCGATTCCCACCCAGGACAAACATTTGTGTGACGACATAGATGTTTGTTCTATGTCTGGGTGTTGTTACGTATTATATGTATGTATTTACAAAAACAAAGTATATAAGTATAATATCAGTAGTCTGGTTCCCATTATACAAGCTATGTTTAGCTTACTAGGGCTAGATGATGCTGTGTGAAATAATATCATCTTTATTGTTTGGTTTTTCTTTGAAATGTGAAAAAATATTTATTACTGATTATTATTAAAACACAATCGATGCCTTTAGTGTCATCCGTAACACATTTACAAAAATCCGCACCGGAATTAGAACATTTTTGAAATCTGTTGTAAGCGTAGATCATTGTTTCTTATTCTTATAATGTTTTCATGACGTTTCTGATTGAGGGAACAAATAATAGAATAGAATATATCTTTATTGTACACCATACGTAAAAAAACATGCGAAAATACTGCTGTAGACACATATAAGTGGCACAATGGCCAAAGAGACTCGAGAGGAATATCACCTCGCACAGTAAGCTAAGTTTGAGTATTGTTCACAGGCCTGGACCCAGCACGGCCACTAGTCTCCCAGTATGGTTCCCGTCAATTTCGGCTCGGACGAGACGACGCTCAGGTGGTACAAGTGATCCATACTAACGCCGGATTCTTGGGTGAGAGCGGCCTCGTGGGCCACGCAGACTTCTGCGTCAACGGGGGCAGGAGACAGCCGGGATGCCACGGACATTTCATGAGTGAGTTTTGTATATCAATTCGTATTTAAGTATGAAACGAGCCTCTTTGAGGCGCACTTAATATCCTTTCACCACTATGAATTAAGTATTTAAGTTCAACAAATTTCAGAACGAGCAAGATGGGGCAACTGATGTTAAGATGAAACTTCTGCCCATAAGATATTTTAAAAAGTTACAATGTTGAGGATTTTTAAATAAATAAATAAGGTGTATCGTTTTTTTTTGTACGATTTTGATTCAATTATTATTGTAATTATTATAACAATATGGAGTTGATATACGTATTTCAATTATATTTGCTTTAAATGACATTTATCGTTTATTCTGTATATTCTGAAAACGAATATATCTTGGGGTCCTCCCCAACATAGATTTTGGAAGACCCAGTCGCATTGTTTTGCACCCGTAACTTTGAGACGTGAAGGTGGAATGTCTCATGTGCCGCTAATTTTAATGGCAACCACACTTTTCTATTGAAAATTAAATAAAAAATATCCACAGGAATTTCTCGGTGCAGCCACTTCATGAGTGCTTGCTACTTCGCCGCAAGCGTACGCAAAAAGATCCGTATGGTTGGAATACCTTGCGATAGCTCCTGCCCCAAGGAATCCAGTTATTGGGGCCTCAATCTCAGCAGAAAAGCGGTTCGCCTAGGAGACGATATACCAGACCAGTACGTACTCAAGGCAAACCAGTTACCTCGATTCCTCTACATGGAGCATGGAGGGATTTAGTTATCTGGTTCTTCTTTTAACTCACTAGAATCGATAGTTTTATCCTTTAAGACTATCTGGCAGTACCACAGTGTGACATCCGTTCATAAACTACTAAATATATATATATATATTAGGTAGTTTATTAAACAACAAAAAAACTTAACAAAAAAGACAAATATCTACATAAATATTACAAATCTGTTACGAAAAATAATTATGGTACCTGAAGCCCTAACAGAAAGCATTATTGCTTCTTTTTAGGGTTCCGTACTCACAGAACGAAACCCTATAACTAAGCCTATAAATTAAAAAAGTATATAAGGCTGTAGTATTTTTAGAACTGTTATGGGCAAAAATTTTGCTACATGTTTTTGCTTGTACTTTGTATGGGTGTTACCGGATAAATACCGTGTTAATCTAGGACCTTGACTGATGATAATCAGGTGACCAACCTGGTGTGTTAAGTGGTAACCTCTGCCCATAATAAAGCATTACGACTTGGGTCCTCTCCTACTTAGGTACGAGTACAAAAAGATCCAAGCTGCGTCGTATGCTTCCGTAACTCTAACCTTTTGAAGGTGGAATGTGTCAAGTGCCTGTAGTTTCACCGACAACCTTACCTTTCAAACCGGACCACATTAACGCGAATGCATTATTGCGTGATGGCAGATTTCTGCCAGGTATAGTGGTACTACCTTCCCCGAAAGAACCTGGCACATGTTCTACTGCCCGTAAAATATTACTTTGACGTGGCCACAGTTTATTGTTTAGGGAATTTTATGGAGTTAGTCCATGATGATCGCTAACTTGCATTCATTACTTTCAGCTCACGAGGGATGTTTTGCGCCACTTTGGACCACGATGAAGCTTGTCCTTTCGACTAAATAAGTTACATTTATTATTCATTGTAAATAGTAATTGTTAATATTTATTAAAAAAAATACCCAGTAAAAGGAAATGTGTGTGTTTTTTAAAAATCCTATTATTTTTTGTTACTTAAAGTATTGGGTCTTATATGTATACTACCGACTGTCTTAATAATGGGTCCTATGTCGACACTGAAATTTTTCTACAAAAATGTTATCTTTTGATTAATATCAGCTGATATTAAGGGACTTGGTAACCGATTGTAAATAACTGCAAATATATACTATGGATATATGAAGACATATTCAAGCCACTCACAACACCATAAGGGTGACTTCAACTCGAACTCCCACTTTAGACCATCACTTCTTCCAAGTGGGTAAAAGTTAGTGCGTAAACCAGTAATTTCAATCTGTAACTGTAAGATACGAGTAGCTTAAACTTCAACATCTCTACACTGTGGGGTCATAATTAATGTTGAAATAAATTTATATCAATTTCATAATCAAATGTATTGAGTAACTGACATGCCTCACAGCTCAGTTGGTAGTAACTCTGCCTTCTGCGTCGTCGTGGGTTCGATTCCCACCCAGGAAAAACGTTTGTGTCAGGAATGAAGATGTTTGTTCTGTGTTAATATGTATTATATGTATGTATTTACAAAAAAAAATATGTATGTATTCTATCAGTTGTCTGGTTCCATAGTACAAGCTATGCTAAGTTAGGTGATGTATAAATTGTCCGCGATTATTATTTTTATTAGCACATTGAGCTCAACAGAAATTGACAAAAATCTATTAATCTAATCGACCCCCTGTTTGACACACAAGAGACCTCTTCAAAGTTATAAGCGATTACTTAATGGGTTGGTTCGTAGCCCTCCTATATATAACTCGGACTTCACATAGAAAATGTACGGCCTACCTATTTTATGTTAAGAGTGAAATTTCATTTATGAAAAAATATACATATTGTGCCTAATACATATTACTCGTAATACCCAGGCCAGAACAAACATAACAAACTGTGTTCGTCACACAAATGTTTGTCCTGGATAGGTATCAAACCCACAACCAGCAGCGCATAAGGCATACTACTAACTGAGCTATAAGGCCAGTCAAATATTCTCATATTATTTGTAATACTCTTCACCTGAGTTTCGTCCTCAACTAGCGGTACAAAAAGGGGGTCTATCGATAAAATCGGGCGGGAATATAAAATACACGATACATCAAAATAACACTCTATACGTAATCGTAATAGTTCTAAAAAGCATTAAATTTGTAACAATAATAAATCATATCTCTAGTACAAAATGTATTGTAATAGGTACAACATTATTCCTTTGCGGGATACAACTCTACCCCAAGTTCGATACATATAAAATTTGCTTTATCCCCATATAAAATTGATTTAAACGTCCAGTTTCCGTACAAAAATTGTCCTCGATAATATTTTTTTAAGATATCCCGATAGTCCAAATTGAATCGGTAATGACCCTGTAATAATAAAACAAAAATAAACTACACGACATTTAAGCAGTTTCAAAACGGTAAGACTCATCCATTATAGTAATTTAATTTTCTATAGATTTGGTATGTATAAAATCGTCTTGTTATGGGCAGAGGTTACCACTTAACACCAGGTGGGCCATCTGCTCGTTACATAGCATGATCACGTTAAAAAACGACCTATTTCTGCCGCCAAACAATAGCACTCGTTTGGTTTGGCAAATTTATTTCTTCCTTTCTTCCTTCTTATCACTACTGTTATGATTCGATATCATACCTCCAATTTTTTGGTGAAGTGGAAACTACTACTGTCCTATGGGCAGTAGATACCGGCTTAGACTGTGGCTTATACGGTTATATTGTGTATGTTATTGCTTAGTTGTAATACAAAAGCTTCGCGGTCTATCTAACTGATAAAGCTTATGTAAATTCACTAGTTTTTTGTATATAATCCTAATTAGCTATATAAAAATTTAAAAAAGCATTCCTTACTTTAAGTACAGTGCAGGTATCTGTGGCGTTAAAGAGAGACTTAAAAAATGGTTTCATAAAAATGTGGTCACACGGCTTGCTCATCTGCAGTCGCACTGTTGGCCGGTTCTTTGCCATGGCCACCACTTTTGCCTGGAAATACGAACAATGGTACAAATTAAACTTTCATCCACAGTACAACATATTCCTTGAATGGACATTGAAATACATCTGTATATTTTTGAAGGTAGTATTATTTTAGAGATTACGTGTTATTTGAGTGGTGTCACAGCCCAGTTGGCAGTAACCCTGCTTTCTGCGCTGTAGGTCGTGGCCACGACCTACAGCCACGCGTGGGTTCGATTCCCACCCAGGACAAACATTTGTGTGACGACATAGATGTTTGTTCTATGTCTGGGTGTTGTTACGTATTATATGTATGTATTTACAAAAACAAAGTATATAAGTATAATATCAGTAGTCTGGTTCCCATTATACAAGCTATGTTTAGCTTAATTTAGCGTTGTGTGAAACGTCCATCAAAAGTTTTTATTTCTTTATTAAAGATAATAATTAAAAGAGGGTGGACAATTATAATTATGATCTATTCTTATGACATATCACTTTTCTTTATTGATCCCTCGGCTGGGATTCATACATTAATACCCGTCGTCCGTCCGTTTAGTGGGTACTTACCTTTGAGGGAGTTATACTCTCGTTTGCAACAAAATCGTAGATTGCCAAACTGCCTTTCAATTCCACCGATATATCACAACAATCTCTATGCTTCGGTCCCTGACACGTTTTTAAATAGTTTAATCTAACGTCAAATTTCCCCTAGAAGTAATTTAAAATTATACATTGGAATATAATAACATTTGTATATACTACGAAGACATTCTGATACTTACAAAATCACTAATAGCAAGACAATATAAAATAAATGTCAAATAATTGAAAATTACAAATTTTTGCATATTTAGACCTGTAGATAGTTCGTTATATATCCATGAATATTATTTTACAACTAATTATATACAACCTATTTTATGAGCGTTATATATCTACAACATCTATTCATATTGAGGCTATTTGAAAAATGTAGGTAGATGTAGGTCACGTGGAAATAAAATTACCTAGTTTACGTATCACAGATCTATCTATTTAAATTATTATAAGCTGCAATTGTTTGTTTGCTCGATCATGGCCTGAAAACTATTTGAACCTATTTGAAGATAATTTTAAATTTAAGAAGCTTATAAGCATAAAACTTTGAAAAATTGGTAAACTGGTAAAAAACCATGTTTTTTGTTATATGCATATCGAGTGAAATATAAAAATTCATGAATTTATTTCGCTACGATGATGCCAGTCGGAGAAAATCAATAAATGTGTAGCGCACTGTCATTATTCGTAATTTTTGCTGCCAATTTAAAGCCAGTAGAGACATTAATATCAATAAAATATCTCATTTAATATCTCACTCTCAAATTTAAGCGATTTTAAAGGGTTTTGGAGTTTTTTTATGTGACAGACGACGGAACGAGCTGATGGCCTAGCTGATGTTAAGTGGTAACCGCCGGCCATAGACAACCCGACTCCCCATTAAAGTACGAGATGACTCAAGTAGCATTGGGTTGCGTCTATCACCCCGAGACGGGGATGTTACGTCTCATGCGCCTGTTATTAGCCTCTATAGTAGTAACAATGTGAAAATTAGCTTTTAATCTTATGATTAATATTTACAAGGCTTGGTAACAAATACAGCTATTCTATTTCCAGCCAATGCGCGATTATAAACTGATTATTAAATAAGTACTACTACCAATCGAGTCGAGTCTTGAATCTGTTGGTTGGAAAGGATTTAAAGTGCGCCTCGAAGAGTCTTTTTTCGTGCTAAATAGGTAATCTCGGTAGTTTGACCCATACCGTGGACACGTTTTTTATTATGAATTAGAATTAGTATATGGGATTACTATAATGGGAATGATTTTGTATGGCTCATGTTATGACTGTTGGCTGTTGTTAATCCTTTACGCCAGAATTTCCGGACATTTGAACATATTTAGACGATGATTTGAAATAAATCGCAGGATTTTTTATCCCGGTATCAAGTGGGTAGTAATCCCACCAAAGCTGCGGGCAGAACCAGTAATTCATATATGTTTATGGTCACGGGAACCACTGGTGCGCGGGCCCAATTTCCACATATCCAAATTTATTTCCTCTGATATAAACGTAGATAGCTATTAATATATTCAAAAGCGATTTAATCTCCCATCCAATTATAAAAATGGTAGCTAATTTAGTCGAAATATGTTTCGTTCATGAATAAGTGCTGGATATTCTTTTCTTCTGGAGCATGCAATTTTTTTCCCCTTAGGTTAGAAAGGGGGCCATCCCCCTAGTTGGTGTTGTAAAGAGTATTCTGGAGGATACAGTGTTGAAGAGAGATTGCCTTTGTTTGTAGTAACCATTATCTGATTAAATGACTGGCTTCACAGCTCAGTTGGTAGTAACTCTGCCTTCTTATAGGTCGTGGATTCCCACCCAGCACAAACATTTTTGTGGCATGCTTTGATGTTTATTCTGTGTCTGGGTGTTAATATGTATTTATATGCATTTATTAACGAAAAATAATGTTATGTATTCGATCAGCCATCTGGTTCCCCCATATTAAAAGCAACGCTTAGTTTGGGGCTAGATGGTGCGTGAAACATCTATCAATATTTATATCATATCAAATCATTTAAAATATGCAACTGAAATATAAAGCTCCCTAGAAATGATGACATGTATTTAGGGTACGATAATGTAATATCGTTTTAGTCAGGGTGAGGTTTATAGTGTTTGCTAATGCGATATATGTGATAAACTTAAGGAACGAGCAGATGGTCTCATCTGGTGTTAGGTGGTAACCTCTGCCTATAATAAGTGACACGGCTTGGGTCCTTCTACTTAAGTACGACAATACTCATGTAGCATCATAAGCGACCGTAACTCTGAGACGGTGGAGTGTGTCACTGCCTGTAATTTCACTGGCACCCACACCTTTCAGCCGGAACACAGTAACGCGAACGCGACACTGCTTGACGATATGGGTTGTAGAAACAAAACTATGTTGATAAATTTTCAAATTGTTTTTATCCAATAAACATCGATTCAAACTTTACAAAATGATTTTTTTCTTGAATAACTGTATTAAGTTAGAACGCTATGATTTTTTTGGGAGTGCAGTATGTTTGGGCATGATCTCTACTTGTATCACGGAACATGAAAAGTTACAGTAATCGTTGTGAAACACCGCCTTGAAAGTCCACTTGCCGTACAAGAATTCCCCTGCGTAGTATCTTTTGGCCACGTCTTGAATGTCCACGAAGAAATGATAATGGCCCTAGAAAAATAAAAAAAATAATGAGTTTTTATTTGTGATGCAATGAGTAGACGGCCCACCTGCAGTTCAGCGCTTCCCTTATAAGGAGAAATACAACTACTGCCTACCCAAATATGTATAACAATAATAGGATATATACATGAATGTCAGTCTTATGTGTTTTCCTAAAATCGTGTTTTGTTATATCTGGTTCCTATAGTACAAAAATTGGTTAGTTTGGGACAAAAAAGTTCACATTTGACTTCAATCATTGTCCAATATTTATATAATTTATGTATTTATAGTTATTTAAATGATAGAAACATCTCATGTGCCTATAACTTCACCACTAAAAGCGGAAAACAGCAATAAAAGTACAACTCCTTTTTAGATGATATTGCGACCTCTACACTCTAGCTTTTTTAATTAGGCTTGTTATGAGTTGCTCAATAAATCTATGTTTCCGTTAATATATGAAAAATATTTGTAGTTACTTTTAAAATTAAACAATCACTTGTAACATTCAACATAGACTGCAGCAGAGGTCTTAGAAATAGATGATCGCAAGGGTTCTTCAACTGTAGCCTAAGTGTTTGCTTGCCATCCGTTAACGCAATTATTTTCCCCTGAAAAAATAATAAAGCATATTAAATAAAAAGCGTAAAATAGTTATTTGTACAATCTGAGATTATTTTGTACATTATGCAAATTGTTTATGAAATGATCGGTAAATAAAAAATTACCAAATAATATTAAAAATAAATGTATCATATAATATTAAGTAGGTTTTGCATTGTGTTTTTTGTAAATCAGATATAAATGTACACAGCCAGTCGGAATGTCAGGAAATACTTACTTTAGTAGCTTTTACATTCTCCTTAACAATTATATCGTAATCTAATTTATACTTTTGGGTTATAGTGACGTTTACATCACAGCAATCCCTGCGCTTCGGCCCTTTACATTGTTCGAATTGTGTAACACGGAGACCAAAAGAACCCTAGAACAAAATATAATTTAGTAATTTTAATAAGTTTAGACACAGTAGTTCGATACTAACTTACAAATTCCAGTGCTGAATATAAGTTGTTGTGAAATGCGCACAACGCAATCAGGAAAATGTATTTGACAAGCATGATTATAACTTATACCTAACCGAATTGGAAACTCATCGGTGAATGCAAAAATCAGCGGCGGAGCAAAGCGGTTGTGGTATTATCTGATTGAATACAACCTCAGTACATTTATAATAATAATAATAATAATAATTTTAATCAACTATACCTACTTATGTAAATGAGGTAAACTTTGCGTGGCTGTTGTACATAAAAACAGCCACGCGGGGTAATATCTGTAACTACCGAACTATTCTATGAATTTTTTACGGTTTGGCGAACTAAATAAAACGTATTGCCCTTTAGGGTTCCGTTATCAAAGGACGGGCCCCTATTACTAATTCCTAAGTCTACATTGTCCTTCTGTCCGTTTGTCAACTTATAGGCTTATATTTACTGTTTTAAATCGTATTAGGTGGCCAGTTGAAATTTTCATAGAATATACATTATGGGGAATATCCTTATAAATATAACATAGTAAAAAGAGGATTCTCGAACATGAAAGGTCATGTGTTTTTTTTTTTACTTTTTGGAATATAAAATCGAGAAAGCATGCTACCTTCATAGCTGGTGTCATCATCTGTGCTGCATCAGCTTTTCGCAGCCTTTCAGCTGAAAATCATCACCAGATTAGCATCAGTTGCCCACGGAGGATTTGTAAACGTATGGATTTAAGCCAGCTACTTCCGAAATTAAACTCGGAATCTGTATCCGTCTCATGACAATAATTGTATCTCAGCAATAATTACGAATGAGCGCAAAGTGTTTGTCTTGCAGAGTACTGCCGGCATAGTAGCAGTAGAACTTATGCCAAATTCATCCGGGGAAGTACTGGGACCATACGCCTTTCTGCCGCCAAGCAGTAATGCAATTGCGTCATTGAGTTTCGGTTTCAAGGGCGTGTGAAATCACAGGCACATGAAATATTCCACCTTCACATCTCAGAGTTCCGAAATAAGTGAGTAATAAGTGAATAAATAAATAAATAAATGACTTAAAATCCTTTCACCACACTGGTTCGAGAGAACCAGTGACTCGAATAGAGAGATAGATAGATAGTGATTAATCAAGTTTGTAAAGAACTACCGGTATTTAGATGTAAGAAATAAAATAATAGCATCAAATTGTTGTGTTTTATTTAATAGAAATTCAATTAAAAATATGGTTAGTACTCGTATATTAGAAGTATATTCGATTAAGTGAAGAGCAGTGTTTATATAATACTAACTGCGCTCCGCGGTTTTACCTGAGGTGAATAAGTCATCCAACGGGAACACTGCACCTTTCCGGGATCAAAGTAGCCTATATGATAATCCAGGATATATCCTGAATGAAATTTGGAATCAAGGTAATAAGTTATCTTGATTCCAAAGTTCATCCAAATCCATTTAGCCGTTTTTGCGTGAAAGAGTAACAAACATCCATACAATTTTTCACGTTTATAATATTAGTAGGATTGATATTGTTTTGTTCTCGTTGCATTTTTTTGTTGTTGTAAAAAAATAATGTTTGGTCTCGTATCGTAAGTGACGCCCGCCGCGCCGCGCCGCGCCGCGCCGCATGTAGGTTCCGACGGAAGACCAGCGTTGTGGTAGCCTACGGCTATAACAACATATGCTGAGTCGGACGCCATTTTGTAGCTTTACATTTCATTAATGTGATAACGTTATAAGTTATTAATTTAATTAACTACCTGTTTTTAATGGTAATAGTATTAGTTAGTAGTAATTTATAATTGTTACGAACTAGATTGTATCTTAATAGTTCCAAATAAAGATTTTCTTTCTTTATTTCTTTCAGTATTACAGATGCACACGATATCTGCAGTTTGGTACATAGGCTAATTAGAGATGTAAATATTTTTATACTTAAGGCAACGTTATTCGGCAGATCATGATTTCTTATGTTTAGGGGTCAAATCCAACTTTACAATGACGCAGTTAAAATTACAATCATTATTGTAGAGAATTGATCTGAATTCCCACTGGCCGTAGATGAACGATCCACCATAATATTTTCGAGCTAATTCTTGGGCGTTAATGACGATTTGATAATTTCCCTGAAAAAACAAACAAGACTGTTAAACACTTTACTGGACATATCCATTTCTGCCGCAAAGCAGTAAGCCATTTGCATTACTGTGTTCCAGTTTGAAAGGTGTGCGTGGCCGGTGAAATTGATAGATATATTATGATAGATAATTGGTAGATAGATACATTTATTCAGCACATAGGACACAAATACACAAAAGAGCAATGAAAAAAAACAAACAAGAAAAAATTAACAATATGTAGATAATAATTACAGGCACATCAGATATACATTCATTTCTCAATTTACGGGTGCATACGATGCGACTTGGGTCTTGTTATACCTAAGCAGAGAAGGACTCAAGTCGTTCAATAAAAAACTCAAGTAAACCGAGAAATATAGGAAACATTATGGATTAAAGGAAAAACGGGTATAGTAATGGACTTACTTTTAAAATGTAACAATTACTGAACACGACGGATCTCTCCATGAAAGGTCGCCAAAATGGGTGACCACATAATTGTTTCATTTGAAGTTTTACTACTTGCTTAGTTTCTGATATTGCATATATATTTCCCTGTGAAATAATGGATTTAATTATTTTAATATAACCTTCGGTATCCTTGTAGAAACTGTCCGTAGCTTTTATATACTTGTAATACTTATAAGGTACGGGTACCAGCTCTACCGCAGATTCGTAGAGGTAGCATTTAAACAAGGCAAGAGAGGATGTTATTAGTTGAATTCCATTAAAGTTAACTGTTGAAAATTGACACAAGAGTTCCACATTCACGCCTTGGCAGTTGCGGGCGTAATACAATGAATTTTGAATTTTGTAGCAATAGAACTTGTGCTAAGTTCGCCGGGAGAAATACTGCCACCACACCTGGTAATCTGCCGCCAAGCAGTGATGCACTCGTGTTGCTGCGTTCCGGTGGGAGTGGGTGCCGGCAAAATTGCAGGCGGATGAGACGTAACATCCCTGTCTCGAGGTGGACGCAATGCAGTGCGACTTGAGTCATCTCGTACTTTGGTGGAGAGAACTTGAGTGGTATTGCTGTTGCCCATGGGCGGCGGTTACCACTTAATATCAGGTATGCCGTCAGCTCGTTCCGTTACTTCAATGACAAAAAAAATGAGACATGGGTAATCCAATACTCAGGAGGATGAAAATCATAATTCTGTTTTAATAGCTCTAAGAATCTGGTCGTTGTGTCAAATAAAAAAAAATATCGTGAGTATCAAATTACGCATTCAAATTGTAATAATTTCATTCCTTATCGGTGTAAATCTTTAGATGGCTTCTACATTTCGTTCATCTAAAGAGCCCTGTTTAAAGTATGCTTACGTGAATATTAGTAATATTTTCAAGTACTGCCAAATCGTACTGCATGGTGGTTTCATTTAGAATTTTAGCGCTATTTGAAGTACAGTTCCTTCTTTTGGGACCTTTGCATATTGTCATTTTTTTGAGCGTCATATCAAAGGGACCCTGAAAATTAAGATTTCAATTAATTATCTACTTACGAAATTACCTATTATTAAATTCCATATTTTTCTATATAAAGTGTGATTAACTAGGTATACAGCAATTACATAATGTGAACTCCTAAAAGGATCAACGCAACATAAATATATCAAAATAGAAACAATAACAGCTTTCCACATTATGCGAAACGAACAGAGAAATTTAATGTAATATATATCTAATGTAATGTATATCTGTACTTCAAAATCAAACTCATGATTTTATCATACTAAATAAATAGCACTTTAAATAATTGGAAATAACTAATCACTAGAAATAAATGTTTAGGTAAGTATTTAGTTTGTTTATCGGTGCATAGATATATGGGAACAATTTATTTAATAATACCGTTTAAATTAAAGTTGGACCTGTTTTTAAGTAGGTGTGTGGACGGAAATAAAATTAAAATTGTAACAATTTAATATTGCCATTACAGTCGATTTAGAATTGGTTGATCATAATCAATTTAATGAAAATTGTTATACTATTGAGCTATGAACAAAAATCGTGAAATGATAAATATAACAAACTGAAAATTTGTGGGCAAATATCCAAATAAGGTGTTCTTTTAATATATCTGTCAGAGCATGTCTTAGGTAGGACTCTCACAAGGATGCCCCCAGAACGAAACTGTGCAACCGAGTGCAGACAAAATCTGTTCAAGCAATTTTTTGACGAAACAATGTTGGCCCCTTGTTCCTCCTTACCTACCCTCCTTCTCTTGTTTTCAATAAACACGTCCTGATACCTCCCTGGTGGTCAAAGTGAAATAACCCCCTTAACTAATGCAATAACCAAACGTGTGCTGCCAGCCTAATAGGGTCCTCCAGGGTATTCCAATACATGAACTAATATCTGAAGGATGATTGACAACGACAACCACTCTGGTATTTTCTTTGTGTGATGTGTCAGTGATTAGTGTCAATAAAATTTAGCCATCGAAATAAAATCTAGTATTTTTTTCATGTATATTCTTATATCAATGTATAACTTCAATGCTTTTTAATCTTGAAATTTTTATAATGCATACATTCTAAGAAATGGTAAAACAGTATATCCAAATAGTGTTGAAACTATGCAGTCTATCTTTGATAATAGCTGCGGCTGGGCTGTGGGCAGGTGCCGGCGTCGACACCAGACCCAAGTACAGAGACGAGCAGACCTTAGTAGGTGGAACTATTTGGAGCCAGCTCATCATACCGATCGGTCTACTGCTGTCCATCATCGTAGAAGAGGACTTAGATGTGATAATCCACGGGTATTTTTTGGTGGTGGGCGTGGCTCTGTCTGTTACCACTGGTATTGTATTGGTGAGTTTCGAGTATGTGCTCGCGAAAAAAAGGAAGCCCTTCATTAGGGGTTTCTTGTTTGTTCTTCCCCATAGAGGGTCGGGTAGGGTTTGAACAGGCGTCAAACTTAGCGATGAATACGCGTGACCTTATGTTTTGAATATTATTGACGTATCCAAGCCATTTCTTTACGAATTCTATGGAAATAAAGTTTTTGACTTTGACTTTGTGTACTTGATCAGTAAGTTATAGACTCGTTTAGAACATTTTGAAAATGTACAATATGAATAAATTCTGCTAAAACTTCAACTTGCCAAGTTCGTTTGGGGAACTATTGCCTCCATACCTACTTTAGCCGCACAGCAGTAACGCGTACCTACGCATTACTGTGTACAATTTGAAAAGTGAAGTTACGGGCACAAAAGGCATTCGATTCACGTGTCAAAGTTATGGGCCCAATACAATGCGTCTTCAGTTTTACCATACCTAAGTAAGGGGAAGACCCAAGGCGTTGTGCTTGTTTTATGAATAGAGGTTAACATCTGGTGGGTCATCTAGCTCGTTCCGTTATTCACATAACAATGATATTTATAATTTTATTAATTAATTTTAAATATGATAGTGATGACGACGATTGAATACCATTTCTCCGGTATTACCGTGAGATGATGAAGTCTCAAGTTCTGTCTCTGTTGTTCTCAGATTGTTGGTGAAATCAAAGCAATGAACAGACCATTAAGAAGTATAGAGGCACAGCTACATTTAAACTACGGGATCTACGACAGATTTTACCTTTACATCGGCATCCTTAGCTTGCTGGTCGGTACTCTTACATTTTCTCAACTCCTGTTGCTGATTGTAATATAAAAAATGCATTTTTTACAGTCACTAAAGCTCAGTTGATAGTAACAATGACTTCTGCGCTGTAGTTCGTGGGGTCGATTCCCACCCAGAACAAGCATTTGCGTGACGAAGATAAATGTTTGTTCTGTGTATGGGTGTGAATATCTGTTATATGTATGTGTTTAAAGAAATGTATAAGTATCCTATCAGCTGTCTGGTTCCCATAGTGCAAGCCATGCTTAATGTTGGGCTAGATGGCGCTGACTGGAATGTTCTTTTTGTGTTGTTTTTGAGCAGTAGAACTCTCGCCAAGTTCGTCCGGGGAAGTACTGCCACCATGCCCATTTCTGCTGCCAAGCAGTAACGCGTTCGCGTTACTGTGTTCCGGTTTGAAAGGTGTGGTTCCCGGTGAAATTACAGGCACAAGAGACATTCCACCTACACGTCTCAGGGTTACGGGCGCATACGATGCGACTTGGGTCTTCGTACCTAGTAAGGGAGGACCCAAGTCGCATCGGTTGTTATGGGCAGAGGTTACCACTTAACACCAGGTGGGCCATCGGCTCGTTCCGTAACTGTATCACATAAAAAAAAAAAATGTTCACCTGTATTTATTTATTTATAAGGTCGCAAACGGTTTCAATGCTAAGATGGATTCATTATAGAATTTAAATAATTGTCTTTGGGTTGATACATTATATCCTTCAATACCTAATGAGTGCAGCATGTTGTAAGTACGAACAAACGAGAATTGTTAAAAAACTTTATTGCCGATAAATTGTGGGGGTTTTTAATTAGTAATAAATGTTTTTTAAATGATTTACACTGTTTTCTTATTTATACTCAAAAAAATTATGATTTTCCATCGATTAGTAGATAAAATTATTGAAATTAGGTACCTACATAGTACCTACATTTACACTAATAATTCTGAAGGAAAATTGTGAAATTTTTTCAATTGTCGATTTTCATTTCTGTTTTTTTTTTAAACCGATAACTAGCCATATTCAACATTCGTGATGAGATTTTATTTTAAATTTTTATGTCAAAAAACCTTCCAACGTAAAGCTGCAAGTAAATCAAAATCACTACGAGATGTCTTTTTTACATGATTACATGATGACATACTTAAAGATTGATTCCATTGTAAATAAATTCATAAGAGATCACACGAGTCGCACAATTATATTCATATAGATAATATGATCTCTGTTATATATTGTTGCCTGTCAAAATGTCATACAATTATTGTTTGTTCAACACGTATTGCTTATACTAGTACTTTAGGCTAACGTTATTGCACCGGAAATTGATATACTATACCATGAATTTATATTATTATAAGCTATAGGTACTTATAAGATATCCATAATAGAACAAATCCTGACGTGACTTTGCAACGCCTTTGCAATCTTTGCAGCATATATGTTTTTAGTACAGTTCGTTCGTTGAAGCCTCGCAGCTGAGTTGGTAATAACCCTGCCTTCTGCGCTTTAGCTCATAGGTTCGATTCCCACTCAGGATAATCATTTGTGTGACAAACATGGTTTTTTTCTATCTGGGTGTTAATATATATATCATAATGTGTTTTTACAGAAAGTATAAGTATCAGTTGTTTGGCTCCCGTAAAACAAGCTATGCTAAGTTTACTTTGGGGATATATGGCGCTATACTCATGACGGATGCTATGCGATCCAAAATTAATCTTTTAAGTAAGCGACACCTATTAAACACTACAATACCTATTATTACGACCGTTAACTCGCTGTGATTTATTTTAAGAAATAAAATCAACCAACAATGATTCAAAACCGTAACCGAGGTATACTTCAAACAGTGGTGCACAAGGTTTATCATTTTCATCCGCCTATATATAGAGACAAAGTTTATGAGCGGTTCAATATCTTATACCATGCGGCCATTATAAACTGTTAACGTTAAGAAATCCACCCCTACGATGCCGCTTGGATTGTAAGTTTACGTTTCGATTTGGTACTTCCCATAACAATGTGGGAGAGCAAGGATCATATCTGATGTTTTTTTTTAAATGTAAAATACAATAAACTTAATATATTTTAGTAGGTAAATCAATAATTGTTTCTAAATTATTATTATTCTATTCTATTGCGGATTCAGGCGGGCCATTTAAACGATCCAACCCGATTTGTTATTTAAAAAAAGAATGTTATATCGCATGTAAATTATATTCTTCCCCATGGAGGGTCGGATAGGGTTTGAACAGGCGTTAAACTTAGCGATAAGTACGCGTCACTTATGTTTTGAATATAATTGACGTTTCCAAGCCATTTCTTTATGAATTCTATGGAAATAAAGTTTTTGACTTTGACTTTATTATTGTATTAGGTCTTTATTATTTAATTTCAGCATACTATTAACCGGCCTTTTGGCTTTCGGCGCGTATTGGACCACAAAGTACATAATGACAGTGCCAGCCACGACATCCACCACTGTAGCTGATATTATGGGCACTACAATACCAGGAGATCACCATCATCACCATCCAAAGTTCATGAACATGTAACTATTAAATTAAAAATTTAGAAAGAGGAAGCTAAGCACGCTTCAACTTTTTTTAAAGAAAATAATGTCTTTATCAATGTAAAACCTTACTGGAATGATATACTAAGTCGAATATCTAAAATTATATGGCCACACAGGATTGGTTATATCGTCAATTTGTTGTATAGTTTAAGTTACACATTGTTCTTATTAAGAAAATATATTGTTGCTAGGGTAATTTGATGAAAATATCCGAAGTGAAAATGAGGTGTTAATTAAAGGTACACATTTCTTCGGTATTTCAAGTCAACTCAAAAGGACATTCAAAATTAAGCATTTAATTTAACTTTCTCAAGAACGTTCTTACTATTGTAATAAATTAATCGATTGAAACTAGATTTAAATATAAAATAAAATGTGAAAATAGCCCCTATTATTTCGATGTAACAAAAAGGACAAGGAAATCGTGAGCAAATTGAGTTGTACTAGAAACTAAAATTCAAAGACAAATGTCTAGTCTCCAAGAAGTTTTGCGTGTCAGACAAGCGACTGGCCCTTTAATGCGATGAAATTTGTCAGAACGCTTTTTGTTTGCACCGATTTTACTTTAAAAGAAATCGATTCTTCAGTAATTTGTAATAAAAACAGTAAAAGCCATTCGCGTGTTTGAACTGACATGAAATTTTGTATATTCAATTATTTAAAAAAACATTATAGTCTTTTAATAATAGTAGGTAATTTATGCATATAAAATTAATCTAAGTCACAAAAAATGTTGCCCTGGCAACAGAATGACAGCTACTATAGTACGCACTCCTCACTATTATCTGTCGCGTCCGTCCCATGTTTTCCATTTTTCATATTATAAGATTATTTTCATAGCTATTAAAAATATAATTAAATTTATTATTCTCTTATCTCATTATGCTTTTGAAAATTTCGATGAAATTATAAGAGATGTCGTATAAATAAGGTTTTTAATTTCACGCGATCATGTCGGAATTAGAAAATTAGTAAGCTTAGCTACTATGCGGGGCTTTGGTAATATTTATAACTCAAATATTAATATCAATTGTTAAAATTAATTTTCCTCATAAATGAAGTAAAAATACAATCATGATTATGTTACATATTTGTTTAAATATACCTAATACATTATTTCAATATTCATACGAATTGATGCTAGATCATCCTTACCTACCACCAGGACAATTTTGTATGACGAGCATTGTTTGTTCTGTGTCTGGGTGATAATATGTATTCATATGTATTATTTCCAAAAACAAATATCAGTATTATATCAATCATCTGGTCCCCATAGAACCTATAAGCTACGCTTAGTTTGGTTATGGGGCGAGGTTGCCACTTAACACTAGGTGGGCCGTCGGCTCGTTCCGTAAATGATTACATAAAAAAGTAGTCTTGCTTCGTCTTGCACATGCGCTTCAGTGGTCTCAGTTGCTCTTGCTTGAGCGTGACGTCACCCATCTAGTCTAGAGGAATGTCCGTCCACCGTCGACATCGATATGACTCGAGCCTTTACTTCTTTGGAATTTTTACGTCCAGTACAGCAATGATTATTAGGAGCTTTATCAACTCATTTACTACCTTTAGATACATTTTCAAACTGACTTGCATCAGATTCCTTTTGAAACTTCTGTTGTTAACGTTTCTCCTTCGCTCTCCTGTAGGCGTCTACACTTGCGTTGTGTGGCTGTTTTCTTAACCGTACAGGATATCTATACAAATAAATTCTCTATAAAAATGAAAAATCTTTTAAAAAATTGGAGTGCCTGTTTGTAATATTAAAATAACCGCTTTTTACTTAGTGCATATGGATGTATACACGGTACATATACCAAAACATTTTTTTTTCAATTTTTGTCTGTCTGTCTGTCTGTTTGTTCCGGCTAATCTCTGAAATGGCTGGACCGATTTTGACGGGACTTTCACTGGCAGATAGCTGATGTAACAAGGAGTAACTTAGGCTACTTTTCCGAGGGGTTAAATAGGCGTGCGTTTAAGAGCAGTAGAACTCTCGCCAAGTTCGTCCGGGGAAGTACTGCCACCATGCCCATTTCTGCCGCCAAGCAGTAACGCGTTCGCATTACTGTGTTCCGGTTTGAAAGGTGTGGTTGCCGGTGAAATTACAGGCACATGAGACATTACACCTTCACGTCTCAGAGTTACGGGCGCATACTATGCGACTTGGGTCTCGTCGTACCTAGTAAGGGAGGACCCAAGTCGCATCGGTTGTTATGGGCCGAGGTTACCACTTAACACCAGGTGGGCCGTCGGCTCGTTCCGTAACTGCATCAAATAAAAAAAAAAAGTGATAAAACCGAATTCCACGCGGACGAAGTCGCGGGCAAAAGCTAGTTGTCAATAATATCATTCAATATTAATATTATGAATGCTTTTTCTTTATTCACTATCTCTTTATTATAGAGGTATACTTTGTTCGCGAGAACCAGTGACTCGAATAGAATAGTATAGAATTCACCTATTCGCTCTTGTCAACCCTAGACCCTAGGACCAGGACCGTGGACCTTGGACCCTGAACCCTGAAGTTCATTCGTTCGTTTATAGTCTATTGAAAAACACTTCTCCAGATTCCGATGTACCTAAATGATACTGTTTGTTAAAATAACACAATTGACGAGAGGTGCTGTTTTGTAAATATCCACCATTGTTTCAATAAAGCTGATACTTCACAGGCTCCCATACGAATTGTGATAGCAGAGAATTGTAACCGCATCGCTTTGAATTTTCCAGTGGAATAATAGAAAAAACTTTGTGCGGAATTCGGCCAGTGAAAACCTACAATTTTTGCCATCGAGTAGTGTTTTAATTGCATTGCTGTGTGCCAGTTTGAAAGGTATATATGCCGCTTGAATAACGGTAGATAAAGGAGAAGTTCATCTCCATGCCTCGAGGAACGCTCGTTTCTTATTTTTCTCAGCAGCATAGAGTCATCATTTGTCCCGTGTCAAAAAAAAAAGAAGAATAATTTTGTGAAAAAATGCTCTTATGCACCATGACAAATTAACAGCTATAAAACAAGACACACGAGTCAGTTCCGGCCCTAAGATGAAGTTGGTTTCAGGTTCCAGCTAACAGTTGCGCATGCAGTATGCAAGTTGCAGTGATATCATTCGGAAACTTGTAAGACGATCAGTTTCCTTCCTAACGCCTACCTAATGATTCGATTGAGAATTGTTTGCTCTTCGAGTAAAATGGCGTTTGGTTTGTAAGTAAAATATATTTGTTTTTATTATGATCACGAAAATTATGTGTCATCATGTGTCATCAAATAAAAAAAAATGGATTTTTCATAATTCCTTTCCATGACATATTTATCCAAGTAAGTTATGTAATGTAGCGTATGGACCTAGCTGACGGCCCACCTGATGTTAAGTGGTAACCACCGCCCATGGACAACAGCAATACGACTCAAGTCCTCTCCACCAAAGTACGAGATGACTCAAGTCGCATTGCGTTGCGTCTATCACCCCGAGACGGGGATGTTACTACTCATGCGCCTGCAATTTCCTGCAAGTATATCGACATTAACAGTGAAATATTTATTAATTTTCCCTTTAAATAATGATGTTCCTTCATTTCAGCATACTCGCCATAGCTTTAGTTATCTTTGGTGGATATTGGACGGCAAAATACTTGATGCTTCCATCAGAGGTCACAAATACTACTGAAACTACATCTACTACTGCATCATCAGATGTGTCTTTTGATGTTACGTCTCCAGTGACGTTGCAACCGACTGGAAATATATCATCTGTGTCATCGAGTGTGACCACTACAGCCATAGCTCTGGATGCCTTTGGAGAAAACACGGCTCGGTCTTCTTTAATCCCAACATCCCCTAATGCAACTTCCCCGCTACAGTTCTATGATTACTAAGCTCGTAAAGAATTGAGTGGAAATGTTGGCACTATTGAAGCACGGTCATACATACGTACATAGAATCACGCCTTCATCTCAGCAGGGTAGGCAGATCTTCAGTGAGCCACTTTTCACCATGTGGGTTACACTATCGCGGGAACGTAGACGTGGCGAGTGGTGAGCTCTTCGCCGCTATTGTTTTCTCACGAATACCTCAGCTAACACTTTCTTCCAGCTATTTATTCCTCAATAACCCAGAACAAATCTTTTACCAACGAATTTACCAACAAATCCGGGCGATGAATCTCGGTCAAAATAGAGATATTGAATGCTGGCTTTACTAAAACTTGTTGTTTTAGATAACAGAACAGAAAACAATAAAGATGATCTGAAAGCGCTAACGACATCAGATTCATTGATTATTTAAGTGACGCAGGACATGGGAACACAAGACGGGTTGAATGCTAGATATATTATGGTAATGTTCTACTCCACTATGTTCCACTAACTACTACATACTAATATATGTAAATAAATATATGAATATTAAAATTGGAATATGTTTTATTTATATTTTAATCAAAACATAGGACAGATAGTAGAAAACAATTTTTATACACATTTTTGTGTGTACCCCTTATTTAAGTGGACCACTTATGCAGCGTTATAATGATAAGTTACCACCAACATAAGCATAAAAGCATAAAAGAGCTCGGTGGCCCAGTGGTACAGACCCCGAGTTTCAATTCGGATGTGGTGCACTGGTCCAAATAAAGACTTGAAAAATGGATGTGCGCATTGGCACTTTTTTAAAATGGTGTATGAAAACATCGTGAGGAAACCGCAAGTCCTAGAACCAAAAATTCGTAGACATATGGCTAGTGCACGAAAAGGGCCACTGATTCGCATTTTAATATACAAAAACTGATGATAGTAGTAGAATTTATTAAAAGTTGGTCCTGGGAAATACTGGCACCATACACATTTTTAGTGTATTATGTATTATGTAGAAATGCATTTGCGTTACTGTGTTCCCATTTGAAAGGTGTAACTACCGTGAAATTACAGGAACATGAGACAATTCACCTTCACGTAACAGAGTTACGGGCGCATACGATACGACTTGGTTCTTGTTGTAACTAAGTAGGGGAGAATTCAAGTCTACTATGTGCTTGTTCATAAATTTGCCATATAAAAATAAATTAATAGCGGCAGCTGAATATCACATCGGATATCGGATGTTTATATTCACAATGTTTGTTTTTATTCGTGTGAACAACATTAAGACGGTTTACTAAGTCATCAACAAAATTGGATTCATTTCGCAGTCTAACTTAAACGTTGACTTGAGTGAAATTGTTCAATATTTCATTGATTACGGATAATTTTTAATTTACAAGTGAATTTATATCAGAATAAAATGGTGGTTGCTGGCTTGTGAGTTACTTATTTTACATTTAGAAATTTAGAAACTGAAAATATACCTCGTTATTTTGCGCAGCAGAAACGAAAACCTATGCATATAAATATATTATTGCTGAAAATTACTCACAGTGCCATCTAGCCCCAAACTTAGGATAGCTTGTACTACGGGAACTAGATATTAATAGAATACTGTCTTTTTTTTTGTAAAAACTTAAGTAAATTTTTGTGTATCACGGCGCATTGGTGTTATCTGTAAGGCTGTGTATATTTGATAAAAAATAAATATCAATACATCTTAACACCCAAAGACAGAACAGCATCTATGTTCGTCACACGAATATATGTGCGGGGGGGAATCAAACCCACGTCCTGCAGTGCAGATGGCAGAGTTACTTCCAACTGAACTGTGGCCAGTCAAAAGGATCTGGTAATTTTGAAATGTAATCGGTAATCTATCCTATTCTATTCCAGTGGCTCTCTCGAACCAGTGTAGTGAAAGGATTTTAAGTGCGCCCCAAAGGGGCTCCTTGCGTGCACTTGACACATGTCTTCAAATTTTGAGTTCTACGACATGTCGGTTTTCTCACGATGTTTCCCTTCACCGTTTTGAGAACGTGGTATTGCACATAAATCTTTCAAGAGAAAAACTCATAGGTGATGTCGGGATTTGAACCGGCGACCTCCGGATTGAAACTCGGGGTACCACTAGACCACCACGCTCTTTTGGTAATGATTAACGTACACAATATTATATTCTAACAGGGCTCTACTGACCGGTGCTCTTGCGGTGACTCTTTTTCTCGGCGGAAGATACCTTTTGGAACTGGACACACAAAATAACGAAGTACCACTCTCCAATCTAACCGGTTTGGGTTGAAAATATTGTATATTAAACTTAGTTACGTCTGCTTCTATTAAACAGATTATATCTATTGCCACTACAAGACAAATTATGTTTTTTTTTTTCGTAATATTCACTTAGCTTACATGGTATAAAAGTATAGGAAGAAATGAAATTCTGAATATGATCATTGGGAAAATATTTATTAAGACGAATAAGTGACAAGGTATTTGTAATATGTTCTTATTTTCTTGATTGCCGTTGATTATAAACTCAAAATTCCAGAAACAAAAGAAAGTGAAATAAATAAATTGAAAAATGTTGTTATTTATAAGTACCTATAGAAATCCTTAAGAGGTTAAGATATTACTCATATACGTGTAAATAAGACAAAATTTGAAACTGTCATCGATATTAATATATTATTTTGAAAACAAACAAAGATGCGGACTGTTTAAAAAAATAATATACTATATACAAATAGCTTTTTACTAAATGCATATGAAGTATAGGTATAGGTACTTATAACAAAAAAATAACAAAATTATAAATTTTTGTTTGTCTATTTGTTCCTGCTAATTTATGAAACGGCAGGATTGATTTTGACGGGATTTTCACTGGCCGGTAGCTGATATTATAAAGATAACTATTTTTATTAAGGTTTTCTTAAATCACGTTGCTACTCTTTTAGTGCTAAACTGAATTAAATGCGGGCATTGCCGCGGGCAAAGCTAGTAATAAAAAAACCATGCAAAACGGTTCTTTCAAAAACCCCTGGCGAAATTTATGATCGTGATAGAAAATTAGGAGAAAATGAAAACTACCAAAATTACGGTACGCGTATATAAACGCTCAAATCGAAATAGTAGGCTCTTAACAGCTAACTACGTAAGGGAGTGAGATAATTTCTGCATCACGCCGAGGACAATACCTTCGGATATTCATAAACAATAAATAGCAACTGTGCATTGTTTAACGACATGTGATTGCTGGATAAGTTTCATTAGTCGTTATTGGAAATTCGACATCCGTGTCGTTTCATTTACACTGGGAACAGTCTCTCCGCGTGATGGGAGCTGGATTGTAAGTATTTTTCCATGTGAAAAAGGCTTTATTTTATGTAACAGCACTCAAATACTTACAAAATTATAATATTTTCCAGCGTCTTACTACTAGGAGCATTCGCATTCTCAGTGTTTTGGACCTCGAAATTTTTGACAGAAGTTTATCAGAATACGAAGGAAAAGGGAGCTTCGTTGAATATGTCTCACCCGCACGCTTTGCACGGCACACCACCAGCTTTCGTGTCTGAAGGTTTCATACAATACCATGAATAAGGTAGTACCAGCCTTCTTATCTTCCTACTACAGGGGTCGCTACAAGCGCAAGTTGATGGACTGTAATTTGCTATAGGAGCTCATTCTGAACCTTTAGACATCATGTGCTTTTGACTTGTTGGTTGTATGACTAATGTTTTCTCACTAATATAATATTTTAATGAGTAATATTTAGTTAGGTACTTGTGTCTTTTATGATATGTGCAAGCCTAGTATAAATAAAATATTTTTCTTTCTTTCTTTCTCACGATATTTTCCTTCACAATATTTTTTTTTTTGACCGTTTAATTTGGATTATACGATCAATACATTTTTTATTGTTTGGTATGGGTCATAAACTATAATGTAATCGTAATATGTTATACACTTAATATGCACACATCAACACTCATGCTTATAACGAAAACTTTTTAAATTGAAGATACCTTCCCAAATTACATTGTTTTTAGGGTTCCGTATTTTTATTTCAGTGTACTCCTGAGCGGCGTCGTGTTTTTCGGCGTATACCTGATTACAAGGGGCATCAGAAAAAAATATGTGAATTTTTTATCGGATGATGAAGATATGTCAGAGCCGTTTTATGGAAATTGGTTTTCTAATCTAAATACGAGTACAAACTCTACTTAATTTACCTTATGCAGATGTCCATCGTTCAAAATAGGTATACGAAATATTACGGCCTTGTGATTCGAAAACGTAAACTAGTATGAATAATAGTTTCACTGCTTTATAGAGTACTGTACCTACAAAGGAAAAAGGACACCCTCGTAGGATCACTTTCTTAGGGTTCCGTACCTGAAAAGGAACAAAGGAACCCTTACAGGGTCACTTAGCAGTCCATCTGTCTGTGACCCTTTTTCTCCTTCTATGTCAAAATTAGCCAGATATATTAGTTAAGTTTACTGAAACACTATAATCACTCATTAATTTCATTTATTAAATCACACAATTAGTTTTATCGTGTTCATTTTCAATTATTTGTCTTGGACCCTAAATCTTGTGAACAATGTATTTTATAACAACAAATTATTTATAATATTAAACACAAATTTAATGTATATATAATACCTACATGTAAAATGTGAAAGTCTATGCCCAGGCAGATTAAAGCTTTGCAGAGCGATCGCATTGCGTTGCAGTATTACGTTGCAAGACGGTTTGTGCAGCACAGATGTGTCATAGGTTTCAACGCTGCGTTGCTGAACAGCGAAGCAGTCGAGAGTTCGATTCCCACCCATGACAAACATTTGTGTGACGAAAAAAGGTGTTATTATGGCATAGGTGTTTATTTCGTTCAGTTTGAGAGAACTAATAAAATCAAAAAAATCAAAAAAAATCTGTCTGGGTGTATATGTATTATATGTATGTATTTACCAAGAAAATAAATGTGTATTATATCAGTTCTCTGGTTCCAATGATACAAGCTATGTTTAGTGTACTTTGGCGCTAGATGAAGCTGTGTGAGATGTCCACTATTATTATTATCATTTACAGTTGTAAATAAAATATCCTTCAAAGTTTGTATACAACGTCTTCTGTTGCAAAGAAATGCTGTGCTGGTTGAACTGCATTACAACGCAAGCGGTCTGCTTTGCTTCAATAGATCTGTAAGACGTTATTTGCAGTGTAAGAGTCGAAAGGTTGTGAGGATGTTCTTATGTGCCTGTGGCAGCAGAGATGGATGAGACAATTGATATGATTAACACAATAGTTTAATATAGAAGGAAAAATAGTTAATATTCTTAAGTTCTCAGTAAATCTTTGTTCACTAATTTGGTTTGTTTAAATTTTATGAATAACATATTTTTCTTTATTACACTAAAATAACAAATTAGATACCTAATCATTTAATTGTAAAATACACGTGAAGTATATATTTTTGTGGAATTTTTATACAGGTACTTAAGTACTAATTGGATCCTAAAAACGATAACACATTTATTAATTGTAATTATTATAATCTTTTTTTGTCATCGTAAGTATATATGTCATGTTTGTTGGGATACATATATATTTTCTTGAAGATTATTCACCTAAAATAAAAGAAAATGCAGAATTTCATGCAGCTATTAGCTTCTGCCAGCGCAGAATTGTCCGCGTAGGTTTAAAAAGTAAATGCAGTGCGTTTCCAGGTTTCAATCGATGCAATTAGTAGACCCCAGAAACCAAACACATCTGATACCAATTTTATCTACCGCTACTATGTTAAACTTTAATTTATTCGGAACCTATTAAGACTCTTACTCCAAAGTTCCGTATTTGACCTCCATATCGTTTCAAACAGTACGAATATATCATGATGAACATTCCTGTCTGCGTATTTATTACCAATTCAACGATATCAAAATCTAATTTCAAATTGTTAGGTTCCGTTACGTCAAAGTTTTTGAAAATGTACGGTCTCAATTGAATCATATTAAAACACAAAAACAAATAAATAATTGAATTATTATGCCATTTTGAACGATAAAGCCCTAAATTTTCCAGGTTTTTAATTCTATTTTGACCTTTTGTTCCTCATTTTGTGTACTACACACTAACAAAGTAAGTCACATCCTCTTTTATTATATACATGTTGATGCTTTTTGTGATGTTTGAGTTGAAAACAGAATAATTAATGCCTTTATTGTGTTTAACTCCTCAGTGTAGCCGATACTGGTTTAAATTTACATATTTTTTTTACTTACAATACTGAGAGCCTTTTTGGTTTGACTTCTGAGTAAAAAGTTGTTATTGAAATTTACGAGTGCAATAATTATTTCAGTGTTACTTAAAAGTAGTTTGAACGCGATACCCAATAACCAAATGACTTGCTCTCGTAACCATGAGATTGACATGAAGTTTATAGCCAGTCATTTTATTTTCGATGTCACCTTTCACTATTCTATAAATACGAGTATTCACGTGTTAAGTCCTAAGTTTTGCCATTTGTAGTCTTCTTTTTACTTTTGTAATATATTCCTTCCATTCCTTTGCCAAATGGGGATTGTCCGTTAGTCGTTAAGTAGTATGATCCTTTAGCACTGAAAACAATAACAGTATAATAATTTTCGCATTACATGTATGGAGGCAATCTAGAGAATCCATTTGATTTCGATTAATAATAATATAATAAATATTATTTTACAAAATAAATTAGAAATTAATTATTAATTTAATTAGTAAAATAGTTAATATTGTTTTGCGCAAGTGTAGTCAGAGCATAACCCAGTTAACCAGAGCAGTGTGCGGTTGGCGAGTCATAGGTACGTCATAGCCAAGGCTCAAGCAATAGCTCAAGGCCACCTATGAATAACTTGTAGATTTTTTGTGAGATTACGTCTAAGAATAACTTATTATTAATATTCGTGGACATTTCACACAGCGACATCTAGCCCCAAACTTAGCACAGCTTGTAATATGGGAACCAGACTGTTAGAATGATCTATACTTTTATTTTATAAACATAAAATCAAAACCACACTAAAACCCAAAAACAGAACAAACATGTGTTTGTGTCCTCTTTCGAAATCGAACCCCCTACAGCGTAGAAGACTGAGCTTTGTGCTAATAGTTAGCTTTATTTCTCTGGTACTCATTTTCGCGAGAGAGCGCCATGTGTAGTTAAGGGAGGCATTTTGATTGGTTACCTATTATCACAGTTGAAGCCCATATAAACCATGTTAGCATCGGGCGTGGGGTTCTCTTTAAACTTCTGGAATGACTCCGCGGGAGAGGCCGGGAACGCGTCTGGTCTTCGCACCGACTCAGCGTAGAACCACCACGATCTCCAATGACTGCAAAGGTCTGAAAATGCAGAAGTTTGTTTTTATGAATAAAATACTACAGCAGAAACTAAAGTGACTTGATGCCTTGAGCTTGATGCCTTAAAAAAGTAACTTACTACCATTTATTTTTGGAATTCTAAGTGTCGAAAAAAGTGTCAATAAAAAAACCTCACCTACTATATCAGTACCTACATGTGCTTACTTTATAAACGTTACTTAAATTATTGATTATAAATAAATAAATATATATTGGAGGATATTACACACAGCGCCATCTAGCCCCAAAGTAAGCTAAGCATAGATTGTATCATGGGAACCACACAACTGATATAATACATATTTTTTATGTAAATACATACAAATAATACATATCCAACAGCCAGACACAGAACAAAATCTATGTTCATCACATAAATGTTTATACTGGTATTCTTCTGATTCTGTCCTAAATCGAAACTACTACCTACAGCGCAGAAGGCGAATACTACCAACTGAGCTGTGAGGCCAGTCAATTTTTTTTTTTTATAATTTTGGTTATATATACTATATAATATTGGCTATTTCTGAACTACCCGTCACAAAGAATGACAATATCTACTGATAAGCTATTCAGTCGCTTTTACAACTCATTAAAGACTGTTCAAAAAGGTTTTTTTATTTGAACTGAATACAATGGCTGATTAAAGACAATGTTTAGTCGTATACAAATATGATACTTGGTTGATTTCAATATAGTGTTTATTCTGTTTGGCTGTTAATAACTTCATGTAAATTAAGTTGACGACCCTGGGATCAATGTTACGTAAAAAAATACACAGCAAACAAAAATAAATCGAACGCGTCACAGCTGATGCTTATTTTAGGAAGTAGTGGTTAAGTCTGCGGTCAATAAGTCTTAAATACTTCCCGATTTTATTTTATTTTGCATACATGCAAAGCGACAATATAGTAAAAGTACGTTTGGCAAGAACTCTGTTATCTGTAGTCTGTGTTTAGACCATTTATCATAATCGAAATTAAACTCAAAATTTACTCTTAATACTTAATTTACACTATTATTGTTAATGCTACTCTATATTTGTGTTTTTTTTGTAACATTCTTTAAGTTCACAAGTTTCCTAAACTGTACTACCTCATGGTGGAATCTTCACTGGTTTCTGTGTTATTTATGAGTGTTAATCTAACATGATTTGTGTACTGTATGTTACCCAAATAAAACAAAATAAAAAAAATTAAAAAAACTCACTGTCATCTGATAACGGTATGGGCGCGAACCTAGGACACCCGGGTTGCGTGCTCTTCCCTCCATTGGGCCAGAAGTCCGCCGTCCCTGTCCTGACGGGAGCGCCGTAACCGCCAGCGTCAGTGTGGATGACGTCCACAAAGTCCGCATCCTTAGCGTTGATGTGTTCCATTACCACCCCGTCAGGATAGAACGCTGGAAAAGCAGGATCGAGGGCTGTTAATCTGAAATTGGTAGAATTATACTTAAATGGTTTTTATACGCAAAATGATCTCTGAAATGCATCATTTCAAAAATCTTATATTATGTTCTTAAAACGGTAAATCGTGAGGAAACTCATATGACCTAGAACCAAAAAATCAAAACATGTGTTCAGTGTACGAATGGGGCCTCTTTGAGGCGCATTTTAAGCGTTTCACAGTGGTGCGAGAGAAAATTAGCAGTAGTAGGTGTCCGATATATCCCACACGTCATCCTCACAATAGACACTGGGGACAATCCAGGTCTTCCCAACGAGAAAATCTACGTGCACGGGTCGACTATTTTATGGTATGTTTATGTATTGTTAGAGCAACAGAACTCACGCCAAGTTCGTCCGGGGAAGTACCACCATGCCCATTTCTGTCGCCAAGCAGTAACGTATTCGCGTTACTGTGTTCCGGTTTGGAAGGTGCGGTTGCCGGTAAAATTACAGGCACATGAGACATTCCACCTACACGTTTCGCATACGATGCAACTTGGGTCTTGTCGTACCTAGTGGGGGGACTCAAGTCGCATCGGTTGTTATGGCCGGAGGTTACCACTTAACACCAGGTGGGCCGTCGTCGGCTCGTTCCGTAAATGTATCTCATAAAAAAGTACCTTTTGGCAGTTTTGTTGTACTTGTTCTTGAGCTCCCTGGCCGTATAGCCAGCGACGTGGCTTCCCAGCGAGTGTCCAATTAGGTGCAGCTTATCCAGTGCTAGACCATCTTCGTTTAGTTTGTTTATTTGTGCCGCTGTTGCTGTGCCCACCTGGAAATTGAACACTTCAAGACTTAACACAGTATATATATATATCTATCTCATCTTTGTTCATCTCGCTTGGAGTTCCTCGGTTTAGAATTCGGCGTGTTGGCTTATGACTGACTAGCTCAGTTGGTAGTAACACTGCCTTCTGCGCTGTGGGTCGTGGGGTGATTCTCACAAAGAACAAAAATCTGTGTGCTGAAAATTGTTTGTTTCGTGTCTGGGTGTAAATATGTGTTATATTTACCAATCGTATATAAGTATTACTATCAGTTGTCTGGTTCCCATAGTAGCTACTAGCTATGCTTAGTTCGGGACTGGATGCAGCTGTGTGAAATATCCACCAATATTTATTTATCTATGCAAATAATTATTAGGACGATCGACTCATTGTATTGACTGGTAATTTTATTCAGTTGGTATATTTTTCTAGTTGTACTATAACTGATTAAATATAATAACGGGACAATTAAATTATAAATAGGAGAACAATGTATTGAGCTTATGACTTATCACCTCTTTTAAAATGAAAATGTACCTATCAGAGAAATGAGGGCCATCGAGTGCCTAACTTGATAGGTTGCTAACTTTGACTAGCGCATTAAATAACATAGTTAGATAGATATTTAGTTATAAAGTGATTTGTTGTACACCAGACAGAACAAAACGCTATGAACCATTCTTAAATAACGCATGTAATGGGTAGTCCTGTCGCTTGTAAGTAATGTGTTGCAAAGAACCATCATTTCAAAAAACGTGTTACGCATCGCAACATGCATTTCGTGGTTTTCCATAAACACATTACAACCGGGCTCGTAAGTTGTTAAAACAGAACGCAACAAGGTCGCCACAACAACGTACTAAAAGGTTATTTTATTTTATAATGAGCGGAGTAATGATAGCCCGTTTCGTTGCATATTCAACCTTGAGAAAAACCATTGCGTGGAAATTAACAGTCATGCGATGGAATGTGTTGTCCGAGAACAGATGATCTCAGGTCAAGTTAAACCAGATTATACCTTGGATGACTTACACTTACGTTTCAGCACTCGCGGCCATGTAACAGTTTACGCAAATTCGTTAAACGGTTAAAGTTATAAACAAGAATGACTTGTAAATGTCTTGATATTACATATAGATCACCCGATGTTCCGGTCAGCATAACACAATACTCACTAAAGAGTCCCTTAAGCTAATTTACATTGCAAAGAATATATTAAATAATTAAATATAAATACTGGTGGAACTCTCACGGCCCCAAAATAAGTATAGCTTGTACTAATAAATTCACACATACATACATATAAATATTAACACCTGGACACAGAATAAATAGTTAGTACGGAAATGGTTGTCCTGGGTGGGAATCGAAACCGTGACCAACAACGCAGAAGGCAGGCCAGTCAAAATATAGTAAAATAAAAAACAATAAAATGTTATTCAGTTGATATGTGTTATTTTGTGAGCGGAATCCCTTGTGGCAACAATGAATATTTCAGCTTGGGTCCTCCCGTACTAAGACTGAGAAGACCTCTTCGTATTGCTTTGCACCAGCCACTCCAGACATGATGATGGAATATTGGAATGGAATGCGTGTAATATTCCATTATAAACGATTGACTACGTAAAATCCGTCACTTGAATGGCCTAGGTGATTATTAGTAGCTTTTTACACAAGGCTTAACGTTGTCGGTTAAGGCTATCCAACGTAAAAACCTTTGAATTAGCTTCATGCACTTTAGTATTATTTTTATGTGAATAATTCACGGAACGCAAGATGGCGGCCCACCTGATGTTTAGGTTACCTCTACCCATTACAGAAACAAAGCGTCTTGGGGTCCTCCCCTAGTTAGATATGGGAAGAATACATCGCGTTTATTGCGCCTGTAACTTGAGATGTGAATGTGTAATGTCTCAGGCGCCTGTAACTTCACCGGCATACACACCTCTCGGTAATGCGTATGATGCAGAAACAGTTGTGGTGGAAGTTTCCCCGAACTTGGCAGACGTCTGCTGGACTTGACTTTATTTACCTTCTTAGTGTTTCTAGCTGCATTGACGACGTATGAACCATGTGCCATATTCGACCAGTCCAGAAGAACCACGTTGATATCAGGCCTCGCTTCTTTGTATGCGCTCACCACTACCTGTAATCACACCGGCAGTCAAAATATATCTATACTATTACTAAGCTGTTGTGTTTTTATTTTTTTGCCAATCCTAACACCACGACAAACTAGGTAATTATTTATAAGCTTAAGACAAGACTTTGTAACTGAAATTAATACATAATTCCTTGTCGTGGCAACTAGGCTTTCTCAAAGTTCTTTAAAATATATATTATAAATGATTAATATTTAGTTAGGTGGTTGTGCCTTTTGTTTATGTTCTGTATAAGCTTAGTTCCACAAATAAAATATTTTTCTTTTCTTTCTTTCTAATATATTTTTATCTCGCTACGATACCGGGAGCTAGACATGTAACAATTATGTGAACGAAGTCGGGCAAATCGAATATTACATAAATATTGAATGTTACGTAAGCCAATAACTAACGCCCTGACATTTTGCTAGGATCCTATTTAGTTGATGCGGAGGCGGGGTCAGTTAGTTCTAAAGACCTCAAGACGCCCAAATATGCATCAAGGTTTCACGAACAAAATATGCAGAAACGTATATAAAATTATCATTTACATAATAAAATATGCAGAACTGTATCAAGCTATAACCAGTCCCGGTTTGAGAGGTGTGGTTCCCGGTAAAATTACAGGCACATGTTACAGGCGCATACGATGCGACTTGGGTCTTGTCCTAGTAGGGTCTCCCCTACTACGACAAGACCCAAGTCCATAACAATCGATGCAACTTGGGTTCTCACCCAAGTTGCATCGATTGTTATGGGCCGAGGTTACCACTTAACACGCGGTGGGCCGTCAGATCGTTCCGCAACTGTATCGCATAAAAAAATACAGATACATAAGTCTTTCAGATTTATTATAATTGGGCGCGGCGCCTTAACAGACGAGCGCGCCGAGTTCTCGCCCCTGTCACGACCCAAAGGCTAATGTATTTCTGATATTTATTTATTGCATTGTTTAATTTTTTGTAATTGTGGGATTACAGGTAGACTCTGGCTCACTTGCACTGTTTATTCATAGCAGATTTTCCAAGCTGATTCGACCGACTCTTGACGAAATTAGAATCGAATCTGAAAGATCCCATAAACCAGGGGGCTGTGACCTATTGAATGACTTTTGTTTCAGTATATTTAATGTAACATGGATATAACATATAACGCGATAGAAATTAATTGAAAAATATACTTAATCTGATGTAATAATGACAGGCCTCACATCTCAGTTATTAAGAACTCTACCTTCTGCGCTGTAGGGCGTGGGTTAGATTCCCAGGACAAACATTTTTGTGACGAATATTGATGTTTGTTCTGTATTCATACATCTGTTCTAGTAGTATGTATTATATGTGTAGGTATGTATTATAGGTATACAAAAAATGTTATTCAAATTATGCCTAGTTTGGGGTAGATGGCATTGTGTAAATTGTCCACAAGAAAAAAAATCTTTCTTTGAACCATTATACATAACTCACCTGAATACTTTCCTGCTGAGCCATTTCTATGAATCCATGGATGTAGAGCACTGTGGGATTGTCCTTGTTGAAGCCTTTTACGTCCAGGAGTCTGCTCGCTTGGCTGATTGGAATGTCCAGATAATCCTCACAACTTTCTCTGGAACAAAAATATCAAAGTAGTATAAAAAACAGATTTTGATTTATGTTTTTTTTTTATATGCGATACCTAGTTATAGATATGATAACATTTGACCGCAATCTCACCCGATGTTGTGACGATGCGGTCTACATGCTCGCCTAGAAACCTATTCACTCTCCTCTTGAAGAGTATGCCTTTAATGATTAACTATATCATGGTCAAATAGTTAAAACTTTATACAATTCTCTCAGAAATGACAGAAATGGGTATTTAATGCTAAGTTTGACAACTGTTCAATGTTCAAACCCATATACGAATCGAATGGGCAAGAACAGGGAACCTGTCAAGGATAGCTTTATTATCTCGTGTATAATGTTTTTTCTAATCCAGCCACTTTCCTATGATACAAACAAATGTCGGATTTCTATAAGTAAGGATGCTTCCTTTCATAAGGCTTCACATGTCGAACGCAGCTAACCGCGGTTGCTCAGTTGAGCTGGCGCAGTCCGGCGCAATTTAAAACCGGGTTAGATAACCGCATTTCTCCAAACCACATCAATGGCTAAGCGTGGAACTCATTAGAAAAAAATATTATTTCTGTAGAAAAAGATTTTACACCCCACATGACAGAGAACAAAGTTCTCATTTTAAATACGGCTTTTCCGACATTCTGAATATTTCACGATGAAGGCTTGTATTTCCAACACACACATAAAAACCTTTACGAATTTTTTATTGTTTCAGTTCTTTTTTATATTAATAATAAAATATTATTTGTAATATTATTTTTATAAAATTTATTTACTTTTATTTTTACTTTTATTACTTTTTAAGTATATAATACCTGTGTTAAGAGGCCTCGATCTACATTGTTACTTATAGATTAGGTTATACAATATTCGTATCAAAAAATACTACGTATAACTACATACTACAGACTACATATAATTTACTACTACTTACTTATTTGTGAACAATAATTTATCTTTTTTTGAAGCCGAGTTGTTGCTAGTCTAAAATAAATCATACTAAAGTCGATTTCAACAAGGACTTCATGTTGATTACCTAATATGCACCCAACAAACAAAAAGAGCATAGTTCCATTTAAAGCTGAGATGCATGTATTTATAATACTTTTTAAAGGTCACGCTTGGTATTATTAAAATATATTTCATTAAAATATTATTCACAACTCTGAAAGGAAACGTGCTAAGTTACGTTATGCAAACAAATGTGAACACACGACAATGCTTCTTTCGTACCTGCATATATAAGAACGTTCTACAACCATTGCAAGCTATGCTGAGAGCATGTTGAGATATAATTTTAATACCTCTAGCTGTTAATCTTTCTGGCTTCCTCTGTTTTATAGTCACAATAATATAAAAAGAACCAAGGAAGCGAAGCCGCATGTGAAGGCATAATTTTCAGTAGCATAGCAGTAGAACTTAAGCCAAGTCGGTCCGGTGAAGTACTGCATACTACCTCCCATACCCGCAAATACATTACTATGCATTCGCATTAGGTACTGTATTCCGGTTTGAATGTTGTGGTTGCCGTTGAAATTACAGGCACGTGAGACATTCCTCCTTCACGTCTAATACGGTGCATACGATAATACTATGGCACTTGACTCTTATAGTAAGTAGGGGAAGACCCAAGTCATACTGCTTGTTATAGCTAGGCAGAGAGGTTATTAATAACACCAGATGGGCTATCGGCTCGTTCCGTAACTTTATAACATAAAAAAGACTGGTAGGACTAATTTAATTTTGTTATATATGTGTTTTGGTGAACATTTCACAAAGCGCCATCTAGCCCCAAACTAAGCTAAGCATAACTTGTACTATGGGAACCAGATGACTGATAGAATACTTATTCGTAATGTCCGTGGTGACACTATATAACTCGGCCAGCGGTGGACGGTACACTTTAATTGTAATTCGCAGTGAGCACCGAAGCATTCCAGGCACGCACAATGTTGATGTGAGATGATAGGAAAACACAACATTCAAGACCTATTATTATTTTATAAATCAAATAGGTACAATACAGTTCTCTGAGTTTACTAGTAACGACTTCACTTCTGAAGTTTATTTTTCAGATAATTCCTTACATTCCCACTAGTCTCAGGTTCGGTTTGGTAAGTAGTCTGTCTAATAACATAGAAAAATTATGTTCACTAACTTTCCTCGTGAATTGATCTATTTATTAATTAAAAATAATCTAAATCACGTCTGTAATTTTCGAGATTAGCCGAGATTAAGAAAAAGACAAAGAGAATTAAATGTGTATGACTTATACATTTAATTATATAAATGCATTTATATATTGCAATCATTAATATAATTAAAAAGTCATTAGTAATCTGGGTCCTAGTCATTATTCAACCATTTTCTAACTGATGGCAGTAAGCAGAAAAACGAGAAGATTTCTATATAGTATAGTAGCTATAAAGTAATACTTCTATAAAGTGCAAGCTATTATGAACATACTCTAGCCCTTAATTATCACTTTCTAAATATATAGAACTAACATAAAATCCATATCTAGCATCTGTGTTTTTTTTTAACTTACCCATTGTAAAATCGCAAATAAATGTCTTCTATTCGGTTACTTCTGTCTGGTAGAATTCCTGAAATACAGATAAATTGGTTTTGACAAAACATATTTAAATAACTTTGTATAAGTTAGAATTAACTGTGGAGACAACATAATAATATTAAATATTCTGTTAACTACATTCGGACGTATTTTCGACACTTAACAGAAGGATAATAATGGAAGGAGGATAATGATCTGTTATTTACAAACTAATAGCCCATAAAAAAGTGTGACATTAAATTGAAATAGAACATACCATTAAATAATAAAACTATGAAAATAATTTGAAGAACAAACATGTTTTCTTGAAACAGGTTCTTACCTGTTCAGATTCTTATCTGAACTGATCATCTCGGACATAGTATAAGTACTAGTATGAAAATTGCGCTTGATAGCATAACTTTTCCATGATTACGAATAATTCAAGAAAAATGGTGCTATCAAGTAAATTTTTTACGATTTAAAGAAAATTACCGTAAGACCTTTATCTACTAAAAAACACGCACCTAATGTTTAGAATTTTTAGTTTTTTGTAACTTAGAAAAATTTGGGAAGCATATGAATTGTTCAGATATGAAAATTAGCTACCGATGCATTATGATAAGGAAGTTATTACGATTAGATTTTATTTTAGGTTGTTCAAGCAATTTGAAAAATCTAGAGCCTAACTACCTACCCTACTGTAAATAAGCATTAAAACAAAAATATGTACGTATTTTCTTCTGTTTAAACTTGAATGACAACGACACAAAAATTATCCATAGAAACGAGAAAATTTTGAAACTTAGACACAAGGGAACCTTCATAATGATTTGAATAAAAATAACAGTCAAGTTTTGCTGATATCAGGGGAAAGATTATTAAGGCACGAATTCCGTAGCATTTTATAAAGTATGTACTACGAATTTTTGTAGAGAATTTAATCGGGCTGAAAAAAAAGCATAATAGTAGCGCCCCGACATAGTACTTTTCTGGCAAGCTATGTAGTACGGCTTTACTTCCCAGCCCTCAGACAGTGAGTGACACGGTACATGACGTGACCTCCGGGACTCAGGGGCAGACTGACCCGGATCTTACGAGAATGATTAAAAATTCATCGAGCACTCGGTAGGCGGTATTGAGAATGAATGGGTCATTGGCTGGAACAGACAAGCGATGCGGCCGAAGACAACACAAGATATTACAAGTATCACTGAATTTGAGAAATATCGTTATAATCATTCAGAGATAAGGATTACTTGTCAGTTCCATGGTTGCGCCGCCGCCGGTAGCAACTAGCAACTAAAATTGCTGTCCGTATGTTTGTGTTGTATTGATTGCGTCCCTGCCACCAGCAATATAGTGATTTATGGCAACTGACCGGTTGACTTTATCCTTCTAGATTGTAGAACTAGTTAGACGTCATAACAGATTCTGCATAACTTTGGTGATATTGCTTGAAAGCTCTGAGAGTCTGGAGCGTTGTTGGTCAACGAAAAATAAATAAAAAAGAGCATACAGCTTCCTCTCGTAACCTTTCGGCTCTTCGACGAAAGAAGCAGAAAATAGTAGAATTCTACAGCAGCAAGAGGATAATGTCGCTTTTTTTTTGTTGTTGGCATATTCAGAAATAGAAACAATGTGCGCAAATAGCGCGCCCTGCCAATATTCTGACAATCATTATTTATTGAACCTACCAAACAATTATATTGCTTCTCATTGGTTCATTTATAAGCAATTGAACCAATTATGTTCTTCACTCTACGAAGCTGCTTTTGTATCGGACCAAAAATATTTGAGTTGTAAACACAGTAATTATTATTAAAAGTAAAGTCGAAGGTGGTGTTTTGGTTCAAATCCGACTTAACCTAATTATCAAATTTCACTAATGTTAAGCGTTAGTATATTGCTGATAAAGTTTAGTTTTATCATCTAGCTAAAAGAAAAGTGCTTTTATTCTCCAATAAAATGCTTACGACGTTAAAGTCGCTTCTATTCTATAGTCTGCCGGTTTGATATATAAGAAAATAATCTATAATACAATAAAGTAAGGTGCCCTTTAGCCGTCCCGCATGTTGTCCCGTAGCGGAATATACCTTACGGCACTTATGGAGGGTCAGTTGATCAGTTGAGAGGGTGGGGTAAATCACCACATGCTTGAAATATTCCATTCGACGCGTAATTGGCAGGCGCCGAGTCCCACCCAAGAGCCCTAATGAAGTCACTAAATATCCACCAAAATTGGCAATATTGTCAATTAGAAATGGTTTCGAGTTAAACGGGCCGTTAAAATTTTACTTTGGGTTTGCCATGTAAATTTGAATCACTGTGTCTACCGCTTTGTTGTAAATATTGTGATTTCATGTATGTCTGTATCGTAGTCTTCACAAGAGAAACGGTTAGAATAGAGAAAACAAATAATGTTTTTATTATTTTATAAAATACAATCTCATTGAAACTTAATGATATTTTTGTGTTAGAATTATACTTATAAAATATCTTTTGTACATATCATACCAAACGACTTTCTTTAACTTTTAATTACATAAATAACCATAAATAAACAGCTTATAAAAAAAAACTTGTCTAAAAGATTTATTACAAAACTATGGAACGTTAACAACAAAGTACTCTATTATTGGTAGCGGCAGGTACCTAATATAAACTCCTAATGGGTTTTATATAAATACATAAATAAATATATACCACCACATAAAAATATAATAAAGGCAAATCCTATCTTTTCGTGTTTAACTCAGATTGCAAGGACCACTATTTAAATTTTGGCCTACTTAGGTCAAACCTAGCCTCTTAGGAACGTAGGCGACATGTGCTGTGTTCATCGCCGCCTCTGTTTTCCCACGAATAACTCAGCTAACACTCTCTTCCAGTAAGTCACAACTAAATAATCCAACAGCCACGATTAATTTTATAAAAACACTGGGCCATTGGTAGATTAAACAAATAATGTTTTCTAGTGTATATTTCCTTTTTATTCAAAACTACTCTTAATTAAAGTCATCTACAAATTAAGGTGCAGTTTCGCTATAGAATTATGAATTTATGACTTTTAAAGGTTTACTACCGCTTATAAATATATATATTACATCAACAACCCCTTCCATTACATATCAGGCCCATCCAAAGTTTGCCTGGAAGAAATCACTATTAGCGATAAGGCCGCCCATTGTATTACCTTAGCTTTAATATTAATCTTTACGAAATTTCTATGCTTAGTGGTCTATAAAGTATTATCTATCTATCTAAGATATTAATTGCCTATTAATTCTTCCGCTGCTTACAGGTTCTTATTACTTCTTCAAAGTTAAAAAAGAAAATACCTATTGTCTTTTAGCAACTCGTTTTGCATCCCCTTTCAGTGTGCAAGTTAGATCCCTTTTTAACGATGTGTACGAGTGTTGCAATATCAGTATAATAGAGCAATGAAACCGTACAAGATCGTAACTGTTGTGTATAATGTAGAATAGTTGTACGTATTCATAGTCGGTTGATGAAAAGTGAAAACGTATTTAGTAGTGGTCCAAAACAACGGCAGACTCATAAAAACCGGTTTAAGTATAAGATGAGTTATTTATTTATTTAATGTTATATTCTTTTATGAACCTACAAAATTGCACAGTATTATGATTTGTTATTAGTGCTAATGCATCGGCGTTAGCCATTGTGATTTCCTTAGTGGTTTGAATGAACACTCCTGGTGGGTCCTATTTCTTTTCTTTCTTAACTCTAAATTGGGTTTTATTGGTAAAATTATCCGCTAGAAACGAGGAGGGATATGATTTAGTACCTACATATTTCTCTGTCTAGTCTCTAGTTAAATTGATTTTGATAGAGGCCGCCTAGATTATCAATTTTTATATTATAATTATTTTATCAAAACCAGACACGTACAATTCAGCCTAAGCTAAATTTACAACAAAACCTTGTATCAGATTGTAATGGCTGGATTATAAAAAAAAACGATTGAACTATTTTATAGTTGGAATTATAACGCAAAGTTGACTGTATTTTGTAAACTTTCATCCCGTAACTCAAAATGAAAGCGATTTGATTCATGGTTTTTAAGAACAAAGATTTTGCACATTTTTAATAAGCTGTTAGTCCATTAATTTTGAGGCAAGCTATTGTTTTCGTTTTCGAACGCCGAATGAGTCTGGCACTGCACGTATTTTCGCATGGCGTCATAGTGAACAATATAAAAACAAAGTATAAAAAAATGTAATGTAAAAATACATATAAAACATGAATAACAAAATCAGTTGTAATTGTAGCCGAACTACCTTGAACCTACTCCCTTGGTTTGAATGCTTTTTTTTGCCGTCGATCGTGCGCACGAGTATGTCCCGCGACGTGCTCTGCTGGGTAAACATCTCGATGCGTTTCTGAGTGATGTAAACTAAAACTTATGTCACACTGAACAAGAGCTATTATCGAATATCAAGATGTCATTGAAAGTGTATAATTTTTGCGCATTAGATAACAGTTACCAGATAAGACATGACTACGGTAATCGCGATAAAATGGGTGTAAACTGTAAAAAAAAACTACATTATCTTCCAAATAGGCATAATAGATAAAATTATTTGTTACATATCGGGAAACTGTTATCTTTTAATTATGTGTTATTTTATTTCAGACTGATAAAATCAGATACATTTGAGAAGTGAAGATAATCTATTCAAAAATTATTCTCTATCGATTTATTATCGCCTGTTTATTATGAGGAAGCCGGTTGGTCTCAAACAAATTTAGCAACATAATAAAGCATTTGTTTGTTTTTTTAAAAGGCCTCGGTCTTTGACTACCTGTCAAACCAGAGAAATAACCACGTGCGCCGATAACACCCGAATATCACTCGGGTATACGAACGTAGACGTAAATAGTTTTGAACTATAGTGGCGCGCCGTACTTCGAACTGTCTAATACTAACTACAACACTTTTATACCAGAAGTGAAACACGAAGACTATACTATACCAGCACTTGATCATAATGAGAACGAATCCAAATCACTATGTTAATTGACTGACTCCAAACAATTATACCAGTTACAAAGAACGCGTAACCCGTAACAGTAAAACTGCATTACACAACAAAAGTTTTTGTAACTTGAATTAATTTATAAATGAAGTTCTTGATTTGGTTATTTACTGTGGAAGTGGTAATTGCACGTTCCGTACCTGTTCCCCACCAATATCGCTTCCAGCCGTCAGACACCGCACGGAACATGGCGAGTAGCGAGCGTGCGCCGCCGGCAACGCGTCTCGGCCGACTGAATCACATCACATCCTCCACTCTGGTTGGCGTGAGAATCGAATATTTCATATTGAAACATTCAAAAATATCTCTGTTATAGATAGTTCTTGCACCCTCGCTATCTGAAGGATCCATTTGCGTTATTTGGGTAATAGGCATTTCGAATAAACCGACAAAGGGATTTCAGTCGCTGTCGTCACCCTGATTCAATTAATCTCTAATTAGAGGCGAGAGTGCTCTTAATGTTGAGTAGAATGCGGATTTGACATCGTAGCCTGTCAGCGATGTAAATGGAAATCTGACATAGCGACGGGTCTCAGCGTCAGGGGTTAGGTCGGTACACCTACCTACCCAATACAAGGTAGGTAATACAAATGGATTCAGGTCAACTGTGTGAGTCATGGGCAGGGTATTGTTTACTTCACTTTCTTTCGATCCATTTCCATCGTTTTATCACCGTCGTTCCTATCGATAATTTTATGAAAATATTCATGAAACTGGCAATAATCATTTGAAAGTTGAGCTTTTATTTTCTGAGTAAGTAAATAATGTTTCATATTTTACGAGCAAAGACCTTAACTTTTCCTATTCTATCCTTCTCAATTATCTCGATAGTAGGTAATTTTTAGATACATATAAAAACCCATTACTACCCCAAAACATAAAACATCACTAAAGAGAAATAAGATTTAAAAGCAGAAAGGTAGGTAATGGAATTATCAGTAATTTAGTTACTTTGATTATTACAGTGAGATGACCATGAGTGAATTTTCGATTTTCAAGAGCAAATGGCTACCGTTGACAATTTACGTTCAAAGGTAATCGAATATATTTTTCATTCTTACAAGCAATATTTCAATAATTTTACGAATGGAGATAAAATGTGGCTCTGATTTATTACATTTTTTTAATGTAATATAGTTACGGCACGAGCAGATGGCCCACCTGGTGTTAAGTGGTAACCTCTTATGCGCCCGTAACTCGGAGACGCGAAGCCGGAATGTCTCATGTGCCTCTAATTTCACCGGCAACCACAGCTTTCAAACCAGAGCACATTAACGCGAGTACATTACTGCCTGGCGGCAAAAATGGGTATGGTGGCAGTACTTTTTCGGAATATATTAATTATAAACTCATCATTAGTACCTACTAGACCAATGTCCCTACAGTGGTAACATTTAACAACGTTTTAAAGAAGAAGGGCCGAAGACTGAATCTATGGTATACAGAGTGTGCCTGCCCGCGACTTTGTCCGTATGGATCGAATAAAACTTGCCAATTAGTCTCTGGGCATCCTGTAACCCTACTCAAGCGTTGTTTAATTACATTTCATTATAAGTTTTAACGCAGAGTTAAAATTAAAATTACCTTTTCACGACGCCCACTATCATTCCTTTATTGAGGTCAAGTCAAAGTTTGTTGTTATTAATTTGGAAATAGATTAAGGAATAATTAATAAAGTAATTAATGTAACAATTTTTAATTCAATGTTGGCCTTTTTAAGTGCCACTATACAGGATTTTCTCGGTTTTGGGGTACAAGATGGACCCCCTAAATCCTTTAAAACAGAAAACTGGATGTCATATGTTAACGACTTTTAAATGGTAACATCTATAAAATATAACCACGTTTATTCCACGATTTATGGAATTAAAATTATTTTTTATGTGAAATCTAAAGTAATCCCATGTATCTCTCAGTACATATCTACTATATTGAAAAATGCTTATTATCACATCTATTTTCTTTGTAAGAACTAAGTCAAGGCTTTATCATATACTTACATAGATTTTAACACTGTTAATTAATAAATGAACAGAAAATTTATTGAAATCCTTCGATATACATATAAAGATATTGTTTCTTGCAGGCAGAGCGTATTATTATTCGACTTCGACCCTTTTCAAGGGATGTTCTCTTGAGTTGCTATCTACTTACCTACTTACGCGATATACGCGTATATCATACAATACAGGTGATTTATACGCTAAATTGTTATATCTAAATTTTACAAAAAAATCTCACAGTTTTAGTTGGCGTATCGTAGAGCTACGAAGCCTTACTAGTAAGTTCGCCAAAAGCCTTTGAACTTGCTTGTTGCTGCTACCATTGGACTCGAAATTTCTTCACACTATTAGTTCATCCTCATTCTACTAGATGGCGCTGTTCTAAATAACTTGTTTAACACACTAGTTTCAGTGAGATTCTATGAAATGTTCGCCAAATTGGAAATCAGGTGATTTTGGTCCGTGATCTTTAAATATATTATAATTAATATCAACCTATTATTGTTTGAGAAATGTCGACATATAGCCTCGGGTAGGTTCTGTTAATAGTTTAACTTAGCGGTTATTAATTTTGCGTGGTTCTGGTGTGGTTCTTATTTAGAAGTGAATTTTTAGCAATAAGTGTGTTTTCTGGGTGAATATTATTTAAGTATTGGAAGAATCCACTCATACATAAAGCCGATAGATGAATACATATGAAATGAAAAATTTCCTGGTCAACCTTGAAGATGAAACAATGGGTCATAAGAATGCCATAATGAAGTACACTGCTTGGCAGGACACATGAGTAAATTGAATGTACTCCATACTCAGCAGATGAGTCAGTTTTAGACAACATCATTCCACTCGTGGTCACACGTATCTGTTATTGAACCCAGGCTTAGACACTTCTGCAAGAAATTCCCCAATTATTCAAGCCTACTTTCTGCTATTTCGATCTCCACTTACAAATTTGTGTACCTTATGATCCTCAGGATAATGTGAATACCCTAATACATCAGCTTGTTAAAAAAAATCCGTTGAATTATTTTTATTGTTAAAATTTATAAAACTTAATATAATTATGTTATAATAATTTGTATCATTGCCCGGACTTATTGGTAATTTCATTGTTATAAGATGTGTCTGTGTTAGCCGAGTTGAAGGAAAAATAAAGTCATCACTTATCACGTCTACTTTGCTGCGATAGTGTAAAAAAGTAAAGTGCGGACAAAAGTAGCCCGTTTAAGCTCTGCCTACCACTCTAGCGGCGACAAAGGCTTAATTTATATATGTGTTATCAGTGCTAATAAACCAAAATCGGCTTTTAAGTATGCATGACATTATTCACTATGTGAATTATACTTCGTATCTCTCCCGAAGATGATTCACATTTACATGCAGCAGTTCGCCAGATTATGCTGTTCTTATCACACTTTTAGAGTCTTTTTTTTTATATAAACCTCTTTTCTTCCCTCACCGTCGCCGCCGCCATCTTGGATCCTGTCAACTGTCATTACGTGATTTTGTGTTGTTCGAGTCACACAATATATTTTATAAAACGCATTTTATTTTAGTCTAAGCTTCTCGCCCAACGAAAAATATGGGGAAAAGAAAGCGATCGGATGAAGCCGAAACTGATATCGTATATAGAGTGTTTAAAAAAGTTAAGAAGTTGGTGAAACCGAGAAGAAGAATTATTGCGTCATCGTCGTTCGAAGAATCGTTTAAGGAAGGCGATAGTAATTTGTTACATCCCAAGTATTCGTTTCAACACGATTTGGACGTCCAAGCTGCTGATCAAGAAGTTCAGGGTAAGCATTGGCCTTTAATGGCATTTGGAGAACAAGGAACTTTACTCGCAGAACTAAATCCCGACGTATAACGTGTGTGGAAATTGTATCTCGACGCTTGTCGTGTGTAGATACTGTTCGTAGTCAAGAACGAAATCCCGACGTATAACGTGTGTGGAAATTGTATCTCGACGCTTGTCGTGTGTAGATACTGTTCGTAGTCAAGAACGAAATCCCGACGTATAACGTGTGTGGAAATTGTATCTCGACGCTTGTCGTGTGTAGATACTGTCTGTAATCAAGAACTATATCCCGACGTATAACGTGTGTGGAAATTGTATCTCGACGCTTGTCGTGTGTAGATACTGTCTGTAATCAGGAACAAAGTCTCGACTTAAATCATGTGTGTGGATGAACAAATTGTACCTAATTTCCAACCCATTTTATCCCGAAATTTTGCGTGTGTGGAGATAATTGTTCTGAGTACTTACTCGCCATTAGAAGAGGTGCACATGAATGATGGTTTGGAACCTGAGGTTTTGGAGTTATTGGGCTCAGACCCAAAACAAACTAAAATTTTCGGAGAAAATCTACATAAAGATTTGGCCACACGATGGAAACATATTCTAACAAACGGCCTGAGCCCAAAGAGGTAGAACTCAATCTTATGAAACAATATTCAATATTTTCCTGCGTAGAACTGTACATATATGGAAGCACCCATATTCAATCCTGAGATACGATCAGCGTTATCAGATATCGGTATGAAGAGAGATTTTTACAGTTAGCAAAAATAAAGTCAGATGACTAGCTGTATCTCAGCAATCGGCAAGGCGTTTAAATCGGCATTGCATCAAACAGATATTCCTCAAGAAATCATAAAGAGGCTGAGCGATTCAGGGTGGTTATTATGTGACACCCACTACCGAGAATTTCTTTCGAGACGATTTGCCATCGTCAGCTCGATTAGTAAGCAAAGACGAGAGGTTATAAAAAATACAAACATAGAGGAACATTTGTTCGGCTCCAATTTGTCTGAGCACCTGAAATCATCTAAAGCTATATCAACGTCCGCTTCGGAGTTGAGATTCAACCAATTAAATCAGGTACCTACGCAAACAGCGGGGTAACCCCGGGGCTTTAAACGCACGGGGGGCACCGCGGGCACCAGCCGCCGAGCCGCGAGTGTACCCGAGCCACTATCGGTGGCGGCTGCCGCCACCCGCGCCGGCCGGCGCCGGAATATCAGGGAGCGGCCGCACCGCGCGATTACCGCCGGCTCCGTGCGCCCGCGCCGCCTCAACCAGCGCCAGCGCGAGCGCCACGCTCGCGATTGAGACCCTACCCGCAACGATGGCATTGAATAATAATTCACAGGTACGTCATATGGATACATCTTTGCCTACGCCGCGGCGGGTAGACTTCATGTCTTTTTTAATGAATGGCTTCGTGTTACGAATGTTGACACCATTTTGTCTTGGATAAAAGGTTATCGAATTCCTTTTTATTGTGAACCATATCAAATAGTTCAGACTAAAAATAGATCATTAACACCGAAAGCTTTCAACATAATGGATGGATGTATCACGAAATTACTTAAATCTGATTATATTTCCGCTTGTTCTCCATGTGAAAATTAGTTCATTTCACCAATTTTCACAGTTCCGAAGCCCAATGGAAAACATCGGTTTATTCTAAATCTGGAAGAATTAAATAAATTCATCTATGTCAATCATTTTAAGATGGAAGACTACCGAACTGCATTAAAATTAATACATAAAAATAATTTTATGGCTACTATGGATCTTTAAGATGCCTACTTTTTGTTATCAATTGCTAGAAGCGATAGAAAGTATCACCGCTTTACTTGGAACTCAGAGATTTTAAAAAAAATGTTGTTTGAATTTCAAGTACTTCCTTTTGGACTTTGTACCGGGCCCTATGTTTATACAAAGTTGCTGAAACCAGTTTTACAACACTTACGTTTGTTAGGCTGTGTATGGGAAATTCATCTGGTACTTGTCGTGATAACATGGAAACAACAAAAAAATTTGCTATCTAAGTTAGGATTAATAATCAATGAGAATAAAAGTCAAACCCACCCCAAGGAAAAGTGTGTTTTTAGGCTTCATCTTTGATTCAACTAGCATGTGTTTGAGTTTACCAGAAGGAAAGAAAAAAACAAATTAAATCAGCTCCAAGCATTTTATTAAATACAAAGAAATGTTAGGAACCAGTTAGGAACTTTGTCAGCTATGTTGGTTTGTTGACATCAGCGTGCCCTGCAGTTGGTTATGGATGGGTTTACACAAGACTGTTTGAAGGAAAGAAAAAAGAATTTTTTGGCACTTAACTACTCTAACAATTATAACAAATACATGACTTTATCAGAGCATGTAAAGAATGATTTAATGTGGTGGAATGAAAACATTGATTTCTCAGTTTGTTCTTTTCTTAATAAAGAGTATTCATTTGAAATATTCAGCGACGCGTCACATACTGGATGGAGTGCAGCCTGTCAAGGCGAAACAGCTCATGGGCACTGGAATCGTTTACAACTATTACTACATATAAATACACTAGAATTACTTGCGTCTTTCTGTGGTTTGAAAATTTTTACATCAGGTCATAGTACCTGTAACATTTTATAAAGAATTGACAATATGACAGCCATTGCTTATATTAATAAAGTGTGTGGAATACAATTCCCACACCTGAACAAAATTGCACGTGACATATGGCAGTGGTGTGTAAAACGCAACTTACATGTTTTTGCATTTTATATCCAGTCTAGTATGAACATTGAAGCAGATTTTGAATCTCGACAGTCGTTTAACATAGATACCGAATGGGAACTGGCTGACTATGTGTTTCTCCAGATAGAAGTTTCTTTTGGAACCCCAGAGTTCGATTTATTTGCCAGTATTCAAAATCATAAATGTCAGAGACGTGCTTCTTGGAAGTTAGATCCAAATTCGGAAATCGTTGATGCTTTCACATTTACCTGGAAGAACATAAGATTTTATGCCTTTCCACCTTATAGTCTAATGTCGAAGGTGTTATATAAAGTGAAATGCGATAGAGCAGAAGGCGTTGTAGTGGTGCCATACTGGCCCACCTAACCTTGATTTCTAATATGGAACAATTTATTGGTTTTCAGGAGTAATATATTTTCAGCCTAACAAGGAGCTATTAGTCTCGCCTTTCAGGGAGAAACATCCTCTCCACGCAGATCTGACCCTGATGGCAGGGAAATTATCAGGCAATCACAGTTTGGGCGTGATGTTCCTAATGTTTCTCTTGACATATTATTGATGGCTTCTTTTTTTCAGCGAATACGTTAAATCAGTATAATACGTCACTAAAATCCTGATGGCTATTTTGTAAAAACAAAGGTATAGATTACTGTAATGCTAATGGTGCACAGTTGATGGAATATTTAACGGAAAGATTTAACTCTGGTGCCAGTTACAGTATCCTAAATAGCTATCGTTCAGCTTTGACTCTACGGCTAAAACAAGAGGTAACATGTTCTGAGGCTATTAAGAGGTTTTTTAAAGGAGTTTACCGTATCGAACCTCCTGCATCGAGATACGATTGTACCGGGGATCTTAATTTAGTATTAAATTATTTAGCTAACTATTACCCAAATGAATCTATTTCCTTAAAAGATTTATCTCTAAAAGTAATAACTCTTTTGGCATTAGCATCCGCACAGAGAGTGCAAGCACTTAGTTTAATCAAAATTCAAAATATAGCAATGGATTTCAATCAAATCAGCGTGAGTTGACATTGTAATAAAAACATCCAGAGCTAGTGTTTTTTGACCATTTATTGATTTGCCATACATTAAGGAAAACCCTAAAGTGTGTCACGCATTGTGTCTCAAATCATATATGGACAGAACTTCTTCCTTACGTCTTCAGGAGAAATCACTCTTTATCGGTTATCAAAAGCCGCATAGAAAGGTTATGTCACAGACATTGTCGCATTGGAGTAAGTCAATCCTGGACAAAAGTGGAGTTGATGTTAGAGGTACATTGTATGGTGCACATAGTACCCGACACGCTTTGACATCAGCCGCTTACAGGGCAGGTGTCAGTCTTGAAGTTATTCGGGAAGCGGCAGGCTGGTCCGAATCTTCGATTGTATTCTTAAGATACTAAAATAAAAAAGATTTGTTATTTTCAACGACAAATGAATTTGTAGATATTTTGCTTGCATAGTCGATAGTTATGATTTAATTTCTGATTAATAATGAAGAAGAGATAAATATTTTTGTTCGCGAGTTGATAGTTTCTGTGAATATTAACTTGTATTTTTTCGATGCTCTAAACATCTGCATGTAAATGTGAATCATCTTCGGGAGAGATACGAAGTATAATTTAGAATCAAACGAGCACTTACCTTGTGTGATGTTTGATATCTAATTATACGAGTGTCTTGACCGAAGATGATTACACACCCTCCCACCCAGTTTTATTTTCCAGAACCCGAGATCTATCGAAAAAATAGGGCTCTAAATAATGACAGTTGACAGGATCCAAGATGGCGGCGGCGACGGTGAGGGAAGAAAAGAGGTTTATATAAAAAAAAAAGACTCTAAAAGTGTGATAAGAACAGCATAATCTGGCGAACTGCTGCATGTAAATGTGAATCATCTTCGGTCAAGACACTCGTATAATTAGATATCAAACATCACACAAGGTAAGTGCTCGTTTGATTCTAAAATATTCAAGTAAATGGCGTATGAAGCTCGGATTTCCTAAATTAGTTCAAGCGCATCTCGTTTACTAAATCACCAGATTTTCTGCTATCTCGTTCACGCAGGTTACATTGGAATACCGTATCTATGGGCTTTCGTCATATGGGAAATTAATACACATAGCATCGAGTTCATGATATAGATTATTGTGTTCTTTTAAAGATGTACTCAGATTATTTTTATAGATTTTCTCCACATGGCTAAGTAGATTTCCAACGAGTTTTTTTTTCTTGATCGGTCGGCTGGTCGTCTCCTGAAGATAAACGTAAAGTACGTAAAAAAAGTAACTTAAAAAAAAACTGTTCTGTTATTGTATGTAATTTTTTTTGTTTTTATTATTCTGTTGTTTTTGCTTATTTGGTTTTTGTTTTTTTTATTTTGAATTATTGTTTTGTAAGAAATATCTTTAGTTCTAAAATTCTATTCTGTAGTATATAGTATGTTTATGGACTGTGTCCGCGACCTCACCTGTGGGCCCTGCCTGAAAACCAGCGCTGCGCTCTCTCTTTCAGGGTGTGCAGAACTAAGCTGAGGCAGGGACCCCTTTTGCCTACTCAACACATTCCATTTACTATTGTCAGTTACGTCAAATAATATTCGGTTTTTAATTTTTAATGTGTGTGTTTTAGTATATAATTTTGCATTGTTGGTTATGGCAAAATAAATATTGTTTCTTTCTCTTCTTAAGAGAGTTCAGGTAATAAAGTTATCTCTATAATTTTCACTATTCGATATTTCGAAGGATATCGTTATAATATTATATGATATGCTTGTTTAGCTTTGGCTTGTTAATTAACGTTCTGTTAGTAGTAGGTACTAAAAATCGGTTAAGCATTTCCAGTTATTACGTTCTATAGGCAGACAACCAAATAACATAATTATTTGCGTGGCTCCCGTAGACCAAGTAATAGTAATTATCTAATATACGTGATTAGTGATGTAAAATTTCGTTCATAATTTTCTTCTACATTTTAGTCTCTTCGAACGTAATAAAATAATATAATTACTTACCTGAGTTGCCAGTACTGCGTTCAAAAACCTACATAATGCTTAATTTATAAAACAAATGACCATGAATAAAAGCCGTTATATTTTATTGCTAAACTGCCTCTGAGAGTTATTGGTTCAATGTGCTTTAGCTGAATTGATTGACTGTCGAAGATGAGTAGGTACTGCGCATTTGTAATGAATGACTAGCGTGTTGAGATAAATTCGTGAATAAATGTCACCCAACAAGCAGACACAGATGTCTTACTTCTAAGTTAAATTCTATTACAATAAATCCCTATACTCGTAAATACCGACAATTACGATAGAAAAAGACGCAGGATTATGCAGGACAAATAAATATCTGACCCAGTTTACTCCCGAAATCCTGGGCATATAGGTATATAAAACCACTATTTACTATCAATTCAGACCTTTGTATGTGTAAATACTTTTCTTAATATAGCATTTATTTTTTTAAGCTCACACAAGGGACTACTGATTCGATTTGAAAAGAAACTGAGTTGTGCTTGTCATCTTAGTACAATACTTGATGTGCTTTTAATTCCACGGGCTTCCTTCAAAGCAGAAACAATTTGCACTTCTGCTTTGCATCAGAAATAATTATGCTGTCTTTTTTCGATGAAGCAGTTTCTACAAACTGAACATATACCTTTTTATTATATTATTATATATTATTTTTATTTATTTATTTGTGTATGTATATTTATGTATTTATAGTTGTGTTAAGTAACTAATTATTCATTTATAAATTTTTAACGTGTTTTCAATCTGTTAACTTAAAATTATATAATTCCTACGTATGTACACCGCCGATGTGACTTCTTTGTTTCCTGTCCATCCAAAGGTTGCATGGAAGAGATCACTTTTAGTGATAATGCCGCCCCTTGTGTGCCTAATATTTTAATGTATTTTTTATTTATTTTTTGTAAAATGTTTTATGGTGTATACAATAAAGAGTTAATCTATCTATCTATCTATCTATCTATATAGATAATAGTTATACATATGTATAACTATGATAAATTATTCATAAATTAATAAAAAAATAACGAGCAAGAACGTATCAAAGTTAATTTGAGTGCAAGTTTCTCCTATTCTGAATAAAGAGCCTGTACTCTTTGAATGACAACTGAACACACATAGTTCCTGCCTTGTTGGCGAGCTTCGCGCAAAGTTAGTGGAACAAAGCGGAACTCTCGACACGTATCCTCCTGCAACGGAGCAAACACTTTAAGATGTTGGTTGCATAGAGACAGCTTATAAGTTAAGTTGTTTTAACTGGCCTCATAGCTCAGTTGGTAGTAACCCAGCCTTCTGCGCTGTAGGTCGTGGGTCGATCCCCGCCCAAGACAAACATTTTTGTGACGAACATAGATATTTGTTTTGTGTCTGGATGTTTAATAGTATATATAATTTGCTAGCTGCGCCCCGCGGTGATAGTGAATATGTAATCCCACGGAACACTGCAATTTTTCTGGGATATGTGATAGTCCAGACTATACCTTATCTATTTCAGAGCCAAATTTCATCCAGATCCGTTCAGCCGTTCTGGCGTGATTGAGTAACAAACATCCATCCATCCAAATTTTCGCATTTTTAATATAGAAAGATTAGATTACTTAAATTTATTATTAAAAAAATAAAAAGTACAAGTATTCTATCAGTCTCAGTCTCAGTTAGTTTTTATCCCTAGTAGAAACTATGCAAAGTTTGGTGCTAGATGGCGCTGTGTGAAATGTCCATCAATATTTAGGTATTTATTATTTTTTCGGTGAGCAATCTTCGTCATACTAAGTATTAGGAACAAAGATAATATCTAGACGAGTTCTTCCCATAACTATCACTCAGACTGATATGGAGCAAGATAGAAGAGCCGGCTAGTCTAGATAAAGACTACAATATTACTTGATAAGATACATAATTTTAAAACATGCTAACTCATGTAAAGTTTCAGTCTGCAATTCGAATACACAAAAACTTTACGTTCCGCCCATTTTTTAACATCGCAGTAACCTGACATGATTTGATGATGAAAATAAGTGGGTAACGCATTATTAGTATTAATGTGTACGTAATACTCTTATCATTAAGTTCCTGTATCTTGCACACTCTTTGCACGCCTCTATTTGAGGAATTGCGGCAACTGTGCAGTACTGCATCGGATATTTCGCGACGAGAAATAAAATGCCGGCTTTTGTTTCGCGGTTTGAGATCTTCAAACTGTATTGCATGTCCTTATTCTATATTACCCATATCAGTTCAGTAGATTATTTTATACTAAAATTTACTTATATGATCTGTTTAATTTAGGAGCCGGTAAAATGGTTCAATCTATGAAAACTATTGCATTGACTTTTTTGAATCTCTACTTAAGATTGGAAAATCGTGACCATCAGACCTTACTTACTGCTCTTTTCAGAACCATAGATAATATATGTGATATAAAACTTGCTGTTGTTTCCGCTTCCTTTTCAATAACATGTCAGTCACCAGCGCCACCTATAGGTATGTGATTTAGTTCTCTGTTAGTTGATTAGAGAGAGATTTGACGGATGGGCCGCGATGTGCCTGTTTCCAGGCAATCAGAGAAAATAAATAATCTATCAACTATGATTATTTGGGGACTGACTGTTTGTAGAAAAGGATGTAGAATAAAGAGGCTTCAACACCTGTTTGTGTTCAATTTATAGCTCATCGTGTGAAGTAATTAGCTTGTAGGACATTTTCTGCATCTGTTATTTTTATGTGCAAAAGTAACGGAACGAGCAGAGTACCCCATCTGATATGAAGCGAATACAAAAGGAGTACGACATGGGTCCTTAAATAAGAAAAGGCTCAAGTTGCATCGTATCTCTCGAGTCGTGAAAGTGGAATGTCTTATAACCCTGTAGTTTGAAAACACATTTCTTTAGTATATAAATAAAGGTGTGAAAGAAAATAATTTAAGCCATTTTTTATAAATTTTTAATAATAACAATATCAGACTTAAGCTACAATCAAAACCCTATCGAGTTTGTCCGTAGTTTTTTCCTCTTAAAATATGCTAAATAAACGGATTTTAAATTACTACCACATTTATAATCATGGCGTTATTAATAAAAACGTAATTATGAAGTGAGTCTTTCAGATCATGAAATAAATAAATAATTATAATAATCAATAAGAAATAATTGAATCCATTAAATTCATATGAAACATGACGAACATGACGCTTAGTTTTTGATTTTCATATATAACTTTACCACTTACTACAAATTCACGAGTTTGTAAATGTATAACATATCTAAATGAAACGTTTAACTCTACACAGTTTTAAAGTTAATATATGTGCAGGTCTAATAAATCAAGTAACGTTTCCAAATCTCTAAAAATATTTAATAAATAGTCAGAACAATAATTATATAAAAAAGTGTTAATTACTGATGTCATCAGTAGCTTAGGATTTATTCATTACGGTTAACCTAACAGCGTTTGCTCAGCCAAAACAGTTCACATAGTTTTAATTTATAATAAAATAAAAAAGCCACACCAGAGGGGGTGATAATGATATTATTATTGTGCTTTTTTTGCGGGTTATTAAGCCCTAAAGCTCTACATACATCACCTTCTCTGGTTAAGTATTACGCCAGTAAAGCTTATTTATTTTCAAATGCTACCTGCGAAAAATTATATATTTGAAAATTATAAGGAAAGATGTAGAATTCCCTTACATTTTTGTGATCAGTAAAATTAACTTTTGTAACATTAGAAATTTGTGTGCGGTTTTCTCCCTTCTATCTCGGCAACTGCTAATTATCATACCCTACTTAAAACTAAGTTTATTTATATACAGTTACATCAGTATTTTTAATATCACAAGTTGCTTACACTAAAAGTTATATTTTTTCAACATATTTCCTATAAACGTACTCAGTAGGAATGTGAACCTTTACTCTCAGAAAATATCTCCTTCAATATCACAAGTAGTAAAATCATTTACCAAGTATATTTAAGATATTTTCTTAACACCTTGACTGCCCCACACTATATCAATTATTAAAAATTGGCCAGTGTAATAGAAAAAGTTTTCTACATAAACGTAGACTACTAATAAAAATAGTTTAAAGTGGTTTGTTGCGTAGATCTTTAATCCAGGGTAGATAAATTCTCCGTTCATACAACTCTGTGCGCATCTGTAAATAAATAGTAAATTTGAACCCCATTTCAAGTAAACTAGATAACATTAGTATAACTTACAAGCTAAGCTAACCAAATTAAAAAAATTATGCACTTTTGTTATGTTTCTGTTTTTTATGTGTATAAGTTACGGAACGAGCATATTGCTCATCTGATACTAAGCGACTGGGTTTCCGTCAATGCTGGGAAGTACGTATCGTATTCTGTACGTCCAGAACATTGAGATAATATGGGGGTGGAATGTCTCATGTGCCAGTAATTTCACCACCAACCACTCTTTTAAACCGAAACACAGTAATGAATAAGCATTGCTTGGTCGCAGAAGGAGGTAGCAGTACTTCCTCGGAAGAACTTTGCACAGGGGCTTGTAAACGATGCTGAATTATTGCTACGTATAGTATCAGGCTCTCTCGACCCAGTATTGTGAAGACGCAGTTTAATGTGCGCCTCAGAGGCACCTTTCCTAAACAAAGACGCCGGACTTTTTTTAAAAAGAAAGAGAAAAGCCAAGTGGAACACGGTCCATAGTTTTCGTGTTTGTGTGATGAAGATAGATTATTGTTTTATGTTTGGTTGTTAATTTGTATAATTAGTATGAATTTAAGAAGTACATAAGTATTATATCTATAGTCTGGTTAGCTTACTTTGGGGTTACATGACGCTGCGTGAAATGTCCACTAATATCTATACACTTACGTTTACTTTTGAAGTCAAAGTCAAAGTCAGAACTTTATTTCCATAGAATTGAGGTAAATTGAGTTACCAAATATACTTACACTAGTATATAAGCTGTGAGGAAAGCCGTCAGCAAGCTCACACCGAGAGTCATACTTTTAGGCCGGTCCCTCGGCACCATCACCAGATCCAACACGATGATGATGAGGGAAACCGTGTGCATGCAGTGCTGGCACCAAAACGGCACTATGCTGTCCACGGAGTGTGGCGCGATCAGCTCTCTGTCATGGTTCCAAACTCGCCAGAACAGGATGTCTCCGAACTGGAATTCAAAGTCAAAGTCAAAGTCAAAAACTATTTTTTCATGTTATATAGTTGCGGAACGAACCGACAGCCCACCTGGTGTTAAGTGGTAACTTCTGCTGATAACATCCGATGCGACTTAGGTCCTCCCCTACTAGGTACGACAAGACCCAAGTCGCATCGTATGCGCCCGTAACTGTGAGACGTGTAGGAATATCTCATGTGCCTGTAATTTCCATAGAATTCGTAAAGAAATGGCTTGGAAACGTCAATATTATTCAAAAATAAGGTCAAATTCATAAAAAAACACATATTTAACAGTGGATGATGATGACCATGATAGATTTATTTAATTTGTGTACAACGTCTTTTTTTTAAATTAAATTATATAAAGAAGTCGAATTTGCATAATATATTTTTAATTTCACAATTTATTAAAAGTAACCACTGTATAATAGATGGAGCTCGGAGAAATTATTTTATTTTCTGTCGTTACATATGAAAGAGATTGAATCCATTCATCTAAAATGATTTAGATTATACCCATCAGGCTCACGCAAGCATTTTCGAAGTGACTGAAACAGACTACGATTTCTCATGAGAATTAAAAATTTAACCTCACTGTAATAGTATATGAATCTGGATACGAAGAGGTATATTAAGTTGTTATATACGTAAATAAATTTTAATTATTTGTTGCATAAATGCACTACCACATCTGTTCTGTACAAAACAAAGGTTACCTGGAATAAAATGCTAATTAGCATTCAGTTCAACTATGTATACATGTTTTACTTATGCAAGCAAGAATTTTCAATTTATCTACTATCCTATCTTAAAATCTATTATCTTTTCCGTTCAATTTTCAGTGAAACTCATAAACATATTATCTGCTTACTTCGAAATTGGTACTTAGAGCCCATTTATATTTATTTACGAATCAATAACCTCTACCATATGAAGCCGTGTTGACTCAAAGTCAACTCGTACGAAGTAGTTATAATTTATTTACCTCACGAACATAGCATTCTAGGTAACGGCCTACATGCTAAACTTATAATAACCATTACGATCTTACAAGTTTTAATGTATTAACAAGAAAAATACACTTATCCCGCGGCATTGCCCACACCCGAATGGCGCTGCCAGGATAAATCTTTGCCAATTTTTTTTATTTACGTTGGGATTAATAATAGTCCTACCGCAGTAGTAGGAAGTAGTAGGCTGGTGAAGCACAGATATCGTGCTTTATTGAGAAGCTGCACGTGTTTTCGCTTAAGGCCGCCTTGCAGCTCGCGCCAGTCACAGTAGATGCTCGCTGGGAAGTACAAGAATGTCAGCAGCTGAAAATTAAGAGTCTCTTTATTACTTGTATGTTTTTTTTTGTTATTTCTTTATGTTATTTCTCTTTATTATTATTACTATTATTTTCTCTTTATTCTTGCACATATTAGCGAATGCATCGCAAATGCGCTGGACATAGTTGTAGCAAGTGCTACTACAAGTGTTCCCTGTGCATCTTTAGCGCAAGCCCTAACTTAATTCGCGCAATAGATTCTTATATATATGAATCAAAGTAAAGTCTATACATGAACTGACAACAGCAACAAAATGGGGTCGTTTTGGAATTCAGAAAACCTCTATATTTTAAACAACTTTCCTACTAAACCTTGTACTTATAAACCTTCCTTTTTATATTTTGTCACTGGAAATAAAGACTACTGTGCTGTAGCTGTATAAAAAAATAAACGTGACTTAAAATATATTGACGTTGATGATAACGTATATTGACTTAATTATGGGCGTCTAAATTTGACCTCAAGCAGGGTGTCTTTTGTAAACGTTGTTTTATATTACGAATAGAACTTACATTTGTAAAGCAAAAAAATAATTTTGAACTAAACTCTTAAGGGACCTCAAGAAAAAGAGACAATTTAATTGACATGAGTGACGAAATAGAATCCGACTCTTGAGTTTGTGACAGCATAACGAAGATGAATTTTCAGTCACATTTTCTTGGTACACTCGGACGAAATGCGGGCCCTAGTCTTAATAAATAAAACAATGCAATAACAATTTTGTACGGAGTTGGTTGAACTTACTGCAAAAGGTTAATTGAGAAAGGTAATCAGTCCTCAAAGTCACCGCAGCAATTGAGTACTGTTAGGGGTAATCTCTGCAAGGAGATAAAGATAAAATACCCATTTATAATGTTTCACTTCTTACGCCGTTCTTAGCACCGTTAGGTGCTTGGCGAAAGATTTATAGGCCGGTAGCTAGCCAGCCGAGGATGTTGCTATAACAACACGCTATAGTTTCAGGCGATAATTTCCTTCACTGGATGGCCACGCTCGTTGTATGATTTGAACCCACGAATCCAGAGGGCACTGATTAAAACCAAAAAGATGCCGAATGTTATATTTAGCTTGAACATTTTATGTGGGCCATAATATGTTATCAACGGCTTAGGAAAAGTATATAGATATCGTGATAAGATACCGGCATGTCCTAGTACTCAAAATAAAGGATATGAGTGCACGAAAGGATTAAAAAGTAATTTGATAAATTGGATCATGTACGCAAAAGTAAAGGAATTCCTTTAGTATTTTCTTGTCTCTTACTCCCATAGAATGTCGGATAGGTCTTGAACAGTAGTCAAATGTAGCATATAAAAGTTATTTTGTCAATTAGAAATCAAAAAATACCTAGCAAAGTCCGTGTGACTTTATAAGTCACTTATTGTCATTGTCACTCATTGTCAATATGTATTTATTTATAAAAATGTGTATAAGTATTATATCAGTTGTCTGACAAGCTACGCTTAGCTTACTTTGGGGCTAGATGGCGCTGTGTGAAATGTCCAAAAAAGAAATTAGAAACAATAATTATAATGAAAACTCACATTAAACCAGGACGTGATCATTTTCCATCTCGTGTTATTGTAAGCCCACAAGCTAGGGTCCTCGGCTTTCGTGAAGTCGATCGTCAGCAGCCAACTGGCGACCACTACCAGATGCACTGACGCCAGGCTGTACATCCATAGCCGCGCCTTCACCAGAGTATCACTCTTCCTCAAAATCGGTTGCGAAAAGTTCTCTATATTTTGCATGTTATACGCGTTAGTGATGGTTCGCGGATAGATATACACTGTGCTCTTGAATTTATGCAGTGGATTGTCGATGACACATGTAGGCTCGCTGGCTCTCGTGTGACTATCGTGCGCGCGCGCCTTTGGCTAATTATTTGTTTATGTTGTTGAGGTCAAGTTGTTGAGTGCTTTCTGAGAGCCTTGTGGATGCCGGTTTCGAAGCCTTTAGGCTGGCTCGCCGGTTTTAATTACTGGCTAGTGTAGTGTTATTGTGTATATACTGTTTACAATTTGTTTTTTAGCTCGCCTTTACAGATAAAAAAATATCTGAATATTTCACTTACGAGTGGTTTTGATTTTCTTGCTTTACCGCCTTATACAAATTTTAACTATACCATATCCAGAAGCATAGTGGACGCGCGTGTCTTGAAATGGAATGAAATGTTTATTTGGACGTAGATTGTAATACCCAATTAAAGTTGAGTCCATGTCATGAATTAGCAATTGGTATACCATCTACCAGAGAAGGAAGAGAGCCGACAGTTACTTCTGGTTCGAAAATAAGACTGAAGCGTTGGCTTATCTAGGAAAACTATATATATAACTATATATATAATATAATAATAAAATATATAACTATATAAAAAATAATTTAGACGAATTCATTAATAAAATTTGCATACCTGGTAATTCTACCTACTGCAGTAAATTTTCATTATTTCTGTAATATTTTTTGTATCGTTGATTTACTATATTATTTTGTTGACATCTTACATATGTTTTGGTATTGAACGTTTAGAATCTATGTTAAAAATATATTCATCGTACTTTTATGTTTCATATTTAATGTTTCAACGAAGTTTCTGTGAATTAATGTGAGAGAAAAATAATGAAAATGGAAGAAGTAAGACGTATAAGTAATATAAAAAAAAACGAATGCGTTTTTCCTTTTCTCAACTTTGAATTCCAATCTCAGCTATTCATAAATTTCATCTAGATCTCACCAGAAACAGGTTCGACTAATATCGCACACCAAAATATTATGAAATTTTATTGTAACACCATTACTTTTTTAAAAAAAAATAAAATTATATCAAAATTCTATAGGTAGCTATTATCATTTATGATAAACTAGACAAATGTTTAATACAATTCTTTCGATAAGATAAATAAGAACATAACGAAAGTCATTGAAACAAATATACCCTAAACAAACAAATAAAGGGACATAGGAAATCAAGAAATATTTGTGGGTAAATTTTGCGGTTTTACTTAAGGACGTTACTAGCAACTCAGTGTTACATCGTTATATGTGACAGTTAAATTTTTCAATCAGAAAATACCAAATATTATGTAGTTTATCAACTATCCATAAGTACCGTATTTGAATACAGCCGCAGTTACGCTACTACGCAGCCCTCTGATTAACAGACGCCGTCATTAATTGTCTCTTACGGCCATCGAACCCGTATTTGGCCATTCGGATGGCCGATTATGTCAATGTTATATTTAGTATCAGTCGAAATTTGGATTGATTATTGTACCATTGTTCGAAATTATTTCTACGGCAGTAAAAAATAATGTTAATATAATAATAATAATATTGGTTGGCAATTCAACAGCACCATTGGACCCCAAACTAAGCATAGTTTAGTAATATGGGAACCAGACAACTGATACGTTTTTTTATAAATACACACATATAATAGATATTTACAACCAGAACAAACATTTGTCTCACAAATGTTTGTCTTGGGTGGAATCAAACCCACGACCTAAAGTCGAAATAAAAAGCAAAAATAAAGAAAGTATTGAATTAAATTAGCTTGCCAAATAACTTTATTGGTTAGGTTAATCGGCAGATTTTTACCTAACCTAGTAAATGATAGACGATCTACTGGTGTTTTGGCTAAATTTGAGTTAAAACTAACTTGTTACGTTTTATACAGCTGTGCACTTGAGACGTATGCACACAGCTTCACCTCGTGATTGATTCTCTTGGCTTACTCCAACCATTAATCATTACGATTCGTCTATACGAAATACACTTTATGACTACGTACCAATTATTTTGAATTCTTCAAAGGTTATATGGCGCTCTGGTGGGAACCACAGCAAACTATTTCGCAGTATTGCAATAGCATTTAAAATAACGAAAGCAAGACCTTGGGTGACTAAATTGGCTTTTGGTTAACTGACAAATTAATGTTTTTGTGAAGGTGGGCACGTGTTTGGTTGCATGACTGGCAGTATACTACATGACATGCTGCAATCAAACACGTGTCCACGAGGAACACCTCGACAATTGTTTATGTTTTTGTGACGAAATACATGTCTCGTGTAGTAGAGCACATGCTCTCGACTAATCCGATAACCGCGAATTTGTTTATAACACACAATTATTAAGGAATAATCCCTTAAATAGTCTTATCTTCGGGATTGTAGAGCGTCTGTGTGAGTAAATGTCTAGGCGGAAAAAAGTAATTATATTATACCTTATTAGACCATTATTAATTTATTCGGAATGGCATTTACACCAATTAATACAATAAAAGTAAAAAAAAATAATAATCATATGAAATAAAAATATTACAAAATCCAGTATACAAATATAAAACACACTAAATAATAAATTTTCATCATCATATTAAATATGCACCATCAAATAGTTATGAAAACAGAGAAAACAAGAGAGAATAAAGTAAAAGTTTGGCGGCTGTTCAAACCCTATACGACCCTCCATGGAGACAGTTGAAACAGACGGAATGCATACCCAGGTGATTTATTAGGTGGTATAGGAATGGTTATATACCATATGGTTAACCATCTAAACATACTGAAACGTTGGGTTTGCTTTTTGTACTTCATACATTTAATTAATTTGTAAAAAGGGCAGCGGAAAATACATGTTATTTCCCAAAATATTTAATATCTTTCTCATAATATCTTTAACGTCATATATGGTGCAATATTATGATTTTAATGCTAACATGATAATGCGATGTTTTTGACGGTTTTTTTTTCGAATACTTAGAATACCAAAGTTTTAGCTTTGTATTTCGGGCCGACTCATTAATGGGTAATGGGTAGAGCCACTGAGTACCACGGATAAACGTTAGAAAACATAGAATTAACAACAATTAACAAAGCTTAAACAATTTTAAATTCATTTAATGACCATTTATATTCAAGTTATTGCATAATGCCTAATTAAACTATTATAATTTATGAATCAGTTCCAAAGTAATTAGCCGATGCTGACCAGAAACATGTGTTCATCGGCTACTTTACTTACACTTGCAAAACTGGTTCTGCAGTTTACAAGGTCGCTCATATTCGTCTTCGTGGGCCATCATCGCTTGTTTTCGTTATTAGGCAACTTAAACGAGATTGTTCTACAGTGCTCTCGTAATGAATAAAATTAAATATACGAGATCTCAAATACATACAAACCTGTAATATTCCAATTGTAGAGCTGTAGAAACAAAGCGGTTAATAATTTTCTTAATATTTAAGAATACAATGAAACCACTTGAGACAGAATAAATGTTTTCAGATTTTATTTCATGGGCAAATAACAGTAGTCGTTAAAACAAGGCATCTCGTGCTTAAACAATTTAATACGATAATTGTTACAACCAAATTAATAAAATGAATTCATAATCCAAATTCAACATCTCATTAAATTTAAATTAACTGATATAAATAGTGGTAAAAATTAAACGGAAATAGTGACAAAAATAAGTTATGTATGTTATATACAGTTGTCATTTGTAAAACATTACATATATGTCAAGTTCTTATCATTTTCATTATGATTATTCAGGAGTCCAGTAAAAATAAAAATTTCATTAAAGGCAAAGTGGTAAATTAACACAATCAGTAACAAAAGAGTTAAAAAAATATTATACTTATTATTCATTTGAAATCTGTTTGATATTCTAAATTTGTGGTTTGAGTGGGCAATTCGTTATACATTAGTAATTTTGTGTATTCTCCTTATGTTTGGACTTATGGATTTGGATTTAGCTAACTTTTTTGTGATCAACATAGTCTCATATCATTTTTCAAATTATAACTGTGCATCATTCTGCTGTTTAAGTGTTTATTTTCGAGTATTTCTAATAACCTTTTATGATCTTATTCACTACCAGGTGGTATTATTAAATTAAAAGACTATTATATTATTAATGAAGGAGGACAGGAGGACCTCGGAAAAAAGCTATAATGGAAAGTTCATTAAAATCGAGCTGCAAAAATTACATTCAGCCTGACGAACGCGAAGGCACTTACAATTTAATTAGCGGCAGTAACCCATTTTTTTGGAATAAAAATACTTTAAAAAGTTTTTTGTGTGAATGATGTTTGCTTTAAAGACTTGCCAATTAATTTCCTGTTTAGATGAACATATTTCAGGGATTTAATCAGTGGTATTATCAAAATATCGTGGGATTGCTGACATCGCCTGAATTCACCTGAAAAGTGGATGTGACATCCACCAATCAGAATTGGCATAAACACCATCAAATATATTCCATTCAATCTCACTTTTCAAGTGTCGAGTGTAGTAAAATGCGTTACAAGGCGAGTAAGTTTAATTTTAATCTTTTGGCTTGTGATTGTCTACCACAATTATCACGAAATGCCTGGATTGGCTAATGGATTACGGGTGGATTTTCCTTAAAACATCGTTAAGTGCTTGGCAACAGTCGTAATTTGGACGGCTAGCTGAAAATGCTAGCACCAAATTACCATGGTTTCCTGACGATTTTTCCCTCACCCGCACTTTGAACTCATTGCAGCATTCTAGAACTTACATAAAGCAAACCTATATCAGTAGTAATTATTGCAATAATTTGATGAAAAATTTTCTGGTTTTTAATTAATAAAAAGCTTTGGTTGAATTATTAATATTGAATTTAATGTATTATTTTGAAAATAAATCATGTTTTCCTTTCACGGCATAAATATATTTGCCTGTGCTATACAAGTTTGTGCCTTAAAGCTTCAATTTTGGCGATATACCTACTTATACGTTTCGAAGTGATGTAGCTAATAATTTAATTGCTTGTCTAAACTTGCAGTTAGCCATTGGAATAACAAAACATAGAAATTGGAAAACAAGAAAGGTTTCATTAATCTTTATGGTCAAGCTATCTAGCTATGTACATATATATCAGCTCTACTGCCAGTATTTAAGATCACCTATAAAGATTTAGATTAGATAAGATTTAGATTTTTCGTAAAAAAATATAAAAATCGTATTTTTGTTGATATAGGCCGAGTTAAGACATCTGCTCAGTTGAGCTTCCTCTGTTGTTATTTCATTATTTAATAGAAGAAAATGCATGATAACAGTAAGACAAGCGGTGTAGAGGTAAAAATAAATCCCCGGCCGACCAGCTACCAGCTTAAGTTGAAAATCTGCGGCAAGCACTAAAGGTGGTACCGCTAGGCTCACTTGAGAGCCATTACCCAGTCCAAGCGTAGCTTGGCGCCACAACCGGGTACAAAATCTATAATAATATATAATATTGGTGAACATTTCACACAGCGCCATCTAGCCCCAAAGTAAGCTAATCACAGCTTCTATCATGGGAACCATATGACTGGTATAATACTTATATACTTTTTTGTAAATACATACTTATAATACATATTAACACCCAGACATAGAACAAACATCTATATTCGTCACAAATGTTAGTCATGGGTGGGAATCGAACCCATGACCTACAGCGCAGAAGGCAGTGTTACTCCCAGCTGAGATATGAGGCCAGGTAATTAAAATTAAGTAGAAAATATTTTATTAGACAGCAAGCTGCACACACAATAATATGCTACTGGACATTACACAAATTTTTGTGTATTAAGTTATTAAGCACTTAAGACATGACGTAGGTCAAGACTATTGGCCGCTATTGGCGGATTGACATGGTTCGATTGTTGACCATCAGAAGTTGCTCAACAAAAAAAAACTAAGTGGAATTTAAATAAATATGTTCAGAATAACTCACTTAAAATTGATTCAACACTGGTAACCAAGACTGGTAAATTGAACAATACAGGGATTTTAAATATTTTTGATGTTTAACTAGAGAATGTGGTGTTACCGAGTAAGGGTTTAAGTTCGATGGTTGCTGGTTCAAAATTAGTACCAAAATTGTTTCATTCGGTAAATATTCTCTAATTCTAATATATCCATTTGCGATCGTACTTCCAAAAAAATATATTTACGGGAAACGATGCACGTTTTACAAGGAATATTTACACAATGATTCGCTTCTCCATGATCTGTGTTCTTTTGTTCGGTATTGCTTTGTGATATGCCACAGCGATGCTCAAAGCAACGATGGCTCTACGTCAATACCAAATCCTAATTTTGCATGACCGGTCTGTTCCAAGAATAGATTTAATATACTATTTTGTAATTGTCTCAATATTAATTGCTTTATTTTTGTTTTATTAAAGTATCACAATTGCACATAAGTCTTAAGTAGCTTCCTATAGTTGCATGGATTAAAAATATATTAACATAAATTATAATAATTATTAGAATAAAGAAACATCTGATCTATGAATTTATTATGAAATACATAAATCGCTAGTTGGTTTCTCAGTATAGATGTGTCGTTTTAACTGATTGACAAAAAAAGATGTAGCCTGGAGTACGTTTAACATTATTAAAAAGATAAAACATAAATGTTTTACTGTATGTTATATACTGATGTCATATACTGTATGTTATATGTTAGTTGCGCCCCGCGGTTTCCCGCGGTGAATAAGTAATCCCACGGGAACACTGCACTTTTCCGGGATCAAAGTAGCCTTTGTGTTAATCCAGGATAGGCCAGGCCTTCCAGGCCTTCTTGGTACCAAATTTCATCCAAATCCATTCAGCCGTTTGAGCGTGAAAGAGTAACAAACATACATACAAACTTTCACGTTTATAATATTAGTAGGGTTACATAGTTTGGTATGCTCATCAACGATTCTACTTCTAAAAATCATATTTTTTTTTGTTATGATTCCTGTTTACACAAAATATATTTTATTCACAAAACAAAACACAATCAACAACATTGTGGCGAGAATACGAGTGCAGTAGAACCGCAGCTAGCGCTGAGAGCAAAACCATTCATGTAATTGGTCTCGTTAGGTTAGCCAACTGACAGCCAGCAAAAACAGGAATCCACATTTTAACAGTATTTAAATATATTTTTTCAGGCAGTAGTCTCTGTGCGTTGTTCTTCCAGGAAAGACTGCCATAAAAGTTATTTCTGCAGCCAATCAATGAATAACAAACTCGTTACGATGTACTGTTTTAAAAGGTGTAATTTGTAGTAAGTATAATGATAGTAATGTGTGTACCTGTATCGATTATGAGCGCAATGGTAAGAAATCCTTGTTTCCAAAGGAGTAACCGGGTGTAGATAAACCACGCAAGATTAAGAAGAATGGACGTATTCATGAAATTGGGCTCTTTAGCTTGACAACTATGAAAAAACACCAGGCTTAGGGTGAATTCGCAATGCAATGATTAAAACTTTTAAATTGACTGTTTCATAAGTTATATTCAGTAAACTTTTATTTCTGGATCGTCGCATTTTACTGCTATAGACATTCGTCAACAGAGTGGAATCACAGCAGGCTCTGAGAGCATAGACGCAAGCGGGTAATTGGCTTCGGAGCTTTTCCAATTGTTGGTTTCATTTACCATTCGATCTTGTAGTATCACCACCGCTGAAGGCGCAAAACATGCTAGTTAAGTGAGAGTGCCAGTTCTAAGAATGGAAATGGAATGGAGTCTCTTGAGTGTAGCTAGGCAGAAACTGCTGAGAGGGATATCGACGCTTTCCTATCATTAGATTCATTATGCCAACTGACTTCTTCTGAGTATTGGGGTTATTCAAATGCATCAATACCATAAAAGATGTGTTAATGATCATGGTAATAAGATGGAGCGGCATGTAACGACATGAGTCATAATGAAACAGCAGCACGCGCAGTAAGCATTGACACATTTGCATTAGTTAATTTCGTTTAATAAATTGTCAATACGTATTCGCGCCATGCTGTGCCATGCTACTTACTATTATGCAATTTATTAATGGATTGTCATATACTACATATTAAGACCCAGACACAGAACAAACATCTATATTCGTCACACAAATGTGTGTCCCGGGTGGGAATCGCACCCACGACTTACGCGCAGAAGGCAGCGTTACTACCACCAACTGGGCTATGAAGATAGTCGAATATCATTCAACATTTCGTCATAATGAAATTAACTGAGCTATGAAGGCTTTAGACTCCGGTTGCCAAACATTGCAAACGAGTTCCGATGCGGATCTGACCTTGATGCAACTTACACACGTAGTAGATTAAGTGATAGGTAGTGGGTGGAATTGTTTGTTTCAGTTACCACATCATTTTGACCTCACACGAAAACATGCGCCCGGTCCACGTGACTTTCCAGAATGCAGTGTCGATTTTTTAATTCATTTAGTAGATTGATCGAAATGGCCTCACAACTCAGTTGGTAGTGATCCTGCCTTCTGTGCTGTAGACGTGGGTTTGATTTCCACTAGGACAACACCCAGGCACAGAGCAAACATATATGTTTGACACAAAAATATTTGTCCTGGATGGGAATCCAACCCACGACCTACAGGCACAGAGCAAGCATATATGTTCGACATACAAATATTTGTCCTGGATGAGAATCGAACCCACGAACTACAGCGCAGAAGGCAGGCATATTTTTCATTACACAAATTTTGTGATTCCAGAAGCAGGTGCCGCGAGATTTTGTAGCTGACAAGAACTCTTTGAGACTAGGTCAAGGCGTCTAGCTTTAAATACAAACATACTTCGTATACGTGGAATATGATATTCGGTGCAATGAAAGCATTTCAGTTAGTGGTATATTTTTAACACAAACTCAACTTGAAGGCTGGCCTTGCTTGGGTCCAAATGCAATGGTTTCACAAATGTTCCTAGATTTCATTAAAACACGCTTTAAAATTGAACTAAACCAATTACTAACAAGTAGAAAAGAGTAAATGACATCTCAATCAAATGCAAAAAATAAATTGGCATGAAATAAGGATTACCAAATAAATTGTTTCTACCATAATCAATCAACAATTTCGCTAACACGGTTACTGGTAATATGCTAATAAACTCTTAAGAGCAAATTCTGTATGAAAATATGTTATATTTTCAACAGAATTTATTTTAGGACTTTGGAATTTGAGAAGTTTTCTTTGTTAAATCCTCAAGTTTCACAAATAATAAACGAAATCTCTATATGTAAGTATGAAATTTTGCCTAGGGGTAACTGTCAGAACATCGTCTACGTGCTGACAGTTACCCCTAGGCACCCTAGGCACCCCCAGTTACCCCTCGCTAAGACGGGGTGCTGTTTGGCAAATATCACCCCTGCGAGGGTAAACTAATTATAAACGCGGATGAAGTCGCGGGTGGGTCTACAAGTAATAAATAAAAGAGCACTAGTATATAAATATTATAAAATATCCCAATTAAGTGACGACTGCATGACTAACAGGCAACGTACAGTATAAACTTCTGAGGTCCATGCAAATTGAAATTTTGTAGTTAAATTCTTTATAACTGCTACAATGATACTTCAAGTAATTTTGTAAATTGACCCCTACAGGGTCCAAAATTGAGGTAACTATGTATTGTATGAGACTAAAATAGGACGTATTTCAGCAACCAATTGGAGGACTACAACATTACATATAATGTACTTATGTTTCAACTATAGCTTCAATCTTTATTCAAGCAAAACCCATCCTTGGCCTTGTCGCTACACTAGTGTATCGCCGGAACAAATATCTACTCATAAGTACAGAAGGCAAACACATATTTCCGTGAATCCTTTGAACTAACTTTACTAAAATATTCAATAAGTAAATGAATGGTAATATCTACTCATGTATCCTGAATATGTATACCCATAATTTATTAATACAAATAACATCGCCGGTAACTGTTAAAATGTCATAATGCAATGTCAAATACGTGCAATTAATATCAGGTTGTTCTTAGCGTTGCTTTAATATATTCACTAGGCGTTCAATTATGATGCATAACTTTGAAAACATGGGCGCTGTTTCAAAGATAAAGCATGCTTATTTTATTTAGTCATGAATGCAATAAACTAAACAAAAATCTGTATAAGAGCAAATTTAAATAATAAAGAGCACAACATGTTGTTATTTATTTATTATTTTATATATATACCTATAAAATATGTTTTTTTTTACATATTATATAATTATTAATGTTGGGATTTTTCAGCAGTTTCTGATGGCTTAGTGACGATTTGTTGTGGAATTCCACATTTGTAGACATTGCAAAGTTCGAAAATGGGATCTATCTCTACAGGTTTGAATGTCATAATATTATAATCCCGATCACTTACGCTAGTCGAGAGATCTTAATCATTTGCAGGTATAAAACATCACAAGTTTCAGAATATGCAGCAAAGTTTACCCCTTTGATAAGGACATGCTGATTATAATTGTACCTAAATAGCGTGCACTGAAGCGTAAAAGCAGTTGAAAGACATCCATGGTTCAGTGACCAGCTAAAAAGCATTAGTGTAATAAGTATGAAGCCTCATTAAGTATACTTATCCCATAGGCTAATCCTAAAGGTACCTATTACAGATATCGAGTTGAAGATAAACTTACGTATTTCGTGTTGACTGTTACACCGCTCTATGCTCTTTAAGGAACAATTAATAAGTCAGTCAAGTCAGTATGATATATAGTTGAGGAACGAGCCGACGGCCTACCTGGTGTTAAGTGGTTACCTCTGCCCATAACAACCGATGCGGCTTGGGTCCTCTCCTACTAGGTACGACAGGACTCAAGTCGCATCGTATGCGCCCGTAACTGTGAGATGTGAAGGTGGAATGTCTCATGTGCTTGTAATTTCACCGGAAACCACACCTTTCAAACCGGAACACAGTAACGCGAACGCGTCACTGCATGGCGGCAGAAATGGGCACGATGGCAGTACTTCCCAGGACCAACTTCAACGAACGTCATCTGATTAATGGCTCTATAATAGACGTCATGAATGGATATTATACAATGAAATGAAATGAAACATTAAACTGCAAACAAATCTGTAAAGTGAACTTGGCGTAAGTTCTATTGCTCTTAATGACTAGTTATGATAGACCTAAAATTACGCTAGTAAATCTTAATTCGATGGTAATAAACCTGCCTGTAGGAGCCATCTGGTTCCGTGGCTAAGTCCATTAGTAGTCCTGGCGGGATCCCTTTGGTTTGATCCCTTGCTGTGCAGATTGTTTCGTGAGCGTAAAGTTTTTCTCGGGCCTCGTATTTTTGTATTTGTGTGTTTGCCACCCGCGACACAAAAATTAGTGCATGAGGGGTATGGTCTGTAATAATTTTTCGATGTTGCTAATTCATGTGAGTAACCCGCTTGTTTGTAAGCATAAATTTTCATCAAAAATATTTTTGTTATTCCCTGCGATAGCAAGTTGTATTCAAATTACGGGATTAAACACTATTATACTTAATATTGCTATAATGTATTTGTTTTTTTTTTCTATTTCTAAGGCTCTATAATATTAAGATGAATATAATATATGCGGCCCTTAATACATCAGTTATTGTTGACACTTATGAGTCGTACGCAGTATTGTTACCCGGAGTACTTAAAGGTCTCAAATAAAGACCATGTTATTAAATATTACTTATAATTTACCTAATTTACGAGTAAATCCTGTAAACTATCAAATAAAAAGAAGAAATCCTCTTCTAGGTTACTAACGAAACTTAATTCGGCGATAACTCGTCGGATCTCATATCGATCAAGTTTTGAGTAGGTAGGTATAGATAGATCCCTTCTCCTCATCAGTCGCTCTTTCATTGAGTGTTGTGTCTATATTTTCCTGACTCGCACACTGATCGCAAGTTGTTTTAGATTATTTAAACCAATCTATTTTTCATGAGAGTCCTGCAAATTGCCCGCAAATTGCCTGCAAAATACGTTTTCTAAAAACAATTCGAATTTCAAGATTTTATTAGTTGTTGCTAAAAATACTCAATATAATAAATGATTATGTAGTTTTATTACAAGCTGATTATATATTTTATAAAAAACCACTACAAACAATCTTCCACCGATAAAACGCGGTTATCTTAGTACGGATACGTTCTTCGGGTGTTGACTCGGTACATTCCATCGACTCTGTGAAAAAAATACAATAAATTATATATATCTGACTAAAGTTTTTTAATATGTTACATTAAGTATAGTTGGTTGGTATTGAACTAATGAGTTCCGAATAGAAGAGTATCGATATCTTAGCAAAGCAATTCAGCCTTTCATTAAAAAGTTTTTCTATGAAGACCCGAATTTTTACTTTTAATCCAAAAATGTTATTCTATTAAGCATTGCAAAACATATCATTATGCATAAGTAAGTACATAGAACCCTGGTACACATAATTATGTCGCAACTATATATTGAGGGTCCAAAAGGTTTTCCTGCAGACTTCACACAAGCAAAGAGGCTAATACGTCTTAAGCCGCAACATTTAATGAGGATAATAGTCGAGCCGTCTTTAAAAAAATACCTGTATCAACCATTATTCTTAGACAAAACTGAGTTTCATTACGTTGAGTGACAGACATACCTAACTTTATACAAATCATCGTCTCCTACATGGAGGCTCTGGCTGCGGCAGGTGTTGAGGGTAACCTGCAAGTTAGAGGTGCAGAGGTTCCCATACAGCTTCGACGGTCTAGCGAAAGTGCCGGCGAATAATTCATAAGCTCTGATGTGGCTGCAAGTTTGAGTGAAGCACCCGGGCTGGTTCGAGCCTCCATTGACGAAGAAATCTACGTCACCGATGGCGGTTCCTATTCCATGAGACAGGACCCCGTCACCATTTGTGTGAATCACCTCGACGTAGTTTGCATCTGTGTTTGTCAAGCGGGTAGATCCTGAGCCCCACTGGCTTCCTGCTGGATCCAAACCTGAAAGATAGGTTTTTTTTCATATATATTACAAATAACTTGGAACAAATGCCAATGTTTTGTTGCTAACAGTTAGTAAATAAATGGGTCGCGTTTTTCAATGGTAGGTCTTAAATATAAGTTGTGTTCATTTTTCGATATAGCAACATTGGAGTTTATTATTATATACTTACATACACATATTAGACAGTTAACATATTATGTGTTGGCTAGGTAAATTTTAGAAATCTTTATTTTATATATATGTGTATTGTATATATATTATTTGAAAAATAACTTCATTTGTTTTTTGTCATGCACATACAGATCCATGCAACAAATACTGTTTTCATTATCAATCAAATTTTAAGATAGAATAAATAGAAGTTTTTCTTATCTTAGATAATGACTGAATACTTTATTTGTGTTTTATAATTAGTGAGAATTGATATAAATGGATATCAATGTTTACCTACCTGTGATTCTCGCCACTCGTTCACCAGTCAACGACGCTATTTGTCTCCCAGCATGCCCGACCACGTGTGCCCCAAGATGGAAGCCCACCAAGTGAAGATTGTTAAATTGAATCAAGGTCAAATCTTGCAAATTGATCAGAAATTCGGCCAAAGAATGCCCAACGCTGGGCACGGCCGCTGCAGCATTGTTGTAGCTCATCTTGGCGTACACTGACCAGTCGACGACGATCAAATTGACATCGCGATTTCTTAAAATCTCTGCAAAATAATATTTTTTACTAATGTATTTTTATCTTTTCCACACTTTTTGATATAAAGTTTTTAACCATTTTATTTTTAGATAATGTTAATAATTTTAAAAGTTCATCTTAAAACAAATATATCTGGATTAGTTCAATTCTCATCTGTTCTGTAAATATTGCAACTTGTGCAAACTGTGACTTTGACTTAATAAATAATAATGTTGGATTCCAGCTCTTATTATAGACATCCTTTTATATCACTCACCAGTCTTCACCATTGGATTGAGATCAGATTCAAAATCACCGTTCAGTCCGTGGACCAACACAATGGTTTGCAGCATGCTATTTATTGGAACGTTTGCGGCACTTGCTAGATTCGAAGGGATCTGGATTCCTGAGTTTGGAGCCTCCCTGTTGAAAATATTGAGATTAATATATTCAAGCCTTCAAGCCAATAATAAATATCTACGGTGCGCTTTGTACACATCCATAACATCAGTTTTCTATAATAATTTTCTGGCTAATTATCATGATAGAAAAAAAATATGTAAAATTATGTTAGCAATATGTCAAGTTCAAAAAGTTGCATAAATGCTATTTATTCGCTTTCTATGACAAGATTTTATTTGCAATGCATTTTTGTTAGGATTAAATCTTGCAACTGAATATTGAAGCAGTTATCCTCAACAAATTGAACTTAAATTTTTTGGATGACAATGCACGGTTAGCTAAATGAACATCATTCTAAATCCAATATGGTAGACCACCAAGATGGCGGACAAGTTATTTTGAATGCACTCCCTTGATATGGGTATCAAATGAAAAGGTTTGGTCAGAATAATATGAAAAATAAAATAACTCCACTCTAAATCCAGTATGGTAGAGAGTTTCCCATCGTATTGGGCTCGTTGGATTTGTCTTGAATTGAACTAGGGGCGTAGATGTCTTTTGTAAGATTATAACAGATTGTTTTGTAAAATACATTTTTCAACAAAAACTTCTAGATTTTGTTTCAAGTTTCCTGTTATTTTCGTTTATATTTAAAATAAATATATAGCCTTAAAAAAGTAAGTCATAACATAAATAAATGCACAGGTAACAATGAAGTGTAGAAAGATTCAATCTTAAAAAATACATCTAAATTACTCACTTCGTATATCCATAATATTTATTCAAACTTCCTTGTCGTGACGGCAAAGAGAAGACTTGAACAGCTGAAATAAAAAACGCTTGAAATATCCATACATAACAATATTTAATGTGGTATTAAATTAGACATTGGCATAATTAATTCAAGAGAATGTTTTGAGAATGTGACATAGTATTTTTTTCAATAAAAATTTGGATGTTGAAATAGATATGTAGTTAATAAATTCCAAAACTGATCGACCCAAAAATTAGCACAAGTAAGTGTTTTTTCATTGAGAAATTATTTTACCTGTGGCAGAATATGAAAAATATGCTTGTACCTATAGTACAAATATTTAAAGTTAGATAATGACTAATTAAAATGACGTCATACCTGCAATCACAGCAAAAAATAGTGCAAATCTTAACATTTTTACGTTAAAAGTGAAATCCTTTCTATTATTCCACTCTAACAAATGTTAAAACTTGGATATTATAGTTAAACGATAAACTTCTTGTCTATTACTTGCTACCGCGCGGTGAAATGATATCAAAATTTGAGGCGAGGTGAATTTTATGCTTTAGGCAGGATATGCTACGATAAAAAATGATGTTAGCTAGATTATAACGAAAGTAATAGAGAAGGAACCACCGGCAAGATCAATAAGATTAGATTTATAACGCAACGATAAGAATAATTTTAATCTTGATTTAATTGAAAATCCTTGTAAACATGTACATTATTTTTTTCCTTTATAAAACTATAGGTGGGTGCTATAATTAAAAACTGATAACACATCTATAATAATAATAATAATAATGGTGTACATTTCACACAGCGCCATCTGGCCCCAAAGTAAGCTAAGCCTTGTGTCATGGGAACCAGACAACTGATACAATACTTATAAACTTTTTTTTTGTAAATACATACAATTATACATATTAACACCCAGACACAGAACAAACATCTATGTTTCTCGCACAAATGTTTGTCTTGGGTGGGGATCGAATCCACGACCTACAGCGCAGAAGGCAGGTTTGCTAGCCAACTGATCTGAGAGGCCAGTCTATCTATTTCAACAGCCCAGTTTTTTTACTATTTTTATCGGAAGTAAATGTTATTCTCCCGTATATAGTTGTGAAAGGATTGACGCATTCCAGAACTTGGCAATGATATGATGCGGCGCATCCAAGTTACTTATAACTTAGTCTACTTTACTGACCCAAAATTACTTGGCAGGACGCTGAGGGAGCCAGCAGTTTCGTAAATCAATACTAGTAATATGGTTACGCACTCCATCGTACCTACACCATACCGTAACAGGCATATTATAGACTTGTAATGAGTTTTCATAATTAAAATGTTACAAACGCTTTCGCAATTATTCACATCAATTTTTTATCGTTTCCTCCGACGCAGCCGGCACGGAAACAATTATCATCATTATTTAATAATATCACTAGTTTAAGAGCAGTTAACTCTCGCTAAGTTCATCCGGGGAAGTACTGCCACCATGCCCATTTCTGCCGCCAAGCAGTAACGCGTTCGCGTTACTGTGTTCCAGTTTGAAAGGTGTGGTTTCCGGTGAAATTACAGGCACTACTACTTACAGGCAGAGTTGGGCACCATTTTGCGACTATCCTCAGCCCAGCAGTTATCAGGTCTTCGGCATATAGGACCAGCCCACTCCTACTATAGCTTGCTAATCGTATTTGTCAATTGCTTTGCATCTCTATGGCACAATCAATTGTTATGATCTTGTTTAAAAAAATATTTATTAACAAGGCTATCACAATACATCGGTGTTATCAATAAATCTAATTATCATAGTTCTAGAATAGGTGCGAACCGATAAATTATGTTGAGTACTTTTATTGTGACATCATTTATTTAGAGTATACTTATTATCTATAATAAAGTGCCTGATTTATATAACATGTCCATAATTACTAAAAAACAAAGACCAACTCAGACCATATATTGTGTCCGCAAATTGATGTGGCGTTTCCTACAGATGACTGTGCTTTTGTTGTCCAGACTCAGCCAGAGATTTGAAAACATCTTCAAAAACTTGTATTATTGGACAACGGGAATTGAAAATGAATGAATTATTATTTATTTGGAAAAGTTGGTCAAAATGTACAAAGTAAAACTAAACACGTAAATAATTATTTTAGATGCAGCACGACGGATTTTGAACCTGCCAACACTGCTAATAAACGATCTAGTGCGGTTTCTCTAGCTAGCGGTTCAACAAGTGTCTACAGAGTAAAAAATCCAACACCTACCGGTAACTTCCTGAAACTAATGGCTAATATAAATAGCTTTTTTATTATTAATACTACTATGCTATTTCTACACATTAAATAAATAAGGTGGCAATAAACGCGAATTAATTGAGACAGGTCCACAGCGCAGCGCATGCGTGTAAACGCTAGGATATTGTGTCGTCCACAGCGGTATTCGTAGTTTCATTACGGGATTTGATCTTGCGGGTCGCATTGCCACTGGCGCCGAAAAGTTAGGCTCGCTGGACTTTTATGGAACTCTAAAGTTGATGTAAGTGTTGTGCACGGGACCAAAATGAGGTGGTCAATTTTTGCAGTGGTTTTGTGCGGCATCCTGTGTTCAGGTAAGTTATTAAAATATTTTAAATAAAACTTATGTATAATACAAAAAAACAAGCTTTTTTTAATGTTTTCCTGGTGCTAATTTATCAGGTTCAAAATTTTTACACAAAAATATAAATTCTTACATTAATTTCTAATTTTGAAAATGTTTTAAATATAATTATGATGTTAATGGGGTAGGCTATCTCCAAGCGGATAAGTGATAAAGTGTTTAGCAACTTATCGTCCTACATATCTCATCAAGCGAAATTTATAAGGTAGAGTTATCTATCAAAGAATCTCTTTGAGTCCCTCAAATAATTCCTGTCACGTTTCGTTTCGTGCGGAAAAAACCTTTGTACGTGTCTTCGTTTATGATTAACACCTTCCACACTACGTTTTTCCGGAAAACGGAGTAATTTTCAAACTCCTAATTATTTGAGTAGGTAATTAGTTACCTACTATATCCCTATCTATAGGTACCTACGAACTGAGTTTCAACAAATTACAAGAAAATGTTGAATAAAAAATATGTATGAAAATTTCCTTAAATAGAATAAAGGACAAGTATACAAGATAATCTTATTTAATTTCTAAAATATGAATAAAGCATAGTACAAATGAAAGCTTTTAATTAACGGGGAGAAGAGAAAAATAAAAAAACAATTAGTAAAGTACGATTAAGCATACGTACCTACTTCTAACAGTCATGTCCTATAAAAGTTTTATAGAATAATATGTAGTTAAGTTTTGTTTAACAAATACTTATTGATATGAACATAAACATTACTGATATGGATTATATGGCATATTATATGGTATAGATTTTAGTTGAAAAAATATTGAGCAAATCCAAATGTAGACGCTTATCTAAATGTTTGGAAGATGCTTCATTCATGTACATATGTTACCGGTTATTTCGCTGTAAATTGGGATCACAATATAAAGGCAGATGACCAAGAGAACATCAAAAATACCATGGCTCATATCGCTTTAATTGACAGGTCAGCCGGTGTCTCAATTAAAGTTCGTTCAACTAATGAGGTTACGCACCAATAAATTTTATGGTCAATGACGCTCGCGGGCGTTTCATAGTGTATGGTGTTTGCCGTGTACACTGTTTGCAAATTGGTTATATGGAAATTTGCGAGGCTCATGATTTGAACTGGCTTGAAATGTTAATGCCTATTTTAGATTAGTACAATATCAATGAGATAATTTATGATGAACTATTTTTGACCGACATTATTAGTCATGGACAGGAGTACCTAACAACCTAAAGGTCATATAATGATAAGAAAATATATAATTAAATTTCAATTTAACATTTCCTTAAATAAATTGCTAGGCATTGCTTTCTTTCTGCTAAGCGAGATATCTCGGATGTGAGGGACAATGAGTAACTAATGGTCATACATTTTTTTGGGTTTTGGATACGATGCTACTTAGGTCTTGTCGTACCTAGGGGAGGACCCAAGTCACATCGCTTGTTATGGGCAGAGGTTACCACTTAACACCAGGTGGGCCGTCAGCTCGTTCCGTATCACATAAAAAACATACGTAACGAGAAAGATATGCCCCCCACCTGATGTAAAGCAGTAATTTCCGCCCAGTCCTACTTCTGTTTTCTATCTGTTTCTTTATTCGTGATGTCACTGAAAGGCCTAGTTAGAATACCAGCGCCGTACAGACTGATATTTCCATTTTAAATTGTATCAGCTGTGATTACTGTAGTGGAAAAAGAAAAACTTATATTTTAAGTTGCTCTAGTAAATTCAGGCTTTTTCTGCCGCCGTTCCGTTTGCCCATAAATTTCTTAAATTAAGTTTCACTTGATTTTTCCTATTCTTCAGAATTCTTCGCCTGGAAACAAAATATAGTAGATTCAGCGTTAAATGTTTTGTCGTAGGGGTAGCATATATTCAACTCAGGTTTCAGTTTGATTTTGGACGTTGGATATTTATGTTGTTTTTCGACCGGCGTGGCAGCTCAGTGGGTAGCTCTACTCAACTCTAGGTTGTAGGTTCGATTCCCCAACAGGGCAATTTTGTGTGAAGAACATAAATATTTATTCAGTATCTGGGTATTGATATGTACATAATGTATGTGGGTATAAAAATATATCTAAGTATTCTAACAAGTACCAGTTAAAGTACCAAGTACAAGCTCTGCTTAGTTTAGGTCTATACGTTGGTGTGTAAATATGTTCATCAATATCTGTTTATTTATTTATAGCTGTTTTTCAATATGCCATCTTAGACAGAGGAGTCCTAGAGCGGGAGTAGTAAGTGCTTTTATTACCTATTATATTATAATAATACAGTGAAAATGATATGAGATGAAAAGAATGTCTCGTTTAACAATACAAGATAACGGAAAAAGCGAGAAATCTGCTAGAATCTGACGTTCGTGTAGCCACCCTTAACCCATCCCCGCTTGTACGAAAACAATTTCCAAGACCCCGATGGCATTCTCGAATCCCCACTTATGAATAAACTCACAATCACCGCCCTTGGACGGAGCGTGTAAAACTCATTGAGCATGTAAGCTTCTCTAGAGATAGCGAAGCACTGGAGTTTATAGTACCTACTTTACAACAGTCGAATTAAAGAAGCGTAGTAAATTTCAATTATTTTGGTAATTAAAGGCATCTGATTATCCATAATAATTTAAAAACGCAGTACGCTGGATGGAAGTAATGCGGGTTTTGGTGGCGTGGGTATGGTGGCAGTACTTACCCAGATGAACACTCATATACAGTTAGAACGGTTATAGATTACTAAATGATAACATACACAGTTTTCACACAACCCCTATTTCATACCGCCAAATATTTTTGCCTACTGAGATTTTTTAGGTCTAATTGTCTCTGTGAATTATATCACAAATAAGCTGCTATAATAGCTTATAATAACTTATACAAAGGTTCTATAACTGGGCGCTTACACTATATTTTTATGTAAACCATCCGAACATTTGTGTCAAGACAATTCCCAACTATTTGGTTTCCAAGAGATAAGTTGTTCAGTATGTTTCTGTCATTAAACTTACACTTCCGGGAATCCAAAACTTTGACCTCCCATGGCAATATTGCCTTTTGGAATAAATCAGAATGGACTAAGTTAAATAAAAAATAATAATTACGATGTCAGAATGAACGAAGCTCAGCTCTTCATCGCGCAAGTGACAGAAATAGATGGAGACAAACGTTGAAAGCGATTCATCAAAGGAATCACGAGGAGGAGATGAAATACGTTGATTTACAATAATAAGCTTGTTTAATTTATCGTAATTTTGAATGTTATTCTTGAGTGATTATACCTATATTTTGACTTGATATTTGATATTATATATTTTGATTTGACTAGACTCACAGCTCAGTTGGTATTAACACCGACTTCTGCGATGAACTTAGGGCTTGTGTGTGATGATAAATATGTCTATGACGAATATAGATGTTAGTTCTGTGTTTGGGTGTTAATGTATATTATATGTATATATTTACAAAAATTCTATAAGTATTATATCAGTTATCTGGTTCCCATGATACAAGCTATGCTTAGCTTACGCTGCTTAGCTTACGGGCTAGATAGCGCTGTGTGTTAAATGTACACCAATAAAAATATATAAAATATATTTAAAAACTAAAAGTTGTCTGGTCGAGATCTTAGCGACAAGACCGTCAAATAAAGGATCTAATAGTACGTCCCTAAACAAAGTTAAGGCTTATAAAATAGCTATTTATAACGCCTTTTACAGCTTTTCAGGGGCCTTTACTGTAATGTACTCGGACATGATATTTCCCCATCAGTCGTAAACAGGGCGCGCCGGCCGGGCCAGCCCCGGGTAATACGCCATTTCACGCGTGTCAACGATACTTGAGGCGCAAATAAATGTCATTCAAATAACGCAATGCTGCCTTACTACCTACCATACCCTCATTTTTGTAGCGGCTATCAAAAATTAACGCAATAAAACATTTTCATGTCATTAGGGTCATTAGGTACATGTGTGTTTAAGATTTTGTATCTGTGGAGCAAATAAATTAGTATCTATACAGATAAATAAAACTCGAGTGTCTGTTTGTAATATTAAAATAACCGCTTTTTACTAAGTGCATATGGATGTATACACGGTACATATACCAAAACAACATTTTTTTACAATTGTTGTCTGTCTTCTGTCTGTTTGTTCCAGCTAATCTCTGAAATGGCTGGACCGATTTTGACGGGACTTTCACTGGCAGATAACTGAGTACAAGGAGTAACTTAGGCTACTTTGCCGAGGGGTAAAATAGGGGTGCGTGAGAAAACCGAATTCCACGCGGACGAAGTCGCGGGCAACAGCTAATTATTACTAATACTACCCGACTTGTGCCTTAATGTTTATAGCAGCTATCAACTACGGGAAAAGTAACCAGGTGTATAACCATAGACTAATCGAAACTTAGTGGTCAGTTTTCAACTTTGTGAGTTTACTATCGTGACGTAAGTGAATTGCGATGATGATGTCTCAGTTGGTAGTAATTGTGCCATCTGTGCTGTAGGTCGTAGATTCGATTTCGACACGGGAAAAACATTTGTTTATTCGATGTCTGAGTGTAAATATGATTTACAAAACAATCTAATTGCTTATATCTAGTTCCCACAGTACAAGATATGCTTAGTTTGGCGCTGTGTGAAAGTTCACATATGTTTATTATAATACCAGTAAAGTATGTATATATATATGCGTATATTTATATATGTGTGTGTATACACATATGTACAGAACTATATTATTTGATATTTCTTAACTGTCTGAGGCCAAGACATATTAGGGTTGCAAAAACCGTAGCATAATATAGGGAACAGAAAGTAATAATATTATTTTTATATAGCATCATTGATACTCGCGTAGGCAGCGACCACTCCACTTGTTTGCGAAATGAATGGCTATCCTCAGCAAATAATATTTTCTCACAGAGATTATTTGAAACGAAATTATTTGTGTGGAAAGTAATACCAATCACAATTATGTAGCGTGAATTTTCTGGAATTGAAGGGTTAGGTTGGGCGTGTTGGACTGTATCGTTCCTAAATACCAGAAACGAACAGGGTGATTGGTAGTAGCAGTAGCAGTAGCATAGAATTAGCAGTAGCAGTAGAAGTAGCAGTAGGGGCACTATCAAGATGAAACCATTAAGTTTGATCTAACTTTTACAGGGAATCTTGTGTTTATACGATATTGATTGTAGTACATATATATGTATGTTTGATGATTTACAGCTTGTAGGTGTTTGATAGGTATTCAATCAAATTTATACTACCAGTCGCCTCAATCAGTCCATTTGCATGTGCACTAAAATATAACACAAATATATTACTTATAGACATCATTAACTTATACATCATTGACTCGATTCAATCAGTATCTAATTCCACAGCCAATTTCCATTTTTATTAAATATTAATACGACCATAATTTAACTAAAAAAAAACATAAGCCTTAGATATCTACACTGATATGTATAATCATTATTCACAAATTCATCCGACATAAACACAAAGTCAATTTTGTTGGGTTCCGTAGTCAATTAAAACATTTTCATCGCTCACAATACTAAGTTAATAACTGTGATAATATATGGATATTTATATTATGTATCAACCTTAAAGTAAAAATAAGCCACAAAGGCCATACTTTAGCGCATCTACGTTAGTGATTTGCTGCTATTTGAACAGCCATATAATAAGTCGAAATTGGCAAGAAAAGGCTCGCGTTACTTAAGCTCCTTTATATGGCTTCTCACTCTTTGCCTACTGTCTTCCATCTGAAACTGAATCCTTACTTATCCGTCAGTAGCCGTGTATAAGTTCATGGTGTTTCCTTGTAATCTCATTAATTAGCTTCATTATGATAATGTGCGCAATTATATTAAGATTAATGTAGTTAGATTACGTTTTTTTCCCGATAGGATAAGACAATTAGGCTTTTTTAGACTTGGAAGATTAAACTAGAGACTTAGATTAAGCTTGGCTACTGGGGACAGATTAGGTCATAGACAAGATATTTCTTGTCGTCTGCCAAATGGCAAAAAGTCTGGTCCGACCCCTTGCTGTGTCGTATGAGTTATTTTGCGTAAAATCCGTCCCAATAAATTCCTTTACCGTGAACGAAGTAAATAAACTGCTATCCGCAATATTTAGTAATGGTGTCCGGGTGTTAATATGTAGTGTACAAATGTCTTCAAAAAACAAGTTTTATAATAGCTGTCTGGTTACAATGATACAAGCTGTGCTCTTTGTTCACTTATGGGCTAGATGGCGTCCAGTGAAATGTCCACCATTATTTATTTATTCATACGTACATCGTACATACATCCATAAATACACAATGCTTAAAACCAGAAACCCCAACAAGAAATATATTTTTGAAGTGATAAGATTACGTCATGTCATTAAATAGATATCAATAAGTATATTATTATGGACTCATACTATTTGCGTCGTTTCAACCAAATAGTATAAGAATTACAGCTAAAACAGACAAAAAAGGCCTTTTTTCTCATAAACAATATCAAACTAAAATGTATAAATATGAAGTGATTATAATGTTCACGTATTATTTCCATATGAAAAGATAAAATTGCAAGGGAGCCAATCACTGTTTTAAAAAGGCAGCGCAGATTGTTTTCAGTGTTCCGCGTGGCCTTTCTATCAATCTGATTCACCGAACCGTTCAAAGTTCGAATGGATATACGTGGATCGCATCGCAAGTAATACATAGGCATCAGATGTGAGCGTCAGTGATGGCGTCATGAAAAATAATGAGAATCCTAAGCAAGCAAACGTGACGGGCTTGACAACATGAAGAACTTTTGTGAAATTTAATACTCGGCCCGAGATTTTCGGATCGATAAATTTGGAGGATAATAATAAAATGTTTGCCAGAAGCTTTAAGGCTTTCTTCTTCTCAGACTGAAACTTATATCTGCGCGCATAATTACTCGCAGACTCAAGAATCGATGAAATATAATAACTTCTTGTCTTGGTGAAGGTCGCAATTTGACGCAATTTCACGTGGTATGAAACAAAATTCAAATTTCGCGGTCTTGTCTGTCATATTGTATTTTATTGAGTGCGGTTAATGTAAAGTTATTTGCTTCCTGAATGGAGTAGTAGTATACATGACGAGAAATAGTGGATCATGAAGAAACACAGCCACAGCCAACTAAAATCAGGCAGACATTTGTTTCACAAAATTTTATTTATTGTTGCGTGGAACGTCAAAAGTTTTGTTATTGTCAGGTGATTTTAGGCCGCCATTTTCGTGTTACAAGTGCTCAATTTTATCTATAACCTTTTATCTTAGAACATTTGTAGAACATACATTCTCATATTACCCACGTAGTTACTAGGTAAATTAAAATGGTTGCTAATTGAGCGTAAGCACCCCTATATTAATTACGGAATTCTCTGAATAATAGTTTGTAGGCATCAATAACAATGGCTTCATTAGGATAATCGACGGATTACCATGACAACAACATTGACCGTCTCGCATTACTAAGTGATTTCACCCGTGCCTTCCGTTAGCCCACTGAAGCGTACCCCGCATTACGACGGTCACCAAATCCCAGATTAGTTTATTGTTGTACTCACTAAAGGAATAACATAATACTTTAAACATAGTTTCGTTTGTTATAGCTTTATTTAGTAGCGTCAGTAAACCACGAGAAATTGCATATTATAATTGACTAATAGAAATTGAGTTTAAGAGCAGTAGAACTCTCGCCAAGTTCGTCCGGGGAAGTACTGCCACCATGCCCATTTCTGCCGCCAAGCAGTAACGCTTTCGCGTTACTGTGTTCCGGTTTGAAAGGTGTGGTTGCCGGTGAAATTACAGCCACACGAGACATTCCACCTACACGTCTCAGAGTTACGGGCGCATACGTTGCGACTTGGGTCTTGTCGTACCTAGTAGGGGAGGACCCAAGCCGCATCGCTTGTTATGGGCTGAGATTACCACTTAACACTAGGTAGGCAGATCGTTCTGTATTTTTTTAATAAAAAAAGAAAAAAAAGAGTTACCTACTACAATATTTTGACGCGCAGAGGAAAAAAACGACTGAAACAATCTAAAGCGATCGTGTTACGTCACAAAATGACGGAAATAGTAACACACTATGGTAAAATTAGCTTTGTTCGTATTAATTAAGACAATAACGATTAGTGTCCTTCCTATGGGATCATCTACTATGTAGAATTAGAATTCTCTAGTGCCAAGGAATAAATAGTAGTTATTACTAAAGGGCGGTGAACTTGCTAATAGAATTGGAAGAGTTGATGGGACGGAGGTTAGCGTGCGAAGTCTACGTAATGTGAATTTACTCTAGGGAGTATTCGCTCTACAATACGATGTCGTTATAGTGATGAGCCGACCAGAGTCTGTTTCGGTAAATAATTGCCCGTTTAAGGCGGAGGCCGTTGACAAGCATTGCAGAAAATTATAAGTTTATGTAATGAAAATTTCCAAAAAAAAATCTTATATATTCCCACCCAGAACAATCATTTGTGTGACGAACATAGATGTTTGTTCTGTTTCTGGATCTTGGTGATAATAATTATATGTATGTATTTAAAAAAAGCATACAAGTATTCTATCAGTTGTCTGGTTCCTATGATGCAAGCTATGCTTAGTTTACTTAGGGGTTAGATGATGGGTGTGAAATATCCACCAACATTATTTTTATTATTATTATTATTATTATATTAATTAAAGCTTTATAATAGTATAGAAGTATACTGGTTCATGTAGTGAGATTAAGTAAAATAGGAATCAGTACTGAGATTCGCGAAAGAGGATTGCGCCATCCCATCTCTTCGTTACGCCCTGACAATAATCTAAAGAAAACGAACAACGGTTTTTTCTTATTCACACCTGCCAGAGCAAGTAAGAAGCTTATCCGAACCCGCAGTAATTCCGTGGTTAGTAACTGTTCCATTATTTTGGAGTGATTTAGTTCAGGGATAAATTATTTTGTCTCTGTGGTTTGTGTAATAAAGGGTAAGTTACCAGTAGACATGCATATTTTTTTGAGATTTGCCATTGCTCAATTAATGTCGAAGTCACAAAGGCGATCATTTTAACTAATTGTCGATCCAGTGGAATCCCTATGCGCACATAGCCATGCATAAGACTATCTGAGCAGGCTCTTGAAAGCGCTATCTTTGTCCGTTCTAACGTAAGGATCCTACAGGGTAGCAATCGCATGTTTCGAGAACACGTTTTCATATCATATTCATATAGTGATGTCTCCTTGTGACTTATTAATAAGAAATTTACGCCTGAATGTATTATTTATTGTGTTAGGTAGTAATATGAACCGTTAAGTGACATTATAGTCGACGACCTTGAGGTCTGTAAAATGTATTTACAATTTGTTAAGAATAAATCAGACAAGATATGCATTTTTAATTTAAAAAGTTTTGGTTATATTTTTAATGTAATAACTACTTAAGAATTAGGAGAGAAACTGCTTTGCAAGGCTAAATAAGCGTTATGTATGAAGATTTTTTGATGCAGCTAAGTATTATGTTTTCGTTAACGACAATGTCTGCCAAAAGGTTATATAGTGGTATATAGTGTATATAGTGGTTTAGTAGATAACTGCTTAGTAAAGGGTATATAGTGGTTTAGTAGATAACTGCTTTGCTTTGTAAAGGGGAGTTCCCTTTGGGATATCCCTGGCATGGGAAATAACAAGGACATAATTGCTATACGAGCTGGGTCCTCCCTTGCTTAGGTATGGAAAGATCCATTTTTCCCTGGTTTGTGCCCATTTACAGACGTGAAAATGATGTGCCTGTATTTTCAACTTAAACTGAAGTTAAAAATATCCTCCAACTACGTAGAAATTTGCTCTAGTTAATAACTGATTTCTTATATCGAATTAATATTAAATGGAGTCGACAAGCTCAATCTCTCTCACGAGGTCAATCAAAAATAATTTTCTTTCAAGTACTTTTTCAGAAATTGCCTAGGGGTGGTTTTAATAAATGTTTTCCTTAGCTACAGCCTACGTTATTTCTCAGAAAAACCATTTCTTTAGGCAAGAGATTAACTCCTGTGTCAGTTGTATTATCAAAGTGTTGTGCCAATTTGGACGGCTCCCTGGCGCAGTGGGTAGTAAACCTGCAAAGTCAGGGGTCCTGGGTTTGAAACTTGAGAGTCAAGGGTCCGAGGAAATCTTGGTGAGCTCAGTATGAGGTTTGTATTAGGGTTCTGCATTGTGTTGGGTATCTGTGTGTTTTTTACATTACATACAGCGCCATCTAGTCCCAAACTAAGCTAAGCTTGTACTATGGGAATAAGACAACTCATAGAAATATATTTTTTAGAAATACATATAATATCAATTCATATTAACACCCAGACACAGCAATATTTATGAAACGAACATATATGTTCGTTTCATAAATATTTGTCCTGGGTGGAAATTGAATGCACGTCCTACCACTCTGAAATGGTTACTACCAAATGAACTATGAGGCCAGTCTAAACGCCCATTAGAACTTTGCAGGGACTCGTTCGTACTTACCAAAAGTTGGAAACGAATCACATAATAATTTTAATAAAAAACAATAACAATAATTTCACATAAGCGGTGATTCTGGTCACTTGAACGTATTTATAAAATGAAACTAAATAATTATTGCCAGAGTAGTTAAAACACAGAACCAACATTTATGCAGGTTTGATATTTATCGATAGAAGACTAAATACCGAGAATAATAAGCTTATGCACTGTTCAGAGTAAATTCGCCCGAACTCAACAATGTCGCAGAAAGTCAAAGAGATGTTGATGAAGATCACTAACATAGATGAAACGCCCTGAGGGGTGAACTTGGGACTTTAGCTGCGATGACGTAGTCGTGTCTTTGTAGTGTATGTTTTGATCCATATTATCCAAACATGACGCAGACTTTACAATTATTTTTGAAATTTAAATTTCTGTTACGTATTTTCCACGACGAGTGTTAGAAAATGGTGCATCGTTCTTTATATCTTTGCAGGACATAAAAATGAGATTATTGTGGGTGACGTCAAAGGCAGGGCACGATTAATCCTCACCGAGGACTGCTTTGTGCTGGAAAATAACCGCGAACAAAAGTCGTGGAGGAGACTTTAAACTTAAAAAAAAGCCGATATGAGTTGAATATATTTTATGCGTTTTATGATATTACACGTGCCGCGAAAGCTACGGTGGGTAATCATGGGATCGTTCCCATATTTTGTCATATTGACAATTCATATTTTATGATCGTTATATTGACTATTTTGCGCATATTGTTGCGATTGCCAGTTTGTACTCTGCCACGCAACCATTTGACCAGTAAAGGTGATTTACAAGTAAATGCAACAACCTTTAGTTTTGTAAAGCCTCGATTCCGAAGTGTCTGTCGAAGTCTCGTAGGTTCAAATTTGAAGGATTTTAACTAAAAGCTATTTTATTCTAGACACCATAAACAAAATACGGTTTTTTTTAATTAAATTCTGACCTCCAAACCTTCAATATACTTTTATATACATCACACTAGTACAAAGTCATTACACGAAAAAAAAAACATTTCAAAGCCCGGAAAAGTCTAAAATCATATTAAAACGTAAATCTTTATATTTATGTAAGGAAATTGGCCGAATGAGTTTTCTATACGTTTCATTTCATTTACAGGCCAGTCAAATGCATTTTCTAAGTTTAGTAGCACTTTGAAAAAAGTAGAGTGATGAAAGAGTTGACGTGTAGACTTCAATATACATACTGTGAATAAATAAAAGAGAACAATAACGGTAGTGCCGGTAAAAGAGAAGGAGAGAAATGTTAATTAAATTATACTAAGTACTACTTTCCCACTGGGACTGTAAACTTACAGAGTACTCTATCAAATTAGATGTATCTTATAGTAACGAGTAGGTAGGTACTTAGTCATCAATGAACCTTCAGAATAACTTAGTTACAATGGGTCAAAAGGGTTAAATGGTCAATCCGTTGGTTTATTAGGTATTCTCTCGACAAATGTGGAGGACTTTCGTTTAAGTTTCCGTTCATTTTGGTATTTTGATTAGATGCCTTTTGGTGCCATTATATGGTTTTTGGTTCATTAGTGTATTTTCAGTATCGATTTGACAACCATATAATTTATAGAAAGAATATCAACAAAATATAATTTTATAGTCTTTGATGTCTGTTTTAGAACAAGGTGTAATTTAATTTGAATTAACTAATATACAAAGATCGCAATACATACGCAATACATAATTAAATAATAACAGTTTCAGAAATTGAAAACATTTCGAGTAAAATCGAGTAAAATTATTTGTATGAATAGAATGATATAAAGTTAATGCTACTTTCAAATCTTACCGTTTTAATGCACGTATACAAAGATTCTACGGATTAAAAACATTTTCACATAAAAAATATCTCATTAAAAAGAAATTTGGAAAAGAAGATAGAAGTATGAGTCGCTTTAAAGTTCACATTTGCGTATAGTTAGGTACTCCAATGTGACCCTGCCTTAGACCATCCATTGCGATCAAAGACTTTGAAGTCGCCAATTACTGCTTAGTCAGATACACAAACCAAATCAAAGAAAAAGCACTTGGCTTTCGTCGCGGCAGCGCATTGTTCCAGCTGAACATTTTAAAGAAGTTCATTTACTTTAAAAAAACCCATTGCTTTTTATTCTTTAAGCGTTTTAACTGACCACTCTGAGGAAACTTATTTTTCTTATGAAAATGTGCTTGTTTGTGTGTGCGTCTGTTCTTTAGAGATATTCAAAATTCATTTGAGAAATAAAAATGAGTATTCTTAAAAAAATAGGTTTACTAATAAATAAATAATAATAAATATTGGTGGACATTTCACACAGCGCCATCTAGCCCCAAAGTAAGCTAAGCATAGCTTGTATCATGGGAACCAGACAACTGATATAATACTTATATACTTTTATTTTGTAAATACATACATATAATACATATTACCACCAGACACAGAACAAACATCAATGTTACAAATGTCACATAAATGTTTGTCCTGGGGGGGAATCGAACCCACGACCTACAGCGCCAGAAGGCAGGGTTACTACCAACTGAGCTATGAGGCCAGTCAAACTAAAGTTTAATGTTGAAATTATGCAACATAATATTTCATGTAAAACAAATTCGCCATGGATTTTAATGATTGGACTCGTTTTCATCACTAGAGAGATGTTAACTATACACAAACAGAATAGTTACTGTAAGCCGCCATAATCGAATTATGGTGCAACAAGAAACTCTATAAAAATCCTGTAAAATACAGAAACATTTTGACAGGGCACATCTTCTGATTCATAATAAAAATTATTTGAATAGGTAGCTGGTAGTGTGCATAGAGTTTTGAAGCTAAGTGAAGTTTTTTGGAATAATGAATATTGATTTTCTCAGAAATTATATCGTCAATGGATAAGACTTTGATTGTTGAGTGCTGGACTAAACGCCTCTAAGGTGAAACATGCCTGACACGTATTTACGAATTTTCAGCTGTAAAACTACACCACAAAGATCTATTAATTATTGTATGAACCGTTCGGTGTACACCCACTTATTTTAAGTTCAACATAATACTACAAAAAACTTTTCTACCCAAAAACTCGTTGCCCTATAAGGAAAAGGGTAAACAGATCCCTTACATTTATAACACACTTTTGGACAACAAACCCTCCCTTGGAAGTTCCTCAAGTAATAGGGCAATATCTATATAGACGATCGTACTCAGTTATTTGTTAAAAGGACTTGAATCTCTAAATAGGACTTTTATTGACGGTTAGTATCTTTAGGTCGCATTGACGGTAGACCAGACTACAGTCAGAGTGGTTCAAAATAATATCTTCATTCACCATTATTATTGACGTTCTAAGCCATTTCTGTATGAATTCTATGGATATAAAGTTTTTGACTTTGACTTTACGAATCCGTAGATAACTCGGTAGTCCTGCCTATGAATTGAGGGGCTCTGGGATTGATCGCGGCTGGTTCTCGGGTCTTAGATGTTGACTCGAGATGAGATTTGACTCAATTTTTCGTAATTACCGAGTTCTTAGCTCTCTATATGTTCGTATCTACAAGTCTACGAGATGAGTAACTTTTATACATTGTACGAATTATCACATATCATAAGCATCATTCCACCTTCACGTAGCGACTTGGGTTTTTTTTGTACTAAATAGAAGAGGACCCAATTAGTATCATCCAGGGCTATCTGCTCGTTTCGTAACATTTTCACGTAGAAAAACTGCATGGAACCGTGAATATTCATACACTCCGTTCATACACTAAAGCTTGGTAACACGACATTGAGAATACATTTTGGTACGTGACATTGCGCTTGACCACTTCGAACTATTTTGTCCAAATGTCCACTCACAAAGGAATAGTATATAGCGCAGCATTACGAAGGTAGTTAGGGGTGATTGAGTTCAAGCGTCCCAGCTTGACTATATTATGATTTACGTACCCATAATTGTGAATTACCCGTATTACAATTGCGATTTACTGTTGTCAAAGCTGTCGCTTATCGTGTGTGCACACACTTAAGGCATTACGCGTCTTGAGCATAGGTTTCTCGATCCGTGACGCCATATGTCGCTTCCATTACACGGAAATGTCATTACAACGTTGATTTACAATCGAACTTTTTCATCTTATATTGTTTTGGGTGATGTATATACGTAACTTTTCCACATTTTTATTCTCAATGTGTGAAGAAAATATTGGCTGAGCCTGCGTTGTAGGTACTTCATGTTTTTCATTGCATACCTAATAATTATTTTAGAGATTGGGATTTTATTGTGTTTCTCATTTGTTTAGCATTTTATTGAGAGCAGAATCAAAACTATACATTTTTTATAAAAACTTGGTTATTGCATTATCTCAAAGATATTATGTAAATTAAAGTTCTTAAAAAAAAATTTTTTTTTTTTTTTTTTTTTTAAATTACTATAGGCTCACATTTGACCGCAATCTCACCTGATGTTAAGTGACGATGCGGTCTACGATGTAGCATGCTTGCCTAGGAAATACCTATTCACTCTCCTCTTGAAGACCTCCAGATTATAGTTCTCGGGAAATACAGACGCAGGCAAGGAGTTCCACTCTTGGGCTGTCCGCATTATGAAAGTGGAAGCAAAACGCTTCGTACGGATGTGAGGTAATTTGACCAAGAAAGGGTGACGCGATGGTGTACGTCTGGATGTAAAGTGAAAAAAAAAAAAAAAATTGTTCAAAAGGAATTACCATACTAACTTCTATAGGAATATCTACTAAATCGAAAATTCCGTGGCACAGCAGTTAGCGATCCTGCTAGAAAAGCTGGGGGGGGGGTCCTGGGTTTGATTCCGGCTGGGACAAATATTTTGTGGTGAGTATAAAGTTCGTGCTGTATATCTGTTTTTGTTTATGTAGCCATCTGTGACACAGAGTATCCTAGTTCTTAAAGCTTTACGCGTCTTGAGCATATATTTCTTAATCCGTGACGCCACAATTATGTCGCTTATAGCTAGAAATAAGTATGTAATCAGACCGTTATTATATGTGAATAAATTACAAAACGGGCAGCTGGCCCACCTGTCCTACCATCTAAAACTCGTCTACCAAAAAAAAAGGCATTACGACGGTTCCTCACTTAGGTATATGAAGATTCAAGTAGCATCGTATTGCGCACGTAACTCTGATACGTGAGGGTGAAATGTCCCATGTGTCTGTAATTTTACCAGCAACTACATCTTTACAAATATAAGAACAAAAATGCGTTACTGTTTATTTTCTTCATAATCAGAGTAATATTACCAGAAACAAAAAGTTAAATATAAAACGATATTTGAAACTGCGCGTACTAATTAAATTTAAAGTAAAATATAAGACATATTTGCGGTGTAAAGCTGCTTTGTTGTGTTCGAATTATCTACTCGTATTTGGGCGTGTACTTAAGTACTGGGAGCGGTCTTACTTCACCTGTATACATAATACCTATTGCCGTACATAGGACGGGTGGCAATCCTCTTATTAGTTTGACAAATTCGACAAACAGTAGGGTATTATGTATTTATGCTTTAACGAACACCGATTTATTCTCATAATTTTAGTAGGAAACGTTTGTTAAGCGTTATTATAAATCAAGCTCATTAATTTAAATATAAAAATATGTAGTTAATTTAAATATTTTATATTAAAATTAATCTTCGTTTCGGAGTGACGAGCGTATGTTTTGCTGTTATTATGGGCAGTGGACTGTTTAACATCGGGCTTCGATCAGGGATTGTAGCTGGCAACCCTAGCGTGGAAGACAGGGTCCCTACCACCTAGGCTACACACTCTTCAAAAGTTGGATTTGAAATATGTTTTCACTTGTCGGTTTCAGCATTATTATTTGACAACTTCGAAACACACGTCAGTTAATATCAAATCGAGTGCAATTTCATCAGTGAATCGCCATTTAAAATCAAAGTGATGGCTACTGAAGCTATTGCCTTCAGTAGTTGTAGTAGTACATATTTATAAAAAGACGTTTTATAGGACTGTTGATAACCTGATTCGATACTCCAATTCGTTCCTCTGATGAGCACCACGATTCGATCGACCTCTGGATGGGGCTAACTTTGTTTGTATTCGGCGCTACTACTACTACTGGCCTCATAGCTCAGTTGGTAGTAACCCTGACTTCTGCGCTGTAGGTCGTGGGTGCCATTCCCACCCAGGACAAACATTTGTTTGACGAACAGTTGCTTGTTAGGTGCTTTTCTGTGTCAGGGTGTTGATATGTATTATATGTATGTATTTACAACAAAAAAAGTATTATATCAGTTGTCCGGTTCTCATGATACAAGCTATGCTTAGCTTACTTTGGGGCTAGTGGCGCTGTGTGAAGTGAAGTGTCCACCAATATTTATTTATTTTTATATGACTATTGAAATGAATGTGTTTTCATTATACCTTCGTTATCTATCTTGCAAAAAACCTGTATTTGATTTTAATACTAAAATAGGCACGCAATCCTTTTGTTAACAATAAATAAATGATACAAATATTTAGTCTTTCTCATTCCATAAAGAGTTTTCATCTTAAATATAATGTGTTCACCGGCCACTCGGGTATGACGAAATTACTTCCTAATACATTCCACATTATCCAATATCCACAATATTGGATAGTTTCTTCGTACACAAAACTTGGCCTTACATATTTCCGGGTCTATACAGGATGGTACGGAGTTTATATTGTACTTAAAATAGGGTAAATATTGAACATTAGAAATTTATTACCAGAGCAATATAGTTTTAGAGTACTCACGTGTTAATGAATTATACAAAACGATCGTTTATCATTAATGTGTAACAAAACCATTAATAATAATAATAATAAGCATTTATTTCAGACTATAAAATGACCATATTTGGTTAGTAATACAAATTGAATGGATAGGTTAAAATACAAAATAAAAACAAAATGAACAATAAATTAACGAGTACTCAGGCTCTCCGGTGAAGAATTAAAATATCGTCATTTATACAATATTTTGCTCCCGCTGTCTTGAGCATATGGAAAGCAGTCATAATCACCCCCTCGTTTTCCTTGAAATTACTTATTAAATTAGGTTACTGTCTCGGATGACCAAAATTGCTGTCCATTATCCGGGTGCTACAAACTTTTTCCTGTTGCACCGTGCACTAAATCATTTGAATAGTATTTTTTCGTGTCTCACAATCTATGCTTAATAGCTGACGTCATGCGATGATTCTAGTTAATTGAAAAAAGCGTAGGAAGTTATTATTATGATGAGTAAGTGGAGTTTCTGGTGAAGATTCATTCAATTATTATTAAATGATGGCTCTTGGTATTTGATAAATTATGGACAAATGTCTTCACTGAATTAATATTGATGGCCTACCTATCTCTTTCTCTAAGTAGTGTAAAACAAAGTCGCTATCTGCCTCTTACTGTTTCTCTGCTTACTTCTGATCAATCAGGCATCGAATTTTAATACGGTTTTCATTAATAGAAATAACGATAATCGAGGAAGGTATAATTTGTAAATATTTCGTACAAAATGGCTGAACTGAATTTTTACTACAATATGTTCATTTTTCTTTACCCTTTCGTAATAAAAAATATATTTTATTGTAATTATTATAATGAAAGAATAAGCGTTTTATCCTAGACACGTGAAATATTAAGGATGTTCCATATGAGTGTAAGGATATTGGAAATTTCGTATTCTGAGGGTTTGATATTGAAGTTAAAAGTAAAACAAAATAATACCTTTTGAATATCCTTGAACTATTAAATGACAATTCTTCAGAAAAAATTAAGTCAAGGAGAATTAATAGGGATGGTTTTAGTTTCACGACGGAATATTAGTCGAGTTTAAACCTGTTATTAGTAATGTTATGTAATAATACTGCTGAATAACATTTTCAATTTTAATGATCTCATCGAGAGGACAGTGCGGTCACATTGTTCTGGTCTATTCTTACCACTCTGAATAAAAATGAGGGCGTTGTGTTTTTTTTTTTATGTGATTTAGGTTATAGAACGGAGCTGACAGCCCACCTGATGTTAAGTGGTAACCGCCGCCCATAGAAAACAGCAATATGACTCAAGTCCTCTCCACCAAAGTACGAGATAACAAGTCGCATTGCGTTGTGTCTATCACCCCGAGACAGGGATGTTACGTCTCATGCGCTTGCAATTTCAATTTTAATTATTTTGGTTATTTTAAGTCCTGATAAAATGTAAATGTCTCAATGAAAGGCATAATAAAAATACACTGACTCAGTTTAAAACTCATCTTGTAGCATTAACTCCCACTAAAATAGTAGTCTGCCAAGTTTTTAATAAAGTACCAAACTCCTTGCTCTATTTTTATTAGTGGCTTTTATCAAATAGAAAGGCTTTGACTAAAATGTAAACTTCTGCGGCGAAGAAACTGCTTACTGCTCAAAGTTTATATTACGACTTAACCTCTCCAACCTTTATAGAGGTTGAAACTTATCCAATAACACCCTTCTTGCTACCCGGCTTACTTTCCTTGTTTTACCTAAATATTGGCTTCATAACGGCCAAAGATGCGTATCATGCACCGTATTAAATGTTTTTTAAATTTATCAAACACTGTAATAGATGTACACGGTTCTTAATAGAATTGTTCACAGTAAACATATTTTACATGAGATATTTAGTATTGCTTCGCTTACACTTGTCACAACAGTAGTGCAAAGACAGGTAGGCAGCCTGTCAATATCAAGTACTGGCAGTTGGCTTCTGTCTATTCGCCCCAATGACAACTGACTGCAAAACCGTACCGTACATATAATGTGAATCAGCTACCAGATAGTCGTGATTTAGATGATCTTGTAGGTCGTGGGTGAGACTACTCTACAGTTGAATAAAGGGGAGGAAAAAGGAGATACTTGTGAGTAAACTTCGGCATAATATCAATACTCACCGGATCCTCAAATACCAATGGCGTCTCCCAGTTCCCGATCGAAGCGATGCGTAGCTTAAGCGTCGGCTACATATGTAGCTGCGTAGCTACGTAGCTTATCAGACTCATAGTCAAAACCATTTGAGGTATAATATAGGTAGATTAATTAAAAAATACGATTCCGTCAAGATAAGTTATATAATACTTTATACATAAAATAAAAATTCATTTTCCTTGTAAAGTTACTGAATATGCTAGAGTCACTTCCGTTTATTTTCCTTCCATAAAGTGGACAAAAGATGCAAGTCGCAGGAACTCCGCGCTATCTTTGTTCGCCGCGGGAGGATAGTAGTTATTTAGAATTCCTTTGAAAATATCGATGACAATAAAGGAACTTTAATATAAATAGTTTCTCTCTTCTTTAGGGTTATGTAGTGAAACATGAAAGCCCTGAGTTTGCCTAGAGCCAACAATAGACGTATTTATTGATTGTTGTATCAAAACCTTGTTTTGTTAATATATCTTGGCTGTAAAATAATGGAGTTAAATGATTTATAATAAAATATTAATTGGTGAAATATGTTGAATAGACAGAGAGTCGAGATATTTTAGGGATCTTATTGTTGATCTTAGACCGTCTGTCTATCCTATCTAAAAATTTCACGATATTATGTTTATGCAATAATTGTTATTGATCTTTTTCATACAAAAGTATTTACAGGATATTTTAAACATTTTATACAATATTATTTGCCTCCACCTGTATACAACAATGGTTGTATGAACAGGCTGAAATAAAAAAATAAACTGTTTCTCCACTAACCGGAAGCTATGGGTCCGAAGTTCATTATTCATTTTCAGGATGAGTGGGATAAAAATACCTTATATCTTACTTCTTCTTGTTATTATAAATTTAATAATAATATTGGTGGGCAATTCACACAGCGCCATCTAGCCCCAATCTAAGCATAGCTAGTACTATGGGAACCAGAAAACTGATAAATATTTATATACTTTTGTTTTGTAAATACATACATATAATACCCAGCCAGACCAAATATTTATATTCGTCATACAAATATTTGTCCTGGGTGGGAATCGAACCCACGACCTACCGCGCAGAAGGCAGAGTTACTACTAACTGAGCTGTGGGGCCTGTCAAACCTGTCTTAAATTTGGTGTAACGCTGAAATTTTAAAACAATATTACTCAGTTCTTTCCAGCAGCGTTACAGAAGCGCGGGGCAAATTTACATATCTTACGATTTTCTGTCACATCACAGGAACGTACTGAGTTATCTTGTCAACATATCCTTAAATTCATTCAGTTATCATTATTGTAGGCAGCTCTTAAAAAGATGGCTGTAGTATTTTTTTTATCATAACCTAGTTATTGGTATCACTAGACCATTCTGAGCTAACTCAAAGTAGCTCAAAATGTTCTAGTAAAATTGGTTTCTCTCCTTTCGAGCAAGGTCGCATGATTTCTCGAGGATCAATTATCCTGTTCACAGGGTGCTTGCCACATGGCCTATACGACTAGTCTTCTGATCATCTGCCCTATCGACCCGTGACGTCAGTGGTCTGGCGCCGACTAGTCCCGCCAGGACGACGCCATAGTCGGGGGATGAATTCTCCATCCATAAATTTGTAGCATTATAACTTTGTTTTGCTCTCTTTAATGGTGCGCTCATTTCCTTTTTGTCACACGTATTTGACGCTACACATATGGGGATCTATATAAGTCAACAGGGGGCATAATACCTTAACTCTTTTGACTGAAATCTTTTGTTTTGAAGGCCCTGATTTTATATTGTGTTGCTGCAATGGTTTGCATGAGCAGTGATTGTTTCTAGTTGTATCGATTGTAAATTGTTAGGAAATAGGGGATACATATGAATCATCGATTTGCGAAGAAGTAACATGTTGATATTTCAATTTTAAATTCAAAATATCAAGTTAAATTGAAGGAAGATTGACGAGACGTTTTTATTAAAGTTAGCACAAAAATATTATTTCTATAATAAGTCAAATTCAATGTTAACGTAATAAATAAATAAAATGTTTAGTTTTTTTATAAAATTAAATAAAATAACCAAATAAATCAGGGCTATATTAGGAGTTTATTCCGGTTGTTTCAATGGAGCAATGAATTGCGTTGAGATGATTGCAATACAAACAAAAAGCAAAGAAATAAAACCGTAACCCCTGACCAGGTATTCGAGTGTACCTACTACTGCGCACTGCTTGGCGGCAGTAATGAGTACGGTGGCAGTTCTTCGCCATCCATACATACTTCACTCACTTATACAAGATCAATTGAAAGTAAGATCATTTCGTGCATATATTCTTGTATGATGGTGATAAAATTTTCCCTCTATCGGTGACTTGAACATTATGCTGACCGATAAGGAAAAGCAGCGTGTTACAGCGGGCATAAATTATATAAAATGGAACCCATATGTGAGCAAAAACGCGCGACAAAATTGATCCAATACTAACGTTAATTTAAAAACTGCTAAATAAATATAATATGTTGAAGTGTTGGGACAATGCAAATTGGGGATTATATAGGTATATGGTTTTTATATGAGAAAAAAATGCTACTGGATTTCGACAACAGCTTCCCTGCTGAGTCCAGTAAGAACCATCCAAAGGACCCATAAGTACAAGAATAAAATCATGAAAATCGGTCAAGTAGTTTAGGAGAAGAATTACGCACACCACAATTATATATATAAATTATTTAAAAAATAAACATGATATTTTCTCCTAAATAAGGGTTTCAAAACAGAATCGACTTTAAACAAGTAGAAACTTCTAGTTCCACTAACCCGCAAGGCAACTTTCACTGTGACGTCACGGGTGCCGCGAAGTCCCGGCATCCAGACGCCGCTCGGTTCCCTACCTCTGCCACATCCGCTGCAACTTTCACTCACGTACTTGTAGTTCAAAATGCACAATCTATGAAATCAGTGCTAAATGTACAGTTCTTACATAGTCGTGCAAATGGCAACCATATTCGATAATCTCGATATACTGTCGCTATACTAATTGTTAAAGGCGCCAAACTTAGGAATAAGTACTAATAACTAATCCATCTTGTACCTAGTTTTTCATTTGACTAATTGACGTTACCAAACCATTTCTTTAAGGATATAAATTTAGCGTTTTTAGAAGTATATGAAATGTCCATCAATATTATTTATTTATTGTTTATTAATGTTCTTTCATACTAATCCGAATTATATTTAAGCAGCACGATAAATATAAATCATTAATCAAAAGGAAGTTATCTAAAATTCTTGACATCTTGCGAGTATTTCGGAAAATAATCAAAACTTATTATTCAAAGTTCTACTTTAGGCGGCTATTGCGTTAAGGATAAGAACTTGTGATCCCTTGTTAGGAATGTGTTGTGTGGGTGTGAGATATTGACGATACTGAACTTTAGCTCTCAGACGGATTTAATATAATTATCCTAGTGAGGAGATTAATTGTCCTTCTGCGAGCAATATGTTACAACAGTTTGAATCATCCCACAATATATCGGTTTGCCGGGGCGTGTATCTTATTCGATATGACATTTATCCTGACAGCCAGATAATTTAGGAATGATATAATAGTAGTGTCTGAGTTACTAGTGGGAAAACAGTGGTAGCGACGAAGTTACCACCTTTCACGTCTACGTTTATTGATATACCTACTAACAAGTTTGAGGAAAAGTGGCCCATATACGCTGTACTTACAGCTCAGTTGGTAGTAACTCTGCCTTCTGCGCTGTAGATCGTGGGTTCGATTCCCACCAGGACAAACATTTGTGTGACGGACATAGATGTTTGAAATGATTTTCTTTCTTTCTTTTTTTTCTTTTTCTGGGTGTTAATTTTTATACAAAAATAAATATAGCACTAATGCAGTAAAAATAAAAAAAAATTAAAATGAATATTCAATTACGTACGTGCGTCTCTTAAATCCTCTAAAAGCTGTTACGAATACTTGTCATGTTAAAAACAGAAACACATTTCAAACTATTATGCAAATGTATGTAAATCTATCTAATGGATCTAATTGATGGGAGACAAGAAATTAAAAGTGCTGCTATGCATTTAATGTTCTCTCCAGGCATTGCGTTTACATGTTTTAGTTTTGAAATTGAGATAGATTCATAGACTCATAGATTTACTATTTATTGTAAACTAGCTGTCCCGGCGAACTTCGTACTGCCATGTTTTTCCTTTCCTTCCTTCTCCTGACAATAACGAACGCATATAAGAAATATTTATCCAATTAGGTGCAGTCGTTTGGAAGTTATGCGCGTACAAACATTTCGGTGATTCATTTTTATTTATATCAAACAAAACATTTTACGGAGAGATAACACTATAAAATGAAGAAGAAGTACAATATGCGGTATTATCACTAGCAATTATTTCTTCCATGTATGGCTGGATAGGATACAAAGAAGACACACCTGACGACATGAATTAAATAGATATTAAAAAAACGAGTTAACAATTTTACGCAAAAATTATATAACTGAAATGTTATGAAAAGGAATTTAAAATTTAATTGGGCTACATTGGCCGTAAGTAGGCACTATAAATTTCATAAATTTAACAGCACGCTCATAAATTCAATTTGATTGAATTACACTTTATATTTATTTAACAGCTGAAAACAATATTTATTAAAATATCGAACTTTATTTGGGGTAGAAGTAAATATTTAAATATATTGTTTTAATAACCCAAAAGCAAACGCACAAAAATATATGAGTTTAATTCTGCTGGTATCAAATGTCATATGCTACTCGTAGCAGTGAAATAACGTTACGCTTATGGCCGTCATTAATCAAGTATGATGATTGCCTAAACATTGACACTTTCTAGCTCTTAATAACAGTGCAATTTAAACTGAAAGTCCTCACACATACTAATAAACAAAAATGAAATAAGCGTTCAAACAAAAAACATACGAATTCAAGTTGCAATTCTATTTCGACCACCACGATTCATTATGTCAAGAATTCATTATAATTCAGTTCGTTCTATTGTGTCTTGAATTTCAATTATCTAGTCATTTATTATGTTTCAAGAATGCAATCAACTAATATTATATCTAGTATATTAAAGTCTATTCCTAATATTAAACCTCAAGTAATACCTATTGTACTAAATATTAGGTTCCCCATCATATAATGTTAATTCATTAGGATAGCATTAATTTGTATTTTTCAAGCTAATTTTAGCTCGAACACTATATTTACGATCTGGTTAGGCAGAGCTGGACTCATCGCCACACACCGAACATTCTTGATTCACGTTCCATCGGCATCGAACTCTTGCTATAGTTACCAAGGTAAGCTGTGCTGGAATTCTGATCGGACTTTCTTGCCGTTCCATTCCACGCTGAATATACGCTCATGGACATAAAAGAACGCAACAGAAATGGGGTTAATAATCATAAAAGAATTATAAAAAAAAAACAATGTATTTGTTTCTGTTGAGCTATTTAATGCTTGAATTAATAAATAAAATAATATTACAGAACAATAGATTGAAGATTTCAATATTATTATAGAAAAATAAATATTTTTCTGGTTCATTTAAAATTTGTAATTTGGTTAAACAACATTTTTTTTTTCGAGGGGCATACTCCTCTATTTTGCTGTTACAACTGTTATGCTTACTTGGCACTAGATGGCTCAGTGTGAAACGTCCACCAATGTCTATCCATGTACCTGTTAAACTACCTGTCTAACTTTTCTCGAGTACACCAGGTACTCGAGAAAAGTTAGACTAATAAATACTGGCTTTGTGTAAAACTATAGCCAGGTTTCATTTCTGTCCATCGTATCAAACTGGTTAAGGATACAATACTAGTTGATAAAAACTTAACAAGGTAAAATTAGGCAGTCTCGAGGCATTGTGCACATGGAACGAGGCACGTCAAACCATAACAAATATTCAACACGAGCTCGTAGATGCAAATGCGGTAAAGTCCAATGAAGCAACCCATAACATATGCAGGACACATACAACTTGGCAAGCAGACAGTAATCGAATTAAACTATGGATATCGTCGTAAAGTAACACGTATTTCCGATATAACTAGGGTTTCTGTATGTCATTTGTTTATATTTTAATATACCTTGCATACTATTTCTTACTTTTCTTGACTGACCTATATAGCTGCACTGTAGTAGGTTCGATTCTCACCCAGCACAAACATTTGTGTTACGAACACAGATATTTGTTCGTTGTCTTTGGGTGTTAATATGTAATCTATAATATGTACACCGCAGTCAAATGTTTTCTTCTCTATCTAACTTTATTTAATATATTCGTAAAATTTTACTTTCTTTCTTGGTGTATAATAAAAAAGTTTTATTAGTTAGTTTTTATCTATATGTATAGAGGAAGATTTCAGACAGAAGATATATAAATATTATATCCGTTGTCTGGTTTACATGATAAAATCTATTTAGTTTACCTTGGGGCTAGATGGCGCTGTGTGAAATATATTATTATTCACAGATTAGCAGGACTTGCAGCGTAGCTTTACTGTCAATATGTTGAGAACACATTAGGTAACGCAAATGCTGGTAAGATGGATTGCATTTAATTACACCTAATTTCGTCATCGTTTCGATGGGTCGTTCACTTGATGATCTTGTTTATGAAATGCGATATATTATCGGATATATATCGGACGCCTGATTAAAATGCCTAAGACAGAGCTGGCCATAGAATTTGCTTATGGTTAAGCAATATTTAATTCCAGTCGAATCGTTGAGATAATATATTTGTTTGATTTCAGGTAAATATGTGAAAGCAGGTAAGGAAACGTCCATAAGTTTCCTAACAAGGAATGTAACAGTCCACAGAAATACATAATGCTGGTAAGAGAAGGTATTTATATCAGAATCAACCCCTCGTCATTTTATCCGGTGCAAATCATTTTTTCGCAAGAAAAACATATTCAATTATTATCAAAATAAAACAGTTATATAAAATCCAAATAAAATTGTGAAAACTAGAGTTTTTTTACCAAATACATAAAGGCAGTTATTTGTTATTTAACATAATATATATTCTTTCAAATGCACCGTTTATGAGCTGTTCTGATTGTGTGACAAAAATTAAGGGCTGGAAAAAAGCTTGATTTGGTTACCCGTCATTTTTGTGAGTTGGAATCTTCTACTGAATAATTCGATACTGTGTAACTTGAGCTCTATTTTATTGGCCCAAATGCACAATACATGTTCAAAATGTGCAATATACGTGTGAGACGTGAAATTGTAGAACACACGGTGATGCAATGCATCAAAGACGTGCCTTTGAGATATAAACTCACACACATATCCTCTACAAGCAGAACAAATTAGTTTTAAATATCGGTATAGCTTCATATGAACTTATATGTAGTAGCGAATTAGTTGTATGCAGTATAAGGCCAACCTATAAAAGATGCACTTCGATTACAATTGATACTATCGTTGTCAACTCATACTTTGTGCTAAAGGTCATAGGCTTGTAGCTTTATATATATCAATAAAAAATAACAATAATTATTGGCAGAAATTCCACACAACCGTCTTCAGGAGCAAGACAACTGATAAAAACAAAAACTTACGTACTTTTTTGTAAGAAATACATATATGAAATATACATATTTTAATGTTATTGTTACATATACAGAACATTAATTCGTCACACAAATATCTGTCCTGGGTGGAATAGTAGTATGTTGAACCCACGAACTACAACGCAGGAGGCAGGGTTACTACCAAATAATCTATGAATATGAGCTATATGTATGTAAAATATACTTTGACACCATACGCTTTTACACTAATTCCCGGCACTACGATTTATTTTGTCACAGGGGATATAAAACCAACTTTATTCTTTTATATGCTTAGGTATTATTTGCATATAGAAATGTTGGTGCTGACCGAGGAGTGAACCTAAGCCCATCGCTTCAAAAACTGGATGGATACCAAATTACGGCTCCGTCATAAAACACACACCCACACACATACAAATGCGGAATAAAATGTTTTATTTTACTGACTCGCTATTTCTATATAATTTACGAAGAACGCCCATTTATTTATCTTTCAAAGTATTTGAGTACCTTTATGAAGACTGAGCCAATTATTAAAGAAATGTAACTTTACAAACATGTTTAATATAAGCGGGGATAGCTTTCTGAACTTTATCTCATTAAATAGCGTTGTGTGGAAAACTCCTAAATCGTCATTATTTTCATAAAACAACATGAATATTATTATCATTATTGACTTAAGTATAGTCGTTTTTTTATTACCAACTTAAATAAATTGGAAAAAGATGTCGTCTAGCAAGTATCAGTCGTGTCGGATCCAATAAAAGTATGACACATCCAGCACCTTATAAGTTTGAAATCCTCGCCAAAGTTTGTAATTAGGAGCTTAATATTAATTAATTCAGAACAGAAATGAGACTAATACAGGTAAAATTAATTCTACGAGTATATAAATTTATTTCACTGTCTAGTCACGCTGAAGTCTTGTGTACGTTGATAGGTAGGTACATTTGTTATGTTTTAGTAGCAGTAGAACGTATGCCAAGTTTATCGGGAAGTACTGCCACCATACATATTTCTGCCACCAAGCAGTAATGCATTCGCGTTACTGTGTTCCAGTTTGACAAGTGTAGTTGCCGGTGAGCAATACAATGTGACTTGGGTAAGGAAAGAACCAAGACATTTTGCTTTTGTTATGGGCATAGGATACCGGCTAACATCAGGTGGGCCATCTCGCTTATTTCGTGACTTACTCTATGAAACAAGTTAATCACTAATGTAAGGAATTAAATAAACAATAATTGCTCCACTTCCAGTGTTGCCAAATCTGAGCCATGACTAAATTTCCACGAAAAAGAACAAGAATAGAGAACGTGATTTTAGGTATATGGTTATTGGCGCGTAGATTACCTGCATAAACTTAAAAAAAATGTGTTTCTGTGTCCAACTTTCGTGAATTTTAGTCAGGTTATAGATCTAATCATCTGATCAGAATAAATATCAATTTAACCCTTAAGCATAAATTTATGGAACGCTTATTCAACCTTAATTAAAGCATACTGAAATATTACCCTCTACTTCTGCTCTAAAAGCGTGGAATAAAAATACATTTTTCCTTTGTTCTAAGTTTAAAGCAAATTAATTTAATATTCTGGACGTAAAGGGGAAAACGATATATAAAGAGAAAAAGAAGTCATTTATTCAGACTCCCTATAGACAACACTATAATAGTAAGTACGAACAAACAAAAAAACTTTCGCATCTATATTAGTGTGACTTGACCGACCTTGCTTCAGTCAAAGCATCCTTGAATAGTTGGCAATGTCCTATTTCTTTAGAAGTAGAAACACGGAAATTAGTGCATCAACACAAAGGGGGCCTGCCAATAGACACGATCCTTTGTGACGCCTTCAGTTGCAAATCAAACGGGGGTAGGTAGGCGTGCAATATCGGATTATGGCGGCCACATGCATCAGCACGTTCCGACAGTAATGCTGTCGAACATCGTTCAGAAACATAACGGTGGCGGTGCGCAGTGAATAGCCAAACTTGTGCGCTATTTCGACGAGCGATGCTAACTTGGGCAAGTGAAACAATTAAGCACGGGAACAAATATTATGCCAATATACAACATAAAAACAATTGGAATTGAGCTTCCGCGGTTAAGGCCACTCTCATTTGTCTTAAAATTGTCTATTGGAAACTGTTATGTTGGAATTACAAGAAACGATTTAATAATTCAGAGTTTCTTCCGTTACCACCCGAAAGAAGCCGGAGTTTCAGCCAAATAACAATTTAAAGTCATACATTAAAACATTTACTTTCATTTAGCACTACTGTAGTAGGCATCGCAGTAGTAGTGGTTTTAGTATTTCCGTATCTTTATCTCATAAAAAAGAAAGTGATTCCAATAGTGCTTATCACGTTAGATTATCACGACTAGGATACGTCTATTTTTTGCCATTACAGCTCAATAAAATCCGTTCATTTATAGGTATTTCAACCGATCAATAGCTACTCAAAATTAATTTAGGAATTACATGTGGGGAGCGGTCATTGAAACACGTCTGTCGGTCTCGCGTGCATTGGCTCATAAATTGGCGTCCTTTGTGTAACGGAATTGGTTTTTCTAGCTCAACTCTGGCCCTGTCTGTGGAATATAAAGCTATTGGAAACCTCGTAAGCCAAATGAAGTTTTATATTTCAACGAACTATAAGATGTAAGACGAATTACTCTTTTAAAAAAAACGACTATAATGCGGTATCTTCATGACAACATGGTAACCGAATGGCAAGGAATCTTTACTTACAAACGAAGTCCAATGAAGGTAGGTCAGAAAGTAAAACATATTCGCACCTATGACGTGACTCAGGAGGCTCATTATACACAAAACTATATCCACTTAGATACATAACGAAATGACTTGGAAATGTCATACGAGATAAGTTTGGAGACTGTTCAAACCCTACCAAATCCTTCTATATAAAGAAGGTGTCTAAAAATGTTTAAAAGAACCAGTGAATTGATCTTGCCCTTCGTAAATCTTTGTGTCTAGAACACGGCTTCGAAATATTATTAGCGAATAAAAAGAATTTCGGCGTCAAATGAAAATCTCGGATATATTTTCGTCTATTGTGTCGATATCTACGTCAGATTCAGACGATCATGCCGTGAGTGAGGTCGCGTCACACCCAAAGTGTGAGTAATTCGGAACATTATTATGAGTTTCATTAGCTGTCACTTCATATTTGTGTTATTATGGTAAGAGATGAGGAAATGGAAGGCGATTATCGGATTAATTGGGTCTGTGGTCGGGCGGGATATCGCATACGTGTCATGTTTATCAACATTGTTTTGGTAATACCTTTATTTTATTACCCTAATTTGTGCTGTTGGGAAAGTATTTTGATATTAAACCAATTGATTTAAAAGGATTTTGTAGGGAATATTCTCTCTAAATAAATATAATCTTATCTGTTATAAGACGCCACGCAACCTGAGTATCTAGCCATATACGGATATAGATTTGGCTCACAGTACAATTCAAAAAATCTGATTCACGTTTCGCAGATGAAACCAGATGTTGATTGATGGCATCGACACCAAGTTATATACAGAAAATTTTAATATAATAAGTTGCGGGGTTATGTGATTGATCCATATTTGAAGCAAGTGGCAAAACAAAATTCAGTGTGATTACTAGCATTGCGCGGTGCGTGGGTTCATGAAACATTTGGACTGACATAGGGGTTGATTAAATAAACTTCAACAAGTTAGTTGTATATAAACTGAATTTAAAATATTACTGAGTACAGGTTTGATATTGAAATGAATAGAAACTGCTTGACACAAATAATTCTGTAATCATCACTTATTACTACCCGATATGAGATGTAATTTAAATATATTTTTTACTAAACCAGAACAAACCTTATAAAATAAAAAAATATAATAACGAGATTAGTTTTATGTTTTTCCGTGTACTATGTTTTAGTAAACAAAATGTTCTCAATATATTTGAATGAAATCACAAAAATTCATTTATGTTGCCTAAAAGTAAATCATATAAAGTAAAAATCAACGCAATAGCAAAAATGTTAGTCTTCCATTTTGTGGCTGCCACAAAAAGATTTCATCATAATTCCTTTGTAGGAAAAATACAGGGTAGGTAAAGAAGTAATTGATAGGTACATTTTTGCGGTAAAAACGTTTCCCGTCTTTTCATTATGATAATCCAAAGAGACACCTGCCAAACGAGAAATTTTAATTAAATCTCGAAAGCAGGCTATTGTTTTATAAATACTTCATTTTTATGACGCTATAATTAGATCTAAATTCTTCTATTGCGATTATTCTGAGTTCCGGTGTTTAACTGCTCTTTTATTTTACAATTGTAATGCAGTATTATACGGACAGACATACAATCGGGCCTTTATTCTATGGAGTAGACATAACTGCAATAGGGCTCGTATCTTACGACTATTATGTCATGGTTATAAATATATAATATTGTGTTATTATGTGTGTTATTCGCTGGACTTCAAACATTTCTGCTTGTGAAAAATTAACACTATCAAATGTAGCCTATGGCACTCAGGATAATGTAGCTTTCTACTGGCGAAAGAATTTTCGAAATCGATTCAGTAGTTCCAGAGATTACTTCCTACAAACAAACAAACTTACAAACTTTGCCTCTAAAATATTTACTTGTATTGATTTATAATAAATCAAAAGAAACGGATTAATTCACTCATTTCTTCATTTCACAAAAGATCTCACTCACAGGTTTATAACGATGTTTTTAAAAATTCGTAGTCGCGTTACTATTTTTTGTATTATACGCAATTTGACATAAAATGAGCTATTACAGATTCACATCTCCGTATTGGCCGTACTAAACGGCCTGTGACATAAAAGTTGGGGATAAATGTGGGGCCACAGTCAGCACATACAGTTCCCTTAGTAAAAATTTACTGTTTAGTATGAAATCGTAAAACCCATAACCCTTGGGATGACTGCAGGCTTGGGCTAAATACTTATTGAAGTTTTATCTAGATACTAAAAATATAATCAACAATGAAATGTTATTTTAACTTTCGGAACTTAAGTCAAATATAAACAAGAAGTATGGCGCCAGTCAGGGAGTTGCAAGAACTTCAACAAAGTGATACAAATATAGTTGGCGTAGACCGTGTCAGGCTACGGCCTGGCAGGGGTTCCGAAGTTGCTCAGTAAGTTGCTGAAAGTGTTTAATAAATTTTAATGAAAATATCAATAAAATGAACAAGTGTCGCACACGAGATATTCCACATTCACGGCTCAGAATTATGGTTTTAGTATCATTGTTCATTGTATACGTAAGGCAAAACTCAAGCCATATGACAGGCCTTACAGCTCAGTTGGTTAGTAACTCTGCCTTCTGAGCTGTAGGTCGTGGGTTCGATTCCCACCCAGGACAAACATTTGTATGACGAATATAGATGCTTATTCTGTGTCTGGGTGTATGTATTATATGTATGCAATAACAAAAAAAAAGTATTTAAGTATTATATCAGTTGTCTGGTTCCCATGATACAAGCTATGCTTAGCTTACTTTGGGGCTAGATGGCGATGCGTGAAACGTCCACCAACATTTATTTATTTATTATTTATTTATATTACATATTTATGGGCAGAGGTTACTGCTTAACAGGTGGGCCATCTGTTATTTCCTCAAACAAATATCGCTTATATCATATTAGTGTGACATTGCGTGAAAACAAATAAAGATTACTGACAATTTATCACTGTCCAAACTCACGTCTAGGCAAAATATTACTTGTGTTTTAAATCATAGACTCGGAGTAATATTCGCTCCACACCTGCGGTACACGTTCAATTTAATAACGGAACTTCATGTTCGATTTGCTACGGCGTAACATACATTATCAGAGCGGTACATTCGCTGAATGTACCGTTACCGACACGTGGCGTTTTTATTATAATAATATTTTATATATAAGGATTAAGCGAATTATATATATCTGGTACGTATATAACTAAGTAAGCTTGATGTCCTCTTAGTTGGTTTTTATTTGTCAGTTATCAAAAAACCTAACAATTACAATAAAGTTTTTGGGATTAGTCAAAAAACGTTTTGTAGACTTCATAGAAAAGTACTATTTATATATTATATAAGTTTTCATAATACATAAGCTTTCTCGCAAACAGAAGAAAACGTGTGAGTATTGCTGAACACACAATTCAAGATAACTATATTATGAACAACATGTTTCAAGCGTAATTAATAATATTTATAGCTTTTTACTGCAGGAACGAGAAGCAGTACCGGATTTAAAAATGTATATTGTTATGTTATTGGAATTGCCATGTGGTTTGGAGATTACATAAATGATCTTATAAATATTTTAGATTGGTTGATGACTGAGACTAACCAAGGTGTTATAGAGCTTATTTTATTAATGTAAACCAAACTTTTCGTCAATAATACATAAATATAAAATGTGATCAGAAGTCGGACGTACTTTTTTAATGTTATTGGCTACTTCAAGATGAGAAGTTACTCATTTTATTATAATAATTAAATGTTTTTTGGCAAAGTTGTGGCTGCAGCTTATTGAAATTTGCGAGAATATTTATTAAACCTTAAACTAAGAAGAGAAATCACACACACAGTCATCACACCATGTTTGGAATATGTGTTTTATTAATTTGTTGCTAACGTATCGCACTCAATATATTACCATACTGATCGGAGGTATAGTTGCAGCTCAGCCAATCACGCCAAAATCAAGGTTTTGTATTTCGTTATTTAATTTTCCTCCATAAGTACAGTCATGTTAGTTTCTTTCTCCTACTGCATTGGAGGAAGCAGTTCGAAGCCACCATTTTTTCCAATTTACTATCTCAATTTACGTCTTAACTAGAAGTCATTTGAAATTTCGAGGGGATGGTGGACTTACATCTTTTTAGAGAGAAACTAATATTTATATATTTTAAATTAAAATCTTTTAATTATCGACGCAGTATAATAGTAATGTCTCAGTAAAAAAACTGCATTATGCAACTGAAAAAGCAGTCGAACGCCACCTGCCAGTGTCGTTTGACGTTATTGCATTTTATAGGACTCTGCTGGTGCTCATTGCTTTACGGAACACATTTAGAATTTATACAATCTTGGATGGTTTCACAGCAAATTACGTTTAAGATTGCGTTTGGGTTCGAATTTCAGAATTTAAACTAACTTCATTATAAATTTGGTCATACAGAATAAGTTCTCATTTTTAACGCAACTATGTTTAAACATTAAAGATTACCATTTAACATTAAGTGCATAATTTTGCTCGTTCCGTAACTTGTTCATGTAAAAACCTTATAGTAACTGCAAAGTATCTGCACAGGTATAAACTAAAAAAAATACAGCATTGTCCAAGGCTATACCCCTTCGAGAAGATGGCACATAGGTATATGACGGCTGGGACTGTGCAACACCCTGACATATCGAGATTCTACCCAGTCAGCCATCCCTTAATGCTTTCACCGAAATAGGTAAAGCAAACTAAGCTCTACGAACCGTAGCATTTGCTACGATTCAATACGCTACGCCGCCATAACACAAATTGGCTTTCGCACTGTAGTAACGCGCATTGTAAATTATTTTTATCTTTTAGTGAGAAAGTATAAGATTCTGGAAGAGTACTGCAACCATAATACTACAGCAGAATTGATGTGTTCTGGTTTTGAAGGGTGCTGGTGAAATTTTAGGATCATGATGTATCTTTGCATTGCATTAGTCAACTGATAACATGAAGTGTTGGGATAACAGACGCAGCGTGATGCCACCTGAGGTTTTCCTATATCCCATGACTAATCTCACAGGTAGGTTGTAATTTTACCTTCTGCGCTGTAGGTCGTGGGTTTTGTTTCCATCCTGGACAAAAATGTGTGTTGAATATAAATGTATGTTTGTTTTGTATCGGAATGTATGTATTTATTAAAAAATAAACGGGTGTCTATTTCTCATAGTATATTCTTTGTTTAGTTTCGGGCTACACGATAGTTCAAATTGTCCACCAATATTTATAATTAATTTACTCTAAACCTTGAAGAACCTCGTAAATCATGCTGCTGATGTTATCAGATGATGTTATTGCTCGTTAACAAGTCAGTTTCATATTATAAAATATGTTTGATTGTATGTTTGGTATTCCTATGTTCAAAACTACTACGAAATATTGAATAAAAGATGATGATCTGGAATAATATATTGTTTATTCTGATACTACGCGGGGGAACCCCCGGTCAGGAGCTAGTTATGTATAAGTCTTTTTACTTACTATCACTTCCACTTCATTATGTGAGTCTTGTCTATAATATTGGTATGAATATTCAACCAATTCCATATTTCCAGGGTCCTCTATGAAGTAGCAGTTGGAATGGAACTTCAACTCTCCATTCACAGGCATTTCTGAATGCTTTTGTGAAACTGTTGCTTTGAATTTTGATTGTGATGAATATCCTTAATAGAGTTCCTTAATAGAGAAGGGTATTGAAAATAGACTTTACAGTTAAAGTATATAAATATTTTAATTTAATATTAGTTGATGACATTATTGGTATAAAAAGTAAATCACCAAAAATGAAACATGAAACATAAGTCAAAATATATTTTTATAAAAATTGATATAAATGTGTAAGTATAATTCCATTTCGCACGTTTCATCGTTATCTGGATGATTAAATCGTTGAAGCCTGGGGCGAGGCAATTATGAAATAGTGGAACCGCCCCGCCTGCGAGTAAGTGCCGCTGCATCTGATGCAAAACCATACAAATGCAGGCGCTTAACATAATTTTGCAGAGAATGACCACGGCTGATAGGAAAAAATAGCAATCGTTGCTAGGTGTGTATATATATATCTGAAAAAAAATTCCTATTCTTTGGGTATATTTTTTGACTTCGACTTTAAAAATAATCAACTAATTCGTTCATCATCAGACACTTCACAGTCTTGAACCAAAAACGATACTTGACTTGGTAGTAACGTTGGGTGACTGCGTTAGGTTCTTTGATGCACATATTGTATTCCATATATGTATGTATATTAATGAAAATCAATATTACCAAGCGATTGAAACCTTAAAGGCGTTAATGCCAAACAAAACAGATGAATTTCTCCCGTCAAATTTGCCGTACGGCTTAAAAACTTAATATCCGGTTTAATCCACGGGTCATGCGTGACGATTAACCCAACGCACTAGCATCTAGCATGTGGGGGTGTTCATCCTATCGGAGAACTCGGAGGACTGGCTCCACAGCTCAGTTGGGAGTGACCCTGCCTTCTGCGCTGTAGGTCGTGGGTTCGATTCCCACCCAGGGCAAACATTTGTGTAACGAACATAGCTGCTTGTTCTGTGTCTGGGTGTTGATATGTATTATATTAATGTATTTACAAAAAGTATATAAGTATTATATTAGTAGTCTGGTTCCCATGAAGCTATGCTTAGCTTACTTTGAGGCTAGATGGCGTTGTGTGAAATGTCCACCTATATTTATTGATTAATTTTATTTTGGTTTAGATTTAGGTAGAATGTAATTTGAAGATGTGGCACTTATTAGCGCCTATTACATTAATTGATTTGAGTGTATGAGTGTTGGTGAAAAATATGTTCATCGTCTGGCCTAGCTTTAGTTGTTGCGTAAGTGTCTCGGCTATTTGTGTCATGTCAGCCCCACTTCAACTTGGCAGCTTCAGGGGTCCAAGGTGTCGTACAGAGTACGCCTACATCATAAATTCCTGATTTATCTGATAGGTTTCGTGTTCGAGTGTAGCGGCATATAGGCAAAAGTTAATTTTGTTTGTACATCAATATTGTTAGTACTGTTAGTATTGTTAGTGTTACGAAGGCTGGTGATGGTACTAATAGTTTAATAATTCTTATTTGTATTTATCAGCCAGTGATGGTATAATTACGGGTGCAAGAGATCTTATTGTTTCAATGTGATTTTTGCATTGCAGTAAATCTTCTGAAGTTTCTGGGCTAACCCAGTGAACCAGTTAACACAGGATTGCAGCGATGGCTTCAAACACAAATAATTAATAAAAATATGTATACAAAAAACTTATATTTTTATGTGATTTAGTTACGAAATGAGTAAATGGCCCACCTGGCCTTAAGCTGAAACCTCTACTTGGCTATAACAAGCGACATTAAACAGATCCTTTCCTACTTAGGTAAGGCAAAACTGTCTGTCTCGTGTGTCAGTAATTTCACCGGCAACCACACCTTTAAAACTGGAACACAGTACCACGAAACCGGGCAGAACTGGGCTTCGTGGCAGTACTTCTCCGAACGAACTTTTATTTAATTCTTACTTACCTATGCAGTTTTTATACACAAATGTGTTCTTTTTCGTGAGATTATTAATTCTTTTACTTAAGACGTTTCCGGTTCATTAGTAAGATCAATATATTTACGAAACTTATGGGAGCATCGCAACCTTCGTTAGTTAGTGGTTGAGCCACCGAAAGCGTTACTAAGCAGTGTCTTGTCTTGCTCTGTGACAGGCAGTTTCAATTAAACATTCAACCGCTTGTCAACTAACTAAGGGTAGCCAGCAACGCTGTGGAACCTGTAGCTAGAGTTACAAGCAATACATTTATAGGGACAGCTATTATGGAGAGCCAAGTTACAGTGTATAATTTTTAATTAAACACTCAGTTGAGCTTTTCTGTCTGTACAAATTTCATCGAAAGTGAACACACACAGTACACTTTATTTACTACGGCAATTATTAAAAGTGTATATATAAACAAGGGTGTGGCTTCGAACTTGTTTTATTAAGGTGCATTACCTTAATTTGGTAGATAATGGGTTTCAAACAATCAATTTGCATATTTATCAGCTCATCAGGGTTTTGTATTAAATAATTATAATGCCTTTGTGGCGCGATGCCTACACGGTGGGCATGGATTAACATTATTTGTGATTATATTAACAACAAAATATTAATTTTGGGTTCACTCATGTTTTTCTCTGCATGGTGAATGAAAACAGACCAATACAGACGTCAGACTGAATTTTAGGGATTTTCAATTTAATTTAGTGATATGGTGTTTCAGTATATTGTAGATTGATGGTTTACCATCCCGATGTCTAACGTTACCAGATGACCATGTCCATAACATTTTGAATTTTGACACTATAAATAATTAAATATTGGTGGACATTTCACACAGCGCCATCTAGACCTGAAGCATGAGCATAGCTTGTATCATAGAAACCAGACAACTGATATAGTACATATATAAACATATCAACAAATATTTTCACACAAATGTCAGTTCTATGCGATGAGCAGAAGCTAGTGTGAAACAGTTTTTTTTAATATGGATCTTTCGCAATTTAACGGTGGTAATGCGTTCTTTTCACTTCCATACAATTGTAAATGGGAGTAGCCTATACCTCGTATCCGTGAACAAAGCAAAGTACAAGTCATTTCGTTATATTTTATAAAATAAACCCAATTTCTCTGAAGCCGGACGAAACACTCCGATTCTGAACATGTGTCACCCATTTAAGAAACAACCCGATATTCTCAGTAGTCCGGCGATGAGGGCAGCCTCTCAAGAAAAGTAAAGCAAGCAGCAAGTTTGTACAGCTCAGCCATACCTGTTTGCTGAATTTTTGACCGTCGGAAAATTTCTCATATTATATGTTTTCCTTCAGCCAACGCCAATAAAATACAAGATTCTATAGCTTGATGTTATAAATAGATACAGTCAGCTATGTTCACCGATATTTGTAACCATAATAATGCTCACTGTGATGTGACCCCGATCTCATAATCGGCTTTTGATGCGTTAGCAATTTATTAACTCATTGATGCAGTCGGCCACACGGATTTGAACCAGCGACCTCCGTATTGAAAATCTAGGTCAGTACCACTGGGCCACCACGCTGTCATAATACTTCTCTTTTAATGTACTATACACTGATAGACACTACATAAAAAGGTTGTCTTAATTTTGTATGAACCGAAACATATTGAGAAAATATTAAATATAGATACAATTTGATATTACGATACCAATGAAGCAAATCAATATTTCATAGCTAGTCTATCTTGCTCGTATTGTCAGAGCATAATAGACTTAACACTCCAATACAAACAGCTTTTGAACTCAGCAAATTATTCAGCGGCTTTCAACCTAGATGGAAGTTCAAATGCTCTTCCGATGCTGAATGTAGCTCCTTGTAAATTGAAAGGATTATGGACAAACTTACGTTATTCGCAAATTAAATTCAACGTTTTGTGTTTTTAAATTGTGTTATGCATTTGCATGTGACTGGCAGTTACGAACAGGTTCTTAATTGGTTCCTACTAGGTTTCCTAATTGTGAGAAAATTGATTTAATGCTAGATTCCGATAATACACTTACTTATGTAAGAGCAGTAGAACTCACGCCAAGTTCGTCCGGGGAAGTACTGCCGTCAAGCCCGTTTCTAAAGCAGATAAAAAAATATTTTAATTTTGTCTAGAACATATGGTTTTGTATTAAAAGATAACATGTCATGTTACTACTAGAAGGGAAAAAAATCTCACTACTGAATTTCTGTTACGGAAAATCAGGTTACTGGAGTTGAAGTATCACGTTTATTTGCAAATTAGTTATTTTTGTACAATCCTATTTTGCTAAAATTGACAGGAAAATATTTCTAGTAAACTGATATTAATTTAATAAGCCAGGAGTCACAAGAAATAGTCCATATTGGAGTTCCAAAGGTTTATGTTGGACTATTTTTAACTTATTAAATTATTATTTTTCTATCATCATTTTATTATTAACAGCTATATGAACCCAGATTTAGGTACTAGTTTTTTCTATGGTTATTTTAGGAGTTAAGGATTTTAAGGACCAAGTTTTTTCGCTGATAGGGTATTTTGCAATATCCTATAAGCATTCCTACTATTTTGTATCGGTGATTAGGGTGCTGACGTTTTAATCGCGATTACAGTTTTAAAAGCGTAACTAAATATGAACTTAATAAGTAGTAAATAATAAATAATAAAGTAAAAAGTTTCAAAGTGAATTTCCGATGATAAGTTGCATTTATAAAGTCAACATTCATTACGGTTAATAAAGCCAGTTACACCAGAAAGTTGAACAACAGAACGGAAGACAAAGCTTGATTATCGGTACTTTTTATTGGCACATAACTCACGGATTGCCGCAATATAGAATCGGCTCTCGTTATTAGGCCAGATAAGGCTGTAACAGCTGCCCGCTCCACTAGAATTATTGCGATTATGGGATCGGATAACTAGAAAATACCCAAGTGTTCTTTAGTGCGAAGTGTACATGCGACTTTATACATAATTATCTGTTCCATAGTCCTCGTTCGTAACTGCTTTATCTTACCAACAATACATTTAAAATATATTACAAATCTAGAGAAGATTATGAACGCTTAAAAATAGTCCTACTACCACTACCAATTCAAATACTAAGCCAATTCTTGCCTTATATGCCAGTATTATATGATTAGATAGGTAACAGTAGATAGTAGTGTAATGTAGGTAATATGATAAAAAGAGGATTACGCTTGTGAAAAAAATAAGTCATTCTTTTCCCGCTTATCAATAGTTAAATAAAGAATCAAAAAAAATCGATAGTTAATCTTGGAGGTGGTGAAATAGGGGATGAAAATTTGTATGGGGAATCAATCATTTCTCTAGTAAAGGATATAGAACTCATAATTACACATTTGGTAAAATATTTTTGCGTTTTTCGCCAATCAGGTTAATAAGGGGATGATTACAATTTTTTATAAAGTACTCACCTACTTTTACTAACTACTGGCAGATTAGTATTAAGTACGCTGTACTCTTTACCTTTTTTTTCATTTTTTATATATGTGATACAGTTACGGATCGAGCCGATTGTCCACCTTTTTAAGTGGAGACCTCTGGCCAAGCAATGTGACTTGAGTCCCTCCCAACGTAGGTATGACCCAAGTCGCATCGTATGCACCCGTAACTCTGAGACGTGTAGGTGGAATGTCTCACGTGCCTATAATTTTACCGGCAACCATACCTTTCGAACCAGAACACAGTTTTGCGAATGCGTCTTCTTCTTCATTTTTAACGATTAAATATTATTAAGTGACATCATAAAGGAGGAGGTTCGTCTGTATATATTTTTATGCATGTCAGGGGGTTCAATCTTGTTTTTATATATTTATACAGTTAAATTAAGATGCGAAGCGACTGGAAGATAATAATATTATATTTAGATGAGCAGCATGTAAGCCCTTCTTTTATTTATAACGTTGGTAACCTGGAGACCAGCTCACCGTTGCGCCCCCATTCGGATAACTCTCTTAATAACCAAGAACCAAGATGGCGGTGAAAACTAACTGATTACCAGAGTTAAAGTGGCGTAAGCAACAAGTCCGGGAGATTTTCAAAAGATCTGTTTTACTGAAAAACAGACATTCGTTCATGTTTTCAACATCTTGTTGAATTGAGCATATCTAAGTGTTTTTTTTCATGGAGAAGGGTTTTTTACTGATTTACCTTCTATATTTTTTATGTAATTATATAACCCTTATTCAGCAGAAAGCCAAATACAATAATACATGTAGGTATGTATTCCATCGCGAGCTTTCCGCGTGGACCAGAGGTTTGAGTGATTCTATTTGCAGCCGCTGTTCTATTTTTGTCTGAAATCAAAAGCATCGATAAATTTTGATATTGAGTTTCATATACCACAGGTTCCTGGAGCTCGTTATTCGATTTTTACTACTTGCGTCAATACGACATTTATTGCCCTAGAATTTTTGTTGTGATACAGTGTATGAATTAGGTAGATGAGAGGTTACCAATGGTCAGTTATTGTTAAGGAATAGTGAATTCCGATAGCTATATTTCAGACTCAGTCTAGAATCTGTCTATACGTTGCGTCATCAGCCACTAAATCGCTTACCATCAGTGCTGCCATCTGATTAAATTTTAATTAATCGAAAAATTTACTTAAATAAGTTTAGTTTAATAATATAACTAATATTAGGCTAAGCTCAGATGGTTGCACAATAGCATCTCATCTACAGATCGTGCGCATAAAATGCGCCTGCGGATTTACTGCGGATTCCAAAGACCTGTCATCGTGCGTAAGGCGGCAACTGCGATAGCTTGCAACTCAGATATATGCCATAGCAAACAGCGCGCGACCGTCTGAACCGCCTCTTAAACTCATGTTAGCAAATTACTTCCGAGATAGTCTATCCGATGTTCTTATAACTTAGACGTTTCACTTAGAGAAAATCAATGTGAAGACGTGCGAGATTTAGTTCCATAATTTTGCGAACTTGCTTCAAACCGGGTTCCTAGACATCATGCATTTTAAAGAACGGACAAAAAACGAATTACCCTCAAATAATTTTAGGGACAAACACGTTAAAGTAGCTTGCTAGTCTGGTAATATATGGTCAGATTTTGAAACTCAATTTTGAAGCCACAAACCAATGCGGCCATAAAGCTTTTTTTTATATAGCTTGCCTAGGTGGGGAAGGACCTTAGTCGTGTTGATGTTGGTATGGGCAGAGATTACCATTTCAAACTAGGTGCGGCATATGCTCTATTCAAATAAAAATAAACTATAATATTCCTTTATTTGGTGAAGTATAGAGGTAGGAAATAATTCCACGATTCGACACTCACGATGCCTAGTCTCCCTGAGGTATATATCTGTGTTGGCACACGGTGAACGAAATATGTAGGATTCGCATCACGCATTCCTTTGCTGACTTACGGGTTGGAAAGGATGAACGATCTATTGGACTATCCATAAACATAGATATACGATATATTAGGAAACTAAATCTCAGGTAATGGATGGGCACTGTCTATCAATGAGTTATTCTAACAAGAAAAATGTATGTGCGCAATAATATTATTCCAAACGGTTAATGCTGTTCCTTAACCGTTTTAAATCGTGTATCGTAATCGTGAAGAAAATTGGCATGCTCTAGAAAAAATATCGAATATGGGTCATGTGCGGTAAAGGAGCCTCTCTATGGTACAATTTAGTATTGTCTCCACACTGTTTCAAGAGAGTGAGTGGTGAACGCGTTACGAGCAGTAGAGTACTAAATAGTTTTATTTTACTAATTATTTATTAGTTCTTATTTATCCTTAATACTATTTATTAGTATGAAATAATGTTACGGTGAAATTTTTATTTTTATTTTTTGTACCTGATATAGCATGGTATTTTGTTGGATTCGCGTATACGTCATCATTACTTCTCATAAACTAACAAAAAATTCAATATCGGTTTCTTTATATTATATTATATATTATTACTTATACTAATAGTTACAAAAATCTATTTAAATCCCTAAGAATACTTAAGAACGATCAAAAATAGAGAAACATGATATGATCGTGGACGCTGAGAAGAGCGAGAAAATACTGTTTTCGAGTTTTGCCACAAAACTCGTAACTGAAACCCTCACCACAGGTGGAGTGTAAATCATAGATTGTCTATCCCAAAGTGGCTGGATGTATTTCCTTTCTGCACCACTTGTATGATACTTACGGCGGGTATAGTCCGGAAAATGTGTTAACCATAAATATCTCAACAATCTTAAGAGCGACTATTCTTATTCAAGACTAGCTGTTGCCAGCGACTTCGTCCGCGTGGAATTCGGTTTTATCGCGCACCTCTATTTTACCCCTCGGAAAAGTAGCCTAAGTTACTCCTTGTTACATCAGCTATCTGCCAGTGAAAGTCCCGTCCAAATCGGTCCAACAATTTCAGAGATTAGCCGGAGCAAACAGACAGACAAAAATTTTAAAAAAATGTTGTTTTGTTTTATGTACCGTGTATACATCCATATGCACTTAGTAAAAAGCGGTTATTTTAATATTACAAACAGACACTCCAATTTTATTTATTTGTATAGATATTATATTTTACAGAATGAAAGGGAAAATTTCAAGCGTAAAGACGCATCTCATTTTCCGTAAAGGCAAGTAAGATAATATCAATCCAAAGTAGCATTATCATATTAACGTCAGTTACGTTAATACGAAACGTGATCCAACCTTTGGGAAAACAGATTTTTACGATCTCTGTATAACACAAGCATAATAATTTATTGTTTTGTTGACTTGAGTGTACCTACTTACTTTGATGTGTTTACTTGCCATAATAAATATACTTATAGCCTACTTATGGTTTTTTTATTATTAAATATATCACTTTTAGTTATTTATCTTTCGCAATCACCATTCCGCCCGTGACCAATTCGCCGCTGCACACTCTTCAAGAGTGGAATGCTGCGGCACGCCTGCGGACGAAAGCCCGCGGCTAATCATGATACCGGGGGGGTAGTAGACCTCGTGATGCACACCGGGCAAGATATCACTTGGTGCCTTGCTTCCGCCAAAAAGAATGGGAATCCAAAAGATCCGATCTTCGAATGACTACCAACTGGACTACAAGACGAACAATTTATTTTTTCATGTATTAACAACAACGGCATTTCTAAATCAAAATGTTATGTTAATTATGATTTGTTTTGATGTATAAGAAAACATTAAGTAGGTTTCCCCGCATAATTGGATCTTTTGAATAATGTATGTAACGATCAACTACCCCAAAAATAGGGGACTTTTAAAACAAAAGAAACCTGTTTAAGTATTCGGAGCACTTGTTCTCATTAGGATGTGCTGCGTGAAGACTTTTGTGGGAGAAAATTCTGTAGGAATGAGTGACACGCTACCAATGATTATAAATATCTAAACTTACTGAAATTAAGAATACAAAAAAAAAGAAAGGGAGGCAATCTCTATTAGAAACAGTTTTTAATCTGGAAAAAGTGTATTATTTTTCCATGTTATAGATAAAATGACCAATAATGGCGTTCTACATGAATTAAGGATTGATCGATGTAATTTTTGGTAGTTTTGGTGCCTGAAAAGCATAGAAAATAACCTTTTTTGTGTTTTATTTCTGTGCTATTATAATTATTCTTATACTGAAGTTGCTATAAATTTACTTCGCTAAGTTTCATTTTATTGCCCTTAGTTGGTAGCAAAACTTGCTCTGAGTGAATTTTAAATGAGTAAAGATAGCACAAATATTTCGTGGTACAAAACTGCTCTATCATGCAGTAATCATTATTTATTCAAACTGTGCTATTGAATGTTTTAGGATTGAGGTTAGATTTTTTGAGAATCATGCTTGAACTCAAAAAAGTCGCTCTGTTATATTTACTTGACTATAAGAGTCGATCGCCTATAACTGTTAAACTTTATTATTCCTAGTTGCCACAAACTTCAATACTTACTGGTTCGCTGACTAGAATCTATAGCTGGACTGAGATGTACGGACCCCAACATTCATTCCGAAGGTAGAGCTGGTTCAAAGAAGCAGGTGATCAATGAATTTATTTTTATACTTTTTAGTTCATATTCTCGTATACCTATATTGTGTCGAAAACAGTATTGACCTCGAATCGTATGAACTCTCTCTTCGACTAGGTAATCAAAAGTTATTAGGTTTTCTAAGTATGGATTCAGTGGATTAATTTCGATTCGAGTTATTTACCCCAATTAAAAAGTGAAGCTGTAATTATCCACCTAAATATCATTTTAGATAAATATTGGTCTTAATGATACTTAGGTAATTATATAGACAAGATTACATATATAGGTATTTATCACTAACAGTGACACACTTAGTTACAAATTACACATCACACCAATGCTACCACTACTTAGTACATATGCTGTCATTAATGATTGATTTAATTGGGATGCTTTGGGTGCGTCGTAATTTAAGCCATTGGGTTCACGTTACTATAATATAATATAAACATAAAATATGAAAAATGTGAAGGAATCGTAATTTAAATTGCGATTTCGTAAAATTGGTTTTATTGTAAAATAGATTTGAATGTGTTATGTTATTGACATGGAGTATCAATTAACTACAGCAGAGCTGACATGAAACAGTTCCTCTACAAAATACGACTCATCACTCCGCGTTGGACTCCGAGGTAAAGAGATCCGCTTACCATTGGCTGGCCAGATATGAATGTAGTACGCCTAGCTACTGACTGTTAGGTTGTTCTATGACATTACTTTTAATTAGTAACAGTACATTGCATTTATAAATTTGGTACAAATGTTTGGCGAGAGAATTGAAACCGTATGCGTAGCCAAGTGGCTAATAAGATTATTTGAATTTGGTAGTACAATGGGAGCGTGTTATCATAATGGTTCAGTTCCCTGCATTACAGTCCAAGGTATCTTTAAACCCAGAGTATGCGGGCACTAATGAGCTTTTAATATTGTGCAAAATGCCTCATACCAAACAATAAAACAGTATTTTTTTATCGGTATGACTAAGAATGGATGATTCGAATGCATTTCATTTTACACATTCAGGGATGATTTGTAAATTATAAATATATCCAATAATTATTTATTATGACTATCTTTTAAAGATTATATTATTTTAAAATTTGTTGAATGACGTTTAGTTTAGTATAGTTTCACACATACAACACTGGTACCAGTATCATCCTCCCCAAAATAGCTCCCCACACAAAGCCCGCTTAAAACTTCGAGCTGGCCTCTATAAGCTAGTGTTTTTCTCGCACGCTTGTTAGCTGGAAACCGCACAGTGTCGTATTTCATACTTACTGCACCTGTATGCATACCTATATGGTTTATATTGGGTACAGCCAGGAAATAACGAGACCCTTGCCTTTGTGAAGAAATGTAACTCCGTTCGGTTTATACTGAAAAATTCGTTGAAGTCGTAGTATGAGTCTGAAGTCTGTGAGCGTGATACCAGAATCTTTTCTTAGACGTATAATTACGATCATGATTTTTCCATTGTGAGGGCCGATCACTTTTTGCTATGTAGACGTGTGTTTTAATCTCTTAGTCAAAATTATTATATACACATATAATTTAGAATCTAATTACCATTTTTTTTCTATCCATAAAATATAAAACAGTGACAACTCAGTCGGTAGTAATCTCAATTCAGGATAAATCTCTAGGTAAAAATAAGGGTGTTGATACATATTATATGTATGTATTTACCAAAAATATATATATATGAGTATTATATCAGTTATCTGGTTCCCATGACATAAGCTATGCTTAGCTTACTTTGGGGCTAGATGGCGCTGTGTGAAATGGCCATCAATATTTATTTGTTATTTATTTAATCATGGTTTCAAATCCTACAACGAACTTGAAGTACACAATTTGTGGAAATTAATTTTCTCCAGTTAAAGTAAAAATGGATATTCTCATACTGGAGCTAAGAGTCCTTAGACTGAGTTAAGAAAACACTTGTATTAAATTTATACTTAAAATCACCCCAATTTTAGATTCATTATAATTATAAAGCTATTAAGCAAACAATAAGTTGGACGAGTTTTTGCTGCACTCTCAAACTTAAATTTCACAAAGATATCATGAAGCGTTTCCTTCGTGCATAATGTTTTCAAAAAGCAGGAAGATGAAAAAGCAAAACTTTGGCATGTTTTGGTAATTTCCCTGGGAGTGAGGAAACGGAACCTGAAAGTGTTGATTTTACTACCCTTACATTTCTGAGAAACTTGAAAGTGGGAAGTTGCAACAAAAGCAGGTAGTCATGATGTTTATTTTCATACTGTGGAAAACACATTTAAAACTAAAGTTTTTAAAACAGGTATCCATTGTCACATAACGCCTTGTGACTTGTCGTACCTATATAGTACAGGATACAAGAAATAAACATTCATAATCATCTTATATTAAGCACGGTTTTAATCTAAATTTCATCCGGCATAATATTCGGTTTAATTTTAGATCGCAATTAGTGAATATTTGCAGACCCCTCCGGTATTTAGTGGTTGTTGGTTTAATATTAAATCTTGAGCAGAATATACTTTGGCTATGACACCGAGCTTTACCTACTAGCAAATTTTAAGTTAGTATAATATTTACATACAAAAACTTACGATTTGATATGTTCATTTCCTTGTCATAATTTAAATACATACTCGTAGAATATTTACAATAAATTCAAACTTTTCGAAAACATACGTATTTTGCTGGTAACGACACCTTTTTTTTATCCTTCATTTTATTTAAACGCTCACAATAGCCTAATAACGACGTTGAAACTAGCAAAAGGAAACGCTTCGCAGAATGCAAGTTCATTTACCAAAGCGTCTCAGTATTGCGTCAGCCTTTGTTATCCATTACTGAATGGATTCTGTGTTGCCGATACTCATCTGTGCAATTTACTTTTAGTGGCTTTCTAACTGAAAAGGGATGTCTGTGCTCAAGGAAATGAAACTGTGAACATTAATGGTGATAATTAGGCTTTAATTTACAGGTAATGCCTGAATTAACAATGTCTAGATTTGTCGATCTTTAGCTAGAACATTTATAAGTATGAAAGTACTGACTGGCCTCAAAGCTCAGTTGGTAGTAACCCTGCCTTCAGCACTGTAGGTCGTGGGTTCGATTTCCACTCAGGTCAAACATTTGTGTGACGAACATAGATGTTTGCTCTGTGTCTGGGTGTCTGGATGTGGTACGTGTGTATTAAAAAAAATGGTATTTAAGTATTATATCATTTGTCTGGTTCCCCTAGTACAAACAATGCTTAGCTTACTTTGGGGCTAGATGGCGCTGTGTCAAATGTTCACCAACATATTTATACTCAACTTAAGTTAACTTGTATTAACTAAGATTTTCAAAGTTAACAAAATCTTTGAATAAAATAGATAAGAATAATTTGATGAGCTATACCTACTTATGAACTCTTATACGAAATGGAGGTATAACAATGTTTTTAAGTAAAGTGGATGTAATCACTCAACCCTTTTTAAAAGGGGTGACCCAGAAGTATTAATATTTTATTATTAATCATTTTAATTCAACACCAAAATACAAAGCTATTACATACATACATACAACATATATTATAAAATACAGAGATATTCATTTAAATACAAAAATTTACCGTATCTTAGCTTAAACATGGTAGCACACATCAAAACACTTATTTTCTTTATGGCCATCTGTTTTATAATTTCTCGGCAGCTTGTTTTCTCAGTTTTAATCCAAATACTTGGGTATCAGACTTGTATAGAACCTAATCCCCATTGATGTATCGCGTACTGATCTACCCTGGCGCTCCTCTGTTCGCGTTTGTGGCATCTAAAGAGGCTATAAATCTTGTTCGATACAGAAAACTTTCCAGTTTTTGTACCAATGATTATATACTAAGCTGTGCTGAGCTCTGCTAATAAGCCTATTGTAGGAAGAGTCTCTTAAATAAATTTTCTGTTCACTATCTAGTACAGAAGTGTAATTTTTTACGTGAACGCGACTAGAATAAAAAAGTATCATATTTTTTGAAAACAAAATATACGGGCTTTGAGCCCACATTTTGCTCACGGCATCAATAAACTGCATTTGGGTATGGTTCAATGTGCATTTGCAATGTGCAATGGAAATCGTGAGTGTTTTTTGATATTGTGCCTATGTTAATTTTTTTTTGTTGTATTAAGCAGTAGTGAAAGAAAATGTTTATGAACTACATATGATTAAGAAATTAGCTTTAGCTAAATTTTGTAACCAAGTTGCAATAACTGCTTATTTGACGAAAGAGATACGGGTTCCATTCCCAGTATTTTTTTTAGTAAGTGTTATGCTCGGTACATGGAGTTTTTGTCATGTTTCTGTGTATATTACCTCCGTATGTCACAAAAAATTTAGGGGAATACGAATCATCTATCTGTTATTTATTCGTATGCAGTACATTATTATTTTAAATAAGGCTTGTCCAATTAAATCTCAATTTCAGCACAAAATCATCTGGATAGGGACTTATTAATTTACCATTAATATGCTATAACTAGATGGTAATTAGCGGACCCAAGTACTAGTGGTTAAGGACACTTGCTTCGATCCATTATTCAAGGGCATAGCAGACTGGTCAACCAATATATTAGGGCTGCTAAGGAATGAATATAATAATAAATCATCGTTTGTACGTTTTGTATGTGCTGAATAATAAAGTTTTTTTATCGCTCAAGTTTCAATAATTGTCGAATCAGGTTATTACTGTCTATTTGTAATCTATCGAGAAATATTCTAAATGTTCTGAAACCAAAATTAGAACAGGATTGTTTTTCTATACGCTAGTCGGTGACATGCCTCCATGCTGACGTGGGCTACTCGGTTCATACCCGGTTCAGTGGGTAACATGTTAGCCTCGTGCGGGCACGCACTTACCACGATGCTTCTTTGCCTAGAACATCTTAGCAGCAATTAGAAAAAAAAATGCTGTACTTACTAATATTGCTATGCCCTAACAGGGTTTATGTTTGTATCCTTTATTGAGATATTAACATCTTTGTAACAACATAGTGCAACAAATGTTTCGAATTTGAATTTAAAAAAGCATCGTAGCATTGAAACGAATACTTCTTAACGCCAAACCCTTACCGGCCAGCATTACCCAGGTCTTCCTAGTAGGATAGTGCACACTTCAATGGATGAAGTGCCGCTGAGCTATTCATTAATCTTCCCAGATGCCAATCATGCATCCACTAGGTACCTATAGGGTTACTTACTATAAACCGGCGTAGATTTATGTGAAATTGATACAACACAAGCATAAAAAACCTGAACTTGTTGGTTTATACAATTAACATTAGAAATTAGGCGGAAAAATAGAGAATTAAGTCTTAACAGCAGTTAAGACTTAATTCTTTATTGTTTCGTGGGACAGGACATATATTATATATTTCACTACTTAACACCAGGTAGGCCATATGTTCGTGCTGTAAATATAACAATAGTTTTGTTTCTCTATAATAACAAAAGTGGTCGAGAAAATTGTATATCAACTAAAAAGTATTTATGTAAAAAGCTCTTTTAAATCTAGAACTCAGACACAAAAATCTCCAGTTTCCCAAGGCAGTGGCACGTTTGCAGATTGTGTGTTTAAGTTATACTAAAGCTCTAGGCTATCGTAATGGTTTTTAATAAAATAAATGGATACTGTTGAAACGCGATTCCGCGGACAGACCTTTTACTTTAGGCACTGTATAAGTAGGGGCGTACTACGACCGACGAGATAAACAATGACGAATGGCTTGTAAACGAAGACAATTCAATTCCTCGTTGATAAGGGTATCAGAATTATTTGTGTAGAGTACGATGTATTTACATTAAACTATGTTGAGTCGACATTATCGACACATGAGATTTATTAACACCAAGAGAAAACAATATTTGTGTGAGAAATTGAGGAAATCTTTAATACTGAACTATTAACGAATTGGAGTTTCAGATTTACTTGCAAAGTAATTTATTGAACAGGCACCTAATTTAGCAATAGTTACACTTGACTACATTTTTAAATTAATTATAAGACGATTTACAAGTCTGTTATTTAAGAATTCAATGGTTAAAATGTTTGCAGATTGATTATTGTCTGTGACATTATATGCAAAAAGTAAATGTGATAGTTTTGAATATTAAAGAAAAATTGAATGACCATTGTTTTTACTTTTTGTAGTTCTATCTTATGGCTGGACTAGCCGTGTGCCCAACGAACTTCCATAAAAAATTATATCCACTTTTTAGTTTTAAGGCAGTGAAATACGAATGATAGTTTTCAATTTGTATCTTTTAGGCCACGCATATATGTCAGCAAGTCACATAGTTTTATTTAAATAATATCTGTGACTATTGCTCAAATTATAATTTTTCTCTGAACATCATACGATGTTCAATTCACAGAGTGCGATATAATATCTCTACCGAATTAAGAGTAAGTTATTTATAAGCTCACGTCCGATGGTAAGTAACGTTTACGGTAACCCCCAGGGATTATGATTAATTGTCCGCGGATAGAACGTTTCTGGAGCGAGAACATCTCAAATGATGTATCGGAAGGAATCCTCGATTTACATCGGTCTATCAAATCACGAATATAATAATTTTTATGTTGTTAGCAAATGCACAGCATAATTTAGGCCGAATAATTGTAAATGAAAAATCGGGTTCCCTAGTTTGTAATCGTACATGAGATTTGAAACTATTGCTAAGATATTGTACGAATGTATATTTGACTGCCCTCATATTTCAGTTGGTAGCAACCCCACCTTCTGCGCTGTAGGTCGTTGGTTCGATTCCCACCCAGGACAAATATTTTTATGACGAACATTATGATTAAATAATAATATGATGTATTCATAAACTTATTATTTTACATCATATTAATTAAAAAATAAGTATTTCTGTTTCCCATAATATAAGCTAAGATGGCTGAAATGTTGAAAGTTCAAATATGTAATATTGCCTGAGATTATACGAAGGATCAATACAAAGGAAAGTAACTACCAATATCAGCCATAAAAGTCCTTGATCTTCAATAATGGTTCCCAGTTATCCCAAAGTCGTATCTACGATATCTACAGTACATAAGTACCGTTTCAAGTTTAACTGAGCATCGCAGAATATCGGTTCGTTGGTTTTTATTTTCACAGTTACGACGGATTTAACCTTTGAGATTGTTTAAAATTAAGTACAGGTGGATAGCAGAAAATCAGTATCTAATTTGTAAAATTAAACATATTTCTTTTTGCGTGATATAATTAAGGAACGAGCATATGGCCCACCTACTGCCCATAACAATAGCTACACGAAAGACTGGTGAAAGAGATGTATATTATGAAATTTATCATATGTTCTCTTAATTTCATTTTCGATGAAAAGTCAGGAGAAGTTACCATGTAAGTGATTCCAGTTCTTAAAATAATTTACATGAAAACGAAAAGTCGCATCACATTCGGTCCTACAGTATCTAAAAGATTTTAATTTCAAGTAACATGTGCCACATTTTGACAACTTACAATTAACAACGAGTATTGGAAAAGATATCCTCATTTTTTATTCATGTGAATCAGATTGATAATCCGTGTATATGTATAGCTAACAGGAGTGCATACTGAGGAACGATTGAATGGGGCGCCTTCAATGTATGCCTTCGTGAGACACTGGAATGTGTCAAGCCGTGCATAGAAAAGTACTGTATGATGTATGATAGTAAGAGTTGGATATTGTAGAAGCGTTGAAGAATGTGGGTAGATAAAACGGGGAAATGGAAATACTGAAAATAATGGGAACATTGACGTTTCCAAGCTATTTCTTTATAAATTCAATGGTAATAATATTGTGTCTATTGTCTAGTGGAAGTGGTGCCCAGTGTTGCTATGACTCGCTGAGTCTGTCGTTTAAAGTAAAATCACAAATATTTCATGCATATAACCTAAAAATATGATTCCATATGCGAACGTGAAACTAAATATGATATTAAAAATTGATACTTCGTTCGAACTACGAACATTTTTGGTCGCGAACATAAAACTGACGGCGATTTAATTTAGTTGTGATGTAACTATTATATTCGCAACTATCGCTTAATTGGAATGAACAAATTTAAGTACGTTGGTTCACCTTCTGATTCCGAGCGGAACCGGCGAGCCTGGAGAAAAATGAGATTAATTAAATCGGAGTAACTAAGCATATATTTTCAGTAAAATATCGCACTTGACACTAATGTCTTATTACTAACTACGAGTATCAGTTTTACTATTTCCCACTGGGTCCTTGAATGGAGTCCTCCTTTTTTGTGTTTCGCATACCGAAAGTAACAATTTATTAATGCAGTTAAATCGCCAGGCGTCTGTCCTCAATGCAGTTATCCGTAGAAAATACTTTTTCAAAATCTGCAAATAAACCTTATATTGGTTTGCTAACCTCAAATATTTTGAGACATGTTGAAACCAAAAGTGAGTTTTGTAATTAGTCAGGAAGAGTAGGGCGTATAAAAATGTCTGTTACCTCATTTCTTTGCCTAGAAGTTTCTAAATAATTGATCTCACAATAAAAACGCATGCTTGGCTATTGGCTGAGGTCAGCTCGCAATATTAGCTATTATTTTTGTGTGAACAGCCGATATGAATGAGTGAGATTCTAGCTTGATAAATAGCAGAAATGTATGTAGTATAGTCGACTACTCACATAAACACTACATACGGCAAGTAGCTATACAATGTAAATAGCGCTCTAGTCAAGGATTTACTGAACAATTTATGCCTCCCTAGGGTTATTACAATGTCTGGCAAAAACTTGATCTCGCCATCTGCAGATTTACCGTTCAATTTCGCCAACTTCATCCTTGGATTAACGTCAGGACCTAATTGTTGCAAGGAATGTTTTCTTTGAAGTTTGGATTGCAAATTCACTGAAGTTGCGATCTGAGATGCAAATGCGCTTTTCTGTGGTTTCTGCATAATACAAAGTGTTATTGCGATTGACTGGCCTGACAACTCAGTTGGCCCCTGCCCCTGCGCTGTCTTCCCTCCTTCTGCGCTGCTGGTCGTGGGTTCGGTTCCCACCCAGGACAAAAAATTGTGTCACGAACATAGATGTTTGTTCTGTGTCTGGGTGTTGATATCTATCATATGTATGTATTTACAGTTTATAAATATTATATCAGTTGTCTGGTTCCCATAATACAAGTTATGCTTAGTTACTTTGGGGCAAGATGGCGCTGAGTGAAATGTATATATAGAAATGTATGAATATTTTTTATTGTGAATTCCATTTAAATTAATAGTCATGAGACAGCAGATGTAGGCAACGTTATATTTTCACCATCAATTACAGACGAGCTAGGATTAATATTAATAAATTATCTGTATTCAGAGAGTAAGTAGGCAACCCTCTAAATACTGCTTAAACACTATTAAAAGTTCCACTCATTGTTTCCTTTAGAGTTTCAGCTGAATCTGGCTAAATTATACAACAGCGCAACCAAACATCCAGAGCACCTGAATACATGGCTATGAACTTCAAACATTTCTACTCAAAATGTTTTCTAAGCAAACTATGTTGAATTACAAACAACGGGCAATAAAACTCCTAACCAAACTCGGCTATCAGCGAACTACACTGGCCACGTTTAGTGAAACAAATCTAGATACATTGCCAGTCGAATAACGTTCTGTAACATCAAACATCGCAGTGACGCGGCAATGAATGTCGTTCATAAATTTAGGTAGTTCGACTGATAAACACGGCCCGAATGGCTTTTATAATTTACACGGAATATGAGGCGAATTGTTGATAGAATATAATAGAATAGATGAATAGATGAGGTGAAAACGATTACTTTTTCTTTATTTAATACATTTACTACGAATATTTGCAATTAATTAAAAAGTTCGCAGTAAAAATGGGAGTATACGGTGTAGCATGGAGACAAAGGGATGCTAGAATGTCATATTTTCAAGTAAAATCGCAAAGTATTTTTTGTTTCAATTTCATATAAGTATTCGTAATGATATTGAAGACATTTCCTATAAACAAATTTATCTCTGCTTATAGAATGTATATAACTCAGTAGTAATTATTAACTACTCTGTTAATGGTTTGCCTGCAAATGAAGATGATCAAATTGATGGAACTGAATTATACATGTAGATTTAGTTAGCTCTGCTCGTATTTATTGCATGGATGGGGTGTAAATTAGGTGAGTGACGTTCAATTAGCATGTGAGAGCAGCACAGCTCTTTTGTACGTAAAACTGTTAGTACTACTATTCTACACTTGAACGTTTGGACAGCCGATGTGCAAACTGAAAAAAATATATAATAAAAAAAATTATATACCGTTTGACATCACATAATGCGCCGTCTAGCCCCAAACTAGTAGTGCTTTTATGGGAACTAGATAACTTTTTTTTTGATACAGTTACCGAATGAACATACGCCGACGGCCAAATAAATAATATAAATAATGGTAAATAAAATATGTAATAATAATATTTTTTTTTTGATACAGTTACCGAATGAACATACGCCGACGGCCAAATAAATAATATAAATAATGGTAAATAAAATATGTAATAATAATATAATGTAATATAATATGTAAAATATATGGTCAATAGATAAGTCAATATAGATGTAAGAAAGATACGCAACCCGATTGTTTACGTATACTTGGAACATTGTCACCGCTTGAAAAGGTCATCAGCCAAAAGCGAAAATATTAATTTCAACATGTAACATTACACGGTATGTAGGTTAAGGTAACACAAAGCAATTCCAGCACAAACCAAAAGGATGAAAGCGTATTTCCGGACACGGGCTAACTGACCACAAATTGTTTTAATCTCATATAAATCAGTGGACCTTTTCGTATTGGGTAACGCATGAGCGAAGGTAGAAATGGAGTTTCTGTCGCTACTACCAAGCTACGTTATGGATATGAAACGAACGTTTATCTGCCCTTTGTCTCCGGTTACGCCCATTCCGACATACTTCCGTCATTGACGATGCGTTATCGTAACGGTTCGTTAACAGACAAACATATTTACATAAAAAATGAGCTATTTTTCATTGCTATTTTACATTTTTATGGTAATAATATGAATACTTGGAATGGTAAGTTTGAATACATACGTAGTTTTTCAGTTTTCAATGGTGTTTTTCATTATTTTTCCATCTAGGTGAGGCTTTTTCACGCCCTACCGACAAACCGCCAAACGCACTGTGTGTGTATATTTTCTTTCTTTAATATATAATATATTAAATACATAATACTATCCACAAAACTTATTAGTTTGTTTGATAAAAATTGCAAAACACACTAGTAGTAAAAATATATTATTGTATTAATTCATAGCATATCTAATTGGATCGCAGTAAACTTGTTTATCTAAACAAGTTCTGCTATGATTGCTAGATTGCTGTACAGATCATTCGAGCGGGTGTCCACAATCAGGCTGCACGATTCACTGGATTGCGAGAGCTAATTGTAGATTCGCTTGATGTTGTTATACACTGCTGGGTTTAGCTTACCAAACAGTCAACAGTAGCGTATTGGTCAAGACTTACTATTCTTTCTATTCTATTTGAGTCACTGGTTCTCTCGAAGTGTGGTGAATGGATTTTAAGTGCGCCTCAAAGAGGCTCCTTTCGTGCACCTGACACTTGTCTTCGAATTTTTAGTTTTAGGACATGTCGGTTTCCTCCCGATGTTTTCCTTCACCGCTTTGAGAATGTGGTGTTGTGCACATAAATCTTTCAAGTGAAAAACTCATAGGTGCACTCGGCATTTGGACCTGTGACTTTCGGATTGAAACTCGGGATCAGTACCACTAGACCACCATGCTCTCAGAGACTAACGTGTAATGTTCTTTAATTTGTGGGCGATATTTAAATTAATTGAGAAGAAAACTTATTAAGAAATATTTGATAAATAAGTATTTGACAAATTTGTTGCTAATAGACAGGTTTTGACTTCACACGTCAGACGTTAAGATAATTTAGTCGGCGATGTTTCTCAACTCTTGAGTTTTAATTTTGCAATTTGAAAACTCAAATATTCTTGAACGGGTCGATAAATTATACTCAATATTATATTAATAATTATACTCAATATTTATTAGTTTTTTCTTTCTCTTTATTTTTTGCCTTGTAATATTGTAACATAGGTACTTATTGATATTTAAAGTATTTATGTATGTCTATTATATATATATTATATTTAAATATATATTTGTATATGTATTTATGTATATGTGTAGTATAAGCATGTGCAGCCTATAATTTATTTTTGCATGTATAATTTGTTCAATTATATTTTTATCCAATCTTAGATGAACCACAAAGCCCCATATAAAGTCCAGTATTTCTTGTCCATCCCAAGGTTGTCTGAAAGAGATCACTTTATAGCGATAAGACCGCCCATTGTTTCACTTTTTTTTTGTACTTTGTATCTGATTGTTGTTATTTTGATTTTGTGAGCAATAAAGTGTCATCTATCTATCTATCTATCTATCAATATTAACATCAAAGAAAATAACCCAATAATAGGATATTGTAGGTAAATATTGGAGTCTTTACAGAGCTTATATTTGAGCCTTTCAGATTCGAATGCGGCAATAGGGGTTTTTGCGTAGTCGGAATCCTTCACGCACCTGATTGAAGTGACGCGTGACCCGAGACCTGCCATCTACTTTTCTCAGATATTGCAATTCAGTGAGGCGGTAATTCTGTGTAAAAAACATCATAGCTAAATGTTCCATAATTTTGTGGCTGGTTTTGGTCCCATTAATGAATTGACATAAACATAACATAAACATCTGATACAATGACAGAATGAGGGCAAAACTTCTTGTTTTACATTACCTCAAAAAATGTTCCAATAAATCCGATCGTTCAACAAAGTTATCGTTTCAAGCTAGGGCATTAGGCGCCTGGGATCTAGGAGCTGAATGCCTGCCAACTGAGACCAGGTCAGGACGGCGCCTGGTCGTCTCGCCAAGAATACGTATCTACATTCATGTTTGTGACTGTTCTACATCTCGTGACCTTTAGGATGGAAAACACAAGATAACTTCAGCTGCCTTGGCATCGATTTTAGAGGACGTCTCATTCTACACAAGGACTTATTAGTTTTACTTTTGGTACGTGTCTGATCCTTGTAGATTTATTCACGAGATAGTTCTGGAAGAACTTAGCTAAGTAATTTGTGATAAAGTTACACGGGCTTAGCTCGCCAATTTATTGTTTGTATTTCCAAGACTAGCAGTATACTGCAATTTTATCCGCATAGGTTATTTGTTTATTTAACCTCTGTTTTTTTTTTTGTGTTGAATACTCTTTTAGTTAAGAGATCAATTATTTATGACAGTCACAAGGCTCCTTGCGAAGTTTGTATGAGTTTTTCATTATCAAACACTGACATACAAAATCCCAACATCACTAAAGTATTCCTTATGTTGGGAAGTCAGAAACTGTGACCAAAATATTAGAAATCATGCATTTTTAAGCGAGTCTCAAACCCACGATATTTGATTCTCAGTATTTGACCAAAAAATACCTAATCCTTTAGTATTTTATGAGTTAGTATTATTTTTATTTTTCCTCACACATTTATACTAACGCGGATCTAACTCAGACTTCTTTGCAGCGCAATTTAAAATAGGTTAATATGTCCAAAACTTTTATAATAATACATTTCACGTAGCACTATCTAGCCTCAAATTAAGCTAAGTATAGCTTGTATAACGGGAACCAGACAATTGATATGATACTTATAGACATTTTTAAATACATACACGTAATAAATATTAACACCCAGACACAGAACAAACACACAGGTGGGCATCGAACCCACGACCTATAGCGCAGTAGTCAGGGTTACTAATAACTGAGCATTTGTATAGATAGACACTGATTACTAAAATTCAATAACGATTCTGATCTTCTGCCATTGTGGGTAATATGTCTGACAAGAGTACGCTCTTCAAAATCAGACCGATTTGTGTTTATTTATTTTCCTTATCTTACATATAAATAACCAAATAAATTCATGTAACTAAAACGAAAAAAAAAAACGTAAAAAAAACGTAACTTTATTAAATTAAATAATAATTAAATAAATTAATAATAATTACGTAATAATAATATAATAATAATTACGTAATTTTATTTCAACGTAACTTTATCTTTGATAATTACTGTTTATTTATTATACGACGTTTTTTAACTTTAAAAAAGAAGTTGTTAGAAAAGCTTGTTCCTTGCGTCGGTATCCTCAATGCTGAGGGTCGTGACTCCCTTCATGGATCACTTATTATCAGATAAATGATTAATAAAGTCTTAGATAAAAGGTAATAATCTGTAATACTTGGAAAGTAGCCGTAATTTCGACTTTACAACTGCTATATTTTGTTAAAAATTAAACGTTCTGTTTTAGCCTCGTTTGCTCAACTTTCGCTCAGGTGGAACAAATTTAAGGAAAGCAAGAATCAAAGACAATTTGTCAAAAGGAACAGAAATTAGAACTGTATAATGTAATTACCTCGGGATCAGCTACGGATGGACTATCATAAACCTTTAAGTAGATAGAATCAGGAGCTCGGGACGTCAGACACAATGTAGACAGCATGCAGTAATTTTGCATTTGAGCTATTTCATTTATTCTGTACTGTTAGGTGAGTTATTAAGTAAATCTTTTAGTTTTTTTCCATTCGTCACAAATTTATCAATTAATCAAAGGTCAATGGGTAACGTGGAAAATAATTCGAGTTGATGATAAATTTATACGTTTTGATGGTTGCAGATAAATTACAATAAAATAAAAACAATAAAATATAATTATATAAATAGTATTGGTGTGTCATATTATTATTTTAAACATATTATTTCATAACATTATATTCAGTTACTAATGCATCGACTTCAAATAGATATGTTTATTTGAATTACTTTTGATTTTAATCCATATTTCATTTCCTTTTCGCTTTTTAGTTCCATTTCACATTTTGTGTAAAAAAATAAAATTTTGTGAGATCTTATTTTTTTTACTACTTTGCGCAGCAATACGGAAAACTGACTTCATCGAGAATGAACAACGCACGAAAAATGTCATAGTCAGACGACATATTTTTTCCAGTTATTTTGATTTAAAAACCAACTACTGAACCGATTTTGATGAAATTTCTATAAGAAATTCTATAGGAATCTGAAAAAAATCCTTTGAAATAAAAAAAAAGATTTTGGAATTGTAATGGTTTTCAACGCAGGAACAATTGCTGATACACAAGTGCTATACACCCGATTTTCTTTATGTATTTCACCCAATCACAAATTGGTATTACTGCAAAAAAATATTCCGTAGTCCGGAACTCGCAGATGGAAGGAATAATATTATTTAAATCCTATAATCCCTATCTCTATAAAATACAAAGTACGTTGTATAATTTACTCTGGAGTTTTCATATAACTAGAAGATTATAGGAATCGTAATTATAACCAGCTAACGGCTTCTTAACGAAAAACTGCTACGGAGTTCATAAATGCAATGACCGCCTATGATGCTAACCATCAATTCATTTAAGCCCACAGTGACTAAGAAAAATGTTCGCCTAAATTTTCTGGTGCATGTTGTTGTTTTAAATAAACTCTGCGGCGTCACCAGGAATCCTGAGAACTTGGTGCAGTTTTAATTGGATAAGTCTGAGGTTGAGTCCTAATGAAGAATTCGTTTGCTCTTTCATTTGTACAGTCGGAAAAAAGCAGTTCAGTTTGCTGATTAAAGTTATGTTATTGGATATAATAAGTGATGATATGGATATTTTGATAATGCGTGTTAATTTTTCTGGTTAAGTGAAATTTGTGCTTTTATTGTTACATTGAAGGTTCGCGAGATGTAGCTAAATTATAATAATTATACGATAATATAATACGAAAATAAATACACAATTATTAAGTTTAGTAGAACTCGTTCCCGTCCGTGACGTGAACTAAAGAAGCTACGCCATGAGCGACCAAGCTAATGAATAATACAGTAAGTAAGGCGTAAGAAATATCATGAATTAGGGAAATGTAATCTAAAGACGCAGCCGATCCATGTATCTTTCATTAGACGTGGAAATCCGTTCCCAATGTTTCATTGTTATCACAAGATATTCGAATTTAAGGTCTCGTTACTGCTTCTTCTCTTACCTTAAAGGTTCTATTTGTGTTTAAACGGTTCCTTATGTTGGCGACCAGGGATAACTGGTCAAGCTTAGCCTACTTAAGTGTCACGACACAGGCCTATTATTTTTAATGTACAGTAGCTAAGTTATAGTAAGCTGTCTCTTGACGCCCTCTCCGTCGCCGCCTCTCTCTACTCCCTTTACTCCCTTGTGTGTGCGTAGCGCTTATACCATGCATATAGTCCGTTACTTCTCCGTATGAGTGTATGTACCTCCTGTCAATTGCGATGTTTCACATCTACCGGAAGTCCTGTGACGGCCACATTTTTGTATACATACTCCTATTTTTGTCTTATAAGGAAACATGTAAAAATACAATTGCTGTTGGAATTATTTGTATTCATGGCTCAAGACACTTGATGCCTATTTATACGCATTTCCTTATAACTTGTATATCGAAGAGTTTGCTTTGAAGTGAGTTGGCTGTAATATAATTGGCGTTGAGCTTGGTCTATATATAAATACAAATGAGAATTTCCTCCACTTGGATTACAAAGCCTTGGTACAAACTAATTGCTAATTTAAGACCTGTCCTACGCAACGAACGAGGGAAGATCCTTTCTATGCCTATCTAGCTTAATCTATGACTGTAAGATAATTTTCGTGTAAAAATGCGTGGGTGGGTATATAAAATTAAATACTCTTAAAGCCGATAGTTAAGGATGAGAAAGTTTTTAAATCTGAGCATGTCTAGAAGCTAACGAAGTGACTCCGCTCTTTGTTTGTTCGGTTATGAACCAGTGACCAAGGGATGGAAGCTCGGATTCTGTACCATTAAGCCACAGCGGCCTTGCCCTCACCATATTTTCCAATCCTAAATATACGAAAACGGCGTTTTCTTATTCGTATCTAATTATTTTGTTACCGTCTAGTTACACCCTAGCACAGTTATCGAATATTATTATTCCAACTCTTTGCAGTAACAATAAACTAAACCCCACTGATGAAAAAAGTATGCCAACATTCCATCACAGAATTGACCACACGACTGGAGCTTAGTTTATGACAAAGTGGTTAAAAGCCACTTTTTAGGCGCAGCAATATTCATTATGTCACGCGCCCGGCGGTTTGTCGCAACCGAGGTCATGAATTAAGGCGGAGGCCCGTTACGGCGACAGGAAATTTGCACCATCCCACGTTCAGTTGCGTATCGCGGGCCGTTTACACAGTGCCTACGATCTATAATCAGTTTCTAAGGAACAAGTTTTTTTTTAAGAGCAGTAGAGCTCTTGCCAATTTCGTCCGGGAAAGTACTGCCACCATGCCCATTTTTGCCGCCAAGCAGTAACGCTTTCGTGTTCCGGTTTGAAAGGTGCGGTTGCCGATGAAATTACAGGCACATGAGACATTCCACCTACACGTCTCATAGTTACGGGCGCATACGATGCGATTTGGGTCTTGTCGTACCTAGTACGAAAGGACCCAAGTCACATCGGCTGTTATGGGCCAAGGTTACCACTTAACACTAGGCGGGCCATCGGCTCGTTCCGCAACTGTATCAAATAAAAAAAGGTCAAATATGAGCTTTCAGTTCCGCTGCATTTTACTTATTTAATGAAAGGCAAAGCCCTTGGCAGAAGCTTGTTGAGCAGTAGCCAAAGCGAGCAATGTTTATAACCTCGAAATTACGATAGAGACGCTAGTAGTTAGCAAATTTGAATTTGAATTATTAATTCTAAGTGGGTAGTGGGTAATGCTAAGGGCGGGGTTATAGTTGATGGAAATATTTATACCGCTCGTTTGCAGACATCAAGAAAATAAACTACCGGCTCACTTTAAATCCGCTCATAGCTTCCAGTGAGTACCAACCTTAGGTGTAATCGTGTCATAATAATGGCCATGTGACGCTGGCTTTAACCGTATTAGTGCAGCGCTTTTGTCCCGTTATAATTAGTGTTTTGTTTTAATTTCAACATCAATTACTCAGTATTGGTAACTAATTAAAAATGTTACCCAATCAGTATATTTATGAGCATTTTTGTAGCTGCAGCTTAGTAAAATTTGTTTCTAATTTTAAATTGGTTCTTCAATGATAAATAATAGATATTTCCGTAAAAATCCTCTCATGAAGTAGATTTATTTAACAGAATTATGAACCAGCAGTAACTATTGTGGGCTGGTTTGCAAACTTTTAAGCAAAAGTAACTAATAGAAAAGATGGCCCACCTCGAGACTGAACTCACTGGCAAGTTTTTGTACGGCTCACTATATATATAACATTCCATGAAGGGGGGTGAAAATGCACCACCTCCTTGCATCAACTTCCCAGCGCTCATTGAGCTTGAAATTCGTCTCGGATCTTGAATGTGGTGGCTGTGTTTATCTGCCGTCTGCTACACTGGGAATCTAAGTGCAGAGGTGTATAAGAGATATGAAATACAATCGCCATGCCTATTATATATGTTACACCTATTATACCAAAGAGTCCAGACGAATACATCTGGACTCGTTGGTATAATATTTTTCCTGGGACTTGGATTGTCAAGGAATAAAATACTAAAAGAAAGTGTTGGCTGTTATTCGTAAGAAAACAATACCTACAACGAGCTCACCACTTGTCACATCTACGTGCCTCTTATTAATACGTCCCAGAAACAAAAAGTGGCCCTCTAAGACCCTGCCTCCTTTGGGGGAAGTGGCGGTTATCAATATATGCAAAAAGCAGAAATCTTTTCGTAATCCGAAAATATATTATAAAGCTGTGACGCATGCTTCCCCTGAGCGGTAGATAGACTATAGGGCTGCGATACTATAGCCACATTAACCTCAACATTACTACCCATCTGTTTGTATACTCAGCCTAATTTGACTGCCGACCTATGACTAATTCCTACTAATTCCGAGTAGACCTGTGTCGTGTTTAACCAACAACGCGAAGGCCACTTTTGGGGCACGGTAACATCTAAAATTAATGAGACAGCCGCGCCAATATAAAGTTTTACGTCTACTGGATAGGTAAAAAGAAGCTTAAAAAGAACGCGGAAACATATTTTCTTACATTTATTATAATGATCGCCACTACCTACAGCTTCTGTATTATTAAACACCGCATCTTAATCTTGACTCCTTGCATCCAATTTCAGCTACATTGCATTTTTATCTGGCTATACAGCTCAGTTGGTCGTAACTCTGCCTTCTGCGCTGTAGGTCGTTGGTTCGATTCCCATCCAGGACAAATATTTTGTGTCCGACGTCATTATATTTAAAAAAAGATAAATATAATTGTTCTATCAGTCATCTGGTTCCTAGTACAAGATATGCTTAATTAGGGGCTGGGTGGCATTTAGTGAAATGTCCACGAATATTTATTACAACCATTATTTAGATACTGCCACCATACACATTACAGTCTAAGCGGCAGTGCACTTGCAAAGCTGTATTTTGGTTTCAAGGATACCGCTGAAATTACAGGAATTGAACGTTCCAACTTCATGCCTCACGGTGTTAAATGTATTAAAAAATAATTTAGTAGCGACGCCATTTTGATGTTTTATCATAATACTAGCTGTTGCCTGCGACTTCGTCCGCGTGGAATTCGGTTTTATCACGCACCCCTACTTTACCCCTCGGAAAAGTAGCCCAAGTTACTCCTTGTTACGTCAGCTATCTGCCAGTGAAAGTCCCATCAGAATCGGTCCATCCATTTCAGAGATTAGCCGGAACAAACCGACAGACAGACTGACAAAAATTGAAAAAAAATGTTGTTTTGGTATATGTACCGTGTATACATCCATAAACACTTAGTAAAAAGCGGTTATTTTAATATTACAAACAGACACTCCAATTTTATTTATTTGTATAGATAAAAAAAACATTCTACCACTTTTATTCCTGAATAGTTTGTCATCCCAAATGTTAGCTAAAATATTTCGCTGAAAAGCCAGATGTAAATTAATCAAGTGTCATTAAATGTCTGGGGGAAATGTTAAGAAATCTGCCAAATTAGTGAACGTTTCCCTTAATTATATCATAGAGGTGCCATCATAGCTTTTAGGGCAAATTTTGGCCATGAACTAAAGACATGGGCATGTCTACTTTGCTTAACCTATTTAACCGGCCACCTGAGTGACGTAAGTGTTCCATTAGAGCGATAAAGGTGTAATAGTTTAAATCGTTGGTATAACTAAAGTCTATTTATGTAGAGGAAGACTGCCAGTCATTTACCGTCAATATTATTTATTGAACTAGTTTAACCACCCTCGACTTGGTTCGCATATAGATTAAATAAATATGGCTTGATTTTATATTTTAAATACTGACTAAAAGCTGACTAGTTTTCAAGCAATTTCTTTAAGAATTTAGGTTTTTTGTACTTCGAATTTGTTAGCCTTTATTCTCGTTCCTTGCGTCATATTGTATTAAATTATATAAAGTATTTTAGACATCACATTTGTCATAGGACCTCAAAACCGTACGACCTGAATAAACGAAATTTTCAATGAGATATTGCTCGGAGATCGTAGATCGCGGTACCATTTCATGCGGCCGCTGGGAAACGCTGGATTTACATAAAAATTCGTTTATTGGGACAAATCTGTAGTTTGAGAAATTTCTTGTTGGCTGAGCAGAAAAAGAGATGAGTAAGTTCATTTTATAGAAAATAACGAAAGCTAGCGAGTAAATAAATATTCATGAGTATTGATGCAGTGATCTATCCCCTATAGCCTATAGCTTGCACTATGGAAAACCATATAACATATATAATAGTAATATCCTTTTTTTGTTTTATATACATAGTTATAATATACTAACAATCAGTCCCAGAAAAACGGCTGTGCTCGTCACACTATTTGTTTTGAGTGGGAATCGAACCCACGACCTACAGCGCAGAAGGCAGAATTACTACTACCAATGGAGTCATGAGGTCATTCAAAAGATATGTATTACTTTATTTATTTATTTATTTAGTATCACAAAACCCACAGATCTTAAACTAATATATTTTAATCTTAAATATTAATACTTACATCTAATATAGATTTACTTAATATATATTTTAATCGTTTAGAGTCGTTTAGAGAAGAATCGTTTAGAGTTTAATCGTTTACTCATGAGTACTCATGCCCCTGCAAAAGATTATTTCACGTGTCGCCGTTCACATGACACCAATATTCAAGAACCGAGTACAAAATTTATGGTCAGCGTACATCTCATATATTATATTTACCGCGGCCGGGAATCGAACTCGGGACCCCTCTGTTCAAAGGCAGGTAGGACGGAGCGTAAGCTCTACAATATAATGCTGTGAAAACATTCTGGGTTAACCATATGGTAATTAAAAGGAAATAGGTTGGGGTTAGAATCAAATACAAAGTTTTCAAGAATAACCCTACCTTGTAACATTAGTGTAAGAACTTAAATATGTGGAGTAAGAAGTCAAACACCTAACCGTATAGCCATTAAGGAACAGTTATCCGAAAACGCTTAGCTTAATACACGAAGTTGCAAACTACAAATAATCGTGGCCACTTTTAAAGGCTCATGCTTGCTGAAATTCGGCATTGTATTGTTTGCTAGCTATTTAACACGAGTCTGACAGTACAGAATCTACTATAATACATAATAATATACTTTAGAAGTATACTGATAAGGTATCTTATTACCTGTTAGAATTGTAAAAACCTATTAAGAAACAATTATCCGTTGAAATTGTATATTAGTATGGTAGTAGTAGTAGTAGTAGTATATTATATTATTATATTTATATATATTTTTATTATAATATATAATTAGTATGGTAACGTCATTTTCGTAGCCATCAACTTCGAACTTTGAACGACGAGCCTGACTGTCGAATCAAACTTCAAAATCGACTTAAATCGTTTTGTGTACCAATTTTTATGGTATACGTATGATCCTACGGTAAATTTATAAAATCTAGAAAATCGAAAGAACGAATGATATGTCTCAAGGAGTGAAAATTCAAGGTTATAAGTTAAATAAATGGATTCCTTTATTCATTGTATTTTAAATCTAGATGGAACGTAAAAGTTGAGTAAGTAATAAAAAGTCTTACTTAGGCATTCTCTAGAAAATATGTTTCATTAATTATGTACTAAGATTACTCTCTTTTTAAGTCTTAATCCGCATTATTACAACTGGCAACTTTTATTCTTTATACAAGTCCATGAAACAGTTTAATGAATATTTTGTCTTTTTTTTAATATGAAAATACAAAAAAGTGACCGCAAACAAATCCTGCCATATTCCTAAAATATTTGGTTGGCAAACATCTCTAACCTTTCATTACAACCATACATTACAATTTCATTAATATTTTTTAACTTTCATGTTACAAGAATGAAATTTTAAGGCTTCGGCCTGAAATACCGATGACCAGATAACTCAGTTTACAGCGAAAAGGCGTGGAGGTAAATGACTAAGAAGTACGCTTGGAAAGGGCGCATCTGCCGCTAGCTCTCCTTCAGGTTACAGGAGATCTTCAAATGATCTGGTTAACTTTTGTCATATATTTCACATTATTTCATTATTTCACATATGTATGAGGAGATGTTTTTTCTGTGTCTGTGTTTTAGTACGTATTATATGTATTTAAAAAAAGAATATAGAAGTATTCTATTAGATTTCTGGTTCCCATATAAGCTATGCTTAGTTTGGGGCTAGATGAAACAACAATCAAAACTACTGAATATTTCAAAAAACTTAGAAAATGCATTTCTCTAGACCACCCCACAAATTCAATTACACGTAGGACAAAGAGTAAAAATATCTTTCTCGAGCTGAGAGGGGAATAAAATAAAACCGTGTCTAACTACAGTAGGTATTCAATAGCGTAACGGCTGTTGGACTCGTGACGCGAATTGCAAGCAGTTTTCCAATATTCGCGTATGAAAGTGAGTGCAGGGGAATTTAATCTGGAATCTGATGTAATCTTACCTATATAAGCTCCAGGCATGTAACCCGCATGTGCCTTACCACCATGTATATGTATGTATATGCGTGAAGCTGTACAGCGTTCAGATGTATTAAGAAGACCACTTGCGAAAATTGAACAATATAGTACATCTTGAAATTCGTTTTACACCACAATACAATAACACTGTATTGCAAAACCACAATACGAATTAATACTTAAGAAATAAAACAATTTTATGTGTACACTAAATGTTATAGGCCTATTAGATAAAATCACTTTATACGGAAATATTAATATCCGAATCAATACTGTTTTTGCCAAAGTTTAATCTTGTACGATTATTAGTTTTAATCTCATTGTGTTATATGACAAATAATTATAACATACCTGAAATTTAGGAATTTAAAGAATAAAAAAAAATGCGTTTTATAAATATATCCTTGGGAGTCCCTATTATAAGCTGTCTCTATATACAGTAAAAACTGAACAGTAGAATAGCTGCCGGACTCGTGAATTGAAAAATACAATATGCATTTTTCCGATGTCGGCGCATAAAAGTGAGGACAAATGAAGCTTGATGGTCGAGTGAGGTTTCATGTAAAAGGTTTTTGTGAACTATGTTTCTATTTTGTTTCAGAATTCTGTTATTTTAGTTATAAAAATGTCACTCTTATATAGGAATGGGAAAGGCCACGTTAACTATATTTACAAGGAAGTCAGACGGTTTTCAAGGCATAACCTTGTACATGATTCACTAAACTGTCTATTGATTTATTTATTTATTTTTCGAGTTTCTTGAGTGCTCACAGCTTTGCTTTGTACACAGTCGAGTTTTCAGATAGCAGATTAAATAACATCACGATCTCTAATACCCGTGACCCTTGCGACTTAGTATGTGATTTAAACATTAACCATTTGAGTCTCAAGGGTCACGTGTTCGATCCCCGCACCCAGAAAATAATGCGTGAACTTAAAACTTGTATTCGGTTAGTTGCCAACAGGAAACAACATACAATTTTTCCTGTCCAGAAACCTCTTGGAAGCAACAGGTTGAGGCAATGCCGTTTAATTCGTCACTCGCCTCGAATTCTCTGTTCAAAATGTCAGGACAGAAACGAAATGTAAGCGGTTTCACGTAAGAACCATCACATAATTCGCCGATTTTCTTGACTTTATTTCTCAAGAGTTGCTAAGTTCTACTTTCCTAAGAGGTAATACAATAAATTCACACCTTTTTCCGGGGGTAGGTAGAGCCACAATGAACCACTTTTCACCTAATATGTTACACACTACTGAGGGAATGTTAATGGAATAAATTGTGTGAGCTCACCGTTACTATTGTTTTTCCAGATTTTAGCAAACACTAAAAGCCGGAAGATTTAAATATAATATATTCCAGCTGATTACATAGTGGTGCTTTTAGAAAACTAAAGTGAAGTCATGCAGTGGAGCATTAAAGGAAGCTACGAAAAACGTTGGACATGTAAAAATGTTATCAATCATCTTTATTTCTAAAAATAGGTTAGGTTTAGGTACGCTGTTAGGGGTTAAACTTAAACCCCCTTTGCGAGAATGCACGTCCTGAAAGAAACCCCAAAGGTATTTAGCGGGTAGACTATCCTAGGTGGGAAAAATGTTTATATTTGCTTAATTAGAGTTGTTATAACTTTCTTAAGGAAAAATTACCACGCTTGCGTAATGGACGTTGTTTGCCTTAATATCAGGGAAAATGTTTTTCGTTCTCTATCACTTCTGTTCTTAGCATACATACTATACATTAAATGAAATAGAACAATTGCAGGACTCCAGTCTGGCATGGTGTGGCCTTGAAATTTTATATTCATAGTTTCGTTTTGTTTATAATAAATTACATAGTTTGTTCTTTACGGTCACTGAATAATCTTTACCAAATATTGCCTTATTAAACATTCACTTAAACAAAATACAAAAATAATATAAATTTATTCTGCGTATTAGTCAAATTTAAATAAGTTTCAAGTACTACCCCTTCTGGCTGTAATAATTCGCTTATAATAAATTATGGACAGTTTTGAGCAATACTGCTTTTTGGTCAGAATCTGTACATTTTTACAGACTTAGAACACAGTAAGGTAAAATATTGTAATGTAATTTTTCGTAGTAGGGTATGTGACACAAGGATAAATTGCTATATTCAAATCGTCCAACTTTCGCAGCACAAACAGCTCTATATGCGTAAGAATAAAACCGGATCAAATACACGCAAGTACCAATTCACGGAAACTTACGTGATATGAATATCAATAGTAAATTTTATACGCATTCTTCAGAGAACAAATAGAGATACAATTTTGAGAGATTGCCTTTTCGTGATAGCTCAGTCGTTCGAGAAATTCAAAACAATATTACGAATATATAACATATAGTTTAGACGACTACAAACATGTTTCACTTTTGGGACGTGTCTTTATAGTTATTTGACATCAAGAAATATCAACATAACTTTATTATATCGAGATTATACCGGGGCCACGTTGCTCGCGCCACGGTGATTACCCTTTGATTCCCTTCACGTGTCCCCCGGGTGGTACGAAAAGAGCAACCCAAAGTAGCAGTAGAACTTGTGCTATGTTCGCCGAGAGAAGTGCTGCCACCACACCTGGTAATCTGCCGCCAAGCAGTGATGCACTCGTGTTACTGTCTTCCGGTGGGAGTGGGTACCGGTGAAATTGCGGACGCATGAGTATCACCGTTTCGGGGTGATGGACGCAACGCAATGCGACTTGAGTAATCTCGTACTTTGGTGGAGTAAAGAGAGAAGACTTGAGTCTTATTGAGATCTAAATTGACATTTCATTGATGATACCGTCAAATAAATATTATCATGTTAGTCCCTTATAATATCGTATTATTTGTTGTGTTTCTTGGCCTGGCATTGTATCATTTTGTGTGTGTTTACTAGGTTTTTTTTGAAGTTCATTGCAGTTAAGAAATAATTAAAAGCTTTATAAAAAGTTTTCCATAAAGATTTAATGCTCCATAGGAAATTATTTATAGAAAAGATAGAGATAGAAAATATATAGAGCAGTAGCTACTTTTCATTGTTTTATTTTCACCAATACAACAATTGATCTAAAATGCCACTTTATGCAGGTCTTTGTTATTATTATCCCGCTAATTAAACAAAATTCAAGGAAAAGCCGAATTTTTTGAGCATCTATTATAACTTGAATCTGCCTTCTCTAGTATATTTTTATCGGTATGTTCTTGTTATGAATTAGCAGTTACTACAATTCTGTGCCTGGTTATAGCGGCATTGATTTGGTACAGCTTAGGTTGGCACTATTAAGAATATATGTAATTTGTAATAATAATCTAATAATGTAAATTATTACAATTATGCCGAATAACACAAACTTTGATCGCTTGTTTTAAACAACATCGTTTTATCACGTCACTAACCGACTTGCGCGGTATAAAGAACATTAAAACAACATTTTTCAATGAGAAACTTCATTTCCAACGTAAGCTGCCGGAATAAATATTCGTTTAAGGATACCTACCTACATCAATCATGTGTAACGTGTTCATAGGTGCACCAATGCACACATGCAAACATGAAGAAGTCAAGTGACGTAACGAAGGATTTAAGACCTTACGATTGTGCGTATAGAGTTGAGATCAAGCACAACTCTTAAACCCTCTAACTTATCTCGTTACTGCTGAAACTAGACGCTTAGTGTTGAACAAATACTAAACAGGAAAGCATTCATTTCATACATAGTTGATTATGCAGCTGGTAATGTTTATTCGAATGTTGATTAACTGCACTATTACGGAAGTACTCAATCCGTATGCTTCCATAGGGATTTATCGAGTAGCTGTAAATGTGAAACATATATCTAGTTTGATAATTCTATTTATGTAATCTTTTATCTTCTTAATCCAGATCCTAACTTGATTAATACGCACAGACCAGAGCATATACCTATGATTCCCAATTAAGGTGCCTAGGATGATGTTTGAATAATTAATTGGCCATCGGGCGATAATTGGGGTAAATTTCACTAAGGTTCTATAAATACAATTTACAAATTTATACATGTATACAAATAAATAAAATTGGAGTGTCAGTTTGTAATATTAAAATAACTGCTTTTTACTAAGTGCATATGGATGTATACACGGTACATATAACAAAACCTTTTTTTTTTTTTTCTATCTGTCTGTCTGTCTGTTCGTTCAGGCTAATCTCGAAATGGCTGGACCGATTTTGACGGGACTTTCACTGGCAGATAGCTGATGTAACAAGGAGAATTAGGCTACTTTTCCGAGGGGTAAAATAGGGGTGCGTGATAAAACCGAATTCCACGCGGACGAAGTCGCGGGCAATAGCTACATAATAATAGAAATTGAAAGAAACAATTACAAGTTTTATAATCAACTCACAGATGTCACGGCTATTACTGTACCATACAGTATACTTTGGAAAACACTGCAAATGTCTATTTAGGAACAAGACTATTGGTTGTTATGTTCGTTTTCCGTTTACATCATTCAGTGCTTTAACTTCCTAATGCATGCTCCGTGGATGTAGGTACGTTAATGGACGGCAAAAGTGCATAAATTTTTGAAATCTCCGCGCCGTATCTAACGTGAGAGAACTCAATACGACACCGTGAGAAACATCGATGTTGGGTGTTCTGGGCTACAGATGTTTCAATACACTTACCGTAGGAGGTATAATAAAAAAGTCTAGTTTTAAAAATCTGTCAGTAATTTATCTATTAATGACACTTTATTCGTACTCTCGATAAAGATTATACCGCCTGTTTGTATACGCAAAACAATGGGTATATGTAAAGGTAAATCTTGTATTTAACCGGTTTTTTTTTAATTACAACCAAATTTTCTTTTAATTTTTGACTTTGATTTTGTCATTAACCTCTACCGGGTTGACAGTTGTAGTTGTCAGTCAGTTCACAGAGACATTCCAGCGTTACGTCTCATAGTAAAGCATGTATAATTGGTTCTTCCTTAAATAGGGGATAACCCAAGTCGTATTTTTTTGTGGTTACAGACGCTCGTCGTTAACGCATGGGCTCGAACTAATTCACATTAAAAACAACTTACTCAGTTCAGGTTCCCTTATACTGTGGCAGTTGTTCTGAAAAAGCTGGACAGGTAAACGGTAAACTAACCTTAGGCTTCAAATATTGTGTAGTCAAATAACGAATGATTAGTGAAATCTGTATCACGATGAAGGATGTTTGTATGAGTCGCGAGTGGTATAATTACTGAGGCGCAAGGTGCGAAGCAATAGCTGTCAGAATGATTTATGAACACCCCTTATTGCTGTTGAACTGCCTCTCACTATCAGAGTGCTAGGCTCTGAATGAGCAATACATATGGAAAAGTGAATGTAAATTTAGATAAAATATTTGATATAATATTTGTTTTGAAAAACTACTATTGATAAATATTTATTAACAACTAGCTGACCCGGCAAATGTTGTTCTGTCGTATAAATTATCAAAGATATCGAATTTTTATTTAACGTCATACTTACGAAATATACAATAAAAAACATATTGGTGGAGCCGTTTCCAAGAAGTGCGACAACAAAACACCGTGACACGAGATTTTTATATATTAGATTATTGACAAATACGGATGGCCCACCAGATGCTTAGCGGTATACGTCTCTTGATACTGCAATTTAGATCACTAGACAAGTAATCAGACTTGTTGTTGATTGGATTCCTATGGAATTTTACAAATCGGGAGGATACAAGGTCAAGAGTAAGCAAGTTGTATTGTTGTTGTTATGGACAGGACATACTGTAGCATATGGTGAGCCATCTGCTTGGGGACTGCGATGGTTTGCCTAAGATATCTCAAGTACCTGTTGTAACACTGGCTCCTTCAAAAATGCACTATTGCTTATTGGAATGCGTAAGTACCTACCTTGAAGAATGAGTTATTAGAATTATTCATAAGAAAGCAATGGGGTCAGTGAGGTCACCACTAATCCCGTCTATATTCCCTCGATAGTGTAATTCAATGAAACTGCATCTGTACTTTTCCGGAAAAGTCTTGTTTTATCTGTGTATGTTGACTGTAATTTTTCAACAACCAATTTAGTTAAAAGGTGCCCAACCATCAAAAAGTGTGAAACCCTCTAAGTAAATAATAATTTCCTCGGAGTCTCAGTAAGTGGGGTCTTCCGATCAAATATCAATTTTCTGAGCTGAACGCTTCATTTGAAAGTGCCGTAAGAAGGCTTCAAACTTATACCCTTCCAATATTCTCGGATTCACGTAGACAGATAAACTAAAATGAAATCTCTGAAGGTAATAACACTGTTGCTTTCCTATTGAATATCGATATCGCTTTCATCTCAGAAATATAAGTCGAATTTTCATTGTAACACGGCAGAAAAAGTTAGGTCGTATAAACTCTACACAGCAGTCTAAAATCTGGTAACAATATTTATATCAACCCTTTGCTCAGACTTTCGGTAATTTGCTGGTATAAGAATTGTCCTAGTATAAATTAGGTATGATTAACTTAAAGAAGTGTTATGAATAAGCTTACCTCTTGTCACGTCTATGTTCCCACGCTAGTGTAACCCAAAAGGTGATAAGTTGCATATTGTAGCTTTGCTTATCCCTTCAAGATAAATGCGTTGAGTTTTTGTACGTTGTGTACCTTAACTAGGGAATCAACTTGAGATTTAGGTTGAAAGTAGAGATATTTAAATTGAGACAAGGATTTAAATGCGCCTCAAAGAGGCTCCTTTTGTGCAAACAACATTTCTAATAACCAACGTTACTACAAAGACATCATGGCGTAGCCCAGCTACGTCGTAGTACCATATATAGACGGCGACGGCGCGGCGTTTTGTTTCATTATTGTAATAATTTATGTCACAGGTATACAAATAAAGACCTCAGAATCAGATACTAAATATTCCGAAAAAAAATATTCTATAAAAAATATTGTTTGGAGTACTTTTTTACGTAACTCTGGCATAATGGGACTGTAATTTAGTTGCCAGTAACGTTAAGAAAATTATATATTTTTTTACTCAAGACTTTTTTGGCTCTAATGATAAAGATTTTCTTATCTGTATTTGTGTTTTTATGATAAATGGCGTCTGTTGTTTTTAGTAAGAATAATTATCAAAAAGTAATTTGAAAGCATAGCGCTGAAAATAGCCACTAAACGATTGGAACAATACTCAACACCTATGTTTTGGGAGTGGCCGTTATCAGCCAACTATACTTGGCTTAAGTAGTTCACAAATTGAGAAATAGTTCGTAACTACAAAATAATCTTAAAGAGGGCTCATGTCATAGAATAAGTTATAAAATCACGATAGCTAATACACACCTGAACCTTTTACACACTTGCAGATTCGAAATTTTCAGTGAATTTGGGCATGAATATTTATCCGCTAAGAGTAGGCGATAGTATCAGGGAATATTTAAAAGAAAAAGCGGTTAAATTTGTTTATTTACTAGAATAAATAATTGGACACATTTCAGACAAAAAAGAAATACAAAACCAACATTTTCACTAGGCATAGCCTGTATCGGGGTGTATATTATATAGTATAAATTTCTGTTTCAAGAGTTTGGCGGCGACACATACTCACACCCCTGCATGGAATTCCTTTTGTGGCATGTCCAAACAGATGCACATCGCTGAATCCACCTGTGAACAAACTATATGCTCAACACACCAAGTCCGTTTTGACAGGAGATTAAATTTAAGACAACTCGTTTAGCAGGCAAGGCTAATTAACTTAGCCTCTAAGTCGACAATTGAAGGCAATAATACTCTCCTTACGACGCGACACTTGCATATTCAGGAATTATGTAGACGAAACTATTGTCTAAATCAGGTTTAACACAACATTCGTGAGAATTACTACCTACATGTAATAAAGATAGGGAAGAGTTTTACGACTGCTTTACTTATGAGTCCTATTTCATTTGGCAGTAAAGAAAATGAACCATAAAGTAAATGGAAAAAGTAGGGAGCTCATGGTGTCGACGTATCTGGTGTTAAATATGTTTTTTTTGTTAATAGTACTAATAGACTTCAAAAGCAGGAGAACTCACGCCAAGTTCTTCCTGGGAGGTACTGCCACCATGCCCATTTCTGCCGCCACGCAGTAACGCGTTCGCGTTACTGTGTTCCGGCTTGAAAGGTGTGGTTGCCGATGAAATTACAGGCACATGAGATATTCCATCTACTCGTCTCTCGAGTTACGGGTGCATACGATGCGACTTGGGTCTTGTCGTACCTACTAGGGGAGGACCCAAATCGCATCGGTTGTTATGGGCAGAGGGTACCACTTAACATCAGGTGGGTCGTTGGCTCGTTCCGTAACTGTATCACATAAAAAAATACACTACGGAGAAGTACTGGCAGTACTAATTATAATTTAAAAATTAGTTGCATAGACTATAAAATCGCAACGGTGCCGGTGGTTTGAATATTCATATATTATATACCTAACTACTACATGCTATTTTCTTATTCGCAGAATCTTTCATTATGAAAATTTATTGTCGTCCTTGATTCCTGTTTCACGGCAGAACATAGGCAGATTTTCCCAATTTCTTTAAAAATAACCACAGCCATTTTGTTTTCCCATCTCACCGAAACGAGTTAAACGAATTACTGTGCGTGCTCCGGTGCTTAACATTCTTTCAGTAACCTAATTTTCAGTGATGTATACAAAACAAATGCGACGTTTTTTACTTTGTGACGTGAATCAAATTATCTGTGGGCTCGGCCGGGAACGTAGCGTTTTGTGAAATAAAAATTGAATGGCAATTTCCAATTTTTGTGAACAATTATTCCACGGAAAGATATTAATTACGAAAGATAATTGAAAGAGTGGTGCTCGCCCATTTTATTTGTACTAATTAAAAATTTCACAAACTACTACGAGTATAATGGTTTTTGGGCACGAGTTTTTTATCGTCTAGTACTTATTATAATTTTGACTTTTTTGCAGTGAACTTTGTTTGAAAAATCACTCTGGAACTTACACCTTGATATTTAACTGTCTATGAATTCTCTATTCGTTATTTTTATGAATTTTTTGGATGACGTAATTAAGTTTGAACACGATACACTCACTTCTGTTCTTCACTTGAGAGCTAGTTCCCAGTCCATGCGTTGCGTGGAGCCACCATAGCATACATTTAAAAAAAAAGCCTACATAGTCCCTTAACATCAAATACAAAACCAAAGATTAGAAAAATATTATAAAAGGTACACACACATAATTCAACTATTTAATGTTGATTATCGAATGATGACTGGCCCTCACAGCTCAGTCGGTAGTAACCCTGCCTTCTGCGCTGCAGGTCGTGGGTTCGATTCCCACCCAGGACAAACATTTATGTGACGAACATAGATGTTTGTTCTGTCTGGGTGTTAATATGTATTATAAGTAGTTACAAAAAAAAAAACAGTAGTCTGGTTCCCATGATACAAGCTGTGCTTACTTTTGGGGCTAGATAGCGCTGTGTGAAAGACCACTAATATTTATTTTATTTATTTATAATTCAGTTTTTATTAAAAGAAATATGTACCTACAATAGCTTCAAACAGACGCTTCAATGTATGGCTGACCCACATCGTCGCTTAACAACAGATGAGATTAGGGGTCAAGCGAATGCTTTAAATGTCCATAGACTTGAGACTGCATTGTTTGAACTCCACGAAATTCCCTTATTCTAAGAATCTGAGTTGATAGCTATCGGGTATCTCGAAGTTATTTTCCTTTGTGAATCTTCTAATTAAGAAAGCAAAGTCTTCGTCCTTGTTTTCACTGCAGGTTATATTGCGTAAATGCATTTTACATCCGACTATCTTTGCTTGACTAACAATATATAATAACACTCCGCATGTATATTTCAAAGATATGACTACTACTAGCTTTTACCCGCGGCTTGGCTCGCGGTAATGTTGATTTAGTCAAACAAATCTGATTATCGAGTTTTTTTTTGTTTATTTACACGAAACCAAAGAGGATCGTAACGTGGCAGATGTGCTCTCTGCCTACCCCTCCGGAAAACAGGTGTGATTTCATTTATATGTTGTATTTCAGGGCCGCATCAGTTGATGTCTGTCACATATTAAAATAAAAAATACGAATATCAATTTTGTTCCTGTTTCAAGGTATTTTAGTTATGAAAGAACTTCAGAGAAGAATTCATGAAAAAGCAATAACAGCGTTAAGATCAATATCTTTGCACATTTCTATTGACAGGCATTCCGCGATAGAAGCAGACACATAAATGTATTAGTTTTTCTGGTTTATTCCTAAATTAGCTTACACCGAGGTTTTATACACGTGCTAATAGTAGTTAAAAAGTATTTTATTATACCAATAATATATACAACCAATAAATACTGTAATTTTGGTGTGAATAATCTTACTTTCAAGTATACATCAATCCGGCTATAGACCCCAAGGGGTAGGCTGTGCCTAAATAGGTTACTTTATACCTTGTGCGTTACACTGTAGTGGCAACCTAGACGTGATAAGTGGTGAGCGCTTTGCCACTATTATTTTCCCATGAACAACACAATTAACCATTCTAATATAATGCGACAGCCTACACAAAACTTATGCCAACAAAATTACCAAGTCTGTGTGATTACTTTAAGATTAATATTTTACTAGGAAGGTGAACAAAATAGGAAGTAGGATATTATTTCATATTGTCTATATAAGTTCACTTATACAAACAGCATATAAATATAACGCCTGTCCGTGCCTTGCACAACGAACTCTGTTTTTAGAGGTTTTTTTTCACTACTTTCAACTTGTTTACTAAAATAATTATCCTTCCAAGTTAACAGCATAATTTTCCGGTTATGTTCCGGGTCGCTGTTGGTTATTTCGGTCCCATTCGTTGGAGCGAACTGGCTAATGGACGCCACTTCGCATTAAGATGAACTTGCGACTCGCGACCAACTTTGACCACTTCTTGTGCCCTTAATGTTTTCCCGCGAACATTAAACTTTCTGTGACAACTACACTTGTCGTCTTATCTTGTTCTGACTTCGCTTGTCATAAAAATAACGACAAATTCGTGACAATATTTGTTGCAGAACACGATATTTGTGTAATTATGACAAGTTCTTGCGTGATAGTCATAGTAATCCTACTAATCATACTAGTATTATAAACGTGAAAGTTTTAAATGAATGTTTGTTACTCTTTCACGCTCAAACGGCCAATGGATTTGGATGAAATTCGCTACCAATATAGCTTATAACCTGGATTCATACATAGGCTACTTTGATCCCGGAAAGTGCAGTGTTCCAACGCAACTTACATTTTAGTTTTATATGTAGGAAGTAAAAATTTACAGTTCTCTTCTAAAAATTTACGATCAAACGACTCGCGTTTGTTACTCTCTTAAAAGGGCTCTTATGAATGAAGAGTTGCAATTATTCACCATTTTTACTAATATTTTCGTTATAAATGACTTTTGGCAAGCCTAATTACTTTAATGTTTTGTATTTCCCTAAAAAGTCGTTCGGCAAGCGGTGCTCGTTACTCATCTCTGTAATAAGCGTCACAATGATTTATTTTTCTCTGCTTATTGGAATGAGCGACTCGTTCTTTATTTCCATTTGCTACGTGAGGAAGGCATAATTTCGTTTCAAAAGTGGTAAAAGATGAAAACTCTTCTAAATAATGTCTAATGATACCTAAGAACACATATTACTTACTACTACATATTACTTAGTATGTGTAATAAATATATAATTACATTATATAGGTAAGTTACAGACGAGCAAGCTGGCCTCCTGATATTAATAAATAAATAAATATTGGCGGATATTTCACAAAGCGCCAATGGCCTCAAAGTAAGCTGAGATATCTTGTGCCATGTGTACCAGAGACAACTGATACAATACTTATATACCTATTTTGTTAACACATATATACTGACACCTAGACACAGAACAAACATGTATGTTCGGCACACAAATGTTCGTAATGGTTAGGAATCGAACCCACGACCCACAGCGGAGAAAGCAGGGTTACTACCGACGGAGATGTAAGGCCAGTCTATTAGTCGGTCCATTATGTGCCCATCTTCCCATAAATTTCTTAGGTATGGGAAGACCGCGTCGCACTGTATTGCGCCCGTAACTTTGAGACGTGAAGGTGGAATGCCTCACGTGCCTGTAATTACACCGGAAACCACGCCTATCAAACCGGAACACAGTAATACGTATGCGTAACTGCTTCATGGCAGAAATGTGTGGTGGTAGTAATAGCCCAGAAGTAACTGAAAAAAGTTCTACTGTCTGGAAGTTAGTATGTATTGAGAGCTTAATAAACTTTTACTAATAATATTTAGTTTTAAGTGTTCAACTAATGTGTTACCTATTTAAGTTCTAAGATGTAATGTATTTTGTAACAAATAAAAATAAAATAAATTTAAAATTTATATCATACTGAGGAATCAATTCTGGGTGAGAAATCTAAAAACCTTAAATAGTAACTATATTTTTAAGGAACAAAAGGTTTTATCACATTTCTACGTTGAAGATTAAAAGTAATTTTTCAATTATTCATATATAGGATTGCCTCATGTCTCAATGTCTCATGTTCCGTGCCAAGTCAACACTTGATACGTTCTAATTAACTCGACTAATTAACGGCCGTTCACGGCAGGTAACGAGAGAGTGAGAGGGAAACTTATTTCCTTACTAATTTCGGAAGAAATTGCTGGGTAAAATTTCCTTGGATCCTCCATGTAAAAGATATACAGAGCGATAAAGATAATTGTTTGGTAATTTTTTCCTTTGGATGATATTTACTGTCTTTAAATGTTGCCATATTGAATCCGAACAGACATGTTTTTATTCTCAAAACGTTGAAAAAAACCTCCATATTGTCATAAATTTGTGAAATGATAATAATTTGATTTTATTTATGGTGTGAATAAATATATAGCTATCTATTTTTCTCTTCCTCCTGTCGTATCTCCACAACCAGTGATAAAAACATATTCGAAATGACAAACAACATTTTAATATTTCAACGAATCAAAATATTTTGATTTCGTTTGAGCATATTTTATGAGTATGTGAGTTCAATTCCATTTCAGTAAATTCACGCGAAAACGAATGTATGTCATTCAGAGATCATAGTTATTATGAAGCCTCTTAATTCTTCAGTGACAATATGTATTCATGACTGTTTTACGCATAGATCCATTTACTGTTATCAGAACAGTTATTTCAATACTTTAAATAAAATAAAAAAGAGACGAGGATCGGTCTGTTCTCATAGGTTCGTGAAGGTTTGCCCGATTTGGCTGGTTCGACAATAATTAAACTGCGCATAGTAATTATAATTTTTCCTGGATAATATAATATTAATAGTTAATTAATTGATTGATACGGCCGTATATTTTGCAGTCCAGCGTCTTAGATGTGAACTCACGTCAGTAACCAATAAATTTATATATAGTATTGTTTTTTTTTAAATTTATTTATTGATCTTTCGACATAAATATATGCACTTAGACATGTCAATAATACAATAGTAGATATAATCAATAATACACTAGAATTATTTTAAATAATTTGCAATAGTATCTCTTAATGTAAATATAAATAATATATGATTACGATTAGTTAAAATGTGAATAATATGTATTATGCCTTTTAAAAAAAACGATAACTTAATTTTGTTTCAGTTAAATCACAAGAGCCTGATGTTGAAGAGCCATTCCTGAGCATCATGGCCCGCTCGACGGTATACAATGTGGGGGAGACCAAAGCCATATTTTGTAAGGGGAAACATATTGTGGAGGTAAGAGCTAATATAAACAAACGAATATCCGCTTACACATCGACTCAAGGTCTACTAGTGCCAGAGCAGAAACGCTTACATTGACAAGCGTGTAACGAGTAACTGAAGTCCAACGTAACGATTACAGTTTCATACCTCTTCACAAGGATTCCCTCTTTGGCATGGACAAAATGAGATACACACATCCAAGATCTAAATTTTGTTTTGCCGCAAAAATTTGACACGGGCCGGGGATCGCTTTGTAGGTAGGGTGGTTACTACCGTTTTAGCCACGGTGAAACCGATGTTTAACGTTAGTTTTAAGTGTATAATTTTTTTATTTTTTACTTTTAACATTAATTGTTTTTACTTTTAATAAAAAAACTTTTATCTTTATATCGTAATAGCATAAGCTTAGCTAAAGCTTAAGCATTATATGGTATTGCTAAAATTAAAATTTCCAATAATTTTAAACTAATTTAAATTAATGTTTAATTAATATTATATCATAATGTTAAAAACGAAATCAGGATTCACATTACTAATCATAACGAAGCAAATTTCAACGGAGGTTTTTTTAAATCCTTATTTAAAATGTAGAAAAATATTTACACTACAATCTCATTACATCCTGCGAAGGTGTATTCCCAAGCCAGTGTTGGCACTTCCCCACTACTTTGGCGCCGAAGTACCCTTTTAGCCTAATTTATTTGCAACGTGCCAGTCTTTTGGTTTGTTTTTCTTTCTGTTTTGCGGTAGGACAATATTTTGGGTTACGTGACGTACAGGAAGAAAAACCATTCGATTTACAATTTTCGGTGACTTTCCTGGATTAGGTTAAATTGCAGGAATTTTTCGTTTAAAAATAGGGTTTAACTCGATTCGTTCGCACATCAATTTTAGGTAAATACTACGAATTATCTAATTATAATTTAGTCTGTCGGAGCTTGTTTTTCTCAATATCCTTCACAACAAGAAAGCTTTAAACGGAAACTTTATCATAATAATAACCATGTAATCCAGTTCCTTCCTGCGGTGTACCAGGTGAACAGGTATTTTTTTTTGACTAGGTTCATGCCGAACCGAGCAAATATCCCACTTTGAGTAAAACGGTAAAAACATACCTGCCTTACAGCAGTAATACAAATTGGGTATTCCCCTGTTATGGAATGGGAAGACTATTTCGCATTTGCACCCATAACTTGATTTGATAACTCAAGAAAATATATATATTTTTATCATATACTCTTTTATTCTGTTGCAGCCAATTGAATGGTTTTCACCAGGGGGCAAGAAGGTAGAAGGGCGGTCCAACAAAAATACAAGAGTGTATGTGGAAAACAAGACTGGAGACGAAATGGAGTTCCTGGTCCCTCTCATAATCCACCACATCAAGATCACCGACAGTGGGAACTGGACTTGCAAGGCTGGAGACTTCAGCGACAATATTGATATTATTGTTGGACGTAAGTTGAGTTGTGCTCTTAAATTTTCGACATACCATCATTTTAATAAATAAATATTGGTGGACATTTAACACGGCTTCATCTAGCCCCAAAGTAAGCTAAGCATAGCTTTTATCACGGGATCCAGACAACTGATGTCATACTTATATACTTTTTTTGGTAAATACCTACATGCATATAATAATGACATCCCAGACACAAAACAGACATTCGTCATACAAATATTTGTCCTGGATAGGTATCGAACCTACGACCTACAGCGCAGAAGGCAGGGTTACTACCAACTGAGCTGTAAGACCAGCCATTTTGCTGTTGACAGGATTAGGTTTAGGTTTTATTTCCACTCAAAAAAAATCTTGCTTTTTCTTATAATTCCAGTTATCATGAACCCTTCCTACATAAAAATACACAAGTATTATACGATACTCGACAATTTCAATATCTAGTCGACTACCACAATTCAAAGTTATGAATATCATACTCAGGCACGCGTTGCCATTAAATTAGTATTGCATTTCTCGCCTCGATACGAATTAACTTAGTGTTAGGTAACTAACTATAAGCAAGCTTTAAATAAAATATTTGAAAGATAATGTTAATTCATGTGTTAACAATCCACTTCAGTAACACCACCTTATTTCTTAAAAAATATTAATATATGTCGTGCTCTTACAGTACATATTTAAAGATCGGAATAAATCACAAAATGAGATTAATATATTCTGTAATGCTTCAATGCCTTCGATTGCGTATATCACTAAAACTTGATTTTTGAAATCAAATTAAACATTTATCAAATACAATTCAAAGAGTTTTCATTGATGGTGAAAAATCAAAGTGAGTCGAGGTTCAATTCTGCACCCGTTTCTATTTCGTTATAATGTACTCACTTCCTATTCACTGTCTATTACGTCTGTAATAGACGTTGTCAACACATACTGTGTATAAACCAAGTGATTAATTGGACATCATACATAATGCTCTGGCAATATGAATAATCACCAATATTGAGAAGGCAATTCGATATTAACTAGCGAAATAACTGTTCTGATGCACTTCGACTGCTTCTTCCACATTTGACTTACGATGTTTAAAGTTGATTGTTTAATAGAATTTAACGTCAAACAATTTTCAGAAAAGGTCAACATCACCGAGAGAAACGCCACGTTAGAGGGAGAGGAAGGCAGGTCTGTCAGGATGACCTGCAATGCGGTGGGCCATCCAACACCCACCGTCGTGTGGTACAGGAACAACGCTCCCATTTCCAATGCCAGTACGTATTCATGAAACTGGAAGTGGAAACTATTAAATTAGACCACAGACCATTACTACCCAACACTATAACCATTTATAGGTTTGTGAAATGTTTTACACTAACTGTTGATTTGCATTCACATTATGGACACGTATCAGGAAATTGCACAAAACCATTGGAGAGATAAATAGTTTTATGTATGAAATTTACGGAACGATCATATAGAGCATATACACCTGGTATTAAGTGGTCACATAGATTCAACATAAATGTACACCCACAGAATCGCACCTTTTCCCCGAAAGGGATAGGCAGAGCCAGAATGTTTTTCCTAATAACCCGAGCGCTAGGATATTTTTTTACCAACGGAGCTACCAGCAAGTCACGCGTAAAATACAATTTCTATACAAAATGCAACTTACCACTCCCGCAGGCGAGGTTATAGGTGGCGGCTGATAGGCTGTCTTCTGCAGTTCTGATGTGAATACGCCAAAACTTTGTTGTTCTTATATTCGGAACAAGTAAAAGTAGGTACTGTGTGTAAAGCGGGCTACAGACCTTTACAGAGTTTTAACTGATCAGTTGAACTGATAATCTAATGATGTTTTGATCAGATTATCAGTTCAACCGTACAGCTCTCAGTTTTGCCTACACACATACGTTACAACTGATCAGTTAAAACTAAAGATTTGTAGCCCGCTTAACAGTTTTGAAGTTTTGGAGTCAATTGCCCGTTTTATCACTGGGCAATAACAATACTGGTCAACTTTGTTATTGCAGCGTGGCCCGCGGCCCGATGTAAATATTTGCATTAATATTGTTCTAATAACTCGCACTAGAGAGTCACACGAGAGTCTCAAGTTCTCGTGTCTTATGTTTGAGTTGTGTATCTCGTGGGTCCATACCACCTGTGACATAGTTTCAATAGCAATGAAAGTTTCCGTTTATCACGCTCATTGTGGACTAAATACCAACAAACTACTTATAATGCGTTGCGTTACTTATTATGAAAATAATTTAAGAACAAAAAGGTTTCTTCTGAATATCAGGCGCAATACTCACAAAGTTTAATTAAAATGTCTATCAACATCGAAACAAAAAAAATGCATTGATTTTAAAATTTTAATATGTAAATTTCTCTGGAATGTGAACAAAATGTGGTTTTATTGTTATAACTTCTTGCTATCGTCAATGAAGCGAAATAATTTGCAAGTTTTTAAGTCAATCGGCGTCAAAATCCTTAAGCCTAGTGGGTGTGCATTTTGATTGCATTTGAGTACATAAGGACACGCCGAGCCGCAGCTACGCCCCACCATACCCGCTTATGTACTCACCTTTCATATCTCATTTCCAGGTAAAGAAGACGCCAAGAAGTACGTGTTCCGCGGCGACAACTCGTTGGAGATCAAGAGACTCACGCATATGGACGTCGGCACATACGTGTGCAAAGTGCGACAGAAGCTGCTCTCGCATTACACCGACCGAACGGTCCATCTCTCAGTTCAACGTAAGCGTCTACTACCACTACATGCCACTGGTTCTCTCGCACCAATGTGGTGGAAGAATTAAAATGCACCTTAAAGAGGATCCTTTCGTGCACTTGACACAGTATGGGCTTTAAACCAGCAATCTCGGGATGGAAACTTTTTTATGTTACAGTACCGGAACGAGCCGATGGCCCACCTGGTTAAGTTGTAATCTCGACCCATAACAACCGAAGCGACTCGGGTCCTCCCCTACTAGGTACGACGAGACCCAAGTCGCATCGTATGCACCCGTAACGTCAAAAATCGAATGTGAATAAAACCTATGGTAGTAGTAATGCCGTACCCAAGAGTCTGCCAGTGATCTGTGCAACTCAACGGATAAGAGTTAAATTTACCAGTTCAGTTCACTTTAATCATGCAACCCACCAACCAATCAACGAGCGCCAGTTTCCTTAGAGTAATTAAAGTTCTCATTCAAAGAGGAGACAAACCAGGTGGGTAATATTCAAACAACATTGTCTATAATTTAACTCACGTACAAAGACATAAATTGACATAACTCACTTTACTGAAACACAAAAACGGGGTGACTGACCGTAACTGAACAAAACATGAAACTAACGGAGCTGTATATCCCCTTGTTATTCAATGAATCAGAAGTTTTTGTACGGGTTATGTGCCAGTGGCAACAAACGTGGCCTAGGACATTTTAGGGGAGGGGAGAACGGGGGGTAACAATGAAAAATAATATACGAGAACAACAACGATGTTTTACTGAGACGATTTATATCGCACACGGTTTTAGTATTCTGTGGTCAGATGATAACTAAACAATCCTATAGAAGCGGAACGTCCACATATTTATACGCATTATTTTCCTTTGGTGCAGCACTGACAATCAAAATAACTGGTTAATAGACAATTTGTTCTAAAACACGAATTGTCTAAGAATTACTAGTAACTGGTATCAGGGATCAGATAAAATTTCCAAACTAGTTGTATTCTCATTGTACTATTAGCAAGAAGTGAGAGTTATGGCAATGAAGACACATGGCTATTCTTTGAATTCAAAAGTGTATATACTGCGCTCTCTGTTTCTGTGTGACAATATTCACTGTTATTGAGCACAGCCTCTGATGGTGACAATTATTCACACCGGAATAGCTAATATTACTATGTAGTTAATTTCAGAGGCATTGCTGCAGACAAACTTAATACAGCCGAACGAAGAACATTGCATTAAGATTTACGTTTGCTAGCCACAGAATCCTCTTAGAATGTTAGAATAGAATCTAATTGTGATATGAGAGTAACACTTATTGACAAATTAAATGTAACTAGACATAAGGGCGCAAAGTGAGTGTACGTGCAGTAGGATGACTATTACTGGTGGTGTGGACTGAAGATATAGTTAATTTCAACGCTAAGTTCTGACTTTAAATTTTTCTTTAATATTGAAACTTCTAACGACAACTTTCCACATTCGTTCCATTTATATGGGTCATTTTCACTAATGGATTATATGATATAAAATTGTATAGGCGTTATAAATTTGCATCAACAAATTTAAATAACAATTCGTTAATAACGAATTTAGTTAATAGTTTATTCTGTAAAATAATTAAGAATCTCAATTTCACTAATGGATCGTGTGATATAAAATTGTGTGGCGTTATAAATTTGTACCAACAAAATTAAATAACAATTTGGTTAATAACGAAATTAATTAATAGTTTATAGTGTTAAAAAAAGAATCTGTGTCTATATAAATCATAACATCCTTATTTGCCAGTAACGACGCTAGAAAAAGACTGTCCAACTTATGGTTTTTGGGCTTTGCCAAAGGCAGGTAACGAATGTTTATAATAATTTATAAAATGATAAACTAAATTATCATTGCCAGCATAAACTTAGTTGCACAAACTTGATTATATTTCTTGTTCCTTGTATTCTAATCTTAAAAAGTTCATTGTGATTGTGTGTAATGGTAACGACAATACAATGCAATTCACTTATAAATAAACATTACTTCAAAGTATTCGATGTGTTAAAACAAGATGGCTTTCTACTTTTCAGACAAACCCATCCTGTACAACAGCCACACGCAGGAATTGTATACGATGAAGTATAAGACTGAGGAAGTTTACGCCATCCTGAACGAAACGTAAGTATTAAAAAAAATCATCAATATTTTGACCAAAATATCCGTATGAGTTTTTAAGACATCATTTATTTTCCTTGAACTAATTTTTTTTAGATAATCTTTGCTTTAATTTTGTTTCTCATCAAATAGAGAAACACGTTACAGGTTAAATTGTTTATGCAATATACATTAAAAGCTTGCGTTTTTTTTTTGTGTAATTTCACGCAAGTAGAGTATCAAAAACTCTCTTTAGTATTCTGAGTACCTGGTAACTTGTCTCACGTTCCTTTAGATAGGATATAATTAAACAGGTCTCGAACTTAATAATAAGAACTTGTGGCCGTGTAATTTTAATAATTAACGCTTTAAGCCTTTACGAATTCAGTGGAAGATAAATTTTTACCCGACCCAAAGGTAGGAACTTAGTGTTTTGACTACTGACTATAAGGTTATGTAAGGCTGACAGTCTTCTCAACTTTACTGCATCCCCTATTTCACAATCCGGCGTTCCAAGTCTTGTTATTTCTCCAAAAATCACTGCAATTTTACTTTTTCTTACTTATCGATTTTTCAGGCTACTGATCATAATATTTTTCAGAAAAAACATAACGTGCAGTGCCATCGCCAACCCACCACCTACATTCCGTTGGGTCCGGCGTAAGAACAGCTTCGATAACGATGAAGATCCTATCGTTGACCCAGAAACTGTAAGTAATATAAATAGTATTCATAAATATGGATAGTCTTTGTTTTAATATGAATTAGTGACTGAACAATCAGGTGGTGATTAGAAACAGCATCTTCTGCCATACAACCATGTTACTTAGGTCCTCCCACACAAGGTATCAGAAGATCCAATTCGTATAGCATTGCGCCCGTTACTCTGAAACTTGAAGATGGAACGCCTTATGTGCTATTTTCATCGACACTCAGACCTTTCAAACTGGAACGCAGCAATATAGAAATGGGTATGGTGGCATATCTCAGAACGAACACTGCCCATACAAATGGTTCTTATGCTACAGTATTTGAAATTCTAGGTACTATGAAAACCTATATATAAACAGAGGACTGTATGTAACATTACATTTATGTTGCAACGGTCACACGGTTATCGATGCTACAACTACATTTTTGCACTTATTCGATTTACCGAAGCTTGTAGATCAAACTCGTGTTTTATATATTTTACTATTTTCCTAGTCATTGGTTGAGAAATTAAATTATCAATTTTCGTAGACATTTAACCTCACTGCTGATACACCCAAGTTTAGCTCAGAAAGTTTAATTTGAGTGCTTTAATTAATGATATTCAAATTATAATTGTATTTTTGCTGTCTGATAAGTAAACAAGCAACTAATACAGAAATTAACTCATTTCAGGTCATTACATCAGAAGACGGCACTCATTCTGTGCTCGTGTTGAGAATGCACGACGAATCCTACCTTGGCGAGTACAAGTGTTCCGCTAACAACAATAAGGGTACAGAATCCATCGTGTTCCACGTCTCACTGGGCACCAGGCCTGATCCTCCGGATTTCGTAAGTGTTCATTTTCTTTTTACGGCAAACCAGGAGGCTGTTTCAGAATTCATCACCAGAGTAAATACTTTCTCTAAGAACCATGCCAAGATCGTTCAACCACACTGCTTCTTCGGGTCTTCATTGAAATATTTTTGTCACTCATTAAATCTTCCGAGATCCTGTGCGAGATACTTGGGCCTTGATCGATGGAACCAGTGACATGTGTACCTAATAGTTGTAGTACCCTAAATAAATTTATGTATGTTTAATATGCGTTTTGTTTATATTTCAGGTAAAGTTAGCTTCAGCTAACGTTACAGAACTGACATTCAATGTGACTTGTTCCACCTGTATAATGAAGACTGAAGACGATATCTCTCCCGATCCTAGAAATCTGACGGTTCTTGGTAAGTTTAATAGTTCATGGTATTTGATAGAACGAATAGATCCTGATGTTAAGTCTTCATCTTAAATCAAAAGACACACGTGAATGCTCGTGTTCCTGTAATTTCACTGACATCCAGATCTTCAATACTGGATACAGAAATACTTGTGCACAACGTTTTGGAGGCAGAAATTGGTATCGTGCAAGTTGTCCCGAACGCACACTGTACAACATACAGTTGTGAATACTGCTACCATAATCATTTTCAAAGTCAAAGTAAATTTCTTGAATAACATGTACAATAGATGTCAAATAAAATTATCAGTGTACGTGGCATGCAATAATATTCATAACAAAAATTTATCGTTTTAAATTCTATACCTTAACTTACACTAATCAATGTATATATAATAAATGTTTTAGAAAAAAAATTGTCTTAATAGATAGATAGATAGAAAACTCTTTATTGTACACCACACAAATACATACAAATAAACAAGTTAAAAATAATTTACAATACATGTGACGTACAATTGGCGGCCTTTTTGGTTAAAGCAATCTCTTCCAGGCAACCTTTAATAATGATACCTCTTCTGCATACTCGGATATCAATAACCCAAAAAAAAATACTTTTTATCTACGCGGGGCAGCCGCTGGCAGAAATGGTGTAGAAAAATTTATGTAAATTTCACAATTCATTCATTTTCAGGGTTCTCATTTGAATTGGTACCACACAAGGCTGATTACCCACCAGACTGGGATGGCGAGACATTTTCCCAAGATGTTTACGTTGTTGACCCTGATGGTAAGCTGTTTATATGAATATAAGAGAAAACAGTGGAGCAATAGTTTCAGCAATTAAATTCACCGTAAGTTCTATTGATACATTTCATTGGCCTCATAGCTCAGTTGTTAGTAACCCTGCCTTCTGCGCTGTAGGTCGTGGGGTCGATTCTCACCTAGGACTAACATTTATGTGACGTTTGTTGCATTAATGTTTGTTCTCTGTCTGGGTACATATTAACGTATTATATGTATGTATTTGCAAAAGAAAAGTATATAAGTATTATATTACTTGTCTGGTTCCCATGATACAAGCTATGGTTAGCTTAGTTTGGGGCTAGATGGCGCTGAGTGAAATGTCCACCAATATTTATTATTATTTATTTCGCTTCCAGATACCCTCTTCACGGTCGGCCCTCTAGCCAACAACACGGAGTTCCACGTGCGCGTGCGCACCCTGAACGCCGCCGGATATTCCGATTGGTTTGAATCCGACGCCGTCGTGAAAACCACCAGTGACGTCATCCGGAATACCGCCTCACTGTTTCTCATTGTTGCCTGTTCTCTTTTCATTCGAGGTTATTAGGTTCGCTTGTGTTTGGTCGAGTTGGCTAAGTTTGTATATTTTTGGTAGTTAGCTTAGGTTTATGTTGCAGATTTTTGACATAATTATGTAGATATATCTCGCTTTTCACAGATTTAAAGACATATACTACGTGTTTTTTTACACACAACGCCCTTAATAATGGGTACTTTTGTGATTATGCACCTGTTATTTCTAATAAAGATTTACCTAGTGTGTGGCATCATCGCACTTTTACCAAAAACCCCTTAACTGTAAGATTGCTACGTAACTTGCCACGTAAGGCACATTTACTCCTGATATATCCCATTTAGCAATTTGTAGTTTAGATATATTTTATGTTATGGGTTAATTGGTAAAAGATGTCATTCATTACTGATGCTATGACTTACAAATGATTTTGCTAAAAGAATTATGTAAGGCGCTGATGATAATTCTGGATATGAAGTTGATTTTTACAGAGTTCATAAAATATTTGCGTTTTGTATCTCAATTTGTGTTTAAGTTAATATGTAGTAACAATCCACATTACATTCCAATTATAGGAATATTGTAGATAGATAATTATAATTGTTAAGGGAAAATAATGGTCTATTATAAATGTTTCAATTAAATGTTTTCTCAATATATTTATTACCGAAATAATGGCCTCGATGTGACTTTTAATTGTATAGGTATTAGGATTAATATTTATTAATTTCATTTGCGATAAAATGGGCACAGCTTGATGCAAGGATGACTGGGATTGATTTTAACCTTATCTGGCATTCCAAAGACTAGATAAATAAGTATAATCTTATTCATAAATAATACAATTTACTAACATAATAAGTAAATTGTATTATTTATGAATAAGATGAACAATTCTACGTTATTTTGTTTATTATTATGATGTCACCTGTCTAAAAACCCGGTGCAGCTCAGTTTGTGGCGATGTTCACGATATCTGCAGATAGTGGGTTCGAATTCTACAATACCCAAGCTTGAGCTTCTGGTAAATAGGAGCAGAGTGATATAACCACAACATAGGGACAGGGCATTTATTATATTAAATTAAAAAAAGGATTAATTAAAATGTTCTAGTGTGTATGGGAAGCCACACATTCGCACCCGATCCTAATCCAGACTTGATTGGTGACAACTAATATGTATTGTTGTCTATTTACAACCTTATGATTTCAATTATTCCATAACCTGCCTGTTTCCAGTTTTTACAAATAACGGAAATGGTCGTACTTATCAGAATTAATGAAGTTAATATTTGTACTCTAGGTTATGCGGAAACAAACCAAAGTTATGAAACTATATTTAAAACTAGCTGTGCCCGCGACTTCGTTCGCGTGGAATAGTGACTTTTCGGGCAGCATATTTTGAATAACTGAATCCTTATGGCAGCGCAGCGGCGCGGCTCTCAGCGCGCTTTATATAGCCACGGACGCTCAGGCGCGAGGCGTGTAGTACGTACTCTGTGTACGTTAAAAATGTTCGCCGTGATTCTTTAAATTGACATAACTTTTTTATTTATGAACCGATTGACATGAAATAAACACTAAATGTTAAGTGAAGCTTACTACAATATATTAGTGAAAACCGTATCTAAATCGAATAAGCCGTTTCTGATATTAGCGTGCACAAACACACAGACAAACAGACAAACAGACAAAAAAAATATTAATTACAATTTCGGGTTCGGCATCGATATAATAACAACCCCTGCTACTTTTTTTTTATATATTTCCATTGTACAGACACCACTTTTCTACAATTTTATTATATGTATAGATTTAACTGGAATTTGTCCTTTGGCCGTAAATATCCTACAAAATTTGCGAAAAAAGACAGTAATGACTTACCAAACTTTGACTGTATATCAAATGATATGTAGTCAAATGTAATCAGTGAAAAAAATGTTTTAATTTAATGTAAAGCTTCTATTTCCGATGGGGAATTTGTATGTTACACTGCTATTCAAACTATGATTTAATGCTTTAACATAGTATATCATTGTATATTAAAGGTGTATAAATATTTTATTTTAGTATATAATTAGGCTAGTCTTAAGATTAAAGAAATTGCTTGAGGTTTGCCAAGAAAAATAAATAGCAATCTATATTTCAGTTGATGTAGCACTTAGTAATGGCTTTTGAAAGTATTTAAATATATTTTAAAGTTATCTACTTACTGAGTCAAGTCCGTTGTAGCAGACGTTTATTAGACATAAACAAAAAAACAGTTATTGGCGTAAGCAAAAAAAAATGTTGCCAGCGGGGTAATTATTATGAGGTTGTATTTTTAAGAGGTTATATTTTTTTTTCTCAAAACAACCAAATATGTTTTGTTCATACTTTTCTATAAAGGCCTTATATTGACAATACTTTTACGGTTTAGTATCTTAAAGTATAACAATCCTTTTTAAATTATTTAACTACCTAAGCAACAAAATATTTTTTGACGCCACCTCAAAACGCAACAAGAACAAATCTTTACCAACACCGGACACTGCTTACACAATTTTGAGTTAGTTGCAGCGTTTGAAAGATGCAACACCAAAGTTTTTTCAAAGAAGGCTTGATAGCCCATAGATAGCAAGACTACCGTTACAAAACTAGTTACTGTGGGCCGAAATGTCAGGCACTGATTTTATAAGATCCGTCACGCTTATCTTCAATTTTGTATGAATTTTAATAGAGAATGAGCATTATAAGATTAAATACTCGTAAAAATTTCATATAAAATATTAATCTATTGGGTACTTATGAGAAGCATAAGATGGCTTATATACCAAATTGTTAACTAGCATTCTCGTATCTACTTGCATTTATGTTGCAGTTTAAGCTTGAAAAGCTTTTTTAATTTTTATTTACTTTAAAGCTTCAAGGAAGAAATCCTTTAATGAAATGGCTATGAATTTAATAAACTTAAGTACGACTGCTACTAATAGTCGTTTCTATTTACTTCGAATGTTGTTAAATTGTTAAACGCCTTTTATGAAATGTTGAAAAGTATAATGTGTTCATTATAATTATAATTTCATGTAAACCTATGTTTGAAACTTCAAAAGTTATTCACAAGTATTCTACTAATTCTTGTGTTGAGTACACTGGTGTTTCTGCCTCAATAAAACCTTTTTTAATACAAACATATTTTATTTTAACAACCACTTTATTTCAAAATCCTAACAAAGAACAATGTACTAGAATAACAAAACAATGAAAACGAGTTTATCTATGGTTATCTCGTTTAATACAAGATTTTAAGGATATAAAATGGCATTCTTGCTATAACTTATCCTTTATCATAATTAACAACGATTTCAAAAGGCATATCGACCACTTCTGCATAATTTAGATTTTATCATTCACATGAATGATGATCATTAAAATGAAATATATTGGAAATAATTTTCTTTTTTTGAAGCCCAGTTTCTGGTTACACTCTGGTACAAAGTTTTAGACAAGCCGCATAGCAAACATGCATACAACAGCGACCACCGCTATGCCACCAGCGAAAAATATTCCATAGAACGTGCCATCAGAACTCATGCCAGCCGCAACAGGCTTGTCTTCTGTTAATTCTGGTTGAGTTTCACTTGAAGTAGTTGTTTCATCTTCGACTTCTGTGGCTGCGAGGATTGGTTCCGACCACGGACTCTCTCCCGCGTCGTTTCTAGCCTTCACGCGTATCCAGTAGTAGGTTTCCTTTTCCAATTCCTCAAGAGTGACTAAAAGTCCTGAAATAAAAATGATTTCAAATTTATTTTACTGCAAATCTTCGGTTTATGATTTTTAAACATCTAAAATATATCAATACTAATCTATCTACAACTTAATATCATTTGGAATTGGAAGAAATTATAGGTTCAAAGAAAAAGTTACTTTATAAAAAATAATCTATGTTACAATCGCATAATATTACCTAAATTGCTAATCTGCTAATTTAAAAACATAACAAAAATAAAAAAGCACTTTTTCTAAATGTAAGTGTATCTCACGTAACTAATCTTTGCTTCTACTTAAAACAATAATACAAGTAAGTAATTTAAATTGTTATAAATATAAAGTAAATCTTAACTATCATCTGCCCCCTGGGTCTGATGGCAATATAAATTCCCATCTGCCCCCATTAAAGTTATATGCGTTAGGTCAATCCGTACAATTAAAATAACACTTTGTGTTTAGTTTGACAGTTTTGCATGTATAAGAAAGACTTCCGAGACATATTTAACCCTCAATGAAATCACAGTTGATGTACTGCACTGCACCAAACCAGTGCAACTGTAGTACCTACAATACAAAATATCATGATTTCGGTGATTAGGTATACCTGGTAATTCGGCATAACGCTGATCTTCTATTTTGTCACTGGACGTGGTGGAAGCTTTTCGCCACTCTGCCTCCTTAGGTTTTCTGCTGGTAACCGTGCCTTTTAGGTACTGGAAAAGAATGCCTGCAAAATACCAGTAAATTAGCCGATATTGACCCACGGGGCAAGAAACGAGTGCTTAACTTATCCCCACAAAACGTTGTGATATGAACGTTAATTTTCCCGCTACAGAATTGTTCGTGCTTACTAAACATTTATAAATAGTAACAAAAACAAAGCATTTATTTTAATGAAGAAGTTATTTGCAAATAATATATATTTATAAATATTTTATACATTAGCTCACAGTAATTCGCATTACTGTTCCAGTTTCAAAGATGTGGTTTCGGTGAAATAACAGACACATGAGACATTACACGACCATGTCTCATAGCAACAGGCGCAATATGTTGCGACTCTTAACATGTAAGTATGGGAACACCCAAGTCGTAATTTCTTTATCATGGGCAAAAGATATCGCTCTTCATCGGGAGAGACATCGTTGTTTTGTAATTTAATCACATAAAAATTGGCTTTGATATACACAGTTATTTTATTACACAATAAAATATAAATTATCTTACTTTCGACTGGGAAATCGATCACCTCATACCATGATACGTTTAATCCAATGAAATTGTCGCTAGAAGATACAAAATGGACCTGAAAACGAACAAACATTCTAAACTTGCTAATAATGAGCTCCGCCAGCATCAATTGAGAGCTTGTCCCTAATCCAGGCGTTGCTTAGCTTCCCGACGGCTAAGTAATCGCTTAATATTTATACACAAACGCAACCCAACTAACTTCCTGCTACAGATAAAGACAAAATACTTATTTACAAACACGATTACACGATTTTAAAACCGATATGTCTTAGAACGAAAAATTCAAAGACATGTGTCTAGTCAAGCACGCAAGGAGCCTTTGAGGCGCAATTTAGCCACACTGGTTAGCGAGAGCTAGTGACCCCAGTAATAATAATAATGAGCAACCGACCCACTGTCGTAGGTTTGAAACTCGCGCCAGACAAATTTGTGCAAAACCTGCTTTGTGTTTAGTTCTGATTACGTGGAACCATAATTCACTTACAGCACTCATAGTTTAAACACGGTATATTACACGTTTTCGTTACGGATATTAATAACAGTGGAGATTATGTTATCGTGCAGGAGACAAAGAAACAACAATTATATTTTTGCCTCTGTAAACAGCATTTGACTGGCCTCATAGCTCAGTTGGTTTTTTTTTTATGTAATTGAAGGCAAACAAGCAGACGGCCCACCTGATGTTAAGTGGTTACCGTCGCCTATGACATTTGCGTCCCCGGGGATGCCAATGCTTTGCCTACCCTGTAGATACCTCTTTACATTTTTTTTGAAGTTGCCCATATTGTACCTCGGCGGAAAAACCTCAGGAGGAAGCTCATTCCAAAGGTACCATGCCTTCTGTGCTGTAGGTCGTGGGTTCGATTCCCACCTAGGACAAATATTTGTGTGACGAACATAGGTGTTTGTTCTGTCTTGGTGTTGATACGTATTAAGTATATGTATGTATTTAATAAAAGTATATCATCTGGTTCTCATGATACAAGCTATGGTTACTTTAGCTTACTTTGGGACTAAATGGCGCTGTGTTCACCAATATTTATTATATATTTACATATTTAAAGTACTATTTAGTTACCTCGTCAGGTTGTTCAGGTTTCCTGATTTTATGCAATTGGAAATATTGCTCCGAATCACCATACAAATTGGAAGCTAAACATTTGTATATCTGTCCAAAAGTGGTCGGACTTGCCGTAACAGAAAGCACTGCTTGGTTATCTTCCTCTGAATATTTGATTTGTTTTTGATCAAATTCGAATAGTGTTTCGTCCTCAAGTGCTTTGAACCATCTGTATGTTGGGGCGGGGTATCCTCCGGCGGAGCAAATCAAATCAATTCTGAAACAAACTTTATTGAGAGGGACCAGAATCCTCGTTAAAAGAAAGGGTGAGATTTGAAGACGTAATTTCTTCTGGTAATTGTTTGTTCAGTTTGAGACGGTCTCATGACAGAGACAAAAGGCGTTTTCAAGATCACTTTACTAGTAGACGCAAGTATTTTTACTAAAAGTACTGAGTCATATTACTTTTAGTAAGTTCATGGTCACTGTTAGTATAAAATTTACGCTAAAAAGCGTCTGCCGGAAGTTCGCGAAGCGGAAAACGTTTTTCAGTAGTACATGTAGGTAAGGTTCTTATAAAAAAAACCTGTACGTAACTGCTATTAAGATGTACCTTTGGTACCTACCTGTTGTACCTTAAAAGGCCCATAACCCAAGCGTGCAAATATACACGTTTCACATTAGTAGAAAAAATTTACCTTGAATGACTGTCAGAAAATGTACAGCCTAAACTGCTAGTATGAATAAAAAAACAGGAAGTAAATAGGAAACTTTAGGATGGTGGTGTATTTCATAATTTGGGATCAAATTTATTTATATTATACTTATCACTTATTTATTTTATACCTCTATGCAATTATTGAAACCTGCATATGCATTTTATTAGTCCACGCGAGCCGCACTCACGGAAGCTAGTTTTAAATAAAGCTACAGAACATAATATGTACATCTAATTTTTCTGTTTTAATTTATTTCATTTGCTGCATTTATAACCCTGGAAAACTTATTTCAAATATAAAAATAATAATCATTTGTAACATTTTCATACAAAGTTTAAGATGTTTAACGGGAAGTTAGGGCTTATATCTTTGTGAAAAACTTTCAAACAATGTGTTACTTACACTTCGTTGTTTTTCCCGTAGGCTGCTTTGGTATCGTTGAAGACTCCAAAATCTGGGGCATCTACAAAACAAAAACACATTGAATGCGGAACATTCTAATTTCTATCGTCACGGTCGAGCGGATAGCAACTGTATTCGGCAGTCATTACGTTTTTACTCTTCCGTTTTTGAGAAAAGAATAAAATGACAGTCTAATGTTCTCGCTACTCAGAATTCCTCGTCTTTTTGTTTTTATTATTTATTTTGCTCCACAGATACAAAAATAAAACACACGTACCTAACTAATGACATGAAAATAGTTGTTAACTATACTATACATAAAATAACATAGAGTCGGTTATTGAGTTTCCAGAACAGGCGGCTTTCCATTTCTCCCCCATTCCTCCAACTATATGACCTCCGCGTATAACAGAGATATAGTAGTATATAGTGCATAGCAATATAAAGTATATAGTATGGTATATTATAGTAATATAGGTTGATAAATTTATACATACGGCTAACGCGTAAAGTGATATTCATATGATGGGCGTTTTCACATAAAGGCGGTTCCAGCTTTTGAGTAGCTATACACAAGTAATTTCCACTGTCCTCAGGCTCCAGAGAAGTTATAGTTAGAAGGCTCTCATAACCTTGAGGGTTGTATTTCGTATTAATTTTGTACTTTTCCGAATCTGCGAATAATAAACATTTCATATATTGCGTAGTTCACATTCAACCGAATATTTGTTTGCACATCGGATAAGTTTTTTAATGTGCAGGGATGGACTCTACCACCTCACATCTGTTTTGCTCAAACTAATACAGAGTTGAATTCATATGGAATGTATGTATGGGATGACATATTAGGGTCTCCTCATAGTTTAGTAGTAGCGAAACAAAGTGGTATTTCTATTGTTATCACAGTCGTCGCTTAACATTAGGTGGGCCATCTGCCAATCCCTACAGTTACTCACATAAAAAAATTAAGTCATAGGGTCCGTGTTTTTTTTAGTTATATTTAGTAAATAGTATTTTGTGAACCTATAACAGGAAAAACAATAATGTAAAAAAAATGTAACAAAGGGCATAGAAAAACCATAACCATTTCAAATTTCAACCCAGTAACCAGAACAGAAATTTCCAGGAAAGTTATAAATAATTTTCGGCAATTTTTAATTTATTTCATGTTTTAATGTCTCACCCTCTAACTGTTCGTTTCTCAGCCAAGAGATGCTGGGTTCGGGATCTCCTTTGGCTTGACATGATAGTGTAATCGACCGACCCATCTCAACCACTACTTCGGCTGGAGTATCGACGAATTCAGTAGGCTCTGAAAGTATAATTCAATTTAAAAGCGGTGACATCATAATTTTCAAACAGTGCCCAATATTCCCACATCCACAGTAGTTTTATTAGCGTTGTTGAACTTGATAGTTCAAGTACGTGAAACTAAAAAAATTAAGTAATTACATGATAACGACCAATTTTTTAAGTACAACATACATACAGTAGTGCCACTTGGGTACACTTAGTAGTATTTTATTAGTTACTCAGCCTCATTTGAGAGCGCTTCAAACTACTTGCGAAAACTTGCAAAGGATGTACGTTATTAATATAGCTGGCATAGCTCTTAAGAGATATTTGACTACACGAAATTTGCAAGTGAAGTAGTTCCATGATGGGTTAGCACTGATGAGGGATCGTAACTGCCAATCAACAATAATATATGCATGAGACTTAACTTGAGACACATGATACTTTGATTCAACTCTCAATGAAAATGCATACTTACTGTATCGGCATACTTTAGAACAGAATGACCCCGGATCTATAGCTATTCTTATGGCCATACTACTTAAAATAAGGGCCATCTGCTTAGATTAACAAACGTTGCTGAAGGAATGAATTCTACTCAACTGACGACCATCTAATTGTAGATTGTAATTTTATATTGACGTACTCATGAACATTTATAAATATATTTACGTATAAATTAGCTGTTATAATAATAGCTGTTGATAGTTTTATTAATAATTACTCAAAACGGTGAAGGAAAACGTCGTGAGGAAGCCGACATGTCCTAGAACTAAAAATTCGAAGACATTCAAGTGCACGAAAGGAGCCTCTTTGAGGCGCACTTAAAATCCTTTCACCACACTGGATCGAGAGAAACAGTGACTCGTATAGAAAAATGAATTAATTTATTAGATTTAATTTGATACCTAGTGTTTTTAGAATTATTATTTCAGACATGGCTGTAAAAATTGACCTTGACTAATTTATAAAGTCAATTCAAAAAATTAAGCACATGGATGTAGTGTGGTTTAATTTATCTGGCATCTATAAATATACTCGTAGAATGTAAACTTACTCATCACACAGAGCGAGACATCTCTCACGGTATTCCCGCTCCGACACTGATACACCCCTGTATCTTTCACCTGCATATCTGTGAACACAAGCGCCAGGGACGGAGCCCGCCCTCCCAGGGGGTTGCTCACTATATGCTCTTGCGCAAAAATCCTGTTTGAAGCTATGCGCTTGATCACCTTACCAGATGGGTCTAACCATTCCAACTGTAAGGATGATTACATTTTTTGATAATAATTGTTATATTTAATATTTCTATGTCATTGTGATTTATTAAAATAAAGTAACAGGGTGTTAATGTATTTAAGATATTTTTTTTTATGTGATACTGTTGCGGAACGAGCCGACGGCCCACCTGGTGTTAAGTGGTAACCTCTGTCCATAACAACCGATCCGCCTTCGTCGCGATTAAAATGGCAAATTCACCTTTTGATTTCTACTCGATGCCCTGCAGTTGATAACTTTTTTCGTGCCGACTTTGAAATAGGTATCGTTTCCATAGTCGATTTTATCTATTGAGATACTGGTTGCTGCTTTAGCTCCATACACTGCAATGCAAAACAAATGATTAATATGAAACATGATTTTTTAGAAGTACCAACTAAATGGGAAAGACTTCTGGACGGTCGCCCAAGGTATTTTTCTCTTATATATACGAGTATACCTATATGGCTCTCCCTATTCTATTAAGTTAAAATGTGCGTTTTCGTATTGTCATAAAGATTTTTTATTCCACATTATTTCGATGTGCTCCTAATTTGTATCCTTTCCAATACAGTGTAGCCCCATATGGCAAAAACTATCCCATTGTAGTCTGTCTGCCTAAGCCTGCTGAGGGTAATCTATGAATGTGTTTGTGTTGTCTGATATACAAATTTTCCAAGCATTCACTAAAAAAAACCTTGTAAAACCTATAATTTAGTTCAGAGGATGTTGGGTCATTTAAATAAGAGCGATTATTTCACTCATAGTATACATGTGAATACCTAGTGAGATTCATGTTGATTCCTTGTTGGTAGAATTTACTGAAAATTTGCGAATTTTGGCCAAGTGCGAGGTGACTCGCAAACCGAGAGTTTCGCCGCAAAAAATATATTGTTTTAGTATGCATATCTTTTTTGTTTAATTTTTTTCGTGATCCTCATCGCAAGATTACTTTCAGTTGACTACTAGTATATATTATCATAATTTTTTACCTAAGTTATTCACACCAAGTGTGACACGTGTATGTTATTTATAATAGCACGATATGACTTTGACTTTGACATTAAGTCATAGTCAAGAACTTTATTTCCATAAAATACATAAAGAAATTACTTGGAAACGTCAATAATATTTATAACATAAGGATAACAAAGGAAAACAAAATAACCATCCAACCCTCCACGGGGAGAATAAACAAGCCATTCACCATCATCTATATATATAATATAAATATATTACAAATAAAATTCTAAAGCCCATTTCCATATAAGAAAAACATAATTCAAAAAAATAATTTAAATAACAACTCACCGGCTCGATAGGCCATATAAATAAACACAATCACATAAAAAACCCACTTCATTGTAAAATCTTAAAAAAAACACCTAAATTCCCTCCACTCTGAAACCGTTACCTCCCGAGGGAGTTTTGAACAAAAGTGTGTTAAAAAGTTATATTTGCATTAATTAGGACATTCAGAAGCGACATATTAATTACACGGAACAATGTCATTTGTGGTATTAGTTAGGAAGTAGCTTGTTACACGTGCAATTAAAAAGGTCATGCCGAAATGTGGTACATATGTACCTAGTTGAGTACCCTCGCTACGACCAGGTATGAGGCTTGGTACCAAAATGCCGCAGTACAATTCAGGCCAAGTCCGGGGAAGTACTGCCACCATGCCTATTTCTATCGCGTTACTGTGTGCTGGTTGGAAAGCTGTGAAGGTGAAATTACAGGCACATGAGACAGTTCGTCTCAGAGTTACGATACACATACGATGCAATTTTGGGTCTTGTCGTATCTTAGGGGAGGACCCAAGTCATACTGCTTGTTATGGGCAGAGGTTACCACTTAACACCCTTCTGCTTCAAAGAGCGTGGGTGGTACCGACCCTGAGTTTCAATCCGGAGGTCGCCGGTTCAAACCCGACGTGCACCTATAAGTTTTTCAATTGAAAGATTTATGTGCGCAATACCACGTTCTCAAAACGGTGAAGGAAAACAGCGTGAGGAAACCGACATGTCCTAGAACTAGTTATTCGAAGACATGTGTCAAGTCAAGAAAGGAGCCTCTTTGAGGCGCACTTAAAATCTTTTCACCACACTGGTTCGAGAGAACCAGTGACTCGAATAGATAGATAGACCCTTTTGCTCATTCCGTATCACATCATCACATTATTTATCTCATAAAATAGTTTCATTACACTTTTAAATTATTTAAATTAGGTTTAAATTTGGATATTAAATTTTAATGGTATTTTTACTTTTTGTGTCGCTGATTCCCCAGTAGCCAAAAAAGTGGATATACCACAAAATTAGAACTTCTTTTTCAGAAAATGGATAGTAACTAACATACCGTTACTATTAAACTATTAAACTATAAACTATTGATTTTTGCTATATTTATATTGATGAATGTCTCAAAATTGTTTTCCGTTACCAAATTAATTTTGCCTAATAATATTTTACCAATGTACAATTGTTATATTTTCTGTGTGCTTATATATTTTTGTTTCTCAAAATTTTTTCTTGAATGAGTTTCTTATACTTAATAATTATGTTCTTGTGTCAAAATATTTCTTTGTGATAAACAGCTACTTGCGTTATTTTAAATTCTGTCCTGCTCACAACAATTGTCTTTATCTATTTGTTTTGTTTAATAGTAATTTAAAAAAAACTCATTCTTAGTATTTGTCAACAATCTCAACAAGGATTTCTACCTGTGTTAGCTGTGGTTACCTTGAGGGAGTGAGCACAAGAAGTATACTTTTATAATAATAATTATGTAAGAAATGTGTATCACATGCTGGTAACCCTTCATAAATAAAATAAAATAAAAAATAAAAATACCGTAATTTATTTTCTAGAAAATATATATGTTTAGTGAATGTAAAAATTTGCCGTTCCACGTTCGGATGCCGGCTAGTTTTCTTTAGTTCTTATTATTGGATACCACGTTTGAACAAATTTTTGGTTTGCAATTTTTTGCTTTGCTTTAGAAATATTTACCTAAAATTAGGTTTAGTTCTGCCAACGGAATCACTACCTCGTTGGATTGCCATTATGATGATAAGACTAATCACGTGTTTAGTACAACAAACTAAAAACGTGATATTGATAATGCTGATAACCTTTTTTTATATTTTTTGCTTAGAATAACATTGCCGAAGTTCACGTCCGCCTATTTGCTCGGCGAAATTAGTAGTTTACGCATAAAACTTGGGTAGAATTGTTTCACTCGTGAAACTATGTCGTTGGTTTAATCATTTCAATCTTTAATCTTTGTTTCAACTTTATGTCGAAATTATTACGTACTACTTAGGCTGTGTAATGTGGTATGATGTGAAGCGGTCATATACGTATCAACTGGCAGTTTTCACGAAAGACGTAACTCTGACTTTAAATCAACGTATAACGTAGGAGTAAGTGATTTGTTATTGTTGTTTTAGTAGGCGCGATCAGGCAGAAAGGTAGATATGGTATTTTGTGCCACGTTGTACTATAAGAGATGTGTAATAAAACTACATATCTTCAACCAAACCAACCCAAATGACCAATACCCAAAAATAAGTGAGTTACATTTCACTTATTTTTGGGTACGTATAATAAATGAGAACATAATAAAACAGTGTCACATTCGTTTGATGTATTTCACATGCAGAGTAATTATGGTATCGTGTGATGACATAGGTACTAGTTTACGTATACGAACATACAACACTGGGCCATTTGGTGTTGCAAATGGCCGCAACATCATTTCACTTGTTTGCTAACCTGTATCGCGTGTTCAGAACCGAACCGGTACATGAATGACTTGCTAGATTATGAATGAAATCATTTGTTCCCCGGTGTATAATGTGGCCGAAACGGGATTGGTCTTCATGGCCTAGTATACCAACTGTTTTTCTTTCTCTAACTGTTTTATTTGGTTTCATTCATTTTGGTGAAATCCGGCAGTATGCTTGATTGCTACTTTGTACAGAGTCTGGATTAGGAAGCATTATTTTAAACCTATATTATCGTGAATAATATTTTTCATTGCCTTTTTGTTACCGATATGAATTAACTATTGACGACTGGCCTACTGACTAGATGGCGCTATGTGAAATGTCCACAATATTTATTTATTATTAAATATAAATTAACTTCTCAATCTACATTACGATCATACTATCTATCCCTTATTTGAGTTCCTATATGTGTCATAAAAGCGGTAAAAAAAGGATCCGTCAGAAATTTAAGGTGGATTTACACTGATCCAGTATTTTAATTAGCACCTCAATCCAGTGACTCATCCTTATTGGATCAATATAAACAAACTGAGGATCTCAAGATATTTCGTTTACTTATCTCATTCCTTTAATGTGATGTCAAATATTTTTTTTGACAACATACAAATCTGGTCTAAAATGGCGTTTCAAGTTTTAATTGGAAATGGTAAATTTTTACTTATTGTCAAAATATATCTTTATTATTCAAATGAATCGCGTAAAATATCTTTTACATTTGTTATACAGACGTTTTAAATTTTTTATTGTGCGGATGTGTACATCTAGGTACCTTGTTAGACTGACTCTTACATTTTTATATTTATATCTATATCCCAGAGTAAATAATATACTTCTTAGATATTTATTTTTATTTTAACATTCATTATCATATTGACCAATTTACTTACATAGCTCGAATAATCTAACTGTGATTACTCATTTTTTGTGAGGCATGCCATGTCTAACAAACGATCAGTTCGAAGATACAACATTCACCAGCAAAATAATATAACTGTTTTTCTGCTAGTTGGGCTTGGTTATAATAATTTGTGGATCAATACAAAAATAGTCAAAAAGTTAAAAATAAAAGTGTGAAGGTGTATTTCCATACACTAATTCAAACAATAAATGAGTTTTTTACTCATATATGTGAGAACTACTAGTGACGGTGAAAGCACGGTTATCCATTCTTCCCGATACATTACTCGTCTTCACACGTCTTCATATTATTTATTAAAAATAACATAACCCTTCCTTGGCTTCGATGCAGATGGGTAAGAACAGCGGATCCATTGCAGCTTTCGCAATGATTTTCAATGATTGGCAACTATTTTGATTGGCGGCGATGGATGTTATTAATGTGGTAAGTAAACCAACGTCGGCAGGATTTCACGAATTATGTACATCATTACAACACGATTAGAAAAAAACGTGTACCTATATGAACGTGCTTATCTAGAAATATTGACATGGTGTGTTTTTCAGACGATTTTTATGATTTCGATTTAGTCAAGAAATTAGGATTTTAAAAATTTTAATAATTTTGGTGACCAAGTTGGTCGCGTCCGTATGCAATTACCCTTTGAATCTATACACGTGTCTCCCGGGTGGTGCAAAAGAAGCAACCCAAAGTAGCAGTAGAACTTGTGCTAAGTTCGCCCGGAGACAAGTACTGTCACCATACCTGGTAACCTCGCGCCAACCAGTGATGCACTCGTGTTGCTGTGTACCGGTGGAAGGGAGTGGGTGCCAGTGAAATTGCCAGAGCATGAGATGTAACATCCCCGTCTCGAGGTGATGGAAGCAACGCAGTGCGAGTCATCTCATACTATGGAGAGGACTTGAATGATATTGCTGTTATCTATGGGCGGCGGTTACCACTTAACATCAGGTCAGCTCGTTCCGTCACTACAATTACATAAAAAAAAAATTGTCACTTTATTTATCTAGACTGAAACATAAGTGTTAAAAATACGTGAATAATACGAAAAACGTATGAGTATATTCCTTAATTGTAGTATTGCCAGAAGTCCTTTTCCGTCTATATATTTCTCATATAATATAATAATACTACTGCTTTATTCGTTATACAAAATTAACAGCCCTTAATTTATAATAATAAAATCCTACATCTCTATCAGCTAATAATTAGTTGATCATGAATAATGTTATTGACTCGTTATTTGTCGATCAAACAGCGCCGTCGAGTCCAAACTCAGCATAGCCTGTACTATGGGAACCACATGATTGACGGAATACCTACTAATACATATTTCTTTTGTAGTAACGTTTTAATAATACATATTAAACACCTAGATACAGAATAGAATAATCATTTGTTAAAAAAGAAGAATTTCAAACATAATTATATATACATAATAATATGTTCGTCACACAAATGTTTGTCCTAGGTGGGAATCTAACCCACGACCTAATCATAGAAGGTAAAATTACTACCAACTGAGCTATAAGGCCAGTTAATTTATTTACCAATAAATTGAAACCGACAAGTTCAAGTGAATACATTTTAGAAACGCATTACTCAGTAATAATATTGTATGTTTTTTGAAAAGCACAGTTAATTTGACATTTGGGCGCTAGAAAATTCTTAGATTCCAAATTTTATTTTTTAATTCATATATATGGTTCTTTCCAGAAACGCTACTAACTCGCAAAACCTTGTGAATTAGTACTTTAACAAAGTAACAAGTAAATTTGTTCCAGTTACTTACTCCAGTTCCTTACATGGTGGTTCGATTTCGCTCACAATTACACGATAACGCAACGCATGCATTTAATTTATGCAGACACATGAAATGGAAACCGTTTGCTCAATCTTAGACCTTAGGGCGTATTTAAGTGAATAATCAAGACATGATTAAAAAAAATATCTAAGTTAGCATAATTATTTCTAAAAATACAATATTCAAGCAATACTTTGCAAATTTCTGTTTTTATTTATGCCTGGATGTAAGTATGGTATATAAGATAATTTTTATAAGTTTGAAACAGTTAGTAAGTAGTAGTTTATTTTAATTTAGTAAGTTATAAAGTTAGTTAAGTTTTAAGTCCGGCTCTATTTTCATGCTTATTTTCAATTTCATATTGATAAGTATCATTTTATATTTTTAGTACATTTTGGTAAGAATCGAAGCCTAGATTGATCTTAAATGACAAGGAATTAAATAATGATGCCTCCGTTTGAAGAAAATTGGCCGAATATTGCAAAATAAGGGCAAAATACGTAAGTAGTTTTGTAGATACCCATATCTATGTTTTTATAATTCCATCTTCCATCAGTCTCGATTGTTATTATAAGTTTTGCGTGCTTCCTCATCGGGGATTCAATAACTCTCTATCGATTACGGATAGCATAGCGTTGTCCGCCGTCAGTATTAGCTGGCTATCAGTCACGCGCGGCGAGTCGCGCGGGTAATACGTTTCGCGGTCGATGCTTTCAGAATCTGTGTCGTGTTTGAGTTCGCGTGTGTTTTATGCGTTCCTGTAATTCAGTCCCTAACCATTTCTAAACGTAAGTCATGATTATTTCCATTCGATTATGTTTTTCTACGGAGTTCTAGTGCGTAAATATTTTTTTTGAAATAGTTTTTGAATTTAGGGTAGATTTTATGAATAACCCGCTGGTAGAAATTAAATGGACTTTTTATACATCAGTATTTTGTTGGTAGCAATCCCACTAGAAATATTAAAATATATAACCCAATTCAACCCCATTTTTCTGAGTTTATGGGAAATTAATATAAAATGGTAAGTTATTGCTGAAAATAAATTACTTATTGTATATTATATACTTATGAGTGGAGACCAAAATAAAATTCTAAATTATTATTTTAAAACAAAATCAACGGATCAACTGTTGCTTGTAGTTTGTTTATTTTTCTATTCTAGTTGTTACTGTATTCTTCCATGCATGCATTTGAAAAATACCTAGAGACAAGAACCGATGCATCCATGGTCCATGGTGTATGTTAAACATTCTGAGATTTCACTAAATTTAAGATTTTGATATATATGCTTGTTCTATTAATTGTCATGTGCTGTAGGAAATAATTTACTTATGTTGAAATGTCGTTATCGTTCCATCCAACAGTCAATGTGATCGAACAGTATCATTTTATTTTTTCTGATGCGGTTACCACAGTGAGTTCCTAACACTTGTGCTAAGAATATAATTATTCTTTACATTGAATATCGAATGGCGTGTCAACGAAATTGCACACAAAAGAAATTGCATTTTTGTATTGCTCCTACCTGCGTTTTCACATACACATCGAACGCTCCATTTCAATATATACAGGTGAATCTCCTTGATTATTTTAATACAAACAAAGCACGTACATCAATTTTCTGGTTCAGTTTATGACTGTAATACTGTGGAATTCATTTATACTTATTGATAGCAATATTGATTACTTGGTTTATATAATATGCGTACGTATAGAACCAACCGTAGGCACATTGCAATTTCACAACGTTTCGCAAAAATTCTTAGTCATCAAAATAAAAATAAAAAGTCGAGAGATTTTCGTGATTATTCTTATTATTGACGGATATTTAAGAATAACTATCGTCATAAATAAATAAATAATAAATAAATAAATAATGGTGGACATTTCACACAGACATTTTAGTCAGTTATAATATCTACATTAGACTTGATACCTGCTTCTGATTAAAATAAAATAAAAATGATATAAAAATAAAACAATACTTACCTCATACTAGTGTACGGTAATGACAATAAATGTAAGTTAGGTATATAAAACTCTGTGCATATCACCGTATCAGTTCAGTAAGCTCAGTTCTGGTGTCACGGTCAAGCGTACACATAAATAATGTAAATGCACGTATATAATATAGTCGCCGGTATATGTTGGTTATGTCGTTGATATAATATTTGTCCTGGTTTTCGGATTAATTAGGTTTAGCAGAAGAGTGTTAGCTCAGTAATTCGTGTGAAAACAGTCGTACCGATGAGATCACCACTAGTCACGTCTACGTTTTCGCGATAATGTAACTCAAAAGGTGAAAAGGCCCATTGTGTTTCTGCCTACTCCTTCGGGGATAAAGGCTTGAATCTGCGATAGTAACGTTGCCACGAAGGCGTCTTGCGTACCTACTTAGTAAAACAATCGCTATCATATACAAACAATCGTTGATTGTAGTCACAAAAGGTATGATATGCGTCTGATAAATCACATACAAACATTATTGGTACTTAAGTTTGATTTATATACATAATGATGTTTAATAATACTTATAATATAATGTATATTATAAATATAATATAATACTTATAATATAGTAAATACATACATATAATACATAGCAACACCCAGACACAGAACAAACATCTATGTTTGTCACACAAATGTTTGTCCTGGGTGGGAATCGAACCCACGATAGCGCAGAAGGCAGGGTTACTACCCACTGCGCTGTGAGGCTAGTCAAATTAGTATCGTAAGAGTATTAGTAAAATTTATATTATTTCATAAGACGAATCGCGTCCTCAAAACAAGAGAAATCCGGCAGGTCCTAGAACCAAAAATTCTAAGGCAACAATCACCTTCAACTAAAAAGCTCCAGTGGATAATTAATAACCATTTAATTTCGTTTACTAAGAATAAGTCAGTGTCGCTGGTCTGGGACTTCTGTCCCTAAGGACAGAAGTTCTTTGAATTTGCACCTGAGTAGTATCACATCATAGCGAGGCGATTTATAAACGCTTACTTTTTGATAATTTTAATACTTATAGGCTGATACTACTTTTTATTACAAAACATAAGTTTGAATCTAGTGTATCATGTAGTTGTAAAAGTGCCGAATCAATTTTACCCATTTTTATAATGAAATTTATAAGTTGCTTAGCACTAAAACCATGATGCAATTATAAAAAGTGTACAATCTATTTTATATTGAGATAAATTTTTGTAAGTGTTTTTGTAAGTTTGCTGTAAGAGTTAATACGAAAATACTGATCCGATTATGAAAATTCTTACACTAGTAGGAATCTACATTATCTCTGATTGCTATGGGCTATTTTTATTCTGATAAAGATGAGTTTCAACCGAGTAATAACAGGGCGAAGCCGGGTCGGCCCACTAGTCATATTTATATATGCGAATACATCACCTGATTACAAGTGATGTATATGTATACATCACAAATATTTACAAAAACACGCATGCAATAATCCTTTAGTCTGCAGCGCGAGAACAAACTCATTAACCCTGTGAAATTATTCCACATACAAACAAACAGAACTCTCCGGAAACTAACTGATAATTTCATTTACAGATGCAATGGATCATTATCGGCTTGAACTTGGGACAGTGATAATAACTTGACCCGTCTGCGCATCCGCATTGATTTCAGTGAAAGACACAAGTGACTTAACAAGTGAAAGGAACAGTTATACGGAGAAAGGTTCGACAGACAATAAGACGGCCGGGTACAGGGGACAGTTAATAACAAGACAATAGTGTATGAAAGAGAAAGTGTGTAAAGAAAGTGAATATGACTCCAGGCATGATGGAAACCATGGAGATGAGCAACAACAACGTGATTCCGTTGCTGCCGCGATCAACGGTGCAGCTTCAATTCCGGAATATCTCGTGCACCATCAACACGTTTCAAATGAACAAGTTTCGAATGGGTAAGTAAAAGTCTAAGGTACCAAGTGAATGTGCGTTCTGCGCGTTGCTTTGAGAGCTCGGTGGCTCAGTAATGGCCTTGAATTTGGGGGTTGCTGGTTCAAATCCCACGGGCACCAATGACTCTTTTCGCTTATATTAATACCACGTTCTCAAAATGGTGAAGGAAAACGTCGTGAGGAAACCTAAGTCCTAAATCCAAAAATTCGAAGACATGACTGTGTCAAGTGCACTTAAACAGCCTCTTTGAGATGCACTTCAAAATCCTTTCACCATCTTGACTAGTAGTAGTATGCTGCCATTTTGTTTTTTTTTGATATTCAAATCACGTAGAAGAGACATGGACATGTAGAAGAGAATGGACACGTAAATCAAATGACATCTGACAATATTTTATGAGCTCAGACAAAGATAATTTAGATACAGTAGATTTGCTATGACCAGAATTGATATGTTATGTCGGATATGTTCAGACCTGACTAGATATAAGTCGATACAATTAATCTAATTCTCATCAACTTAATAACAATAAATATTGGTGGATATTGTACACAGCGCCATCTAGCCCCAAAGTAAGCTAAGCATAGCTTGTATCATGGGAACCAGACAACTGATATAATACTTAAATATACTTTTTTGTATAAATACATATATGTAATACATATTGTGCACACACGCTGGGATTACTACAATTTGGGAATAAGATACATTCTCGTAACGATTTATTATAATGTCCACGGTTTGTTCCGTAAAAAAACATTACTAAATCCAATCACATATATCACACAAAAATTGTAGGTGACGGTGCCGCGCCGCGCCGCGCCGGTCCCTCGGCCCTTGCCGTGGAATAGAGGATGTCGCAATAAATCCCTATAAGAAAACCGGAATCTTGTTTGTTACTAAACGCCTTATATTGAGGTCAAAATTGAAACTTGTTGCAAGGCATACGCGCTCGTGATGAAAAACTTTGATTCGTGAATGCACTACAATGTGACACTGGGCAGTAGAAGTTTAAAAGTAGGACACCACATTTTTGTGTGCCTATTACGAGTATAAGCAGCTTTGTGAGTAAAATTAAAGTACATAATAATCGGGAAACAAAATTATAAATAAATATTGGTGGACATTTCACACAGCGCCGTCTAGCCCTAAACTCAGCATAGCTTGTATTATAAACCAGGCAACTGATTGAGAATACTTATGTTTTTTTTTGTAAAGACATACTAACACCCAGTCACAGAACAAATATCTATGTTCGTCACACGAATGTTTGTCCTGGTTGAGATTCGAACCCACGACCTACAGCGCAGAAGGCAGAGTTACTGCCAACGGCGATATGAGGCCAGTCAAAGTACAAAATATCGTGGTGTAACTATGGTAAAATACAAAACTACTAAAAATATTCTAATATATTATTATGAGCTAAGAGAAAGATCAGCTTTGACGGGCACATTGCGTGTGAAGCTTCAACAAATCCACGGCTAAAAATAAAACAGTGTCGCAGTTGACAACGCCCGCTGCTTGATATATAGGTGAGTAACAGTGTTGTCTTGGCGATCATAATATTATTTTGAGAAATGGTGGACATTAAAAGATATACTAGCAACATTCTAGTAATAGACCCGAATCCAATGTTATTTTATGTTAAATTTAAAACTGTTCATGTCATTAGGTAGGTACGTATGGGCTTTTATTTTTTATCGGTGGAGAAACTAAATTATGATTATTATTAATCATGTCAAGAGTTCCCACATTACATAACTTTATCACCCGTGAATACTTATGTAAGTAAATGTACGGGCAGCTAAAACCGGTCTGGCGAAATCGAAAACGAAATGCATTTCAGTTTGAAATATTTTAGGAATCGGCAAAACAACTTTATCTCATTAAAAATAAAAACTGTTTTTGAATGACATCAGGTATCCTTGTTTCAATTTCTTGGTAGTCAGTAAAACCGACCTGAGACGTAGGTATTCTACAAAATGTATCGAAATTATCTCCTATGCAGAACGCAAGTCATCTTTAATTATTGAATATTATTTTATATTAATTTAATAATGGTGGAACTTGTGCCATATTCACCTAGGGAAGCACTGCCACCTTACCTACTTCTGCTTCATGCAGTAATGCATTATATATTACAGTGTTCCGGTTTGAAAGGTTGTGGTTGTCGGTGGAATTAAAGAGATATTCTAACTTAACATCTCTAAGTTATGAGCGCAATAAAATGCGATAAGGTGCTAGGCTTCCTATGCCAAGAACCCAAGACGTTTCGCTTCTGTTATGGGCAGAGGTTATCCACATCAGGTGGGCTTGATCGTTCTTAAAATTATTCGCATAAAGGAATTAAATGGGATCTATTACGCGGAAAATAGTCGCGTTGTTTCTCATATTTTTATTAAAACACATTTCTCTCACGATTACGTATAACCCACTGACCCCTCAGGCTAGAGGCTGTTATGCAAGCGCCAACAAGTAAAAAACTATGCGTCAGAGAGAAATTAATATTCGATTTCACCGTCATCGCGGCGGGTACTCTGACCCAAAGTCACATCTAGCGATTACAATCTGTAAACCTCCGAACTTTCAAATCAACCTATTTTCGAACCGATCTTACACATCAGGCTAACAAGAACGCTTTACGCTAAAGCTTTTCTAAAATAAAGGAATAATAAATCACGAAATCGCTTTGGACATTATCATTATCATGTTTTTAATTCTACTGTACTGTTCTGTTCTGGCATATCTCCGACACCCGTACTGCTTATAAAAGCAACAGTGTACCCGCAAACGTTTGTGTATGTGCGTTATTACTGTAAGGTTTCAATAAGCCGATCCATTTAACATACTTATATTATCATTCGTGTTCGAGTGTTGTGGAGCGAAGCCAATTCAAATGTGATGCGTCGACGCACGCCCGACTATGAGCGGTTATTGCATTTGGTTTATTTTATTTGTCCTAGTTAATTAGTAATATTATAAATGAAGTAACTTTAGAAAACTAATAAAACAAAAACAGCATGTACATTTATTACCTTATTTTTATAGAAAAGAAGACGTAAATATCTCTAATTCTTGTCCAAATTCGTTCTTGTTCAAGTATCTTCTAAACATCGTACGAACCATTTTGTTAAATTATTATAGTACTAAAGTATTGTCACTAATCTTCTTTCGATCCATCGTATAATATATTATGTTTTGAGGGTCAAATTCTATAGAGGACGATTTTCTGGCCTTGTCCAAGTAGTCTGAAGGCTGTCAAGGACATTTCCTACAAACAAATCAGCAAGCGGTGAAAACATAACGTGAGTGCAGTACAGCACCACCGCTGCTGCCTCGGTAGCCGGGGACTATACACTCACGGGGCAGTGTCGCTTAAGGGCGCGTTCCCACTATGATTATCTGTAGTCACGACATAGTGGGAACGCGCCCTAAGTGGTAATATATTTCTATCATGCTTTTCTGGTTGAACTTAAAGTAATTACACGGAATAGGTGCGCTGACAGAGAAATTACCCTTTCAAATAGAAAAGTGTCACAGTAGCACGTTCTATAACAGTAGTGCAGCTTGTGCGTGCAGTATCTGGGGCATTGACATTGCACTTCCGCGGTAACAATGATTCCGTCAAGTTTTTGTTTGCAGATGAACATTGAAAAATTTGAGTAGAATTTAATCGAAACGCTCCAAACGATTATTATATAGTGTTTTACTTACTGACAGTAGCAATAACCGTGATTTGGTACTAATATTCTTGTTAATATTGTAATGTTTAGAACACCAACCATTTTATACAGCTAGGTTGACTGCTAGATATTGTCCTTACCATTAAGGCCAACTTTTGTATATTTATTTTTCTTGTGTACAGTAAAGTATTAAATAAATAAACGACCAATAAAATTCCTAAATTCAATGTTTTGGGCCACAAAAGAGTGAAATTTCCTTCATGTATCTTGTTTTAGTCTCGTTTTAGACGGAACGTATAATTTATACCACCGCGACCAAATTCATCCTTGACAAAATGTGTGCAAGATGTTTTAGTTATTGTTATATACAAAACGGCAAAATATTCTGATAAATATTTACAACCGAAACGTATGTATATGAAGTAATGTATATACAAATACAGCAAATCTACAGAAAGAACTTATATAACTTACAACGTAGCATAATATAATGACTTACTAGGTTTAACTACTTTGCGATAACATAACATGTGTTGGGATTATCATCCCCTTGAACGTACTTATCATCTGTGTATGTAACGGCCCACCCGTGAGTAATCTAGGGTCAATATGTGTATTCGAGAAAGCTCTCCTGGTGTTGACAGTGTTCATTACAACGTCAAAAACTGCTTTAAATTAAATGTATGCGTTGTGTTGTATAGGAGGGACTGGAGGGGAGAGCGGCAGTGGGATTGCCCTATTGCGTATTCTAGGGTTACTGAATGTTCTGGAAAGGCACACAAATCTTAGTAGATTTGTGATTTGGTATTGGATCAAAACACCAAATATGATATCCGTCCAATGAGACCGGTTGATGACATTTTCTAACATATAAAGCGCCTGCCGAAAATATAACAATGTTAGAGAATAATTAATGCTAATGGTTGGTTTTTCCAGTATTCTGTCAAGATTCAGCCCTTACTTTCTCACAGAAGTAAGTAGTCAAGCTATATGCAATATTCAACTAATTATTTTTATTTCTATTTAATACAATAAATGATTTAATCAATTAGATATAGTCCATAAAATTAGCTGAGCGTTGTCAATTTTACATGATAATTAATTTTCAGTTAAGATAAGTTGAATTTGTGTAATTTATTTGAGATATAAATGTAATACTAATTAACTATAATAATAACAGTATCTTCTGTACTTAACGTCGTTTATACAATAACATACTGCAAGCGCGCGACATGCGTTAATATATTTGGAAACAATGTAAATCTGTAAATCTGATTCTGTCTATGTACCTAATAGTTGCTAATTAAACAATTTACAAATGTTAACAAAAGTAATCAGCCAAGTAGTAGGTATATAAAAGGTTGTAACGTTCCAAGGTAATTATAAAAGAACAAAATGAGTTCCACAGTCAATGTAATTATCGTCACCTCTACTAACAAAGACCAATACTTTGTCACGTAAAATCTATGATAAAATACTTATATCATAGAAAGATCTTGACGACAATATATTTGGGACCAAATTGAAACAATTATTAATTAACAAATGCTATTATAATATTAACGATTTTAGTACAGAAAAATTTTGACATCATCTTATTAGTATTATTTCTTAATTTTTTGACATTGTTTAAAATTACAATGTAGGTTAAAGTTAGAATACCTACAATATCAATTGAGTAAGAACTGACCGTAACATTTGCATGCTAGTCTTAGTGTTCAAGCAAATAAAAAAAACTATCTTTATCTTTGAATTCAAATAAAATTACGTTGTATTTACGAGTTTTATTGCGAGAACTCTATAAAGATTTCGTATTTACGTAAGCTATTGAAACGGGGTCAGCAAATATACGCGTAACTACTAATAGTCACAAAACATACAATTATATCTCAAAGCCTACAGAAATGACAGAGTTCAAAAATACTGATATATCTCTGGCTTTTTATACGGTGGATTGTGAGTTGACAAAAGAAGGCAGCAATGTATTTGTAGCACTGATGTATCTCCGCAAAGATTGAACAATAAAGCCGCAGTAGTGGTCGTTACATCACTGCCGAGTGCATAACGAGTGCAAGGAAAGCTGTTGCTCGCATAAAACCAGACTGATGACAGGGCAAAATTAAACTGTTTTATAATTTAACAGCAAAATCGTGTTATTTTATTCTTGATCATTTTATATTCCAAATATTTTCAATATATCAATTATAATAATTTGGATACAATTCCTTTTATCCAAAGTTATATCATGGGAACCAGACAACTGATATAATACTTAATACATTTTTTTTATACACGCATATACCTAACACATGTAACACCCAAACCATTTATGTGACGAACATAGAACAAACATCTATAATCGTCACATAAACGTTAGTCTGGGGTGGGAATCGAACCCACAACCTACAGCGCAAAAGGCAGGTTTACTAATTGAGCTGTAAGGCCAATCAAAAGTCTAGTGGAATCCACAAGGAGAAACTTGACCCATTAAGGCTTTGCCAACTCCTTCGGAATTAAGGCCTGAGTCTTATGTATGTAAACAATTTCATAGTACGCAAGACCATTTAACTTTCCCTCGCGATAGTCCACTTTCTCGCTCCGTATGACAGTAATTTTCTTTTCTACACTTATTGGGGAACTTATCCCTCATTTCTCTATTATATAATACATTTTAGTCTAATAATAATTTCCAAAGGTTAACTTAAATGCCTTAAGTTAATTTATGTAGATGGTTGTCGGCACGCAAAGCAAGAGATATCGATTATTGAAACATATTGTTATACAATTGAACTGCATTTCTTATCTTGACCACGAACTATCTAAATTGCAACAGATTTTAAAATTTCACTATTACGTTGTGATTCATTTGGGGCGCCTGGTATTATGTGTATCACGGCGCATTGGTATTAACTGTTAACATAACAGTTTTATGAGTCAATATCGGTTACAAAACACAAAGGACGTAAGATATCAATGTGTAAATATATACACAAAGAGATTCTAAACTGACAGATAAAATAATCAGTACATTTGTGAATGAAGTCTCGTGGGGGCGGACAGAGTGATAAAACAAAACAATAAATATTTTTTTGAATTTTTACCAAAGGTATATTTGGGAGTGGGTGTAATATGTATTTACAAAAAAGTATATAAGTATTGTATCAGTTGTCTGGTTCCCATGATACAAGCTATGCTTAGCTTACTTTGGGGCTAGATGGCGCTGTGTGAAATGTCCACCAGTATTATTATTATTATATTATTATAATTGTAATATTCCTTCAATACGTTTTCCCTTTGTGATTTTCATTAGAATTATTTGACGTCGCTGATTCATCAATAACAATGATGTTTTGTTATTACAGTCCAAGTGATGATTAATAAAGCACGCGTTTTAGCAACTTGTATTTATAAACCGTTGATAAAATTAAATTCAAATGACTATTCGTGTTGGAGTCGTGTCTTTTGGTTGGTTAAGTATTTCTGTACCCGCAGGTAGTTTACGATACGGTCGCATAACTTCACGACCGCAATGGTACACAGGCACGATCTGGTGTGCAAAGCTCATTACTAAATACAATATTATGTAGCTGCCCGCCCGCATGCGTGGTTGTAACCATGACACGGAATATTAGTGCTGGATGAGTACTTATCTGCTTAGTCTTCATATTACATGTCTATGTTGTTATTAAGAGAACAATCAATAAAGTCTATTGCCAGGTTCCTTACCCTTTATGATAGGAGCCGAATTTCGTAAGGCTCTGATTTATTACTACATGTTGAACAATACAAATATTTTCAAAGAGTTTCTATTTTTTAGCATCATCATCGACAGCATTTATTTATTGAAATAACTAGCTGTTGCCCGCGACTTCCTCCGCGTGGAATTCGGTTTTATCACGCACCCCTAGTAACTTAGGCTACTTTTCCGAGGGGTTTTTACCCCTCGGAAAAGTAACCTTTTTTTTTTTTTACCTAAGTTACTCCTTGTTACATCAGCTATCTGCCACTGAAAGTCCCGTCAAAATCGGTTCAGCCATTTTAGAGATTAGCCGGAAGAAACAGACATACAGACAAAAATTGTAAAAAAAATTGTTTTGTTATATTTACCGTGTATACAATTCCATATGGACTTAGTAAAAAGCGTTTGTTCTAATATTACAAACAGACACTCCAATTTTATTTATTTGTATGTATAGATTACAACGGTTTATATTGCATCACTATTTTCAATTATCAAGAATTGTTTAGCTCTTTGCAAACTACTTTCTACTTAATTAATTAAGAATAAATTTTTCTGGCGGCCGATGGTTTAAGCTATGCGCAGCGCAATGTTAGTCGTTCAGGGTTCGGTTATTATATTGAATTTGTTACTCATGGTCCTTGACATAACAGTAAAATCTGATTGTGAAATCAGTGCTACAATTATAATAGACGTCACTCGCCAACCGCAAAACCAGATAAAACATTTGTTACCTAACGGATATGCGTCAGTTTTATCTTGGAACTAATTGTTCCATGCAAAATAGGTAGGATCATTAGTAAGGCCACCGTTTAGATAGTAAAATGTGACGCATGTGTTTATCCCTAAGGCCTTATTATACTGGCTATGGTAAGCATATTTTTAGCGACACCGCCACTGCTGTGTGCGCCTCATATTGTATGGTTTGCCAAGTTTTAAAATCAGGATCTCTATATCACCATAAAAAAACTACCGCTGTAACTTAATATTTAGTCTTTTAGTCTTTAGATTGAATTACCAGGTAGTTCTTCTACATTTGACTGTCCTCACAGCTCGGTAGTAACTCTGCCTTCGGCGCTGTTGGTCGTGGGTGCGATTTCTATCCAGAATTGTGCCTGGGTATTACTATGTTTTATGCGTATATATATGCTTAACATCAGGATAAAAAGCTTATTGTGTTATTTTCTGAAAGGTACAGTTATTTTATGTTTTCGTGCTCACTCTCAGCTCAGTTGGTAGTAACTCTGCCTTCTGCGATGTATTTTCTGGTCGTCGATTCCCACTCAGTAAGCATTTATGGGAAGAACATAGACGTTTGTTCAGTCTCTGGCTGTTAATATGTATTCTGTGTATGTATTTACAAAAAAGTATACAGGTGTCCGGTAATGAATGAATAACCTTGAAATGGGTCTTAGTAGAACTATTGAGCATTCTGAAAAAAATATAAAATAAAAAAACCAATTAGTATCAAAAAAAATACATATATATCAATTTTATGGTTTCCTATATACATTAAAAGCTATGCTTAGTTTGGGGTTAGATGCCGCTGTGTGAAATGCTCTAATTTTTTTTTTATATTCCATATTTTACAAAAAAATCATAAAACGTAATGTACATTGTAAAAGTGTACCTGTTTGAAAGAAAAGTTCATTAAAACATCCAAAAAGTCATTCATAACAACTTGTATTTGTGAATAAATCCATATCAATGTGTTTTTTTCTATACAAAAGAATTATATACATACAATACAATAAAATTTTGCATTGGATATGTACATAAATTAACAGTTTCCTAGATTTATTATAACAGTTTAATGTCACGAATGGAGACGAAACATAAATTTTCTCAAGAGTCAAGATTGCGTTCCTGCGTTGAATGGCCAATGAACCAATCTTTCATTCCCGAACATAACTGGGGAAGGCGGCGATAGTTCTGTAAAACATTTTACTTTTCTTAACACATCGAGGCAGCATCAACCAAGTGCATGGTGATCGAATGAATGACTGATATCTATACAAATAAATAAAACTGGAGTGTCTGTTTATAATATTAAAATAACCGCTTTTTACTAATCGCATATGGATGTATACACGGTACATATACCAAAACAACATTTTTTTAAATTTTTGTCTGTCTGTCTGTTTCGGCTAATCTCTGAAATGGCTTGACCGATTTTGACGGGACTTTCACTGGTTCGATCATGGTTTAATAGATATTTTGTTTAAATTAATAGCAGTTATAATGTAAACAATAAGTTAAGTTATACATAAAATAAATTAACTTCATTTTCCTGCTTTGGATGGGTAACAAAACAGGAAAATCAAATTAATTTAATGTAACTATCCTTTATTGATGTATTTGTTCTTTATTACATAAATATTGACGTCTTTATTCCCGGAGAGGTAGGCAGAGCTTCAGCCGGCCACTTTTCACCTTGTTGTTTTTGTTTACACTATCGCGGAAACATAGACGTGCTGAGCGGTGAGCTCGTCGACGACATTTTTTTTCTCTCGAATTACTCTGCTACACATTCTTCCAGTAATTATTTAACGCCTCACAGCCAGAACAAAACTTATACCAACGAAATTACCAAGCGTTTGTCTACTGGTGCTCATAATTTCCTGATAAATACCTGCCACGTATCACAATATATTCTAATCATGACCATTTTAATTATTACTTATCCCTGATTGAAAACTAGAATTACCAACGCAATTAGCCTCAGTACTCTTCACTATCAGCTAACCTTGAATATGTTTTGCGCCAAAAGTAGGTTGACAAAGATAAGACTAATGAATAAGGAAGTGTTTATGTTTTATTCGCATTACTGCTATCACGATACAATTTGAAGGTCAATGAACTGTGACACTATAGTTAAAATCAAAACGTGATATTGGGCCGCGAGCTGATTTATTGATGAAGTTTTTATGAGTTTTGTTGATCATTGTTAAACGACGATAAATATAATATAATACATAAAGACCCGTATACATAACAAATGAATCAAAATAAATAAAACTCCGCTGCTATTATTTATGTTGTTACATACAGAAAAGTGTGTAGCTCTAATAGCTAAACTTTTCTTTAAGCTATAAAATATGCTATACTTAATATCTGTAGCGAAGATAGTTTCGTATTATCAAATTGGGAGTAACACTGACATAATATGATGAAATCTATTTTTAACCAGTTTCTAAGAACAGTAAAATGTACACGTATCTAGAAAGTTTGTTAATCTATTTTTAGTATCATAAAATAATTTCATTTACATAATTTTAATTAGAACATTATAATATCGCCTATCATATTCACTTTACTATAATCTTTGTATGTACAAACATTTTGATTGGATTTTAATGTTTCTTATTCTGTGTATTGTCATGCGTTTATAAATATAATCAAGGTGTAAGAATGTCGTACAACCTTAGCCTTTTAAATAGCTGATTGTTTTTTTTTTTGTATTTTACCCACACTGCTTCCACTTGCATCCACGCATCTGTCTAGCAAGGAGGATTTGCATTATAATACGCTTTCGCGTATTTCGTAATTATATATTTATGTATACCTAATATATATAAAAAAACTAGACTCTTAAATGTTTTTTCTACTCTACCCTTTTCTACCCTCTTCTACTTTTTCACAAAAGTGCAGCAAAAACCACGTTGCAAACGATTCATTCGATTATTGTACATTTAATCAATTATTTTTTTCTGATTTGAGGATGTATACTAGATTTCTTTTTAATGTGATAAAGTTACGGAACGAGCAGACGGCCCGCCTGCTATGAGTGGTAATCTCTTCCCATACTAAGCAATACGACTTGGGTCCTCCTCTGCTTAGATAAAACAACCAAGTCGCATGCATAGTATGTGCCCGTAACTCTGAAACTTAAAGGTGGATTGTCACATGTGGCTGTTAATTCATCGACACGACACATTTCAAACCGGAACACAGTAACACCAATGCATAACTGCTTGGCGGCAGAAATGGATATGCTGGCAGTACTTCCCCTGGAACTAGGCATAACTTCCATGGCTACTGAGTTTGTTAGCACATTACCTATATTCGTGTACAATACATATTAAACGTTTATTAATTTAGAGGGACATTTATAATCAATCAATGATTCAATAGGTTATCACATGTATGTATGTTAAATTAATTCAGCAGCCAAGGGTACGTGGGCTTGTAAATTGCAGTAAAATATACGTTACTTGCGGGAAGTAACGTCTCATTGTTGGTCATGATTCTAAACGATTGATTAAGTGATAAATTTACTGAAGATACATTTACATTACGGTTTATATGCAAGACTCCTTTAACTCTAGGCTACAATAACACACATTGGCTGCGGTTTGAGGCTGGGTGTTGTATTTTTAAATTTGATAAATATAGAGATAATAAGAGCCTAGTAAAATATTATTAATATAGTATTATATGTATATTATTATTTGTATATTATTAACTTAATATTATATTATAATATTATTCCAGTATAGTTCTTACTATTAATAGAGAACACAATATTAAGAAAGGTGCCATTCTAAACACCAAACAATGTCTTGTTAATTACTAAACATACCTCCGAACTCGTCTGCGAAAACATTTACATTACTTGCACAATGAAGCTAATTGAAAAGTAAACAAATACAAGATATGCCGATTCAGACCTTATTTCTACTGAGGCAAGATATAATTTGCTGACGAGTGCTAAAACGAAATAACCTAGTTACACACTTCACACATTACGGTTGGAAGATACCTAAAAATACTTAAATTGAGTCACAATAGAATTACGTTACTTCAAATTAATTATTGTTTCGAATAAAAAAATAATTACTATAATATGACAAAATATTATTTGACTTTGTTGCATATCCTACTAATATTACAAACGTGAAAGTTTGTATGTACGGATGTTTGTTACTCTTTCACGCTCAAACGGCTAAATGGATTTGGATGAAATTTGGTAGCAAGATAGCTTATATCCTAGCTACATAGGATACTTTGATTCCGGAAAAGTGAAGTGTTCCCGTGGGTAGACTTACTCACCGCGGGGAATACCGCGGGGCGCAGCTAGTATTTAATAAATTATAATGCTTTTTACTAATTATAGTAGATATGAGCAATGAGAATTTCACGAGAAAATGTAATGTCCTCTACCAGTCTTATCTAAATCATCATGCATTTCAACATGTACGACTCACAATGAATTTCTCTACCAAATGCTCGTTTAAATTATCATGCGTTTAATCTTGCGGGACTCACAATGAACTTTCATTATGCATGATTGGTTATGATTGAACATATTACAGTAAGGTCATATTGATTACAGTGATCTAGAAATGTGACAAACAGGATCTAATAAATCAAACAAGAAAGCAGGGTTTAGGTACTTTACTTTTACTACCAACTTAGGCGAATATGTTATGGAACGAGCAGGTGGCCCACCTAATGGTAACTTAAGCGGTAACCTCTGTACATAAGAAACAATAATACTTCCTTCTCTCCTCCCTCAATTAAGTACGAAAAGACCCAGCTCGCATCGTATGCGCCCGCAATTCTGAAACGTGAAGGTGGAATGTCTCATGTGCCTGTAATTTCACTGGCAGTCAATCGGATCATAGTACGATTGCATTCCTGCTTGGCAGTAGAAATGGGTAAAAAAGTTTATATGTTCACATGTTTTATTTATTTTTGAAGACGCATTCGGCGAGTAGTTCTCACCGATTTCGTAACGAGTAGGTACTTATGTAAACATCGTTGTGAAATTCAAACTTTGCGTATATCTGAGATGATACTTAGAGCAAGCTAAGAGTTGGTTGCGTAAAGGTTGCGGGTTCGATTTAAGCACGGAAAAAATGTTTATTTGATTTGTTTAATATTTCTTCCGGGTCTGTGCCGTAACTAACGGTAATGCTGTAAAATGAATGAGCTTTAAGTCTTCTTCATTTTTCCTGCGAATGTACAATTAAGTCATACAGTTTGTGGTCCCATTTGACTGATTCAAAAATGCTATTGGGCGACTAGACCACGGGGTGAGTCTGCTGTCTTCTCGCATAAAATATCAATGTAGCTTTTTCATTTTTGAATGTGATATCATATTTTTATCATATTATTACTGGTTTGTACCAGCGCAGCCTTACATAAGGCATTTAGCCCATGGACTAATTGTGTAAATGCAAGTTGGTGAAAGTAACAGTAGTTATTTACTTAGCTTACAATTTCAGTCACTGCATACCTAGCACACCCTCGACACAAGTGAACCGATTTAATAACCGTTACTACTAGCACACCGACTTATCTGCACAAGTATGTTTGTGTGCGTTGTAACTGTAGAAATAAGCACTATCCAATCGAGGGAGACAAGAATAACGCTATTCGAAAGCAAGACTTTCTCTGTACACAACAATATACTACAGCTCAGGTACAAGCCACCGAGCTCACCGTCACGCGGTCTGGCACCTTTGCGTTGTGGTACATTTGGAACGAAATTATTATCTAAAAACTTATACTGTCCTAAACGTAAAGTATTTATGACGGCAGTACTTCCCTGAACGACGCTCGGACGCTCTACTGCCTTAAAAACATGTATACACCTAGGAAGATAAAGCACAATTATAAGTTGCGCGGGGAAATATGCAATTAATCCAGAAATGGCAATCTTTATTGATGGAAATAAAGCAGCTACCGTTTGTTTCCCATCAAAATAAAAAAATAACATAGTAGTGTGTTTTTAATTTATTTATAAAGATAATGTTAATGACCGAACGCATATGACCGATAGCAATGCAATGCCGGCCTTGCAAGATGATCGTAACGAAACATTCGGTTAATGACTTTTGCTCTTTTAGGCAGTACAAGGCTAACAATATACGGCCTACATACGAATGTGAGAGACGGTCTACGGTCGCCGTTTCAAACATCAAAACGTGTGTATGGCCGGAGGATATTTACAACGCTGTCATAAGCGGATAGGAAGGAACCGTTTCTTCAAGTTCATTATAAATGCACTCAGTAGACGCACGTAACTTCCCAGTCTCCCACCACCTCCCCGGGGTGGTGGACGCAACGCAATGCGACTTGAGTCATCTCGTACTTTGGCGGAGAGAACTTGGTTCGCTTTGCTGTTGTCTATGGGCGACGGTTACCACTTATCACCGGGTGGGCCGTCAGCTCGTTCCGTCACCTAAATCATATTAAAGAAATTGCGTCTACAATTTTACACTAAAGAACCGTTTGCATTTTTGCCATCAGAGTCCTCAAATGATTAATTTGTTAATATTTATTATTTTTACTTTATATTGTTATGACAATAATATATAATATTTTCTGAGGTATTCAATAATATTTATTTATTGAATGATTCTTTCAAGTCAGATGATTTGATTTAAAAAAAAAATATGATTCTTTAGTTAATTTATTTGATTAAATTTATTCTTAAGAGCATAATAAAGTCACGTGTTAAGATCTCTCACGTGTGATTTGTGTACTTAACAAAAACGGTATTCCAAATTATAAGTGCTTTAGTCAAACAACCTCATTTTAGCTGACAAACATTTTTCCCAATGAGTTTGTATATTAGATATTACGTAAATAACGTAAGTATACACTCAAATATACCTCCTTATTGGAATAGCCGAGTGGTGGTCAAGAATTGGCAAACGAAAGGTCGGTCGTTGGTCGTTGACATTTAGATTATAGTTGGATGGGCCTGGATAAGGGCATCAGTTCTACTTCTTCATAATCGGCATCTTCATTGCTGAAGGTCGTGTCTAGTCTGACATGTTGACCACTCGATGCACTCTTTCATGTACTTCTGTCCTCGGCGGTCTTAATAGCTTTAGATATTGGCAGGCCAGTGAGCGTCTTTACTATGTCTGAAACGGGTAGTGAGCGACTGCATTGTCTTTTCCCGTCGACCTAGCCAACTACCATTTTAGCTTCTCTAGGCTGAGGCTCAGCGGACAGAAGGGCATCACAGGACAGGCGAATTCTGAATGCAAATCAGATAAACATAGCTGACGACAACGATGAATCAGTTGGTGCTCGCCTTCTGCGCTGTAGTTTGTGGGTTCGATTCCCAGCCAGGACAAACGATTGTGTGATAAATATAATTGTCTGTTGTCTGGGTGTTGCTGTGAACTATAACAAAATATTTACACAAAAAAAAATATGTATGAGAAGTATTCTAGCAGTTGTCTGGTTTCGATATTACGAGCTATCCTTAATTTAGGGATACATGGCGATGTGTGAAATATTCTTTAATATTTATTTATACATATAAAGTGAACATATGTTTTCTTCAATACCTTTCTTTTTCTAATTAACTTAGGCCGGCGACGTTATATCACATAATCACTGATCACGTTCATGGAAATTACGGATGATACTGAAAGTCATTGTTTTGTATTTTTAATGGTATACACATGATTTGCAAGTTTATAGTCAAGATTTTAATTAGCACTTACTTTTCCGAAGCTACACAGATAACAACACATGGATATCACTTTCTAAGTCATAATTTATTTTTCCTCCATAGTAGGTATCTGCATAATATAAACTTTGAATTTGATAACCTTTTTGATGTCCAGTTGATAACGTGTCCATTTGGCACTAACCCTAATCTTTGGCGGACAAGCGATCCAACTTAGGTAGTAGTAAACATACAATTCTAATAAGTTCGCATGCGACATTGCCAGCTAGAACAAGTAAGAGTTATTAGCTAAGCTATGGTGGGCCATTAGGTGGGCCATTGTGCTCGGTCCGTGATTAATTCATATTATAAAAAAATATATAGAATTTTTAGGTAAATGGTTCATTTTTATTGATATCAAGAATTGGAATAAGTGAAAAACTAATTAATTAAAGCTTCTTTGGGTAGCGATATATATCTTTAAAAAATACCTTTTTTTAATGTAATATAACATATTGGTATAATATAAATATATTTGTACTTTCAAATATTATATTTGGGTGAGAAAAGGTGATAAGGTCGCAGATATCAGGCTTATCTCTGACGTAATGCATACAAAATTACTTATCGCACCACCTTCGAATGTTCCCACTGTGACACTCAGATAAGCGAAAGTGAGTCTATGGGAGCCCAATTCAAGATGGGTAAATTCACATGCTTTAGATTTTTGGTTCTCGGATATGTCGGTACCGTTTTGAGAACGTAGGTAATTTAAGGTAATGTACCTAATTATTTATTAATAAAAATATCGGATTGAAAGTCGGGGGTCCGTACCGCCTGGCAAACTCGATCTTTCGGCCTAGCTACTCCTATGTACCTCCAATTACTAATTGCATTTGTTTAATTAATACTTAACTGGAATAATGAAGTGTCATTTATCACCGGGCCGTCAATGTTTCCTAGCTCGTGATCAGCATAATGTCTGATGACGAACATACGCGCATGACTTGAATATTAATTAGTGATAAGATTTCCATAAACAAATATCTGAATCATTTATAAAATATTTTCTTAAATCTAAGAGATTTAACCCAATTTTGGTTATTGATAATCAGTTTTTTGACCGTTTCTTGGTACTTTCGGTAGTTTCTTATGTTTTTTTGGTTTTTTATTCGTTTCAAGCGAATCATTCGTTTGAAACGGTCGACTGATGCTAGAGAAACCGCCTTAGGTACCTATGTTACCGACGCAGCTTTTATATATGTGGATGAATGTATTTATAACTTGCTTATTATTAAGAAGTAAAGCCATCTATATATGCTGTTTTAGTCAGGGGATATACTGCTATCTACCTTACCTTATCCAGCATAGCACTAACGTTGCTACTATTCGTTTGGAGCTAGATGGCGCTTTCTGAAACGTCTACCAAAATTTTTTTTTTATTTATTATTTGGCTTCTAATTTTGGTATTTTCCAAGTGCAAAGTCATTTTTTGGAGTTTTTAAAAATAGGAAATAAAAACTGGTCATTTATGAATAATGAAATAAATCCTAGCACAATGCACATCTTAACGAGCTTGCAGAAAGTAAAAAATATATTCACTAGCTTCATCACGTGGTGTGGAGATAAAAAGTAAACGTTTGGTTCAGAAGATTTGCTTTGAAAGAGTAACGAACATACAAACAAACAAGCTTATACAATCATAATATTGGTCTGATAATTCTACACGGTTTATGTGGAAGAATATTTTATATACTTTGTAACTTTATATTAGACTATAGTTCAATAAATAAATGGAAACTTTTCATATCATCAGAATGCGCAGGTATCGAATATTAAGTAGTATAATGACGTGATTCAAAAGAGGATTCCTGGATTGAATCGTATATAGTTTGACGTCAGATGAATAAATCAATGTTGTATTTCTGACCGCAGTTTCGAAAACTTGGAAATAGCAGTTATTTCAATTTGAGATACTTTTAAATTATTTTTTGCCTTGTTTGTTTTTTTTAACCCGTAGAAATAGCGCAGCTTAATTTTAGATCTATGGTTATACCGGCCATTTTTTTTTCCTGGTTTTGTCTTTCGTAGCTGAAGCTGAGAATTTTTTCAGTTAATAAAACACAATATCTTTCTTAGGAATATATTTTATAGATATAATCATGTATTATATGAATAATAATTTCTAAGATTATGATGAATGCAACGTTGGATAGCTTTTTAACTTCCGCAGACGCGTAACTTAATCGATCTTCCCTAATATTTCTCAACATGACAGGCAATAAATACTAAAAACAAAACTGTACCTAGAGGAACCCTAAAATATTTTTGGGCTAAAACACTAATAAATAGATTCCATAAGATATGACCAGCCCAGGCTGCCGGGGTGAGATGAAAGAGATGCACTCGCTGAAGAGATTGGCCCATAGTAACAAAACATCTTAAGGAAAAAGTCTAGGGAAGCCTTTGTCCAACAAATGCAGTGGACAGAATAGGATATATTTTTTATGTATAACATAATAATGCATATTTTTTTCCCTTTTGCAGAACAGAGGAATATCCTGAAAGGAGTGTCAGGATGTTTCAAGCCTGGAGAGCTTACTGCTATCATGGGTCCTTCTGGAGCCGGGAAGACTACGCTGCTCAACATTCTCGCTGGATATTTGTAAGTTCCATTTATATTTGTCTGTCATACTTATCTAACTTTTTACTCTCACATTTTTACCGATATACCTTAGATGTATATTTTTATAAGCTTAATCAAAATTACATCAAAATTAGACATTAGTTTAAGTGTTGGACAACTGATCATATACCTAAGTAGAGGTTAACCAAATTCGTATTATTATGGACAGAGCTCAACTCGCGGACCATTTGCTTGTTCCGCCTTTATTTACCTTCTTTATTTGCTAAATGTTCCGAGCTCAAAAGTGTGGGAGCCGGTGTTAAATATGGTTTCTTTGTCCCCCCTGTGGGCAATGCAACAAAACTTGTTTGTGCTGTTGGACGCGAGGTGAAAGTGCAATAAATTTCCCCGTGGGCAATTCAAATTCAACCTTCTTGTTCCAAAGTTAAGGACGCAAAACGATGCAATTCGGGTACATATTAACACATAAATTATGAAAGGACCCAATCGGTATTGTTTTTATTATGTACAGATGAAGCCGCTAATATTTTAACTAAAAACCACAACCCTCTTCCCTCTGGCAAGTCGAGTAAAAATCCATTACTAAATATCTTAAAGGACGTGAAATATAGTTATCATGTACCACAGGACACGAGGCGCTAGCGGCGAGGTGGCAGTCAACGGCGTATGCGCGTGCGCATCCCAGTCCAACGGAAGAGGCGGCGCGCGCTACATCCGGCAACACGACGACTTGCGCGCGCACCTCACCGTCTGCGAAGCCATGTCCTTGGCTGCAGCACTCAAACTTGCTGACTTCTCATCCCACGAGAGGAAGGAAAAGGTAATTTACCTTTTTTCTAGCCTATACTAACGAGATACAAGTGGCGATCAAAACAAGACTAGTAGCAAGAATTTAGGCATAGCTGAAAGTAAGCAGTAGGGCATATCGTATTGTAATAACCAGAATGCACGCGTAATGAGAATGTCGGTAAGAGTGAAATCATAAGGAAGTGAAGGAAGGTGTAGGATGCATACATACATACTTGTACAAGATGTACAACAAATGTTCTGTATCCCTAATTAAGTAGATTTTCTTTATGTCATTCGGATTCAACAGTCTGTTATATCAATTCCAATTAATTCTAATACCATATATTATAATACCACGAAGTCTGATATGAAAATATTTTATGATCTGATATGATTTACTTGTTATGCATATACCATAATTAGAGTTACCAATCATTTATTAATACTATGACGTACTAATTAGTAAGAATTCATTGATAATGAGGTATACATGGAAAGTATCAGTAAATATATCGCCTACTATTTAGTATTCATACCTATAAGTAAGCAGACTGACAATAAAATATTTTTATTCAATACAATTTATTTATATTCGTTAATTATTCATCAGGGTAAGACTAGTTGACTGTGTTGTATTCAAGTTGCATATAACCAAAATAAAAAAAATGCAGCCAGAATTAAATACATTGTTGTGATAGTAAAAACTTTCAAGTTTTTGTATTTTCATTGCTTAAATGAAAAATTATTTATAAATGCAAAATTGAATATATATGTAGTCTAATAGTGATGCAAAATCGAATAAAAGGTATCATCATCAGCTTAACGCAATATTGAATTCAACATTATTTATTTTTAACCATTAATGACGCTTATATTCCAACAGTTACTCATTCCTCAGAATTATGCTGTAATTTTGAACACTTGGCTATTTCAGCCAAGTAATTGTCACATACCAATTAAAATGCATATTCCTGTATTCTGATACTAATCAGGTCCGTGAGATCGACGTGATAAAAACGTCAGCAATTATTTATGTCTTTTATACGTTTTTGTAAGGCCTTGATTGAATTGTGAATGTGAGAAAGATACCGTATTAAGTATCTGAAAACTACATGGATTTAAAAGCTGAATTTCATAATTAGTATATAAACATGAATTGGCAAAAACATCAATGTATTTTTATTAATAACAAAATTTTCGTACATAATCGTTCCGTTTCAAAGTTAAGTACCAAACTGTCTTGAGTCGAAGTCGGTATCTAAACTTCATCCTTCCACGTTGTCACTTCAATATAATGAAAGTTTAGGCTATCACGTCTCGTTCTTACCTGACGTCCAAAAATATAATTCTTGCTACACTTAAATATATAAGTCTTATTAAACACCTATTTTTTCAGCAATGTTAACGTTTTTCCTCAGGTCTACGAAATCTTAGCACTCCTAGGCCTCAGTAGCACAGCACAGACCCTATGTCGAGACTTATCCGGTGGGCAGAAGAGACGCCTGGCTGTATCTCTGGAACTCCTATCAGACCCCTCACTTATGTTCCTGGACGAACCTACCACGTAAGTACATATTTAATATAGTCCCTTATCCTTCGTGTCAGTAGTGTCACCTTCCAGCTTCAAGTGTGGAATCTACATCAAAGTCAAAGACTTTTGTTCCCACGGTATTCATAACGAAAAGGCTTGGAAACTTCTCTAGTGGTGGATCGTCGCACATTTGAAGTTATTTGGAACTTGAATGGGAAAACTTATTGCTGTTCTTTCCATGTCTCCTTCATGTTAGTAACAAAACCTTTTGCTCTGAACTTCAGAGATTCCAACATCTGTTGCCATGAATGTATTGTTAAAGAGAATTATTATAATGACCCTATTAAGTTAAAGCACGTCCTACATATCGCTGAGAGCCAGTTCATTCCAACTGGTGGCCATTATTCACTCGACAGTATTTTGCAGTCTGCAAGTCAAACACTCAATTGTTTATAGTTGAAGTGTAATTAAGTGTTCATGTTTATTTGAACACAAAAAATATGTAAAATAACGACGCGTAAAACCCTGTTATATGCCAATACGTCGACTCGTTGTTGTGTACGCGGAGTTATTTTACTGACTCAACGCTCCGCTCATCCATTTTATAATTTCACTACGTCATAAAGAGAATGATGATCTGACCACCTTTTTGAGGAAAAAAAGCTTAGAACTTATGCCATTTTCTCCCCCAAAGTACGAGATGACCTAAGTCGCATTGCGTTGCGTCTATCACCCCGAGACGGGGATGTTACGTATCATGCGCCTGCAATATCATGGATGCTTGATATGGACAGAGTTACCACTTATCACCAGGTGGTCCATCTGCTCTTTCCTTAACTTTATCACAAAAAATGATTGTGTCGAGTACTTCTGAAAATTTGATAATTATCACAAAAACACCATCTGCATCTCCATGCTGCAAATTTCACATATACATGTTTTGTTATAATTTTTTTATTAGTGGTCTGGATTCGTCGGCATCAGCGTCGTTAATCTCGCTGTTGAACAGTTTGGCCCGCGGCGGGAGGACGCTGGTGGCCACCATCCACCAACCCTCCGCCCTCTTGTTTGATAAAATTGACTCCGTCTACGCCTTGGCAAGTGGAAGAATGCTCTACAATGGACCGAGAGAACTCCTCATCCCGGCCCTCGCTAGTGCGGGGCTGAGATGCCCACCGTATCATAACCCTGCTGATTTCTGTAAGTGTACAAATTTTAACGTCATTTGTAATATGTATTTTTCTTACATTTTCATTTAAAACCTTTCAAAAAATCTCAAAGTCACCCATCTCCTAGTACAGTTAGGTATTCTGGGGTTGTTAAGGTTGGAAATGTGAAATGTTTAAAATATCATGTAGTTGTTTGTGGGAAATAAACATTCTTCGGTCTTAAACGGTCGGTAAAAAGGATAAAACGGTCTTGTTCACTTCTGATCTCGAGGACATACTCGTAACTTCTTGAGATTTCAATTTGTTGCAAATGTTTTTGTAACGAAATAAGAAAAAATACCTTTGATTATGCGTGAATGTAAATTAGTATAAAAAGAAGTCTTTAAATTATAATACGGAATTTATCTAGTAAATAATAATACATGAAGTAAAATGAAATTGTAGATGATCAATTTAAAGTGTAAGTAAAAAGTACTTAATTATCTTTCCAAACAAACAGTTTCGATATAGTATAAAATTATAAACGAATTTTATAACTAAAGTGTTGCAAGCGGTGCGGGTAATTCAGTAAAATTCAGTAAGACCATCGCATCAAAATAACTGAATTTAATGTTAACATCTTTTACTAATCATAATCATCTTTTTCGTGGACGTTTACTAAGATCTCTTGTGTCTGTAGTATGCGCCTTTCAAATCAGAACTCTGTAGATAATAGGTATATTGCTAGGTGGCCAAAATAGGTATGGTGGCATTACTTCCTGTTCAAACTTGACACGAATCCGTAGTCATCAATAAATAGAAGAGAAGCGCGCATATCCAACGCGAAAAGCATATCGAGTTAGCGTGCTAAGTAGGAAAATGTTGACAGATTTGGTATGAAATTGATATTCAATTATCAAACTATATAAGGTAGGCACCTTCGACAAACTACCAAGGATGACTTCAGAAACTGCAAATATTATTTACAATAATTATTCACCCCAAACTGACAATTTACGCTTTAGGTGTGGCGATATGGAGATATCTTTTTTTTAGTATAGAGCGGCGCCATCTAGTTGTCTTTTGGGTACTAAATCTGCAAGTTCATAGAAATTTCCCTTGTTTTATCAAGGTAGGCGATTAAAACCATAATATTATTTTCAAACTTTTTCAGCATGTTGCCAAAAATTCGGGAATATCAGCTATTTTTCTGATAAAATTTAAATGCCCAGATTAGGGATGTAAATTAAAGAACTCTCACTTTTCAGCCTTTTCCCATTAATTGTGTCACAAATGCTATAGACGAGTTTTTGGCATTTACTTATAAGTTTTCAGTATGGTAATTTTAGACAAATGCTTTAGAAAAAGTTCTGGGAATAAAATAACAAAGCCTTTTTATACGACTCATCCCTCGAGCTGATTCACTTGTTTTTTTTAAGTCCCTTATAAACCACCATCCATATTGTGCCAACATTACCTATCCAACTACTGAGTTCAGGAAGTTTGAATTAATAGTGTGGGAGTGTTCATCGAACAAAAAAACACATAGAACCCAATGACATTCTTGTTCACAATCTTTTTCTACGTTTTGTGCGTACGCTTCGTTTTGTTTCATACGGAACGACTTATTGGTATTGGAATACTGACGTACTTTGGTTCTTTTGTTATTTTGTATTCTTTCTTATGGGTTATGTTAATAGGTTAACTTGTTTTGAATACTTAATTATCATAATTACTGTAAAACCTTCATGTCATTCGACATCATATGGAAATGACAATAAACAAGTCACAAATATCAAATAAGCAAGAGACAAGAATATGACAAGAATATTATAGTGTATTGGAACCTATTCGAGGGTCATTCGCGTCATTCCTTCATTTAGATATTTACACGTTTTTTTGTAGGAAAACTATTTAATGTATTCTGTTTTGGCGGTTTGTTCCTCAGCAAAATGACATTACGGCTTGGATGCAGTCAATACAAATGCAAAACAATAAGTCTCTGAACTCTCACGTGACAAGAAAAACAATATTCACTACAGCAAAAACTTGATATTATGACATTCCGATTACAAAGTGTCAAAGACATCCAAAATTCATGGGTTTAACAATTTAGCAGAGAATGGAAAATTACTATTCTGTAAATGATCATTTAAATGACAAACTTAGAATTTTGTGTTTGTGGCATGTGGATGCTTTGCTCCACGACACGCAAAGTGACGTGATTCACTTATAGTGTTTTATAATCAAAGTGAAATGTAGAGCTTAGTTAAAGGTAACATAGATTAGGTTCCTGCAATGTAACAACGAATGATAATTATTATTTAAGTAAACCTAAAAATACCTAAGTTATTAAAAACTCGAGATTATTATCAATTTTAACGTTGCGAACAAATAGTTAATAACTTATTACACGACTGCGGAAAAGGAGTGTAGGGTTTATAAGTGTGAGTTTCATTATTTGACCTTAAGTTTTGAATGCCTGAACACATTTGGATGTATCTTTAGAATTCATAGATCGTCCCAAGTGATATTGCCTAATAAAAACATCTTCAATTAATACAATATGGATATCAAATTGAAGGCCATAGTGAGGCAAATTCCAAACTATATATTTTATTGGCATATATTACATGGGTAGGGTGTAAATGCAAAACAAACATTTCATCATTGGTGTAAGTGATTTACAGACTTCAGTGTGACTGCGAATGTCCAAATAAATTAAAAAAACACGACCTCCATGCTTTTTATTGACCTTATGTAAACCTATACAATAATTACCCACGATTTATCACTTTCAGTAATGGAGGTGGCATCTGGCGAACATGACGTAGACCTGATAAAAGCCGCCAAAACTATGATGTACTTCAAGCCAGAAACTGAAGACGGCAAGTGGGTGGGCAATGTGCCCACTATTCCTGCCTTACCTGGACCCCTAGGTAGGTGAAAGTGGAATTGAGTCTATTACACGGCTAAGCTAGCTAAGCGGTGTCGTTATCTTGCAAAGCGTGATTTCGGGTTCGATCCCCGATTGGTATTATTTTTATTAAACTGTTTCAACTTTGTTTTGAAAGCGTGGTGGCCCAGTGGTACAGACCCCGTGGCTCAATCCGGTGGTCGCTGGTTCAAATCTAGCATGTTTAAGTTTTTACACTTTAAAAATTTTATGTGTGCATTACCACGTCCTCAGAACGATGAAGGAAATTATTGTGGTTAAACCGACATGTTCTAGAACCAAAAATACGAATACATGTATCAAAGGAACGAAGTCTTTTTGATACGCACTTTATATTACTATTTTCGGTACGAAGATCATAGTCAAAGTATAAATAACTGAACGTATATACATAGATTGATACGAAACAATGGCCACAGTATGAAATTAAATAAAAACTGTGACAATATTACCAACATCACCCTCTTAATATGACCTAAAAATGTTTTAAACCAAAATTACTACCTTACAAATTTAAAAATTAAAACTTGAAATTTGTAGTTAGACTTTTCTTTAATTCGAAATATACTAACAGACGATGACTATTAAAGCATAAAATGATGAAGAATATGCGAAAATTATATAATAAACACGAGTTTTGTATGTAGTACAAGGTTGTGTCCATATCAGTTATTAATAATCCAGGGACAACGGCCTACTCTCCATACGAGTTAGGGCGGTACATGCCACATCTTTTCGGTTTGTCAGTCACTGTCAGAAAGGCAAGTTTCCTCACGATTTTTTAAAGTGAAACAATTTGGGCAAGCCCTGAGTTTAAAGCCGACTCGTATGCCGTAACGGCAGACCACTCTCTACTACCTTGTGTGTTTAGTGTTAATTTCGATCCTTCACATCTGCTGGGCGTCCCGTGACGGCCATACATCTAATCCAGACGTCAACGGTGGGACGAGCGAGATGCCTATTTGATGAGTTCATCAAATAGGCATCTGGCTCGGGCTACTGGGACCAACGGGCCGGCAAGTCTTGAGGAAAATAGGGGAGGTTTCGAAGCGTTGATGGCTCAGCTATTATTTATTGGCTTTTTATTGGCTGCTCGTGAGTCGAATCCTAGAGTGAGCTCGAGCGCCCAGTAAAGGAAAATAGCGTAAGGGCTATAGGGCAGTTCTACCAACTTAAAAACGGGAGGACTCTTTTTAGGGTTAAGCTCGCCTTAGTACATGTAGGTATTATACATAAGATAATTTATATAATATTTTTGGTGTACAGTAAAGAATAAAGAAAGGACTCATGTCGTATTCATTATTCTTTTTTTTTCTTTTTTTATTAAAGTAAATAAATAAATAATAGTGGACATTTCATGTGTATTCATGTGTATTATATGTATCGTTTGATGATTTATATCGCATCGCTGGTATATTTTATATATACTGAGTTAAGATTTCTGAAATTTTTGATTGTGACGATGTTACAACTTAAATGCGCACAAGCACAAGGATTTCCTGGTAGGTATTATTGTGATACATCTGCCAAAGGAATAATAACATCGTCTGTTTTATGTGTATTTTCGTCCTGAGTCTTCAATTCAGGTTGCAAAGTAACAAAGAGAATAACTAATTATGTCTGCGTAAATAACGTGTTGTTTAAATATCCATATTTTCAGATATAACTACAGAACTGAAATCCAAACAGCTCCAGACGAATGCAAAGCGGCAGAAGAACTTTTCAAAGAATATGTACCGACCTTCAGGACTTTTGCGGCAGACGTGGATCTTACTCTATAGAAACTATTTGATGACCACGAGAAATTACGTGAGTGCAATTCTGGTAATCTTTAATGATGAAAATAATATTGGTAGACATTTCACACAATGTCTCCTAGCTATCATAATATCATATATACCCATTATGGGTACCAGACAACTGATAGAATACCTGATTGTAAATACATAGAATACATCTCATAATCACCCAGACGTAGAAAAAACATCTATGTTCGTCACACATATTGGTCCTGGGTGTTAGTAGAACCCACAATATACAGCATAGAAGGCAAAGTTACTCGTACTACCAACTGAGGCCAGTGACTAATTAAGATTTTAAAATACTTAGGGGTATTGACCAGAGCAAGGTTAATTATTTATCAATAGAGAATGTACTACATTTTCAGCGTTTTTATAAACGGGAAGTGAACTACTAAACAATCTTTCTAGGATTACCAGAGCAAAGATCAAATTTAACCTCGATTGTAGCGTTATTTTAATCACGTACAGTAAATACATTACTTAGACCAGGTTGTGAACTTTGTCTGCATAGTCAAAGTCAAAGTCAAAAACTTTATTTCCATACAATTCATAAAGAAATGGCTTGGAAACGTCAATATTCAAAACATAAGGTCACGCGTACTTATCGATAAGTTTGACGCCTGTTCAAACCCTATCATATTTACCTATCATAGTTACTTTACCTAATGTTTGCACTTAATTATTTGAATAATTTTAGTTAAAGGCTGTGTAATTATTATGTCACCGTTCAGGTTTTTTTTAGGGTCTGCCTACCCTTTCGGAGAAAATTTGTGGCCCTATTTATGTATTAATTTAAAAAAGTAAGAATGCGGTGTTATGCTTTGGGAAAACCGTATATGCCCGAACGAGCCTGCATTTCTCTCTAACTATGCCTCAAAGCCTGGATTTGTTAGTAATTTCATTGGTTTGACATCTGTCGGATTATATTGGGCATGAAATGCTGGAGGAGAATGTGAGCTGAGTTATTCGTGGTAAAACAATGGTGCCGATGAGCACACCACTTGTCATCTACTTTGCCACGAAAGTGGTCTATTTAGTTAGGGTCTGCCTTTTGGGTAAAAATGTGAAAAATCTTCTTTTTAATAAAGTTTGCATAACTTCCAAAATACAAAAATCCTTGTTTAAAAATATCCTACAGGTAAAAATATGCTAAATCGTATAAAAATAAATAAAATAAAAATCTTTGCTGCACATTAAGTTATTTGTGCCGAGAGGCTCTTTTTATTATTTGCATAACTCTAACATTTGACCTCAATCTCACCTAAAGTTAAGTGACACTGCGGTCTACAAAGTAACATGCTTGCTAAGAAGAAACCTGTTCAATCTCCTCTTGAAGAACTCCAGAGGTATACATAACATAAATATGGTTTGCCCTTGCCAGGCGCCTTATTCTTATTGTAATATGGATCTTGAACGTTTTCCAATGTTTTTTTTTATTAAATAGTATACTTTTATATACTTTTTTACTTCCCGGTGGAAGGGGTGGACCTCGGCATACATACTTAGACCAAATCGGTGACGTTTAGGAAAAAGACCAGGTCAAGAGAGTAGAGAGGTCGGGAGAGTAAACCGCCGAGCATGCATGAAGAATGTGATGAGAGTAGATGAAACTAAGGAGGTAACTAAGGACTAACTATGTCAGGATCGTAGCAGGTGCCGTGAGTAGCCATGATCTCTGCCTACCCCTCCGGGGGTGTACTTCCAAAAAGCGCATACCGCCGATCGCTCACACTTGTTGAAAATATGGCCCCAGATATTGCTTTGAAGAGTCAATAAAACCATATTACACAGTCGAGCAAAACAAATTAGATCAAACAGGATTTCTTGAAATTAGCTGATGTGTCACCTAATGTTAAGCTGTATCTTCTGCCTATAGCAACAGCAATACTTATATCCGCCAACTTAGTTATGGGAAGACCCAAGTCGAATCATGTCACCCGTCACACGTGAGTCTTGAAGATGTAATGTACCGTAATTTAAAATTTTTAATTTAAAAACCCGTAATTTCACCTACAATATCAGATGAAATAATACTATAAAGATTCATTGCTTAACGTATTATTTATTGAATAAGTTCGTCGAAATTTAGTAATTATTTTACTATGTAATTTAAAATGATTTAAGTACAGGCAAATCAGATAACTTGTACATCTTCTGCGGCGTGGCAGGGGTCGACGCCCCGCGACCCCATCACGCCCCAAGGCACGAGTGATTTAGCTGTTTGGCATGCGATTCCAATTCTAATCCTTGTAATAACCTGCAGTAACTCTAGTGTTTTGTTTAGTTTTCATACCTGCTCTGGGTTTATTTCAGTCAAAGCAGGTTGCTCACATTACGAACTCATTTTACATCACTTAATTTTTTTAAATTCCTATTTTATCTATTAATCCGTCGAGAAATAATCAAATCGTTTTGTCATATTATTTATCAATAATAATATTATACATATCAAAATATTATCATTTCACAACGTTATCATTATTATACTTTAGAATGTTGATTTAAGATTTTTGCACGTTAATTAGAAATAAACATCAACATTTTTGTTGTAAATTAATAATATTCTTTGCAAAACTGAATTATTTTTAATAAATTACAATATAACGTTATAATTATATTTTTATGCCATTAAGAAATTTATTTTCTCAAATGATTTACAAACGAAAGCGTACAGCGTAGATACAAGTTACAATTAGACGAAAACATTGTGCAAATTGAGAAAATAAGATAATACATTATACTAAACAAGCTTTTATCCCAGTGTAGACTATACATATAGTCAGCACAGAAAAGCAGAGCTTAACTTAGTCCACTTTCCTCTTGTGGGTAAAACTATCTTGGAAACATAGACGTGACTAGTGGTAGGTTCATCGCCACCATTGTTTCCCACGAATGATTCGACTAACACATTCTCCTGCAATTTGTTCCCAATATAAAAATTACATCAACGAAATTAAGAACAAATCAGTGCGAAGGTAAAATCCTACTAATATTATAAAGGTGAAAGTTTGTATGCCTGGATGTTTGTTACTCTTCACGCTCAAACGGCTGAATGGATTTGGATGAAATTTGGTACCAAGATAGCTTATAATTATCCTGGCTTAACACATAGGCTACTTTGATCTCGGAATAGTGCTGTGTTTCCGTTGGATGACTCGTCGCGGGTAACACTATATATGTACATAATATAGGATAACATTTCACACAGTTCTAATTAAAAGTTTTTTTTTTCCAGTCGCTGTTCATGTACAGGGTGGCGGCTCACGTGGTAATTGCGCTGGTATTCGGTTACCTGTACCTCGGCGTGGGGAACGAGGCGAGCTCCGTGCTCGGGAACTACGTGTACCTGTACGGCTCCATGCTGCTTGTTGTCTACACCGGGAAGATGTCCGTCACGCTCTCTTGTGAGTATGAACATTTATTATTTAATACATTACGAACTGGCCTCATAGCTCAGTTGGTAGTAACGCTGCTCTGTAGGTCGTGGTTTCGATTCCCACCCAAGACAAACATTTGTGTGACGAACATAGATGTTTGTTCTGTGTCTGATGTTGATATGTATTATATTTATGTAATACTAGCTGTTGCCTGCGACTTCGTCCGCGTGGAATTCGGTTTTATCACGCATCCCTTTTTTACCCCTCGGAAAAGTAGCCTTGTTCAAGTCACTCCTTATTACATCAGGATCGTCTTTGACGATATAAATCTCCATTTAGTCAACTTCTATGGAATGTAGTCCCTTGAAAGAACTACTATAGTCAGACACAAAATATCTATCTAGAAAGGTAAATGAGAATTTGTTACAGTGACAATTGGTAGGTATTGGTAATTTGAAATAAAATCAGAATATAATGGTCTGACTAATAAACAGACAAACAGTCGCTTCGATAATTGGTAAAACGCAATATATAGGCATTTTCTTTATCTACAAAAGTAGTATTAACCTGAAGATTATGACTGTGAAGTGATTATTTCCTACTGAAATGATAAGAAATGATTGAGTAATCGTAATACCGCACTTATCTTGAAAATCATTTAATTTTGTAGGAATGCTTTTACTTTATTATCTATCTACTATCTATTTTTACTAAACGTTAAATGCGACATGATTAAATATTTTTATGGAGAAATGAATTATGGACTTATGAGATCGAATTTTTCAACTTTATAAATTTACAAATATTGTATGAAGCTTATCTTTTAAACAGCCAGCGTTTTTTTTTGGTGATGCGTATGCTTCGTATTTTTGTTAGAATTTTAAAACAAGTGAACATTTTCCAAGACTAATATAATTCGCCTTCATTCCATCAGTACCACTTGATGGCTACACGGTCCATAAATCCATTTTTGTTATTTACCCTAAATTGCTAACATTTATTTTATTATTTTCAGTTCCCTTGGAAATGGACATACTAAAAGGGGAATACTTCAATCGATGGTATAAATTAGGACCGTATATCTTCTCGATATTAGCAGTGGAGCTGCCTTTCCAGGTACGAGTATTAATTAAATTGCATTATAAATTTACTCAACATGTTTTAATACATGTTTCGTGTTGATCATATCGTCTGATAGCGTCAAACAAAAGCAAATTCAATGGTTCTAGTTTATTTTAAGCAATAGAAAATGATAGATAAGCAAAATCTGGCGCCAGTCAGATATTATCAATCCTTAAGAGTTAGCATTAACACTTCAAAATTCAGTTATAATACTTTTCTTAGTCTGGCCTAACACTAGTTTTCTCATCCACCATCATCCAGTAGGCCAGGCCATCGTACCAGGCCATCCTTTTATCACCGTCCTCTTTTGAAAGGAACGGTTTTTTTTCAATGTACTTCGGTATTTTTACCAAATCCCCGCTAACATTCATCTAATTGTATCTAGAAATATATTTAGTACTTTTCTAATTCTTTTCAAAACCAACCATTTTCAAAACGTTTCCTTTCCAATCCGATTTTTCCTCGGTGGACACAGCTTTCTCATTTTTCCTTGTTCTGGTAGATTATTGTACGTGTTTTCGCTTCACCCACTTGCTCCAACGCTTTTTCATACATTTTACGACTTGAAGGCGTTACATTTTGGGATGCGAACAAAGAAATGCTGTCTTGTAGTGACACACATTTGGAGAATCGTGGGCTCTACGCGGAACAAAAGCGAGAACTGATTCTGTTTTTTGTTGGATCGTGCGCAAAATATTAAGAAACCAACTCGATATTTTTCATTAAAAAAAATTCTAATAGCATTTATCCTGGTCACGTTCTTTTAACGCACAAATATATTTTTACTCAGTTCGGGGCTGATGGCAATGTTGAGAGTATTAAGAAATATTTATTTATTTTGAGTTGTTACTATGTATATACTATATTATGCCGTTCTTTTTTCCAGATGATATCCTGCGTATCGTACGTGGTCCTGTCATACTGGTTGACCGATAACCCGCTGGAACCGACGCGGGCTACCTTGTTTCTGGCAACCATCGTAGCTACATCCATGTGTGCGCAAGCTTGGGGCTACTTCATAGGATCTACTACACCCACCAAGGTAACTTTAATGAAGCAGATTTTGCATTATAAATTTTCCAAAGATTCAAGAAATCTGTGCATATTATATTTTCTCCAACGCTGATAGTTTTGAAATTGAGATTCGGATTCCAAATGAGAGTTAAATGAATAAGCAGCTAATCGCCATACTAAAATTGTTGCTAAAGATTGCAGGAGAGAGATTCAAGTCTTCTGTGATAAGTATCACGCGCCAGCCGTCATGCTCACTGAGCCTAAGCTTTTCATAACATCTTCCCCCATTTCAATTAAATATTTATAACGTTTCAGGAGTTACCCAAAAAAACATGGCGTTGATATTTTTAAATTACGTCGATGTAATTCAATATTATGAAGAATTAGAATAATACAAGGATTTACTACTTATACTTGACTGCACTAAAACTGTGTCAGTAGGAATCCAATGAAATCCCAAATTATCATCTGATTTTAAATAACATGTTTCACCATACATAGGTACACTAGTAAAACTAAATCCTCGTCCCTGTAAGTACATGTCTAGACTCCAAGTTGAAGGTCTCAGGTTACACTACGCTATGCAAACCAAATAAACACTAGGTATACCAAAAATCAACAGTAAAGAGAGGTTAGAAATTTATTTGGCAAGAAAACCGAACCGTTCTGCGCCCTATGTTTTCTTCCGTCGCACTACGTTCAATTTATAGTGCCAGTTATATAACACAAATTTAAATTAATTTTCCAGATCGCAGTGTTCATTGGGCCAGTCCTCGCTTGCTTGTTCTCCGTGTTTGGGTTCTGCCTGGCTCTCTCCGACACGCCGTACCCTTTCCGCTGGCTGCATCACATCTCCTACTTCAGAGCTGGTTTCCACGTAGCTGTGCATTCGGTTTATGGTTTCAACAGGACGAAGATCAATTGTTCTAAAAGTAAGTACTAATAAGGATTTATAATTTCGTACCACGGTCAATAAATGTCCGCTTGTACTTTAAACAAAGCGCGTTCCAAAATTTTCATGGTATGGGGAACTATGGCGTGGTAGCCCGGTGGTATTGGCCCCGAGTTACAACCGAGGTCACCGATTCAAACCCTGACGTGCATTGACTTTAAATACTTGGAAAATGTATGTCCGTAATAGCACGTTCTCAAAAACGGTGAAGGAAATCATCATGAGGGCAGCGGCATGACCTAAAACCAAAATATCGAAGACTTGAGTCAAGCGCTCGACAAGAGTCTCTGTGAGGCGCACTTTCATCCTTTCACCACAATGGTTCCAGGGAGCCAGTAACAAGAATAGTAAACATAGTAGTAACGTAAATAATCGCGTGTACTTGCATTTATAACAGAAATTCCATTCCTACGTGGCGTTTAATAATACAGATGCGGGTTTAGAGCTTAAAAAATTTGCTCATTAATGTGCGAAACAATCGCACCTCTCTAATAATTGCCTTGACATGCAGAAAGCTATTTTGCTCTTCATGTTGTTATGTCAGATGTTGCAAGGATTTATCTATCGGAAACTTTGAAAGTGATTGAAATTTTCCTCATGGTTATGGCACGCTCAGCCACATTTTTGGAGAACCTTTTTTTGGATAATTTAGTTCAGTTTTGGGCACAATTCCACCAGTCACCGAATTGGATCAGTTGAACTATCAATAAATCGTTAGAAACGGTCTTAAGATAGTTCAGTTGATTTTATTGTATTTTGTAAATATTGTACAGTAATGTATTATGATTATTATTTATTTATTAAAATTACATAATGAGCTTACATGTACAGCGTACATGTAGTATGTCTGTAAATGTGTCATTGTACATTGTGGTTTAATTTATATTAACGTATTTTTTTTATTTTTTCAGTGTACTGCCATTACATCACACCAAAGACATTCCTCATAGAGATGGACATGGAAAACATAGACGTCGGTTCCAACATGGCGCTCGTACTCTCGATGACCGTCGTGATGCACATGCTTACGTGTTTCGCTCTCTGGTACAGACTTAATAAGAGATAGACATCCTTTTAGACATTTAAGTGGGTTCATTATTAAAATTGTAAACTACAGTAATGTGCCAGATTCAAACGAATCAGCCAACAAGCATAGCTGACAAACAAGTAATTATCCAAACTATGCTGTGGTGATTAAATAGTAAGCATAACTTAGGTATATTGTTTTTTATCATAGATTATATTGACTAAGCAGAACGAATGGGATGATATTGATTAAGAGCAAAATTTCATGAACATAAAACAATTTCAAAAGGATTTTCAATATGAGAATGGAATTATTTATTATTTAAAAAGAATGCCAGTGAAACGGATATTTAAAAACATATCATTTACGGGAGCTGCCGTTTTTCTACAAATTTAATGTTTTAATTAATTAATAATTTTAATGTAATATACAGCCAACAGAGATATAATTACTCAATTATCTTCCTGTTTCGGAGTTTGAAACAGTCTCGTTTTTGCATATTTCAATGATATAACACTTAAAAACAAAGATGTCAGAACAATATAAATTGGTTTTTTTTTACTGGCTATTAGCGAAAATATACAGATTTAATATGTAGCATTTAAAATTAAATAATACTCTGTAGGCCGTAAATTAGCGCTAATAATTGTAAAATATTACACAATCGATCTAATTTAATGGAAATACTTAACAGCTGCGTAAATAACTAAACAATAATTATTTACACATACATATGCAAAGATTAATTATTTCATGGACGTGGAGACTGAACAACACCGCACTCATGTCTATAAGATTGGATAAATCAGCATTAAAAAATTCGATGAACACGCAAGCACAGGGTTTCGAAATTATAACACCTTAAGAGAGATTCTCATCTTAACATAATACATTTCTGAACTCGAATTCCGATCAGTTTTCGAGTTAAGAAACTTTTCACGTGTTCATCGACTTATATTGCAGATTTAAAACATGCCTTTGATAGGTAGCAAGAAATAAAATCCAAATAAATCGGGTATTTGCGGGACCAACCCCGTAAAATCTGCTTAAAATCACTAGATATAATTAGGTAAAATAAAGACGTAAAGTATTATTACAGTTATGGATGTAAGATTTATTATTGGGTGCTTTTGTTTGATTCTATTTAATTTAAATCTCATTGAAATAAAGGTTAAATATAAGTTAACTGCAGTACTTAAATTTCAACATCCAATTATTATCCTGTTACCAAATTGGAGTAATATTTAATTGATATACTACCATTATCTGTTAGGTTACTGACATAGTTATTACTCATGATATATTTATAACAGTGCTAAAAGCTAATCAAAATAAAGTTTTTAATTAAATATTAGAGCGAGTATTTTCCTTAAAAAGTGCACTTTGTCCTTTTGTTTTCAAATAATTTATTTTCAACAACATTCGTTGGACAATTTTACCACAAAGTACCAGTTACATCCAAATTTCAATGAATACTTTTATCTAATACTTTATAATGCGGTAGTTGCAATAGCAAATCATTACATTAATCGAGCAATTATCAATTCAAAAACTTCTGATTCTATAAATATCTTTGATCGCTTTAACTCTTTTCTGTGATAGGTATACTATGTAATCAATATTACCATTTTTGATAAGATGAACCACATTAAAAACCAAAAATCAAATGATAATTTAGGTAACTATGTACTTAACTTTACCATTTCAAGTTTAAATAATAATCGTGAAAATTGACTTTATAATATTGTCCGTACAGGTTAATTGTTGTCATTAAAACCTTCCTCTGAAATGTTTTGTTATAACTATAATAACGTCATATTTACCGGTTATAATTATAATGACGCTATCTGCCAGTGAAAGTCCCGTCAAAATCGGTTCAGCCGTTTCAGAGATTAGCCGGAACAAACAGACAAAAATTTAAAAAAAAATTGTTTTGGTATATGTACCGTGTATACATCCATATGCACTTAGTAAAAAGCGGTTATTTTAATATAACAAACAGACACTCTAATTTTATTTATTTGTATAGATTAGCACTCAAGTTTAAGTAGAGTATCAATATTGTCAAAGGCATTGTGATACCGTTTGTAGTTAATTTTATTGTAAGTGGAATTGGTGGAATTAAATAAATATACTGAATAATTTATTAATATATTGTTGTAATTTATTTTCTCAACCCAAAATTTCACGACCTTTCATTTGAAATTAATCTGTACGCCAATATTTATTTACATTTTCGTTAAATTTAATCTTACAATGAACTGAGAATTCTGAGTGGTCTCTGTATTCTCATTCTTTTTAGTTTTTCATTAAGTTTTAAATTAGTATTGATGATAATGAATACCAACTATTGCATTTCATTGATCCCATAAATCTTAACTTACTAACTGGAATATGGAACGTTTCATATGCATGTTAGTTTACCGACATCTACGCCCTTGAAACCGGAACACAGCAATGCAGTACCTACGTCTTGGGCCGCCAACAAAACAAAGGCAGTACTTCCCCGGACGAACCCACCCATGTAGAAGGCAGATTGCTACACAAAAAGAACCAGGTGCATAGTAATACAGTGATCATTATTATAACTAGTATGCTTTTTAAGGAAGAAATGAAATAAACCAATATTTTTTTTAATCTTTCGTTAAGAAATAACTGATTCCTTAAACTTGAATTATTCTGTTGCTGCAAATACATATTGACCAAATTCATTGTAAGTTTATAAATAACAGAATATTTACACAAAAAAATAATTAAACAGGTGTGTATCATGTGAAAGAGTTTGTTTAAACATTTCGAAACATTTTTAAGTGCCTAATTATTATAAAACATTCAGCTGAATTAACTTTATATTTATATAGATACATCTTCTACGTTGTGATTTATTAGACTATTATATTTTATTCTTCCACAGAGTTGTGCGGATAGTAGAAGATTACAGAAAGATTCATAGATAGATTAGGTATTTTAGGCAATTGGGATAGACGTCAGCTTAAAACTTACCAAACTCTCAAAGCCTATTCTGCGTGATTTTCATTGTATCTCTATCGACTCTAGTTCATCAACTAATGTATATTCCATTAGGATATGCTGATAAAGTATAGAAAGAATGTTTTTTTTACCTTTTACGTATTTTTTTAAAACAAATAATAGATATGATGCAGTAAAAAACCTTAAAATTACATAGGTAAGTTAATTGAGGTGACATAGTAAAAAAAAAGAAAGTCTAATCCAGGGAAGAGTTGATCCCCGGATTAAATCTTAAAGTTGCAAATTGTAAATACATATTCTGCTTTTATTCCGCCCATTCAAGTCACGGGTCAAGTCTCCCATACATAGGAGAAATAATAACCTTTATCATTATTTCTTGTTGTATTATTTATCATTATCATCTTTATTATCATTATCTATTTTACCAAAGAACTCTGCAGTAGGAGTATCTAAGGCTGAAATGGATAGCCCGCATTATACGGGCTAAACATACACCAAAACAATCAACAAGTTTTTGGGAATAGTGTGTCAGTGCGGTGGAAGTCTGTTCATAGAGTAGATGTGATAACGGCAATCAGCTGGCCGATGAGTCGCCATGTGGGGAGTGGGGAGAACGACCGATATACCGGCTGCAAATGTGGCGCTTCGCCCTACCACTCACCAGTCCGCGCCCGGCCAGCGAGCAGCGCACGTGCCCTAACAGCTTCGCGTTACATCACCTTTGTTTACATACAACACGCTCCTTTGTGTCTAAACTGACGCGCAATGGAATCTCAATATTGTTTGTTGTGAACTAAATGTTGTGCAGTGAACGTTCGCCATGGCCAGCGAAATGGAATCCCTGGACACCAACTCTAGCTCCATGTCGGAGGACTCTCTCAACATATCCTTTGACAATATCACCTACACAGTGCGGAGTGGGATACTTAAGAGGAGTACGATTTATTTCTTTACTAACATATCTCTAGGAATTATATTATAATACAATTAGTACACTGTTGCTAATTACTATTTTATCTACATATTATACTCAAAAGTAGAATATTATCTGTTTATCTGCATTGATGCTTACATAATTTGTCTTGGATTTTTATCACACATTTATTTGTAGTATTGTAAGAATTGATTGATTTTATTTATGACAGTTACTATCTTTTTTGGTGATAAATTGAAATCAACTTATTCTGAACTTACTGAACACAAAAATGTATGTTCCGACAGAACTCGAAGCTGTCATTACATCGGTTTTTAATACGAACACCATTGTAACTCTTTCTTTGGTTTAGTAGTGACAGGATATAGATGTGTAGAGTGCAATTTATTTAATCATGCTTGTAACACGCTACAATTTGATGGCACTACACATGTATTAATTGTTAATTAGGTACCACTAAAATATAAAGTAGCTCAGTCAATAATCATTATCATCACCAATGGATTACCAGATAATACGTCCGCATCGACACAAATCTTGATTATATCGATTTATTTCACTCCTTGTGCTGTACAAACGATATCCTTGAACCTTATCAAACAAATCACTTAGTACCTTCGTCTTACTTTAAAGTTATAATAGTTATCTTATCTGTCTCTCAGCAGTGATTCCAAAATGCCTCCTATTATATTCCTTTTTGAAGCGGAATGCCATAAATTTTTTTCAATACTTGTCTGTTAGTCCTTTATTATAATTTTCTTCTTTTCACCAATCTATTCCCTCTACATATTTTAAAGCAGCGACTAACGAAGACACCTATAAGTATTTATAATCTTTATTATTAACCAAATGAGGTTGGATACACATGGAGATTTAAGTGAGTTGCAAATACCTTCATAATTCACTAGACACAGGTCAATGTACATCGAAGGAATAATCATACTTATAGTATACATGCGGAAGTTTGTTCGTTTGAATTGAAGTTTGTTAGCACTTTATGCCCAAACTGCAGAACCGATTTATCTGAAGTTAATATATGTAGATGATAGACTGGAATAACACTTAGATCACTTTTATCCTGATATGACTTGGGAGAACAAAAGCTATTGAGCATTATCTACATTTTTATTTGTACTATTAGGTAAATAATAATAATATTGGTGGACAATTCTCACAGCGCCATCTAGCCCCAAACAACTGATAAAATACTAATATGCTGTTTTTGTAAATAAAAAAATTATAATACATATCAACTCAGACATAGAACAAACATCTAGATTCGCCACACAAGTGTTTGAATCAAAAGGTGGGAATCGAACCCACGACCTACAGTGCAGAAGGCAGAGTTACTACCAACTGAGCTGTAAGCCTGTCAAATATTCTATAATCGGTAGGATCAATACATAATATAAATTGTTGAATCAACTTATTTTAGTAGTATGTCTGTCTGCGCTTGCCTTCTCACAATTAGTGGTCCTGGGATTTTAATCACCGTAATTATAATAATAAATATTTACTACCGCATTTTTCTTAGACAAAAATAATTCAATACTTATAATTTTCTATTTAGAAACTTTTCTATCCTTGCTATTATATTGGAGACATAATTGCATTGTCTCTAGTTTAAACAGATTTTCCTCTGTGATTTCCGTACTTTTGCATTAACCATTATACCTACCCCTTGCTAACAACAACGCTCTAATCATCAACGTTATCTATATAGTTATATACGTCAACGTTTTGCGCGTAAATAGAACAAATAACAATCCAAATGCGATACATATTTATGTAGAACATGATGTTATGCGATATGTAGGGATGACCACAGTAATGATACGTAACATGAGTTTGCACGTAGGACTGACTAATGGAAAAATGATGCTACGCAGCGTGTAGAAGTATTCATGTCTACAATGGAATCTGTGTGAGTGGTAGCCAAGAGTCAAGGCATCTTCGACTACTGCGATGCGAAAATGCTTGCATCGTGCATCAAACAAATCGAATAAGTTAATACTAAAAAACATTTCTATAACAAGTTTTTATATATTGTATTTAGAGTGATGTCACTTTATTTTTCGAGTTATTCTCAGCAAGCCCTTTCATTTGATATTTATATTATACCCATATTGCAAAAGTGCATTGAAAATATGTACTCCGCCATCTTGGGTATTCCGCCATGTTGGATTTAGAATGACGTCACACAGTTAACCATGCATTGTCATCCAAATTAAACGTGTATACAAAATTTCAGCTCAATTGGTTGAAGATATCTGCTTCAAAATTGAGTTGCAAGATTCCACCCGAACAAACATAGCATACATACATTGCAAGTTAAATAAAACTTGTAAAAATGAATGTCATCATAAACAATGTCACTCCGGGATGAACAGCATTCCCGAACATATTAATGTTATTATATAAAGCTTTATCATTCTTTTGCAAAAGGTTCCAAGTTGAGCAACATTTTTTATATGTAAATAAGTTACTAGAACTGCGACCGACTCTGACGTGTCTCGTGCACCTGTAATAACACTGCCAGCCACACTTTTCTAAACCGCAACACAACTGTGCGAAATGGGTACGGTGGCAGTGCTTCCCCGAAGAACTTGGCGTAAGCACTACCGCCTAAAATTGATGTGTCTAGAGATAGAGTTAATATTGGAGTATGACTCCGTCCCCACTGGGCTCGGTAACTGGGTAGGTTGGGACTAATTATTTTAAATTTTCCTAATTCATTCCCAAAATGCAATCTTCTGCCTGTAACTTCATTACAGGACATTGTTCTACAGCACACGAACTGCGCAGGAAATATCTAATTTAATGAATCGACAAGTGTCGCGTCTCCAAAAGAGAAAAAAACTTGAGTTTTTTTATATTTTATTTATTGTGTAGACACTGTTATTAACCGTTTTTTTGTTTGACATGTAATTTATATTACCAATAAATGACTATTATGACTATTATTATGACTATTATCAAAACTATAGAGCTAAAACCTAGACACAGCACAAATTATAATATTCGAAGAATGCAATCATGCGTTTGGCTGGCGCGTGCTTCGTACCTACGACCCTTGACTCGTTTACTTCATCCCCTATCGCATTCGATTGAACGGACTATGACACCGATATCCAGTACGATTAAACAATAAACATTAAACGATAAAAACAAATAAATTGGAAGCAGACAATAATGTCGAATAATTCACAAAACCCTTATCATCTAATGTAATTATGAATAACGAAACGTTTTGGCCTCCACTTTGTTACCCACTTACCTATTTTCTATTTCTACTAATCTAATTCAATTTACTAACCTTTTATTAATTCATATTGTAGTGTTTGTTAATTGTTATTATTTTGTTCATTTTACTTAAGAGTCTCGTAGGATCTGCTTTTTTTTAATAGAACCTCTGATTATAATTTATAATTCATTTGTTACTAAAATTATTTCTAGTACGAGTACTAATTATTTACGACTTTGAGCTAAGCAAGAGATCTGGAAATACTTACACAGGGTTATTTTTTAATATTCAGAATACTTGTAGTATTTTTTTAAATTTATTATATGCGATAGTTACACAACAAGCAGATGGCCCACTTGGTGTTAAGTGGAATCCTCTGCCCGTAACAAGCAATACGACTTGGTCAGACCAACATCTGCGCTACTCTCCCTTGAATCGCGCTCACGAGTTGAACGAAAGAAAAAAGAAACATTGATTGAAATTTACAGTTAAAAATTGTAGTTTAAAAGAATCACATAGAACCCTACCAATGCTATATATTTTATTCGTAGAAATACAATATTTAGTTTGTCTAGTCTACTGCCATCATTTTGACTCGGAAAAACTCGGTTAATAGATCAAATATTTAAAAAGTTGAAACTAAACATTAATCACCATTTTTGAGCGATTTCACCCGTGTCAAACCTGTCGCGACAAACGTAATCACAGGAGCGATAAAATGGCAAGCAACTTATCTTACAGGTAACGAACGATAAAGTGGCTAATTTCTGTGTCTATGTTGCCAACCGGTGTTATACGATAAATTTTAATATCATCAAGCTAAAGATAAGCAACACTGTAGGGAACATACAACAATACAACCTATTACCGATTTTAAATTTGGCCTGCTTTAAGAACTTGAGCATTTCCCAAACTTCACGACCACTTGAAGTCCATTGCCCGAAGGAATAACCCGTGTAAAAGTACTTTATATTTTTATAATACCTACGCCTTTAGATAACTTTGATACGTCTGGCTAAGAGACTAGTTATATGAATAATAATTACCTTATATACCTAATAAAAGCATGACAGCAATACAGCGTAGGTATTTTGTTCCGCGGCTCAACCTCTAGTTCATTTGAAGTCCGGTAGCTTACATTCCGCTACTACTACTAGTCGAGTCTGTCGAACCAGTGTTGTGAAAGGATTTTAAGTGCGCCTCAAAGAGGCTCCTTTCGGGCACTCGTTACCGTTGCAACTGTAAGTGACTTACTAAATTAGGTAGTTTCCAATCTAAAATTGAAATATCTTTGATTTCGTAAGAACTTACACGTTATAAAAAGAAAAATAACAGGTAAATTTCATGATTGCTTTAGCCACAATGTTTATAATAAAGCGTTCACATATCAGTTCGGTAGGCTATCATTAAGCTACCGACAGTCGCAATGACACTATACAAGAGATACAAGAACGCTTCTCCAAACTAGGACCTACGATCCTTTACCGTTATCTTATCCAGCAACTATTTATGAGAATACAAGCTGCCGCCCGCAGCTTCGCCCGGGTGGAGTTAGTACTTTCCCCCACTTCACCCCCATAGAGGAGATCTTTTCAAAAAATGTGTCATTGCCTGTATAAGGTAAATAATCAGATACACTATATTCGCGTAACTCTATCTGTTTATGCAGTGCACGTCAAGGTAGCTCTCAGTAAGTAACTTCATTAATTCGCACTCCTGCCTGAGACCCAAGATACAGGCTTTAACACCTAGTTTGGGCCTCGCTGTTTTTCATAATATAAATAAGGTAATATGTGTGAAATTGACTTTCAAAATATTATTAATATTAGGTAATAAAGTTTTTATTATTATTATTATTTATACTATAATGACATTATAAGGTATGATAAAGGTCAAATCTATTATATTCTATTCTATTCTATTCTATAAAGGTCAAACAAATAAATATCCATTATCACAACCTTACGTTTATTTAGGCAGTAGGATAATAGTATATTTTAATTGTTATGTGACGCAAAGTAAAGTAATTTAAAGAACTACATTATATTGGTATCGTAGGTACTTCATGATTCTTCAGTAAGGGAATAATCGCTCGGTGAACATTCAAGGAAAGTGATTATTGATATTATTTTACATAAAATGTATTTGCATAATATCATTACTATATTATTATGATGAACCAATGAACATGATGCCGATAACATATTTTAATCTGTAACCTATTATACTTAACCTAAACAACTAAGTTAGACTTGGGACCGATTTCGATTCGACCATTGTATAAGAGTAATCAGTAAAAAAGGTTCAGCTTCAAACACTCACGATGGCTAAAACACAGAATGAATGAAAATACTACACCATAAAAGTATACACGACGTGAGTTTTCTAACGATACAGTTGCCTGGAAGAAATCGCTATCATCAGGCCGCCCATTGTGTTACCTTAGTTCAATGATTTATCATTACAAAATTTCACTGTATGGTGATCAATAAAGTATTACCTACACAACAGTGTATAGTATATACAACCAGTGGTCTTATCGCCGTGAAGTGAACTCTTCCAGACAACCACACAAATTAAAAAGTCAAATGAATGATGAGCAATAATTATTATCTTACTCGTTAAAAAGTACCAAGCGTCTATATAAAATTATTGCTAGAATGAAGGTCATCGTCAGGTAAAAATAAAACATCTCAATATAAAACGAATAAATTTAAATTTAATTTTTAGATTTGAATATTTTTGGAAGAAGACTAGATATGATACACTAAAGTCTTGTTTTTTCTGAACATGAAGCGTTTAATAATATAATTGTGTATTATGTTATTATACCTGTACCTGCTTTATTAGTTATAAACACATTAAAAATTATCAAATTATAGTACCAATATGTACCTGTGCCTCCAGTGCCGAAAAAAGGGTTGGCTCAGCATATGCTGAGTAATTTTACTCAGCCCTGGTTTTCAGCCAAAAACCTTTCAGACATTGACGACACGGACGGCAGTTGCGGTCTTTGCAAACAAATCATAAAACAAAAATAAAATTGATGAATATATAACAATAAAACTTAAAATTAAAATTAAAAAAGAAATACTGTGTAAAACATTCAAGTGCTACTAACTAAACGTTAAAAAAATGGTAGTCGGAAGAGTTTAAAATTTGACTAGATTGGCTATAAACAATACGACGACGCAGCTAGGAGGATAAAAATTCCTAAGTTGCAATGGGATGAACAAAAACGAAAACGAGCACCTATTTCGCAAGCTGAGAATCTTTAACATAAAAATACTCGTAGGTATCTGATAAAGAGACTCCACTAGTTACAAATATTGACACAAAAAAACATCGTATAATATGCTTTGTAACGAAAATACAATATATTATTTATATTTCTTGTTTAACAAAAAAAAACATAGTAATTACAGAATTAGGTGTGCCATTTAAAGAAAACCGTATAAGATAGAATCACTTATTTGCGAGGTCCGACTCGCATCTACTTGACAATTTTTATTTAAGAGTGTCGCGAACAAATATATCTATTACATAAGGTATGAGATCATGAAGGGATGTTCACAATTTATATTCAGGGTCTAATAAGATCAGCCTACGTAACACCGACTCATTTCAGTTTGGTTTTCATTACAAAGAGGACTGGAGTTATTTCAAGGTCAAAATATAGTAACGAAAGTATAATTATCAAGATTGACTTAAATATTCGTATATTGCAAATGCTGAACAAAGCTAAGATTCTAAAATTATCCGTTTTTTAGCTCAGTCAATTAAAATCAAATCATTCTACGTAATGTATTAGAGATATATTAAAACATTAATTAACCTAGGCACCAATAAGTGGTATCACGTTTATAAAAAAAAGTGTCAACGGAGTGGTTTATTTTTGTGAAAAAAGTATAATAAAACCCAAATAAAACAAACATGCGAAACGGCTTACTCAAATTTATACTGGGAAAATAAAAAAACCACGAAATTTGAATTTTTCAAAGAGCTACTTTAAAACAGCTTGAACTTGCTCGCTGAAATCTTTCTTTCTCGCAATACAAAGTAAAATATGTGTTTGCAAATCACCTGTTAATCGCACGCGCCGAGTGCGAGCATGCATATTGTGTTCGCTCGTTCCCTTATTGAAACAACATTGTAAACTACTTTAGATTATTTTTATCTGCGAGTTAAGTGATTGTTTGTTATGGTTATTAATATGAATTATTAATAAAACGAAGTACAGTTCACAGCTGATATGTTCATATTATAAACTAGCTCTTGGACTTCTTGATAAGAATTTTCATAAATTTACTATTTGCAATGATACGATGATGATGACGATAGTTTTATTTCGCTTTTTTATAAAAAAGAAAAGCGAAGTAACACTATAATAATACATTTCTTGTGCATCCCGGGAAAAATGTATTAAGAAATGAGTAATATGTAAAAGTAATAAGTATTATGAAAAGATTGATATTTATTTTGATATATTTAGTTTGTTGTTAGTTGTGTTTTGATATTAGCTAAGAATATTAATCGATATATTGTTCCACCGTAGTATGCGTAGCAGAAGATAGATACTGTTGTGCTGACGCTACTCGGTTGTCACTGCTCGCCGCGCCGCCGCGCCGTTTACTGAGTGTGGTCGTGTAGTGTGGGTGTAGACTGCCATGCTTTTATCAATGTTTCGTAATTCGCTATGCCTACTCAATGAAATTTTTATTCAATCCTACTATAATACTATAAACGTAAGTTTGTGAGGATGTATAGATGTTTGTCACTTTTTCACGCTCAAACAGCTGAATAGATTCGTATGAATTTTGGTATCAAGATAGCTTATATTCTGGATTACATAGGCAACTTTGATCGTGGAAAAGTGCATTGGTCCCAAGGGTTGACTTATTCACTGCGGAGAATGCCGTGAGGCGCAGCTAGTAATAAAATAAATAGATACGTTATGTTCTCTTGAAACATATTAGAACTTATAAGAATTGTTTATTTTCCTCTGGTGTTTTTTTCTTTACTCATAGGACTGTGAAATTGCAAGTACCTGCTACTGCTACGTATTAAAATAAAAAACTCAATGTACACACTCACACCATACCCACAAAACCATGTACACCACACTACGACCTTCATTCAACCCTCATCAGTGATTAAAGAAAAGTACATTACCAGTTTACCACGTAGGAGCAGTGTAATTCAGGTCTGCACGAGGCACGGAAGTTATGACATGAAAATACTTAAGCAAGTTTATTGCCCTTCTCTGTTTTTTACAATTTTATAGCAGAAACACTCAAATATCCTACTAATATCCTATAATGCTACCGATCACATAATAACACGCATACACGAAGAGACAGACACACATATACACGAAGGGACACACAATCACACTCACACCACACACACCGCGCGCACACACACACACACACACACACACACACACACATCCACACACACACACACACACATCCACACACACACATCCACACACACACACACATCCACTCACACACACATATCCACTCACACACACATATCCACTCACACACACATATCCACTAACACACACACACACAAACACACACACCACAAATTTTAAATTAACCAAGTCAAACGTAGAAATTGTTACTTCCTTTTGCATGTCTATTTGTTACAATGTTTTTATTATTTTTATTTTACTACCTACTTTTTGTTTCATCATTTTTTGTTCAACTATAGCGTCATAATTATTTTAATGTATACATTAAGGGGAAGCTACTGTTTTTCCTGCAACACAGTGTTAAACTAACGCAGGAGACGGTGCTCACAAACACATGTACACAATATTTTGAAATAAATGATTTGTATTTGTATTGTATTTGTATTTGTAATATTATAAACGTGAAAGTTTGTATGTATGTTTGTTACTCTTTCACGGTCAAACGGCTGAATGGATTTAGATGAAATTTGGTACCAAGATATAAGATATAAGCTTATATCCTTTGATCCCGGAAAAGTACAGTGTTTCCGTGGGATTACTTATTCGCCGCGGGTAACACCGCGGGGCGCAGCTAGTAAATAATAAAGGAAGTAGATTGTGATCAGTGCCAAAAACTCCGTCTCTTTTGTCGATCAAAAACCTTGTCATGAACTCAGCTTAAGCGATACTAAATATACGAGTACGACCGATTTAAGACAAAAAACGCCTGCCCGATTGACAGCACTATCTAGACTTGACCTAAATAAGTGCGATAAGATTTTCCTGCATATGCAAGTACTGGTATAGTGGTATATTTTGACACAATCAGATACACGCTGGGAACTCTGTATTTTTAATATTTAGAAAGATAGAAAGAAAAAGGTTTTATTGACTCCATAATACAACATTACAAATTATATTAATATTACTAAACAGAAGATAAACAAATTTAATAGAAAAACATACATATACAAATCTTAATGAAATATATATAGCTAGGAAGAAACTAGTGTCCGAAGTCAATAGGCACCTAGCTCGGCATGTGTTACACTGGCGAGCAGTGCAACGCTGCTTTTTTTTTTTTCTTTTTTTTTTATGTTATGTAGTTACGGAACGAGCCGACGGCCCACCTAACCCACGGTAAGTGGTAACCTCGGCCCATAACAACCGATGCGACTTGGGTCCCCTCCTACTAGGTACGACAGTACCCAAGTCGCATCGTATGCGCCCGTAACTATGAGACGTGTAGGTGGAATGTCTCATGTGCCTGTAATTTCACCGGCAACCACACCTTTCAAACCGGAACACAGTAACGCGAACGCGTTACTGCTTTGCGGCAGAAATGGGCATGGTGGCAGTACTTCCCCGGACGAACTTGGCGAGTTCTACTGCTCTTAAATGCTGGTATTCTGATAGAGCCTTGTTGAAGTGTTGACAAAAGATTGTCCTTATAGCATTTCGCACCGCATATGCTGATCAACAATGAAAATTATAGTACTAATAACTCAAAAAAATAATTTATCATCATTTGAACACGGAACTGTTTCTATTTTTGTAGAGTTGACCTCGACAAAAAACAAGATTATTGTTTTTTGCAGTACCTTTCATATTTGCTGTAATTAAAATAAATATAAACTGTATAAATCGGAAAACATCAGAAGCGAAAAAAAAAAGAATCAGCGCTGCAAATTTTAACTGCGTAGTGGAGTAAGTGGCATAATGCACACGTTTAACCGATTATTTATACCGAGACTCGGCATAGTAGCTAGTAGCTACCCATATACCAACACTATACCGTAAGGTAGGTTAATTATAATAGGTTGTGTTGTGTAGGAGTTACAGGCGCAAACCATGCGACTTGGGTCTTGTTGTATCTAGGTAGGGGAGGACCCAAGTTGCATTGCTTGTTATGGGCAGAGGTTATACTTAACACCAAGTGGCTCTTTCCATAACTGTATCACGAAAAATATTAGGCACCTACGTAAAGATAATAAGGGCACTCCAAATAATTTTTATAAAAAGTACAATAAAGTCGTACATATATCTTTCAGAGGCAGATGTCGAAACATTTGGCACGGGCAAGGCATGGAATTTCTATTGTTTTTTGTATAATAATTTAATGTGTCACTGTTTATGTTTCGTGCTCTATGTAGACAAATAAACATATTATCTTTCTTTCTATTTGTTTGTTTGAATAAATTAGGTTGATTGCGATTATTATACTTGTGGTAAACTTAATTTGTATTCATTTCAGTTTTAACTTTTCATCATTTCTTTGTCATGATAATCGAAACATGATGAATAAATAACATAAGGAATCTTGAAAATTCTTTGAACACGGGCATAAAATTAAAACTTGCAAGTGTTTTTATTTATCGTTTAAAACTCTACTACGCCTTCCTTTCCAAATAAGCCACAAGATAACTGTATAATAATCTATTATTGTCCATTCATGATGAATAACCAAGCGTTAACAAGGTGGTCATTATTCGCTAACAATAACGGATGGTGTTCATTTCTAGTACCAAATTACATGTGTGATTAAATCGATAAGAGCGATGAGAAAGCGAGCGAGGTGCGAAACTGTCAATTCAGTGAAACAATTTGCGAAGGCAGAAAATTAAATTAAGTTAATTTATTAGAATGTACGGTAAATGTAAATAACAAAAAATATATTAATAATATTATAAAAGATGTTGTTTTTCTATTTGAATGAATGTAATGTAAGGTTTTTTTTTATATGTGTTTAGTGACGTAATTGCGGACGGCCCACCTGATGTTAAGTGATAATCGCCACCTATAGACAACAGCAATACCACAAGTCAAGTCCTCTCCACTCACTTATTAGCGTTATAACAGCTGTACACTCGAAACAGCCATGAACTCGATCCTAGAAAAAGGTCTCAAATCTACCACTCTTTCGTTATTTCAACCGATATGGGGTCTGTACTTACTGACCCTAGAAATTTCACCAATGGGACCACACCACATGGACCAAATGGAGTTTTATTGTAAGAAACAGAAATCGCTGTATTACGGCTAACTTTGGAAGTTACATACTTTTTATTACTTTTATTAATAAATAAATAATAACTTCCGTGACATTTAACTATAGATTTCTTAAACGAAAAACACAAAAGGGAGGAGCATATTTTCAGTATCAAAAAACGAATTCGTTAACTCTAAAAGTAATTCAAGTGACCGAGTAATTTAACAAATCTTAACGCTTTGTTTTACTGGCAAGTTAGTTGAAGACTGGTGATACGACAGGTAATTTTTAGCCGCAGCTTCATGGCGATCATGTGGTAGACAATTAACAATAAACAAGGGTTTATGACCTAAGATGTCTTTCTTAGAAACTTCGGCTCCCTAAAGACAGCCTGAGCCTTTTGTAAGCCGATACCAAAGATCATTACTAACAAATATTTATTGCTGCTACTACTAAAGTACTTATCGTTATGGAGAATGGTTATTGCGTTGTACGGTATCGCAGTATGGAATTTAAACCAAATACACTGAACTAATGTCGTTTAAAAAGAAATAATAATTCTCATTTTGTTTTAGTTTATTATTCTTCGGATCAGGCCATACATTTTAATAACTTTTAAAATATTAATAAAAGTGTTTTCCGTTAAATGGTGATGTAAATGCAAATACATTTGGGATAATCATTATTCAACATTCAGTGTCTAGTCGATCCTGAGTTCCAATATGAAGCTTGAGAATAAAGAGTTTATTATAAATAATAATAAAAAAAAGGTTCTGAGCAACTCAAAAGTCTGAATCGTCAAGTGATATAGATTATTGATGACAAAAGTATTAAAGAGATAATTGTAATAATAACCGCATTTCCTTATTTACCCAAAGCGGTCAAAGCCGTGCTAGCAAAAGCTAGTTTAACGTTATACCCATTTCGTTTAAGTTCCTCTATGTACTCGTAAGATATAACACAATTGAGGTCTCAGATATATTTTGGGGAAATACCCTTTTCGTGCGGCCCAAATGTTATTAGGGGATTCCCAAAGCTAATTAACTTGCACACCCTGCACGTACGAAATCGAAAGTTTTTTTTTATTTCGCATTTAGGTAACTACTTACATGATAAATAATATCTGACAATATATTGTGTTAAGCAAAGAATATTGAAAATCTCGTGATGAGAGCAAAGCATTGGTCTAGTCTAGTGGTACTGACCCCGAGTTTCAATCCGGAGATCGCCAGTTCAAATCACGACGTGCACCTATGAGTTTTTCAACTGAAAGATTTATGTGCGCAATACCACGTTCTCAAAACGGTGAAGGAAAACATCGTGAGGAAACCAACATGTCCTAGAACTGAAAATTCGAAGACATGTGTCAAGTGCACGAAAGGAGCCTCTAAGAGGCGCACTTAAAATCCTTTCACCACACCGGTTCGAGAGAACCAGTGACTCGAATAGATAGATAGATAGATAGATAGATTTCGTATTGGTTTCAGATGGTTTGCTTGTGTTGGAGTTTACGATAATCTAAATGCAGCATAACTGACTGTTTCCATGATACCCGTTACTCAGGGAATTTTAGTACAGGGGTACGAATAGGGTCGTGTAACACCTCATTATCATTATATATGTGAAAGTTTTTGTATGTTTATTGTTACTTCACAATAAATCTACAGAACCAATTTTGTTAAAATTCGTAAGTAGATAGAAGAATAAGAATATAAGAGAGAGAGAGAGATATATATATATATATATATATATATATATATATAGATAAAAATGCAGGTACAGCCTTAAAAATAAACTTATTACATAAACTATATAAAACCATTGATGTTCTAGGACGCAAGGACATACTGAGTAACCTCTCCGGGCAGTTCAACGCGGGCGAGCTGACGGTCATCATGGGACAGTCCGGAGCGGGAAAAAGCAGCCTCATGGACATCCTGTCCGGCTATACGTGAGTTGCAATCAAAATAACAGGATAACAAGAATTCTTGTCGTAAGAGCCGGTTCAGATGGAAGTGGGATGGTGCGAAATACCGTACTACGGTGCATAGGGTTTCCAGTGTCAATACAATATAGTTCACAAGATCGCCCGTCTTTGCACATAGGCCGGCGCCTTCAACAAATGAGAAATTTGCTATTGAAATTAGCTCGAATAAATGATATTTCTATGTTCCGTAGATATACTAACGTCGTGTACAGCCTACAGGTGACTTATCATTCCTTATTTGGGCGTAGGCAATGGCAGTTATAGACAAGCCAAGTGCGAGGTCCGAGGGTATAACTTAGCAATATTTTTTTCCTTAAAATCCTTTTTCTGACTATTACGAGCATAATAAAAATATAGCCTTATTGGTACAGTCCAGCCATTCTCAAGTGAACAGTTTTTTGTTTTAATGTATATGGTTAAGCCGAGTATTTATTAAGTTCTTGGAATATTACACATTATGTGCGTTGTAAATATATATTTATTGATTAAGTATGAACTATTTCTGTTATGCATCCAATTATTTTCCCAGTACTTTAGATTACAAATAATTCCTGCATTTTGCAATGCTGCATCATTAAAGTAGTTTTCCCACAGTGGGTATAATTTTTGCATTAATCTTAACAGTACTATCTTGGCATCCAGGCATAACACTAAGAGAAAAACCTTTAGTAGATTGCGCATCAAAAGAGGTCGTAACGGACTAGTGGTACCGCGTTTAAATCCGAAGGTTGGTGATTCATATCCAAAAGTTAATCAAAGAGTTTTTCGGTTGAAAATTTGATGTGCAATTCTACATTTTCAAAACTCCGAAGGAAATCATGGTGAAGAAAACGATCCCGTGGCAAAAAATTTAAAATTTGTGGCCGATTAATCGGTTAAGCGATTAAGATAAAATTAATAAGGGTGATTCAGTGTTCACAATAACACTTTAATCTTAAACATGCAAATTGTTATTTTTACGTTTAAAATTGTACAAATCATTTCATTTTCCCTGGGAAATATAAATTTCCGGTTATACGTATATATAATGCCGATAGTATACTGTTACAAAAATAATAAATTTGAAAGCTAAAGATTGGATGGATTTCCTTGAAGACAATCGACCTCTTTTGCACAAATTTTTAAGCCAATTTTTTTTATTATTATTTTGGTGCACCTTTCACCACCAAAATATATTTCATCTGGCCCCAAAGTACCTAGTATCATGACCAGACAACTGATATAATACTTATATACTTTTTTGTAAAAACATACATATAATACATAATTAACCCCCAGACACAACAAACATCTATGCTCGTCACACAAATGTTTGTCCTAGGTGGTAATCGAACCCATGACCTACAGCGCAGAAGGCAGGTTTCTACCAACTAAGCTGTGAGGAAAGTCTATTGACTGAACAATGGACGTTTTTCAGTTATACGCTGCCTAGATAAAGTACGTTTAAATTAATAAAAATTGCCAATTCGTTAGCTGTATCCGTTATGGTTTACTCGAGAAAGTTGTTCTCTATCGAACTTCTTTGACAAAAATGAATATTATTGTCCTCTAAAACACTGAAATGTTCACTAATGTAACTTACACATGTTGATAGCGTTTTATGAACAGACAGACATTCATTTAACAAAGTACTGTAATATCATCACAGAACTTTGCCCGAACAGTCGTCCATATCTATACCTAGAAAGGTATATGATACCAACCCAGAATGGCATTGACCGCATATCTAGACATTACTTATTATCTATATATAGATAAAACTAGTGGATCCACCTAACGCGTGGACTAAGTAAAACGAGGTCAATTAGTTTCCCGTCATCCTGCCAAATCCCTCAATAGTTGATCAATTATTATAACTTTCAGAATTCCATATTTCTAAGGACTGAAAGTATTGAAACGTGAACAATTTATGATTCTATTTTTATGCCCTTACTCGACTTTCCAATTTCGGGTTCCGCTATTATTTTATGTACTAAATCTCCCCGCTAGGAATACGAGCCGCTTGGGGATCGCACGAATTCGTTCATTAATATCATTCAAAATAAAATACAAGGACGTTTAATATCGTTACTTGTAAATAATAAACTGCTTTTAAAAATAGTTACGTCAATCAATTTATTACATTAATAAGCACCAAAGGCACTTTTAAAAGTTTTAAACTCTACTTCGGTTTTAAACTGTAAGTGACTGTGGTTTTATTGTATGGTTAATCAGGAGCAATATTTTTATCTTATAATATTAATTACTTACATAAACTTGTACATATTACATGACGTAAATACATTAGTATACAACACCTATACATAACTGTAAGTTATGTGAATGTAAGTTATTTAATTCGTTATTAAAATGTATCTATATTGTTTGAATGTGAACCTGATCCTAAGTTTATAATTTCAAATTAGTTTAATCGTATTATTACGATTGTGGTATTTAAATGGTCACGGATAAAATCATTTCATATCGTCGTATAGCAACTAGCAACAGACTGAATCAAATACGTTGATAACCAAAGCTATTTACCAAGCTGCAGATGTTTTTCGATTTACCTAATTATATCACAGCTGTTTAAAAGACAAATATCTTTTTTTATTTAAAGTGGTGATATCATTTTAAAGGAACTTGACGTTTTGCGTTTGTAATTAAAATAATATATAGTTTCTAATATAATATAATTGTCTTAAATGGAACTAAATAAATTAAAAAATGGTTGACATAGCAACGTAAGCATAGCTTGTATCACCAACTGATATACTTGTATACTTATTTTGTAAATACTAATATATTACATATTTACACCCAGACTCAGAACAAATATCTATGTTCGTCACACAAATGCAATGTTACCAAGGAGGAATCAAATAAGTGAGAGAACTCCCAGAATCGTATTGCTAAGATTTCATTAGTTCCAATTAAAAACCTGTAATAATAAATAGACTATAATAATATAAATATCCCACTATCCTAGAAGCTAGTAAAAAAAAATGTCTTAGTTTTTCTTGTAACGGCAATGAACACATTTTTGATGCAATTTTCCTTATAGTGTTCTAGATCCAAAATAAAATAATGTTTTAAAAGTTTATGGAATCAATTTATTGTCACGTTCAAAAAAGTCATCCCAGCAAGCGAGCCGAGAATCTCAGGATATGAGCATTTATTGTCACCTACTGTACTAAATACATCATGCCAGCAGTCGTGGAGCCATAGAATCTCATGATGTGAGTATTTATTGTCACCTTCTGTACTAAATGCATCATACCAGCAGGCGAGCCGAGAATCTCAGGATGTGAGTATTTATTGTCACCTTCTGTACTAAATGCATCATACCAGCAGGCGAGCCGAGAATCCCAGGATGTGAGTATTTATTGTCACCTTCTGTACTAAATACATCATGCCAGCAGTCGTCGAGCCATAGAATCTCATGATGTGAGTATTTATTGTCACCTTCTGTACTAAATGCATCATCCAGCAGGCGAGCCGAGAATCTCAGAATGTGAGTATTTATTGTCACCTTCTGTACTAAATACATCATGCCAGCAAGCGAGCCGAGAACCTACTCAGGATATAAGTAGGTATTAAAGAATTTTAAGTAATAGGTCTACAGTTCTGTCTCGTTGTGAGTAATTGTCTAGAAGCGGTCCTTTATCCCGATCAATGCAGACCGCTAAATGTGAGGATTCAGTACGTGAGGAAATGACCAATTGCTGGTCTCAGGCGCTTCCTCCCAATTCAAGATGTAATATGTCCGTCTGGATTTTTTCAGGCAATAATAGGATATAAAAAATTATATGAGTGTCCTCTCAGTTATTTAGTTCCTATAGTACAAGTTGTGCATAATTTGGGGCTAGATGGCGTGGTGTGATTTTTCAATCTATATTAATAATTAACTTATTTATGAAATTCAGTTTTAATTGGACTATTTCATATTTATTTCTTTGCCTTTTGGTAATCAAAAAATATATTATGTTGTATTAAGTTATTCTTTTTTTAACACATCATGGAAATATGTGAAATAAATTATGATGGCAAAATTATAACTCAAAACAATGGTGTTGGCTTAAAAGATATATGAAAATATTAAGTATATTTTCATAATATCCCTTTTTATTTTCATTACAAAGATATTAAATTATACTTAATCTTGTATCGTTCCAAAGCGGGGGAATTAGAAATGTGTAAAAAAAAGATATAGCAATATGTTAATTAGGCTTTACAAGTAGATTAGATAATGCAACAGAGAAATTGGCATTATTTTTAATATTTTGATATTAGATTAAATAATATGCCATGTACATATAATTGCATAAAATATGTAAAAGCATATATGTTTAGAATGTTTGTTTCACATAAAAAACAATTATCAACTATAAAATGGGCCTATTATATGGGCCTGCCTATAGACTTGATATGCGGCAGAAAAACAATCATTTTTTTAGGTTTATTCCTAAATACATAATAAATCTACTAATTACTTTATGCAATAAAGAAATAAACCTAAAAAAAATATTTGATTCATTGAACAGCGTACTTATAAAACTTATTAGTTTTATAAGTGTAGCGCTTTTACCAGCGGCTACACTTCCATTGTTTTAGGGAAAAGTAGGGGAACTTTTTTTCCAATTATAAATGTGCCTGTATTACGCAAGGCTTTTTTTTCTGGAATAAAAAGCTTTTTTCATAAATATTACAAAAATTACATTGTTGCCCCGATGCTGCGTGAAAGAAGTAGGTATGACTCCACAAACCAACAAACATACATTTACACTACTATAAAATAATAATGTTGAAAATAAGAATTACATTGTTGGTATGACAAACAATACCAACAATATATAATATTATAATATGTATATATTACTTCAAACACTGTTTTGAGATCTAGATTTTGTAATTTTAGATAATGAGCCATAAAAGTGGAATTACCAGTTCCAAGGTCGACGGCTTAGTCATTATCTAACACGATTATTCAAACGAATATGATACTTTTAAAATCAAATTGAATTCGATGCGGATTGGCAATTAAGTTCAGATAATATATTCACTTGTTTTTATGTGATACATTTACGAAACGAGCCGACGACCCACCTGGTGTTAAGTGGTAACCTCTGTCCATAACAACCGGTGCGACTTGGATCATCCCCTACTAGGTATGACAAGACCCAAGGCACATCGCATGCGCCCTTAACTCTGAGAGGTGTAAGTGGAATGTCTCATGTGCCTGTATTTTCACCGGCAACCAAACCAAACCAGAACACAGTAACGCAAATGCGTCACTGCTTGGCGGCAGAACTGGGCATGGTGGCAGTACTTCCCCGGAAAAACTTGGTAGATGAACCAGGGTTTGCCCTTATGAATACCAATGTGAATGCAAGTTTCGAAGCGTGCATACATGCGCCATCGAGACTTGATGACCCTAGGACTTAATAAAAAATATATAACACTCAAGGTCGACACCGGTCACATTATTTTTGTTTATTTATACCTATTTAAACTTGTGCAAAATGCATGCAGTTCTGGCGGCACGAGTCTCGAGTTTTCCACTCTGCAAACTCATACCTACAAAACAGTTACATACATTATTAATATAGGTAAAATATAACTGTATTTCTCAAAAACAACGGCCATAATGTAATAAAATTATATTTATTTTTTATTATTTAAACTCTAGGTACCAACAACTACATTGTTAAAGAAAAATGTTATTATTTACTTAAGCGAATTATTTCATTAGTATTTTGAAAGGTTTTAAATGCACCAAATGAGTGCACGTAGTCTGTTAAGCTAGTTATTGACAAGTAGCTAAGATAGGTTTAATATCGCCTGCAAATTAACCCCATTTTCCCCGTCGTTTTCCTGAATTTATTCCCTTTCGGGGCCAACATAAAAAAGTTTGTACTTATTACACTGTACGATAAACCTGCAAATACAGGGCAAAATCACAACCATAAAATGTTAGTTTCTAGGACCTGTGTTTTAGGTTGTGCGCTGTCCGTCAGTCAGGATATCCTCTTTAATAATATATTCAGATAAAATATAAGTATTTGACCTCAAACTCAAGAAAACGTTTAGTTTCTGGATGTAAAATACAGCCAATAAATTAATAAGCATGTTTATAAAGTATGTAAATTTTAATTTTATATATGTTGTTTGCCATTCATCCTATTCCGCATTTCGGTTCCGTATTATTTTAAATTTATTTATGTACACAAAAGTGAAAAGGATTGACCACACCTATCCTATGAAACTAGACCTACCAGTATGACTGATGAGAATATTTCATTTAACAATCCACCCTAAAAGACGAAAATTTACTTTCAGAAAACAAACTAGTGGCCACATATTCGTGAATGGGAAAATAAGAAACGAAAAGAAGTTCCGACGAAGATCCTGCTACATACTCCAAGACGACAAAGTTCACGATCAGCTAACAGTCACCGAGTCCTTGGGGATGGCCGCTGAACTCAAACTGGGGAACCACATCTGTAAGGATCAGAAACGTAAACGTGTAAGACATATTTTTCTCTAAATCTCCTTTATAAACCAAGCTTTCGGGTGCGGTTTTTGCGCAAAGACCAAGTATCTATTATTAAATAAAGTAAAGCCTATATTAGTTACATATGTAGTTACGGATAAAACCATCGAAATACCATATAAGACCATATATTTCTGATATATAGCTATTAGATTAGAAACAGTAGTACGAGGATATTAGGCTAGATGGCATGAAGTGAGCAACCAAAGTTCTCTAGACGTCCAAGGAAAACATCGATAAGAAAGCAAAAAAATCTAAATATTATTCCATGCGCCACGAAATTTTTTTATCAATTCCGCTTGCTGAGACGTCTGTCTCTAATTTTACATGTTATAATACACAATAAACAAACAAAAAACACGTTTTTATAATATAACTACTTCTGTGTATATTTGTAAAATCTCATGAATTACAAAACCAATTTCGTAAATTATTCCACTACTTGAAAGCTATATTATCTCTGTGAATTACAGAAACATTGCTCAACAGTTTGGTACATAACTGTCTTTTCATGAATGTAAGGCCGAGTGATAGGAAGGACGAAGCGTAGGTCTTGCCAAAATTTAAGAAACAGTTCGTTACCAACTCCGTAAATTATGAGGCTATAAATTAATATCACGGCTGAGACTTGTATTGAAATTTTCTCTAATATACGAGGATACAATATACGAATTAATTCTAGAAAGATATGATGAAAACATCCACAATACAGTATCTAATTTTCATTCGCGCCACACGACATGACGCAAAACACACGACAAACCGCAGTCTATTTTAAAACTTAAGAATGAGGAAGGTTTTACGTATGTTACCTTCGACTGTTACAAAAGTTTGAATCAGGTAGGCTGTTCGGCTGCAAGTTTATTTCCATCATCCCAATGAGCAGGCTATATTTGTCTTTAAAAGTTTTTAACCCCGAAAGGTAACCCAAAATGTAAAAGGTAGGGACTGGAATAAAAAAATCCGATTAATCATGTATAACCACATAAAGCAGAGATTAGGGTCAGGAGTTTTTTCCAACTACATAAAACAAGGATATAATTTATCTCAATCAGGGTTTCTTGTTTCTTTTATGTTCGGATATAGTACTTTTACCAGTTTTTTTTTACCCAGTGATATAGTACTTTTCAATAAACAGTTGATATAAATAGTACCTCAGCGATACCAAAGTCTCAAAACTCTATGGATATTTTAAGGATTTAAGAATATTTGAGCCCCAAACAAATTTTTCTTCCGACCATATCTACAACAAAAAAAATAGCTGTAAAATTGACGCATTTATTAAGTACCTACTTAATGAGCAAAGGCCATTTTGAGCACTAATTTCATAAAACACTGGCTTAGCCGGTTGTTGACACTTATTTTTATTAACACAAAGGCTTACTTATAAAGTATAAAAGTAATAAGGAGTAAACATTATTTTATCTCCATTTATGTAGTACGCTATTACGAGTAGATAGTTACAGAAAAGCCAAAAGATGATAACGGATTTCACAGTATTCGTATTTTTTGACCTAATTAGTTCAGGTCATCAATTTTATAAATGAATTTTCTGATAGTTTGATTGGCCTCACAGCTCAGTTGGTAGTAACCCTGCCTTCTGCGCTGTAGGCCGTGGGTTCGATTCCCACCTAGGACAAATATTTGTATGATGAATAAATATGTTTGTTCTGTGTCTAGATGTCAATATTATTGATGTCAGAATTATATGTAAGTATTTACAAAAAAAAGTATACTGTATCAGTTGTCTGGTTCCCATAACACAAGCTATGCTTAGCTTACTTTGGGGCTAGATGGCGCTGTGTGAAATATCCACCATTATTTATTTTATTTATTTAGTTACATAAAGTATTTATATAAATCATTTCTTGAGTAATATTGCCATGGTATGCGCAAAAAAAATATAAAAAAAAATTAAACAAATTTAAATAAAACTGTCATAATAGGTCAGAGTTTATCTATGTAGAGTAATGTTAATACTTTATCTACTAATATAATCGAAGAGCAGTAAGAACTCACGCCAAGTTCGTCTGGGGAAGTACTGCCGCCAAGCAGAAACGCATTGTGTTACAGTTTGAAAGGTGTGGTTGCCAGTGAAATTACAGGCACATGAGACGTTCCACCTTCAACTCTCAGAGTTAAGGGCGCATATGATGCGACTTGGTTCTTGTCCTACCTAGTAGAGGAGGACCCAAGCCACATCGCTTGTTATTGGCAGAGGTTACTACTAAACACCAGGTGGGCCGTCGGTTCGTTCCGTAACAGTACCTGTCACATAAAAAAAAAACCTGAATCATATTCACGGAGTAATTTATTTTTCCAGGTGGAAGAAGTAATCACAGCTCTTGGGCTGACACACGTTGAGAGCACGAGGGCAGGCAGCCTCTCCGGTGGGCAGAAGAAGCGGTTAGCGATAGGGCTGGAGCTCATCAATGATCCGCCTGTCATGTTCCTGGACGAACCAATCAGGTAGGTAAATATGAAGAATGTAATATCTCGTCACAGCTATCCATTCCTTCTACTTAACTATCCGACCACGTCAGTGACGAAATGCAGTGACAGGCCTCACAGCTCAGTTGGTAGGAAGTCTGGCGTTCTACGCTGTTGGTCGTGGGTTCAATTCCTACCCAGGACAAACATTTGTTTGATGATATTAGATGTTTTTTCTGTGTCTTTCTGTTAATATATACATATTAACTAATATATGATAATAAAATAAACATCAATGTTTATTTTGTATATATATTTTTATGTTTTATTGTTAATAAAGAACAAACATCAATGTTTGTTCTTGGAAGGAATTTAACTTACAACCCACAGCGCACAAAGTAGTTACCACCCGAGTTAAGAGGCCAGTCAGTCTATTTCTTGTTATTTTTTCCAGTGGCCTGGATTGTTCGATGGCGAAGCAAATAATGTACCTACTCCATCTGTTAGCACGGCAAGGGCGCACCGTGATAGTGAGCATCCACCAGCCGTCTGCCGCACTACTGCAGATGGTGGACAGGCTGTACGCCGTGGTGGAGGGCCAGTGTGCCTACATGGGTTCCGTGCCGTTGCTCCTGCCATACTTACAGAGAATGCACTTGACTTGCCCACCGTACCACAACCCAGTGGATTTTTGTAAGTATTTATTTATTAAGGGTTTCCAGTAAGCGATACACATTTCTTACATAATAATCATTGTAAAAGTATACTTCTTGTGATCACCCTCAAAGTAACCACAACTGTTTTGTTTTTGGTAGTGGATTCAATTCTCAACCAGTATAAACATTTGTGTAACCTACCGGGGTAGGGAAGCCCCTAAAGTTACCTATAAAAAAATCCTTCATATAAAATAAAATGAAACTGGCATACACCTGAAATTTTCTGCTCATTTTTTTTTTACAGTAATAGAAATATGTATAGCTGAAAACATTACGCAGCTAGTGAAAACTTCGCAAAATGGCAGAAGCACGCAGTGGATAGCCAATATAACTAATGAGACTGATACAATAGGTTAGTAAAACCTCAATAGATATAAACTTATTTTAAACACTTATCACCGCCACGAAATTTAATTTTGTCTCTGGATATTTCGTTAGCCCTATCCGTATCAAATAATATGACTTATTAGGATTCATTTTGTATTCTGTTACATATTCAAGTACTTATTACTAAAATTTTACTCCCGACAGTACAGCCCGCTATATTTCCGCTGTAGCGACACAGGCCTACTCTTGAAAAGCGAGATTGTATGGAACCTTTCCGAATTTATGGTGATATAGATTATTTCACACGTAAGACGTAGAAGGGGCAGAGGCCGATTTTCTCACTATGTTTTTCGTAACCATCAGAGAATATGGCATTATGCACGTACATTTTTTTAAGCAAAATCTCATTGGCGCACCCTTGTGATTTAACCTCAATTTTCGGATTTTAAAGTCGAAGTCCTTGCCAATTCAAATTCCAAGTCAATTTAACTTCTCATTATAGATTTAATAGATTCTATTTTTGTTGTAGATAAACATAGTTTTAGCCATTTCGATGATGTTAATCTGACGTCATTGCCTTCACCCAAAGAAGACCCAACCAACAAGATCCTCCTAGCCCTCAAGAGCACATACTCCACCTCTCGGTGGAATCAGTTCACCACATTGACTAGAAGATCATTTTTGGTAAGTTACTTCGCTTAGTAACTGCTGACAGGTTGCGTATAACTACATGTCATCTTTGAGTATGATGGCTCTCAAGTTCAGGCTTCCGGAAAATCTTTCAACTTGAGAGTGGCAGCCGAGCATTTGCCCTACCAACACACTATAGTTTCCTCAATTAGCAGTATATGTAAATAGTATTATGTATATCATAAAAAAGGCGTGTCCTGATTCACTGACTGAAGACAGCGTACAGCCTAAACCGCTGGTTATATGATGTAAGATGTAATGTCAATATTATTATAAGGATCGTTTCTCTTTCAGTTATCAATTCGAGATCCCTCGTTCATCTACGCTATCACCGGAATACACCTGGTAATGGCGTTGTTCATCGGCATACTGTTTTTCGACAAGGGCAAAGAGGCCCATTTGATTCAGCAGAACTACAACTATCTGTACTTCAGCCTGATGTTCCTTATGTTCACAGCGTTCAGTGCTGTTTCCATTAGATGTGAGTATATCACTTCCTTACTGTTGTTGAGACTGGCCTCACAGCTCGGTTGGTAGTAGCCTGCCTTCAATGGTCGTGGGTTCGATTCCCACCCAGGACAAACAATTGTATGACGAATATAGATTTTGTTCTGTCAATATGTACGTATTTACAAAAAAGTACATAAGTATTATATCAGTTGTCTGGATCCCATGACACAAGCAATGCTTACCTACTTTGAGGCTAGATGGCGCTGTGTGAAATGTTCACCAATATTTATTATTTATTTATTGTTGCTGGACTTTAAATATTCCAGTTAATCGATTTAAAGATCTTAGGCTCCATAGACTTCTTCTATTGAGGTTTCTCCTAATCTCAGATTTGGTCATTCAGTAAAGTATTTGCAAATGCGAATGTTACACTCCACTCAGTTTGTTACTGCGGAGAGCCCATCCGAGATGTCTCAATTGTTAATCAGTGCCTACCTGCCTCCTGCAGAAGAGATGACCTGATAAAGGCTGAGCGTTGGGTTGCCATTCATTCACCTTGTTTGAACCAAGTATTTCAAAAGTCGTAAGTCCTTTTTTATGGGCAGAGTAGCTCGATCACTTTCTTCATAACTAAGTATGAAAAGTCCTTAAACATTACTATTATTGATATTAACATATGTATGTCTTTATTCAGTTCCAGAACAAATCCCAGTGGTACGTCGGGAACACTTTAACCGCTGGTATACCACAGGGGCGTATTATGCGTCCACTCTTGTTTCCACGCTCCCGATCCAAACTGTGTGCACTTTGATCTACGCGATCATCACGTTTCGGATGACTGGCCAGCCTCTTGAGATCGAGAGGTTTTCTATGTTCACAGCCACTCTTCTGATGGTCTCATACGTCGCGCTAGTCCTCGGCTTATTCAATGGATCTTTGTTCAACGTCCAAGTAAGTTATTTACACAGTGTGCCTGACTACTGTAATTAGTTTCATTAAAAATGTTAATGGTTTATTAGTGATTTTTTTAAGCTTATGAATCTTTTTATTAATTTCCAGAATGGAGTCGTCTTCGGGCCTTTCTTCATCATGCCGTTCACAATATTCTCCGGATTCTTTCTCCGCTACAGGGACGCCCCGTCCTTCTTCCGGTGGCTCTTTCACATTTCCTTCCTGAAGCACGGTCTGGTCGGCCTTATGATCTCCATCTTCGGCATGAGCCGGCCCAAACTCGAGTGCAATGCTGAATACTGCCACTACAGAATACCTGGCGGATTTCTGGAAGACAATGACATGCACTCAGAATCCTTCCCCATAGTTTGTGTCGCGTTACTTGCTATAAGTGTTGTGGTTATAGCCAGTTCGTATGTTATATTGAGAATTAGATTAAAACATAAATGGTGATGTGAAGTGAAATGTTGTAACATTGTCGATTAGTCCACCAGATTTTTTTAAGTTTCGGTGATGCCGAAAGTAATACCTGATTTATGAGATAAACATTTTTCGATCATATCAGATATTGACAATTTAAGATGATGTGTTTAAATGAAGATATTATGTAACAAACTAAAATAATCATAAATAAGTTAATCATTTATTATCAGGTGAAAAATTATAATGCTGATTGTGCAAATATTTATAGATTTTTAAGACATTATGTGAACTATTGAACGGCTTCCACTGATTCGCATACATTTCAGTCATAAGTTTGCATTTCGTAACTTTTACGTCGTAGGTTGTCATATTAGGTTAACCTAATGATAACCTCGTAATAATACCACAGCACATATCATCACTATTCGATAAATTATTAAGATAGGTATATACCATATAGGATATACCATAATTTGACTTCATGATGAGTTTTTATTATATTTTGACTCTTCGATTTGTGATTTTATGATGTTTCAGGTGTGTTATTTTTTTTTATTGATTGATATTTAAAATTGACCCTAAAATCTGCAAATCAATGTGTATCAATCTTATAAAACAGAAAAAAAAGACGTGCGTGTTTATGGAATAGCATATTTAAGAAAATAAGTAGGTACAAATCACTCTTATCGCAACGCTCCTCGCAAACTATTTATAATATTTTAAACTATAACACTTTCAGGGGAAAATCATCATTAGTATTAAAAACTAAGATTTTTACTATAGCCAGAAACATAGTCATCAGAAATATTGTCATGACTTCGTTTAGTAGGTACTTCAAACAGTTATGGCGAATTAGTATTATATTTTACATATATTAGGCAAAAAAATTGTTAATGAAAATCGAAGTCAATACATTGTTATGACTAGTTACTATTGACTGGATTTACTGACTTGTGATTATAGAGTAAATTATTATGCGAATCAGTAGGACCCAATTATTGTCATTCTTGTGATATTGTTAACATGATAAGTGAACTAACATCTGCCCGCAGCCTCATCCGCGTGGCATTGGGATAATTAAAGTGTCCTGTGAATCCACAAAAGTATCCACATAAATTGAGGGGGAGAGTAGTACGGAGTATTTTAAGGCAGTAGAACTTGTGCCGTGTTTGTTTGGGGAAGTACTGCCACCGTACTTACTTCTCCCATCAAGCAGTAACGGATAAGCGTAACTTTGTTCCGCTTTGTTAGACCTTTCACCTTTACATCTCAAAGTTACGGGCGCATACAACAGGGCTTGGGGCTTTTTGTACCTAAGTATAGGTACCTAAGGATGCAGTAAAATAGTTCCTAAAACTCTGTTGGAAGTCATCAAGGCGGATCGCAATGCTTCATGTTCATAGTATAGGATACTGTAGGAATGGTTCCTTCGAAATTGGGCTTGATGAAATCAGTGTAATGTCTACGAATACTTTCTTTTGTGTAAGCCAATATATTGTTTTCCTCTCTGTTGACTAAACTTCTCATCAAAAACAGAATTAGTTACAATGCATTTGAAATTAATCCTCTAAATGACATAAGTGATTCTTCTTTAGTCAGCCTTCCATCGTCCCGGTCTGGTACATCAAACGCAGTCATAAAATTTGTTTTCATCAGCCCGCAAGATCTTGAGAGGAGTCTTGGGAATTGCTACCACATCTAATTGTCGAGATAATTGAGGTTTTTCTTATTATCCTCCTCCTATATCTGGGGTTAACTCTGACATATCCTGATTGGGGGTTGATCTTTTCTTTCTCTAGGTTTTAGGAAGGTACAGACGGAAAATCTGGATTTCGATTTGTTGTTGACTTTTTAATGTGGGAGGGCGAAACTAAGCAATTTTTTGTAAGGGGTCTAAAGGATTGTCAATAGAGGAAATGATTGTACACAGTAGAAGTTCAAGATTGTCAACTTGCGCAAGTTGACCACTATCGTAGCAATAGAACGTTTCTAAATCTGATAGTCTTGGTAATTTATTTTGTCATCCCATAGCGATCCGTCTGCAAACGCCACTCTCTTCTATATGACTTTTTAGAAATCCCTCATAAGAGGCCTTAGAGGATTTGGAATAGTCGATCAATATCTTGTTCGACATAATTCGGCTGATAGAAACAAAAAATCAAATTATTAATTTTGATAACTGCCTTATATTGTTATTTATTGCATGTTTAAGTGTATATGTATGTATATATGTTTGTATGTATTGTATCCATACAGAGTTTTAATTTTGCCCAATGCCCAAGTACTGATAATGTATTAAGATATCATATCAGAAGGTTACCTTAATCGTCTAACACGTGTTGTTTTCGGGACTGCAATGCGCGGCCCAGGTTAAAACTAAGCCGTATTACATCGGCTTGGAACAGTTTATTTCTGACTAGACCTACATACATATGGAATAAAGGAAATTAAACCCTTTCCCCATTTTGTAAAAAAACTTAAAAGTTTCCTCGTAGAGAGATGCTATTACGAATTAAAGGAATATCTAAGCGACCAGCCTTAATACCAACATCGCACATAGACATTTTATAAAAATTGACTGGATGTATATTTGAAAAAAATAAAAAGCTTTTTGACAAAATTATAAATTTAAACATTCAAATATAATATTAATAATTAATAAAACAACTGACTTTAGTAAAAATATAAATATTCAAAATGTAATTGCAAAACATATATATGCTATCTAATAACTTCCTACATAGAATTTTTGAAAACCTCGGTCTCCGCCACCAGTATATTGCAATACCCTCACAAGGGTCCATAATGTGAAACTTATCATGTACTTACATAAACAAAACCTGTACAATCATTATGTGTCGCAATAAATGAATTGAGTATTGAGTATTGGAATAGAACGATAAGAAATCTAATACTGCAAGATTTCTAGGTCCATAAGTCATGTGACACAGCTGATAAAAAGATTAACCAAAACATAATTTTGATTAAAAATGACATGGACTGATATATATGTTAAATCACATGTTATAATAGGATAGGCGATTTGATAAACCTACTGATATATACTTATACCTGCAGATAATTCTAAAATAATGAAAAATCTATGGAGAGGTGTGATGAAAACTATTAAGAAAAGCCGAATATTTGTAATGCTACCAGTCTTGCCGTATTATAACGACTCAATATTATATATAGCACATAATATATCTTGAATATATTTTAAGGTCTTTTCATTCTCTGTAATAAATAGTTTTCAATTCAGTTGAGACAATATAAACATGAGCCAATTCATTGCTTAAATAGACGTTTAAAAGTAAGGCAAGTATATAACTATGATTATAAATCAATAATTAATAATTTTTCACTGTTTCAAAAGAATTAAATTGTTTGTGATGTTAATAATTTTAAGATCTTAGAAAGGTAACTTTTTTAAACTATGCCCTTTATTAATTATTCGTCCGGGGAAGTGCTGCCACCATACCCAATTCTCCGCCAAGCAGTAATGGATTTGCGTTACTGTGTTCCGGTTTGAAAGTTGTGGTTGCCGTTGAAATTACAGGCACATGAGACATGCCACCTACACGTCTCAGAGTTACGGGCGCATACGATGCGACTTGGGTAGTAAGTAGGAGGGGAGGTCCCAAGTCACATTGCTTGTTATGGGCCGAGGTTACCACTAAACACCAGGTGGGCCATCGGCTCGTTTCTCAACTGTATCACATATAACAAGAAAAACATGAGAGAAAAATGATTTTTAAACGATGAAGGAATCCGTATCTGTTTTTATTATGACATTATTCTAAAAATTCAAGTCCCTATATAATGGAAGTTCTTTTTTATCACATTATTAGTTCTAAGTAGGTGTTTGTTTGGTTAAGGGTGTAAATTGTCCTTATTGCATGTTGTACAATTTAGTGTTAATGTATAATGATTAAGATATACCTAACTATAAACTGATTTGTGACTTTTATACCATACAAACAATACATTTAAAAGAGATTAAAACAATCAATCAATTTTGTTTTGTTTTGCTGTTTGAAGTAATACCTGACACAAAATTAGGTCATTTTGTACGTAAAACACAATCATGCACGTCAGCACTATGACACCAACCGATGAGACCGACCTAAACTTTGATGTTTGCAACACTCATAGCAAAATAATTATACGATTTTTGGGGGCCCGCGTTGCTCGCGTCCGTAGGTGATAACCTTTTGAATCCCTACACGTGTCCCCCGGGGGTGCGAAAGGAGCAACTAAAAGTAGCAGTAGAACTTGTGCCAAGTTCGCCCGGAGTAGTACTGCCACCACACCTGGTAATCTGCCGCCAAGCAGTGATGCACTCGTGTTGCTGTGTTCCGGTTGAAGGGAGTGGGTGCCGGTGAAATTACAAGAGCATGAGACGTAACATCCCTCTCGGGTGATGGACGCAACGCCATGCAACTTGAGTCATCTCGTACTTTGGTGGAGAGAAATTGCATCGTATTGCTATTGTCCATGGACAAAATAGTCATAAGAATTTATTGAAATAAAAAAATAAGTATTATTCTAAATTCATCGCATATAGCTTCTTCGCTACTGGAAATTATGTTTACGGAAAATTTGCTCTTTATTCTGTAGAAGAGTCAATTAGAGTCAGCAGTGAGTGATTCAAACTTTAAATCATTAATTTATAATTATATACTATATCAGATATTTTTTATTTTATTTAAATTTTCATAATATCTGTTAATTTAATTGTGTGTGTAGGTAACTTTATCCTGGGACAATTATATTGGTACTGGTGGTACTGTTTTATTTTTAAGTCATGTAAGTGATAGAACGAGCTGACGGCCTCACTGGTGTTAAGTGGTGACCTCTGCCCATAACAACCTATGTGACTTGAGTCCTCCACTACTAGGTACGACAAGACCCAGGTCGCATCGTATGCGCCCGTAACCTTGACACGTCTCACGTGCCTGTAATTTCACCGGCAACCACACCTTTCAAACCGGAACACAGTAACGCGAACGCAATACTGCATTATTTTGGGCATTCTATAGAACACCGGATTATACAGAATGTCTGTAACATATATTGCTACAACTAGAGTTACAACAATATAAAATCTTTACATTATATTTTATTGCTACTATAGTCCATCGTCATCATCTGCAGGGCAAGGCCCACCATAATCCCCTTTAACTCCTAACAGTCCTACAATTTTGAGGTGCAGTCCTTCACAAAGATATTAAAGTCCCCTCGCCCACATAATAATATTCTTTACCTTCTACAAAAATAAAAACAGAAAATAATGTGCATAATAAGATAGGACTACGCTAAGTTCCGTTTTAAGTCGTTTTATCTATCAACATTGTAACGAATTATCTCCATTTCACTAAGACTATCTGGCTACAATCTCTTTTAAAATAATTTAATTAAGTTCGTACTACTTTTATGTCGGATTAATATTAAATTAATCGGCATTCCATTTCTAAGTACACATTATCTATCCGATGTGCTATAGTATCCAATTAGTATAAATTATTGCCCTGATACTAGTGTATAGGGTGTACCTCTACGGAGTGATTATATTACGACGAAAATCTTTTCAGTTATTGCTCTTTCTAATAGATTACTCCATTCTCGTTTTTGCAAACACGTACCAAACACCCTTTATAAGAGCTTCACAGATAATAATGACTTTGATAACATATTGATAGAACTGTGGACTGTGCGATCAGTCACCTTACTGCATCTACTGTGATAAGTGAAATTAGACATTTTGCATTATGTTATTGTTTGCGTTTTAAATACTCCATTCTTTATTTAAATAATTTATTAAATAATCTTTAAGCTTATAAATGTGTAAAGGGACAAAACATACTTTAACGCAATAACTATTATCATTACAAAACTGAACTATGTACAAAGATTAGGATCGTGAAGGTTATAATATTACCAGTAACCTACAATCCATGTGAAATAAACATTTGTAATCCGGATTACCGAAGCTAGTTCAAAATTGTATATGGAATTAGTTTTAGAAATTCGAACAGCCATGTTATGAAGTACTGTCAAGAATATCACTGAATTTCTACAAGTACTACTTAAGTGTCTTTGCACTGTTGAGTCAGAGTCAATTTTCCAATTCTCTCGTACTTATTACAACCACTGTCTTCCGCTCTCAATCAGAAGGGTAACCGTGTAGACGCTGCACTCTGCGATGGACTTGGAATCGGGGAAGGATGATTTGAGCATTGAGGACGGAAGCCTTGTGGTTTTTACCAACATCGCGTGCCGAATCACCTCTAGAATCAGTGAGTTTGTTTATAAATAAATGTTTTAGCATTTTTATAGTCGGATTCATGAATTTCTTCTACTAAAATTTCGCCAACTTCTTTTACAATTTTGTAAAGAATTCATGTAATTTAAACAATGCGAGTGTGACCCTTAAAAGTATACGCTGACCCTTTTAGAAAAACGGATTCTATAGATTTTTGGAACCATCATCATTCATGTGTGTTTATTTATGCACCATGTTGTGTCTATATTATATACATTTATTACATAAATTCGGTGCTAATTCCTGGGCTGACCTCATAAATTATATCTTGTTGGAGTTACTCCTTAAGAATTGTTTTCATATAAAGCCGCCTGTGCGAAAATATGATGGGTAGTAAAATCTAGCTTTAACAAAAATCGTTATAATGTTGTAGATTTCTCTTCAATTGATGAAAAATTATCAGTATAGATATTACTATGTTTGATTGACAGGAAGTAGTTCATTTTGTATGTTATTCTTGAAGAGAACATAAAAATAAATATGAATATTAGTAATAAAATTCATTTACTGCTGTTGGAAATTATCATAACCATAGGTAATCAAGTTTACAGAAGTTTAAAATGGTTCATTTGCAAATAAAATGATAATTGAATTTACATAACAAGTAAAACGACTTGAATCCTCTCCTACTTAGGTATGACGAGACCCAAGTAGCATTGTTTGCGCCCGTAACTGAGAAAGGTGACGATAGAATGTCTCTGCCTGTAATTTTACTGGCAACTCCACCTTTCACCTTTCTGATAAAATTCATGAACGGCGATTAATTACTAACGAACGCACTCTTCCTCTAAAACTTAGCTACGTACCTATGCCATGTTCATCAAGCATCAAGAACAACCAAAATGTCGTGACTCAACACCACCCTAATCACTACGATAAAACCAAAGGTCCAATATCTTTGGGTTCAAATTCCTAAGGATTTTTTGGTCATTCTGACAATGGCGATTGATAAATCAATAATAAATCAGGGGGTCTCCTACCCTCCCTAATCTCAACGAGAGTGTTAGATAGAGCATTAACACACGCAACTCTGTGTAGATACTTAAGTGATTGGACATGGAGGGTCAGATAGGGTTTGAATAGGCATCAAACTTAATGATAAGTACGCATGACCTTATGTTTTGAATAATATTGACGTTTCCAAGCCATTTCTTTATGAATTCTATGGAAATAAAAGTTTTGACTTTGACTTTGATATCCGGAATATTTTTTATAAAATCAAGGCCACCTTCGTTTCAAGGTTAACCAGTTCAAGATCATTAGCCAGGTTTATTGACACAAAATTAAATATGATAAGAAACTTAAAAATTTAATTTATTCTGTATCAGTACATTATTATAATTCGGAATCGTTGATTACCTGCCTGGTAAGTTTGATATCGTAGAAGAACAAGAAGGATACATAAGTTCAGAAATGCAAACAAATGTGTGTGCTAATAATTGTTGTATTACGTTGAGTTTACTTCACGTTTGTATCGATATATTACAACTGGAATAACATTTCGTCAAACTGTTTTATCTAATAATGCTTTTCTGATTATTAGGTAACCTTGAAGAGCGATATTATTATTTGTATGAATTTTGCGATAATAACTATATATAAAACACCAATTAAAACAAATTGTGTACAGTTTCCCAATTCGTTTTTTAATTTATTTCATAAAACTAAGTAGCAGTGGAGTAGTAGAGATCTTTTTAAATGGCTCGTTTCGCAAGCTATGGTATGATGGTAAAACCAATGCCAATTTCTCAGCTCAGCTTGCTTTGTTTGGATTTAAAGTGTACGACTACCGTTGAAATTGCAGCTTCAATTTAACGGAAGCAATTCAGTAATGCTTTCGCATTCATATCCATATGATGGTTCTATTGAGTAAAATTGGTAGGGCATATGTGTTGTTCGGTATCCACTTTGAATGCAAAGTGTGATGATTAAAATAAATATCTACAGTGACTTGCTTGCTTGTCATTAAAATAACTTGCTTTTCCACAATAACCTGCTCTACATCAATCTACGAAGAGTAGAAGAGTTTTTCTCGTGTTCATTACCTACCAAAGTTTTGCAACCGAATTTACCAAAGAAATACCCTAAAACTCGGGCAATCTCCCCAAGTTTATTACGACATCATAACTAAGATGATTTGATGACCCAACATGACATGACAATGAAAGCAAAACGAATTGAAAATTATCAATGAAATTTATTTTCTTATTTATTTTGAAATAAGAATGAATCATTAAGATAATTTTACGAGTGAAAATTATTTCGTCACTTTGTTTTTTTTTATGGGAATCGTAGTTTTTCAAAATACATTTGCCTATTTCCGCCCCAATTCATAGTGGTCGGCTTAAAGTTTGACAGTATTGACAATAATAGCCAAAGGTCAAGATCGATACCTGTTCATCTAGTTACGTCAGTAATACATTAATTTTACATATTTTCACTAATATAATGATTGACTAGCCTCACAGCTCATTTGGTAATAACTAGGTCATGGGTTCGATTCCCAGGACAGGACAAACATTTGTGTGACGAATATAGATGTTTGTTCTGTCTGGGTGTTTATATGTAGGTATGTATTTACAAAAGAAAAAGTATTAAATTATTATATCAGTTGTCTGGTTGCCATTGTACAAGCTATGCTTAATTTGTGGCTAGATGGCGCGGATTGAAATATATAAAAACGAATTTACTGTGTGCTTGTTATCCAACAGACCGCTGTAAGAGTCAATGTGAGTCCCGTAAGGTTACAGAATCACCTTTGCACGATACAATCGTGGATAGAGATACGTAAACTGATGAATGGTAGTAAGAAAATTTGTTTTAACTGACAGCACGCTGAAACAACTCGACAAGGAACAAAATGATTGGCAAACTTGCCGATAAAATAGTCGGCCAACATCATAACTTAACGATTACGTGGTTCGCCGAAACACGCAAGAACGAACTAGTCTTTTACCGATATATATATATAAAAGCACTTATTGAGCGTCGGTCCCGTAAACATATAATAAATATTTTTTTTGTATTTTCATATACAAACAAACGCTTAAACACTTACACCCCTGCACTAGAATACTCTGTGTCGCAAGTGACATACACATCCGACCCAAAAACAAACATTATGCTCATTATACAAAATTTGTTTCGGAATATTCACCTTAAGATATTTGGAGTTATTCCGCAACTGTTTCAATATTACAAATAAATTGTGAAAAATTACTTGACAAAAATGTTTAATAACCCTGAGATCTTGAAATACACGTTAACATTAATTCCATTCCATACGAAAGTAAGTAACATTGTATTGGAAACCCAACAGCCTTGATTCAACAACTGTGACCCTTTACTTGATCCTACAAATACTGTTTATTATATCTGCCTACAATTATGTTACACTAAGTTGCGGTACTTCGTTTTAAATCAGTTTGTATTACATCTTAAATCTCAGCAATTAATTAGATTTTGAGATCGCTCTCTTCCTACCTAAAAATTCAATTTAGTTTATAATTATTTATAACTGCAATATTATATAATTTTAATTATTATTTAATAAGATTAATTACTAATAGCACAACGTCATCTATCTATAATTATGTAAAACAGTGATAAGCTAATTAGTAGTTCAGCAAATATTTATAAAAATTCGTTTGTCATGTCAGTATGATATTAGTTCTTATGTAAGAAAAAGCATATTTTTATAAATATAATAGAGATTTTCGTGTACGTGTTTCCATACGTAGTATATACCTACCTAAGAAATGATTGATGCATTTACCGGATATATACAATTGTATAACTGTACAAGAATAAATAAGTAAACCAATTGCATTGTTCCATGAAGACTGATCATGCAAGTTCCACTTACCTATAGAGCTCGCAATAAAAAACTTCAACTTGATACATTATATCTTGTTTTTTATGCACATCCTAGACTATACAGAGACACAATCTCAATGCACTGTGAAATAAAAAAATTAAGCACTTGAAATTAAATAAATTGATGAGAATTAATATTTTATAATTTCTGTTCTACCTTAATGGCACTGAAATCATTACCTTGCTAACAAACAAACAAACATACATACATACACACAATCATTAACGGGACAACATAATCTAAGCCAAATTACCTTGCTAACAAACTAACAAACAAACGTACATACATACAAACATTAATGGGTCAACATAATCTAAGCTAAATTCATTAGCCATTCGCAGTATCTCGCACTGGCAATGACAACAGAATTATGTTCGGCGGATGTTACAAAACTTGTATAGTTATGCGAAAATAGGCTTATTAAAACCACATATAGTCAGCGACGGGTGAAAGGGCATAAAATCACGATTCGTTTACAAGAAAGAGACAGTGAGAAGCGAGCAATAAAACTAATCTGTTTGACATATCTATCGCTCTATTTATTACTAGCTAAAACGAACACAGTGGACACCCAGATCAGTTCTGTATATACGCTTGGACTTATCTGTCGCGCTACCCAGAAAATGATTCTAGTTCACGCGGTGGTACCAGAGAGCCGGACCCAAACCCGCTCACTTCCACATTTAGTCGCAAACGTGTGTAACGTCGATAAACATTCAGTCACATACCGGCGCGTGCGCAGTCAACCCGCGCACACACACTCGCCATGGACGTCGAAATCGGTCGGGTTAAGGACGCAGTGGATACGGTCCACGCGAATAGTGAACCGTTGGTGTTTGAGGGCCTGACTTACAAAGTTCGCAAATGCGGTGAGGAATCCGTCGATATAAGTGATATAGGATATAAGTGAAAGTTGTCGGGCATAAGTTACTTGTCTGTTACCCAATAACGCGTGGTAAAAATAAACACTGTCAATAAAGATTTGTATATTGAGATTTGTATAAACTTTATTTACAGTTTTTATATACATATATATTATAATTATAACGTAGTTAATATTTATTAAAGCTTTTGGTGGTGTTACAAATGAAATTTACTATAATTAATCATATTCATGTTGTCTAGTTGGTAATTTTTTTTTGTTGTTTTTTTTATAACACTCTGAATATTTTTTTCCTACTTTTAAGGTTGACTGGTAGAAAATGCATTAGCATTAAGTCCTCCTGTTGTACATTATATTTTTGTTATTGTGTGCAATAACGAATTAAATAATTATAAAATATAGGTATATAAAAAATTGCATGAATTTAAAGTAATAAGCGAGGTTTTTATTGCGATCTACTATCAAAATCGTCTATCTCTATACTATAAAAACAAAGTTAGCGTCAAAAAACTGCAATACAAAGACAGTAAAAATTTTAAATGCCAAGGTGCATCAAGATCTCACAGAGTTAATGGTTCCTAAACTTAAATTCATAATTTTCCTACACAACTCAATTTACCATGTTTGGAAGTTATTTATGAAAATGGTACAGAATAAATTTACTGACCCAGTTCGGGGCAAACAGTATAAACTTATTGGGTATTAAAAATATGTATCCAAATTATTTAAATAACAAAATGCGAAAGTATAATATGCGTATATTAGTTCAGATGGTCGTGCAACTTACCATAAGAGTTTGTTTTAAATGTTAGCGACCAAACAATGTATAACTAACGCTAAGATAACAACTCTTCAAGGTACTGACAGACGTGCTCAAAAAAAGCATGCTAATAAGCTTGCTTAAAATTAGCATGCTCTGCAAACTGTTCACATTTGCCAGATATAAGCATGCTTGATTTAAAGCATACTCCTAAATAGGCATGCTCAAAGCAAACGTACGGACAGACGTGCTATTTGGCACCAGGCTCTCGGCCAAAATGGATGTACAAGTATATAGTGACAGTGCTATCCGTACAGAACTTAATAAAATAATCCTATTGCTTACAACGGAATTGTATAAGAACATTTTGGTGAAAAATAAAAAAACAAAAAAAAGGAGAATTTGGGTTCGTAATTGGATAAACAGAAGAGAATCACTGGGAGCAAGTAATCGATTGTTGGCAGAGATGCGAAGCGAAGATCTCGACAGTTATAAAAATCATTTGCGCATACAGTCGTCCGCCGCAGATCGAGACAAAATGGATAATAGCATGCTAATAAGCAAACATGTTCAGACGTGCTCGGAGCACGCCCCCCACCTACCCGCGCCTCAGGTAGCATGCTTGAAAATCAAACGTCGTTTGATTTTTGAGCACGCTTTAAATAAGCATGCTCATTACATTACACACGTGCTACTAATGAGCACTTGCTCAATAAAAGCATGCTTTCGTGCTAGTAATGAGCACGTCTGTCCGTACCTTCATGTACGACAGTGAGTACTTCTTGTAAAAGCAGAATCACTCTTATCTCGCTATTAATTTTAGGTTCGTGAGAATTATAAATTATGTACAGTAATTCGTTCAACGTTATAAAGATATTTAACAATAATTAATATATTATATAATATTAATAATTAACAATATTTGGTAACACGACTATTATCACTACTAATATATACAAGCATATAATAATAAATAAACTTTGGTTCTGTGGCGTTCGGAAATTGCATATTTATTTTTAATTTATTTCACTAATGACTCAAAAAGTAGGTAATTTACATAATCTTAAAAGGTGTCTGCCACTAACAACAAACATAGGTACGACTTAAGTCATCTCGTACTCTTAGGTATGGGACATAAGCCCCCATATAGATCCGAATATTCAATTTCCGAATTTCATTTCAATCGACAGGCCTCACAGGTCAGTTGGTAGTAACTCTGCCTTCTACGCTGTAGGGCGTGAGTTCGAATATCACCCAGGACAGACATTTGTGTGACGAACATAGTTTTTTTTTGTGTCTGGGTGTTAATATGTATTATATGTATGTGTTTACAAAAGAAGTATATATGTATTATATCAGTTATCTGGTTTCCATGATACAAGCTATACTTAGCTTACTTTGGGGGTGTTTGGCGCTGTGTGAAATGTCTAAATATTTATTTATTTTATTTATTCAAGATATCAAGTGTTATGTATGCAAGTTCCAACCAAATTTATTAACTAATAATAACGACCTACATGAATATATTTTTACCAGCATTATAAAGTACGTAACTTTATCTAAAGTGTATTAAATTATAGGTAGTTTAATCACTATCATAGTAGTGGTGACTGGGGTTAAAAGGTCATAAATACCTTTAATATGAAAATTTCTTTCAATATCATTTTTCATAATTGAAATTAATGGAAGTTGAATAATAAAAAAATAGATAATATATTTAGTGATGTGAAATGGCTTGGTACTCTAAAAGTAATAAATAAAAAATATAAAATAACCATATTATGTCAAATGTGATATCAACATAATAAAAGAAAACTTAAATTGTATATTTAAGTTTTTCTTAAGCGTTATTTTAATAACATTATCTCGAAATGCAATCTTTTTATATAAAGTCTATTTATTATCTAAAGTCAGAGGTCTACAATTGATCTTATTGCATTTGGTCTTTTGTGAAATAAACCACAACTTAAAACAGATACTAATAAAACAGATTACGCAGTAATTATACATAGACACGTCTTTTTATATTCTAACTTGGAATTACAAAGTTATATGACACAGATTCTGTTAATTCAAGATCTAAAATTTCATAAGACACTGGATGCCAATTCAGATCGTAATAGTCAGACTAATTAAAAAAGCACACACATATTTATCTTAGTACTGAATTAAAAAAACGTTACCCAGAGATTAATCTTGAATAGTTTCTATTATTCTCACGTGAGAGCAATTTTAATTCAATCGAAAATGAAAACATTACTTAATTATTCCATCGTTGAGTAACGTTTTAAAGTAAGGCTGTAATGTCTGAGCCTGAGGGATGTGCTTCTGAAAGAGCAGACTTATAAAAGAGATTTTTATTAAAAAATTGGATATTTTAAATACCATGTCTTTAGACAAGTGATATTTACCAGTCCAGATTGGATGTAAAGCGTTATAAAAAGGGTTGATTTATCGAAAAATCTGTCATAAAACAAATAATTATGACTAAATTATTCCTTCTTTTTCTCCTAGAGATACTACAGCAAAATATCAAAGATAGGTACTACGCATATAACAACAACATATAACCTACTCGTAATAACAAACTCAAGAGAATCCGTCGGGTGCTGCTATTCCCTACCCTGATAAAAGACGAAAATTATACAGTTCTATGATTTTGTGATCTAATTCAAATGACGCTCATTTATCGTGAAGGCCTGTAGTTCTGCGGTGGAAACAGAAGCTGGCACTTAACGGTTAGAAGTATTTATTTTTGCACGAAAAATAAAAGCACACTTAAAACTAATTATAAAGGAATAAAATTAACTTAAGCACAAACATTTGAGTTGTTATGAATAACATTGGATGTTTCAATGTTAATCATATATATTTCACTCACCGAGATCTAGAGTTTTATAAATATGGGATTTATCACTATGAACTTTGCCAGTAAATTTTTATCTTACAAGTAAGTGTTCTTAAATTAGCCATTTTGTTTATGTGCCAAAGTGATTACAGTAATATGATCATGTTTATGTTAAACATTTATGTAATGATTCAACCCAGTTCTTCTGTTATTTTATTGATATATTTGCGAACTTATCTTTTTCTTTGTTAGTTAGTTTAGAAGCAATATTGTTAAATTTTGCCCTGATTTTTAGTAACTAAGTACAGCAAAATTTATAACAAATAAAGCAAATTTATTTTGCGTTCAGATGAATTTTTTTACGTCATATATAACCCTGCAAACATAAATTCGAATTTATATTTAAATAACCAGCCCTTGACCTCCTTTCAAAGTATAGTTCCAATCTTGCAGTTTTAATAAAATGTTTACGTTTGTATGAAAACCCGAAACTCTGCCCTACTCCGCCATCAAGTCATTCATCTGAAGGTGTTTTTAAACATAAGTTTTTTAGTTTTTTTCGTTTTTTAGTTTTTTAAACTTCGTTACGAATGCAACAATGAAGTTGTTAGTTTTAAAAATGGGTCTAGGTATGTTTTTAATATCATCTAGGAGGTATCCACCAAAGGAGAATATTATGTGGTATTCGACGGCATAAAGAAAAATTCGAGTATTAAGCGCGTTAGTTCCTACTAAGGAACTAAGCATTTTATTATGAAATCCCGTGGTTAATGATCGCATTGATATAGATTCTTCTTTAAATTTTTGTTTTAAATATTTTGAGTAGTCAAATCTTTAATAGATTAGCACAAAGCAACATTTAATTCATTCATTCACAAATAGCTCTATTTAAAATAATTGTATTTAGTTTATATTCAAATAGGTGATGAGTTTCCGGGATAATCTATTAAGTATTTATTTATAAGTTACACTATCCTCCGGTAATATAATGGCTTAATTACTGAATTTAAATTAAAATCATTTCCGACACTAACTACTAAAAGTTGCTGAGCAGATAATGAACTTTGTACATAGCTTATAAGCCGCAATCTAAGACGCGTATCGTACGTATCGTATCCAAATCAAGCTAAAGCATGAACTTTACATGAAGTTTTATGTTCAAAGTACAAAATATTCCTAATCTCGTGACAAAATTTCAAATTTCTGCATATATTAACCAAGTTGTATAGTTTATAACCAACTAGGTGACATAAAATATTCATAAATAATATCGAAATGTTGCGGTAGGTTGTTTAAAATATTAAAAGAATCGCTTGGCTTGACGAGACTGACAGATTCCGGGTCCAACATCATTATAAAGCGGCATGAATAAAAATATAATAAATATGAGTATTTATCAACTCAATGGTGGTTGTACGAGTATATATGAGAAGCAGAGTGGCCTAACTATTTCTTGTAATATTAGGTTTAAAATTATTGGTAGGCAGTAATTGTGTAACTAAGTACTTGAACCACAGTGGCAGAAGACCAACGGGTCTTATTTTTTTCATTAAGTTTTGATTAATATGGTTTTATAAGCTGTCTTCCTCAAATAAATAAATAAACGTATTTTTAATATTTGTTGATTAGGCCACTCTGGTCCTAATGGCCTCATATGTCGCAAGCCAAATAATTTAATTAAGAATTTAATGTCTTAGCTTTCTTACTAAGCGGTGCCGAATATCTAACCGGAAAATTAGTTCAGTTACCGACCGAGACAAGACAAACAACCGAGACAATTACCCAGGGGCCTGTTTTTTACCCCAAACTGTTCAAATAAATATAATATTGGTGGATATTGCACATTGCGCTATCTAGCCCCAAACTAAGCATGGTATCATGGGATCCAGACGAAGAAGTAATAGAATATTTTTCCCACTCAGGACAAACATTTGTGTGAGAAACATGGATGTTTGTTCTGTGTCTGGGTGTTAATATGTATTAAATGTATGTATTTACAAAATAAAAGTATATATGTATTATATCAGTTGTCTGGTTCCCATGACACAAGCTATGCTTAGCTTACTTTGTGGCTAGATGGCGCTGGGTGAAATATCCACCATTATTATTTATTTATTATTTACAGCCCACAAATGGGGCGGTTGGAAGCAATCATCGGTTAAACAAACGATCCTCGACGGGGCCCAGGGGGCGATCAGGCCTGGCCGGCTGACGTTCATCCTGGGCCCCTCGGGGGCCGGCAAGAGCACTCTGCTGCAGATACTGGCCGGCAGGAAGTAAGTCATTTACATTTTTAACCCTTAATAGGGCCACGGTTCCTATGTGCCGCATAGATCGTGTGGGTTTTTAAAGTCTCGGCGTTCATATTTGTACCATGAAATGTACAGCGCGAATGAAAGATAGATAGATAAATAGTTGACACTTTATTGCTCACAAAATCAAAATAGCAACAATCAGTAACAATATACAACAGAGTGAAACAATGGGCGGTCTTATCGCTATAAAGCGATCTCTTAAAGACAACCTTTCAAAAAGAAACTATTGTAGCTTTTAAAAATATGTCTTTTGTTTTATTCAGCAATATATTTTGTTTTTCAGAGTGTAGAAATGTAGATAATTCAAAGAAACATTACAGATTTAATATTATTAGTGAGATGCCGGAACTAAAAAAAAGTTAAGTTGACTTCGCCAGAAGTGTAAAAACAACAATAGCAATATTAAATTATATTAAAAAGTATAATAGTATCTACAATATTTAATAGTATCTACAGCTTTGCTTAGTTTGGAGTTAGATGGCGATGTGGGAAATGTCCACGAATATATATTTATTATTTATTTACTTTAAATACGTTGATCGAATGAAGAAAATAATAAGTAAATACTCTGATGTAGAGATGGGCCGAGCCGAGAATAAGCCCACGGTTTAAAAAATCTTGTAGTCATAACTGTATGTTATTCAAACAAAATTTGATGTATGCTAAATTTGGTGTCATTGTTCTCTAAATTCATGCTTTATTACACTTTTTTAATATACTTGCTTTCTTGTCTATAGGATGATGAGTCTAAATCTAAAAGGTAAGTGACCATTGCACCGCCATTTTTTTTATTAATTCAAAATTATATGTGCACGCAAAAAGAGAAAAACTATAGTCCTGACTATATAGTTATGTCATCGACAATGTACAACGACTTGAAATTTGGAGTGTGCGTTCCGTGTCTAGTCGCTTAGGTGCTAAGAAAGGAATTTTAGAAATATGCATTCTTCTATCTCTGAAATGGTGGTTACTACTAATGCTACTAGTACTGATAAGAGTATATAATGAAATGACGTCATTTTTAACTAAGTATTACTTATTATCGAATGTTCTTTTGTTTGGATTCATTTACAAAATCAACTACGAATCATTTATAAAAAAAAAAAAAATTATTACCCTTAAACTCAACCACGAAAGAATTATTGTTTCAATTGATATTTATAATAAACAAATCATAAGTCATATTAATCAGAGTTATTAAAATTAGCAAAGAAAGTATTCCTAGTATTCCACTAGGCCACTTAATGCTTTCACTAGAATCTTATCAATGATAATAACACGATTGTACTGCATAGAGCGCGTTGAACTCTTTTGTTCGTCAAAGTCAATGGTATGAAAATAATTAAACGCTTCAACTAGACAAAAAAAGTTCCGTCAAGGAGAAAAGAGCAAAGAGGCTATTGACTCGGTGTTTTAGCATATATAGCATATGACTATGTGTATTGCATTGTATTTAATTAGACACAAAGGTACTACAAAAGCTTTAGCTTCACGTAGGTATAATATTTGTGAGCTTAAAGCGCTAACTCAGATTGACCATTTGAGCATTTTTCTGAAAAATCTAAATTAGATATAGAAATAAAAAACAGAATAGAATAAATAGTATTTCATGCATTACCATTTGTGCTTAGCTCGTAGGGGAACTTCCGGGCAAAGTTTAACGCTTAACATCAAGTGGGCCATCACCTTCAAACAATATCTGATCAATAACATAAACCTTTGTTTACGACTTGAAGCCAATAATATACTGTGAGAGTTGACCATTGGCCCTCAAATATTGTTCTTTTTTATAAAAAGTGACACATTATTACAGGAAATCTGGCGTAGCAGGTTCACTGTATGGAGGCGGTCGCAATGCGGTACTGGTCTCTCAGAACACCACCTTGATAGATACCCTCACTGCCATGGAAACCTTGAGGTTTGCTGCCGCGCTCAAGCTTCCAAATGATAGCAAACGAGACCGGAATAATGCCGTAAGGAAAATCCTTTTGAAATTGTGTAACAAAATATTTTTATTCAAAGTTTTTCTAGACATGTCTCATCCCTGAGAAAGAAGGATTATAAGCCGTTTTAGTTGAAAAATACGTTTTACGAAACACGCTTTTACAATCAGACCCTGGACACCACCATATAGTACTTGTCAAGACAAATCCAACGGGCCCAAACACGGCAGAATTATGTCGAGAAGTTAAGGGGTTCCTGTGACCTCCCGACCCATCATGAGACCATCTCCTTATCATATTATTGCAGTCAACGAAGTTACACATGTGATCCAATTTCAGCTCAATCGGTTGGACGGAACTGGTATAAAATTCAGTTGCAAATTTTGACCTTAACAAACATACATTCAAAGATTGCAAGATAAATTAAAGCTTGTAATTTTTTTTTCTATGGCTCGACATAGGTACTTATGGGATATGGTAGGTTATATACACATAGATAACAACATTACAGTACTACGAGCGAAATTCACTTGCCATGTACTACAATTTTAAATAGTCTTTATGGTCCATTGCCCCCACTCTCCGAACCTCACAGTAAATAATATATGTGCACGTAGCACTTTCCGACTACGTACCTGATGAAGGCAATGATCTTAAGGGTACAGCACCTTCAATCATTGAACTTGAAGAAGCCAATGGACTTACAACAATAACAATAGGTACGCAATAATATCTCATTGTTGAATTAGGAAATTTCACTTCCACAAGGCTTCCGTGCGCACACAAGTCCCAAGTTTAGCCATTTCTAAAATCCTTTCATGCTCATTTCTTCCACCTTGAGAAAGAAAACTATTACGTTATGGTTGAATTCATTACTAAAAAGGTTTAAATGGAATTATGATAGAGATTCATCAAGGTCCATTAAAAAACAGACAAGCATAATAAAGAATTTCGTTAAAATAGCAGTAGTGAGTTATAAATTAAACAGTTAACCATGACAAAGTTAAGGCCACCGAGTCACATGAACACAACATATACCACGATTAGGATTAAATTATGTCACATGTCCAAGAGATAAAGTCTAATTTAATCTAATTTAATTTCGTGCTCGCGAAAAAAAGGAAGCCCTCCATTAGGGGTTTCTTGTCTCTGTTCTTCCCCATGGAGGGTCGAATAGTGTTTGAACAGGCGTCAAATTTAGCGATAAGTACGCGTGACTTTTTGTATATTATTGACGTTACCAAGCCATTTCTTTATGAATTCTATGGAAATAAAGTTTTTAACTTTGACTTTGAACCAATTGCAGATAAAAAACGTGACGAAACAACTGGGCATCCACGAAGTCTTGGACACAAAAGCTGGCAGACTCTCCGGCGGCGAACGGAAGAGGTTGACAATCGCCTGCGAACTCCTTACTGACCCACCTGTTATGTTGCTGGACGAGCCGACTAGGTAAATAGATAGATAACACTTTATTGATCAACACACATGAAAATTTCTTAAAGATAAATTACTAAACTAAGGGTTTACAATGGGTACAAATGGGCCTTATCACTAGTAGTGATTTCTCCCAGACATTCTTTGATTTGACCGGATATGTTATAATAATAGAAACGGCGCCGCCAATAAGCGGTGTAATCTATGTGAAATAAAATATACATAGCCAAACGAGCTCCTAAATAAGGAAATCAATGTAGTAATAAAATAATAATATTACATATAAATTATACATGGTATAAAAACAACTTTAATGTTATCAACTAGGCGCTAGGCATAGTACATACAAAAATACCCCTCTATCTTTTGATGAGCTTGATTTGGAATTTGGTTACAAAAAGGAACAGTAGTGATGGAAATAAAACATTTTCTATTTAATTATCTGTTACCTACTACTTGTTCTTCACAGTGTTACAGCATTTTTTTTTAATATAAAAAGTGGTCGAGAAATAAACTAATTTGAATGTGCAATTCAGTATGCATCAATTTTCGTTATTATTCATAAAACAAAAGGAGCCAGGTAGGTAAAAGGTAAGGTAAGGTAGGTAAGTTGCAAATAAGTTACTAACATTGGCAATCAGTGTGATTAAAAAGTATGACTATATCTGTTTGACGTTGTTAAGGTATTATTTGTTTTGTTCAATCATTTATATCAGTTATTTCCTCATTGATAACTGTCAGTATTACGCAAGTAATCATTCACAAAGCAAACAAAAAGTATTTAACCTAACAACGCAAACTTGAAATCTAAAACTAATAGCACATATTGTAATAGAACGTTCACACTATTAGGGTTTTATATTTTATTCTATTAGTGAAGACCTTTAATTGGCTTGCTATTTCTATTTAAGTTTGTATATAAGCTGTTGGTTTTCCGAAATAAAATAAATAAATAAATATACACGGTATCACCAGTAATCATTGTAGCCAACCATACAGTTTTCTGGGTATTGAGGATAAACAAAGGAAACTTATTACATTGCACGGCTGACATTACTGGCAATGCTGTCGGACACTACCTACTACTGGATACAGAAACATTGTCCAATTACGGGGTTGTACAAAAATAGAGATTTCATTATTCCAAAATGTCGTGGTAAGATTACTGTAACAGCGCACTACAGAATATATAATGAATTATCATTCAGTAACGTACTGAGTCAATGTAATGTGCTTATTAATTTAATGAGTGATTAGATATTGTTTACATTTTAGGTTTAATTATTCCGATGGGTACTCATTGTTTAGTATATAGCAATCTTGCCTAATGGACTCTTGATCAATTTATCAGACTTTGGAGTGTATCATTTTCGAGTTCTAATCTATGTTCTTAATCAACCCAAGATGACTTTGATATTATTTGTATGACCTCACACAAAATTTGACCACAACAACATGTTTGTAAAAAATTAACAAATTTGCTTGAGCTAGGGCCTGGCAAGTTGTCAGAATCGGAATGCTTCCGTCATGTTTTTTGTTTAACTTGTTTTGAAACGCATATTACTTCAGTATAGTGTTGTCGGTTTGAAAACTTAACTTTTGGATTGTCTATTGCTTTCAGTGATATTTTAGTAAGTATACTACTACTACTACTACAAGTAGTAGTAAGTATAATACAAGTAGTAATAAGTATAAAAATGTATGAACTGCAGTAGACTTCCAATTCATACTGGGGTTACAAACGCCTATAGCGAAGTCTTGCTTAGCGTCATTTGTACATTGCTCCCTGCTACTTACGCTCCCCCAGCCAGCCCGGCTCTTTGAAGTATCATAAACGATATCTGGGATGATCGACAACACTTAGTGTCTACAATCGAGAGAATCGATCAGCTTTCCAAAGTTTGTCTTTGATCTCGCTTCTTTTATGATTGTGCAGTGTGGTGCGATCTACAGTTGTATGACGCTACGTTTTGCCATTTGCAATAGGTTTATCTACTGCAAAGTATAGAATAGTCTCAAAAATGGTTTAAAGTGCCTTCGAAAGCTCGATGCCCCGCCCGTTGTAACCTGAAGCCATATCCAATGATGACCGCTGCCTTGTATTACTTAACTAATCTTTATTCTTTATTCTTTATTGTACACAGAAAAATAAAATATACAAAAAAGTCATAAGTGATACATGTACAAAGGCGAGCTTAACCCTACAAAGAGTTCTCTAATCATTAACATGACGCTATAATTTAATTTAAACAAATTTGAATTTAAAGGACTTTTTATTGTTCATATGTGTAATATAATTTTTATAATTTGGTCTACAGTTTATTGTAAATAGTTCAATATAACACTCCAACAAGCAACGTATTTAATTTAATGTTGAAATATTTGCATGCAATGTTCGAATGCAATACAAACGATATTTGGATTGCATTCTACTTACGTAATCTTCTTATCCACCTACCAATCTGCTAATTAGACAGACTTACACAATCCTAATGTCATTAGGAAACAGTATCGATGAACTTTCACTGTCAAAAATGTTAACTTGCATATGATTTCAGTGACGTTTGACCGCAACTTTACTTTCGTGTGATAGTAATATGTTGTAATTTGCAATTGATTGGTTTTAAAAGGTTCTAAAGCTAGCTCTGTTTATTATGGCGTGAAGTGATTGACGATTATGGTACGAATTCACGGGCAAAAACAAGTTTACCTTAGTGAATAACAGGACGCCCTGTGAAAGCTATAGCTTCTAAGATGGATGTTCACGTCATTCGATTTATTGTTCGTAAAGCATGTTGGTTTTCATAAAGAGAAATACGACAATGAGTTGCCGGAGACTGTCCGGATACCAAAAGAAATAAGATTTAAATCCTCTCATACGTAAGTTAGGAAAACCCAAAGTGGAATGTCTCATGTGTAAAATTTCACTGAACTACACACCTTACAAACCAAAACAAAGTAACGCCAATGCGTTACTGCTTGGCGGCAGAAATAGGTATGTTGGCAATACTTTCCCCGACGAACATGACGCAAAATGTACCTACTGTAACAGGTAACTAAGAAAAACATTAAATATTTTTTCTCCAAATTACTCGTAAATACATAAATTAAGATACACAAACAAAAAAAAGGTACATTTAAAAAACTATGTCTATCTGCCCTCTTGAATACACATTGAAAGAAATCACTAGCAAATACCAACTCAGCAATAATTCGCTGTACCTACAGCCTTTAATTTTCGTGGCAAATTAAAAAGAATAAGAATTCACAATTGTTTCCAAAAGTAAAAAATAGAAGACAGCGTGGTCGCTTGGTCTAACTGGCGCTAATTAAAATGTGATTCTCGAATTTATTTGATAATTTTCGTTACTCCGTAGACTCGGTTGACGCCAGCGTATTAACTTGTTTGCACATTATTTGCACAACTGCATAATGTTAACATGTCTTTATTTGATCTGGCTGCAAACACGGATCTGTTGGCGAAAATTTTGATAATTGCGACACATCATAAGACAGTTCTATATTTAAGCAACGCGTCTCAATCGTGACTTAATTTATATCTGGATAATTGTCTGTTAAATTTTATGTACAAATTTGGTCGACACTTTCGGTCGAATGCTTTAGATAAACTCGTGCTCTTTCTAATGCTTAACATCAAAAGAGTGTTCAAATAACTATCAAATACTTTGTAAATAAATAATTAATCGAGACAGATTAATCGATATCTGTCTTAATCAATAAATGCTGAAATACGCGGCTTCATCAGCAGCTACGAGATTTTATTTTTTGATTTTGCTAGCACATTTGTAGATGCCCGTGAAATTAGAGGCACGTGAAACATTCATCCTTCACGTCTTAGAGTTACTGGCGCATACGATGCCGCTTGGGTCTTTGTCGTACCTAAGTAGGGGAGAATCCAAGTCTCATTGTTTGTTATGGGCAGAGGTTACCACTTAACACCCGGTGGGCCATTTGCTCGTCCCGTAACTGTATCTCATCAAGGAGAAAAATGCAACTTACTCAACAACTGACCCTTAAGCCGTGCCCTTCGTCGCTATTATGGGTGCATTGTACTTATTTACGAGCTACACCTGGAAGGTCCTTAAGGTCCTCCAGCAACGGTCCTATCATAAAGCGTCTAAAACGTTAACCCGTATGCGTTATGACCTGACGTGCATCCTAATTAAATTAAATTCAATTCAATTTCGTTTATTTCAGACAACAATAAATCATGATATAAAAATATTTAAAGTGTCCATATTTGAGTGTTACATGTAAATAAAAATGAAATACAATATTAACTACAATATTAAATACAATAAATTGAAAGTTGTTTTTTTTTTTTGCCATTGGACACGAATTTATATTATACAACTAGCTGTGCCCGCGACTTCGTTCGCGTGGAATAGTGACTTTTCGGGCAGCATATTTTGAATTAAAAATGTTCGCCGTGATTCTTTAAATTGACATAACTTTTTTATTTATGAACCGATTGACATGAAATAAACACTAAATGTTAAGTGAAGCTTACTACAATATATTAGTCAAAACCGTATCTAAATCGAATAAGCCGTTTCTGATATTAGCGTGCACAAACACACAGACAAACAGACAAAAAAAAATTAATTACAATTTCGGGTTCGGCATCGATATAATAACAACCCCTGCTACTTTTTTTTATATATTTCCATTGTACAGACACCACTTTTCTACAATTTTATTATATGTATAGATAAATAAATGGTAAATTCTATAACAATCACATTTTCACACGTCTTGTGCGAAATATTTGTGGATCCTACCTGTTATAAATGTTATCCTTGAATTGTAGTGCGTAGTCGCAACTACCTACGGTAGGTTACAATAAAACATTTATAGGTTCCATTTGCAATACAAGATACAATTACAAAGGTATCTTGCTTTAAACTTTTATGTTTATTATTGTGAGATAGTGGACATATGGACTTTATATGACGGGGATCAAAACAACGCTACCAAGGGGATGGTTGCAACCGAACTTATAATGATGAGGACTTAAAAGTCATGTTGGATATCAGTAATACTATTATAAAAATAGTTAAGGAGTTATTAATATTTTTTATTATCTACTAAATATTATCTTTAAGAATTGAAGGTATGCCGCATGAATGATTATGAAGCAATGTATAGAATTCTGAGCCCCATCATAATATACTAGTACCTTATAAGTGAATGGCAAACTGCCAAGGTTGAGCTTTATAGCAGAGTACGTGCCTACGTACATTATTTGGCTTCTTTGCTGTACCAAACCTGATAATACATAGGTATGCAGAGATAACTATTTATCATGTGTATATGTACCAGGAAAAAACCTGCACAGTCCTATGAACTTAATAAAGGTTATTTATATAAAACATTTTACATTTTCTTAATTTAATTTAAAATAACACTACCAAGTAATACGAATAAGTACCTATTATTCCAGTAGCGATGACAAAATATTATTTTTTAATAGCTAACTACATGTGACCATTAAATATAATTTACGTATGTAATCATCTCTGCCCCTAATAAGGTAAAGTAAGACAAACGTAGATTAATGTTCCTTTACTTATATACGCCAACTCTCGACTCCTAAGTTTTACAAATATTGTAGGTCGTCCAGCGTCGTTAGTTCCGTTCTATATTTATTAAGCAATACGCTAATTAAACAGGGCGCTGATAAGCAATCGCGAGTAAACGAGGGTGGGTAAACACCGTAGACCGGTCGCTATTCAAATGTATATTTGTAAAACAGCTGCAGTTTTCCTTTACTGGCTGGTGGTCTCTATTCTATTTGAGTCACTGGTTCTCTCGGACTAGTGTGGTGAAAGGATTTTAAGTGCGCCTCAAATAGGCTCCTTTCGTGCACTTGACACATGTCTTCGAATTTTTAGTTCTACGACATGTCGGTTTCCTCACGATATTTTCCTTCACCGATTTGAGAACGTGGTGTTGCACACATAAATCTTTCAATCGAAAAACTCTAGGTGCACGTCGGGATTTGAACCGGTGACCTCCGGATTGAAAGTCAGAATTAGTACCGCTAGACCACCACGCTCTCTATCTGACTAGTGGTTATCAGTTTGGATTCACTCCGTCGATTACTCGGTACATAAGGCCCACTAAACCGCTGTAGAAGACGGCATCATTCTCGCTGTAGAGCCTGTTTCAAGCTATTTCGACGCAACCCATGTCTGTGGCCCGACCATTGATATTAATAGCGCAGAATGGACGCGCTGTGGCATGCGTGGTCCATAGATCAAAGTCAAAGTCTAAAACTTTATTTCCATAGAATTCATTAAGAAATGTCTTGGAAACGTCAATAATATTCAAAACATAAGGTTACGCGTACTTTTCACTAAGTCTGACGCCTATTCAAACTCTTTCCGACCCTCCATGGGGAAGATCTCCCAAACTCCTCACAACTACCAATGACGTCACTACCTTATGCTGATGAAATGCTTTGTTTTCAGCGGTTTGGATGCAATGCCTCCCGTGTCTATAGACATCAGTCCCGAGGACTTTATTTAATTTGGCATTAGCACGGGAGTGTGGGCACTGTGTTGTGCGCGGTGCACCAACCAACTAGCGTTGACGTCACCGCCTTTGCTGATGCAACGCTTTGTTTCCAGCGGTTTGGACGCTGTGTCCTCCATGTCTGTGGCCCGGGCGCTGATGACGATAGCGAGGAGCGGGCGCACGGTGGCGTGCGTGGTCCACCAACCTTCCTCCAAACTCTTCACAACTGCCGATGACGTCATCGTCCTCGCTGAAGGCAGGACCCTGTACGCTGGCTCCGTGGTGGATATCCCTCAAGCTTTAGAGAAAGCTGGGTTCGCCTGCCCCCAGTATTACAACGTGGCCGACTTTTGTAAGTATTGTTCAGAAAATCCATAAAGGTCAACCAAAAACCTGCTAACTCCTGTCTAATATAAAGTAGCACTTTGTGGAAACTAAATCATTTTCGGTATCGTGAGCTTGCATCGCGTTCTTCTTCTTATTTTGTGCCAATGATCCAATTTAAAGAACTTAAGAATAAATATTTTGGCCACGTCAACTGCGTTACCTTACCTTCACTATGTCATTTCTTTTGCAAGTGGCAGAGCAACAGATAATTGTACATAAGAAGGTGGCCAACCGCAACATAACTTTTATAATAAATAAATACGATTTTATGCAAAAATGTATAAATGAGTCGGTAAAGAATACCCGTTAAACTGGGCGGTTATATTTAAATGGTAATTTAATCGTGCAACTCGTAAACATCGAGAAAATTACTGAAGCACAACTGACAGGAATGAAAATAAATATGTAATTATCGAAATAATATTGAATTAAAAATATAATTATACCCATTGGCAATAATTGCACTAGTCACGAAAGTATTTTAAGTCGCATGTTAAGAGGACGTTAGGTTCGAAGTAGGTACATATCGTCATGTTTATAATATGCAAGAATATACAGAAGCGCATTTCGTTACGGAGAAATATGTCGAAGTTTTAAAGACTATTCGGAAATTTATAATATCTTTAAATAATATAAAAACGAAACTGTAAAATGTTAAAAACTTGAAAACGAAATTAATCCGAAAACTAGACCAATTAAATGTTATGAAAAAAAAGGCATTTAAAATCAAATTAAAATACCTGCATTGCCGGTAAATGGCCATCAAAAAACTGGAAAAATGAATGCAACGCTCATTCTTAGTTACGTGTTAAGTAAAGCCATAAAATCAAAACCAGTTTTACTTAGCGCAGCTTACAAAATTTTCGTTAGGATTAACTAACGCGTGTATCTAGTACCTACCTAATGCTTATTGTAAAAAATATTGCTAAGGGACGAGCTACTAATGATGTAAAATTAATATTAACCGACTTCAGAAAAAATATGACATCATCTTCTAGAAGCTATGCTGCTATCGGCTTAGTTGGTAGTGACATCAGCTTACGATCTCTAGGTCGTTGGTTCGAATTATACAATAAACTCGAACTTCTTGTTAAGGAAAAAATTGCAAAATGGTAGAGCAAATTCCCAGTTGGCTATCATCCCTCAAGTAGACATTGTAGCCCCATCATGGTAACACCACCATCTACTACTTAGTCGCTTCATATTTAACATTAGGTGATATAATTGTGGTAATGTAAATATATTCGAACGCAACCCTTTAACTAAAAAACCATCTGCGGACCCAGGCGTAGAGTAAGACCATTAGCATGAATAGCATGAATAACTTTGATCACGGGTCTTGGATGTTTGTGCTGTGAAAGCCCATGCCACCTGCGACAGAGAGAATCCTAATGCAAGTTACGGTTAAAAACAATTTAAGTCATGTCATTACTCCACATTCGGAGAGAGAGATTAATTTGAGAGCTTTGTGGTCTAGTGGTACTGACCCCGAGTTTCAATCCGGAGGTCGCCGGTTCATACCCGACGGAACCTATGAGTTTTTCGCTTGAAGAATTTATGTGCGCAATATCACGTTCTTATAAGGGTGAAGGAAAACATCTGAGGAAAACGACACGTCCTAGAACTAAAAATTCGAAGACATGTGTCAAGTGCACGAAAGGAGCCTCTTTGAGGCGCACTTAAAATACCTTCAGCACACTCTCCACTCGAACAGATAGAGATAGAATCGGAAACCAAGCCATGCCACTGAGGCGGTCAAATGCGCAATAGGTACGTGTGAGATCATCACTCGTAGCATTTACTTCACTTTCCGCCAATCGAATGCCACTTTTTTAGGACATGGAAATGATAAAAGTATAACTTGAAATGACGGGACGGGCTGCGAATTGGGTCTTTCCATATTTACCTAAGTAAGGGAGAACCTATTTCATAGGTATCGATGTTATTGGAAGATTTCTCTCAACATCAGGTGGCCCATAAGTAATTAGCACCACGTACATAAAAATTGATATGTGTGATGAATGTAAAAAATAACGGAATGTTTATCGTGTGAGCTCAGTATCTAATTGATTTACCTATTATCTTCCAGTGCTAGAAATAGCGAGCAACGAGCATCCCAATGGCAAGAAGTCTACCCTGGAGAGCGAAGCGATCAGTTATGCTCAAGAAATGAGCAAAATAGCAAGAAATGACGCACATAATATTAACAGGAAAGGTTGGTTTCGTCTCCGTTTATTTTGCTCTACGTACGAGAATACTTGGAATATATTTTTTGTACCTACGCTTGAAACACGTTAACTATTTTTGTATATTTAGTATCGGCTCACATTTGACCCCAATCTCGTGTGATGTTAATTGATGATGCGATGTAGCATGCTTGCTTATGAGTAACCTAACTTATTATTTTAAATGACATCTCTGCGAAGGTAAATGAATGGGGACTAAAATATGTCATCTTTCCAGTAGGGTCGCCGGAGGCGGAGGCTTTGCTCAGACCGTACCGCATATCACGCGAGAGGTACCTGGCCGGTTACTGGCACCAGTTCTGTGCGCTGCTGTGGCGGTGCTGTATTGGAGCCCTAAGGGATGTACATCTTACCCAGGTAACAATAACTTCTCCTCTATACTATACCTTATATCTTAGGTTTCTTAACGCGCGTTGAAAAGCAGCTATTTGAATGAGGGCTAACGGTTCCACGATCAAAAAATTTGCTATTTTATAAGTTTTAATTTTGTTTCGTAATATTCAAGATGGCAGTTCTCCCGCCCAAACATTAATAAAAGATGTTTTTATCCTTTTTTGAAAAGTTTTAAAATAGTTTAGTGTTGGTTTCGGGTACCTATATCATTTACGTATTTTGAGTGCCTAAAGGACATAACTGAACCCTAAAACTGTAAACTTGAGTGTGATGCCATTTATTAGGGAATAAAAACTCTAATCGTGTGTTATATATGTCATTAGGTATTTTTAATTCATACCACATTAATAATCGTTTACTTTCTGGGTTAAAATAATTGTTGCCAATTTTACCGCAATTATTTAGCTAGCCCACAAGACAATACCGCTCTGGCAAGAGCTGTATATTTATATTAACTCAACTGGACGTTTTATACAATATTAGTAGTTAAGTAATGTATAAAACACGTGTACGCAAATAAAAATAACAAAACCCAATTAAATTGCATCATATGTATTAGGTATCTAGGTCCTGCCGAGATACTTATTATAATCTCATTTTCGCAGTTCTTTACTTATTTTTTCTCATGCAAATTACAATATTTGCCTGTTTTTTCTCATGCAATGCATTACAAATTACTTGACCTTTGGTGGGTTATGTTACAATCTGCCACGGAAACTAATATATAATATTATTATACGAACAGAGCCCATGATTATATTCGTCGGCTGTCCCTTAGAGAACATTAGGGCCTCTTAATGGCCATTATACAAGGAAGGCCCACAATTATATATCTATAAATTCATTTTTTTTTACAGATCCGCCTATTCTCTCATCTGTTGGTGGCGTTGCTTCTGGGTGCTCTGTACAACGGAGCGGGAACAGAAGCGAGCCGTATTATGTCAAACACTGGCTGTATATTCTTCTTCTTGCTATTTCTATTCTTCTCTAACGCTATGCCCACGATTCATACATGTAAGTATTAATAAACATATTAATACCCAAATTACTTACTTCTTTGTTCATTTTGCGGTTATCGCTTATCATTACTTCCACAAACGATAAAATGAGGGCAATTGAGACTATGCCCCACGATTAAGTTTACCTACCCAATTAGGTACTTAGGTCCACCCAGGTAGGTACATAGGTACCTACCCAGGTAGGTACATAGGTACCTACCCAGGTAGGTACATAGGTACCTACCCAGGTAGATGCTTAGGTACCTACCCAGGTAGGTATTAGGTAGTTAGTATAACAACTCTGTTTAGTGGAATTATGAGTCTGTATTGCTTCTTGTATGTCGGTGGGACTCAAAGATTTAAAGAGACGAATAAAGGCAGAGAGAATTTAAAGATGGTTTGATAAATAAATTATTTGCATGTTTTCAACTACGCAATAATTATTTATGTGTTGCTAATTATTCATTTAATGTATTTTCAGTCCCAGTAGAAGCCACGGTGGTCCTTCAAGAGCATTTAAACAAATGGTATTCGCTGATGACCTACTGCGCATCTAAAATAATTGTGGATTTACCGATACAAGTAAGCATACCTAACATTTGTAACAATGCATTCTAAAACTGCGATTTTCAGTAGTGGTAATATTTGGATAGGGGCATAGGTTATTTCATATATAGGTACCTAAGACGACTTGCGTAGGTATGAGCTATCTAGGTATATGATAGGTACAGACTTGATATGACTTTGAAATGAGTATCTATTGCCAAATCCACCAAATCCACTCCTGTATTAGTGGCAAAAAGTAGTGTCAAAATTCAGAGATGATCAGATGACCTTTGGACCTTTGGAAGTGACCTTTAGATTTTCCCCCGACTGAGAGTCTGAGAGAATCCGGGGAGCATCTTCTTCCAGGGAACAGTGACACAAAATAAGTTTCATCGGCCCTGGAAAATTGTTTATCGGGCAAATTGTTTACCGATAAACCATGATTTCTATCGCAGTGCCCCGGTACCCACAAAACTAACGAGACTGAGGCTTAATCTTAACCTGGCCAGACCTTCCAATCACGAAACAACAAGGACTACGATGAAATCGGATCTAAGCGCCTCTTTCAATACTTTAAAAATAGCTGCAGCACCCAATAAGCGAATATTCGCCTTTTGTATGTAGTCCCATCTGGAAATTGTAGATAACATCATGTGAGATTGTGGTCAAATGTGTCATGGCATTGAGCCCTTCACTCTGACACTTGAAGACAAAACATCTCATTTACAGAAATGGGGAATAGTCTGTATTCTAAAATAACTATCTTAGCATATAAGTCATGGGTATCTTGCTAAATATTTTTGGTTATTTTTGTTGTAGGGACAAGTAATCATCACGTCTCAATATGCCCGATGACGTTCAAAAGAGAAAACAAATAAATTTGCTACAACCTACCCTCAGCGGTGTCAAACCCCTCCCATACGACAATCCTGGATTCGCCACTGGTACTAATAGTACAAGCTATGCTTAATTTAGGGAATTAATTATTAATTATCAAAACTTAATTCCGGAGTAGGAATCTAACCCACGACCTACAGCGCAGAAGGCAGGGTTACTGCCAACAAAGCTGTGAAGCCAGTTGATAATATCTATATAGACAACTTCGTTTCGTTTTCAGTTGCTGTGCGCGACAGTTTTCTTCTTCCCGGCCTGGTACTTGACTTCGCAGCCGATGGAACCGTTTAGAATGGGCCTGGCTTGGTTCATATGCGCGCTCGTCACCGTATTGGCCCAGACTTTCGGTCTGGTCGTTGGCGCTGCTTTCGATATCAAGGTAAAGAGATTTCTGTTTGGATGGCATATCTACTACAAGCGCGTTTTTTTTTTGCATGAAAGAGGCAAGTAGTTTTATAGGCAGTAGAACTTGAACCTAGTATTTGCGGGGGAGTACTCCAACCACATCTATTTCTGCCGCTAAGCAGTAACACATACGTATTACTGTATTCCAGGTTGGAAGGTGAGGTTGCCTATAAAATTACTTGCACGTATGACATTCCACCTTCATGTCTTTTACAAGTATAAGAATATAAAGAATAACGAGCGTACAACCATATCTTACGGGGGCCCCAAGACGTAGGTATTTGTTCTGGGCAGGGGGCTTAATGTGGGCCGTCATGCTAGATCCGTAACATATTCACATAAAAACATATCCTTTCACATAAATGATTAAGTTTTAATTACAAATTGACAGAAAGACAAGGAAACGCGTTTTCTTAAGCGTCGGAGTTTATTTATCGGGGTATCACAGGGCAGTCTGTTGGGACCAGTATTACCTATAACTTTATATCATTTTACGGACATACCTGCTATAAACAAGACCGTTTTTTTTAACAAATCTACTTTACAGATGACTGAACCTCTTATAAACATTTTCTTTTCAGCTTGGCCTGTTTGTGATCCCAGCAGCAAACATACCAATGCTGATGTTTTCGGAATTCTTCATTCCTTACCATGAGATGCCGGTGTATCTTCGACCTTTCGCCAGCATATCATACTTCCGCTATGCTTTTGACGCCTTATTAAAAGTGGTCTACGGCTATAACCGACCTGCTATGTCCTGCACCACAGAATACTGTATGTTCAAGAAACCCGCGCATTACTTAGAGTACTTAGGGCTTTCGTTAGACTTTCAAAGGGACGTTATAGTGCTGGGTGTGTGGATAGTAGCTTTGCAGGTGTCGCTTATGCTTGTACTATTCTATAGAGTGTACAGAGCCTGTAGATAAATCTAGAGCCCATTCATCGTATGGTAACTCAGACTGTTTAAGAGTCCACCTACTTAATATGCTCCATGCGGAAGTACGCGCCAAAAGGGACGGAAAAGATGGCAGAATTAAAATATTCTGTTATACCATTTCTTTTTAAATACTTATTATAAAAAATATTTATACTTATATGAAAGCTTCGATATCCAGAATCGAAACGCTTTTTGTTTAATTGTGGAAAGTTTACAATCACGAAGCCAACTCTGGAATTTCTGGCGAAGAAAGTTCTCGTGTTTTTACTTTGATCATTTTCATGATCGAATTTTACAGTCTAAAATCAGATGAACATTTCAACTGTAATTTGGCTTATGCTGAAAGATACGCAACTGATTTTTCAGAGGTGGCCTCTTAAGTACAGATAACTAATGGTGCATAATAATTCTAATTAAGTAACGCAGAGACATAATATACAATACTCGTAACTATTCCTAATTTATTATGCGGTTCCATAGTTAGCTGCAACACTGTCGTCTCATTCCATAGAACTTATTTTTGCTCATTTGACAAAGTTGCGTTAGTCGATGCTCTTATAATTTTGGATCCTGTTTTAGCTTCCAAGAAAACTGTAAGTAGTGTTGAGTTTGTACAGAGTACAGAGTGGTCTGGCTTTTAAGTCGGCGTTATAGTTAATGTAATTAGTTGTCTAGTACTTAGATTTATTTTAGGATATAGTCATGACAAAAACATGACAAATTTATGTACCTAAAAAATGCATTATGAGCATTCAAATCTTCATGACACTGTAATAAATAAATTGCTTACAATGATATTGATCTGAGATCTAATATAATACGAGTATAGTAATAGCATTTTATTTTTTACTGCAAAATAATGTTTTACATTCCATATCAACGAGCAATTATATTTTATTCCTAAATTTTAGTTATTAGGAAGTGTTGATGTTAGAACTTAGTGTGGTATGTAGTTAGGTGTTATGATTTTGTATTAAAGTATAGTGTATATGTATTTGTATTGAATTTCAATATGATTACGCTGAGTCGCACTCGAGATCTATAGATACCCTTTCAAGGTATTCCCAAAATTTAATCACCAACAAAAATAATACACGTTTTAAAAAACAATGCTTTATGTTTCTTGCATAGCTTGTTAATCGGCGTACTATGCCCACTTAAATATATTTGGTGTCAGTCAATGTTATTTGTGTAAGTTATATTTGTGTCTCGATAAGATTGCTCATTGCAAGAACGCCCATTTCTATTCTTCATTGTACACGTTAATATTATTTTTATGTCTTCCTTTTATATTGTAAATGTTATTGTATTTTAAGCGTATAAATAAGAGTTAAATTATTGAATTAAATCAAATAAATTGGGTGTTTCAAATTATAAGCACAATGTGAATACGATGATCATAATAAAAAAAAATATGTGTCCCCGTATGCTACGGAATCGAAGACTAGGGGGCGTTATGAACAATTCAATTAATCGGGATACAATCAGACGCCAAATATGTCGAAATAAAGAAACTGCTCTCAATATAACTTTATGTATCTGTGATAAATAAGGTGAGAATGAGAAAAATAATATCTATTAATATACATAAATTATATTTTGTGTACTTTTTACATGTTTTTTAAGCATTACTGTGAAATTACCTACTGTAAACGTCAGTTACTAAAATATTTGGACTCAAAGCCTATTATTATATTTAGATAAAACGATTTATTTATACATTGGTATGGTATGTCATAATTAAATAAAAATCTATGAACTGAAATTCTGAAGTGATTATTACTAATTCCTATAATTATTATCTGAGCTATTAAAACGAGATAAACAACGAATAAATGACAGCTAAAACTGAAACAATAAATGAAGACTACATACTACATATAATAAATAATTATGGACAAATAATAAAAGGTTTGATGCAAAAGCTCCTTCTGTATTTTTCATGCTACAATGTTTTTATTTGTAGGCATTTAAAATATAAAATATAAAATTTATAAAACACGTTCCATTTTTTTTGTCTCGGCAATATTTCTCTCAAGTTATATTAATATTTAGCAATATTTATTCTACGCTGTAGTTATGCTAGGAACCAGGTAACCAGTTATTGAATTAACTTTCAGTGATTATATAATTATGAATTTATAATAATAGCCAAAGGATTTCATGTCTCTCACAAAAGATTTGTATCACTATTCTATAACATTGAAGATATAAGTTTAGTACACACAGTAAGCTCTTCGTTTATATACAAGACTAGACATACACATGATTAAACAATTTTTAAGAATCTGTTCTATGAAACAAGTCATACTACAACACGGCCGGATATCAATATACATATCTAAAAATACATAATATGTTAATTATGTTAGTTAATACTGTTTTTCACAGGTAATGTGTTAAATGTGACAATAAATTGATATAGGATATGAGAAAAATATATTTTAGCGGATGTTATACATTTATGCGGTTGTCAATTTAATTAATTTTAGATCTCTTAAAATTACAATATATATATAAACATCTTTGTAAACATTAATACTTCTTAAAATCATAATGAGCCTGGAAGAAAAATCATAATAAAAAATCTAACAAATTATTCGTCTAATTTTGCGTAAATCGAGAAAGTATCAATAAGACAAACACTATCTTCAATAGGTAAATTAAAATAAATAAATGTTTAAATGTAAACTAAAATAAATAATGATTTCCGACTTTTCACAGCCTTTCAGTCATATTAAACGGATAATCATAATCTAAAATTATATATTCAACGATAAGTCGTTTCAATCAAATTCAATCTAAATAAATGTATTTATGTAAGTATAAGTTTTTAATTTATTTTGAATAATTATTTATGATTAAAATTGTTATTTTCACTTATTAATCATTCTTGTGGCATAATATTTGCTTATGTGAATGTCATTTATAATTTGTTAATTTTCAAATATTATTAATATATTGTTAAATTTAAATAGTGTCAAATATTGAATTGTGCACACAGGCCGACCTGTTTTATCTGACAAGCAATATTATTACCAATAATAGTCATTACTGTCGAGGCTTAAAATAAAGTAATTTAAGAGAGTATAAGAAAAATTGCTATTTCGGCTGAGTTTTTATAATATTTTCTCTAATTTACAAGGAAACAATAAATTTATAAAAACACCAATATACGACATATAATTTTCATTCGCGTATAATCGACCGAGCGTATTCTTGTTCTTTATAAACCTCTGAACAGAAATGCGCATTCAAGCTTTATAATTCGCCAAGAATAATTAAATAAAGTCAAGCAATTTCTGAAGCAACATATCGGGAATTCCTAGATATTTCAATGCGTACAAGATTAGTAAAAGAGCCTATCATGTTGAGATTGGTGTATTTATTTTTTATTTTAATTTGTTTCAATCGGCCCTCGTATGCCATTCGAGAACATCAAATTTTTCCAATAAATTAAAAATACTTGGGCTTAAATAATTTGCGTACAGCCTAAATGCGTCTTTGGCTCCAATTTCACCTTACTAGTTTATGTTTTCAAATGAGTATGACACTAAATTTAATCTCCCCGATCGGAAATTGCACGAATTAGAGCTGACAAAAAATATTATAAATATGCCTAAAAAAAGCGACGTACTACCTAAATTTAATAACAAATGCATTTACACGTACAAAATAGGCTACTCTCGACACAATATCAGAATACAGACATGATTTGGAATGTTTAATAATTTAATAAATAATATCTTTGGTGTCGCTGGACTTTTTAGTCAGAGTTCATAAAATGAATTTTATAAAAAATGCTACTTCGTCTGAAGCCATATACAAGATCATTATCAAATAATTAGAAACTGCCCTTTTCAAAGCTGACTAAATTTATCACTGGCTTTAATTTGATCCAAGCACATAATTTACCATTCTTTGTCGAATCAACTTTTATGCGGCGGGTAGCTCGTTCAATTTTGACAGCTTTCTGAAATGAAACAGAGATACATCCTTTACAAAAGGGCTGACACATTGAAATAAATAAATCTTCATTCGTTGACTCTGTGCTGAGATTAACAATGTGATATAGTATTTGCATTAAAACAAATCAAATTCAATATGAATGCGAATTTTAATACAGAGGTTGCTGGTTCGATTCCTGACGAAAATAAATAAGTTTTTTTACTTTTTACATTTTTAAGTAATCTTACATCTAGCTTAATGAATAGGTTAATAAATTCAAGGCTTAAGGCTAATTAAAATATTCCACTACATTCCATAGTACAAGCTTTTTTGTTTGGGGCTTGATGGCGCTGTGTAAAATGTCCAACAATATTTGTTTTTAATAATATTCATAAATAGTATCAATCAATACAATTACCCGCAATATTCCGGCGGTAAACTCAAAGTCTTATACCACAACAGTATTGAAAGTGGTATACTCCACGTCCGCAGCGGTCCAAAACAGAATGCCATCGTCCCATACTCCAGCCAAAAGAAGTACGCCAGTAACAGCTGCATTGACAGCAGAATGATGAAAGGCAAATTCTTCAAAAACCTCTTGACTCCCCTCACGTTGTGCGAAAACAAGCGATAATCCAAACAATGAGCCAGAACCAATATCAACGGTATCTGAATGAACATCAGCTGCACACTCCCATACATATAGGTGAACGGCTCAGGTATATACGTCCCTTTGATAAGTATCCCCCAAGCGAACACTGCGCCTATGTATCCGTCTATTAGCTGGCCGATCGCCCAAGGCCCGAAAGGTAAGTAGATGGCATACAGCACTATGGGGTAAAACAACCGATCTATCTTACTCAACAGCCACACTCTACGTAACACGTAGTGGCCGAGGCGCCGGCGCAGCTTCGGCGGACGTTTTTGTAGCCTCAGTATCACTAGGGGCAACACGTTTGCCAGCAATAACGTCCCAAATATTGTCTGAAACTAGAAACAATTACTTTTAATACATAATATATGACAAACTAGGTGTAAGGGCGTAAACAGAAAGCAGGTCATCGCGAAAACGGAACTAGTCGGTGCTAATCGATGCTAATTCAGTTAAAGAGCAGTAGAACTCAAGCCAAGTTCGTCCGGGGAAGTACTGCCACCATGCTCATTTCTGCCGCCAAGCTGTAACGAATTCGCGCTATTGTGTTCCTCTCTGAAAGGTGTGGATGCCGGTGAAATTACAGGCACATGAGACATTCCACCTCCACGTCTCAGAGTTACGGGCGCATACGGTGCAACTTGGGTCTTGTACCTAGTAGGGGAGGACCCAAGTCGCATCGGTTGTTATGGTCCAAGGTTACCACTTAACACCAGGTGGGCCGTCGGCTCGTTCCGCAACGATATAACATAACAAAAAATGGGCCTCTTAGTGTTGGTTTCGGCTCCACTAACACCTTCTAAAGGACCAGGTTAGGGCCCGAGATAAAAATTAATAGGAGAAATATTAATAAAAATAGTGAAATGTCTCCTTACTACGGTCCCAGCATCCAACATGAGCAAAATCCTCGGAGTTATATCAAAACCCAATAAAGAACCGTCCAAGGTGAAAGGGTGCTTTACAGTAGCCTCTTTTCCAAGCTCATCGGTCACCACCACATGTAAATAGTGGATTCCAGTCCTGAACAAATGTGGGAGCCATTTGCAAACATAGAGTGGTCCTTCCGTTTTCCTGCATTTCATCCAGCTTTGGGAGTCAAAGGATATTTTTACACTGTCTATCTCAACATCACTGAATGCGAGTATTCTCACATGAGTGGACTCAGGAATCAAATGCAATGGCTCACGACCTGGCATTGTATACCTAGCATGCTTCGGATTGGTTACCAATACCAGTGGCCAACTGTTATGCTTCTGATCCACAAATGAAAAGTGACCGTGGTCAATTGCAGCTAAACGGTACATTCTGTTGTCCTTCCAGTCTCCCAGCTCAAGTTCAAGAAACCCTTTTTTGTGCTTGGTATACATCTTTGGTACCAATCCACCCATTGAATGCAAGTGGCCGCAAACATAAACTTGTGACCCGTGTGCGCTGCCCATGAGGTGGCGTAAGCTCAGTCTTTGAGAATCTTTCTCTAACGATAATATGCAAGACGTTGGGTAATGTCCATACCATACTATATGATCAGCAGTAACCTCCGCGTCTGATTTTAATCGTTCAATCATTTGTTGTTCTTGTATGTCTAGGATTCCGATGAAATTGAATGGCCTTCTAAGACCAGGATCGGGACAAGCGTCAACGCCCAAAAAGGCAACACTGACACCATTCTTGTCCTCAAAATGCACATATGACTTAGCATGTATAGCACCTTGTACTGAAAAATTTCTAAAGTAGTTTTCCTGGGAATTCAATGTTCTGATATTGAAATTATCTGAAAAAACAAATATAAAGTAGGTCAAGTCAAACGCATTTTAATAGCAATTAGTAATTCGTTACTTTATTTTAGGTCACTCCCAATACTGTGGGAATATCACATGTGTCACTATATGACCTTATTGCCACCATTGCTTTCCCATCAATAACTCAAGGTTACTGTACTCAATAAATAAATATTAGCGAACAATTTATGATGTCAAAATCCAATACATGGAGGCCTACTCTTATAAGCAAGCTTGATGTCACAATGGCTTTGATTTTTATTTGCATAAAAAATTGTAACAATATCACACTGATGCAAGCCTCATTCTGAATCAGCTACCTTTCATGTTAGATTCGAGAAACCGTTTTACATTTTTAGTATACATCAGTGGGAAACACTCATTCATTTAAGTAAAAGTAGAATAACATGATATAATGATTAATATGTAATAAGAAATATTAATAGGAAAGGATGTCAGGATCATATCAGGTGGAAAATCATGCTCCCTGCATACCCCTCTGATGTGGTGTGATTTTATGGATGTATACTATTTGGCACAAACTCTGTCACAAAATTTATAAATGCAAATAAAAATATTACATTTCATTTCATATACACACCATGGTTCCCTCTTATATCCAACCACACAGTTTCATCTGTTACTCCAGACTCCTTGATAATATTGTGATAGTACACCCATTCCATCTTCACCTGTGAACTGCCCAAATTATCTTTCGCTTTTGCATCAGTCAAGTCCCCTGTGGCCAGCACAAGAGTTGGCTTAATTTTCTTTACAGTACTATCACAGAACTGTTGAAACTGAGATATTCTACTCGGATCCCTGAATATGCTAATGTGGATATCTGAAATCTACAAACATGGATTTTTAAGATGTTTCATGTTTATTCTTATAATTATATAAGTAGTTTTGATGTATGTAATTTTTAATTTGATATAAAGAAAATCTGACTCAATCTGACATGTTGATAAAACTACTGCATTAGTTAAGTCCTGTAAGAGAGTTGTTAAATGAAAATAAATAAATAAATTTCATGCACAATTAAACAATGAGAAGAAACTAGAAATATTGGTTTTGAATTGATCAATGGACTATTTCTAGCTTAGTGTACACAATATGCTTATCATTCGAGGTCTTTGTTTCAAACTACGTCACTATCAATTAGCAGTTTATGGTAAGAAAACAGCCTGGCATATAGTAAATTATTGATTAAAAATACTGACCTGCAAAAACCACAGAATATTCTTCGTCGTGTCCGTAATTTGACCATATTTCTTACCTAAATATTCAGTGTAATTTAAACCTTCGTCTTTGTTTTCGGTGTTAAAATTTTGATCAGTTGCTATAAGGTTTAGCAAATTTGCCATAAAAATTGATGCCAACAACAGAATGCATAATAGCCAAATTGCAGCCTTCGACAGGATCATTGTCAATTTTGTAAATATACTATTAAAATTATTCTACATCAGTATTTATTAAATGCAATATAAACTATTATAAAAACTACTAGGAGCCACTCTCATTGTTTCGGACTTTCGGTCGCGCGGGCACAGAACATCTAAAGTCACAGGCAAACTGTACTAAATCAAGTGCTGCCAGTTAAAATATCAGAACTATACGGCTGGAAGTATAAATTTAATTTAAGGTGAGGATGTATCAGAACAAAAAGTTATTATCCTGCCCCTCAATGGCCTAGGTTACCTACTATATTACTTCACCCGAATCAATCCCTTAATATTAACACAATAATAACAATTTAAATATTAAAAATATTGGTGGAGATTTCACACAGTGCCATCTAGCACCAAAATAAACTACATATATAGCTTGTATCATATGAACCAGAAAAGGTATATAGTTTTGTAAATACATACAAGCAATACATATTAACACCCAGACACAGAACAAACATATAATATGTTTGGCACACAAATGTTGGTCCTGGGTGGAAATCTACCCACGACCGAAAGTGCAGAAATTAGGATTACTTCCAAATGGGCTGTGAGGCCAGTTAAAGTTGAGAGCCTCAAATAAAACCAATCAAGTTCCATAGTGTTCATTATTATGACTAGGGCACAATTATTATGCCCGTAAGTTACGTATATCTACTTACATAATTTCAACAGAGATAGACATCAAAGTAACTAATATCAATTTCACTTTTTGTGTGCCTTATGTCTCAAAGTAGCTTAGCTGCTCAGCATTTTTTGGACATTTCTGAACCGACCTTGTAATCAAGAGCAAGTGTGCATTTGAGTACAGACGACGATAAGAAGTCGATACAATCGAGAACGCAACTGTAGAATACAGACTTCGTATCAAACAATACTATCTGGCAGCCCCGACCTGGCAGTCACGATGTTGTCATTCTGACAATCCTTATCATTTGACAGCTTCATGTGCTCGTCGGCACAGCGCAGCAACTTCGTGTCCGTGGTATAAGTAAACCTGCGTCCACCAGATAAATTTATTGGTTCATTCCACTGTACACCACCCTTAGAAAACAGGGGGACAGAGGTACAACTTTTTACATTATGCCCTCTGATACTATTCTTAAATCACTCACCAATGCTAACGTTTTATATTGTGCTTGCTACAAAGCCATAATTCTTTTTTTTAAGGTACTAAAAACAATCACATCCGCTCATCGACAATCGCAATCCCATTCCGGCAAATTGGCGGTGATATACTCACCTAACTTGAGGACAAACACTAGATAAAAAAGAGGAATAGAATAAAAGCGATATTGCCACCCACTGGCGCCGAGTTTTATAATCTATATCTATACATAATAATAAAATTGTAGAAAAGTGGTGTCTGTACAATGGAAATATATAAAAAAAAAGTAGCAGGGGTTGTTATTATATCGATGCCGAACCCGAAATTGTAATTAAATTATTTTTTTGTCTGTTTGTCTGTGTGTTTGTGCACGCTAATATCAGAAACGGCTTATTCGATTTAGATACGGTTTTGACTAATATATTGTAGTAAGCTTCACTTAACATTTAGTGTTTATTTCATGTCAATCGGTTCATAAATAAAAAAGTTATGTCAATTTAAAGAATCACGGCGAACATTTTTAATTCAAAATATGCTGCCCGAAAAGTCACTATTCCACGCGAACGAAGTCGCGGGCACAGCTAGTGTATAATATATATAATGTATAATGTATTTGAAAATTTCAAATTAGTAATTATTTTAAACTAGCTGTCCCGGCAAACTTCGTACCGCCATATTTTATTTGCCGTCAATACTGTCTAAAGTTTAAGATTTTTATTTTGATATTTACTATTATTTTTTAATATTTTTTTTACAAACCTGACAATAACGAACACATAAGAAAGATTTATCCAATTTGGTGCAGTCGTTTGAAAGTTATGCGCGTACAAACATTTCGGTGATTCATTTTTATTTATATAGATAACACTTTTAGTAGGTGGAACAACTGTTCTTTTGTCGATGAATAATTCTGTATGCTAAGTTCTCGATATTCCAATAATTTTTTGACATAAAATTGATGTATTGAACCAGCTTAGCTTAGAACCTGCTCTAGATTAATAAGTTTTGTCGAAAAATCATTTTTCAAAACAAGCTTTACAATCAGACCTTGGATACCATGTGCTATAGTACTTGTCAAGACAAATCTAACAGTTCCTATGCTCACTTCCCGGCTCCATCATGAGGCCACCTCCATGTTAAAATATTATTGCATTGTTATCAAAGTTGCACATGTGTTCCAAACTTCAGCGCAATCGATTGCACGGACTGGTCAGTCAGTTGCAAATTTTGACATAAAAACCATACTTAAACCTACCTACAACGTTGTATCTAAATAAAAAGCAAGGGCGGATCCAGCTTTGGTGCCAGGGGGGGTCACATAGTCGTGGTCAAGTCACAAGAAGTTATAATTTAATTTTTATAATCATAGATACAAGTAAAAAGTAGGTATTTTATTAATGTATGTTAGAAGTACTTAATGTACCTAATTATATTGAAGGTAGGTACTTACATAAAATTTATTTGGTGACAAAAGTATATAAAACATTATGTTTAACGATTTTAATTAGTGTTTCACCTAAGTCCTGGACCCAGCCCAGGGGGGGGTCATGACCCCCATGACACCCCCCCCCCCTGGATCCGCCCTTGATAAAAAGCTTTGTAATAAACATTAGAATACCGAAAATTTGCCGCAGACATGAATCAGTGATGACGTAATTTTTCTTTTGCCTTACGTTTGTAATTGACATCGTTACTTAAAAGCCTTTGTGGAATACTTCGTTTGCAAATTTTACGTATTGATACAGGTACGTCCTGGATAATAATATAAAAAAATTACAAACTATTTTTCACTTTTTTAATATTGCCGGCGACTTCTCGTTTTTTAGTTTCTTTTTTATTAATTGTTTCAAATTTTATTAATTGGTTCCCAAATTTAAATTGTTTCAATGGGTTTAGTATTACCTATAAAATGGTAATTCAAGGAAGTTCTACGATTGTTGATTTTGGTGACTTTACGGACGGACACCGAAGACACCCAGACTGATATTAAACTTTACCTACCCAGACTCAACGAATTTTCATATAACTATTGCACGCCATAAGTTATACACAACAACAAAAGTTCTAATACAGATGAGTGGCCCACTGGCCCAATAGGCGGCCTATTGCTAATAAAGTCATAGTTTTTTTTGCATTGCCAGGAGGGCAAGTACTAGTTGAAGTATTTTCGGGAGAATTTTATTCTCCCTCCTTCTACCCTTCTCATCACTTTTTTCTGGCTTTTAAGGTTCCTCTTCTAATAGCTATATCAATGCAATAACAACTTAGTAGTATGTTGATCTGTTGTCTATGATATTATTATTTATTATTCTAGTAGGCCAGTTGAATGCAGTATTCTCGTATATCTGTTAAGCCGTAGGGCTAAGACTGTAGAGTCTTAAAAGATTATTCTTGTACTTAGTTATTATGAAATAAACAATCAATCAATCACTCACCTACCTTATACCGAGCAATTCCTAAACCAAATTTTAAAGTACGACAGAAGCAGTCTTATATTGTGCTGAATCAAGATTCAGTAGATACGTAGGTACCTACCCATAAACCGAACAGATCATATCATACTATCAGACGAGGAACCTAAAAGCATTCTGAGATAATATTTAATTTGAATCGGCAGAAGTTGACCGCGCGCATTCCGTACCGAAGGCGGGCGGGCGGCACGGGCGTCGGCGGCTGCGCGGCGCGGCGACTCGGGTGTGCACATGGAGGCAGCCTGCAGCGGGCCTCGGCCGGTATCCGCGCGCCACTATCTCGCCGCATTCCACAGGCCGCGGCGGCGGCGCGCCCCTCGCGTGCCTTCGCCGACCCACGCGCCCGCTTCGCTCGCCTCAGTCAGTCGCTCTAGCGCGCCCGAACGCTCCGTGCGCCTACGCGTCACTCTCCTCCCCTCCCCGCCCCCGGTCGCTCGTGAGATCGTGCGACTCTCAGTGCAGTGAAGTGCCTATGGATGCGGTTCGATATTAGTGCTTGGATTTATATATTGATGGTGAGTTTTGTGTATGTCTGTGGCGCCCCGTGGATGGCCGGAATGAATGCGCGCGCTTTCACGATGCGGCCACTTTCATTTCATACGCATAGCTGGAATTCCGCGGCCGCGCCATCCGACCGCGCCGCCGCGGCCGCTGACCCTGTGCCGCGCGCCCTTCCTTTACACCACCACTCCAGCAACCAACCGATGCCGACCATACCCGCTCTTCAACATCGACCGATCATCGCCATGTACCGACGTTACGTGATAATGCGTACCTATAGCTTTTGGTGTTTTCATTCTCTTAGGAAATTCGATTGATCATTGAAGTATTTCTAACAATCTGTTTAAAAGGGGAAATTACTATCCAGCTAAATGTAAAGGTATATCTTCTACTAGGTACTAGATGCGCATTTTCAACAGACAAGATCCCTAAAGGGAAGCATCCTTTGAGAGATGATGATAGCTCCTAAAACGCAGATCAAACTTCAAAGAATATCTTACTTACAACACGAATGTTTTAGAACACTTTCTACAGTGGTTCATAATGTAAAACATCTGACTCAATAGATATTAAGCAAAAGGCAAATACTGATAGCGAAATGTAGGTAAACATTGATACCGACAGCGAAGTCTTTCACGTAAATCCCAAGTAACTCACTTTAGAATATTCAAAATACCTTATTACTCTATAATAGCATAATTATTTTATTACTAGAAATTTATTATATTACCATGTTTATTTCAGTGAAACATGTTGACTACAATAATAAATCGACTATTTATAATGAAAAATGTGACTGCTGCCCACAGCGTTCCCATTTTGTTGTATAGTAAACTGTTATTTATTATCAAACCCGCCATAAGTTCCCTGTTCTCAACACAATATGTGGACTAGAACAGTAAGAATTCATTGAAACAAATATTGCGCTCATTTGGATAGTAACGGGTAAACAGCTTCATTCAGCATACACACAGACACACATAGGTACATATCACAATTTACAATCCATACGTAACATGAATCTGGATCTAGCCTACCATTTACCGGAAACTGACTAACCTGTCTTAACTATCTTAGTGGTTTTTCTGGTAAATTTACAAGTAACGCACAGCATGAAAACTGTACATTTCATAAAACAGATTCTACTTCATGCAACTTAATAAATTCGTTAGAAATAATGGGTATTATGTGTAATATTTATATGCAACATTGGCTATTTCTCTTACTATATATATATATATATATATATATATATATATATATATATATATATATATATATATATAATTAACACTCCATCAAACATTTTGAAAGTAACGCCAAGCTGAAGAAGCGTGAAATCCTAAAAATAAATCACACATTCATCAAACATCAAACATCACTACATTATCTAGTATTTAAAAACTTATATTCGGTAGAGTTTTAGAGATTTTTTGACATCACCATCATTCATATTTCATAGACAAATTCCAATTTGACCTTAAAAACTAAAAGCAAACGTTTAAATAACGACATAGAGCCTGCCATCCCTGATTGATAAAGTAGATGATTCATTAGCTGGCAATAAACAGCTACGACCGCGGCCGCATTCCTCCGATAGCACAATGAGTACGTAAATAAAGGTAGGTATTACAATACCTATCTACTTGGAAGGAGGCCGTGCACTCTTTGTACTGATATGCTGCGCGTTTACTATGGTATTATACATCGCGAGTTGTGACATGACACGAGTTATTCTCCTGGCCCTAGAGTAGGGGCATATATATGTTTCATACATACATAGATTCACGCCTTTATATCCACAGAGATAGGCAGAACTGCAGCGGGCCATTTTTGAACTTGTGACATGACGAGGGGTGAGAAAACAATGGCTCTTCTCCGCTATTGTTTTCTCACGAATAACTCTTGCTAATAATTTCTTCCAGTTACTTATTTCACAATATCCCGACGGCCAGGACAAGTCTTACACAACGAAATTACCCACAAGTCCGGGCAAATGTTTAATTTATAACTACTTTATTGTTCAGTTCAGCCGACCATTATTTTAATTTTATAAGTGGCTAGATCTACATTACAATGAATCAGGCCAATCAGGTATCATCTTGTTGTCGTCGTTTTCCATTGTTATGTTCACAAGAATAAGGTCAGGGCTTGACTCTTATGTTAAGTTAGATCATTATTACTTATACTCATTAGTCTTAGTCTTAGTCTTTACAGTCTAATAGTAACTTTTAAATTATTATAAGAATCCTAGGTGGACACTATATTTTAGGTTTAGGTAACTGTTTTAGTATTATGTATCTTATACATTCCTAAAGCCTATATATCATACAGTAAAGTAACTCTACCGTGACCGTAGCTCATAATTATCATCATAAAACAAGAAGTGTTTCTGCGGAATTGTTTTCTATAACTTCGGCATAATACCTACGTGTTTACGTCATATCCCACGTCATACTCGAATTAAACATCGACACTCCGAAACAAATTCCAAATATGTATGTAAATCGATTTATAATTTATTTAAAATGGGTAAAATTACGTCTGGTCGGAACAAACACGTATGGATGAAGTTAGAATTCGAGTAAGCTGGTTAGACTCCTAAAATTTTACTTATAGGTACCTATGTTAAAGAAAAATAATCCGCGCCCCATTTTTTTTAATGTGACTTAGGTGACTGACACCTGACGGCCCACCTGATGTTAAGTGGTAAACGCCGCGCCGCTCACAGATAAAAGGAATGCGACTCAAGTCCTCTCCGCCAAAGTGCGAGAAGACGCAAGTCGCATCGGTCCCATCACCTCGAGACAGAGATGTTACGTCTCATGCGCCTGCGATTTCACCGGCACCCACTCCCTTCCACCGGAACACAGCAACACGAGTTCATTACTGCTTGGCGGCAGATTGCCAGCTGTGGTGGCAAGTCTTCTCCGGGCGAACTTAGCACAAGTTCTACTGCACTTTGGGTTGCTCCTTTCGCACCACCCGGGGACACGTGTAGGGATTCAAAGGCAACGAGAACTTTTTACATCAATTTTTGCGCGCGTTGAAGTCTTTTCAAAGTAATAGTTGTCGCGGTACTAACTATTGTTTGTTTACATTGCTTAGCTACTTAGTCTTAGCGTACTTAGTCATGTCATCAGCACATATTGTAAAAGAGGATGTCATGGCTGACAGGTCTACTACCTCATTCGAAGTTCGTCCGAGGAAGTACTGTCACCAACCCAGTTCTGCTGCCAAGCAATAATGCATTCGCGTACCTGTGTTCTGGTTTGAAATGTGTGGTTGCCGGTCAAATTACAGGCACATGATACTTTCCACCTTCACGTCTCAGAGTTACGGGTGCAAATGTTTCGACTTGGGTCTTCCTGTACCTTAGTAGGGGAGGACCCAAGTCGTATTGCTTGTTATGGGCAGAGGATACCACGTTCCACAAGGTGAGCCATCTGCTCGTCCCGTAACTATATCACATAAAAAACATCAGATGCCGTACAGCCTAAACTGCTGGTTCTAGAGTAATGAAATTTTGAGTGTGTTCCTGTATTCCGTAGGAGCACATTAAGAAAAAAAAATTGGGTAATTTGACCCTAAGGGGACCGAAATCGAGATTATGTGGAAAATAAAAAAACTGTACTTTGGAACCTTCTAGAATATATTCGTGAATTCCTCGGACACGAATTTAAGATATTTGTAAACCTGTAAATATTAAAAAGAATATTTTCTCTCATAAAACATTAATTTATTTTATATATCGAAAGTTTACAAAAACATGGTTTTTTTATAAATGATGCTGGTGTAGGGTGCTGTGAATATTTCGACGGCCGTCAAAACGAACCATGGTTTCTGTAATTTTTTCGCTGTTTTTGGTGCTTATTTTGGCAGACAGAGAAAAATTAGAGACGTCATACGTCATAGTTCAGTTTATACGTTATTTCAACTGACAAATTGAGTAGCAAATTACAAAAATACTAACTAGAATATGAAAAAATTCTACAGGCAGGTGACGCATTGTACCGTACCTGTTAGTAACGAACAAACTGACATCTGTTCGGACAAGGTCCAATCCAAACTTAACCAATAAGACTAAAACCATGAAAACTGATTGTAATTTAGCAATATGAGCCCACAACTTGTCTTAGGAAAAACATTTGACTTGTTCAAATCTATGAATTCTAAAATGGTTATTGTCAAATGCTTACTTGATTTATGCGCTTACAGAATTGGCACCATTGCATATATTTATAGCAAGTATCAACAAAATAAACACGGTCTGTGGACGATTCAACAAATCTACTAGACTGCTCTACCTCCCTAAGCTTCTTTAAACTTTTGTGATGTGAAAAGTGAGGCAAACATTATTAATTTATGACAAATCATTTACCATGACCTATATTGATCTATTATAGTTAAAATTAGGCGCATATGTATAACATCTTTCAAGGAGTTTCAGCATCAAAACTTATCTGGTACGAGCGACAATTAAGACTTTAATTTAAATACCAAGAGTTCCCACCATTGCCACTTTTGGACGTCGTCGACTGTACAATCCTTACATGACACTGATGAAATGATATGTAATCAACCCCTAGGTTCAAAGTAACTTGAACAGGTTTCAGAATTTTGATCTGACTTTACATTATTCCTCGTAATCAAAATATAAAAAAAAAACATTCCACTAACAGACTATATTCAATAAATACAGCACTAAAGTTATTCTAAATTTAAAAGTGGTGCTGTCAATTTGACACTGACGCATTAAAACTCCTATTACGTGTTTCGAAAAGTATTTGACCGGTTTTAATAACGAAGCAGAACCGTTAGTCGGATCCAGGGGCGCTGGTAGACAAAAACGTAGCAGTAGGCACGAACATAGGTATATTGACTTTATGTGTTACGATTTTGATGCAGAATATTCTGTATATTATGTCGCGTTATCGGCAAACAATTCAAAATGCCCTTACTTAGTTATCAATATAGGTATACACTCAGTAACACATAATAAAAGTTAAGAAAAGGAACCCATTTTTTGAGTTTTTTTTTTATTTCATTACAAAGCACTTTTCAAGATCGCGCTCACTAAAACAATCTTTTGATCATTTCCATACCAGCTTCTGATTCAAAGCCAAAAACTATTGTATAGAATTCATAAATAAATAGCTCAGAAACGTCATCAAGTAAATTAAATAACTTCACGCGTAGGTACTTATAGCTAAGTCTGGCGCCTGTTCAAACCCTATCCTACCCTTCAAAGGTAGAACAGACAAGTAACCCCTAAATGAGGGATTTTTCTACAGCGGGCCTAGTATTAACATAGTAAGCGTGAATGGCCATGGAGCCCAATCCAGATTTATAGATGTTGCATTGAGTTTTGATTGTAGAACATCCTTGTTTATCTTCGCCTTTCAGAAAACATGGCATCACGAACATATTTTTTAAAGTAAAAAATTATGTTCACATTTTTGTTTGAAGCAGCGACCTTTGGTCTCAATTCAAATTCGGAGTTTGTACCACTTGGCCACCACTGTGGCCACTTAAACTGATAAACCGTCGAACAGAAGACTTAGAAATTTCCAGTATTTAGGACAGTCTTATGTTACTAATATTTTCTGAAATCCGTGTTCACTTGCTAAAACTACCTAAACTTAATGCTCGCTCAATCCACGCAAAACTTCAAACACGCAGGCTTGCTCAGATATTATCTACAGAGATGTATCTTATCTTTATTATTGCTCATTTAATATAACAAAATGCAGCATTAAGAGAGCGGTGATCGCATGAGTTAAGATTTTTAATATATTATCCGACTACATAAAAACCAAAGAGAGGTATGAGTTCAGTTTTTAGTTTAATTACAGGCACTATGAACTAAATCGTAATTAGGGAACTATGCCAATTTCGTAAGGGAATTTTAGCCACTGAACATTTTTGGTTTCGAATACAATTATTAAAATGTAGCGGTTTTTCTTTCCACGCTTAAACTCGATTAGTCCTTAGGAGTCAAATTTCCGGCGTCATGGCGTCAACGCCATTTATAGAAAATATCATCAAAATTTAGCTACAGCTAGATTTAGAGAAAGCCAGCAATTTAGACTATACGTTGTCTGTCAGTCAGTCAGGACATCCATTTAATAGACAATAACATACATTTGTTGAGTTTGTTTTTAGTTTAATCATTTAATTATTTATGTGACAAAATATTAATGACTTTTCTTAAGAATTATTATCCGATGTGCTATGAAATATGAAGCCGACCCGTCCTTCTCGCTGAAAGCTAAAGTTCCTTGTTTGTTTTATTTTCATTACAATCATTATTGTGTGTTTGCCTAATCATCAATAGCAGTTTCCCAACGCGGCTTATTCAGGTCACACCCGAAATCCATCGTCAGGCCTCACAACTGATTTGATAGTAACTTGCTTCATGCGCTGTAGGTCGTGGATTCGATTCCCACCCAGGACAAACATTTGTTTGAGGAATATAGATATTTGTTCTGTATCTGGGTGTTAATATGTATTATACGTATGTATTTAAAAAAAAGTATATAAGTATTCTATCACTTGTCTGGTTCTCATAGTACAAGCTATGCTTAGCTTACTCTGGGGCTAGATGTGAAATGTCCACCAGTAATTATTTATAATACACTCATTATTTATATACATTTATAGTGCACGAAAGGAGCTACGCTTAGTTTGGGGCTAGATGACGCTGTGCGATTCGTCCACCAATATTATTATCGTCATCTAAATTTCCAAGTGTCAAAATTTGGTGGCGGGATGTCGAAAAGTGGAGGCAACGACGGCCTTAGGTATGCGAGGACGCAAGATGCGGCTGGCGTAGGGGGAGGGGCGCTCGGCATCTGAAGGTCGTCCGCATTCCTCACGTCGCCGTCCGCTGCTACCGCGCTTACGTAGCGCCTGCCCCCCCACCCCCTCACCCCCCCGCCCCGCGTCGACCGGTCTGCCGCCGTCGCCCCCCGCGCCCCGCGCCCCGCGCCGCGCGCCTCGGCTGACCGCCATCACAAACTATCGTATCGCGCATTTACTAAAACAAAAAACATGTTCGGCTATCAAGAACTGAGGAGCCACAGAGGTACCGGATGGGATGAAATTTATTCGCGTCTAGTTTTTTTTAACTCGCTCTTGTGGTTCTACATTCCAATAAATGTTTTATAATACGTTGTATGTAGTCATGCTTGTGAATGTCGTGGACTTGCGTCTTTGCATGACGGATAATGTTTAGTTCCAGGCGAAATTTTGTTTTATAGCCGTATCATAGCTAACTTAGCTATTTATTATGCTATCTGGATAGCATAAGAAATAGCTCTGATTGCTAGGGCTCTGATGCATTTTGTTATTCAGAAGTTACAGTAATACATTTCACAAATACAGTTTCATTAGGTAGGTATAACTCAAATAGGTACTTATAGGTACCTACCTCCTTTCTGGAATGTAAGTCTAAAGCTTCTTCACAGCTTCTTCTATGAGGCGAGTAGAAAGGTTTAATTGTTAGTCTCTTTATCCCGTATTTCTATTTCAATAAAAATACAGTTTACGCTCATAAACTGAACACTGAATTCAGTGTTAGTGCCAATAGAGAAGCTATTCTGAATATCCCTAAAAACTTCATCCTTCATAAGAAGCGATATTATAAAGCGGCTAAGTTCTTGATATTCCGAGAATTAAAACGCGAGCTATAAAAAGGAGAGCTATAAAAGAAATAAGTATGTTTTCTGACAAATACTTAGTAGATACAACGTAAAAACAAAGTAGATAAAAGAGTCATATGCGTTGATTCGTTTCGATCAAACTCTGATAAGAAGTAAATTCATTTAATTTGACATTTACAATGATGCCGACTATTGCACATTTCTTAGAAACATTACGACTAATTAAATAATTGTGTAATAAAGAAGAAAATGTAACTTAGGGTCAAGCTTATTTAAGCAATTTTATATTGGTCTAAGTCATTAAAATGTATGACCATATTAATAAATGCTCTGGAATTGAAAATATCTTTTAAATCGTAGTAAACAACAGTAATCATAAAGAAAATAAAGAACACACCATTCAGTATCTAACTGAAGGCAACAATGTACGCCGCTAAGACATCAGGTAGCAAAATGGAGATCTTTTTTGGAAAAAAGTTGTGGAATGCACAGATGGCGCAGATCCGACATTCCTCAGCCGACCGGCTGCTTAATAGGAAGGCCAAAACGGATATACGCATCGAAAAGTATTATTTAGGTTCATTCTGGACGCGTCGTTTTTGACCTAAACAACTTATGAAGATTATGAACCAATCAACGTTAAATCGATCATTTGACGCATTGTTAGTGACTTAGTTTATCAACAAACTCGTTAATAATAGCCGGACCTAGGCTACCGCAAAAACCATTTGTAGTTTTTTTTATTTGATACAGTTTCGGAACGAATAGATGACCCACCTGGTGTTAAGTTGTAACCTCTGCCCATAACAAGCAATACGACTTGGGTCCTCTCCTACTTAGGTACGACAAGACCCAAGTCGCATTGTATACGCCTGTAACCATGAGACGTGTTGGTGAAATGTCTCATGTGCCTGTATTTTCACCGACAACCACACCTTTCAAACCGGAACACAGCACGGTGGCAGTAACTCCCCGGACGAACTTGGCGAGAGTTCTACTGCTCTTTAGTTAACCCATTCCGAAGAATGTCGAAATTAAAATCGTGATCAGGTGAAAATTTGTTTCAGGTCGTGTAACAGGGGTATCGAGATGCGACATGCGCGCTCTGTGTTCGGTTCGCGGGCCGCTGAGTGGCGACACTCGCGCGCTAGGCGCGGGCGCGCGGCTCCTCTCGCTGCGCATGCCCGGCCAGCTCCAGCCCATACACTTCGTCGTCGAAGCCAAGGCGAGGGTCAGAGAGCTCAAGTCGCTGGCCACCGCTCACGCCCAGCTACAAGGCATGATCGACACGGACCTCTTCGGATTAGCCCTCCTTCAAAGTGAGTCCACTTTTTTTATGACTGGACAATTTGCTGTTGGCCGCAGATGGCCTTGACAGCGTTTACACGGGCTTTTGGTGAGAGCAGACGGCTCTCAACCAGCCGGCTCTCAACGTGAGTCCACGTTACACATTCATGCGCGTATTTATCATCGACTCACCTTACTCATGTACCGCAGTGATTTCACAAAGCTAATATTATGTATTCATGGCTTCACGCATTCCACCTCGCGATCATTCTGCCTATCTATGCAAACAAACATTGTTAGGTAATCATTGTTCTATTATTGTAAACGGATCACAACACAATGTCACTTGAAGTACCTACGCGACCACTTCAGCGCATAGCGTGAATTATAAACGTATTTCGAAACATGATACTTTCAAAAGTACCTATATAACGCAATGATAGACATATTTTCGAAACAAAATTCTGATATTTGATTCTATTTCAGATGGAGAGTATTTGTTTGTTGATGCGGAAAGTAAACTTTCAAAATATGCACCAAAGAGTTGGAGATCGTCCCACACTCACGTAAGTTATTCACATATTATGAAATATCTTTTCAAATTCTTTTCTAATTATTTGTTGCATTAAAAATCAATTAAATTGTATTTATTTGGCAGGGTTTGGATGCAAACGGGAAGCCTCTACTTGAACTGCACCTGATTGTGCAGTTCCACGTAGAGAGTCCGCTTCTGCTGCACGATGAAATGGGACGACACTTGTATTTCCTCCAACTGCGACACAACGTGCGGTCCAGAGATGCGCTCCCAGCAGAGGTGTTACTCCTGCTCACCGGTCTCGCTCTCCAGGCCGAGTATGGAGACGCAGACACATATGAAGACAGGGACTACTTCAAAGTTGAGGAGTATGCGCCCCCGTCCCTCACAGGCGACTGGGTCGCCGCTGCCATGCGCGCGTGCCATCGAGAACATCACGGTCTTCCCAAATCTGACGCCGAAACTAGATTCATAAGAGAAGTTTGCCTGCTACCTGACACCATCAACTCTCATAGATACCGGTTGAAGCAGTCGAAATCTGAACCGGAACCGGGAACCGTATGGCTTCTTGTCACCGCAAAAGGCATCAAAATCTTACCAGATAATGGTCCCCTTTCTAACTTCATATGGAGTGCAATAGGTAAACTCAGTTTTGATAGAAAGAAGTTTGAAATACGGACCGAAGAAGGAAAGATCACACTGTACTCTTCGAGCGAAGAAAAATGTAAATATCTTTTTGCTCTTTGCAAGGAGACTCATCAGTTCTCCATGAAAATAGCTCCGAAATTCGGTGAGGTGTTACGCAAGGAAGAAGAAGAGCGTAAGATATGCTTCGGATATTCCAAATCGTTCAATCTGCAATACAATCAGAATAAGAATGAGCAACGAATATCGGTGATCTCATCCACGAGCTCGAATACTACTTCAGGAATCGTCAGCGACAGGGTGCAATCGGAAGATGAATTGGAAATAATGATTGACTCCCCGCCGGCACCTTCCACTGAAAGTTTAGCATTCGCACATTTACTTGATAGCTCTAATTCATATTTCGCACGGCAGGCTTCAGAAAATAGCCAACATTTTAGCAAATCAGCATCACTTCAACTGCAAAAACCAAAAAGTCGAACTAAAAAGAGCAAAGATGAGATCGACAATGGGGCTGCTAAAGATAATCCATCGTCCGATATTGGACAAACCTCTGGAACCCAACTAGAAGAAACTACTTCCCTGCCAGACCAGAATACATCTGAATCATTGTCAGATAGCCCGACTTCCAGTAAGCTAAAATGCACAGGGTCACAGTGTTCATCTTCTTGTAGCACGGTCATAATGGCTCGTGCTGGCCTAAGTACCCTAAGCAGGACATCTAACGGAAGTAGTTTAGAACTAGGTTTCAGTCATACAGCTCAAAACTCCATGTTAAGCGACAATAGCACGGTAGGAATCGACGTAGAATACACACAAGATACAGCATCAGCTTTATATGACGGTTTAGGACAACCGGTTACTGTGGCAGCTTCGAGTGAAACCAGCGGAGTTTACACAATGGCTAGTTCTGAATTGACAGGAAGATCCAAGATGGACACATTGTCGGAAGACAGTCGAACCGACTATGATGGATCATCTCACTACGATAGTTACAAACCGGCTCAAGAAAACGATTTAGCCGCTTTCGATAGCGTATCATCGATATTGAAAAACAAATTGGAAAGATGCCACCCGACAATACCTGGCTCGGATTGTGTCGATGGAGCAACTAAATTTACAAATAACGAACAAGACGATAAGGAAAAACTGTTTCGAGACCGCACAAACTCAGATACTAGTGCGGTTTCTTTCCACGGTGATGGAAGCGATCCAACAGACAACAAACACAATTTACTCACAGCCAGCGAATTAACAGATCTGATTGTCGGTCGAGGTGTTTATCCCAAGAGTCAATCGGTGAGTGATACATTAGATTCCGTTTCTGATTACGTGAGATTGCCGTTACCATTTTCCGGCGACAGTTATATACAAGGACACGAAGACACAGCTCCGTCGGATGACAACTACCCAAATAACGCATTCTTTGATCGACCACCGACGCCGCCCACCAGAACTGACAGCCGAAAACTGCTACATTTATCCCTTCCCAACATACTGGACATCGATGCAGATAAAGTTGCGAGACCGCCGCCGCCACCATTTCCCAACAAACCTCCGCCGCCATACGAGTTCAATCATCGAACCGTAACTTCGTATGCCCCTCCAGCATTGAAGGAGCCGCCAGCATACCCTGGGATTTCATCTTCTATTTCTATGAAGCAGACGAACGAAATCGAAGAGGTGGCCGCCCGAGTAGTAACATCCAAGCCGATGATCACAATTCTGAAAGCGGAAGTAGGAGACGTTAATTCTCCAAGCGAACGCACGTTCGCAAGTCCAATGGTGTTGGAGCATAGGTTTCAGAAGTCAAAACGGCATCAAGCGTCGAGTCGCCGAGCTGAAAGGTCCAAATTAGCTCAAGGCATCAGCAATAACTTATCTCCGTCGAGAGAGATCCCACCGCACGGTGTGGACACAAACGTATTCGTGGCAATGATGAAGCTACCGCCACCGCCGCCACCCCCTAGAAGAACCCGGCTTCCTCCCCCGCCCCCGGTCGCGCGGCTGCCTCCTCCCCCTCCGCCGCACAACCCCATGTTCCATCAACAACTGTACAGCGACGTCGACTATGTTTATTATCCGTTGCAAGATCCCTTGATATCACAACAGAACTACCTTGACCACAAGCTAACCGAAACGCGCATGACGAATTTGCACAAAAGCAGCTTACAGTACAGAAGCACGCCCTATCTGTCTACGACGCTCTCGGCCTCTTCGATGTACGGGTCTATACAAAATCTCTCCGACTCGTACGTTCAGCTTCCGGGGACCAGGGCCAGCTGGTACTCCCTGACTAGCAGAACGTCTCTCGGTTCCATAAACCACGAACGACCTCCGATGCCATCGCGTATTCCTGACATGTCCTATTTTGTTCGCAAAACGACCGACGAGAACATTTTAAATGCTAAAGATCCACCCCCCATTAAAATGCGTCGAATGCCTCCCCCGCCCCCGCCTCCGTACGAGCACAAGAAGAAACTCCCCAGCCATTTAAGAGATACGAGAAACCAGCCGAGTACTCCGAACTCAAGTGATGTGAGTGCAAACAAAGTGAAAGACAATTGTGATTTAGACATAAAAACTCTTCGAGAGAAAAGTAAGAATCTCGATTTGCCTCTAATCGCGGCCCTGTGTAATGACCGTTCATTGTTAAAACAGACTAAGGCTTTCGGTGCTCCAAAGTTAGGCAGACCGGCGGGCAGTGACTGTGAAAGTGATCGGAGAAGTGCAAAATCTGTTTCAAACACCACCGATACATTAGATCGTAAGAGTAAGCAAGAAATTAATGTTAGGAAACAAATGACAGGGTCTCAAAAGAAGATTTTGATACGTAATCCTACCGACAAACTTCCAGCGTTGCCAGTTTCCGAACCGCACACGCCTAGAGCAATGTCGAACACCTATGTGATGCATCCATCTGTAGTCAAAACTAAGAAAACACAACCGAGTTCATGACACAAAGACAAATCAATCACTTATAACGAGCTGCTTGTGAATCCTTCCAGTGCTATGATATTTCATCCACCGATTTTACATAAGACTGAAATTGTTGTCTCCGTCTTTCTGTTTGGGCCCCTATTTATTTCAATGTTTAGAAAATCACAAATACTTTCATGTATTTTAACATTCCAATCACATCCATATACGTAGCATTACGCGATCGTAGGTAGCGTGTAGCGATAAGTACGGGCTCAAACCAGAATACAAAGACGAAGCTAATTTTAATAATAGTTATACTAAAAACTACATTAATCTATTATTCACAAATAACCTAGGTACACATACATCCTGCAGTAAAAACGTGCGGCGAAGTCAGTTTGACAGAGAAATAGAAATCATTCTACTTAATGAGATGCCCAGAGCTACAAAACATCACATGCAACAATATTTAAATATTTATTTATTTATTTAAGTATCCACAACTTGTGTCATCAATTTCTTACAGTATGTATGAACAATATATCATGTACCTTTCTGGCTTATCATTTTTAATGAAATCTAGTCACGGGTCTCAACTTGACATTGCCAAACCGGTAAAATTACGCTGAACATAGTGTTTATTCATTGCCGTGGTAGATTACATTATCAAAATCAAGATCTGTTCGCGTTTTTATAATTAAGATTTTATAAAAAAAAAATAGTCCGCGCATGCTTTAGGCGTGACTAGAGAGTGCTTTGTCCTTTTCTGGCAAAATAAATCTGTGACAACAATAATTAATACTGGTTTAATTATACTTACAGTGTAATTTTTGAAGTCTAGTATAACGAATGTGTCCTAGCTATTATTTTGTTATGAAATATAATTGTTAAAAGATATCTGTACTCTGCACAGTCTATAAGTGTACCTAAACAGTTATAGCAAGACCACTATGAAATAGTGTTATGACCCTTGCAACATTATATTAAATAATATGTTAAAATATTTATAACAATACTCCTTGCTAAAATACGAACTGAGATGTTAACTTCTTTGAATGTTATGTATGGTCGATAAAATGACGGTACATAAATTAATGCAACAACTATTTATTTAATAATGTGTACATAATAAACATTAGATGTAGGACGAGTACATAATATTTTTCTAATAATGTACAAATGTATATTAAAATATTGTGTAACTGAAACATTTTTTATTTCAAATATGTATCCATGTCTAATTTACCTTTGAGATTCTATGTTTGTACAACAAATATATAATTATGCTTCAAAACAAATTAATCAAGTTAAGTACTTACACACACATATCTTTTAAGATTAATACTACCTTTGGTAAAAACACTATAATACTACTGGTTGATTGAATAATTATTTAGTTACGTTAAAGTTTAAGTGTTAAAATCTTAACTAGGAAAAAATATAACGAGAATACTAATAGAGATTCTAAGGTTACCTAAACATAAAATCAACACAACAAAATCGAAGTACGTTTTAAACTTATTATGTCGCACATATTTGTAAAGAATCAACTTTAAAATGGTAATTACGAATGCAACAGCAATACTGGCATTTACAACCATTTTGACTAATAAACAAATATTTGAGTCAAAATAACATTCGGGATCAATCATAGTTGCCCTTTCGAATTGAAATGAATGCTTCAGAGCAAAATATAAATAAACTGATTGGGTTTGTTACTGGATGTTTATCGAAACTTATTTTTCCAATTTCAAAATGATGGCAGAGTACGGCGGAAATGTAACTTTATCAAAGTAAAGTACCTCACCAACGATGGAAGTGTTAGTAGAAGCTACGACTGTTCCGCCATAGAACATAGTGGATAGATCAGTTGTGATCGAATCGTTTCCAAGGTTGCCAACAAAGATACACGTGTTTCTGCGCGGGTACCAGCGCTCTATCACGACCAGGCTATCCTCTGTCTCTCGTATCCCCATATTCTTCAACATATTCCCCTCCTTGTAGATTGCTCTCAGATAAATAGTAGGGGTCTCGAGCCTCACTTTAGACAATGTTTTAATAACATCCAAGAATTTGAATCTGGGCTCAAGCACAGATGGCGAATTCCATGGCAATATTCCTATGTTTGTATTCTTATCAGAAAAAGCCATTGGCACTAAGTTGTGTACGTCTTTGTGCTCATAAAAGTCTCCCTCAACTTGGTGTTCTGGCAAGCCTCCTAGGCCTATTTCATCTCCGTAGAAAATACTAACAGTGCCGGGAAGAATAAACTCTAAAGCAGTGAGAACCAAAGTATTGTTAATATGTTTGGATGATATCCTCTCGCTATTTATGTTACCAATATTCCAATGTACCCATGGGTAATGCGGCTTTGACCATAATTTTCCCATCAGGACTTTATCAATTCTATTCTTTAACCCATCAATTCCTTCATTCAAGTCTAAATGTATATCAATAAGATCGATTCTAGAAAGCAGGACATCGAGTGCCTCACCTTTAGCCTTCTCATAGGCTTCTTCACTTGCAATGAAAATTTTTCCATTGCCGATGATCTGCTTCCACACTTGTAATGTTCTGCCAAAGTTGGCATCATCTACAAACTTCTCCAAGTCTTTCAAATAAAAGCCATCTACATTTTGTGCCCTTGCCCAGTAGGCTATAGCTGCTGATGTCTCATCATAGTAACTCACCAAAGAAGTGTCATTGGCAAAGAGGAAAGCGTGAGTGATGTTTGATGCAAAACCTGGGACTGCCAATGACTTCACCGGCACATCAAGCACAATGGATAAGTTTCTTTTGTGCACCTCTTCAACAAGATCTTGGAAGTCTTTGAGGATGCCTATACTTCTATCAATGTTTGTAAGAGAAGTTATGTTGAAGTATTTCTCAGGATAATGGTGGGCTTGGAAGACATAGTTTAATCTGATGGCAGTAGCACCTAAATCTTGAATATAGTCTAATTTCTTGATGAGCCCTTTCAAATCACCTGTGCCATCATTATTTGAGTCTTTGAAGCTAGCTGGGAAGATTTCGTAGAACACCTTACCTTGGTGCCAAGGTAGATCAGGGTTGCAAGTCTTGGGTATTGTGATAACCATGCCGATGATGGCACCCAAGCAAGCAACCAGACCTGACAGTACTACCCATAGCAATATTTTTCTTATGATGATCCAGTTCCAGTTGACAAAATTAGGTAGTTTCCTGTTGTTGATCTTCAGGCTCCCATTCAACTTGATATCTTCATCGGCCTGTAAAAATGAGAAAAGCAAGATAGTTTTTCAGTATTCTAAAGCAAAGTTATGATTCGTAATGTCATGTAAACTGCATAATATTTAAATATTTTGTGTGATGCAAGTTTTATATCCTACAAATATGACTGAGAGACACTATATGACACGAAAATAGCTCATTTGGAGTCGTCTATTTATAAAATTTGTAAAACAATCATTTTCATACATATGCACCTACAAAACCTTATAAGTTAGTTTTTGTTTTAAGATGAAAACTGATACAGCTTAGCAAACTTATTGACATAAGGTTTATTTGTGGCATCAATAGAGCTACAAGAAATTACTCACAGGTCCTATAATCAAGTCACCATTCTTGCTCAAAGTTTGATAATCCAGCATACTAATGTTGTTGATCAACTGAGCGCTCACTGGGTCTTGAACGACGGAATTGGAATCACCTGAGGAGCTAGAGTCTCCTCCTGAAGCGTCTGCAAATAATATAACAAAACAATAATTGATTTGTCCTCAGAAACACCTTCACATTACATTGTATTTTATTGTTTACTGAATGTGATAAGCTTAATCTCTGTAACGCATACCTGTCTGACTGATGGCCATGTTTGGCTCATCATTTAGAGTCACAAATGGCCCTTCATTCATCTCTTCAGATAATGGATGTTTGAAATCAAGTGGAGTAGGGCTCGGCGTAGTCGGCAACAATAGGCACGTTGACGACTTCACACCACGTAAATAATCCAAGGTCTCCAAATCTGTAGCGACAGAATTGTTACTGTTCTCTGGAGATTCATTCATTTTGCTTATTTTGGTATTTCAAATAGGTTATTTAATTTAGAGGAATTAAATAATGAGATTTTAAGAATCCTATTTTGCTGACATAATTTCCATAAAACTACGTCTCACGCGGCCGTTTGTATGTATGCGCTCAGCTGATATCAGAATTTTCATGAAATTACATATTGGGCTGAGCCTGAAAAAAAGAGATTAAGAGCAGTTGACTTTGACATTTTTCATTTCATTCAAAAAATGATAGTGATATGGACAAATGACATTGATGATAACATCTATGAATAAAAATGACAGCTAATCTGACATTATTTCATCTATCAATGTCATTTTATAGTCAAGGGTGATCAAAATAGGAAATAAGAATTCCGTAGTGTAGTGTATAATATAGGTAACAGAAACAGATCCCGAACATGGCCACAAAAGTGATCTAGAGAGAGGGTTTCGATCATCAGCATTGAAGATAACGATGCAAGGAGGAATTTTAATCAACGAGGATATTTTTGTTAGAAATAAACATTATGAATCATAAAGTAATAGTTCACCTTGAATGTGTAAATACAAAATGTATTGAAAAAACACACATTCCACATTAGAATAGAATGACAACGGACATCACTTGAGACAATTTTTTATTATTTTGATTTACTCTCTAGCCTGAATTCAGATAGATAATATAAATTTTAAAGACAAAAATGATGTACTGTGTTGTTGTGTTGTAATTAATGGTTTATACCGTAAATTCCGGTCAGTTATCTTTATAGCTTCTAAGCTGTAACTAATTAGTATTGAACAATTTTGAATTTATTTGGTATATGTATATGCCAAAAACATAACTTTTGCATATGTATTGTATAAATATAATATCGCAACAATATTTCCCGATCTAATCCTAGTTTAATCTATCTATCAAGCAAGGAACCCTAATGAATACAGTTCATATCAAAGTCAAAGTCCGTGCCAGCGGTGTTCGATGGGTGGTTTTTTTTGGTTAGGCTTTGTTTTTTAGTGATTCTTCGGTTGAGTAGACGTCCGTCCGTGCAAACTCGTGATATTTAAAAAAAAAAAACATTGTTTTTGTATATTATTTATAAGCAGCAGGATTATTTTTATGTTACATACAGAAAGTCTTAAAACATACCTACCTATAAACTACAATGCTAAGTGCAAATAAATTGATTCAAAACAGTAACATAAACTTGAGAAAATATGTAATCCAACACAGGAAAAAGCACGTAAACGTAAAAGATGTGGATTATCAATACATTCAGAGAAGTACAGTGCCAACGATGCATTTTCAAAAGTCTCTGCCACGTCTTCCGGTGCCAGAACTAACGAAGACTGGAGAACGCTACTTGAAAGCTTTGAGGCCTCTGCTTAGCGATTCTCAGCATGCCGAAGCTGTACAACGGACCAATCGATTCATAAATGGAGAAGGTAAAGTACTTCAAGACAAACTAATAGCGAAAGATAAAGCTAATAAACATACCAGCTATATATCCGATTACTGGTTTGATCTATATCTAAGGGACCGTGCACCCTTGCCGATAAATTACAATCCTCTAGTAGTGTTCCAAAATGATGTCAGGCCTGAATATAATGACCAGTTACTTAGAGCGGCCAATATCCTCACGAGTGCAGTGCGGTTTATGCTATCGCTTAGAGAACAAATACTGGAGCCTGAGGTATATCATTTAAATCCTAAGAAAAGTGACACACGGATGTTCAGGTCTGTCTGTGGGATGCTACCGGAAGCAGTATCATGGTTTGTATCTGTAATCATTATATAAAAACTTTTATATATCTGTGGCTACATAAAGCTGCGTACATGTTAAACATTAGTTACATGTTAAAAAGTAACTATGAGTTATGTTGAACTAGATCCTCCAATAGTTAAATAATAAGCTTGATCAACATCATTCATCCAGAATATTGTTAAATATATTAGTATATATCCTTTATAGGAATTTATATTCTCATTCCCGCAGATGACTGTTTAACATGATACCCCTCCCGTCTTATTTTGAGTTAACTATTTAAAAATAAAAGTTCACATTGTATTAATTAATTGTCTATGAGCATGTCTGTATAGAGTAAGACTTACTTCACAAAATGCCAAAAATTATGTTAACATACTTTTGAGTTGGCATTTCAATATTTAAACTGATGGAAGACTTACTAAGCTGAGCAAAGTAAATTTAATTTATTCAAACACATTGTACTTTGTACTTGTTGATAATGTCATTAAACAAGTCATTATGTAGTGTCTAGTTAGGTAACTTATTTACTTAGTATGTTTATGCTACTAGTACACAGTTCATTAGCTCTGAAATAATAAAATGCTGTAGTATTTTTTCCCTAAATATTTATTCTTTAGATCATTTCAACATTTTTTAATCCCATTTGAATCTCTTTGAAATAAATGTTTGCAAGATTTACAAATATTTTTACCACATAGCTACACATAATTTGCATTCTAACTATGATGTAGGGTAATCCTAGTGTGCAACCTGGCATCTATGTATGTATCTGATGTAAAGCATTATTTTGATTTTCATCATGGTGCATTCTGATGTCAATGTTTTCTTGGGACTAAAAAATCATTAATATGCATCTGAGGTCATGGAAGAAGCCTCATTTGTGTGGCACATTTCTTTTAAAACACAGATTATGATAAAAAGACATTAAAACAGTAATTTTCAGGCTAGAAAGGGTTAGGTATAAGTAAATTATTATTACCTCATTATTGCTTTATAAGAACTTAGTCACTGACATAGGTCAAAACTAAATAAACTCTATAGAAAACATTGATTAGAGGTGTAGTTACATAAATATTCTGAAATCACTTTCACGCACTCTTGTTAACCAATTTATAATCTGCAAATATCTTCTTGAGATAAAATTCTTCTACTTCGTCATCTTTCCATGCATAATGAGGAAGCTAACCATGTTTATTTTCAACTACACAAGTGATATTTGCATGGAACCTGATGAACTTAATGTTAAAAGTTGGGCAATCAACATTGTGAAAAGCATTTTTTCAAGGCCTAGTTAACCACATCAATAAGTAATTATTTTGCAGAGCAAAATGAAAAAAAAAAACAACTTCATCGCCAATGAATGAGATTGATTCCTCGTTATCTCATACTCGGATGTAATTTTTTTAATGTGATATAGGTGATAGAACAAGCTGACGGCCCACCTTATGTTAAGTGGTAACCGCCGCCCATGGACAACAACAATACGACTCAAGTCCTCCACCACCAAAGTACTCCTCTTTTTTTGATCCTCTGATTTTAACCGACTTTAAATTGATTTAACACCCCATTTTGAATTATTTCCAGGTATGGAGCATATTTGTTCAAGGCTTTCCCACTAGACATGAGTCAATTCCCTGGGCTATTTGGGGCGACTCGAATCCCACAAGTGGGCAAGGATCGGATCTTTAGAGATCCCAAAAGTAAACATGTTGTCGTTCAAAAGAATGGCAACTTTTATGTGTTTGACGTCTTAGACTCTGATGGTAAGATTTTTGCACTCAGAAAGAGATTTTTGGTAAAATATCATTGTTTTAACAGCAATATAACAACTTATATTGTTTGATTTGTTAAAGACATTTCTTAGAAAACAATTTTCGTATTAGCCTGAGGAAGTGCTACTGCTATTCGTACCACTGGATCTCGAACCAGTGTGGTGAAAGGATTACAGTGCGCCACAAAAGGTCTCCTTCTCAACTGGACACGTTTTCGAATATATGGTTCTGGGACATATCCGTTTCCTACGATGTTTTCCTTCACCGTTTTTGGATCGTGGTATTGCGCACAAAAGTTATAAAAATGAAAAGACTCATTGTGCACGTCGGGATGTAAATTAGCGACCCCTAGATTCAATTTCCGGGTCTGTAGCGCTGGGCCACCACGTTCTCATGAAAGGGGGTAAGTAAGGGGAGTAATGAAACAATAATATTTAGCTTACTTTGTGGATAGATGGCGCTGTGTGAAATGTCCACCAGTATTTATTCGTTTTTTATTTATTTATCTATGTTTTACAGGTAACCTTCTTTCACCAACCGAACTCCTTGGAAATCTCAGTAAAATCATGAATGCCAACACACCAAAGTCCGCACACCCACTAGGAGTCCTAACCTGCCAGAACCGAGACGTATGGGCCAAGCAACGGGAACATTTAAACGAAACTGGGAATCAAGAAGTTCTGCACAAAATAGATTCGGCTATATTCAATCTAGTGCTAGATGATGATGAGTTGGGAGACGACAAGCACAAATTACTGAAGAAATACTTGCATGATGATGGAACTAACAGGTGAGATAGCATATTTTATATAGCGTAATAGAATAGAATATAACTTTACTGTATGTACATACGTTAGCAACAAACCTAAATACTGCTGAAAACATAAGAGGCCAATGGGCGGCCGTATCGCTAAAATCGAACTCTTCCAGGCGACCTTTGGATGATTGAATCTATGCGGACACCTACAAATGGAGGTAATTAATGTCGTCTTCAAAATAAAAAAAAGGAAAAATCATCCTTTTCTTTTCGTGTTGAAAGAGATTAAGAAAAAGAACGAAAATGAACACAGGAACAATAATAATTAATAGTGCTTTTTTATGTAATGAAGTTACCGAACGAGCTGATGGCCACCTGGTGTTAAGTGGTAACCGCTGCCCATAACAAGCAATAATAAATAAATAAAAATTGGTGGACATTTCACATAGTGCCATCTAATTCCAGCCATCCCAAATAAGCTAAGCATAGTTGTATCATGGGAACCAGACAACTGATATAATACATATATACTTTTTTTTTTGTAAATACATATTGACACAGACACAATATATAATAAAAAAAAAAGAAATTGTCATACAAATGTTTGTCCTGGGTGGGAATCGAACCCACGACCATTGAAGGTAGGGCTACTACCAACTGAGCTGTGAGGCCAGACAAAATAAGACTTGGGTCGTCCCTTGTCTCGGTGAGTTAATAGTCAGATTAACGGTTAACTAATCTATTTCCTTTCAGATGGTTTGACAAATCGTTCAGTCTCATTGTGACAAAAGACGGCGTGTCCGGTGTTAACTTCGAGCACTCGTGGGGCGACGGAGTGGCGGTGCTCAGGTTCTTCCAAGACATTTACAAAGAGACCACCACTAAACCCTTCCTTAGTCCCGGCGCGAAGCCAGCCGATACCAACATTACTGTGCAACTATTAGGTATTTAGAATAACGGTAACTTGAAGGTGGCTTCACAGGGCAGGACACACCGCTTCTATTGGCTACATTGTAACCCCCCACCACCACCACCCCTCAGCCACCCCCCCCCCCCCAAACTATAACAATGTCCAAACTTGTCATTCAAAGATGGTGGGTGCTTTGCGTATCTCCTTTAGTCCTACTCCCAACTTCCCAATAGCTTTTGTTTCCAAAAGCTTTCATTACAAAGTCCTATTAAAATTTTTCAAAGGATCAAATCGGCTTTTTCATCCCGCAGAATTCATTTGCTTATTTAGTTGGTGTTGGCTTGCTGAGTTGCTTTTGTTTATGATGTTCAACAGAAACATTATCCTTTCCACCGCGTTGAACAGCTTTGACCAGCTTTTAATAGATACATAAGGACCTAATGATTAGTTAATTGAATATGAATCATATTTGGTCTCAGAATTCAAACTGGATGACGCATCGAAGCAGTTTGTGGAGACCGCCCAGAACGAGTATAAGGCGTGGTGCGATTCCTTGAGCATTGATTACATTCTGTACGAAGGGCTCAGCAAAGCCGCGTGCAAAAAGTTCAAAGTCAGCCCTGACTGTATGATGCAGCTTGGTTTTCAGGTAATTTCTCAAAATGTTTTAATAAATATATATAAATATTGGCGGACATTTCACACAGCGCTATCTAGCTCCAAATAAATATAGCTTGTACTTTGGGAACGAGACAACTGATAGAATACACATATACTTTTTTGTAAATATATACATACATATTAACACCCAGCCATAGAACAAATTTCTATATTCGTCACACAATCATTTTTGCTGGGTGGGAATCGAACCTACGATTTTCAGCGCAGTAGGCAGAGATATTAACTGAGCTGTGAAGCTGTGAAGAATTCAAGTCAAAATGGCCTGTATCCTATAATGAGTGATTCCTGGCTAGAATGATGCTGATACAAAAATATGTGTATATTTGGAGTATTTCTCAGGAAAAAAGTTTTTCTGCTATTCATTATACCTTTAGCAGTATAACGTCTCCCGGTCTAGTTCTAAATCTCGAATGAAAGACAAAACTGTTTCAAGTTTTGAAATCATGAGAAGACAGCTTATGTTATAAAATCACTAGAGGCCACATTCTTGTATAAGAACTTCTATCCATTTCACCTATGACAGAATAACGTCGTGGAAGTACATCCCCGGGTGAAATTGGCATCAGGCTTACTGCTACTGAAGATACTAATCAATAAAAATACTAACTCCTTATCCCAGTTTAAACTACAGTGACTGAGCTGTAACTCACCCGAATTGATACAAAGTAACTTGGTTCACGATTGTCAGGCCGCTTACTATCTTCTGAGGGGTAACTTCGTGGGCACGTACGAATCCTGCAGCACATCCGCATTCAAACATGGCAGAACGGAGACTATGCGACCTTGCACTGAAAAAACTAAGGTAAATTAAGTTAGCATTGAGTTTATATATAGTAGTATAGATTGTATGCAATAAACGTTATTGTTGTTCCCTATTGACCGGCCTCACACTTCAGTTGGTAGAAAACCCTGCCTTCTGCGCTGTAGGTAGTGAGTTCGATTTCGAACCAGGAAAAAGTGTGACGAAGTAAACTTTTTATGTGGCGATTGGATAATCGATAAGTGGACGAGAATTTAAAGTGAAATTTTAAGGATGCGTCACGTTTAGGCAGTTCGTTACATGAGAGAGAAGAAAGATATAACTAGTGAGAAATAGAATGAGAGATATATATTCGGCGCCACGGAAGTGGAGCGATAGAGAGAGATGATTAACCAATACAAAGCGTACCAACTGAGCTGTGAGGCCAGTCATAATTCAGTCAAAGTTGATTCGTTCACAATTGACGGGCGATTACTGATCGCGATACTTGACCAGTTTAGTTTATCTTACGGCTCTTGTGAGAAATTGAAATTGGGTGATCATCAATATTATTTTAAAGTGTTTTATGGAAAGTTATTTTAAGGTTCTAAAATTACATATTAGATTTGAGGTAAGGTGATTAAAATGTCATCAACAGATATCGAGATCTCTTCACTACTAAGATTAACTCTACTAGGTTTTTATCTATATTGCTCTACTTAGTTAACTGTCAAACCATCAGCTCGCTCTGTAACTTTATTACATAAATAAAATACTCTGCTACAATATGATTAGTCCAATTGCAAAAGGGGCTAGTTCGGTCAAAACAACCTTCGAGATAATCGCAGAAATGTATTCCTTTGTTTATGGTTGTATGCGGTTAGCTATTCTCATAGTCAAATAGAATGATGAGACTAATAGTATTTTGGCATATACCTAACTATCAAGAAAATCCTATAATATAAGTCACTAACTTACATCCGGTCAAAATTGACTTAGCCATGTTTGTATGCTCAAATGGTGATGCTGCGTCGTACATGTCATAATAATATGTTGTATTCCCAGTCAGTTCAAACGCTAGGTGACAATTTACTGAGTAATCTGTTACATATTTCAGATATTGTGCGAAGGCATGAATAAACTCTCGAAAGACTCACTCCGCGCCATCATGACGGAATGCTCGGCGCTCCACTCCGAGCTGGTGAAGCAGGCGGCGATGGGCCAGGGCTTCGACCGTCACCTGTTTGCGCTGAATAAAATCGCAGAAGAAAACAGCCTCCCGAAGCCGGAGATCTTCGACTCTTACGAATACAAGTTTTTGAACAAGTCCATTCTGAGTACCAGCACTTTGTCATCTCCGAGCGTCATGGCTGGAGGTTTCGGACCCGTTGTCAAAGAAGGATTTGGTATAGGGTAAGACTACTATAATACTCTATACATTTGGGGGCCCACGTTGCTCGCGACCGTAGGTCATTAAGAAAACTCCTAAGTTCCTCCGGAGAAGTGCTGCCACCACACCTGGTAATCTGGAGAAGACTTGAGTCGTAATGCTGTTTTCTATGGGTGGCGGTTATCACTTAACATCAGGTGGGCCGTCAGCTCGTTGCGTAACAAATATGACATAAAAAAATAGACAGGGTACAACAGTTCTTGTGCCATTGCCCCCAGTGGGGGACAGTGCAACCATTTCCTTGCTTTTGTCTCCCGTAGGAGACAGTGAAACTAATCTTGAGTCGTTGTCCGCCATTCGGAACAACGGGAAGAAACCTAAGTAGGGGAGCACCCAAGTCGTACTTGTTATGGACAGAGGTTACTAACTTACGTACCTAACACCAGGTGGGCCAGGCTGGTTCCGTAACTTTGAAACTAAAAAAAAACATTAGTGGTTTAATTGGCTCGCTTTTTACTATATCTCACGGAACCTAAAAAGTATGTTATAACTTCCCATTAATAATGGCGGCTACTAAAATGTGTTAATTAATTTTGTTTTATAATTTTAATTGTTTTTTAGGTACTCTGCATTCCCGGACAAGCTAGGAGCAGCGGTAACGAGCTACACACCACACAATGACAGCAAGCAATTCATCGAAGCACTACACAAATCGTTTCAGGATATCACCAAAATATTATCTTGAAAAATTGCATGTGCACTGATATTTCAGGGTCAATGTATGATAAAATATAGCAAGTAATTATTTTTGATTGCGATAAGTACTGATTGCTAGAGTTATGTAGGTCAAGAATCAATTTAAACACATGAAGACTTGTATAACTTATTTTTTTTAGAAGCGAATTATAACTATGCTTTTATTTAGCTAATTGTATGCTAATAATACTACACCAGAATGCCTTATAGCCTCTAAGTATAAAAACTATTTATTTTACTAATATTTTACGTAATTAGAGACCAATTGTTTTTTTAAGATTGTTTATTAAAGTTATATTAATATTGAACCTAGTTATAATTTACAGTAATGTACACAATTTTATAATAGGTACATTAGAGCTTTTTGGAACGAGATGTATTTGGCTAGCATAAGGATCTTGGAGTAGGCTACGGGTCTTAAACTTTCCCGTAGTACACACAATTCTGATGAGGCGTGATTGTCTAAAAGGCTTTGTCTCCTATCATGTGGGAGACAAGGAAATAAAATTGTTAGAGAAATGAATAATAAAATATAATACACTATTTATAATCTGTGTTCCCTCAGTTAGAGGGGCCATGATACATTATGAAGAAGTGATTAAACTGGGCATTTTGATCTCTACACGGCGAGGCGAGGTTAGAAACCGCTCTAGATTTTTCACCTAGAGTCATCTATACAACTGAACTAGCCCTCATTCATGTGCTCAGTTACGTATATTTTGTGCAACCCACTGAGGAATTCCCTCTTTCACACATCAAAAACTGAACGCGCGGTGACTGAGGCTTTACGATTTTTTCCCTGATGGTGGGGATTTCAGTAATAACAAGACATTGGTGAATCAGGAAACAGACGCGATGCGGCACGGTTTCAAATTAGGGGGATAAAACATATTCTTTATTATGAATGTTTTTTTTTTTATATATTAGTGAAAAGTAGGTACCTAACTCAGGAGGTTTAAGTACCTACGTCTATGCGTGTCGGAATTTGGAAGTCTTGAGTGGTCTGAAGTTTCGACAACAGGGATGGCTACTATTAACCTAAACATACTTGCTCGCTTGTTAGATTACAGCATGTGCATTAATGAAATAAACGAATAGGTAAAGTATCTACATCTTAAGCGAGGCGCATCTGCGGCGCCTCTTATCGATCGATTTTCCTCCGCCCATCTGATTCTGTATGGAATCATATTCATAGTCAAAAGACTAACATACAACGCAACACGTCGATCGCGGCTGCGGGGGCGGTGGCTGCATTCGACCGCTTCGACGCTGACGGCGGGCGGCGCGGCGCGGCGCGGCGGGCGCGGCGTTAGTTATTTTGTAAGCTGTGCTATTCATGTGTAGAGCTTATCAAAATTGGGTAGGAGATCCTCATATCTCGAACATTTAATAAAATATCTGTCTATTTATAAGGTTTAGTTGTTATTTTTACATTGTCTAGGAAGGTTTTATTTAGTCAATAGTTTCCACGTTATGGAAATTATATTCATTGAACGTGTACGAGATGGACTGGGAATAGAGCTTCGCCCGGTGCTGTGGAATTATCAGTAAATGAAAAAAAAATAAAAACAAATAAATTGTACTTTGGTGAAGAGGACTTGAACCCCATTGCTATTGTCTATGGGCGGCGATTACCACTTAACATCAGGTGGGCCGTCAGCTAGTTCCATCACTAATATCACATTAAAAAAATCATAACTTATAACCTCAGTAGTTTAGGCTTCAACAGTAAATTAATTTTAGGTAAATTAAAATAATATGGGCTACGAATCGCTCGACTATGAATAAGACCGCGCCGTACATACGCGCGGACAAGTTGAGCAACAGCGTTCCAATTTACGCTCGAGAATATAGCTAACCAAACGATTCGTGGATAGCACCAGCTTATTTAAATAAAATAAAAATATTACATGGACATTTTAACCAGTTGAGTTTCAAGTGGGTTAATTTCTATTATTTCAACACTGCAAAGATTACAGCAGAAAAATTGGGCGAGCGAAAAATTTGTGACTTTGTTTCTGTGAATGCACAATAACGTGAAATGGAAACTCGAGCTGTGTGTGGTACTTAGGTCATTCTGACGTTAAGCTAAATCGAAATAAAATGTCAAAGTTCATCGCGATCCTCGGCGGTGTTGGGGTGGAGTTAAATTTTGTGGAAAATCAATTTATAAAATAATGTTTTCAGTGCATTAAAATGTCTGAATCGTCGACTAAGATGTAGAGATTATTATTATTGTGAAAGGTAAACATTATAATCTATTTATTATTCATAGTTTTATGTAAAACAATGTTTACGTATTGTATCTAAAGCAAATTGAGATTGAGCAGAGCTATTTTCGTAAAAATATTGACTAAAATAGGTTTTATGTGTTCATAATTCATGTAAGTTTTTCTAACTGGACGTGTGCTGTTAGAATATTTTCGTTAGGCAGTAAGTACACAGGTACCTCACCTACAGTGAAATATTTCCCCCTGCCTAAACTTATATGAGCACTAGAGATTTTGTTTTATTTGGCAGTCTGACATATTTTTCATGTGTGCACTTTTCACTCCTTAAATCCAAGGTCAAAAAAGTCGAATACCTAAATGTTTTATGATATTTTAGTATGATCACACTTTGATTTGCTGATTCCTTAGAACTTATAGCCTTTAGGACCAAAAAAATTAAAATTGAATGAATTGATTTGGTTTTGAAACATAACGGTTTAGCAAAGTGGCTTAACATGTTTTATAGTTTTTCATCTTGTAATAGTTATTATTTCTTATCTAATTATAGTAGAAGAATCTAATATCTACCCATACTGCATCTAATGCTCATTTAATTACAGTAGGTATGTATATAAGTTTGACACCTGTGTAATGGGTGTGACTTCCTCGTCAAATCACTTTTAAAAGTACTACGAGTTTTATCTGATAAAAAGGCCATCATTACGACTGTGTCTATATTCAGTGTTAGTTACTAATGTTGTTGCTAAGCCTAAACTTTTGTTTTATCTTTGTTTTAGTGTGAAGAAAGTATACCATCATGTTGATCAAAGAATACAGAATTCCTCTGCCCCTAACGGTAGAGGAATACCGTATTGCACAGCTGTACATGATAGCGAAGAAGAGCCGTGAAGAAAGTTCCGGTGAAGGCAGCGGTGTGGAAATACTTGTTAATGAACCCTATGATGACGGGCCTGGTGGTAAAGGTCAGTACACACAAAAGATTTATCATGTTGGCAGCCATTTACCTGGATGGTTCAAAAGCTTGCTACCGAAATCTGCACTCACAGTCTCTGAAGAAGCTTGGAATGCCTATCCATACACAAAGACAAGGTACACCTGTCCATTTGTTGAAAAATTTTCTTTAGAAATAGAAACTTATTACTTCAGTGACAATGGTCATCAGGATAATGTGTTCCAGCTAACTGGTAGTGAATTAAAGAACAGGACTGTGGATGTAATAGATGTTGTCAAAGATCAACTGTACGGTGCCGATTATGTGAAAGAAGAGGACCCAACTCTTTTTGTGTCACAAATTAGCAATAGAGGCCCTCTCTCTGATAACTGGTTGGATGAGCACTGGAAGGATGTGCAAGGAAAGTCCCAACCCACTTCTTCTGGAAAATCTCTCATGTGTGCCTATAAGCTTTGCAAAGTAGAGTTTAGATATTGGGGAATGCAGACAAAACTAGAAAAATTTATTCATGATGTTGCCTTAAGAAAAACCATGCTTAGAGCTCATCGGCAAGCTTGGGCTTGGCAAGATGAATGGCACGGGCTTACAATGGAGGATATAAGAGAAATCGAAAGACAGACCCAATTAGCCCTGCAAAAGAAAATGGCAGGTGACACAAGTGATGAGCAAGATCTGTCTGAAGAAAACTCCAAATCCCTTGCAGCTACAATGAGTAGTCTAGAGAAGAATGAAGAAATTGCAAGCCCTGTAGTGACTAAGAAGCCTACCATTGAAAAAAGAACCCATTTATCTCCCGAAGGTACCCCTCCATCAGAACACAAGTCTTCCTCCAGAACAAATCTGAGATCAACATCTTCTGGTTCTATCAAGAGTTTGCAAACACAAGCTGCAAATTGGCGAATGGAAACACTCGTAAGAGAATCAGAAACTGAAACTGGATCTGAAGATGAATTTTATGATTGTGAAACATCTTTCAACAAATGGTCGTCTATGTGCTCTCTCGACGAAGCCGACATTGATATCTCGCCTACTTTGGGTGATCATTCACAAGATGACAGCATTTTCAACCCTTCATTTTTGAAGAGAGTCACTTCGGAAAGAGGTTCTCGAAGAATAGTTACCTTGCAGAGTCATCACAGCATTGATGGTTGCTCGGAAGCACCAGTCCACAACTCATGTTCAATTACCGTTCTTATCCTCGTATTTCACGCTGGAAGTGTGTTAGACGCTAATGTTGATATGACTGCAAAGAAATCAGATGTAACAACATTCAAAGGCGCTTTCGAATCAGTAATGCGACAGCATTATCCAAGTTTAGTTGGGCATATAGCTATTAAACTAGTCCCATGTCCACCTGTATGCACAGAAGCTTTGGGAGTCTTATCGACGTTGAGCCCTTACAGTTTTGACTGCTCGCCATCTACTGTAGAATCCCCTTCTCTCACTAATGATCTTATACCTATCGGGGCAATACCATTAATTGCCACATCTTCGCCAGATTACGCAGAATCCGTTACGAAAACAATAAATTCCGCGAATGCTGTTTATAACGAATTTCTCAAATCGGAAGACGGGGTTGGTTTCACTGGCCAAGTTTGTATCGTAGGTGACAGTATGGGGTCAGTACTGGCTTATGATGCTATGAATCGAACTTTGCAATATCAATCACGTCATGACAGTGAAAACAGTATTTTAGACACGGAAATAATAATTCCGAATGATCCTTCAGAACAAAATTACTTGAACAAATCACATTTACAAGCACCAACTCCCAGGAGACGATCATCATCCACTAGTGAAAACCATGTTAAGATAGAATTTGAAGTTAGTGACTTCTTTACATTCGGTAGCCCACTTTCACTCATATTAGCCTCCCGTAAAATCTCTGACGATAAAGGTAAAGATATAATTAAGCCACAAGTCCAACAAGTGTACAATTTATTCCATCCCACGGATCCAGTTGGGTCGAGATTGGAACCGCTGTTATCAGCAAGATTCACCAATCTACCGCCAATAAATGTCGCTAGATATGCGAAATATCCGCTGGGTAATGGTCAACCTTACCATTTGATGGAATTGATTCAGAGTCATCCCCAACTGTTCGGTGACCATTTACAGATGCCCCCGACACCTGTCTTGAGAAGACTGTCTGAAGCGTCTGTTCAAAGTACAGTCAGTGGTCTCGTAGATAATATCCCGCTAATAACTATGAACGCGCTGCAGCATAAGTGGTGGGGAGCCAAGCGCTTAGACTACGCATTGTACTGTCCAGAAGGATTAAACAACTTTCCCACGAACGCTTTACCTCATTTATTCCACGCTAGCTATTGGGAAAGCTCAGATGTCATAGCCTTTATATTACGACAAGTAGGGCACTTCGACTTGGCGCTGTACGGTCATTCCGATGATAAAGAATGTTCGATATTCAAACCAGGACAAGAAAGAGAGAAGTGGATGAAAAAGAGAACTTCCGTAAAGTTGAAGAACGTCGCTGCAAACCACAGGGCTAATGATGTTATCGTTAAGGAAGGAAATCCTCAAACTTTTACCGTTAGATTTATGTACGGTCCTTTGGATATGATAACATTAACCGGAGAAAAAGTAGACATATACATGATGAAAGATCCACCCGCCGGCGAATGGACGCTGCTCTCAACTGCCGTAACAGACAAAACTGGAAGAATAACCTACACGTTGTCCGAAAGGCAAAGCGTCGGTTGTGGTGTTTACCCACTGAGGGCCGTAGTGAGAGGTGATCACACACATTGCAATTTCCATCTGGCAGTTGTGCCTCCGCAAACAGAATGCGTGGTGTTCAGCATTGACGGTTCTTTTACTGCCAGCGTGTCTGTAACCGGCCGAGATCCTAAAGTAAGGGCCGGCGCCGTAGATGTGGTACGCTTCTGGCAAGATCTCGGATATCTCATACTGTACATTACTGGGAGACCAGACATGCAACAAAGGAAAGTGATATCCTGGCTAGCTGAGCACAATTTCCCTCACGGGTTAGTGTTCTTCTCTGACGGGTTCTCGACAGATCCACTCGGGCACAAAGCAGCTCATTTGAACTGTCTCATAAACGAACACGGAGTTATATTGCACGCCGCTTACGGGTCCGGGAAAGACATCAGTGTGTATAATAATTGTGGGCTTTCGTCGCGGCAAATTTATGCTATTGGGCGCATAAGTAAGAAATACGGTAATTTGGCGACGACTTTGAACGATGGATACGCTTTGCATTTAGCGGAACTGAAGATGCCGGGCGCAGTCAGACCTGCCCGAGGGAATGCTCGGCTGCTTGTGCCTCGCCGGCTGCTGGCACCAGTCAACACGTCCGCCTCGAATCGCGGACGACGTTAGCTACGTTACGTGCCACTCATATTATAAACTAGCTGTTGCCCGCGACTTCGTCCGCGTGGAATTCGGTTTTATCACGCACCCCTATCTTACCCATCGAAAAAGTAGTCTAAGTTACTCCTTGTTACATCAGCTATTTGCCAGTGAAAGTCCCGTCAAAATCGGTCCAGCCATTTCAGAGATTAGCCGGAACAAAGAGACAGACAGTCAAAAATTTAAAAAAATGTTGTTTCGTTATATGTACCGTGTATACATCCCTATGCACTTAGTAAAAAGCGGTTATTTTAATATAACAAACAGACACTCCAATTTTATTTATTTGTATAAATGTGTAGGTTTTCTTAAAACGCTTATTATCTCCTGGCGTATGGTGTTTGTGATAAAGATGTGGTAGCGCTTCATCATCATAGGATGTCGTTATTTCTTATATTATTGTCTCATTAATGATATAACGCTATAAAATATTGTTTACTAACAATGAAAACAAAATATGTGAATGTATGCACATAATTACCGCATTCGTATTTTTGTCAATGTATTCAGATTTGAGTAAAGTAAGATTGATAAAAATGTTTGTTGTAAAGATATTAAATATTTTACGGTTAGAATTCGTGTCACTGTGTACCTTAATCGTATATTAATTATATGAACTATATAACTGACTGTTGTAACATTCTAACTAAACAAAGTTGTTATGTACTTTTACCTTTGGTAATATTTATTCTAATTATTTATAGATTTTAATAAAAATATTTATTGTTACGAACGGACTTTGGAGGATCTCTGAATCTCTGTGTACATGAAACGTAAATAAACATTGTTCTATTCTAGTCGATATTATAATATTCGCAAGACAGATATTTAAGAGTACGATGCAGAGGTTTAATTTAAACTAGTAGCGAAGTAGTGTTTTACGTAAAACTTAATGTAGTTGTAGATTGGCTAGTTTCTGATAGGTTTAATTACCTGTGCTATGTTGTTACTTATTACTTTCAAATAGGTTTTTATGTATTACAAATATACAAACATAAACTGGTGTTGTACATTACACCAACCGAACAGAAAGTACAAAACGTTTAATTAAATACACAAAAACAAATTAAATGTTAAAATCGGCGTTCTTATCGCATATGACGATTTCTACTTTTAAGATTGAAAGAAGTAGCACGTAAATATAGGAGGCTGGTGTTTTGCTGTGTTAAAGAGGTCTTTAAGGATACAAGAACAGGAACGAAATTTCTAACAAGTAATGCAAGTGCCTCTCGATATCTCCTTGCCTTGCCTAGTTCTATAAATGGTGGATTATCAATTGGTCCTGCCAAGGACTGTTAAGACCATATATTGTCCGAAAAGAGTTGTGAGTTTTATTATTATTGGACTATAACACCAGCCTTCTATATTAACAAAGTATTTCTTTCCAAGGTTGTCTGGCAGAAAAAGCTGCAAGCGATAAGAACACTAGCTCTGCCCCCCGGTTTCACCCACGGGTTGCGTTGACATTGGCATGCACAGTTCGTTTCACTTAGCGTTCTTTTTGAATTTTCTCTTTTTGCTCTGCTCTAAGGGTCGTAGCATGTTGTTAAATAGCCTATACCTTCCTCAACGATTGTACTATCAAGTCCAAAGAAAAACATTTTTCAACTCAGACTCTTAACAGTCTAATTTGAAACAGGTTTTTTGGATTTTTCAGAGTTTAGCGCGTTCAAACAAACTCTTCAGCTTCATTACTAGTACAGATATATATGTAAAGATGAATGTTGCAAGATCAGTAGTTAAATACGTGTTGAGGGATGACATTTATTTTATTAAATTCATTATAAATTAATATAATATTCATCAACTTTTTTTTTAGTACGGCTGTTAAATCTAGAAGTTGTTCATATTATAAGATTGTTTTGTGATATGTTGTTAATTATTTGTAAAAATATGTTAGTAGAAAACTTAGGTGTTGAATAGCAAAATTTACAGTTCGGTGAAATGTGATGTTTTATTTGCCTAATAACAATTCAATTTTGACTATTTAATTGATTGTTAATGACATTAAATGAAAAAAATACTTAATATATGGCCAAATGTTAAGAGTCTGTTTGAAATTTTGCTAACTTTCAGATATACTGGTAAATATTTACTTTCTTTTATCATTCTCATCATCCAAATATTTGCTTATGTTTAGAATTTCACTGTCTTTATTTATTAATAATAGAGTTCTCTTAGCATTCAGTCATTTCGACTCACTGTAATCTTACATCCAAGTATCATAATTGGTTTTCTATTATTTTCTAATATCAAAAGCTTGTGGAAGATCCAACTGTGCCATTTCATAAGTTTTTTACATTTGTACTGATAAAGTCGTCTTAATGTAATTTTTATTATCTTATCATAATAGTTTAAAGTATTTGGAATTAAAATTATGTAGGAATAAAACGTTATCAATATGTAACTAGTGTACTAGTTAATCACTAGGTATTCTCTTTATAACCCGCTCTTGAAAGAACTATATTAATTATATAAAACATATTGATACGAGAAATCTACGTCTGAAACGTCTATTTAGTGAATTTTATTAATAATTTATAAATAAATACGGGTCGCAATACACGACATTCAATTAATTGTTGAAAATATACATGTACGTAAATTTATTTTTGTAAGTCATTGTTTTAAATCATTAATAATAAGGATAATTATGTTATCGTATATCTCTTCATAATCATGATACCACACTAGGACTCACCGTATCAGGGAATCGGAAACTATGAATAGTGTGGATAATATTATGTTTTTAATCAAATACAATCATATTCGCCTATTCGGACAACTTTGTTAGCGTGAGTACTGGTACTAGAAATCATTGAAAGTCATTTTACGGTTATATTTCCGCTCTACCAATGATGGAAGCTCTACCAAGCATCAAGGTGAATGTCTGTTTTTGAATAAACCCGTATGTTCAAAAATAGCTGTGATCAGATAAGCAATGTATCAAACAAACAAAAGTTGTAATTTAAATTACAATATTGTTGCTTTGTTGAATTGGAAACTCTTCTGTTAATTTTAAAGAAACCTGAGACCTCTCATTTTTGTGGTCTAGCTATACTTGTAAATTTTATAATATGCATATTAAAGTCCATAAATGTATATTTGAAGTCCATCGCGACTCATAAAGAACTAGCGACCCGCCCCGGCCTCGCACGGGTGCAGTAAATTTACAAATTATATACAAATACCTTCCTCCTCTATTAGTGAAAAGAGTATCAAAATCCGTTGCAGGGTTTAGAAGAAGTGAGCGAAGAAACAGAAAGACGCAGATAGTGAATTTATACAATACAATAACTCTATTGCAAAACCGCAACACAAATGAATAAAATAATAATAATTATACTGTTTAGAGAAAAAGATTTCAACGGTATGAGATCAACTTTTCATTACAAGATGAGGTGAATTCGTAGTTTCTGATCACGGCACTGGAATATGTAGTGTAGGGTTGGGAGAAGCCTGGGTACTAGGTACCTCTGTGTATGATGGGTGATTTGCCCCGGTTCGGGTAGTGACCTTGCTACCTTCGCCGGCCAATACCCACTAAACCTTTGTATATATTATTTGTACATTCCTGTTATAGTTATTATAAGCATATATTGATTACTTCAAAATATATATTAACATGTTTGTTCCTGCCTACCCGTTTAGGAAACATGCGTGTTGATATGTAATAATTAATATTAATGAAAGTTTAAATTTATGTGATAAATATTCAGATTCAACTATAGATACTATTCGTATATAAGTAAACTTTCTTTATAACGATTTAACTTAACATTTTCAGAATCTTTTTATTGTATATTACGCATATATATATAACATATTTAATAATTGTAGGGATTCGTTACAGTGAGCTGAAGTTAATCGTAAACTATTTTACTTGTAACTAATCGTTAAGACTTAGGTGTCAACAGATTGTGTTAAATCTAAAATGTTACCTCCTCATAATGACAACTCATTATCTTTCTCACTTCTCCAAAATATTCGTTACAGACTATTAGCGTGTAGCAAAGGACAAAGTATTCAATCGTTGGACGGATAATCACACTGGTTGCATTTGCCAGTAACTCGCGCAATAGTCTACATAGGCCTGCATTTCATTGTTCTCATATATTTTTATTATTTCTAGTCCGTCAATAACTTGTCTCTTCCAACACGTGTTACCGATAGCACAATCATTAATTGTACCAAGTATGTAGGTACAATGTTATGAGGCCCAATTGGCTAAGTGGCTCGCAATAGGTGCGTGCGGTGTACGAAACTGCATAATGAGATTTTTTTGTTGACACCGTATTCAAATTTCGTTTTGAAGCATTATCCAAATAACCGTGATTTAGGCGTCACTTGCTATGTCTGAATGCACGACATTGCAGACTGCTTGCATTGAATAGCGACTTACAAACGTCATTATTAAAAATAATGGATGATTTTAACACCGAGCTGCGTAAGGTTTTCCTGAAATCCAGCTGAATATAGAGTTCATGTCACGATTTCAAACCAATCAAGGTTGGCGACACGCGCAAATCGATAAACTTATTAAGAATTGCGTTCTCCATGTTGCTGACTGTACCACAACGCAAGCGGTCTGCACCGGCCTTAAATCTAAACTCATCTCTGATTTGCAGTTGGATTTATGGGGGATATATTGGAGATATCCAATGTAAGGTAATATAAACCCTGTTCGCCTTTATGTAGAGAAGAGGGATTACGCGCGATACTGCAAGGTGTAACACGGTACGGCTTCTCACGAGGTCAGTTTCCTCTAATAAATTTAATAGGCAGACTTGAAGCCTCAATTCGCGTGAACTCTTTGAAGTTTGTGACCTAAAAATGGTATCTACGTACGCGTACTAAAAATATATTTGTTACGTCAACCGTTATAGCTCCCTATAGTAATAAAATGTCTGCAAACCAATTTACTTATTATAATACATATTTTTTACAGATAACCTGACCATATCACATAATGACCTATGTAACTAAACAACTTAATTTTTACTTGAATACCAAGCGGTCTGGTATCTTTGTGAATATTCTTTAAGATCCAACGACAAGACGATCAAACACATACTCATACTGGGCGGTCGTGACCTACTATTTGGATGTGGCTGGTGGTAGTACAAATTCAGTAATAATAGGTCTGAGTAAATATATTTATTTTACTTGATATCGACTTCAATGATCTAAAGTAGAAATTCCATTGTTTGATAACATCAGTTAATGGATACAGTGTATTTGTTTAGGTAATAGACTGTCGCTTTGAGTGCTGTTGTTCCGTTTTTGCTATAAACGGTGTCAATAATTGAAGAATGAAGGGCCATCGTATGATTAGCTTATGCAATAAGGAACATCAATCTATCAAATTGTGTGGCCGTTCTTACTGATGCTAAAAACTAAAAAAAAAGAATTTCTTGTTTAGGGATTATCACCTTTTATTATTGTGTCAGGAAATCTGCTTTAATAATAAATGCATATTCTATGATATTTGAAAATACTACTTGATACAACAAAGATACAACCTTTTAAGGGTAGGACACCTTTCAAATGTCTGACAGGCGGATGCTTTGGATTTGAAGTCCTTTAAATACTGATTCCTTTTTTTTAAACCCTATAAATGGGCATACTAAAGTATAACTTGTTCCCAAAAATATAAATTACCAGCATGGTGCCATATAAGATTATGATACTTACTTATTTTTTATGGGATATTCATATTTAATCTGGGTGATTTATTCAACAAAAAGGGCCCTTATTCGTAACTTTTACTTAATTAATATGTTGTTATTTATGCTTTAATTTAAACTGTTAAGTGAGCCTCTTGGCCGTGAATTAACGTTGTACTTACAACAATGGAGTATCGTTGCATTCATCAGTATTCGCCAGTTCCTTCTTCAGTGTTTATTTTTTAAAATCATCATTCCATATTCATAACATATATCTTTTCGGATGAAAATTGTAAAACGGAACACTTATTTATGGTAGTTAATAGTATTTTTGGCTTCGTAGAAAAACTAGAGAAAAATAACTGGTTGTCATCAATTCATGCTTTTTCTAAACATTAGTAGACAATTTCATTGTGACGTTGAGAATGATTGGGACTATTAATTATTGTAATAAGTACGTATCGGAATGCATAGTTAGTGTAGGTACATTGTGAACTCTTGAAACTTACGCTTCTTACTTTTGTTATGTAGATCTTGAGCAGAAAAAAAATAACCAGGTAGGAGTCGAATGCTCGGCGGCAGCGTTGAGGGTATTTTAAACGGTCGCACGGCTACAAGTTTTTCCTGACTAGCCTGCACGGTTTCGCATATTTTCATCTTTCGCTCAGTTCGCTCGCTAGAATAAGAAAGTTTTCATGCAAAAATCTGCATGTCGTGTCAATGTCGAAAAATTTTGACGTTTGTAATTTTCTCGTTCTAGGCCAGTTTTTGAGCGAAAATATGATTTAGTGATCTTCGGCCTGCGTATACGCGAGATAATATTTGTTTTGGCGCCGCACTGCCCTCCTGCTGCTGCTGTTGTCCCTGAAAATGCCGATTTTGTAAGCGTCACTTACTGGGTAGGTCAGTTTTGGCATTTTGCCTGTGCCACACCTGCGCCCGTTAGTGATGCGGGACTATCGATAAATAGTATTTAAACCATTGTTACTATGTTCCAAATGCTGTACTCGCTTCTTATTTTGTAATATTTAATGTGTATGTATCTGTGTGTGAGAAAATAAATTATTGTTGTTGGCAAAATTATGTTTTTCTTTTTACCTAATTTTTAGCTCAAAGGCATCGGGTTAAAGTTTGTGTTAATACGCATTGAATAAAAAAATAATGTCCAATTTCACCGAGAATAAGCTACACGAGAAACAGTTAATGCCTTTAGTGCTGCCAACTGCTACTGCCGTAAAACTGGCACAGTAACGCATGCGTTACTAATTAGTGAACAAAAAAAGTCAAAATTTCACCGAAAATCACTCAAGTGCGGTCGACTGAACATGCTGAAAAACTGTTTTTTTTTTCTTGTTAAGTACATGCGTATTAGTCTCACCTACTTGGTTACTCAAATTGACTACTCATTAATGCTGGTGACTTGACCATCACTATCTTTTCGCAAAAACTTGAAAGAAAGCAAAAACAAACTGAGTACAACTTTGGTGAAGTTGAATAAAAGACATTTATAAATAACACTAAAAAATTTATTTACATGTATTTCACAGCTACAAGTCTTAATAGAGTAAAAAAAGTCGAATTAATTATGTAGATATTAATTTTTTTTTATTCAGTAAGTGCCAATGGATAGGTACAACAAAAATACCTACGTATAATTACTATTACAATACAACAGTCGGAAATAACAAAAAAGTAAACGAGAGATTCCCAATAATACTTTGAAATGCATGTTATAAAAGTAGATACCTCCTCTTTATCACAATCGATTAAGAATCAATTGATATTCGATATTCGATAATTGATCAGTTATAAGGATCAGTGAAGGTTAATTTATATGGTGAGTCATTGCGAGCGCTACTTATAGCCAGACAGATCAGATACATAAACAAACTGATTTGCCAAAAGCGCAAATACAGAAGAGAGAAGAGCTTCTATAACTTCTATAACTGCAAAATATATATGTCTGGCTGCTGCGTAAGCGATTCGAACAAACGGTGATTACCTACCTCTTGCCGGGGAAATTACAGTCAGACTAGACATTCCACCTTCATGTTTCAGAGTTACGGGCACATACGATGCGACTTGGATATTGTTGTACCTAACGAAAAATCGAATTCGTATCGCTTGTTATGGGCAGAGGTTAACACTAGGTCATCTGTTCGTTCCGTAACTTTTTCACGTATAAAACAGGTAAAAATCCACCACATTGTTTTTCATCAAAAACATTTTCAAAATATAGACTTTAAATTTGACAATAATTTTTTGGTAAATAATCAAGTCAACCAATATTCATATTATTTCGAGTCACTACAAAAAATTACAAAATCCAGTACAAACATGACATGAAAATCACTTGGCGCATACACGGCCAACGTAATTAACCTCACTAAGCTAATTGACTTTTCAATAAAATTGTATTATCAATCAGTTGCTTGCTTTGTTTTGACTTACGTACTACTCAGAATGAGATGGAGCAAAAAGCCGCCGAAGACGATTTCCGTCGCATGCATACATATAACAAACGGTGTGATTTATTATATAAAAATCAACGGAAGCTGAGTTATCACGCTGGAAAATGTTGCAACATCTGCAGCGTTACCGATCAGCAACTGTCGTGACCTTTCACATCTAAGTAGTTATAAAACATTTACATATATCACTGTGCGTTAATTCTAAAAAGAACCAACAATATGTAGCTGTGAATAAATACAAATGTATAAACATTTAATCAAATCTGAAATACGTATCGAATGTGTAAATAACAACAATATAATCTTCATAATAATTCACTTACTTGTACTATATACAAATTTCTTATCTAAACACTTTTATACAAATACAGACTAACGCGATTAAATCAACGAATAAACAATATATGAAAGTACGCTATTTGCAAAGTATATCAAGCGAATAAAATGTTGGCTATAAACTACAATTATCTACTATGTACTAAATTATTGTTGTAGAATTCTTCATAGAAAGCAGCTCGTAAATCTTTGGTTCTATGTAAGTTGCCTTAACGTCAGTAATATCCATTCATACGTGGCGCAGTAATTACTGTAATTACATCGGCAGCGTCTAACCTCACTTCAATCGCAGTAAAGATAGTTGCGTGTCCACGAACTCGCTCCATTCTTCCACCTAATCGCTTACAGTACAAGTGTGCAACATGCTTACATGATATTACTTAAGTCACATATTCAAGTCGATGTGTATCAACATACTAAAACACTAGCGGAATGTTGCGCACTTTACTGCAGGTTATCTATACTAACTGTTCGTATTTGTATATCCGATTATAAAAAAAATTACACGAGCCACTTGTAAATTCTACTACAATACACATTTACACTTATATTGGCAGTGTAGGGTGACAATGCAAACATTTGAATCAACGTCCCGTATCGTCTTTCCGTAGCCTCAAAGGTTTGCTGGAAGAGAACTCTTTTTAGGGTTAAGCTCGCCTTAGTACATGTATGACTTTGTCACCATTTTGTATTTAGTTATCTGTTTACAATAAAGAATAAAGAATTTCACTTTCCTCTGTTAATAGCGGCAAGATATCAAAATATATTTTACAGCGTTAATAATTGTGTCTTATTTGGTATTGGTGAGAATTTTGATTGTTCTCAGATATTTTGATGCAGTTTCGAAATCGATAGTTCTGTGGCACGAAATTGCCCATTATTTCATAAAAATAAGGAATGTTTTTAAGTTACGTTTATATAACCTATTATTTTTATCTTATAAAACCTAGGCTGACAGGACATTCAAATAAATTATCTTTAGAAAGAATCATGTAAACATTCAAATTTAATTGAGAAATAATTTAGAGATATATACATCCAACATACATTTAAACATCTTTGAAATCTAAGTTGACTATAGTTGTCGAAGTGAATGTTGCAGGTTAGAAGTTTACTTTCGTTGCAAAAATGACGTTTAGCATTTAAAGTACCTACACAAGGTAAAATATACGACTTGAGACGTTATAACGACTGTACTATTAGTTAGTCCAAGATTGTTATTAAATTTTACCACAAAACCAACCAAGTGATGGTTTTCTAAGGAACTTTTATTCATCAAATTCATACACAACACTGCACAGATATAGATTCTAAGAATAAAAAGTAAATAATGCAAAAATCAAGGTCAATTAAAATATTCCTGCAAAGTGAATACATGCATGCTTATAAATTATCACATTTACATTACATACATAATATTAACATATTAGTCACGAATCTATCTACAGTACGATCGAGAAATTATGAAATTAATATTTTTTACAGGGATTTTAGATATTTGTATCAAAATGTGATGTGTTGGCATCATCATCATCATCATCCTAGCCTGTAATGGCCCACTGCTGGGTATAGGCCTCCCTTTTCTTTTGCCAGCCCAATCTGTTCTGCGCCACTCTCGTCCAGGTTTTTCCAGCAGATTTTACGATGTCGTCGACCCAACGTGCTTTCGGTCGACCTTGATTCCTTTGATCTGATCTGGGCCACCACTCGGTCAAAACCTTACTCCATCTTCCATCACCACGTCTAGCCAGATGTCCGGCCCAATTCCATTTGAGGCTCATTGCTCTGTCACCAACATCGAAGACTTTAGTACGACGTCTGATTTCAGTGTTTCGAACTCGGTCCAGAAGATTTATCCCGAGCATGGCTCGCTCCATGGCTCTTTGTGCAACTCGAACTCGGTACACAGTCTTCTTAGTGAGCGTCCATGTCTCGGCACCATAGATCATAGTTGGTAGAACACACTGGTTGAAAAGACGGGTTTTTAAGCACTGAGGAGTTCGCTTCGACCGCAACACATCCTCTAACTTACCGAATGCAGCCCATCCTAGCTGTATTCTCCTGGAAATCTCCTTTTCGGGATGCTCCCGGTTGAATGATAAAATATGTCCTAGATATACGTATTGATCAACCATCTCTAGTTCCTCCCTTCCAACCATAATGGTTGAAATCGAGGGTCCAGAGATGTTTGTCATCACCTTCGTCATGTGTTGGCACATTATTAAAAAATATCCACCCCTCATACTCACAACACACACAAAAGATATAACACACTTATTAAGAAAGAAAGTCTTGGTTACTCATATACTTTAAATTTGAAAAATAATATAATCATGTACTAAAAGCTCAATTAACTATAAGTATTAATGAATGTACTAAGGTGGTCTATGCGTAGAGTTAACTGTCGGTCGCTAGGGCGTAAAAATGTAACAGAATTAAGCTCTCTTTAACCGGTGCACAGCGAACCTACGATAAAATAAAGTTTATAGCAGAAAAATTCGATTCTTCACAAAATAAACTCTTTTAGGTTCAAAAAATGAATTCAAGGCTATCGTTAAACGACACTGATTAGTAAAAATAAAAATTGTGATGCCCAGGATCACAGAATTACAGGATTAATAATTTTAGGAATTAAAACTGAACATAAATTGTTTTAAGCAAAGCATTTCATAAGAAAGCACGAGACACTGTATTTGTGATGGCGCAGTTACTGAAGCTTTGGTGAAAGAGAACAACAGTCTATATGTTACGAAGGATGTGTTGTCACATGAATTACTTATCAAAATTTATCAAAAAATGTACAGTCGACTTAAGTTATACCGACGGGCAGTGTTACCAACAATAAACTTGGAATCTGCACTTAATTTCGCAGACTATCAGACATTTCCTAATCCTATTATTAACATTAAAATCGTGGTCCTAACTTATCATCCAACTTGTAACCAGGATCCAAATTACATATACAATATTATGTAAATGAACATAAGACAACACATGAATATAAGAAATAAAAGTGAGTTTGTTCCGTTTTGTTAAAATAAATATTTCACGCTCGTAAAACTTCACCAATCGTGAATAAAACGTTCTCCATAGATCTCATTCGTAAATAATTTCATATGGCAACACTAGGAACTATATCATACTGGATACAGAGCTTTTATAGACACACTCATGCTAGCTATACGCTAACAGTAGAACAAGCACGAATCATTTTCAAATCAACACTGTATCCGCACACAGGTTCAAGGCTTCAAGGGTTTTTAATGTGATAAAATTACGCAACGAGCAGACGGCCCACCTATTATAATAGTGGTAACATAACAAGAGTGCGGATAATTGTATGATAAAGCTATGATTAGATATTACTAAGTTCTTCTATTTATAGAAGTAAGTTTTCAAGTATCTGTTCCAAGTGAATTCGGTAGCTTTTATACGGTCATGATGGCCGTAGGACACGAATATTTAATAAAATATTACATAATAAAATTATCTGTATATATTTAATTAAGTTAGCAGAACGACTGTTGCTTGAAATGTTTCGTGCTTGCTCTACCAAACAGCCTGAGGATATGGTCACCGATCCCATTCGCTCCCACTTTTTCAATTGTGTTTGTAGCGTTAATCCGGGTAATTTTAACCCACTATTAGCGCCCCAAGTATAAAATCCGGCTGTACAAATAAACTTAATCATTAGATAAGTATACTGTGTGCATTCGTGATTACAGTTTCATCGATTGTCTGTTATATAGTCTAAGTAGATTTTACATCAGGCGTAAATTACAAATTCATCCACAGCACTATTGTAATTCGCCATTTCATGTAAAATACTAAATATTCCTCGCCTTTGGTCGTTTAGAAAAATATCCTGTTTCCCCTTTAAGGAAACCGCGATTAACTTCTTTTAGGCAACTATGGACCAGACGATTCTGTGATTTGTGAAACATAAAGTTCAAATTCAAGGCCCATAATTGGGATACAGAATAAGAGTGTCATTTTATGCGCCGCTTAAATCATTACATTCTTCGTCTGTAGAGAGAACAAACGTCCGAACGCGCCTTTTAAACAAATAAACCTTTATTTCATCTATAATAAGGTTCAAATTCAGGGATCGAGTCCTGGGAGATTACAGGCGATACCACTCTTGCGCGGACTAATGAAACTGACATCGTCTGCGTACCAAAAGCCAAACGCCTCTTCAAACAGGCGAATGCAAACCTTATTTGTGCGACGTTACGGTTCATATTCAGGGCTCTAGACCGGAGGGCTGGGTCGTTTGTTATGAGAAGGCGACGCCATTGTTGTGCGTCGCGCGTGTGAATATGACTTCTTCGTCGTCCGCGTTGATACTCTCCGCCGCTGTAAGCGCCACCGTATCGCTATGCACCACGTGGGGGGATTCATTGAATTCGTCTAACTCTTCTAAGCCCGCTGGAATAATTATTAATAACACTCTATCAGTATTTATACACTATGACTGGCCTCACAGTTGAGAAGGTAGCAACCCTGCCTTCTGGCGCTGTAGCTCGTGGGTTCGATTCCCACCCAGGAAATACATTTTTGTTACGAACATTTATATGTTTGTTCTGTGTCTGGGTGTAAATTTGTATTATATGTATGTATTTACAAAAGAAATAAAACTATTACATCAGTTGTCTGGTTCCCATGATACAAGCTATGCTTAGCTTACTTTGGGGCTAGATGGCACTATGTGAAATGTACACCAATAATTATTTTATTTATTTATGTACCACGAAGGTTGAGTAAATATTTGACCCAACGTCACACGAAAAGACAAAAAAATTACCTTGAACATTTCTGTCCTTCATTCCTGTCATACTCTTAAGAGTTTTCACTTCTTCCCTTTCTATAAATGTTAGAAAGAGATGAAGCATACTCAGAAAGTTGAGAAAGGTACAGTCAAGGTCAGTTTTGTCTTCAACGTTTTTCAATTTCATTTGTTTAACTTTCTTGTCATACTCTTAAGAGTTTTCACTTCTTCCCTTTCTATAAATGTTAGAAAGAGATGAAGCATACTCAGAAAGTTGAGAAAGGTACAGTCAAGGTCAGTTTTGTCTTCAACGTTTTTCAATATCATTTGTTTAACTTTCTTGTCCAGAAACCACTGTCTAAATTTAGAATACAACTCCATTCAACCAGCCTGTTGTTTCGTTCACACATAACATAATTTGACGTACGTGGGAGTGGAAGAACGTTACCTGTGTAATCAGAGGGAGCGAGTAGCAAGTATTGCTCTGAACGCGTTGGCCATAGAAGGTGTGCCATCACACAGAAGGCCAAGCAATCCGCCGAATATGTTATACCTGAAAATAAATATACAATTTTTAACACTCATAACGTTCGTATTAATTCTGTAAATCTATTTTTTTCTTTAGTATGAGCAAACTCAAAACAAAGTCCGTTGTGGTTCATCAGTCCAAATATTCTTACGAACAACACTATAGATCCATCTTAAAAAATTGTCTATTTTAATCTCCAATCTATAAAAAACATTTAAGAAAAATCGTCTTCGTGAAATTTATTTACCCCCCATCATGAAATTTTTCAAAGTCTCGATTTAGGTAACTTCTACGTCCTGAAACAAATTCTTAGCAAAATTACGGTCTCGCAGGCCTAGAGATTTTGTGATTGGCAATCCTTTTCGACACACAGACACAAAAATATATCATTGATAAAAGACACACAGTAAAGATATATGAAATCGAGCAACTTGCGATGATCGCAATCGCTTTCAATTAGGACGACGAAGCATAAAATGATTAGACTTTTGGCATATACATGTGTTTTACATTATACAACATAAATATAGATACACATATAAAAATACAAATGATCTTACCAAGAATAAATTTGAATCTCCACAAGGGGCTGATCTGGAGGGCGATCAGCGCAATGACGGGCAGATACACGAACCACACGAGACTGGAGGCGCCGAAGTGCAGCAGGAAGTTGAGCTTGGCCATGTTGTGTTCGTACACCATCGTGTGACGCAGCTCGACCACGAACCACGTCATGATCGCGACGCGCAGCGCCAGGATCAACCAGCCGGGCCACGTTTGGTACTCGTCTATCTCCTCTATTATGTCCACCTCTGTCTGAAATACACACAAATACTAATATGTTGGAGTTGAAGCGTCGACCGACACCTTCGCGCACCGCGTAAACGCGGGACCGCACCCAATATATAATAAATAATGGTAAACATTTTACACAGCGCCGTCAAAATCAAAAACTTTCTTTCCATACAATTCATAAAGAAATGGCTTAAAATCGTCAATAATATTCAAAACAAAGTCACGCGTACTTATCGCTAAGTTTGACGCCTGTTCAAACCCTATCCGACCCTCCATGGGGTAGAACAGCCAAGAAACCCCTTGGTTGAGGTAACTTTAATTAGCCGACATATAGCTAACGCTAGTTCGAAAATCAGGGCTTAACAAAATTGTACAATGTGGTTTACTCAAATAAAGTTTGATTATTATTATAATCAATAAAATTAGGGACTAGGGCTATTCTCGAAAACAAACTCACTGTGTTCCAGACATACAGAAGTATGTGTACAATCCCATAAGCGAGCCACACACCGAACACAAGCGGCTTGTATGAGAGCTCCAGTCTTGTAACAGCCCAGCCTTTAGCCAGGAGCAGTAGCAGTAGCATGAACAGTGTCTGAAATACAAAAGACAAACGTGCTTAATAAGAGCTCACCTAATTATTATCATACTACATACTTCTAATATACATAAATAAGTAGGAACATCATGTTTACATGTACAAGATGCTAAGCACTCATTGACTGTATCAGTCAGGTAGATTTATATTAGAACTTATAATAATAGAGATTATCTAATAAAGTAAATTACAACTTTACATAATTAGTATTTTCTTTTTTTCTTTTCTTGTATATTCTTACGGACAGACTTGTAATAATACAGGTTTTCAAAAAAATTAAGGAAATTTAGTCTACTGATAATGTCAAGAAATGCGTACTTGTCACCAGAAGCCAACTGGACCCAGTGTCTGTAAGCATCGGTCGGGAGATTGTTTCTGACAGATCCTAACTAATATTATAAACGTGAAAGTATGTTAGTATGTTTGTTACTCTTTCACGCTCAAACGGCCGAATAGATTTGGGTGAAATTTTGTATTAAGATAGCTTATATCCTGGCTTAACATATCGTGGCCGTAGAGCGAAAAGTCATCAACTCGCTATTTGGCCAAAATTGAGTTAAGCATGTCATGAAAATCACTGATTTTTTCTGCATTTTTCAGTCTTACAACCATGTTCATAGCTATCATACTTTTCATTTCAGGATTTGCGAAAAACCACTAATTCTACGTTTCGACTAAAATATTGTAGTCGAAAATTCATTAACTCACTTTGTTATTTTTTTCTCTATTTGGAGAAATCGAAATCCGAAATCTAAGTCGAGTTGGTTACTTTTCCTTATTATATAATAGGTCCTTACAACAACGTAAAACTAACTTAATCCACTTGATTAGTTTTAGTATGACTGGTTCGATACAAAACATGAAAGCGAAAACTAACCAAGTCTAGTTACCTACTATCTTACGATCGAAATTTATGAAAAGTACGCTATTATGTAGGAGCAAGAAATCATTAAACTGGTTTAATGATTTCTATCCTAGTATTTATGCACACAAAACTTTGTTTTGATGATTATTCATTCAAAATCTCCGTTCGTCGGGCGAATTGGTTTGGCGCCCAACTTAGTTTAGTAGGTTAGTTGTGAATAAGCAAGATGTTGCTGTTGAGGTGAGTGTATAAACTGCTGTAATAGATGCTTTGATCTAAGTATTTCATTCTTTTTTTAAATTGTTTGATGCATTTTTTTGGTCCTACTTACTGAGATGTCGATTTCGCGAAAAGCAGGATTTGAGAAATGTATCAAATGGACCAATAAATTAAGCACTGAAACATAAGAACGAGTTCGGCTATTTCGAGGGAAAAGACGGACGTGTTCCAATGATCCTATAAATGTTACCAGTACTAATTCCAAACAAAAAATTATTGATCACATTAAGTCTTTTCTTTGGCAAGAATCTCATTACTGCAGAAAAACAACCCAAAGACAGTATTTAGACAGCAAACTTAGCATTGCTAAAATGTACGAGTTGTACAAACAACAACTGGCACTGACTAACGAAAAGCCGAGTTCTTTGTATGTTTACAAAAGAATATTTGGATATGTACACGTTATGATAATGCCGGTCGACCTGCAGACCTTACAGAAGATTATGATGCCCATATAGCGAGAAAGATTGCTGCACAAGCTGCCAAAGAACTAGACAAGCAACGATCTATTGAAGGTGAAAACTATCTTGTACTCACTGCTGAGATGCAATCAACATTGCACATACCTGTTTGTGGTGTTGGCATCCTCTACTATACCAGACAACTGTATGTGCAAAAATAAACGATTCATACTGCAAAACCTCCTAACAAAGCTTACTGCATTACATGGAACGAAATAAACGGCAAAAGAAGGAGTGTTGAAATCGCATCTGCTATAAACTGGTGGATCAGTAAGGTGTCATCTACTGTTAAAGAAGTGACTATTTACAGCGATACATACGCAAGCCAGAACCGAAATCAATTCATAACAGCATTTTTGATGCATTTGCTTCAAAGACCCGACTTGAATCTGAAAGTTTTCGAGCAAAAATATTTGGAGAGTGGCCATACACATATGGAAGTAGATTCGATGCAAAGCGCCACAGAAAAAGAATAGAGGCAAACGCCAGTTTACTCCACGATTGACTGGAAATCGATCATGTTTCGCGCGTGCTCTAAAAGACAGCCAGAGTCAGCACCACCTTACGTCGTGAAAGAACTTACCTATGATGTAATGATTGATGTAAAGGTCCTGAATGAAAAAATTATAACTAACACCAGCAAGGATAAAGATGGGAAAAAATATGTGGCTAAAAATGTCTCAGATTTAAAAAGGAGTGTCCAGCTATAGTAAAGTTTCGGTACAGTCAAGAAAAGCTGGTCCCACAAACAAGGAAAAGATGGAGACTTCAGAAAGACTATAGCGCCGGAGGCAAAGAAAAAAGATCTAGTTTGTCTTTGTCACAAGGGAATAATTCCACAAGAGCTACATTCCAGGTATGAATCTCCACCTACCAATATGACGTTGCAGACAGGCTGTTAGAGCCCGATGTTACCGAAGAAGGTGATGACTGATATATTGACAACATCAGAATGTTACCATAAATATATTCTGGGTTTGGACCCGCTGATTTTAGTTTTAAGTAATCATTGAACTGTTTGGTAGTTTTTGAAATTTTTACTGTGTTCCTTGTTAATTTTGCTTTTGCGTGAACTAGTTGCTAGCTTTTGAAATTTTAATCGTGTTAATTTACGATGACTAATTACGACTGACAACGAATTTACGAATTGTACGACAATTGCATTTTATTTCCAACCATTTTTGTCTCGATTATCTCATTAAATGAATTAAAAATGAAAAATAATAGAGAGTAGAGAATCTACAATAATCACTAATATGGTCCTCAACATAGCCTAATCAAGGGCAAAAAGTCACTAACTCTATTTAGCAAATTAATAATTCAAAATAAAGGTACAGGATTTGAGGGCGAAAAATAACTAAGTCAGTTTTATGTCAAAATCTCTGAAAAATAACAAATTACATAAAATGTAGCACTATAAACCTAAGCGTTTATCTATTGCCTATGATATGAGACCATAACATTTGATATATCTCATACCAAACGTAAGTTATGATTTTTTTTCTTTTGAAAAACTTTAAACCTCCGTATCTCAAAACACCAAATGACCTAGTTGATGACTTTTCGCTCTACGGCGACGATATAGGCTACTTTGGTCCCGGAAAAGGGCAGTATTCCCGTGGGTCGACTTACTCACCGCGGGGAATACCGCGGGGCGCAACTATTTTATAATATGGTATTTTTTTTTAAATAAATAATGTGACTTACTCTACTCATAATGTCTAGAATGTCCCCAGCGACAGCCAAGCCACCGAAACCTACTCCATCCGCGGCAAATTTAACCGTGTGGAGCACATTGAAGCACAGCGCTACAAACTCCAGGAGGAGACTGAACGTGAATAGCTTTGTCACCGGGTGTTTCTGTGTTCTGAAATGAAAACATCATGTTTGATAAGACTCAAAACGTAAATATTTTATTTTATACATTATATTCGTTAGGTATTCTCTCATTATATTATTTAAACAGTATATTTCGGTTTATATATATATATATCTCCTGCACAACCACTCGGGCATACTTCAGAGAACTCATCAAGTTCTGCGCTTTAACAACTTTTTTTTATGAAACATCCAGGACCCGAATACAATAAGTACTTATCGTTCTACAGTATCGAAGTTTTAATGTTTAGTTTAAAACTGATTTCATGACAGTAGGTACATGTATTTTTTATTGTGTACCTGTGTAGTCAAATAAAATAAAAAAATAATACTAAATACTAATTTACTTCTGGTAGTGACTGTACAAAGAATATATTACTTAATTGAAAAGAAAATTATGCTGAGCAATATTATTACCTATAGTTTATCCGTTGTAATGAATAGATTTTAATGTAGTTTTTCCAGTTAGACAATGAAAACATACCTGACAGCGTAGATTTGTACTGGCACTAGCACAACATAACACAGCCAAAACACAAGGTACAGTTCTAGTGTGTTCTGTCGATCAAACGAGAACTGGTACAGTAGTGTGTTGTAGAATGACAAATTAGGACTTCCGTTCACTAGCCAGAAGTCATACTGCACTATCTGTGGTATATTAGTCAATATTTTGTTGTCCTTTGAAGGTGCACCGCTGTAGTGGTGCCATGAGCAAGTTTCTTCATCAAGGTAGCATGCTACCATTGATATGTACCAGAATCTGCAACATAAATAAATCACACACATCAACACATCATGATACTGCACCATGCAGTGTTACCCATGGTGAATAAGTCATCCCACAGGAACACTGCGCTTTGCTGGCATAAAAAGTAAAAAATAATAATTGCATATTGCTTCAGACTATAATATATCTCTATGTCAAATTACATCCAGATTAGCCATTCTGGTGTGATTAACAAACATCCATCCATCCAAACTTTTACATTTACAATAGTAGTAAAATTGAAGGATATTTTACACTATCTAGCCTCAAACTAATCATAGCTCTATTTGTACTATGGCAACCAGATATCTATTAAAACATCTATATGGTTATTGTAAATACATACATATAATAAAAAAAAAAACACCCTGACAAACATCTGTTTGTCAAAAATGATTGTCCTGGGTGGGAATCAAACCCACAACCTACAGAAGACAGTGTTGCTCGCAACTGAACTGTGAGGCCAGTAATATGCTTGAAGTGTAAAAATTTTATTAATGTTATACAGGAGAAAAATTTTCACCTGATGTGTTTAAATAAAGTAAAATAGTATCAAGTTTCCCTTGAGCCACAAAGTATTATATGTATTGGCTAATAAAGCTAGAGCTAATAAAACAACAATATATTTCTTTTTTATTGGTCTAACTATACACTATTATTTCAGACAAATCAGCAGTGGGAGGTTTTTTTTTATGTAATATAGTTACGGAACCAGCTGAAGGCCCACCTAGTGTTAAGTAGTAACCTCGGCCCATAACAACTGATGCAACGTCGTTCCTCCCCTACTTGGTATGACAAGACCCAAGTCGCATCATATGCACCCGTAACTCTGAGACGTGTAGGTGGAATGTCTCATGTGCCTGTAATTTCACCGGAAACCACAACTTTCAATCCGGTGTTACTGCTTGGCGGCAGAAATGGGCATGGTGGCAGTACTTCCCCAGAGGAACTTGGCGAGAGTTCTACTGCCCAGGTCCAAATTAATCACAAAAGTATTTCATAACTATGTGAACATTATCATGAATCTAACAAATACAAAAAAATTACACTAACCTTGGCTGCCCACTGTTCTGGATAACATAGGTAAACTGATTCTTCTTTATAACATTCCAGGGTGTATCTTCATCAATACAAAGTTCATTTTTGGGGCAGGGTATTCTTCGGAATAAGTCCTGGCCATTAGCATTGCATTTTGGATGAAATGCAGTCGCATTTAGATTTTGAAACATAACCTGGCATGCCATTTCTTTATCAATTATATCTCGGCTTTTATAATAATGCAAAAAGTGTCTACTGTCTAATACTGCGAAGGTAATTGGATATTTGAAATTCATCTGAGAAGTAATGTTACCAAATATATAACCATATGTTTCTTTTTGATAGTGGAGGTCGGTCTTCTGGAAACCAAATTTTACTAGGAACTTGAAGAACTCATCTGTAGAAAATTCACCACTTATATGTGTAGATGAGACACCAAGGAATAAATAGCACAGTAAAATAAACACAGTCTTGAAACACATCTCGAAAGAATTCATGGTTCGTTTATTCGTGGAAGAAAATAACATGTCTTAAAACGCTTTGTTTCAATGGAACAGTTTTAACTTGAGGGCACTTTGTAATGGCTATATTGATATATTATTTGAAAAACAAATACACGTAGCATTATTTTGATTAAAAAAAACATCAAGATTCGCAAAAACGATCATCCAACAATAACCATTCCATTCCCTGATTTTTTAATGACATTTGTTTTGAATGTCTTTGCTATTCTTCCAACCAATCGCGATCCCTTTAAATTCAATAACAATCTCAGTGTATTTGTGCTCGCAACTGGAGTCGTGTGTTTAAATAATGAACATTGGCATGGCACGACGCCGACGCGACGCGACGCGACCGACCGACGCGCTGAGCGATGTGTTGTTTGACGCACGCTCAAATATACACAACTAAAACGTTCAAGATTCTAAATCAAATGAAGCTGTATATCACACAAAATCAAATGTTTGCCCGGGTAGATATCAAACCCAGGACTGCTGCTTTCCAAGTATTGGGTTGCATTAAATCGTTTTGAATTGCTTGCTTGTTGTATACGAACCCTTAATGCTTTCATTACCATCAATGTTAATCATTGGCATAATATTGACATTGACAATTTTATGAGCACTTGCGTGCCATCTGCACACAGCTGGCGAAAACATTAATTTACATGGCGGATGAGAAGCGAACGGACAGAGATCTAAGTGAAACTGAGTTTAATTTATTCTAAATGGAAGTGATATTACTACGATGGCCATGACGGATTCTATTCTTTCTCTTACTCGGTTTTAATCGCACCTTTCATCACCGAGTGATGTTTGCGCTAATATGTGTGCCATAGCAACTATCATACCATCTCGCCTACCGTTTCCTTTGTGATCTAGATATCAATTATATGTGTTTCTGTCACTATTTTACGTTCGCGGATTCTTTTTCTGGCTTACCTGATCCAATTTAACGTATTGGACAAGTTCATAAGTGTTTCCAAAGTGAATTGCCAGGTCGTTTCCCCTTTAACCTCGAACGCGGAAGTTCGATAGAGGTGCCGCACCGATTGTAGGGACAGCTGAGACTAACGAGTTAACACAGTGCCGACTTCAAATAGATTATGAGAGAGTTTTAAGTGTTCATTGAAAGAATGGTTGAAATAGGTCTCCCTCAGCAATCAGCGGATGACAGCCTCGAAAATGCCGAATGGTACTGGGGCGATATTACAAGGTAATTTTTCGTATTTACGTATGTCGTTTTCAAAATTATAAGTAGAGTCCCATACACTCATGAAATTAATTACTTGTATAAGTTGGTGAATATAATTTTGACTATATCTGTTTAATTAAATCATGTTTAATGTAACTTGTAATCTATGAAATGGTCAGAAAGTACTAGATGCAATCAAAAATTACTCCAAATAAACTGCTTTTATCACATTAAAAGCCACCTCAATCATTACTCACCTCAAAATATTTCACAATAGTCAATATGATTACATAAATTTTGTATATATTTATATTTCAAATACTGTTATTTCTTCAACTTACAGAGATCAGGCTACTGAAAAGCTTCGGGACACCTGTGATGGCACATTCCTTGTACGTAATGCATCCAACAAAGACAGTGGTTACACACTCACTGTGAGAAAAGGTGGCACAAACAAACTAATCAAAATTTACAACCATGAGGGGCGATATGGGTTCTGTGAGCCTTTTGAATTCAAATCGGTTGTTGACCTGGTGTGTTTCTACACAGAGTACTCCCTGGCACATTGCAACAGTAGTCTTGATATTAAGCTTATGTACCCACTCTCAAGGCTTCAAGAAAATGAAGGAGGTGAAAATATCAGTGATGAGACATTAGAAACGAGATACAAAGAAATCCATAAGAAATATGTATTAAAAACCAGAGATTATGATGTTCGGTTCTATAAATATACAAGGTTGAGAGAGGAGGTTAATTTGAAACGCCAAGCACTTGATGCTTTCAAGGAAACGGTCAAAGTTTGCATCGACCATTTGAAGCTGCAGGAGAAAATGCAGGGTGAAGCACAGCCACATGAAAAGAATATGCTCATAGAGAACAACCGACAACTCATTACCAAGGTGCAGAATTTGAAAAAGGCTAAAGCTGAACTGAATGATATTTTACGAAACACACTAGAGGCGAAGTTGCTACTTGAGAGAGAAATAACAAAGCTCAAGTCGGATGTACTAGATCTATACAATGTGAAAGACCGTTACAAAATGTATGTATTTCAGTCATATATTTCAAGATTTGTAATGATACGTTTAATAAAAATTTGAAATATATATGTATACCTTTGTTTTTATAGGTGGTTACAAGGGAGGGGAAAAACAGAGGAGTACCTTCAGGCTTTAGAAGATGACAACATTCATAAACTGGAAGAGTTATATGCACACAGAGATCCCATAACTTGGAAGGTTATGTGTACCCGAGAACAAGCCGAGAAGATGTTAGCCGGGAAGCCACAAGGCACATTCTTGATCCGGCCTAATTCAACTGGACAGCTGGCATTGTCTATTGTGTGCAATGATATTGTTTACCATTGTATAATTTTCAAGACTGAACGAGGATATGGATTTGCTGAGCCATACAATGTTTATGAGTAAGTTTATGCCATTTATGGCTATTGAGCCTTATCATGTTTTAATCATACCCTGTAGTTGACTTGCTTCACAATTCAGTTAGTAGTAGTCCTGCCGTCTGCGGTATAGGCTGTGGGTTCAATTCCCACCCAGGACAAACATTTGTATGACAAACATAGATGTTTGATCAGGGGGTTAATAAGTATTGTATCAGTTGTCTGGTTTCCATCATATAAGCTTATATAAGCTTGATTAGCTTACTTTGGGGCTAGATGGCGCTGGAGGAAATGTAGAACAAAAAATAAGTAATTAAAAAAAATTGTCAGCCACAATCATCCTGATGTTTTATAATGGTGCCATTCTCATCCTGTTCAAGCTAAATCAAGACTACTTAAATAATTATAAAATTTAACCTATACTTAACATAGTCCATCTTCTTCATTTCAGTTAAGATTTATAATTGAGAAAATTGTTTACATTTTTTTTTATTGTTTTAGTTTTTATTCAACTCCATTGTGGATTTATTGAATACAACTTTTTATGACTATAATATAAGTCATAGTCAAATATTTGTTTCCACAAAATTCATAGAGTTGACTTGGAAATGTCACCAGGTGAATTAAAAATATAAAATCACCCATATTTATAAATAAGTCTGGCACCTGTTTAAATTCAAACCCCTATCTGAACAACCATGGGTAAGAAGACCAGACTAACTAAAAATTTACTACAGATTTATGTTTTGTATGATTTCAGAACTCTGAATGAACTTGTACTGCACTATGCTGTCAATTCCCTTGAAGAGCATAATGAGTACTTGAGAACAGGCCTGAAATACCCCATTAATGCACATTTGGTGAAGAAACCTGAAAAATAATGACCAAACAGTCTACATTGGGAATTAAACTCTGTTGAAGGCTTTGGGAGGATCAAGTATGTACAAATCATGCGACATTATCCAACCAAGTCAGGTAGTCCTCAGACGTCTGCTTTCATCAATGGATGAAACTGTGTTGGAATATATCTTCTTGCATAAATTGGGCTGGCCCTATCATGGCATAAGAGAGAGCACCTATACAGATATATTCCAAGAATGTACGGAAGGTAATTGTTACAAATCAATGTATGTATTATTATTATCTTCATAATTATTAATTTCATTAGCACTTTTAAAATAATAAAACATGGTCGGAAACTGGAGTTCTTACTGCCTAAAGACGAATGAATGAACAACGAAAGGTTATGTGTTAATTTCGGAAATAATATATTTCCTTTACGTACATTGATAAATTCAAATTAGATTACAGACGCTTCATGGTCATTGGGTCTCTCACAAAATTGTAAAAATGTGTACAAATTTACGATACATTTTGAAGAGCACAATTACATTTTTATAACGAGCTTATTATAATACGTTTAAATTTTCTGACCATTTTTGTATTCTTTAAATGTAACATTTTGAAAATGCTGTACTATTAAGAGTTCCACAATTTTAAGCTGTCATCAGCTTTTTTGTAAAGTTTAAGACCATACAAGTATAACCTAGATCTTCCTTTTAGAAGCTTATGGTGATAAGGGGCCTTTGCAGATTGGTGAAGTATGTTTTAGTCAGAGGTCAAATCGTGGCCCCAAACATTTATAATATACTGTAATATTATAATGTATTTAAAAACATTTTCATTAATAGTATATGAATATAGAATTTAATTAATTAATTTAAATATTAAAAGAGTTTTATGGTATCAAATTAATAAACTGTTGTTGCTTTGACGTAAAAATATTCTGAGAGCCAAATGTAATTTCATAAAATAATTTTATTATTGGTCTGAACCTGAAAATGTTTTATTCTTAAACTAGACTACCCCTATTCCGGGCGCCTGATAAACAAGCCTTTTGGCCTCCCTTTTCAATAACGTAAAGTTATCACTAGTGTGACTCGTGGTTTTGTTTGGCCTCTGACTACGACAGATACGTTAAACGGCCAATTCGGCTACGGAGACTGTTGAGATCGACAAAAAGGTATTAATGGATGTGTTATTTAGATGATAGTATAGAGTCTGCATTTATAACTAGGATATTCAGATTATTTTTGATTAATTTTATTTTATACATATTTCACGAAACAGTAAACCTTCCTCAACAGTTTTTTTTTTTACCTATTTCCTGTAACATTTTCTCTAATCCTCAAATGCAGACTTGATACAATATGAAGTCTCTTAGAGATATGAAATGATGTATGTGATAGTAATTATATTTTCACGTGTATTTGGTAACTACTTTTAAGATTTTTGTATATAACATGCATCCCAAATGATTTGTGTGTAGGATGGTACATTTACGAAGAACGGTCTATGTGTGAATGCCATGTTCAACTTCTGCAGGCCTTTTGGCATTTTTACTATAACCGCAGTACCTTTTTACTATAACCGCAGTACCTTTTTACTATAACCGCAGTACCTTTTTAGTTCACGATTATTTTTTGGTATTAACTATAGTAAAAATGCCAAGTAACACGCCGGAGAAGTTTATTATTTTAGTACGTTCAAGTACTGTTTTTAATGTTATCTTTTTATTTTGTACACTAACAGCAAGAGTCTCGTCAATTAATTGTTAGTTCGGCCTGTTGTTACATGCCCCCTTATTTCCTTTTAAGAAATGCACATAATGAACATTAACGATTAGGATTAGGTCATTTGTAACATCAAAACCAATTTATATACTTACTTACCTACTTACATATTCCTTATTCACTTGCCTTCCGTAACTGAATCAGTAGACACCTGCTTCAATTTCGATTTACCTCTATTAAAATACTTCTATGAACACTTTGGTTGATAAATGCTTTTTCTGAAGCTTTGTTCCGTCTATAATTTGGAAACGAAGTCTTCTGTACGGTAATAACAAGTAACTGAAAACTAGCTGCTCCCCGCGGTGTATAGTCATCCTACGGGAACACTGCACTTTTTCGGGATCAAAGAAGCCTATGTGTTATTCCAGGATATAAGCTATCCATGTACCAAATTTCACGAGCGTGATGCGCGCACAGACTATATTTTTTTTGCATTTTATTACGTATTCCTCACGTATCCCAGTTTATTATTTGCAAAAATATTTAATGTACACACACGGCATGTCTACGATTTTATTATATATAGATAAATCTAATGCAGAGATACTGTCATAGTCTACAGAAACATTTACACTATTAAAGAGCAGTTGTTACTTTAACGAGTTCTGAAGCCGAAATTCACTTTCCATTAAATATTTGCGATATACTTTGTTAATAAAAACTTTGATGGATTATAATTGAACGAAAACACCATTTAATTTTACAAACGGAGTAACTAATACCATATTAATGTTATAGTAAATCCACATGAGTGCGAATAATATTTTATGAACCGTTCTTTCACGATTATGTCCGCCTTTTCTTCAAGCTGCGTGTCTTTTTTTAATCAATGTGTTAATCGACTCTCGACATAACTCTACCGTTGGATTTGTCATAGCCCTCTGTGGCTCCAGGGTCTGACTGTGAAAGCTTGTTTTGAAAAATGTATTATTCAACTAATACTTATTTTGCGTCATTCCTCCTCATTTTCTTCTGTTGTATAATTTCGTCAACTTTGAATATTTTATTATCTGTAAATATTGGTTTATTTCTTATTCTATAACTTCACTATGTAATTCAATGTTACAGATTATTTTATAATTGACTTGTGAGAACAAACTATCCAACTATTTAGTTGTTAAATTTAATTTATGTTGCTTGCAAAAACTGCTTGGCTCAGCGATTAAATATTTATTTCTTATTTTTTTAATATAGAGCATAATGTATAATATATTTATTAATTTACTTTCTTTAATAAGTGTCAAAGATTGTATAGTTATTTGAGATTAACGTGAATATTTTTATACTATTCATTGATATGTATACTTATCGTTAGAATGAAAAAGATATGAGCAAATGCAATACTTTATTGCTTTTTATAGTATGTATTGAATATATAGGTAATCATTAAATGATCTCAAGGAAGAATTTTACCTAACACTTGGTTTTCAGGAAAATAATATCATGTAAAAAAATTGCTACTACAAACCAAACTTATTGCATAAAATAGATATTACAGAACCTCATTTTGTAAAACCAGTTTATGTAAAACATTGTAATTGTAGAACGTTTTAATAAGTGTTAATAAACAAATCAATGAAACCAATATATTTGTCATCATTCATACTTTCATTTGGGATCCTCATTACGAAACGTCCGGGGTTATTGCGCAATTTTTTTTACCAACTCTCTTCATAGTTTCAAGTAATCCTACTAGAACTTGTTTGGAGCCTTAACCAGTGGTGTGGTTTATTCGACATAATGCTGGACATTTCACACAGCGCCATCTAGCCCTAAACCAGCATAGCTTATACTATGGGAACTAGATAACTGATAGAATATTTACTTACATCATTGTTTTTGTTAATATATACATATGAACACCTAGACACAGAAAAAACTGTTCTGTCCTGGGTGGGAATCGAACCCATGACCTACAGCGTGGAAGGCAGAGCTACTACCACCTGAGCTGTGAGGCCAGTCATTGTATCTAGCACTGGTGAGAAGCTCCACACTTACTTTAGAAGGTATAAATACATATTGCAGCAGTAGAACTTAATCAGACAGCTTCCTCGGAAGTACTGCCACTACAATAATAAAAATACTTTATTGTACACCAGAAAACATTTAAAAAAACTTAGAATTTAGTGGTACAATCGGCGGTCTTATAGCTATGAAACGATTTCTTCCAGACAACCTTGGATAACACACAACACAGCTAATAATACCTATTTCTCTATATCGTACACAATTTTGGGAGCCAGTGTAATGACAAGCACATAATCTCACGTGTCTCAAGTCGTTTATTCGCACTCAAACTGGATCTAAAATTATCACGTGGTGCATATTCTGTAACAATTCCAAAAGGAATATGCAAAGCTGTAGATCAATCTGCTTTAGCATTTCTGCAATTTGCAGATATGTTACAAGTTTTCTTAGATAATAGTTTGATCATGTTCTTCAAACTGTCAAATCAAAGTCAAGATTGAAGAAACATCTTGAAGTCATTTCATATTTGTTTCCGAACAGCGACTTAGTTCATAAGGGCCCCCTGGCATAATTGATTGGCCTCACAGGTTCGTAACCTGTCTTCTGCGCTGTTGGTCGTGGGTTCGATTCCCACCCAGGACAAATATTTTTGTGACGCACATAGACGTTTGTTCTGTCTGGGTGTTGATTGTATTAGATATATTTACAAAAAAGAATATAAGGATTATATCATTTGACTGGTTCCCATGATACACGCTATGCTTAGCTTAGCTTACTATGGAGCAAGATGTGAAATTTCCACCAATATTTATAGTGCACGCACAATGAAGCCTCTGAGGCGCACTAAAATCCTTTCACCGCACTATTCGAGAGAACCAGTGACACGGAGAAAAGAATATTCTTATCATATTTACTTAGACCAGAGATTTAAGGTACGCAACAAGGTTCAGATGTGTGGCTGTGGGGTCCAGTAATTTTTACATATATTTCGGGAATCGAGCCGTCACAAAAATTAAGTAGGTCTAACATGTATTACTAGTTCTTCTCGACATCAGAAAAAACAGTACATTACAGAACAGGCCCTTGTAAAATACAGGTTCGTACGACTTCCCACTTTGTTCCAGGAGTTTGTAATAAAAGACATACAAATGTTGAAAAACGTCAATTTATTAAATATAAAATCAATACTCAGTATGTTACATAAAAATTGAAATACTTAGGAATGATAAATCTTAAGACGAAACGGTGGAAAGCAAATTATTCACACACTAGTCAGTTACAACAAAATACCTATTGAGATGAAAATGCGAGTATTAGGGTTAGTTGGACTTTTTGGATTCTTTAGACGGCGAGCGGGACCTCGAGCGCGACATCGAGCGCGGCTTGGAGCGCGAGCGGGAGCGGCTGCGGGAGCGAGACCGGGAGCCGGAGCGCGGCGAGCGAGAGCGAGTGCGGCGGCGGGACCTCGAGCGGCTGTCAACAGGTACACAACACACATTACTACTGAGCACTAACTAACGTTTACAACGAGCTGCATACCCCCCCGCCCCCCGCTGATAATATAAACGACACTTTAGGTGATTGATGTGTATTCAACTTATTACTCCCGTTGTAGTGCGCCAAGTTGAGGTACCAGCGATTCATAACTCATGAGCAGTGTCGCAAAGTAACTGGTGATAACGGTTGTTTCACCATATTTACACTTTCGAGCTTTGTTACTACTCTAGATACTACCTCTATTGCTGTCTCCTCTCAACACAAATATTGAAAATAAGGTGTAACTCACTGGGTTCACGCAGTGATTACAATAGATGTGCGTGACGAGGGCGCGACGCGAGGAACGAACATTAGTCTCAGTCACAATGAAGTTGTCGACGTGTCGTTACGTGTGCACGTAGGCTGTAGCTACGTAGTTCACGGAGCCATTATACCGATGCGGCCGACTCTATTGGAGTACACGCCGCGAAGTGAAAGCTACGTAGCGCAGACAATAAGAAGTGCAGACACTGACGGATTGGTTCTCGGCGCACAGGCCAATGATAACCTATAACATAGTTATCATTGGTTTACGAGTCCAAAATGGGATGGAATCTTTGAATGTCTTTACAAATGGCACGTTATATAAATAGTGAAATTATTGTGAGGACGCGGTACACCTCGTCGTTTCAGTTTAGATTCCACTCCATGGAACCGAGTCCCGGAGAGATAGGTACTTCAGTTTAAACTTATGTCACCTGCGGCGGCGACGGCGGGAGCAGTCACGAGCGTAGTGTCCTCTATCCCCACAGTCGTAGCAGCGGTCATCATACGGACGGGGAGGCAGCCGCGAGCGTGGCGGAGGCCCTCTGCCTCCGTACCCACGGCTTCCGTTTGACATCTCTACGCGAGCCCGCCGTCCACAGATTGTCCTTCCATCCAATCCACGAATCTGTTGGGAGTTAATGCAGGTTTCATAACTGGCAGTGCTTGTGTGCAACGAGGGTGCAGTGGCGGGTGGACTCATGTGTCCGCAGCAGGGCCCACAACTCAGTTGGTAGTAACCCTGCCTTCTGTGCAGGAGGCTGTGGGTTTGATTCCCACCCAGACAAACGTTTATGTGATGAACATGGATTTTTGATCAACACCCAGACACAGAAGTGTCTGGGTGTTGATATGTATTATGTGTATGTATTAGCAAAAAAGTATATAAATATTATACCAGTTGTCTGGTTCCCATGATACAAGCTATGCTTAGCTTACTTTGAAGCTAGATGGCGCTGTGTGAATGTCCCCCATTATTATAATTTAAATGACACCCATACCTTCCAGACAAGGCAACAAAACCGGTAGCGTTTTGGCAATGCCTCTGGTGTTATATAATCAGGTGGCCTATAAGCTCATCTGCTAGTATTTAATAAAAAAAAACATAATAGCAATGAAAGTTCACTGCCTGTTTGGCAGTAGACATTGTTGTTTATGGCAGCATTTCCAGCAGCATACAGTGCGAAGCTTTTGGTTAATTTTGTCAAAGCTCAGGCCTGTCAGTTAATAATTACTCAAATTGAGACTGAGTGGATATAAAAACCAACTAATCTGCTAACTTCTTTTTTTACTTGAAAAATGTTCTAAAATATTTTTATTTATTCAGAATGACCTATAAACAGGGCCAGGTTTGAAAATGTTGGAATAGTCAAATACTGTGTGTTTTCCTGCAGTGCAGGTTTAAATCCAGTTTGTAATTTTATCATGTAGTATTTTTACTTTATTACATAGTTTAAAAATGTACCTATTAATCTTACTAATATTATAAATGAGAAAGTTTGTATGGATGGAAGTTTATTACTCATTTACTTTATATCACAGAACAAGTAGGGTTCCCGTCAGATGACTAACTCACTGCAGGGAGCAGCTAGTGTATAACTAATTTGAAAATAAGAGAGGGTAGTAGCGGTGAAAAATTAGGGTGAGAATGGAGAATATGTGTGAAAATTCGAATATGTAGTACAATGTAGAATTATAGAATTCTGGATTATAAACTGCTGAAAAATAACTCTTCTTATGGTTGAGATCGTGTATACTTATATGTTTGTCACTTTTTATCTATGAAGAATAAAGAACTTTCTAGAAACAACTGGATCTTTTATACTGGAGTCACACATGTCCGAAGTCGACCACATTCAACCCCATGTTCCACTCCCATATATCTATCGACGCAAAAACACCTTAACTACTGCAGAATTGAAGACTTGGGGCTACGATCATACATACTTCGTCTGCGCGTGCAGTTTTTGCTGCAGATTAAATATATGCATACACATTTCCAAGATACAGACTAAGATTAAAGAAGTTCGGTTATGAACAGTGATAAAAAAACCTTACAAGCGGGTAATCTAATCTGGTCACCTCGAAACGCCTGTATCTATACACAAATTACTTACAGCGTCTTCGGCATCACGGGGATCTTCAAACTCAACGAAAGCGAAGCCGGGTGGGTTCCTTGCTACCCATACATTTCTCAACGGTCCGTAATATGAAAAAGCATCTTCGAGTTCAGGTTTACTAGCGTTGCTACCCAGATCTCCAACATACACCTTGCAGTCACCGTATCTGGACATTGTGTCTGGAATAATCAAATTACAAGTAAAATACCTAAAACATTCAACAGAAGCTAATGCGTCAGAGCGTCGCAAATTTGGAAACATGAAAATTGGCGTTTGTGTGGCGTATGTACATAAAAACATAGAAGCGATTGAACAATATAATGAACATTGCCAATTACTAGTTTTCAAACACTGCAACTTTAATTTGTACAAATAAAGCCTACTACAATTCCTTGCCTTTCATTTCGAGTCCAGAAACAAAATGGCGGGTGTCGAACAGACTACGCGCCGGCCCGATCGATGACGGCTTTGAGCTTGAGCAGCACGCACCACGCGGTTTGAGTAGGGGTGGGACACGTTTACAGTGCCACACTCGTCATGCAGAAGTAATACAACTTTTTTTTAAGTCACTATTATTGCTGGCAATATCAGGTTTTCCATTCCGTTGAAAATTATCCAATTAATCTTGAAAACGTTTCATAGGTATGAAGTACATATTCGTCTCACAGATGGTGTGTGACAGCCGCCGCTCAACCTTTTATGATTCATATTTCCACGCATTCCTTCATCAAAAAAAACTTGAAATAATACCATATTTATTCATCACCAAACAAGACAGAACACAATTAATTCGTTGATGACTTGCAGATTCACCTTGATCGATATGTCATAAGAGCATAAAAAATCATTAGTACCTCCCTGAAAACAGTCTTGGTAGACCTAAACGAAATTTTAAGACAGATTAAATTTCTGTGTTGAATATTGAATGGTCTAATGTCACCTTAAGTGACCTACTCAATCTCAATTTAAATTCTTATAATTTAATAGTAATAATAATATTGATGGACAATTATTATCTCCTACATCTGTGATTCCAGCTTATAGTCGTATCTATATACGCCATTTATTAATAATTAACTTAGTTATCTGCACTCCCAGAAATGCTTTTATGCGTTGAGCTTGGACGGACGACAAAATTGTTTGTCCACCAATACAATTATATTATTCTGCTGTAAATATTTCCTTAGCTCTTGTTAAATAATATAAATATTTCTGTAAATAAGAACAGATGCGTTAATGGTGGTGGCAGTAAATTTTCTGTGAAAGTAACATAGAGAACACTCCTACGCAGGACCTACCTGATCCTACCTGAGGGTCATTATGGAAAAACTTCGGAACAAAACAATTTTATAACTTAATTAATATTATAAGTGATTATTATTGACTTTCAAGGTACTAAATAATCTTCGGCTTACGCCAAATTCCCGACAAAGCAATTACGCTGCATAATAATGTGTTATAAATAATATGTATGCAAAGTTAATACTAATTGTATTTGTTAAGCTAAGGGAAACTAACAGCTAAGTTTGTAAGAAAAATGTAGACACAAGCATTGACACATTACAGGATTATTACTTTCTAAATAATTATTACATATATCTGGCAATTATATTACATCGGGAACATTGCGGTAGGACTTAGCGGTTTTTATTTATATTTTATTATAAGCATCGATCGGAAATTAGGAGCTAGCTTAATAGCTTTATGCTCATTATGAAGATGAGCTAACACTCAAAGAACCGAGAGAACAACACTATCAGCAATCAAGCTTCAAGCTTTCAAATGTTTGATTGTGGTCTATGGGTAGACCTTAATACTACACTGGCAACATCGACCGAGAAAAAAAGAAAGACAAAAATGCAGCGAACGGACGTCGTTGCGACTTTTCTTTCCGTCATGCAATAATAATTTTTGTCATTCATGAATTCGTCGCTAGTAATTAATTTAGATGGTGTAGTCTACGTGAACATTAGTTGAATTATAGTTAAAATGACGTGTTAGTATTTCATTTCGTATAGTGGATATACGTAGTTTTATGAAATAGGTGTGTGACAAGTAAAGTTCGGTAATGGTGGCCATGTCATGAAAATCCCCACAGCCATGGATGATAGCTCCGTATCTCATCACAACGGAGGGCAAGTGGGATCTCAAATCGGAGTCAGTGTAAATAACAAACAAAATGAGGAACCTAGCCAAAGTGTCCAGTATTCGATACCGGGCATCCTACATTTCATCCAACACGAATGGGCGAGATTCGAGCTGGAGAGATCACAATGGGAGGTGGACAGAGCCGAGTTTGAGGTGATTTTTTTGTTTTTCTTTTGTATAAACCTTACTCAAATATCATTTCCAAAATTGAAACTGTATTTCTCTGTTGCTGAAGACTGGCTTTTGTAATTGATTCATGCCAATATGCAACAAATTCTGATTAGACATTCAATCTGAATTTTACATGAAATTTATGAAACAACAGCTGGTTATTTGTATATTATTTTACTTCATCACACATTGGGCAATGTAAATTAATAAATTGACTGCAAAATGTAAAGGTTTCTCAAGAAGGTGTGACTGTAAGTGGATTCAATGTTTTTCATTGTAGGAACTGTCTCTTTGTATTTTATGAATATATCTCACATTTGGATTGATGTAATCTTAGACTCATTAATATTTCAGTGGAGTATCCTTTGTATGTTGTACCTATTCTATTCCTTATAAGAGTAAATATTAAAATATTTTCATACAATTATTAGTCTTCATAATGTTCTGCTATAGATTTTATATTTTAAAAAACATAGAGGGTCATTGACTCTGTCATTGTTATCGATCTCTTTTTTTTATAGTAACAAAAAATTTAACTAGCTCTTAGCCGGCTTGATAAGCTCTAGAAGAGGCGCCCAACCAGCATTCAAGAAGATGAATTCACACACTTTCTCAGATATTTGATAAATACATCATTATTTAACAATTTAAATATAGTTTTTGGAAGTTGTCATTATCTATCTACCTTCAATTCTCCAAATTGTGTATGTTTCTTTCTTCCAATAATTATTCCCTTTTGACTCACATAATCTTTTACATACACTATTTGTTTTCTTGGCCTGCCTCTACAATACCTAGGATAGGTATTCTTTCATGACTGTTGTTGAGATGCAGGCAATTTATTTTGGTAACTCAGTACTCATATTTTCAAATACTCAATTATTGGATACAATAATAAACTATTTACTGAAATTATCTGCTTAGGTCTTTATAATACAAAATTAAGAGTGATCAATTATTACATATACATTATGTTAATTTTTTAAATATATAATTATTATAGGTAGCAACTACTTACTATATTTACTCATCAAAAATTAAAATATATTATTTATAACTGAAAGTAGTGGTAAAATTATTATACAGAGAATTAGTAGTAGTTGGTTATATAGATTATTGTATATATGATTAGGTTATTTATATTATAGAATGATCTTAGATGATAATTTTATGAAGAAGTTTCAAGAAGATTGTCATAATAACATCATAATGCAGAACCATTCTTTGTGTACCTATTAGTGCATCTACACTGATGTTATTTATTGATTTTTTTTCCTATATAACATTTCTGTTTACTTAAAATCATTGAGAGAGTTGAATATGACTGCCCCAAAAAGGAGTGCAAAGTTTTCATTGTTCATGTATGTATGTGAGTTTCTTTTATCCCTCCATAGCTTGTAAATGTCTGAATCAGATTTGGATGTATTTGGGGTCTTTAGATTTTCTTTAGAATCCTTACATCATCTAGTAACACTGGCAATAATTTAAAAAAACCTGATGATATTGTTCTATTTTTAAATGTGATTTTTTTTCATGTATTATTACAATATGTGGCAGAGCAGTCATAACTTTCATCTTTGTGATTTGAGATGCTTGTTTTAATTGTATATGTACATAAAAGTTTTTGTTATTTTAGCCTGGTGAGTCAAGCCTAATTTCTAATTAAGTGTTCTCATAATGTTATCGGCTCAATGTAATGTGATTGTTGTGGAGATGGTTAAACTTGAATTCATACTTCTTTATTATCTACAATACTCTATAGTCTTGCAACAGTATTTCATAATTATTATTAATTTCCCACTTAGGAATCGCATAAGTGTCGTCAAAACAAAAAAAAGGATGATTTCAATCAACATCATCCATCATTTTGGTAAAAATAATATCTTAATAGCTTTTATTTTTAAACAATGTTTTTCATTATCTTTACAGAACATTACAGAAATTCACTGAGGGTAGAGTAGTAGATTAAGTAACACTGTCTGTTACTACTCATTTTAAATGCCAGGTTTTTCTTTTCCCCAACTGCTCTCTAATTTTGGATGAACAAGGCCTGTGCTGAAATGCTATATTGGGGTGTTTTGTGCATTATACACAAAGCTTTTTATGTTTCACGCAGCGCCATCTAGCTCTAAAGTAAGCTAGACATAGCTTGTATCTTGGGACCCAGACAACTGTACTTATATAATTTTTTATCTATGTTCATAACACAAATGTTTGTCCTGGTTGGGAGTTCCAAAACCTATAGTGCAGAAGGCAAGATAACTACTAACTGAGCTGTGAGGCATAACTGCCCCATCCAGCTCAGCTGTTTCAAGTACTGCAGTAGGACTCTGGGTTGTTTGCAGCATTCTTTAATTGGCCTCTGGTGTCTTTGGCTGTAGTGCAACTAAATGTAGAAGCTAACACAGGAGTCTAATATTACTGGGTGTTTAATGTGGCAATATTTCTGAACACTGAAGTTGATTTTTTTGATCACATTTGACCCACCTGGTGTGACCCAAGTCTCTTGCCCATAACAAGCACTCTGACTTGGGTCTTCCCCTACATAGGTACAACTAGACCCATGTCTCATAGTATACAGCCGTAACATGAGCCGTGAAGGTGGAATTCTCATGTGGCTGTAACTTCACCAGTAACCAAAACTTTGAAGAACAACAACATAATGTAATAAAATCAAAATAAATAAATAATTAAAAATATTCAAGAGTCACAAACAACTTTCATAAGCATACAATAAATTGTATCCTTTTTTGAGAATTTGGATCACACTCGTTAGAGTTCAACAAATTCTCAATAATTTTTCATCCAAATTAATAATTCCTGTAGCCTTGAAAAGATAAATCAGCAAATAGATTTCACAGATTCTCTTTTACGTTAACATTTAAATGTGGATGAGATGCAAGGATATTGATCCTATCGCTGACCTAAATGCAAGTGCACCAAGTGAAAATGACCTATATTTAAAATAGGCTTCTGGATAATTCCAAAAATAGAATTTTGTTGTTTACAGAAGACTACAATACACACAGCTTTTTGTCATACTGTAAAATAATACTTGGCTACTTTGCTACCTCCCTGTAAAATGTAATTAATTTAGTTCCTCACTAAGTTTAACACAGGTACTTTTAAGAGGACATTGTTTAAATCACAAAGACCTTGCGGGCAAGGGTTTTGTCGGTTGAAGACCAATTTAACAGTAATTATTGATAAAAGGTGAATAGAACTGTTAAGTTATATTTAAAATAATTATTTCAAAATCTGTCTAAAAAAGCTGTCCATAAGTTTAGTTTGCTTTGGGCAAAGACTTGATCCAGCATTTTCCTATGCACTCTGTCACCAAGGCTCTTAGGCCCTGCAGTGAGTTTTATTTCATCATCCTACCATCTGAACTGGCCATCGCCCACTCTTTGGGTTTTATAGGCTCTTTAGGTATTAGTTATCACATGATAAAATATAAATATTGAATATCTACGATTTTGTTGTTACAGGCACGGATCGCCTTCCTCCAAGGCGAGAGGAAGGGACAAGAGAATCTGAAAAATGACCTCGTCAGGCGGATTAAGATGCTCGAATACGCTTTAAAGCAAGAAAGGGCGAAGTTCCACAAACTCAAGTACGGAGTGGAGCTGCAACAGGGGGACGTGCGCCCGCCGCCCGAGGAGCCCCCCGCGGAGCCCGAGCCCGCGGAGCGCGCGCAGTGGAAACAGGGCCGGCAACTTATAAAGCAATATTTACAGGTGTGTGTTGATTATGAATTCTAAATATTATGGTATATATTTTAATGTAAAAAATACTTAAGTATTAGGAGAAACACTGCTTTTAAAGGTCAGTTAAACATTCTGGTTGAAGATTTATGCAGCAAAGTATTTCCAATTGCGTTCTAAAGGTCTTAAAAACTATATTTTATTACTAATTTAGAAACAGTTAAAGTTTAGTAGATAAACTGCTTTGGAAATTCCATTTTTGGATATCCCGGCCTCATAGAAGTATGCGAGATAGCGTTTGTGACAGGTTTGTGTATCTGTGCTTTTCTGAGCCGAGGGAAGCTACCTGTCAGTGAGGAGCCTCACTGAGGCGCACTTTAATCTTTTCACCTCACTGGTTTCGAGAGAACCAGTGACGCGAGGGCGGTGTATCGCCCAGCTATCCCAGTCTCTTCGATATCAACGATATATTGTTATAAGTTAGCGGACCCGACAGACATTGTCCTGCCTGAACGTTGTCTTTCCGTTTGGGTGGCATAAGATGTGTAATTGTGATGATAAACAGAATATAAAAAAAGGTCTAATAATGAAATAAAAAATTCCTGGAACCCATCCCAGCGCCACTTATCCACCATTGAACTCATTGAAACACTGAAAAAAAAAACACCAAAATCTGTCCAGCAGTTTAAGAGTTCAGTGACATACACTCGTACAGACGAATAATATATACATTAAGAAAACATATATTATACAATATCATAAACAATGTTTATGTTTTTATTTACAGGAGATAGGATACTCAGATACCATACTGGATGTACGTTCGAACAGAGTTCGAGCCCTCTTGGGTCTGAATAATGAAGAAGCAGACAATGCTAACTACAGAAATTATGACAAACAACAACACGACAGATGTGATTCCTCCATGAACTACATGGCCAGAAAGTATGGCTATGGTTAGTATGATTAGTTCTGGCTTATGTTAAATTTGTTTATATCTCCACATCTTCATTCTCAGTCCCACATTATAAGCTGGTAGAGGATTTACACTTTCATTGTTGACTGGTTTAGTTGGTAGTTTGACTCGCCTCATAGCACCTTTGGTAGTTTGCCTTCTGTGCTGTAGGTCGCGGGTTCGATCCCCACCCAGGACAAACATTTGTGTGACATTTGTAACATTGATGTTTGTACTGTGTCTGGGTGTTAATATGTATTATATGTATGTATTTACAAAAGAAAAGTATATAAGTATTATATCAGTTGTCTGGTCCCCATGATACAAGCTATGCTTAGCTTACTTTGGGGTTAGATGGCGCTGTGTGAAATGCCCACTAATATTTTATTTATTTATTGTCATTTATAATACAACCAAGAAAGTGAAACTGTATTTATTCAGTATTGTGGTAAATAGGACGAGCTTATCTGACTTTTCTGTAGTAGTCTTAGTAGCAGTCTTGTTCAGCAAAGCTTTTCTTCAGTTCTTATTTTAACTTTAAAGATATGATATAGTTTATAACAAAATCTGCAGTCTAGGTTTTGGTAAAAATGGGAAGTTTATGCTAATTATTTCTAAATTCTAATAAATATTGCTCCTCATACGATTTTAGACATTTACGAGAAGAACATTTAAGAGATGGTAACGTTATCGCTCCCTCTCGCCCGGCCACTTTACTATTCATTGTTTACCGAAATATTTATTTTTATTTCCGTAAGAAACCATTCACATCTTTTTATTTGATAGTAACATGGGTAGCGATACCACGCACGCAACACAAATAAAAATCTGAATATATTCGTTAATCGCATTCCTACAACTCGCGTGTTTTACGCCGTAAGTGCTGTCACATTACACTTACACAAATAATAACGGTTAATTGAAATGGGAAAATCGTAATAAAGAATTTGTTTGTCTCACGTTTTCATGAGTGAGAGATTGTTCAGAAGTAAAGTCGGTTAAGCCCAGCATTATAAAGCATTGCCATTATAAGGTTGAGTGTTGCTATGTTTTATGTATTTTTTTGCATCGAGACTCCGTATATATTCATCACTTATAGAGAAGATATTCATTATCTTCTCTTTTTAAGATACGAAATACGGATATGAATAGATTTAAATAATCTTAATTTGAACTCGATGTTAAAACTAATGTTATTTCACAATCGCTTTGTATAGCAGGTTAATAATAGGATTAGGAATGCATTAGGATCGCATACAATACAATGATCAGTTTGAAGATGCCATTAGAATGTCATCTAATTCAACATTATAACCGAAGTCTTGGTTTAAAATCTGCTCTCTTCGAAGGTCATTCATAACTCGACGACTCAGATTTATCTCACTAAGTGAGACTAGTCGTTTTGACTACCAGAAATAACTGAACGAGCCGTTTTCCAGAAAACTCATTGTCAGGCAAGGAGCAGCGCAAGGGCGGCGTCTCGGGCAGCGGCAGCTACAACGAGGAGGGGCTGTCGGTGCAGGAGACGGCGGCCGTGTTCGCCAACTTCGAGTTCCTCACCAACCAGGAGATGGATATGGACGAGATCGACGATCTAGACGCTAAGCAGCCCCACCACGCCGCGGGGAAACAACAAGGTATGCCTTACACTTACACTTACACCCCGTTCCCACTTGTCACCTGTCACCTGTCGGGGTCCGGATTTTAATCGAATCTTCCAGTGGCAGAGCATTTTATATGATGTATTTCACATTTGCCCCACACCGATTTTGTAGTAATATTAATACAAAAAAAAATTGACTTTAGTTATATCCCATATGTAAAATCATTTATTGATCAAATGGTTTTCGTAAATATTTGGTTACCGGACTCTATTGTCAAACGGGCACATTTCTTTGGCCTTAAAACTAACTCGACAGAATAGGTGCCTACCTACAGAGGTAGTAGTGGGTACCCAGACCTAAAAGCGACATGTATTTCGTTATAACCTATTGCAACCACACATTTAAAGCAAAATAGTCACATGTGATTCAGCTAGATTTGCCTTTTTACCAATTTTTTACCCATAATTATGCTTATGAAAGTATTAACAACAAAAATTTTCGTTTCGAAGGTGAAGAAGTGGATCACGAAGCCGAGGAAGTCCTAAATGAATTGAATCTGATCACTGAAATCGAATCCGACAGCGGCGGCCAGGGCGACGAATATCCAGGTGAGCAACAATTTCATGATATTTTCATGTTTTAATTGTTGTGACATTTGTGTCAGCTACTTGCGTTCCGTATTACAGTTTTATGAGGTATCGTGACAATTGTGAAGTTTGCTGCAAATCTTTATGAGTTTAATCATACAGGAAACTTGGAAAGAGAATATAATATATTTTAGTCATTAACAGCTAGCTTAATTGTTGTCAAGACCATCACCATAGCTGTTGAACACCCTAGTTCAAGCTAAGCTATATAGCCCCGACCCAAAGTCGTTGAAACTTAGACAGAAAATCCAATTTGAGATTTCGCTTGATAGGCGACATTTCTTGGGACACCCTGAATAACCTTGTATTAAATTTGAAGGAAACTTTATTGGAATTTTATTTGTTTTATTTAGTTATAAGTTCTCAATTGTAATTCTTTCTATGTCCTGTTGATTGTATGATGATAAATAAAAAAAAGTCATTCAGTAGTGATAGATGAGCATAAAGTAGATATCTAGACTGAATCCTAAAAACAACGTGTTGCAGTGAAACCTAGCGGTGCATTACCCGCGGCCGCGGTGGCCGGCGTGCCGGCCGCGGTGACGGGCGGCGCCGGCGAAGCGGACGAGGAGCCGCTAGCTCTCGGCGAGCTCGCGCAACTCACGGTCAGCAACGAGCCCGAAGCGTACGACGTGGCCGGCGCCAATAAGGAGTCCTTCCGCAAGACGTGGAACGCCAAGTACACGCTGCGCTCACACTTCGACGGGGTGAGTGTGTTCACACAGATCAGTCGCTGCTTATCCGCACAACTCACACACACCAAACGGACGCCTACGACGTAGTAGACAATTTGACGTGGGACACAAAGTACGGGGTATAATAATCTTGTATTTATGTTATGTAAGCATTCAACACTGCATTTCGCTTCAATTCATTTTTTTCTGCCGCCTGTCAGTGAAGCGCTCGCATTCCGCATATCCGTTCCACCCGCTCAACGATCAGCCTGCCCATAATAATAATACTTATTAGATCGTCTCCTATTTAGCTATCAAAACATCCGATTCCTACATTATTGCACCCTTTATCGTAAGACATGAAGATCAAAATGGAACATCTCATCAAGTCAAGAAGTAGCATCAATTAGTCAATGTAAACTTGCAGGTGCGAGCGCTCGCCTTCCACCCGACGGAGGCGGCTCTAGTGACCGCATCCGAAGACCACACCCTCAAACTATGGAACCTTCAGCGCACAGTCCCCGCGAAGAAATCGGCCGGCTTGGACGTGGAACCGCTGTATACGTTCCGGGCGCACACCGCGCCCGTCCTCTGTCTGGCCATGGGGGCGCCGCGGGCAGAAGAATGCTTCAGCGGGGGCTTAGACGGAACCATTCGCGTGTGGAACTTACCGGCCCCCACCGCTGACCCTTACGACCCCTATGACCCCGCCGTGCAGGTAACATACTACGTGGAACTGTGTAGTACGTTCCGGACTCACACTGCGCCCGTTCTCTGCCTGACTATGTGGTCGCCACGGGCTGAAGAATGCCTCAGCGTGAATGTTCGCGTGTGATATATACCCCCGTTACATTCCGTGTGAAACATCACACTGTCCGGGTCGGGTGCACGTGATCTTGTGAATGTCATTTATTTGACAATTGTAGATCCGTACATTTTTACAAAAGAGGAAGTTGAAAGCCCTCTATCGAGCAAAGTGTATTCGCGTTACTGTTTTCCGTTTGAAAGCCGTGGTTGCCGGCGAATTTACAGGCACATGAGACATTTCACCTTCACGTCTCAAAGTTACGTTGCGGCTTGGGTCTTAAGTACCTACTTTGTAATTTGAATATATATCTTCACTGCACGTGTTCAGGGCGCGGTGCTGCGCGATCACACGGACGCGGTATGGTCGCTGGCGAGCGCCCACGGGCGACTGTTGTCCGCGTCGGCGGACGGCACGGCGCGGCTGTGGGCGCCGCGGGCCCCGCGTCCGCTGCTCGCGACGCTCCGGGCGGAGGAGTTGGCGGTGCCGCCCGCCGCCGCCGACTTCGCGGACGCGGGCGCGCGCGCCGCCGTCGTGTATCGCGACGGGTCCCTGATACTGTACGATCTGGAGACCTCGCAGGTAAATTAATACGATACCAATATATATCGAACTTTCAAAAATATACGGGGCTCCTGTATGATTTATATCTTTGTATATAATATATTCTACTGCCTAAGTTGCATGTGCGCACCAAATATTAACGAAAAGAGTACTTATTTGTTCCCAAGAGCTGAGTCCTTTCACATTCGTTTGTTTTGCATAAAAGACGGCGTAGTAGTCCTTTGTGTTTCTGTACAGGTCGCTTTTGTGATTTCTAGTCCATTACTGTAAGTTTTTAAGCTTTTCACACTTACAATTGTTGCCTCATTAGAATTATCTTGAAGAAGTTTCGTCCAGTAACGACTGATTATAGAAAGTTAAAACAAACAATATATATATATAAAAAGCAAAAGAAAGTAAAAACCGTCTTTGGACCTAAACGACCTACATAATTTATGCCTCAGTTAAGCTTTAATTGCATGCTTGTCTATCGTGTCCGATTTGCCGGGCGAGGCACAAAATGTATTATTTATGAATGAATAGTGATGTGTCGTGCGTGTGTGTGTGTGTGCAGGCGGTGGTGCGCGTGTCGTGCGAGAGCGCGGCGACCCGCGTGCGCGCGCACCCGACGCTGCCGCTGCTGGTGACCGCGCACGAGGACCGGCACATTAGGTTCTGGGACGGGGTGTCGGGGCGGTGCGCGCACGCGATGGTGGCGCACCTGGACGCGGTGACGGGGCTCGCGCTCGACCCCAACGGGCTGTTCCTGCTGTCGGGCTCGCACGACTGCTCGGTGCGCCTCTGGAACCTGGACACGAAGACGTGCGTGCAGGAGATCACCGCGCACCGCAAGAAGTTCGACGAGAGCATCCTCGACGTCGCGTTCCACCCGCTGCGGCCGTACATCGCGAGCGCGGGCGCCGACGGACTCGCCAAGGTGTTCGTCTGAGCGGCGTCTAGTCCCCCCCGCCCCCTCGCCCCGCCCCGCGCCCCGCTCTCCGGTACGGGCGCGCGACCGCGTAGTGAACCCATCTATGTATAGACGTTTGAAATCTATTATATTTTTTGACTTCGGTACGTGGAATTTACGTTTTTTTAAACGCGATTTTTTCACCGTTATACGATCCGCAGTGAGAATATTGTTCGTTTCTATGCATCTGTAAGCGAGTTTTAATAAAAATGTCGTTTCGATACCGGCGATGTTTCCTTGTACGTTTTGTATTTGACATGTATGTACAGTTGTAATGTTATGCAGTTTTTGCTAATCTTTTGCAGAGAACGAATAGTGTTTCATTACATAGAATACTTAATATGATAATTTAAATTGATTGGACACTATAGTTGATATTTTTATTTGTTTTGTGATAGGTTAACTTGCTCTCATGATATCTAATGTGAGTGATGAGCGATATCGAACAAAACTATGGTTCAGTAGAGATGTACTCGAGTATATCGAGGATAACATAAGTAATGTTTGTTCGTAACGAGTACTGCGTTGTAGAGTATATATTATAAAAAACATTATTACATTATACCTTTATTTTCCTCAAAAATCATACTTGTACACATAAATCCAAAAATTGATAGTAAAAAGCAACATAACCGATTTTCATGTTGTTTTTTTGTTTATTATGTTTTTTATTTACCCTCTTCCAAAGCCTCAGTGGTAGGTTTGCGGCTCTGATTCATTCCAAAGCACTTCGAAGCTTTAGCTGCCTACTGAAAGCTGATTCAGAAACGAGCTTTGGATCGGTAGTAACTGAATCGATTATGTCAGCCATCTTGTTTTCCCCGAGACGTATGACGTGCGATGTTATCCTTTTCGCTTACTGCAACCGAATCGATTCGGTCTAATCGAAGAGTTCTGAATGGGACCTCTGAACTTTGATGGACAAAATGATAAATGCAGAGACAGCGAATTGATGCGGCTTATTGTATTGCAATATTAATAACTTCTGTCCATGTACTTACTTCACCTGTATTTAAATAGGTAGGTACTACCCAATTCGTACCTTCAGTAAAAAGATTACATTAGAAAATATTGTACACTAGCTGCACCCCGCGTTGTTACCCGCGGTGAATGTCATCTCACGGTAACTACTATGCCTCTGAGACGCGAAGGTGGTCGTGTGCTTATAATTTCACTTGCAATAATAATAATAATATTGGTGTACAATTCATACAGCGCCATCTAGCCCCAAACTAAGCATAGCTTGTACTGTGGGAACCAGACAACTGATAGAATACATATTTTTTTTTGTAAATACATACATATAATACATATTAACACCCAGACAGAACAAACCTCTATATTCGTCACACAAATGTAAGTCCTGGGTGGGAACCGAACCTATTACCAGAACGCGCAAGGCGGGAGAAGGCAGAAGGCGGAGTTACTACTCAGTAGGTACTGCTCAGTTGGTAATCACACCTTTCAAACCGGATCACAGTAACGCGAATACATTTCGACTTGGCGGCGGAAATAGGTATAGTGGCAATACGTCCCCGGACGAACTTTAGTTCTACTGTTACTAAATATGTCATACTCATAATACCATATCACCGCCAACTATGGTGCCGCTCCTACTTAGGGTTGGAGGCAAAGCCGGCCACGGTTACTAGATAAAGAAAGATCCTGTTATTATGAATACGTGCACTAATGCACTTCTAAAGTGCACCTAAATAGAGGCTCCTTTCGTGCGGGACGTAAAAACGGTAGTAGTCTAAACCTACCCGACCATTATACCAAAACATTTTATTGATAAATTCCAAATGTGCGCATTTGTTTAATTTTGAAATAAATACTGCTGCCCACTGCAGTATTGGATAATATCGCAAGATATATATTTTTTAGAGAAATAACACTTGTGTCCCTGGGAAGTATCCATCATTCTGCCGCTAAGCACATGTAGTAGGTAGGTGCCTAAGTTCCTTGGCAGTAACGAACTCTCATTACTTTGCTCCAGTTTAAAAGGTATGTTCTGCAGTGTAATTACAGCTACATGAGACATTATCTTTACACAGATACTAGAGTTGCATACAGCCGCCAAACAGTGCAGATCCGATGCTTAAATAGGTATCTAAATTGTAGATGTTAAGTTAATGGGAAAAACTTTTTCCATTGAATTATTTAAGAAATAGCTTGGAAACGTCAATAAGTCAAAAATCCACACGTCTACGAGACCACGCGTACCTACTTACAAGTATTAGCTAAGGTGAGTCATCTGTTCGTCCCGTACTCAGACATTACTTAGACTAGAGTAGTTACCTACTTGTTTTGAGAGAACGTGGTGGGTAGTATAGACCTCAAGCAAGGTTTATCATCATCATCATCGTCATCATTTTTATTTATTCGACCATTAAAGATCATTAAATAAAAACACAAATTTAAAATCATTAAAAAAAACTTGAAGTCGCTGGTTTTAAATCTCAACGCGAACAATGAATATTTTCGCTGTGGGCAAACCAACATGTCTCAGAACCAAAAATTAGAAGACGTGTCACGTTCGGTTGGAGCCCCTTTGAGGTGCATTTTAATCCTTTCACCGCACTGCTTCGAGAGAGCTGGCTAGTAGTAGTAATTATCTTTAGTAGCTCTAACTGGAAAACAAGATCGAGTTTCACAATTAATGTTTGTAAATAATCTCTGCCGAAGTGTTCAAAGCAAACAGTAAATTAATTTATTTGCGATATAACAAGGGACCATGTTGAACGTGTGAGTACTAACATTTTATTCGATTGACGTGTTTATAATATTTTTTTGTCTAATAAACTTCTGTACCTCCGTATTTCTAGATGCCTAAAGGAAGACAAAACCAGTTGTCTTTCTATACTTATAGACGCCTCCGTAGTCTATAGTACCTATGCTTGCGAAACAAAGTCTCAAGCAGATAGTTTCCTGCAGCTCTTTGAGGTGAACCAAGCTTGTTCTCGGGTGGGTATAACGAAAAATTCTGGTAGAGACAGATGTCTCTACAATCCGTACTGTGCTCTGTCTGGTAGACTTGGTGTATCTAAGTACAATGAATGTGCTCGTATACACTTAGCTTACATATGAGAATATTCGCAGCTTGAATATGTGGCTTTCATTACAGAATTTCCGCTTCAGGGCTAGTGGTCTACGCGCTGATATGGATCACCAAGCAACTGGCTGAGTTGCCCGACCCGCCGTCGTACGACGACGAGCCAACACCGCCGCCCGACCCTCGCTACATTCCTCCACCCATACAGGGATAACTCTACGTCTACAATATATATGACCGGTTTCAGAGCAATCTGCCGTCCTTTAACTAGAAAGCCGTTAACCCTCAAAAGGTCAATTTTGACTTTTTAATAGGAAGCGATACAGTTCAAAACTCTATCTTTATGTCTAAGAAACGTTTGTGAATTATAATTAGTTCCGGAGATATGCAAAAAATTGTAGGACGTTATGTGAGGGATTTAAAAGGAATTAAAGAGAGTTCTCTGAACATATCTCAAAAACAACAGTTGAGTCTTAACGGCCTTTTAGTTAAAGGACGGCAGCAATGCTCACAGTCCACAGTGTTCTAGATCGATTCATCAGATCTATGGGGTAACAGGAGTCACGTGCGGGTCAGTAGATAAATAAACAATGCTCTGAAACCAATGATACCGTTTCTGAAGTTTTATTTAGTTTTCTAGTAGTACTTAGGTAAGTACGACGAGTCAAACAAGTAGTCTCTCTTGATATCTCCAATTACCTGATGTTAAGCGGTAATCTCTGCCCGTAACAGAAGCAACAAGAGTCCTTACCTATTTAGACATGAGAATAGGTATGTTTCACGTCGCGCGCAACTGAGATCAAAGTGTTTACTCATGTGTCTGTAATTTTAACGGCAACCACCTTTTTTCTAGTTACAAAAAAGGTGGTTGCCGTTAAAATTACATACCTACTACTGTGTCCCAGTTGGGACACAGTAATACGAATGCGTTACTGTGTCCCAGAATGAGTAGTAGATACGCCCCCGAAGATTTGAACTGCCTGTATATTTAAATCTAAATCAACATTTATAGCTGAAGAAAACAAAGAGCCTGAACTAAACCTGGAAACATTTTCACTGCAGATCTATACGTTATACGAAAACGAAAACTAATTAACCGTTAAAATAACGTTTTTGTACGCAACATCCTTACAGGGTACATGTGATGTACTTATATATTTTGTAATAAGTTCTACATGAATAATAATAAATGAATGAATGAAAAATGAAAATACGAAAAGGTTCCAAAAAGCACTTTTATAGATGTATACATTTTTATCAATCGTTCAATCGAAGATGCTATTGATAATCTAATCCATATTTAGTTTGAGATCTTCGCCAGAAATCAATTCTTTCGAGATTGGGTAAACTTATCATCTTGGTTTCTTTATCCAGGTTGAGGAACGAGAGAGATTCTTCACTTTTTCTCCATTCGAAGTCTCCGCATGAATATCCAACTGATGGGATCCTAAAAAATAACATTTTCTTAAGTTTCTAAGTAATTTGGTTAGGTAACAAGTAATTGAAGAAAACGAAAATTTAATTTAATTTTTTATTTTTATTTATTAAGAAATAAGTTTTTTAAGTAAATTTATTAAAAAAGAATTTATGATGGTTATGATGGTTATGATGATGATGACGATGGTAACGATGATGATGATGATGATTTATTATAAGTTCAAGTACAAGTTTTGAGGGCAATGACATAAAAATAACAAGTTTTTTTTATGTCTTGTAGGTTGTTGTTCTTGATAGAACGAGCTGACGGCCCACCTGATGTTAAGTGTTAACCGCCGCCCATGGACAACAGCAATACGAATCAAGTCCTCTCCACCAAAGTAACGACCAAAACGAGATGGCTCAAGTCGCCTGGCGTTGCGTCCATCAGGCCAAGACAGGGATGTTACGTCTCATGCGCTTGCAATTTCACCGGCACCCACTCCTTTCCACCGGAACACAGCAACACGAGTGCATCACTGTTTGGCGGCAGATTACCAGGTGTGGTGGCAGTACTTCTCCGGGCGAACTTGGCACAAGTTCTACTTCTACTTTGGGTTAGTATAGTACATAACAAGTAGGTACATGTCCAAAGACTATTGTGACTGTAATTAAATGATATTTGGCGAAACTTATCTATAAATATGGGACTGGAGTCAAATGTGGTTAAATCGTGTCAGTGTAGCTTATATATTCAGAAGTTACCCGGTGTGGGCAAAACTTGCCCAGAGGCTTGTCATAACATCGATCTCTACCGCGTCTCTAGGAGTTAGGGTCGAATTTCGGTATTCCACTGGGTCGTACAGGTAATACAACTCATCGCAGTGACTTGCGCCGGGCATCGATCGAAATGGAGAAGCGATCTTGTATTTGTTCCTGTGGGAATCATACTGGAAAAAATAATTATACAGTGATATCCTAGGATTAGTTAAAAATGTTTCCATCATCAGCACTGACGGGTAATGCACTAGAGCATCGGAGAAATAATTGATTAACCCAACAGAAGTAGTTGAAGAGCTATTGAAATAAAAATCCCTCACATCTTCGATGAATTGTGATTTATATTCTTCTTTACCGAACACTATGCTCTTAGGTATAGCACTAGTGAAATCATTGTCAAGTTTTCGTAAACCATCTGAATCGTAATCAGAAGTCCACATGATACCTTCTTTGCTATCGTAACCCATTATAATACTGATATCGGAGACATCTTCCACTGAATTGAGCAAATCTTTCGGAGTTACTGTCAGTACAGGATTTTCACTCACAGTGCGCTCTTCAGCACACGCGGCGAAAACGAATCGTTCAAAAACATTATTCGTAGCATTTTTTGTTGTAGCTAAGACAATATCATCTGCAGTAGCATTCTTGAAAATTCTTACAAGTTCGTCTGGATCTCTTGTATTGTACCCTAAACGTGAAGCAACGTCAGCTGCCGTACCTACAGGATTTCTGTCGAAAAATGATGGCCTTATAACATTACCACTGTGCATGATTGCCCTCTCAAACAACGTGTTGGCAGTTCTTGTAAGGATAAACAAATTAATAGTATTCCCACCCACGCTTTCACCTTGCAAAGTTAGACGGTTTGGATCCCCACCGAAGGCTGCAATATTGTTCTTTACCCATCTCAGACCAGCCACTTGATCTTTTATGCCAACGTTACCAGGAGCTCCTTTTGTCTTCAAACAGAGGAATCCAAATGCTCCAACTCGGTAGTTCATAGTGACAACAATGACGTCCTTCTTGACTAAATATCTGGCGTTATATCTGTCATCAGTGTTGCTGCCTTTGTACAGTCCTCCACCAAATATGAAGACGATCACTGGTAATGGTTTTGTAACATGTACTGGCGTATAGACGTTGAGCGTGAGGCAGTCTTCAACACCAACTACAGATCTAGTGGTGGGGTCAAATTGTTTGCACAATATTGTGCCGCGATCAGCTTTGAATGTTTCATTGAAATACGGTGGATCTCCGGATTCCTAAACACATAAAATAAATATATATATATAAATAAATAAATATTGGTGGAAATTTCACACAGCACTATCGAGCTCCAAAGTAAGCTAAGCAAGGGTTGTATCATGGAAACCAGATAACTGATATAATAGGTACTTATTTTTGTAAATACATACATATATCATAATACATAGCAACACCCAGATACAGAACAAACATCTATGTTCGTCACACAATTGTTTGTCCTGGGTGGGAATCGAACCAAGGACGTACAGCACAGAAGGCAGGGTTACTACTAACTGAGCTGTGAGGCCAGTCTCATAAAACATAAAAGGGTTATGAATTAATCTACTTATTATATGACTGAAATATAATGTTAACGATCATAACTACAAAGGTACTTATTCGTTTAGATTACAGGTTACTCGTAAACATTACCTAGACATAGAACGTGCGGCAGAATAATGACGCTGCAATGATGTATTAAAAATATTCCTTTTTGGAATATAGGTACCTACTTGCAAGAAACTATTACCACATCGTACATATCCTACTAATATTATAAACGTGAAAGTTTGTATGGATGTTTGTTACTCTTTCACGCTCAAAGGGCTGAATGGATTTGGATGAAATTTTGTACAAAGATAGCTTATATCCTGGATTAACACATAGGCTACTTTGATCCCGGAAAAGAGCAGTGTTACCGTGGGATTACTTATTCACCGCGGGTAACACCGCGGGGTGCAGCTAGTATATGTAAATATTGAAAGTGAAACTAATCCCCAGATTCAATACAGATTTAAAATACAGACAGGACTAATGAGTTTTTCGCTTTATAATTCCATGTGCGAAATACTACCATGCCCATTTCTGCCGCCAAGCAGTAACGCATTCGCGTTATTGTATTCCGGTAGTAGTTCCTTGTAGGGGAGGACCCAAGTCACATCGGTTGTTATGGGCAGAGGTTACCACTTAACACCAGGTTTACCGTCGGCTCGTACCGCAGGTAACTGTCATCACAAAAAAAAATAAAAAACTACAGCATGTTCTAAAACCAAAAATACGATCACGTGTCTAGTGCACGAAATGAGCCACTTTGAGGAGCACTTAAATATATAATAAAAATAATACTTTCACAGCGCTGGTTCGAGAGAGCACATTTTTTACGGTGTGATGTGAGTAATAAAATGTTACTTAGCTTCACTGATAACATATTGACTTACCTCGTATCTTTCCTTGACCGAAGCATATGGAATGCCGAAAAATGTCCTGTAATTATGTTCTTGATGTAAACTTCCCTGTACCTTCCCCTGTTTAAGGGTTATGATATTTTCGTCACATTTCACCAGCACAGCTTCCACGAAAAATATAATGATAACAGGAAATATTTTTGGACCATGCCGATACATAACGTCTATCTACGTCCCAGATAATACGAGAACTAGTTCGTTACAAGTGTTTCGTGTTTTTTGTTATCAATAATAAAACCATGCATAAATCATTTGTGTGGATCTACTTAAATTAATTTTAGGTTTACGCATCTTTTTCTCAGCTAATGAAGAGCCAAATATGTATAGTGAGATACAAAAATTTTGATAAATAGGAGGCAGCCAGACAGGAAGAATTGTACCTATATACTGTGATTAGATAGATAAAAAATCCAAATGCAATACAACAAACAACACCACATATTTGTAGAAAATAGATATTTTTTTTTCTTTCTTTCTTTACATAAGTTTAAGGTCGCGTCTGTTTACTCACGGGTCGAGAGTGGGTACAGTGTCCTACGAAATAAAACGGATCGAATCTGAACCAACCATTTCAGGATTAAATTTGAGTACCTACTTTTCGGTCTTCAAGTTGGATAATTTACCTGTAGGGATAGAGTTGCTTGTTTGTTCATTTTTGATTCCGCTGAAACTGATGCCATCTTGTTGTTTTCTTTTATATGTAAAATGTTGTTGCCCTAATATTATTGCAGAGTAATGAAAATTTTCAAAATGGTGGGTTGTTGGAACAGACATGAACACAAAAACAGCCAATGCAATGCAGTATGTATATATTTAAGAGTTATGCTTGTTTTTAAAATAACGACATATGAAAATTAAAGAATAACTATGTAATTCTCATGATCGCTGGAATAAGTCAGAGTTCTTTTAAACGTTAGAAGTTTTTACATGCTATATAGCCCTTAGATTTTAAAATTTAAACTTTGGAAGACAATAGGTCTGTGAAAAATGTTATTTACTAAAAATGTACCGCTACCGCTTAATGGTATCAGAATACTAGTATACTAGTTAACCGAGGTTATGCTTCAAGTAATAGGCTGCACTAGTTATAAATGATTGCAAAATCATCTGATCCTGCTGCTCGGTCGAACGCTGTCCACCCTCGAACACGCTATGACTTGACTTCAATTGATCATACAATTACTGGCACTTAGGAGCAAAATAATGTCAAAAGAAAAACTTTTCAAATTGGATAGATGGTCGGCCTATTTTATTATCTTTATCAGATAGGTATAATAGTAGGTACATCGCTCAGCTGTGAAAATCAGAAATCAATCAAAATCTCAATGAACCTTATACTCTTCTGTCAGAAACCAGCATAACAGCATTCCACAGGGTATTTAATTAAAAGCCCCGTTTTTTGTGGTAAACTAGTTATTCTAAAATTACGGATACCGCAAACCAAACTTTTCTTGAGATCTCTGCCAGAAGTCAATTCTGTCTTTGTTAGGAAAGTCAATGGTATAAATTGTATCATCAAGTTCCAAGAAATTCAATTTGTTTTCGCTTCTTATCCACGAAATACTTGACGTAGACGGTATTCTGCAAAAGATAATTACTTATTAAATCTATGTGTTTTGGAATCAAAATTTAGTTCATTAAATTATTTAATATATTTAATAATTCTCAGCGGTATTTAATTTATGAGTGTTCCGTACATAATAACAAATATCCATAAAATTCAATTACAATTCTCACGAGAAATTAACAGATACTTGGTATTTTCAGATCAGATATAAATTTTAAGTATATCGGCAATAAATATACAATGTCTGTTAAATGAACTTACCCGGTTTTGGCAAAATTAGTCCAGAGAGTGGTCATTGTATCTATGAATGCCAAATCTGAGGGAAGTACTGGCAGCAGTTGGAGTATTTTCGGATCAAACAGATAGAACAGCTCGTCAGCATGAGAAGCTCCGGGGAAGAAACGTAACCTACTCCTAAGCTTGTTCAAGTTTCTTAGTGAATCGTACTTGAAATAATAGTTGTACATCACAATATTAGGATTACTCAAAAATGCACTCATGGTCAGGACAGAAGGATACATTACGAGAGCATCTGAATAGTAGTTTAACAATCCATCGTAGTTTGTTTTGGAGTTATTGAAATAGAACTCTCTGATGGCCTTGATGAAACGTCTTTCGTCTTCTTCCTCAGGAAACGTAAAAGTACGAGGGATAGCACTCGTAAAGTTGCTATCCAGATTTTTCAATCCCCCAGCGTCGTAATCTGAAGCCCACATAATGCCTTCTTTATTATTATAGCCCATTATGATGCTTAGGTTCGAGATTTCTCGCACTGATTCGAGCAGAACTGATGGATTTTTGAGAACAATAGCGTTTTCACTTACTTCAGGATCTTCCTTACATGGCATCAGAACATACGGTGCAAGGGCATCATTAGTTGAATCTATGTAGGAGGCAGTTACAATGTCATCAGCTGAAGAATTTCGGAATATTTTTAAAAGTTCATCAGTGTCCGTAGTGTTATATCCCAAACGGCCGGCGACTGCAACAGCTGATTCAATTGGATATCTATCAAAAATGTGTGGCATATTCACCGGGCCACTGTCTATGATGGCTCTTTGAAATAATCCTTTTTCCGCTTGAGTTAAAATAAGATACATTACTGAATTACCGCCAGAACTTTCGCCAAAAAGGGTAATCGAATTTGGATTCCCACCAAAAGCAGCTATATTGTTTTTAATCCATTTAAGAGCGGCCACTTGGTCTTTAAGACCCACATTTCCTGGTGCTCCTTTGTTTTTCAAGCAGAGAAATCCAAATGCTCCTACGCGATAATTGATACTGACTAGTATAACGTTCTTTTTTATTAGATATCTGGGGTCGTACAATATATTATTATTACTGCCCCAGTAGAATCCCCCACCGTGTATGAAGACGATCACAGGTAACTGATTAGAATCAGTTTTTAATGGTGTGTAGACGTTTAGAGTGAGACAGTTTTCACTGCCAGTGATTGCCCTCAGTAGGGGGTTGAATTGTTTGCACGTTGTTTCACGAGTGGCTCTAAACGTTCCATTCCACCTCGGCGCATCACCTGGCTCCTGAAAATGGAATATCAATCAAGACTGAGTTACCATTTCATACGTTCGATTTTAACTATCCTTAACAAGATCACCACCGTGATTTTAGTCAAAAAAACTTAATTCTTATCACGTTTTGAATTAAGTAGGTGCATGTGCGAGGTCAGTCTTGTTACTAACAGTATGGATGCATTCGTATTTTATTGAAGCCTATTACATATTGGAAATATGCAATCATTGAAAAAACCTCAAATAACTTTTGAAAGAAAAGAAAAAAAAAAAAAATTATTGACAGCTGATTGCAGGAATTACAAGATTAGACAGTAATAAGTAAAGGAAATATATCGTGTACCAGCTAAAGTAAATTTTTTGCACATTTTAGATATCACACAACTATAATTCTTTTTCCGTATTAACGCTGACTTCTGTCGTAATATTATGTGAGTTAATAAACATTAAAACATTTGAAACTCGAGAGGTTTTTCATACAACGTTGACTAACCGGCCGAGGGCTCGAAACAGAACGAATATAATATAAATCGGTCGTGCTTTCTTTGCTGGCAGGTAAGTACATGAGAACGTATATACTATGAGACCAATAGCGTGTGCATGATAATAGGCAAGAAGATGACATTAATTTCTATATGAAATAATAATATATGATAGATCACTTACTTCAAATCTTTTCCTGACAGAAGCGTAAGGGATTCCCAGGTAGGACCGATATCCATTTATAAAATTATTAGTTCCTTTGACTCTCCCTTGCGTTAGGTTAACTGTATTAACCCCACAACGAACTAAACTGACTATGTCGCATAATATATACAGTAATCCCAAATATATTCCGCAATTCATGTTGTGGACGTTGCACGGTCTCTACAAATGAACTAATACTTTTTCCATCAGCTCTGATACATGATGTAAACGGGAGGTAAGTACTATCACTGATATCAAATAAAGAAATAAACACGGTTCAAACGTTTGAATATGACAACAAAGTGATCAAAAGGTATTTTAATGCCCATAAGATGACTTCGTTTACCTTGACCGGCGTAATTAAGAACCTTCATATACAAGGCTCTATATACAAGACTCCAATACCCAACGACTATAGAATCTAGGCAAATGTCCGGCGATTCGTTATACGAACCGCGTAATTTTGTGCTGCAAAACGATTTAGGAGAAAGTTTTTATTTGAGTCACACACAGAACAAATTTTAGGGATAGATTAGACATAATTTTATAACATTTATGTGTCCACAAACCGTTCATTATTTCGAGTTGCGTTTGACAAAGGTGCTGTTGCACCGATTTTCAGTGGCACCTAATGTGTGACAGCAACTGCGGCACGCGCACTTTTTCACTCAGTTATTAGGAACAAGACGAACAAGTCGCTTTTTTTCTCCCATTCCTCCCGACTCGCAACGCCTCAAGCCGAGGTCCGAACCTAAGTGGTGCCCTTGGTGACGTTGAGTATAATTTTAAGTTTTACCGGTTGAGCCGTCTGCTCTCACCAAAAGCCCTTGAAAACGTTGTCAAGGCAATCTGCGGCCAAAAGCAATATAGTCCATTCATAAAAAAAACAAGTGGCTCATAACAGACAAAACAACAACAACAATTTATAAATGACAAAGTTGAAAATAATCACCAAAAAAGATCTTAATAAAATAATAGATATAATTAAGATAAAATATTGTTAAGATATGCATAATTTAGATACCTACTTATTCAAACATAGTCGTAGAACGAATCGCGTGCCAATATTCTAAAGTAGACTTGGGTAACATTTTGTATACGAAGAACCTTACGACGAATCTTTTAAAATACTCTTAGATCCAATGCAAAACCTCCAGCCCGGTACTTATAGAGGTACATAACACTATTAAGATACTTTGATAAAATGTATGATAATGATGTGTGCTAATATTTATTGAGTTTACAATCTACTTTATGTAGGTGTAGGTTGTGGACTAGAAATGTAATTTTCTCGTTATTGTCTTCATTTGGCTCAGCCATCTAGGCGTATATTCCGTGTAGCATTCAAATTTACATTCAAACTAGTTGCGCCTCGCGGTGAATAAGTCATCCCACGGGATCACTGCACTTTTCCGGGATCAAAAGGAGTCTGTTAATTCATATAAGCTATCCTGTTACTTCATCCACACCGTTCAACCGTTCTGGCTTGATTGAGTAACAAACATTTTAAGAGCAGTAGACCTCATGCCAAATTCGTCCGGGTGAGTACTGCCACCATGCCCATTTCTGCCGCCAAGCAGTGACACATTCGCGTTACTGTGTTCCAGTTTGAAAGGTGCGGTTGCCGGTGAAATTACAGGCACATGATACATTCCACCTACACGCCTCAGAGTTACGGGCGCATACGCTGCGACTTGGGTCTTGTCGTACCTAGTAGGGGAGGACTGAAGTCGTATCGGTTGTTATGGGCAGAGGTGACCATTTAACATCAGGTGGGCCGTCGGCTCGTTCCGTAATTGTGTCACATAAAAAAAGACCATCCATCCAAACTTTAACATGTAAGATTTTAATTAGTTAGTAGTGTTATAATGTGTCTTTCAAACTTAGAATAATATTATATGATATACATAAGTCATCTAAATTTACATATAATATAATATGCACCAGTGATAAATCAGTCTGTCGTGCGCAAAATTTGTTGAGATGCCTATACGTATCAAAATAATATACCATCTATTCAAGCGACATTTTGTTTTTAATAGTGAATAGAAATGTTTATCTTCTGTTGTCTTAGTTTTAATACTATACAATAGCCAGTACCAAAACAAAGGTACCTATTACATAGATACCTATTATAAACTCGCAGTAGATATGTGTTTCTGCAGTTGAGATGTACCAGTAAGTTTTAATTATCTGTTTTAGTATAGGTAAAATAATAAATAGATATATTGGTGGACATTTCACACAGCGTCATCAAGCCCATAAGTAAGCATAGCTTGTACTTTGGGAACTAGACAACTGATTGACTTGACATTACAGAAATAAATACATAACAAAGCAATTAAATCGATCACCTTTTGATGAAAATATATTTTTAGAATTAGTATTTAGTACCTACTAATTGGTTTTTTCGAACCACGGTGGTGAAAAAATTAAAGTAAGCCTCAGACGCATTTTCATGCATTTTATTGATCACGATTTCATATGAAAGTGCAACAATTCACAAATTGTTCGAAAATAAAATAAATATTTTTAAACGCCACTGCCTTCCTTCCACTTGCCTTAAATATATTTATCTTTTCAGTATAATAACAAGCACGTTGGGTGCTGCAGCCATACTTCTGGCGATGGCATGGACTGCTAGGCATGTCCTGGGTATCACGCCATTCTCTGATGAATCTCCTACGGTCATCGTGCCTCACCAAGTCCGATCTCATCAACCTTAATAGTAATTTAAGTATGCCCTCCAAAAGAAAAGTAAAAAAATATATTGAAAAATGACTGATTGATTTCAGGCAATTACGAGAAATTGAGATTCGCTCAGCAAAACCCAATCAAAAATAAAAAATCTAAAATAAGGTAATCGTAAGGACATAATCGATGATCAATTGATTAGTTTTTATTTTTTATTTATGCGCTGTTGGTCGTGGGTTCGATTCCCACCCAGGGCAAATATTTGTGTGACGAATATAGATGTTTGTTCTGTCTGGTTATTAATATGTATTTACAAAAAGTATGTATATATTCTATCAGTTGCCTGTCCCATAGTACAAGCTAAGCTTAGTTTGGGGCTAGATGGCGTTGTGTGAATTGTCCACCATTATTATTATTAGTTTGATAGCGTTACCTACACCCTATTCTTGGAACCATATTGTAAAGTAAACCAGATTGTTGCAACAAAGTTAAATTACATTTTCTTCTTAAAAACCAAAGTCGTAGTAAAACAGCCAATGTTTCCCTTCTTCGAAGTGAGGTCGGCTTTAAACGTGTAATTTCCATAGAAAAATGATGTTCCCAGGAATGATCCAATTATATCTTTGTAGTTCAGTTTGCTGTAGTAAAAGCCCTGAAAATAAGTATCTGTATCTAACAATACATTCAAGCAAATAATATTATACTTATTCTACCACTTCATTGGCGTATTCAGGATTATTCAGCCCTTAAGTATGAATCCATATTGGTAATTATTACTTACCATGAATTTGTACTTGTTAGATTATTAAACTGGTCCTCCTGGACAATGTGATCACAGTTTTTTTTATCATCTCTCTCTCTACATACATGAGTAAGTCCTTTTCCTCAGTTTTTGTCTTATGCCCTATATAGTAAGTAAAAAAAATGACTATATATGTTTTTTTTACCTTTTTGACGTGGCAGTTATCTGCATTCAGTTCGTGTTTGATTAGAACAGCCATACTATAGTGTTTGCACGGGTCGTGCAGCTTGTAGTTCCACAGAAAATTCTTTTTGTCATTTTTGACGTTAAAGACCTGAATTTTTATCTAGAAAGTTTAATTATAGTCAATGATAGTAGATATCAAAATATGCTTCGTTACAGTACTACCTATTAAACATCAAGATTATTTTGAGGGTCTGTCCATCAGACGTTTTGCTTAATTATTTTAATTATAGACTTCTAATTATAGAATTCTATTTGCACATCTTTAATTTTGTTGAGAAGTAGGTAAATATATATTCTGTCGACATTAGTACTGGGAAATAAATTTTCAATTTCTTCAGGATAACATTCTCGTATTGTGTAAACAAAAATTGTGTGAACAGTTGAAGGCAATTATCGTAAGCAGAGCTTTATTTCACAAACGGTTGAATACGAGTTTCGCTTCACTTGCGCAAAAATAAAGGATGGACTTAACGTACTGACCTCATCAAGTGTAGAGTCTGCTAGAAAGGTGAAGTTCACGACGCCGAAGTATGATTCGTCTAAGCTAATTGACATCACTGTCAGATTTTTCGCTTTCGGTCCTTTGCAGTCTCGGAAGTTGTGAAACTCTAAATCGTATGGACCCTGATTAAAAATTACCGCTTATATTAGAAAATCAAATCACGTCATGCGAATCAATACAAATATGCATGTCCAAAATAAATATAAGTAAGTTTAATTAATATTAGTGATTCATGAAAAAATATAAACAAAATTAAAAACTCTTTCCTGTTGGCTGGTTCGATACACACACACATATCTGCTATCTGATACTAGTACATATCAGTTTAGAAAAAAATGATTGATTTGTGATTATATCTCGACTGGCGTATTAAAATAAGGTAACATTTGTTATATAATATTATAAAAATATAGGATAGATACCGGATAGGAGGTCGATATTATGTAGGTACAAGTTGTACACAAAATTCTGATGAAATCAAAGACAAATTTATGTAAAAAACTTACATAATTATTAGCATTTTTCAGCATCTGTTCAGCATAAGCAAGCAAAAACAATGAAATTATTGGAAGATAAAAATTTAAGTTGAACATTATGACATGAAGACAAGGTAAATGAAATGTAATGTTTAATACAAAACAGTAATGAAATCATTAGGTACTCGCAGAATGTGAGCAATCAAATGAAATCTATATTTAATAACCAGAAAAACTGATCACTATCTTAACTACTATTCAAATCCATGTCAATCTCTAAACATCATTTCATTAAAAATAAATAACTTTATTTACAGTCGCAAAACCTTTAACATTGTGTGGTCGATAAACCATTAATAAAATCTTTTGCAACACGCATAATTTTTTTTAATGTTTCCATATGATAGAGGGCGAAGAGACAATGACACTGAAAACATCTCACAAGACTATGAAGACGAGACATTCTGAATTACGGTTATGTTGTAACAATACCCAACGCTTTTATTCCATAGAATCATAAAACCAAGAAACAATTAAACGCAGTTTATTGGATCCAAACGCTTCAACTCAAAATCACATAGGTATCATGAGAAGATGCTCCAGTCAGATGCTCCAATCCAAAGCTCCAAAGTTCCAAAGCTCGAATCAGATCACTCAGTCATCATTCCTAACGTATTCCATTTAAAAACAACCTCGCCAACTACATTACATCTATCCTGAATACAACGATCCAATTAAAACATAACTATTTGAAGTTCCAGAAGTTTCATTTATATATTACGTAATGCCTTAGCATTACATAATAAAAATGAAAATGATAAATACACGTTAGCATTAGCTAACGTCAAATAAACATACAGGATAAGGTTTAAAATGAAATGAAGTAACTTTGAATTACAGAATTTTCATACTCCGCGTTCAAAATTGTATGTTCTCGCACAGACTGCATCGACACTCCCGCAGCGCAGTGCCGAGCCTGTGACAGAGTGACTGTTTTGATTCAGCCTGGTACTCCATTCGTTCTTCTGATGTGAACATGTACCCGCACTGTAAAATATAAGATTCTTATTAATATTTATATTCTGTAGTAGTAATAATTGTGGTAGTGCATATAGTCTCGCAGACAGGATTGACTACAAGAATTGTTTTCTGTAGTGGATACTCGGTTTTAACGAGTTTATCAGATAAAGCAAAACTATGGCTTTCCTAAAATATTTACTTACACCAGAAGCCATATGCCTAATAATAGGCACCAGGTCTATTTAAAAAACTGACACTTGAGTGTGCTGACACCTGCTGGTCTGTTGCATCATCATTGCCTTTATTCACGAAAGTTTCCGGGATCAGTATTAGTATTATCACTCACAGCTGAAGCCATATTCCTGCAATGAAGGCGCCTGGCGCTGGGTTTGACGAGCTTGGCCAGCAATGCCCAAGCTCTGCCAGCTGCTCGATCCCATTTGAGCGCCTGTACTGCGCACGATGTTGCACAGGTTTTCGCTGTCTCCTGTTCGTTTGTTGCACCTGCATCGCCACCTTCACCCGTGGAAGCTTTCTGGTAAAAGTGGATAGAAAATAAGGATTATAAATTAAAACTTGCGATATTGGTAACAGCCATACTATGTCAAATTGACTATGCAGGATAGTCATTTTGTAAACACTTACCGTCATCCAATCATCAGCCATGGCCATCCATGAGTATGCGCTGGGCTGTCGTCGAACCAGGTCCACCAACACGGTTCGAGCGCGCTGTGGTTCTCGAATTGGTGTCGACAGCAGAATACTATAGGCCAGACTAGAGATTAATGTTTAAACTAACTGAACGTAATACACGATTTAATTTTATTCAATATTATATGGAAATATTTAAAAACAAGTTCACTAAGTTATAAAATCATTCAGTATATACGTCTGTAATAAATCTAGTTTGTCAAGAAGTATGTATATGGTTTGTAGTCAGTAACTCACCTATAAGCCCCAATACAACTGCCTGCTTTTTCAAAGGAAACTGTTGCAGACGAAATGTTACTTAGTTTATGATAGCACTCCGCTTCAAGGGTTCTCAAGTAGCTGATCTGTAAATTACAAAATAATCATCTGAAACACAAAGGTGAGATGCACACGATATTATTTTGATAGCAGAATAATGGAATATTATAATTTGCTTTGAAAAGGCACCAACCTCTCCGTACTTCTCGATACCACACTGGATATGACACAGGGCATCATCGATGTTGCCTCTCAGCCGGCAGCAGAGAGCAACCAGGTGGAAATAGGCGGCAGATTCACCGTCTTCTAATAGAGCTTGAGATATGCAGGCTTCTGCCAACTGGTCACAAATGGTCAGAAAAAGTTGCATGTATAGTATTATTTCAGTAGTACTGGCAGATTTCTAGATATTTTTTTATAGTTATCATTCTTTTTCTGTATTAAAATGTATTCCTTTGGATACCTACATAATGATTACTGCTATAGTCATATTCTAAGCCTATTTGAGCATGCAATTTATCCAACAGTGCATACAAATGGGGTGCCGTAGGCTATGGGGTGACTATTTTCGGACATCTGTTGACATTAGTCGGATAAGTATGCAAAAAAATACACTGTAAATGATTATGTACTGTTATAGAAATATAAGTCAAGATTCTGATGTTTGTGAACTAAATGCTAGTAAAGAAAGAAACTATACTAACACCTATAGCCCTGAGCCTCAGAAGAAGATCGGCCGCGTCATAGTACAGGTTCATGCCTGGAAGGAGAGGTGTGTTGTCCCACCAGTCTCCGAGCTCAAGATCCCACATGCGAGGGAAACCGATGTCCTCTGACAGACCTTCGATGTGGGTTCTGATGAAAATATCGTCATTGGGGAGATAATATTAGAAAACATAACTATGCAGTTTGCTAGTTTGGGAATTAATACAGGTGCAAAAAGACTACTCCCGAAAACTTAAGCGCAGTCGTGTAGATAGCATGTATCATAATCAATATTAAGAAATATAAGTCATTTGATTATCATCATTTAAATTTGCTCGCTTCAGATACTCTAAAATTCAGTAGGTCAGGTATATATAGTTTCTTTGGAAAAGAGGTCTGTCATCGCTTTCTGCGTTACAATTAAACTCATGCCCCTTTATTTTTTTATTAATTTATATTTATTTATTTATTATTTTATAAATTATGCCGCCAAACTAATATTCGGCTATAGGATGCGCTGATCTTAATGATCGACCGGACTCAAATTGAGCTATTATAATCTCATCTAAATTGATCCATCATTTCCCGCTAATAAGTAATAACGACTTACTTTTTGTTGTATTTGATGATTTGATCAGCGATGTGGAACATCTCGCGTTCTATGAAGTAGACGCTTGTTGCTATCCAAGCAGTGGACCAAAATGGAAAGAGGGCTAGAAGGGCCATGAAGAATGGCTCAGCCAGGGCTGGATCCTCTTCGAAGACTATAGCGCCTTTTGCTAAAAGACTAGAAGTGAAAATTCGAAATAAAAAATATTTTTGATGATTGGTAAGTATGTAAGTAACTCGGAAAAGTTGTATAAATTTTTAGCGTAGACGACGGTCATGGTGATTGTATTTATGAAAAACTCACATAGTAAAGTTTGCTATATAACTTCAAAAGAAATAACAAAAAGGAAACGTCTATTGTAACAGTTGTTACCATATCCTTACCTCACTGAAACTACTTTGAAACAATCTTACAGGGACTATATTGAGCATTGACCGCCGACTTATCGCTAGCGACAATTTTGTAATAACAAAATCATTACCATCTAGCTGCTCATATATGCATGGAAAAAACATTTTTTTTTTTATCCTCAGAATTCTTCAAATTTGAAAAAATCACTCATTAGTGTAAAATTGGTCTTACGAAAACGGATGTCTCGGGTTCAGCACTACAGATTTGTTGATGCACACATTAGCCCAGTCTCTGTCCACGTCCAATAGGCAAACGGCAAGCTCACGCCAGCAGTTCGCATTACGAGGCTTTTGGGCAACCAGCTGGAATTAATGAATGAATAAATAAATATATAGTGAAAAGGTTTCTTACTATCCCAAATGCAAAGCGCGAGTCGTTCTTAACCAGTGTCGACCACACAAGGGTCTCGAAAGTTGTCTTTATTTGACGACCATGTTTCATTACTTCCGTTTTACAAAGCTGTTTAAGGACTTTACATATAGCTTTGCGGAATTTAGAGGCCTGGGTTCATCTGCTGTTTACACCATAAAACAAAGTAGATAGAGTGAAGGCCGAAACACGTGAGCCATCAATTCTGCTTCCTTACAGAGCTGTATAAACAGTTTAACCTGTACATATAGTTCTAAACCAAGTGGAATATGTTGCACCTAACGCGAATGCCTGGCCGCTTGGAGAAGTCCATCGGCTGCCATTTGCCGACTACCACAAGCACCACGTAAGCTCAATTCATCAGACATTCTACCATCCTTGCCAACCGTATGTAAGGTGTAAGGTATGTTTGGCGTAAGAGCGTGGTGGTCCAGTGGTACTGACCCCGAGTTTCAGCCCGGAGTTCAAATCCCGAAGAGAAACAATGAGTATACCTCGTGGTATTCAAATATTCAAAAATTCAAAGCGGTGAAGGAAAACATAGTGACGAAACCAACGTGTTTGGAACCAAAAATTTAAAGACATGTGTCAAGTGCACGAAAGGAGCCTCTTTATGGCGCATCCATTCACCTGAAAAAATAATAAAAGTAGTACTAGATCTAAAATAAATGAAGATCACCTGAAGATACAGTTCCATGGCGTGTGGAATATCTTGCATTTGCCGCGCGTGCCTAGCCGCCTGGAGAGTGGGGTCCATCAGCTGCCGGTTGTCTACTCCCACGAGCGTCTCGCAAGCTAACTTCATCAGGCATGCATGTGACATCATAATCATCTCCTGAAATAGTTGTACAAAAGGTCTTCCTAACATAGCCCAAGCTGAAATAAGACCAAAAACTAACTCTTTAAAAGCAGTTTAACTAAATTTAGCGAAAAAATAGCGGTCATTAAGTTTAAGACTTTTGTACAGAAAATTCAGAATAAGCTTTAATCGCGTCTTCGTTGTCATGGTGTAGAAGTAGACATTAAGTGACAACCAAGAACCGTTGTGTATCCCAATAAAAAAAAAAGGAGAAATTATAATGTTTTAATTTTTTTTTTTTTTATTGCGATAGGCAAGCATTTGACCACAATCTCACCTGATGTTAAGTGACGATGTGGTCTACGATGGAACATGCTTGCCTAGAAGGAACTTATTCACTCTCCTCTTGAAGACTTCCATATTATAGGTTTCAGGAAATACGGACGCAGGCAAGGAGTTCCACTCCTGGGCTGTCCGCATTATAAAAAAAAAAAAATTATGAATAATAGAAATATTGGATTGTAATTATTAATTTAAGCAAAGTTGTTCTTCTTTTAACTGTGGGCAATTTTATATTGTAATTATTTGTCTTGTAGTTAGATAGATTTAAAAACTTTTCAAATTTCAATATTCCCTAGTGACAGTCGTACTTCGAAAGTTTCGTTTGATCTGAGGAAGTCCTGCACAACGAAGTTATTGTTCATGTAGACGGCGGCGTCCTGCCAGCACGAGGTGATCAGCTCGACGCGCGTTCTGGTCTCACTCAGCTGACGATTGAACGTACACAATTCTGTCATGCCTGGAATTATTGTGTGTTAGAAAATAATTGTGAAAAATTGCCATGAAGCCCAAAAAATAAGGAGAGAAGAAATATAGGCTTCTGATCAAGCATTTACAGCTAAATGCTGCAGTGTTTCGAAGCGTATGTTAAATTGAATATCCGAATCCATGTTTGATGTTGAAACTACAGGCGCATGAGACGTAACATCCCCGTCTCGGGGTGATAAACGCAACGCAGTGCGACTTGTGTCATCTCGTACTTTGGTGGACAGGACTTGAGTCGTATTGCTGTTTTCTATGGGCGGCGATTACCACTTAACATTTGGTGGGACGTCGAATCGTTCCGCCAATACAATCACATAAAAAATATATTGGTAAAGTGTTGAAGTCTGAATACTTCAGGTGATCTAAAACATCCTGTTAACAGGGTAAACATTTTTATGGCAAGCGAAGCGAAAACCGATAATTGCCCTAATTAAAAGACCTAAACTTTGAGAAGATGAAAATTTTAATTAGTGTCGGTTTAAGGTAATTGAACTGTACGTCACGGTACTCGAGTTAAATGATATCATTTAAGTACTTAGCACCTGCAAAGCGTATCTCCTACAAGAACGATAACAGTCCTAATGCTAATGCAGCGTTTACACTAAAAATGCAGTGAATCAGCGAACTTGCATTAGGAAGATTTTTCGAGCACTAATGAAGGCAGGTTGGCTGATCCGCAATTCACCGAGCACAAGTAACCGAATGTTCGCCAGGTGTGGACGCGGCATAAGAATCAGTAATATCTTTCATCATATTTGTATGGTTTGTGTTTATCGAACCATAGCAAAAAAAAACATATAGTAGCAGCAGAACTTATGCCAAGTTGTGGAAGTACTGGCATCATACGCTGTCTGCCGTCAATCAGTGATGCATTCGCGTTACTATTTTCCGGTTTGAGATGCGTGTTTGCCGTTGAAATTACATACAGGCCCGTGAGACATTCCACCTTCACGTCTCTTATTTACTTACGGGCGCATAGAATGCGATTTAGGTGTTCTTGTCCCTAACTAGGGGAGTATATAATAATAGGGGAGGACCCAGGTATTCTTGTAATTCTTGTATTCTTGACAAGTATCGTATTGCTTGTTATGGGCAGAGATTACCACTTAACAAAAGGTGGGCCCATCTGCTCGTTCGGAAACTATATAATATAAAAAAAAAGAATTTAATAAGAAAAAAATCGTAATATGAGGTCGGAATCACCTGTGTTTATTAATAATTAATTGGCGTGTTTCCTTTGTGATCTTCCGTATCAAAGAACAGAAGGAAAACATCTAGGCAATGGCTTGTTTGCAACGACACGGCGACAGTCGACGCCTGCGCCGCGCACGGCTCAGATGAAGCCCAGCGGTTGATGAGGCGTCTGGACTGTGAGTCTGATTTCTCACCATAATAAGGAACTTTCCGTAGTGAGTTTGCAGCGCCTCTCACTGTGGACTGCCAGTCTGTGTCCAGTTGGCCGCGACCTGAGCAGTCGCGTTTCACTGGACCCAGCTGTTCCATATCCTTGAGCATCTCGTTAATTTCTGTTCTGTGGAGTATTATTAGTAGTTGAATTGTACAGAAGCCGACTTTGAACTCGATGTGAGATAATGGGCAAAGTAAAAAACTTATTTCTATAGAATTCATAAAGAAATGGCTCGGAAACGTCAATAATATTCAAAATAGGTCACGGGTACTTATCGCTAAGTTTGACGTCTGTTCAAACCCTATCCGACCCTCCATGAAGAAAAAACAAGAAACTCCTAAAGGACGGCTTCCTTTTACGTACGGCATGTGTTAGAACCAATAATTTTTTGTTGAATCGCGTACCTAGTTGTTGCTACGCACAATGATTCGGTCTCGATAGTTGAGGCTTGCGGTCACTTAGACCCCCGACAGGATGGAAAGCTGGGCAGTATAAATATTTTGGAGTTTTTTGTTTATCTGTGGATTGATTACTGTTGATCAATGGGTACCTGTTCACTGATTTAGTATAGTTTGAATTACATAGCTTGTTTCCAGAACTTCTCAAGTAACTTCATTTGATGCTCTGTTATTTATAAATACTGAAGCAATTAGGTACTATGAAAATATATATTCAATTTGAAGATATATCATATTTATTTATTTATTTATTAAGGCACTGTACGGCTTTTACGCCCACAATACTTATGAGATTAAATTTTACTGGCGGTTTTGTGATCCTTTGACTTTATTTGTATAGTGTGTTATGGTAGTTCGATTCTACGACCGTCAAGGAGTGATTGAGCACCACCTACCTCTTCACGCTCTCCACGGCAGCAGCAGTCAGGACCATGCACGGCACAGCACGACACATCAGCGGGAGTTCAGGAGGAATTCGGGAGTCCAGTAAACACAGCACGGTAGTCGATAATAACCACAACACAGGGGGCTAGAACGTCTAGCTTCAGGATTGAATGCAGGCTTTCGACACGGTCGAATGAGAATTTGCACACAGAATGTCTGCACTCCTCAGCGCACAAAGGCCGCCTTGACACTGAGCGCGGTTTGCGATCGAGAGAGGGCAGTAACTCTTACACCTACCCTCAATCGGATCATAGAAACCGAACAGGCACACAATACATATTACAAGCAAAAAATATAAATATTAATCTAGAATACAGATAATAGCGACCATATTTGGTGAAAACACGATTAGTGAATAATTTTTCGTTAAAAAACTCTCGTCTTTCGCTGTGGAAGTGAGACTATTGGACGAGAGGGATATCTGAATTTGAGCTGACGACTCGTAGGCAACACGTTACAGTAAAGATTTAATTGACACTGGAAACAAGTCTAGACGTTAATAGCTCGAAAACTCGTGCCTCATAAAGACCTTTGATAGTTGATGAACTAGGTAGGTATATCCTGATGTTAAACGGCTAAGCTATCCGATAGCGACGCCAAGCTACGCCTAGATTGGGCCTCTACCTATCTTCCAAAAGATTAAAGTTAACGAGCCTATGTTTAGACTAGAATATCTTTTAGTAGCAGTAGAACTTGTGCCAAGTTCGCCCGAAGAAGTACTGCCACCACAACTGGTAATCTGCCGCCAAGCAGTGATGCACTCGTGTTACTGTGTTCCGGTGGAAGGGCGTGGGTGCCGGTGAAATTGCAAGCGCATGAGACGTAACATCCCCGTCTCGGGGTGATGGACGCAACGCAATGCGACTTGAGTCATCTCGTACTTTGGTGAAGAGGACTTGAGTCGTATTGTTGTTGTCTATGGGCAGCGGTTACCACTTAACATCAGCTGGGCTCTCAGCTCGTTCCATCACATAAATGTCATAAAAAAAACTGATACCTGTAAATATGCGGGGGTATAACGACTTTCTTCAAAGGGCGGGTAAGTTTGACCTCAATGATTACGAAAGCGGTGTTATCATCGGCGCCCGTAGGCCTCAGGAACCCCGTGTCTGTGCTCACACTTGTCTGTCCCGCTTCTGTTGTCGCCCTGCGAAGTAAAACAGGTAAGTAGCTATCTAAAATCAAACGAGGATGTGCGAGAAATGCACTTATATTATAAGGTTATCCAGATAAAAAATGTTTTAATTTAACTGCTTTCTGTATTCGGCATTTATTGATGAACATTTCACACATTACCACATAGCTCTAAGGTATATCTTCTAATATATAAAATTCTCGTGTCACAGTGTTTGTTACCAAACTCCTCCGAAACGGCTAGACAGATTTTTATGAAATTTTTTGTGTATATTCGGCAGGTCTGAGAATAAGACGTAAACTATTTTTCATACCCCTAAATTTTTATTTTTGGACATATTTTTTTTGATTCAGCTTTAAAAATACGTACAACCCTAAATTTCCACCCTTCTACCAAAAACCCCTATTTTTTATTACGATATTAGTACTTTAATAATAATTTTCAACCCTCGGTGGTCGTTTACTTTTTATGGCAAAACGTTTGCAGGGTCAGCTAGTTATATTGTATAAATTCATACATAATTATTATTTTATACAAGCAGACGCAAAACAAACATCTATGTTCGTCATACACTTTTTTCCTGGGTTGGAATCGAACCCACGACCTAAAGCGCAGAAGGCAGGACTACCAACTTGCTAGGTTTCTGCGTGGTTGGTGAGGTAGAAAGCGCCTTTTCGTTCGGTGTGAGCAAAAGCTCGCAGCCGCACTCGCTCATCATTGGCTCTGCGTTTATCCAGTGCAGGGGCACCGCCATGCGCACTGTGTCCTCTGTAACAATAATGGCAATAATGGCTAGTCGGCATACTACGCCGTATATTTTCCTGATTCCAATTACCAATTACCAACAATCCGAACTACATGAAGCCTCTGTGAGCGTCGGCCTTAAGATGAATATGCCCAAGACGAAGGTGATGACTAACAACCCGTCACGTACACACTGTATCACTAATACTTAATAAATACTTAATATTTTCCATAGATATGCGAGAAAAATTATCCCGTTAAAATGGCTCATCCAATCAAGTGGTAACTTTGTTAGAAACTTCATAGATATTGAATTTTTATAACTTGCAATGATATATTATAGACAATCCTCACATTTCAGTTGGTAGTAACCCTGCCTTCTGCGCTGTAGGTCCTAGGTTCGATTCCTACCCATGACAAATATGTGTGGTAGATATTTGTACTGTGTCTGGGTGTTGATAGTTTTTATATGTAAGTATTTGCTAATAAAAGTATTATATCAGTTGTCTGGTCCCCATGATACAAGCTACGCTTAGCTTACTTTGGGGCTAGATGGCACTATGTAAAATGTCCCCCAATATTTATTTATTATTATTATACGGTAAAATGACCAAACTTTGTGAAACGAGGACGTTAGATAATATACAGATTTCTCGAATCTCAACCTCAAGCGGGTACGAGGCGAGATGGGGCGGACGGGGGTGGTGTAATAAATTGAGTTATTTTAAGCGGACCTCCAGGATAAAGCAGTCTGAACAGATCTAGAAACGCCATGAAGCTGTATCCTCCCTGTTCCCCATAGATGTGAAGTTCAAACGGCCAGTTGTACTGACGGAGGTGTTTCAACAACCACTGTTCTGAGTTTTCTAACAAAAGCGTGCGATGAAAAGACGCCCATACTACGGTATCTGAAAATAGAAATAGAAAAAGACAGTGTTTAAATTCTGTTTGGCCTGGTTCAGTTTTTTGTAGGGCTCTCATATGACAGATGAAATAGAGTTAAGAGAACGAAATATTATGTAAAATCAGTTTATCAAACCAGATACACTCACATAACTCGCAAACCTCTTAAATGTGATTTTTATTAGGTTTAGGGCATATGTGAATAAATAAATCTTATTTTAATTTTAGAAGCAAGAGTAGAATCGTTAGAGAGTTTATCTACTGCAATTTGTTGAAGTCGATTATGTAAAATTTGTTCAGATCTATTTATCAGCAATACAAAAAGTTTTTTGCCCAAATTTGCTACTAATCAACGCATTCCCTGATATAAAACCTGATTCCAAATATAACCAGTCTTGTTACTCACTATGAGATGGAGCTCTGTTCAAATAATGATTGAGATCTATATCACATTCATTTTGTAACTCTTCCGAAGTACTCGTGAACTTTTTATCTCCTTTCGTGAAGCCGCCGTCTTCGACCCTGAGGCTCTCCCATTTTGGATAGAAGCTCATACTGTTGAACCTCTTCCTTACTCTGTAGCCTTGGTTGAAAGTAACCAGACTTTCATTCTAAAACAAGTGATTCTAGGTACATACAAGTACATCGCGCCATCCAAGCGCCATCAAGGGCACAACGTATATATCTTAAAAAAATAGTACCTATTTAATAATGCATTTTCGTGCATCATCTTTTTGGAATTATTAGTGTCAGTAAAGTTAAAAGTTTTTTAAAAGTTTCAGCTATTTAATTTATTGCATTTTTATAATGTTCAAATATGTAATCAAAAATTTATGTATTTTCCGGGTCTCTACGTACGTAGCGTATGTAGGTAATTTTATTTATTTTGGTTTATTTTCTTTATTTAAGTAAATGACACTATTTCCTACTTCTTAAACTTAAAGGTAATAAAAATAGGTAATAAAAACTTAAAGGTAATAAAAACTTTAATATTTCATTATTTAACAAACAAGCACACACATATTTAATAGTGCTATCTAAAAGCCGTTTTCAACGATCTATTTGTAGCTCAATTGATCCGATTCACTATCCGGTGTAATTGTCCCCAAAATACTGGGGGTAAAACACTACCAAAAACTGAGCCAGAAAGTGCCCGCTCTCGGCTCACATCCACAGACGTTTTGAAATAATTTTGAAAACGCAAAGTGCTCCTGATCTCCATGGATTCTGATAGCTCACTAGTCTGCAAATAAGCTAAGCTTAAAATGAAGTATTAACGTTTTTAGATTTAATTATACATTAAACGTTCCAGCCAATGAGTAAATTTCAAAAACATTATTTTAGATAATTATTAAGTGAGAACGGGGTGACCCAAATTATATTGCTATTCTCATGGACGAGCCGGCTCGTTTCGACATCTAAAAAAAAAATTACCGTTTCATTCTGCACAGGCATCTTCGAAGCCGCAGTGTACACGTAATTCTCGTCATATGGTATCAACATGTTGTAAGAAGCCACCAGAGTCATTTTCATGCAGTTGGCTCGTTTCAACGCCTTCTGATACTCTTCGTTGACTTTGTTCCTCGCGACAGTCAGCTCCATCGTAATTAATGGAAGGTTGTTCCAACTCTTCTGTTGCAGTATCGATGGTTTCACTAATGGTTCCATACGTTTCTCAACTTTCATTATTTTCTTTTCTTGAAAGTTTTTACACATTTAATACATTGAATTGTGAGGAGAAATGCTGAGTGATTGGCTGATCGATATAGAAAAACAAATCTGACTAATTTAGAGAGATATCAAAGGTCAAAATTGAAGCCACATCGGGAAGCTAGCAAAGCTAACTTAAGCTAGCTTATGTGGTTATGGTGACTTTTTCATACTTGGATCACAAGGCGAACTAAATAAAGTTGATATGAATAGTCGCCGTAGTTGTGTAAGCTAGGCTAAGCTTCACTTTACTCGCGGTGTGCAATACGTTTCAAAAGAAGGTCGTTGATTCGTTTTGAAGCTTTTAGAGGAGCAGAAAACGATTTGAGATTTCAGTTCCCGTGGTCTGGAGAGTTGATCTTAGGGAATATTTTAGTTTGAAATAGGAGTTTGAACTTCTGAAAGAATCACAGGGCACTTTCTAATGTGTCATTTTCTTCAAGAGCGATCTTTCGAGAGCGAGTTTTTGAGTTTTTATTTCACTTTTAAAGCAGTAAATAGCTAAAGGGAGAGGAAATGACATCCCAACCTGTCAAGATTGTTCATCATAATAAGACGAGTGCAATGCAAAATTTTTACACCAAGTTTTTTTGTAAATACTAGTTATTATTTTAAAAGGTTTATGTAAAATAGTCACCAATAAATAAAGGCAGAATATCAACATTACAACAGTACACGTCATCTATACTTCTTTCCGACAATTCACTTTTGCTTGAGCTTTTCTGACTAATGCTTGTCTGAGTCGAGAACATTGGAGCCGAAATGTTTGATTCAACACTTTTCATAGTGTGAATGCTCACTGAAAAATACGAAGTTCTGTCATTGTTTTGTATCGTAAGTTATTTATCTATGACTAAATAGTTCAGTATATTTATATTTTGTTTTATTGTAGTTTAAGTTACTAATGAAGCTAAAAACGATGGCCCACCTGGTATTAAACCTCTGCCTATAAATAAATAAATATAAACAAATAAGTATTGGTGAACATTTCACACAGCGCCATCTAGCCTCAAAGTAAGCAAAGCACAGCTTGTATCATGGGAACCATAAAACTGATATACTATTTATATATTTTATGTAAATAAATACAATAAAATATAATGACACCCAAAACAAACCCAGAACAAACTATATCTTCTAAAAACTATGTCTTCCATGCCATGGTCGTGGGTTCGATTCACACCCAGGGCAAACATTTTGTATGACGAATATAGATGTTTGTTCTGTGTCTGGGTGTCAATATGTATTATAACATCAGTTGTTTAGTTCACATGACACAAGCTATGCTTAGCTTACTTTGGGGCAAGATGGCGCTGTGTGAAATGTCCTACTAGTACCATATTTATTTATTGATGGTGGAAGAAATAAGGATGGTGGAATTACTTCTAAGGAATTGGCGCAAGTTCTACTGCTGCTAGGTAAGCTAAAGTTTAGTACATTATCACCTTACCAGTAAGAGGGCTATCAGCGAAAACGCACATCTTTTCATAATCGGAAGGGTCATACGCCATCATTCCTTTGATTAAAGTCCTGTCTCGGCTCACAGATATAGCACTTGCAGCTTTGATGACCCCACTCACAATCAACTGATCAAGGAATGTAACCTTTATTGCGAAGGGCTTAGGATTGTCATCCATGAGCTGGAGGCTTTGTATCTTCACGGTGAGTTTATCTGAAGGGGGTACGTACACATCATCTTGAATTTTGAGTTCAGATTTGCTTGCTGAGCGTAGAGATGCTTCGGATCGGTTCTAAAATAATTATAGGTTTTACTTTGATATTACACGACCAGCGAGGAAAACGTTTTTAGCTATCAATGCGTTCCGTACCTTTCCTTTTCTCATGATTTACGACTACTTTCTTTTCGTTTAATTACTTTTTTGTTTACTAGGTCTATTTGTAAAAGTGACATTTCATGTCAAAAGCACAGACTATATCTAAATAGGGTTAAGGTTATAAGACCAAAGAGTATTTAGCCTATATTCACTCTAAGCCTCTAGCTAAAATATATTGCTACAGAACATCTATACAAATAAATAGAATTGGAGTGTCTGTTTGTAATATTAAAATAACCGCTTTTTACTAAGTGTATACACGGTACATATACCAAACCTTTTTTACAATTTTTTTCTGTCTGTTCCGGCTAATCTCTGAAATGGCTGGACTGATTTTGACGGGATTTTCACTGGCAGATAGCTGATGTAACAAGGAGTAACTTAGGCTACTTTCCGAGGGGTAAAATAGGGGTGCGTGATAAAACCGAATTCCACGCGGATAAAGTCGCGGGCAACAGCTAGTTTATAAATAATTTATAAATAAGTTACTAAACTAGGGAATACGAAAATAAAAGAAATTTCCACACTGTATCATGTTTTAATTGAACTTATTAGAACCGATTCTCTATCCATTCACCGATATTAAAGTTAACGATAAAAACCTTAACATAACGCTACCTAAACTAATTTAAATAAATAACAGTCTCTTCTCACTGCTTTGCAATGATCTGATTGATAATGATGATTTGATAATGCCCAATATCTGGGTATCTTTCAATAAACAGTCACATTTTGAAAACAGTTTACTACAGCCAAACATTAAACGATTAAAATAAGAAAAATATTTCATTTTCTTATAAATCATTCTCATTATATTATTATATAAAGCTTAAACATTATAAAACTCTTTTTGTCGCGTTGACTATTATAAGGGTGTAAGTGACGTTGATTTTCATATCATCCCCTATGTTGTTATTGGCCAGTTCCACCATGCGCAGATCAGATGTTGCTTCAATATAGTCTTCTATGAAATCTTCGAACAAATCTTTGGGTATGTTGAATGGATTGATAGCTGCTACGGCCTCTGAAAATAATTGTAATTCACCTTATAAAATAAACCAGCTGAGACCGCAGTTTCGCCCGCGTGGAATTCAGTAGCTACATGGTAGTAGAAGCAGTTGAACTTAGTTCGTCTGGGGAAGTACTGCCATCATTCCCGTTTCTGCCGCCAAGCAGTAATGCATTCACGTAACTGTGTGGTGTTTGAACGGTGTGATTGCCGGTGAATTTACATGCACTTAAATCATTCCACTTTAACGTCTCAAGAGTTACGGGTGCAATATTCAATGTGACTTGGGTGTTCCCATACCAAAGTAAGGGAAGACCCAAGACGTTTTGCTTTTGTTATGGGCAGGGGATACAGCTTAACATCAGGTGGGATATCTAGATCATGCCGTTACATATACGCATACAAAAAATACATATTTTATCAATTGGTGCGTAAGTAACCTTCCATACATATATAAATGTTGTCATGGAAATTTTTACAAGCTTTTTTATGTTCACAAGTTTTCTATAGAAAGCCTACAATATCTCTTACCTTTAACATAGCGTTTGTTATAAACGCATTAGCTCGATCGTTTTTATGTCGATTTAAATTGCAAATAAATGCTCTCCACTAAATGACCTTTTATTTTAACGTAATAATATAAAACCTATTTCCACCCATAAAGTCAAATATAAATATTGATTAAAAAACACATGAATAGTTTCGGAGTTTACCTGCTACATACAAACTAACAAACTTTACCTCTTTATAATATATAGCACCTATACATAGAAATGTATATATGTATATGCGTCTACTTGGGTCAATTTATCACGCTTAAATTACTGAACCGTTTTGAGTAATTATGTATATATATACTATAGGGTACTTTATATCCCAACACTGTGTGGCCAAAGCAGCGGGCTGAAGCTAATGAAGTTACAGGCAAATGAGACATTCCTCCTACACGTCTCAGAGTTACGGGCGCATACAATGCGACTTGGGTCTTGTCGTACCAAGTAGGGTAGGACCCAAGTTGCATCGGTTGTTATGGGCAGAGGGTACCTGTTAACACCAGGTGGGCCGTCTCGGCTCGCTCACATTAAAAAAAAACGCAGTATGTAATGACGCTGCGTGGAATACAATTTACATTATAACCTATTGAATGAGTGTCAGATTTGACTACGTATTTAATGAACTTAATTACTTATCATACTTATCTGGAAAGAACACTTAATACTTATAAAATACTTACTTTTTAAAATATCTATGCTGTCGTACATAAAATCAACTTGCTTGCATTTCACACTGATGTTACTAAATCCAATTTCGTACAGCATTTCTGTTATATCTTTTTCCGGTTCCTAAAACAAACAAACAAAAAACATATAAAATATTCCACAATGAACGAAATGTTTTATTTTATTTATTAATTCATTATCACCAACAAAGTAAACGCCGATTAAAATAGAAAATAAATCAATTAAAACAAATATTTCTTAATGTTACTTTAATTACAGGCTATAGACTGCAAGCAAAAATGAGATTAAAACAGTTGAGCGAGAAATACATAATATATATATGGAGTAAGTAAAAAATAAGATTGAATTTACATCATTACAGAATATTTACAAAAATAAGTAAATAATTACTGCAAATATTTTTATATTTAATTATTTTCACTTACATCATCTTGTAACGTTTTTGATTCTAAATCAAATATTTTAACGAAAAGTCAGAATGTACTTTTGACGAAATATAGAGAAAACAAAAACATACAAGGTAAGGGACTTTTTCATCTTAAAAATTATATGGTATAAATATCTGTGAATAATGGAGCCAAAAGTTTTAAAACAATTTACTGACATAAATTATTTACTGAGTTATTCGTCTTAAAGCCAATGGCAATGGGCTCACCACTTGTCACGTCTACGGTACCAGCCTCATTTCACAATGAGTTACACTTACGCGGGTTAATGTGAGGTTGTTTTGAACTGTGAAATGAGGCCTTTTTGGGATTTGGATTTGCCTACCATTTCAAGGAAAAAGCGTGAATTTAAATGGGAGTTGGGTACCTGTGAATCGTGATAAGGTGAGACGTAGCGGTCGACATCACGAAGCCAAGAGCTCCACTTGTTGCTCCTCGACAGCAATCGGTACACATCGAATATAGGCATGTGGCCAAGGAACAGCAGTAGGCAATCACCATTGTTCTCTAGCAGCCTATAAATGTTCCGAAATGCAGCTCTGAAAACAAAATTTATCATTGATCCAAAGCTATCACTAGTAAAGGAAAATGACAAAAAATATGCACATCATTTTTAAAGAGTCATTTCAATATGATCGTAAGTAAACTTACTCTTGATTTTTGATCCAGTGTAAAGTGTAAAAGGAGAACGCGTGATCAAAGTTACCCCGCAACCTGTCGGGCAGTTTTCCCTCTATGTCCAGCACGATAAACTCGGTCCGTCTGTCGCCGTGGTTATCATTAGCGAAATCTATCATCCTCTCACTCTTGTCGCACCCTACTAGTTGACTGCACGCCGGCATGTAGCTCTTCAGTATATCAGTAACACCGCCATCACCACAACCTATGTCTATAACTCTATCACCATATTTCCGCCACCGGATCTTCCTCGCGTACGTGTCTAGGCATTGTATGGCGTCCCTCCTCTGGAGGCTGTTGCTTTTTTGGTACAATTCTGCGTCTTCCATTATTTTTTTATGATATTTACACTCTTTTATTTCACTGGTGGAATAGGTTATTGAGCGTGTGCGCTACACAGGGCTTCACTCCACGCGGTTTGGCCGGGCAGTCATCACAGGAGCGGTGGTCGTATGTATTTATATGGTGCCACCTAAGCTCAGACCGTCTCCACTGAATATGGGTAGCGAACGAAACTTACAGTCGGGATTAAGTAAACAAAAAGTATTCTTTAGATTTGGTGGAAATGCCTGCAATGAAACATAATATGCAAATAATAAATATGAAAAAAAAACGTAATTAACTGTAATTTCATTTTTTCCCTCGACAAAAAAATATTTGCTGTGTATAATCAATACCCACCACCACTCACTGGCCAGTTCGATTGAAACAAGGGACAATAATGAACTTCAAATATTTGTCCTGGATATTTAAGTAGTAATGATATAAGATTTTTATTGATTCCCTTAATGTATAAATGCAGTATTCATTCTGAGATAATTAGTTCATGCATCAAATTATGATAATTGTTCTTTTGTTATAACATTATGGCTTACTAATGCGTTATTCTGTAATAAATAAGTTCTTATAATTAACGTCGGATTTCATTTTGTAGTTTTTTTTTTTTTTTTATGTAATACATTTACGGTACGAGCCGACGGCCCACCTGGTGTTAAGTGGTAACCTCGGCCCATAACAGCCGATGCGACTTGGGTCCTCCCATACTAGGTATGACAAGACCCAAGTCGCATCGTATGCGCCCGTAAATGTGAGACGTGAAGGTGGAATGTCTCATGTGCCTGTAATTTCACCGGCAACCACACCTTTCAAACCGGAACACAGTAACGCGAATGCGTTACTGCTTGGCGGCAGAAAAGGGCATGGTGGCAGTACTTCCCCGGACGAACTTGGCGAGAGTTCTACTGCTCTTGAGTTAAGTATTTTGTTATACAATAGTAATTTATAAACTTTTAATCTCACTCTTTACTTGAATATTATATTGTTAGCATATTTAAGCATAGAATTCAAACACGTGTAACAACATAAAAAATATTTATAAGATTCAAAATTCAATAGTTATAATATTCAGATTAACCTAACAAAAATTCTTTTTTATATGTCAGTTTATTACTGTACTAGAAAATCAGAAACGATGTCAAGTTCGAAAAAAAAAATGGTTTGGTAGCATCCTTATTATACTATCAAACAATCTAGGTATCTATATATCTCTAAGTAGGATGATGAAACATAAATATATTTTATCGAACGTTACTTTGTAACATTATATAATGCGCCCCGTGCTTATAATCCCCCAAAAAAACAAACTACACTTAATAACTATCGTCCTATAAGTAATAGTAATAAGTTATTAAGTTTATTTATTAAGGGTTTCCAGTAAGCGATACACATTTCTTACATAATTATCATTGTAAAGTATATACTTCTTGTGCTCACTTCCTCAAGGTAACCACAGCTTACACAGGTAGAATTCCTTGTTCGCGCATCGGTATAAGTTAATATCGGTAATATTGGAAAAAAATGGAGAAATTTTGTACCTAATATTAAAAATTTTTCGTTGCCTGACATGACGTGGTAGAATGTCACGGTTCAAACCAATAGCTCAAAATATAAATCCTTACACGAAATAACAACATATCCTACTAAAAAGAAATGCACTCCTTTTTTCTTTTTCTATTGGCAGTACTTCCCCAGACGAACTAAGCTCTACTGTTATTATTTACAGCCTATTTTCACCCCTTTTGGATCCAAAATTGTCGCGGAACATACTTTAGGTACTAAGTGTTAATTGAATGAAGTGAACCAATATCTTTTGATCTACAATGAGCAAAATATTAGACTATTTCGCACTACAAAAAATTCACTATTTTGGACGGATTTTTGGTATCTCCACAATTTGTTTCAATACATTGCTATGTTATGGAATATACAGATATATTCTTTTACAAAAGGGTAAATTGTTTCATAGTTTATTATAATCAATCACGCAGTTAAATTCAATAAACCATTATTTTATTACATTGATATGAATTTTATTCAGAATTTTGAACTAAAATAACGAATTACCTGTGTGTAAATCTCTAGCTGACCTGAAGGTTATCGATATTGGTTTAGCACGGTGTATTACAAAGTAGGTTTGTATAATACATTTTATTTTAGGAACAGTAGCTTCTACTGCGTACCTACCTATTCTTTTTGTTAGTCAATGGGCTCGTGTAAGCTAGCATTGCGAGGTAGTCTGAGAGATATTATAAAAATATAATAAAACCTTTTTTCTGACAAATATAAGACACAATATGTGAAAAAGAAACTTAAAAGTCGGTTCACTTTTGGAGGAGGTAACACAGGAATACGAACTCACGACTTTAACTAAATATTTTGTGTTGGCCTGAAATGTTTAACTATTATCTCATTCGCTAAGTATGTGAATATTATGTAAAGGGTGCAATGCAATAGTAGTATTGCATATTTGTTTACTCCAATTGCAAACATGGCTTAGTAAGTTTTTGACCGGATGTGAGTTAGTAATGGAAATAAAAAAATATTCTTAACAGACATTTTTTTTTTATTATAGCCAATATAATACCAAAATATCATTATATTTGACTATGAGAACAGACAGTCGCATACAACCATTATGTTGTATATACATTATTGCGATTATCTCGCGTACTGTTTTGGCCGAACTAGCCCCTTTTGCAAGTGGACCAGTCATTTGTTAAACACCAAAGTATATTTGATTAGTTTCAAATATTTCTCCGACCGCCTTTCCTATCGCTATAGAGAGATATGTCATTGTTAAGGTATCTCATATTATTATTTTTTTACCTGAATACTCAATTATGATGACTGAAACCACTGCAACAGTCGAAGAAAATCGAGTACTGAATATTTACGCATTTAATTTTAAATTAAAATAAATTTAAAATTACGTTAAATTTAAGATGTCGAAGATTCACTGTTTACAATTTACCCTCAATTTTCTGTCTTAAACGAAAGAAATCGTGACCTAGCTCTTTGGATTACTATCATGAAAGTTTCATCTATTTATTACTAATTATACCAAATTTTTACTTATGGTATTAAACTTACATATGGTATTAAAAAGAGAAATAGGTACCTTCCGTCACCGAGAACTTTACAAAATAGTCGAAATATCGGGAAAATTGATCGAAAATACCTAAAAATTATAATGATTTTACTCTGGCTCTTCGTCTAGCTACAGTTTTCCTCCTTAGATTTTGTAACCACTTTGTAGTCGGGCAACTTCATATACGCAACCATACGAAAATAGTTCGGGAAATCTGCTTTTTTGATCTTGTCTTTTGTTATTGTACTATTGTGGAATAATTATTGAAACGATGGCCTTTATCTGCCTCTACGATTTTCACAATGTGAATGAGTGAAGTGGTCGATATAAGAATAATAATTTTTAGTTATGCGAAAGGATCATAACGACGATTTTTGGATGATTCAAAAACTGTCATTTGTTATTTTATACGTATGTTGTATGTTGGTTTCGATGGCGATTCTTGCAATATTAATAATAAGAAGGAAAAAATTATTGATATTTTTAATAGTTGATCTTCTTCATGACGTAGCTCACGTCACTTACATCACGTATAAAACAATCTTATTTTACTTTCTGGACTTCTGGAACACATTTTTTTTTCTCAAATATGCCAGTATGCAAACTCTGCGAATGTAACAAAATCTATTTGACATCAATATCGATGGGTATCGATTTTATAAACAGGTATTTAAATTTCATCATATTAGATTACTATTTAAATAATCCTATAAAATAAAAAACAATCCTGATATTTTGGCTAGTAACTTATACGTAAGTCTAATAATCAATAAATAAATATTATAAATAATAATGTCCTGGATGACTAAGAGATAAACAGCTGCTCTTAAATACGTAAAATTTTTAGTTATGTTATGTATAATAATAAACATATAGGAATTTCGGATATTCATCTCCTAAGCTACATAAAGTTCTAGAGTAATTGACGCTGTACTATAGCACTATTTATTGGAGAAGATCCGTGATAATTTTAAGTGATGATTCTTCAAACAATATAAATAAACTCGTGTAAAAGGATTTTACTGAATTTGTCTTGGAAACCAAAAATTTTTTTCTGTCAGATATAAGGGATTGACATTTTACGTTTATGTTGAAACTCTCCTGTGCAAATGTTATAATGGTGCTTGCTTGTGTGGAGTACTAAATATATTGCTGAACCCAACAACTATGAAAAATTAATTATGGTGTGTTCTTTAATACGACTAAAAAAATTGATTAATTGGGTTTTAGGTAAGTTTTAAGGTTTAAGGGTACGGGACCTCGGCATTTTAAAACTAGGGTAACTTTTGTTGAAAAGGTAATAACGCTAATTCGATATCGCGATTAATATGGAATATTTAATGTATCTATTAACATCAGAATAAATTAAATTCATCAATTTAAAAGACAAGTGAGACATTTTTCTAGTTTTTGTGTAAGCTTAAGTTAGCATTTCCATATTTAGCCCCCGCGGGCAAAGCAGCGCAGGACATAACTACTGTTTGATATGCAAGTTAGAACGAATCTAAAAATCAGTCGCTGCGGTTGTACCGAGAAAAGATTCGATTCGTTGATGTAACACATCAATATCAGACATTTTCTGGCGCATTTGCGCATGTCCCCGTAAAAAAATGAACTTTCCAAAAATATTCATCCGAATAACTTAAAGTAGTCATATAAAATTTTCTGAAATAAATTAAGTGTACACCAGGAAAAATGTTATAGAAATGAGTTATTAACTTCTTAAGTCAAATGAGACTTTATTGAAGCAGTTTAAAGTTTAGAATACATTGTCGAAGGTTGTGAAATTTGGCATTCGGGTCACAACATTTTTGGCAGGAGTGCAGCCGGTGATCTTTTTTGACCGAAGGTGCATTGCCCCGTTTATGGACGAATCGTTTAAGTTTTTATTGTCTTCGGCATCTACTCGGTCGGGTTAGGATCTTGACCTAGGCTAATGTGCTTTATATTGATTGCGCCTGCGCCACACCTCCGCTTAGGTAAGACCAGTTGGTATTGGACTCACCGCGCAATATCGGATATATTTTTGCAATCGATCTTTTTGTAGACCTTGAAACTTGGCGTAAGTGTTAAGTTTTCGGTGTTCCGTATAAAGAGCGAATTTAAGAAATAATATGACAAAATCGTAAATTTTCAGTGTAAGTAATTGCTGTTTTGCTTAAGCGACAAGAAAATAGATTATTGATAAGGTAAAGATCTATTAACTAAATAAAAAAACGGTGTTTCTTTTTACTTTTTAAAAAATAATATAGTTTCTATATGTTTAACTGCAATCCAGAATACATGAAACACTATAGTGATTAACTGTGTCGCAATAGAAAGAAGTATATATAGTTCCCAGACGAACACTGCATAGACATGTTGAAAAAGATTTCGTACCTACATTAACTTGGTTCTGTTTTAACCAATATAGTACGTAAAAACTTAGGTCTAACGTCCAAGTAATTGATAGAATCAATGAAAAATAATAATAATCTTCAGTGAAGTAGGTACGAAACATTCAACGTTATCACGAGTTCGACTCGCACTTGTCAGCTTTGTTTCATAACCAATTTATGCGATATCTCAGGAAACATACCTGTTTAATTAAATTCTAATTGGTAACTATAAAAATATTTTATTGAAAACGTGAATGTCTCCAAAATATACTTAACGTCTTTCAATAAAATCTCTCCACATATATTTGACTAAGACACGAATCTCATAAAATATTCATAAATATATTAAGCTAAGTAATGGCACTGCATAAAACCCACTTAAACTGGGTATTAGTATGTAAGCAAACGCGTTTAAACGATATACAAGGCACAATCTAAACTTGAAATTCAAGGACAAAGTTAAAAACCGGCGAAAAAAGTCAGTGCATCCATACGCTATATTGCAAGTGCAGTGAACATTTTGAAAAAACGTACTGCGCCCGCCATGTCTTGAGCAAAGTTTAGCTTAGCACTTACACAACTTTGCATATTACTTACATAAAATTATAAAAAAAAATGAAATTAATGCTAAGTTATAAACCTGTTATTTTGTTGCACACGGCAAAAATAAGTACAGCTAAATTAGATAGAGAAGAAGCTCTTAATAAAATAAAATAAATCTTAATATGAATATTAAGATATATAAGAAAAAAAAACTTTTTTATATATTATATATATTTATGTTTTTATATAGTTATATACTCAAAAGCAGCTCTCTCGCAGTCAGTTGTGTAACAATTTTTTGTTCAGCTACGAAGCCAATTTGGATACGAGGCAGCCACTTCAATCTATTGGCAACGTTTGTACTCAAAATTAAATCAATGAAAACTGCACGCTACATAAATTCATAAAACATATGATGCTCGACGCGAAAATATATATATGTATCTCGACGGCCTGTTTCGAGACTCGCAACTCTCGAAACCACCGCTACAAAGTGCATGCCTTGTGATCTTTTATAGGTTACACTACAGATATTTTCCACAGGAACGACATGACCTGATTCCACAAGCTCCAATTAATGACGAGCAGACGAACGGCCTGTGAGATCCATATTATCTCGGCAATCGTCAACATACTCGTACCATCGAACGTATTTTGTACGAATTGTTCACGAACGAACGACTAAGGATTAGAGCTCACTGCCTAAAACTGTCTTTTCTGATCACTTACCCAGGTAGGGCCCGAGTGAACAGGTATCTTCTAGACCTTTGTGCTCCATCATGGAATGTCATCGTTTAAGATTAAGCCAGATCCAGGTCAAAAGAAAGCTTACTGTATACATAAAAAAATATAGAAATTAAAAGACAAGAACGTCGCTTTAACTACAGTTAATTTCCAAGTATCAAGACTGTAATTCGTGTTGAATGCATCCGCAATGTCACCCCTGGTGGGTTCAACCACCGAAACGACTGCAGCCAGAGAAAGGGCTCGCAATTAAGGCACTTTATTTGGTACACTGAATATTTTACTGTACACACATGTAAAGTTCAACGTTTCATATGGTTTTGGTGGTTACATAGATCCTGAAACAGGAAGATCTGGTGGTGCCAGCTCAGTTTGTAGACGTTGTGAGATTAGGTTGCGGGTTTGATTCCTACAGTACACATGAGTTTCTGATGAAGCAATCATCGCACGGAGACTAAAACTAAATGGTTGGGCATTTTGTAATCTTTGGTAAGCTCAGGCGCATGAGACGTAACATCCCCGTTTTGGGGTGATGGACGCAGCACAATGCGACTTGTTTCATCTCGTGCTTTGGTGTATATAATCGATCAACATTACCGTGCAAGAGGTAACTCGTCATTTTTACTCGTAAGTAAATGCGTGTCCCTGACTTATAAATACTTAAATACAATCTCAATACAATGAAAAACACCCAAACGCGGATGTATGGATATTCCATATAGTAGATAGTGTGATGGTAAAAAAAAGTCTTATAAAGTCTTATACTTATCCACAACACAAATTTAATTTCATCCATTCAAAGGTGATCGAATCAAATATAACTCTCCGTGTTATCACTGCAACCACTATCTAAATCGACAGCGTGTATCAGTGATTTAAAATGTATCTGTTCAATTGGCTATTAGTCGTCTCGACAATTAGGGTCGACTGCCTATATGAGCTATACTTGTATACTACGTGTTGTATGAGAGAAAATATATTATGCTGCTTCACTAAGAAGAGCACTCATGAGCAGTTAAACTCACGCCAAGTTTCGTCCGGGGAAGTACTGCCACCATGCCCATTTCTGCCTCCAAGCAGTAGCTTTTTTATATGATTAAGTGTCAAAATTAGCAGATGGACCACCTGATGTCAATTGTCACCAGGCTGTCTAATTGTAGATAGAATTTGATACGATCACGTTTCACAATGCCCGCGGCGTCTATTAATTGCACACTTTGAGTTTGCCAATACCTAGTTCGTGATGATGACAATTTATCCCAACGCTAAAATAATAATTCAACGCACATTGTGCCACTTACTGATATGTTTTTTCTTCTTTTTTATGTGATACAGTTACGGAACAAACCGACGGCCCACCTGGTGTTAAGTGGTAACCTCGGCCCATAACATCCGATTCGACTTTGGTCCTCCATTACTAGATACGACAAGACCTGAGTCGCAGTAATGCGAACGCGTTACTGCTTGGAGGCAGAAATGGACATGGTGGCAGTACTTCCCCAGACGAACTTGGCGAGAGTTCTACTGCTCTTATCAGAAGTATTTTGGTATATTTCTTAGTGACTTTATTTATTATTCTATTCCATTCGAAGTAGCTAGTGGCACAGAGCTTACTGGAACACGATCTTTAGGTAATCTAATGATGCAACGAATAGTGAAAGTTAGAAAAATGAATAACCTGTTACAACGTGAATAGTGTTGCATCCGAAGCCCCAGTAGGAAACAGATGGATTTCGTAACTGAAGGTATTTGACCGAACAGCTGTCGCAACGGACCAGGCGTTGCGCTGTCATAAGCCATGATAAGTTATACTTATCAGCGTGAGAATTGGTATTAAAACTTTATGATGCTTAATGTCTTCCTTCCTACGCAATTCCGTTATCACCGATCCCAAGTGCACCCAAGAAACCACAGACGTTTTTATGCAAAGCTTTATAACTCGAAACGTGTTAAGCTACTTGGAATGATACAAGACAGTTGTTAGGCAAATTATTTTATTTCTTCTGCGTTTTTATTATGTGCTATCTGTTCTGACGTTTGATTATGTAACTAGAATATTAATACATTTTTGTTAATAATATGTTTTACATTCAGTCCGCCGAGGGCTACCTACTTGACAAGGAAAAACTAAGAAACACGATATTGTTTCTGTAAGCTATTGTATTGAGAAGTTGTTTGGCTTGCGCTTGCAGGTGGCCCTGGCAGCAGCATGAGCTCCAGCTTAACATATATTGGATTGTCATCAGGTTTATGCTTGAATACCAAATTCCAGACTGTTCGGGCTACGAGAACTGGTACGAATTCGGTTGCAAATTTTGACCAAAATAAATTGACATAAGAACATTGCAAGTTAAATAAAAGCTTTAAAAATAGCACTAAACGTAAATAAATAGGTATGCACTAGGTTTCAGCTATTTTATTTTCTGTCTAAGACTGCATCTTATTCCGAATGCTATGTTCTTCCTAATTTTTCCTCGGTTTTGTATTCCCTTTAGTAGAAAATTTTGTTTTATCTTTAGGCACATCGCAAGTATCCATGCAAATTATGCGCACCCGCAATCTTTCACTTATTAGGTATTCGTAAAAAATTCGTACTTTCGTCCTCTCCCAACCAGTTATCGAGTACATTGCCCCAACAGACAGCCGAAAATTTAAATTGGTCTGCTTTCTCTGTCTTGTACGTCTTTTGTATATGTGTAAGAGAGAGTGAGAGATCGATATTTAGTCGTCTGTAAAATTAGTCCAATGAGCTGGGCCTTAAGGCAGGTTATGTTGGTGAGGTCGCAGAGGATAAGTTGTCGTAGGCTTAGAAATGATGTGATGAATGTCAATTGAGTTGTCATTGTTTGCTGAGTGGTTGGCAATTGTGCATTTCTTTGAATGTGTTAGGTATGTCTGATAATAAAATTGATTTGATTCGGGCCACTGCAATTTTCTTCCAGGATCTGACTCTACTGTTGATAAATTTTTGTATTGGTATAACAAAGTACCCTCCTTAGACCTGCCATTAATTATTGATCAACTATGAAACATATTATTTCATAACGGTCATTTTCTATGCTAGCAATAATTTTCTTTAAACTATCTAATTAAGTTTCGTAGATATTCGCTAAAACAGAACTGTATTGGGACTTCCTACTACTAGACTAGAATACTTAATAGAGAAAAATATTTTTTTCTTCATCTTGTATCGTTTTTCGGAACATTCTGCTTTAGAACACTTTAAAAATTTTGTAACCTCCATAATAGCGCCATAATGTCCATAATGTCTTCGACTTTTTAAATTATTTTACATCAGATTCATACGTCACCATTACGTCATTAATTGTTGTTCTGAAATTACCCGGTTGTATCATTCCGAGAATACGAATTATTACATAATTGCAGAAATAAAAACACATCTTTATTTACCTAACAAATTTTGTCACCATTCTTAATCCTCTGAGCACTTGGCATAAGATGTGTGAACGTGGATTGTCTAAAACGCGCGTTCAAGATCACCTTATCATTTCAGAATAATGAAAAGACTACTGTAGTACTGTATACAGTTTAACTTGGCAGTTCATTATAAATTAAGGATTAAAATGTGTATATGCACAGATATTATGAAAACACTGCTAAGAACGTTTATTCAATTAGTTGTTATTGTATATTAGTGTCACCTACTATATTATTGAATTCCGTCTCTCTTCTTGCGTTTATTCTTTTTTCTATCGTATACTTGGTTTGTCTTATTGTGACGTCACCAAATAGGTCCTAACGGAAGACCAGAGCTGGTTGCTAACCAGCATAATGCTGAGTTAGGGCCTTTTTGCAACACATCTTTTAATTTTTATTTCTTGTTCTTGCAGTTACTATAAATATTTAACTACTTATGTTATTATAATTTTGTATTTTCCGTATGTGTGTTTTAGATAAACATTTTCTATTCTATTTATTCTATTCTACTAATAGTATCACTAGCTCTCTTGAAACCAATGTGGGGAAAGGATTAAAGTGAGCCTCGAAGTAGCTCCTTTCGTGCACATTTGTTTATGTCTTCGAATTTTTGGTTCTAGGACATGTCGGTTTACTTATGATGTTTTCCATCACATTGTTTCGTACATAAATTAGATTCTAAAATCAGTTAGCTAATACTTGACCGTGTAATCGTAAATTAAGATCTGAAAACCACCAAAAATATTAAAGAATGTGGGTACAAACAGATCAGGAGTTACCAGACTAGTTAAATTATGTCTGACCAGCTTTATTGCACGGTGATTTTACGCACAACACCTATTCAGTGGCTATAGTGTTCTCGTCTGCGCATTTATTATAAGAGCCATCTAGGCAAATTCATATGAAGTTCGTCAGAAAAGCCCAAAAGCACTTTCAGGAAGTTTTCATCGGAAACCGTAGTCAACTTGTGAATGAGTTAGTTCCGTCGTGTTGTTAGAGATGGCGTTGAAAAATACTGTTGCACTGTGTTTCTTTATTTTCCTGGGGTTGTAGTAACGAATTTTTTGGTAAAGTTGTGACCTTAATTTAAGTATTTTATACAATTTTTGTGATATTATGATTATGTGTTTTTTTATACAGCTAGTATACGTTAACATACAAACTTTTCAGTATTATTCTGACGATTACAAATCCATGAAGGTTGTTTGAATAATTTCCAAAGATTTACATGCGAAAAAAGATTGCCTGGAACACTGTTGTATATAAGATACACACAAAAGTGACTAAAAGTTTATGATAAACTAGCTGTTGTCCGCGACTTCGTCCGCGTGGAATTCGGTTTTATCACGCACCCCTATTTCATCCCTCGGAAAAGTAGCCTAAGTTACTCCTTGTTACATCAGCTATCTGCCGGTGAAAGTCCCGTCAAAATCTTTCCAGTCATTTCAGAGATTAGCCGGAACAAACAGACAGACAGACAGACAAAAATTGAAAAATATGTTGTTTTGGTATATGTACAGTGTATACATCCATATGCGTAAAAAGCGGTTATTTTAATATTACAAACAGACACTCCAATTTTATTTATTTGTATAAATAACGTTCGCCACGCTGGGATGGGCATCTAACATTTTTAGGCAATATAACTCCTCCGCGTTGATTCCTAAATGTACCACCATAGGTACCTATATTGGACATCAAACAGCCATACTAATGCATTCGCATCACTGTTCCGGTTTGAAAGGTAGATGCCGAAGAAATAAAAAAACCAGCACTTAGCTTTTTATGAGTTAGTTATGGAACGAGCGAATGGGTACCTGATGTTAAGCGGTAGGTAAGCCATAACAAAAGCAATATGATTTCGTCCTCCCTTTCGTAGATATGGAATGATCTATTTTGCGTCGTATTGTTCCGAAGACGTGCTTATATGTCTCGTACCTGCAATTTTATCGTCACTAACAACTATAAAACTAGAACACAATTATGCAAATGCATTACTGCCTGTCCGCCAAAATAGGTATAGTGGCACAATTTCTCCAGAAGATATGGCACAAGTTTTATTGCTACTAGATTATATAAGGTTGCACGAGTGATTTAGATAGATAGATAGATAATACTTTATTCTTCTTCTTCTTCTTCGAGTCACCGGTTCTGTCGAACCAGTGTGGTGAAAGGATTGTAAGTGCGCCTCAAAGAGGCTCCTTTCGTGCACTCGACACATGTCTTCGAATTTTTAGTTCTAGGACATGTCGGTTTCCTCACGATGTTTTCCTTCACCGTTTTGAGAACGTGGTATTGCGCACATAAATCTTTCAATCGAAAAACTCATAGGTGCACGTCGGGATTTATGAGTTTTTCCTATGAGTTTTTCGATTGAATACTTTATTGACCACCATACATGGAAATTTCATAAAGATTTACATAATAAGGAAATCTTAGCAACAGATCTGATTACCTGTTTTTTTCTTCCTTCCAAATCTCGGAAAAACTATAAAAAAGGCCCTTATAAACAACCCAACCCAAACATTTCACTGAATTACAATAAAAATCATCTATTTTTTATATTGACCTAAATGTCTCATTTTAATTTATATATCCAAACCTACTCATTCTGCCCAGCCACGCTTTTATCAGACGATATTCAAGCCAAGAAACGGACCATCTATTTCTTTGCAACTAATTGCCTCAAGTTTCCCATTTACAAAATAAGAAGAAACGATCTGTACTCGACATCAATTTACAAAAACTCGTCTACAGAACGCACACAGCGACGTGCACGATTTGTATACAGTATTTACTCACGCACACAGGAATACTCGAATATCTAAAAAAATATACAAAGCTTTTCCTAAGAATAAGCGGGACGGAGTACTGATCTTATTTTTCTCGCGGACGTTTCAGTCTCTCGCGGAGGGTGGGGAGAGGGTAGGGGGTTGCAGGAGTATGGGACCTCTCCCCTCCCCCCCTGCAATAATACTGCGTCACTATTTTGCGCCATTACCTACACTCGCTTCCTATTCTATAAGTACCGTATGCCGTAGAACGTAACGAATTACCAGGCGTTCGGTTTTGGCGATTCGCAGAATATGATTTGTTAAACTCTGTTACTAACTACTAAGAATTCGACTGTTTCGGATAACTACGGAAAAAACACGGAAAAAATATACTTTCGAATATTTCCATAGGAGAGAGATTTAAGAGATTTCAAGACCTTTATTACAGCTCTGCACAGGTTGACGATACTCAGGCTATTTTCACAATATTTTCAATACCCAATTAGTAATTTTACGTCATTACTGAAATTATTTAATTCCGAAAATCCCTCAGAGCAAAATTACTTGAAGGCTTTAACTTGTTCCCAGAACCAAATACCAACAGTAGTCGGTCCAACAAGCACTCTATCAATAGCAAGCCAGTTATGGCTCTGTCGAAGGACATTACAGACCTGCAGCTCATCAAATCACCTGATGTGGTCAATATAACGTTCCCTGCGTTCCATGACGGCTGATGATCACAACATACTTTGCTTAAACGCGTAGCGATCTGATAGTTGGGATAGCTGGTAGATCTTTTGAAACCGAAATAGCCCAGGTGTTTCTCAGCAACTTTCTTTCTCATAAACACGTCAAGATGGGTAAGACATTTTGCACAAAGATACATTTTTTTTATGCGATATAGCGACGGAGCGAGCTGACGCCCCGAGGTTGCCACTTACCACCAGGTGGTAAGTGGCAACCTCGGCCCATAACAACCGATGCGGGCTTGGGTCCTCCCCTACTAGGTACGACAAGACCCAAGTCGCATCGTATGCGCCCGTAACTGTGAGACGTGTAGGTGGAATGTATCATGTGCCTGTAATTTCACCGGCAACCACACCTTTTAAACCGGACATAGACACTCCTAGGATTTATAAAGTGTGGTAATCTCCGTAACAAGTTACCTTCTACGGGAGGTGGATTTCGAGTAGCGCTCCGTAGAGCTGGATAGAGCTGCTTTATATGTGTTGAACTGTTCCCACTAGTAGGTGGTTCTGCTTAATACATAGACGGTATCCGTTCTCTGCTGTAGCCTAATAGGCGGCGGGGTGCATATATTTTTATTGACACTTCACTGTATAAGTATAATAACATACATGTATATTATAAGGGTCGTTATTTTTGGAAGTAATTTTATTTACGTAAATGAATATCAAGTATGAATGCTAATAATTAATTTGGATAAACACCGTTTCTCGCCATATCGGGTATGGTTGCATATTACACTTCTATTTTGAAAACTAAAATCATTACCAATACAATAACGACTAATGTGCCTTCATTAACTGGAAAAGAAGCTTAAAGCAGCATCGTGCTTTCGCAATATACAAAGATACGAGTAAGTATGATTCAGAATATTGGCACTTTCAAAATAGCCCCAAAATATCTTTACACGTTCGCAAACGTAAAACCAGAAATGTTTACTTCATGAAATGTTCATAAAACAGTCTCGGGCTATCACTGCCTCATCTGTTTAACGTGAACCGGCATACACGGCCCTGATCGAAACAATCAGTTGTTCCCGCTGTGACTGTAAATTAACGGTGAAAATAGAGCAATATAACGTCACGGCTCGCTTTTCGACGTGTTAAAGTGATGTGTCTACTCAAAATCCTGCTTCGACCAGCTTTAGAAGAGAGAAGATAAATTGTAATCTAAAAATCACCGTTCGCGATTACCTTTCAGTACACTAATTATGCCAAGAATACATACACATACAATAAACGTTTTTCGAGTGTAGATATCTTGAATACTAGCAAACAATCATTCCGGGCCCAAATTATCAAACATTCACTATAATAGTTAGGTTTGAGAAAAAAAAAAACTACACGCAATCGAGACAGTACATACCCGTAACCCATTTTGTGAAATGTCCTTTCTTTTTAAAGCATGACCTTGTCTAAGAATTTTTCATTTATATTACATTATTATACCTTATTTACTATACTTTATTCAGGGAAACCTGTAATTGGCTAGATATTTGTACTAGGATAATGTCATTTCATAATTATTACGTACGCTGTTGGTTTTCTTAATAAATAAAAATAAAATAAATTTAAATGTGTGATCGTTGAAGTTCTGTATTTTTCATATTTCGAACTAGAGGCTGAACGCTGACAGCCGAAAGTAATAATGCGGAATATGTGGACACGTTAATTACGATAAGAATACTCAGAATAGGATTATAAAAATAATTCACCTGACTACGACCAAAGGGTTATTTAAAAGGAAAACCAAAGATCTACTAAAATGATATTTTATCACTGAAAATATGTCAACTACGAATAAACAGAAATAAACTCAGAAAGCTATAGTCGTAACTTTATTAGCGCGAACCAACAACGTTAAACTTTAATAAAACTCCAGGAATAGTTATGTACAACAGACTGGAAATGTAACTATCTGGTCTGAGGACATCTAAACCTAGACATAGCCTTGCAGATACAGGCTTGGAGACAAAGTTTGTACCAGAGCACTTCTCCAGTACGATGAATCTGCTGTATTTGCTTTACACTGCCGTTTTATCCAACAATTGAATTTCAAGATTAAGTCTGTGACGGCAATGTATAAGTTTGAATTGTGAAGATTTGGAGTTTGAAATGGAATATTGTGTTATGGGTGAGAGGTCGGGTATGAGGCGACGGTCCTTTGATTTTGGCGAGATTAAACGTGCGGCAGACGGTGGCGCCTCTATCGATTGTTGTTGTAATTACAACGCTATCCTCGCCCAGTCGCAAATGAAATTGTTCCGGACAGAGCTAGGTGCGGATGCCAACGCGTTGCTACACTGCTTCTGATGGTATTCAAGTAGACTTTGAACCATATAAGCGACGGAATAAAGGTTCTAGAATGTTCCATGCGACCGTTCGGTAGTTGTCACCACATTATTGCTGTCGAGTGGTTTTGATGAAATTCTGATGAAATGCATTAAAGGCTTCGTATATGGTAGGTTTTTTAGGTTGCAAGGTTCTGCATGAGATGCGTTGAACCTACGGTGATATTGATTGAAAATCAATTCCATATTAAATAAAAGCATTACGATCGTCTGTATCTGTTGTTACAACAGATTACGTAGAAGAAAATATTGGGATGTTACTGCTCAGCAGATATATATTTATCTGTTGAAGGTAAATTTCCCAAGAACATTTGAAACAGATCAGTTTTACATTGTTCAGTATATGAAATCATATATGGACGACGTTTTCCTCTAAGTTCCTTCAAATAAATAAAAGAGTAATTTTACAAACAAGTAAGAGAAATACTCAATAACGAAGAGGAAATAGGACAGGGGTTATATACAACGGCTGCGCACTGAAACCCAAGCAGCCTCAAATCCACAATCGGAATACCAAATACGAATGGGAACCGAGAGAGCAATCCAATAAAACATTCGTAGCCGCAAACGTATCTACGTGTACGTGACGTAGGCGTCGCACGCATGCGCACCACAATCCTACAAAACAAACGGACAGTTCCAGTTTCAATTGTAGAAAAAAAATAACCAATTCGAAATGGAGAAGGCTTCGCGGCGACCAATGGGAGCGCGCAGTCGTAATGCCAACTGTGTAGGCGGAGCGAGTGATATCTAGCATTGGAATGTTCGTTGTATTTGTTTTGCCAGATGCGAAGGCTTTATTGCTCCGCGTTTGAGCCGCTTTCCCCTTGAGGGTGGCGGCGGCGGAAACCCCGGTACGGTTTTGGGATGAGGCTCTTCACATTATATACCAAAGTCCTTTTCAGCGTACGAATCGTTATTCATATACAATTGTACGATTGTGCACTGAAGGCTTTACGTTTCAGGCAACAGTCTTAAAGCGAACCTTGAGATAACTTTGTTATCATCATTAACATCACTAAGTATGTTTACAAAAATATAACAAACTTTATAATTTCTAAAAAACCTTTTTATGTATATTCCACGCGGCCAAATATAGAAGCTTTTACGTGGAAGGTGCTTAAGAATTATCTCGTAATTAAATTAAGGAGTGTCTCTGGCGACTTTATAAACCGTCAGTGGGTATTGATTTTTCGATAGGGAAAAAACGAAGGCAACGATCTATGCAGATCTGGAGTGCTCTCGGCACATCAGATGGCACCGGCGGCGGGGCAGACAATCGGAAGGGGGGCGCCTCCCACTGGAGGTCGGAGAACTAGCATAGATTATATACGCTATCTGTTCGAGAACGTATTGACGATACATTGAACAACTCGAAACCTCAAGCTAAACACATAGATAGATAGATAACACTTTATTGATCACCACACATGGAAATTTTGCAACAGTAAATGATTAAAGTAATATATAAGTAAGATAGTAGGTAATACATCGGGCAGCCTTATCGCTAAAAGCGATTATTTTGAGGCAACTTTACAAAGGCATATCCCCAATTTTTTTTATTTAACTTTACAAAGACTTTCCCCCGAGTTCGATATTTGGATTAATAACAAAAGTTGAACTAGAGAAAGAGATTCGGAAAAAATGTTTGAAGAAAGTGGAGAAACCAGTTCTTAAAATAACATAAGACAAGAAATAGACAACTTTATTGCTTTTTTGCTTTGTGGCTACGAATCCAACAAAAAAAGAAGAATCAAGAACACACAAATTAATCAGTAACAGAAATATGAAATAAAACTTTGATTAAAACCTAGTATAAATTATCTACGCATTATAAACAGTAGGCTAAAAGTAAATTATCGAAAAGAAAATAAATTTTGTGTTCGCTCTAATAACGTTTCAAGAACAGAAAAGCATTTCCATTAGACATTATCTTTGGCGATATCGACCCGTCGCGGCGACTTCCCATTCTCGAAGTAAAACACGGCGGGAAGGAAACCGCGGGATAAACCACCCCCTCCACCCACCCCCACCCGATCTTTACGTTTCAGGAATAAATATTTCAGAGCGTGTGCTGGAAGTTAAAGTTATGTATCGCCCACGCCAACGGTAACAATCTGAGAATGAGAAAAGCCCGCTCCACTTTTATGTAACTTGGCTTTCATAATAGATTTTTGGTACAATATTTCTGGGATGATATGACATCAGTATGGTTACTTTGTTTCCGGCAACTCTGAGATATATTAACCCTTAAATTAGCTGTCATGAGAGATTTTTGATACAAAATTTACGTTTTTCGTTGAAGAAAACGTTTGAAACGAATTCTTTGCCTGGTTCTCAGTATTGATTTCAGTTGGGTACACTGACGTCACAGAATAATAAAATTATTTATTTTCTTTGTGGTTCATGTCGTTGATTAATATTTGAGGAAAGACGAAACAAATTTTCAATAATAAAGTATTTATATTTGGTGGATATTTTTTATGTTGACACATATATAGCAAAAGAAGATTTCATAGGACTGAGTGGTAGAAGACAAAAACATCGACGTTCATGAACCCACACAAAGCACATTCATTACGATGGCGACTAAGCTACGTACTTACTATTAAGCTACGCCCGGACTTGTTGGATTTACATCGGACAGATTTGCCAGGGCAGTAGTTATTTTAAACCGGATTACAGTCCACCTCTTTGAAAAACTATTTAGTATAATATATTCCTACCAGTTGCTAATGTACCAACTGGATAATCACAAATTTCAACAAACCATAGTGAACGGCCATTAATCTTGATTAGTATTTCAGTATTCGGATATGTCAGTTTCACTGTCTCCTTCACAGTTTTCAGAAGGTGGTATTGCTCACATTTTTCTACTAGTTTTTCGAAGCTAGTGGGTGCTCGGTTGAATTCTAAGTAAGCTGGTCATTGAAAATGAGTTTTATAATTTATTACAATCTATGTGCGTAAAAAATGTCCGGTTTTCTTTTTAAATACCTTTTTACTTTACCGGATGCCGATCACTAATCACTAATCCGATACATATGCACAAATATTACTAAGTGTATCAAACTTTGAAGCACGTAAATATGTCAAGTTATTTTTTTTTAATTCTTTGCGATAGGCAAGCATTTGACCGCAGTCTAAACTGATGTTAAGTAACAATGTGGTCTACGATGAAGCATGCTTGCCTAGAATGAATCTATTCACTCTCCTCTTGAAGACCTCAGGATTAGGTTTCAGGAAGTACGGGCGCAGGCAAGGAGTTCCACTCTTGGACTGTCCGCATTATAAAAGTGGAAGCAAAATGCTTCGTATGGATGTGAGGTAATTAATATTTATTTTAGGGAATTAATGATGATTAATGTGAATGATGAACTATGTGATATTTACAGTTGGTTAATTCAGCGATTTTAATTTTACTACGGAGGATCGTGGTATACATGGGCGTTTCACACAGCACTAATTTAGCCAAAATAAGCAAAGCTTGTATCATGGGAATGAACGACTAAAGCATATAACATATACCTACATTTTTTATATTAAATAAAATATCGGTGTACATATCACACAGCGCAATCTAGCCCCAAACTAAGCTAAGCATACCTTGTAATATGGGAACCAGATGACTGATATAATACATTTATACTTTTTCTGTAAACACATAAATATAAATACATACTAATACCCTGACACAGAAGAAACCTCAATGCGCGACATACAAATATTTGTCCTGGGTGGAAATCGAACCCACGACCTACAGCGTAGAAGCGTAATTGGCAGTGTTACTACCAATCAAGCTATGAGGCCAGTCCAATGTAGAGACCATTGAATTTTAAAACGGCATAATATTTAAGTACTGCCAGTAATTGATATGATCTTGTTACAATGTATGTATTTATGACGGAAACCATCCGATTGCTGATCTGACTATGGCCTGCCGCTAAGTAGTTAGTAGTATTACTACTTACGATTAATGACGCAGATATATTTGCAGTAGGGTTTTCCCATAAGTTGTTGATTTGTTTAATGGTAAATAAATCCTTTTTAATAGAAAAAACAGCACAATAAGGAAACATACTACTTTTAATTCTGAGAGGCCTCACAGCTCAGCTGGTTGTGACTTTGCCTTCTGCGCTGTAGGTCGTTGATAGTAGGTTTGATTCCCACCCAGGACAAACATTTGTGTTACGAATATAGATGTTTGTTCTGTGTCTGGGTATTAATATGAATGATATAGTTGCATTTGTAAAAAAGTATATATGTACTCTATCAGTTGTCTGGTTCCCATAGTACAAGGTATGCTTAGTTTGGGGCTAGATAGCGCTGTGTGAATTGTTCACCAATACCTATTATGGCTGGTCATATCCAGAGAATCCAGGATTTAAGTATAACTTAGTAAGTACCCATAACTTGCGTACTAGTTTTTTTTTATAATATGCCTAGCTTTATCGTTAATGTAATGCTAGTGTGTTTCATAATTGGCGCTGTATAAATTAAAATCTTCACATCACAAATCAGTCGATCACACAATAATGTTTATTGTTACGTATGACTAATCAATTTCTATTATTTTTACGTGGGTGGCTATGGAACGAGCGAGATGGCCCCAACTGACGTAAAGCGGTAAACCAACACAACTTGGGACTCCCCCTAGTTAGGTATAGGAAAACCCAAGCACTAAGGTGTATATGTATGTACTACCAGAAAGTGGATGAGAAGCTCATACTATCACAGCTGGTTCAATTCCTAGAAGTGCACCAACAAAATTTTTTGGGCTAAACAATGATGTGCGCTATACCACGTTTTCAATATAGTGAAAAAAATACATAATTACTAAACCGAGATGTATTATAACAAAAAAAAACATAATGTATATAAAAGATATATACATAAATATAGAAATTTCTATGTCATATTTTTATATCTGTGAATATAAAAATTTTGCGTACGAAAGGAGCCTATTTGAGTCGCTTTTAAGAGCAGTAGAACTCTCGCCAAGTTCGTCCGGGGAAGTACTGCCACCATGCCCATTTCTGCTGCCAAGTAGTAACGCGTTCGCGTTACTGTGTTCCGGTTTGAAAGGTGTGGTTGCCGGTGAAATTACAGGCACAAGAGACATTCCACCTACACACTGTACACTGTACACACTGTAGTATGGAAAATGACACACGAGCAGAAGTATGGGAAAATCTATGACATGCGAGCGAGTGTCTTCCGATAAGGCGATGATGATAAATAGCAGGTTGGTAAATCCTATCATTCAAATGCAGTAATGAGCTCATTATGGATCAAAGGGCAGCGTGTTCCCATTAACAGTGGTATACATTTCAGTCACGTACTCGAGTACACACGATTGTAACAACGCACAGATATAGTCAGCAACGTAAGTAAGAAGCTTATCCGAACCCACAGTAATTCCGTAGTTAGTAACTGTTCCATTATTTTGGAGTGATTTAGTTCAGGGGGAAATGATTTTTTTCTTTATGGTTTGTGTAATAAAGGGTAGTTACCAGTAGACATGTATATTTTTTTTAATTTACAATTACAGCTAAAGGTTGCCTGGAAGAGATTGCTTTAAGTAATAAGGCCGCCCATTGTACTTCACATTTAACTGTTATTTCTTGTAACATTGTTTATGATTATCTTGTGGTGTACAATAAAGAGTTTTCTATCTATCTACTATTTTTTTACTACTTAACTTTACTACACGTAAAAAATTTTTATTTTTCCAAAATGAAATCCTTGTAGCAGTAAGAACGAAGGTTTAACAACAAAGCCGACCTGCCGTCTGGTGATTAGAAACAATGGTCACGTGTTTATGTATATATCATACGGCACATTGGATTACATAACATTCAATATCCATAATAGCAAATGAATGGTGTTATGGGCTCGTTGTATGTAAGATTGTCCCGTGATAACTAATTATTGGAACAGATGTTTCTTTGAGAATATGAAGAAATAAAATTGGGATCCTTGATTTATTTTTAATATTCGTACCACACCGTCACAGTTCCCACCAAAGTGCCACCGTAGCACTTTATTTATGTGATAGTTACAGAATGAGCAGATTGCCGACCTGGTGTTAAGTGGTCTCTGTCGCCGATCTCATCTCTTGGGTCCAGACTTGCGTCTTTGGGTCCTCCCCTAATTAGATACGATCAGATTTAGGTCTCATCGTATGCGCCCGTAACTCTGAGACGTAAAGGTGCAATGTCTCATGTGCTTGGCACTCACCGGCAACAGCACCTTTCAAACTGCAACACAGTAATGCGAATGCATTACTGCTTGGCGGCATAAATGGGTATGGTGGCAGTACTACCCCGGACGAACTTTGCGTAAGTTCTATTGGTACTAAACTTAACTGCAGGCCTACTCTTAAAAAGCGACACTGAATGGACATTTAATTCGCCACGGGTCCAGTCCAGATTTTCAAAGCGCGTCTGGGTTTGAACCAGCGATCTCCGGATATAAACTCGGGGACTGTACCCCAGGGCCCCCCAACCCTGATTTATTAGACGAAACATATTCCCTAATTACGGATATTTTTCCGCCGATATGGTTTTATAAAAAAAAAAACTAATCGATGTCAAATACATTAATTTTATAGCTGTTACGATAGGGAAACGTATTCAGTATGTATGTAGGTATGTATGTTTATATAATGTGTAGTAAGAATACGTCACAAAATATTATAATGTAAAAATAACCGTTACGTCAATGTCTTAAGACGGATTTTTTAATAAGATCAAAAACTCCTCTGCTCTGCTGGTCTATGAGAGCCGGTCTCGGAGGGTACGGATCTCCCTACTACTAATAACCACGGGGTTATTACACGATAAATCTGGCATCAGTTCAATCAGTATCCTTGGTAAGTTGATGTAAAACTGATCAATTATGATTAGTGATTATACATTAATAAAAACAAAAATAACGTATTCAATCGAAATATCTGAAATGATGAATAAAACTAATATATTGCAATATCATTCTGTAATGACGAAATACATTAGAATAACGTAATAATAGTTAAACGATCAACAATGAATATATTGTCATTTTCACCTCTCTGCCCTGAAGAAGGGCAAATGTGTCATTTTTGTTAAAATTTAAAGCAAAAACGGTTCGCTTGCTGTGATTTAAAAGTTTTTTTTTTAATTGCTTTATAATCCGACGATACATACATATTTAGTTATATTGGAGCCCTTAAACTTAAGCAGTTAAAAAGAGTAATAGAAATCAACTCACCAGCTTTCCGTATACTTTTTATATTGCAAATTATAACGATTCTTGGTTCCAAGACGTTTGTCCTTACTCACAGCATTACGTTTAATGGCTTCCGCGTCGTAGGTCAGTAACAACAGTATGAATCGTAAATAGCATACGTAATTGATTATAAACCTCGGCGCACGTTGCAAAAGCGAAGAGATTACTCTAAAAATGGCATAGTACAACAAAAATAGAGTCGCAATTGATCGTCTCAGATGCGTCACTCGATCGTAAAAAGACGTTTGTGGGAGCGAACGTATTAATGAAAATGTAAGACGTAGAAAATATTGGTATACGCACTTAGGTACATATTAGTATATATAGTAGTTACTTTCTAAAGTGATGATGACGTTAATTTTTCATTTTTTTCAAACAAATATAATGAGAGTTTTGGCGCGTAAGCCGTGCATAGATTGTTCATACACCATCATGTTTCTGATTATGAAATGTCCCTGGAAGTAATATTATATATTATGTCTCTGTTACTTTATACTGTGAATAAATAATTGTGAAAATAGGACGTGTACTGGAGCAATAAATTGTACAGAAGACAATCGTCCCTAGATTCTTCAATAAAATTGAAAACAAATAGGTTAAAATACTGTAAACAGGTTTTAGGGTAGTACTGAAGATGGAACACAAGTTTCAGAAGACATAGATGGACTTAGATATAGACATTCAATTATTTATTATTGAAACACACAGAACAGACAAGTCATTTATAACAATCATAATTAGTGGTTCACCGGGAACTGAGAACTAGCGATCTATTTATTATTGAATTTGTATTATTAATATATACATATATAAAAACGTCGGCTTAGTTACACTTATAACTCAACAACAGCTGTACAGATTTTTATGATCTTGCATTTGTTAGATTTATCTCTGCCCCGAATATTAATAATAATATAGTATAATCTCTTCTGACAGTTCTCTGACAGTAAATATTTTTCTTTCTTTCTGTCTTCTTTCATTACCCTCTGACAGCTGATACAACGGCGCGTCCTTTCATAGCATACCATTGCGCTAGCAATCATTTGGATTCGCTTCAATAAAGCAAATGCCTTGCTGTGTTATATCGTGTACTGTAACGCACCCGTTACTTTGATGAGTAAAGATGAAGGTGGTCTTATTGGTATGTATGTCCCTATGTTTTCTACGATAAAACAAAACTTTCAAATCATAAATGCGTATGAAGAAAAAGTTACGGTAATAGTACTGTCCCGGATGGACTTGTACTGCCTGGTAAATGGCTGTAAATATAAATGCATCACTGCATCAACTCGTCATTGTCTGCACAGCACTGCTATATCTAATAATGAATGCTCAGAGCCGTCAATCAGTCTTTATTACTCTAGCCTTGAATTGTTGCGAAATGTATCGTAGACATGAAATATAGCAATGTAATATGGCGCCCTCAAATGAGGTAAAAAGTGCGGAGCCTAATCGGTCTAATAGACCTAGGACTCCCAGATTTCGATTCGGTAATTGCAAAGCACTTTCTGCACCGATATCGTTGCGAATGTAAAATTAACATGTGAAATATCTTCAACAAGGAAAATATAGTTAGGAAACCAAAATGGTATTATCACAAATACGATGGCATATCGCCAGCATATCTATTCGAATTTGGTTATCGATTTTCGAGAACAATATTTCTGCATAAGAACTTTTTAAATGTTGGAAGAAATCTTTGAAATTAGTTTAATTCCTGTGGAGTATATCCTAACATTGAACAGTGAAACAAAGATAGTGATCACCCCTAAGTGATTTTTTGCTCTGTCTAAACATCTACCGTGAAGGAATAATTTTTCTCTAATATTAAATAATAGAAATATGCTTGCGCAGTGTGCTCTGTAATAATTATAAAACAAGTTACTATGACCTAGGATCAATAATAATTGCGGTCAACTCAACTACATTCTTGGATCTCAATCATAGATTTCTCGTAACAAAATAAGTGTGTTTGCCTGGTATTATTTTACCGTGAGGAGTTGGGATAAGCGACACATTGGAATGCATGCAAGGTCATTTCTATGAGTTCATATAAAGAGTTATTGTGCCTTTTATTTTGTCGTAAATTTAAGTTTACTCTTTTTTACAGAGGTGCAAAGACCCGTCCTAATCCATCCATGTACTGTACAAAAATGAAACGAGGGGTACAGACCCCGATTTCAGTACAATATTTCGTAGATAATAGATGAGTTTTTCTTTGAAAAAAATTGCTTGTGCAATACCAAGTTCTCAAAACGATGAAGGAAAACATCGTAAGGTCGGTATATCCTAGAGCAAAAAATGCGAACACACGTGACATGTAAAAATCTGGATAGGGAACCATGAGAGATTAAAGGCCCACTCTCATTTGTCGAGAACAGGCCCATGCAAAGGCATCATTAGAAGCTTGTACAGTAGACGGACTAGGTTAGACTGTAGTAAGCTTGAGAAAAACCATTACAAAAGTAGCTAGCGATTGATGACGCATTTTCTATTATTTCGTTGTGTCGGAAAAACTGTTTTCTTTATAAAATAGACGGGTATTAAATAGATTTACGAAACATAAAAAATGATCGCGACATGAGACGGCACAAGGAGAAATAACGTTCTCCCTTTGTGTGTATGTCGTCGGGAATACTAGTTTATTCCAAAATATTCAGAATAATTTAGCTTAAAATTTTTTTCTCAGCTGAATTATGTTCGTAAAGACAAATTCCGTAGTACTCGTTGGTTACTGTAATTTTTAAACGAAACGGTCTTATATCCTACTTAAGATAAAAAAAATTATGTGTAGCATTTGCTTAGGCCAATCTTATGTCTGTATCTACTAATAGATACGGACATAAGATCCGATGGTAAATAAAACTATACGTTGGTTAAAGTTAGATTTCCTACTGTTCAATGCAAGTACATACGAGTACATTCATTCTTCGATATATTTATTCAGATGTTTTCTAATCTACATTGCTATTACTGTAGGTAAGGCGTCCAAATATTGACCACATTACAATCAGTTTTGCAGCGGCCATTAGGGCGATTTACCCTTCAACGTAAATAAAATACGCAATCCGAAGACACAGTGATGACACTGCCAAATAAAATTACATTCGGGGGTCTACAAAAATCAGGAACGATGACTGGTGGTTTCGCCGGCGCGGTGTTCTAATCCAAACCCTTCCTCGCAATATGATTTGCGTCAGTGGAGATGCGTTCCGAACAGATCACCGGCAGGTAACCGACTGGAAAAAGCACATCTCATCGACCTTCGAGTGTTTCCGAACGAAACTTTGTGCAATAAAAACAGGATGCGCGAAAAATCTCATCTGTAAGTAGTTTTCTTTGGGTTTCCAATTTACTTCTAGGAAAGGTTGATGTTGGGTGTGAATTATTCGATATCTTTATTGTTATGAAGATTTTATGTTATTTTTTTTTATGGAAATTTATGAACGATTAATATACAGGGAAAACGGATTTTTTGCTTTGTGACGCATAGATCTTGAAACATGACTTCTGAAAGATTTTTAGATAGATTCTTTGACATTGATCTAGGTATATAAATAAGTCTTTGTTTCGGCTAATCTCGAAATCGGCTGGACCAATTTTTACTGCATTTTCACTGGCAGATAACTGATGTTATAAGGAGTAACTTAGGCTACTTTTCATAGAGGTGATAAAACTGAATTCCACGCGGACGAAGTCGCGGGTAACAGCCAGTTTTATAAAGAAACTCAATTATTTACTGTTTTAGGTTTTATCAAAAATCGATCCTAAAACTCTGACTTTGTTTTTTTTTCAATGTATTTCAGGATTAGACCATCCACGCATATTAATATCACACACGAATTTTAAATTATTTCCCTTTACCGCCATTATTGAGAGATCGCAGAATAAAATAAATACTAGGAGATGATAGATTATTTTGTGTGTATTCTTCCTAATTGCGGTATCTTTTGTTTAGATAGATTCAGTTCCAAAGGCGACGGGCCGCGAGGTAGGTAATGTTATCATTCCATTAATTACAACAGCCACCCCCCGGTTTTTAAAAGTAAATTAATCCGATTAAGGGGGGAATCGAAGAACCCGCTCCGTCCGAGTTTATTCAGCCAACTTTCTTTGGAATAATTATTTTTTGTAATTAAATCCATCAACACGATTTTTTCCTAATGATTCTCCCAAGGGAGCCGCTACTCGGGTGGGGAGGCGTCTTATTTTTTCTTTAATTATCATGTTTCGTTGTGTAGATGCGGCCTAAGAGAGCTTTTATTAACCGTGAATTACTGACATTTCAACGGAATAGATAGGTGGAAATCAAAGTAGCTATCGGTACCGTAGCGCTAAGGTTAGATATTTTACTATTATTATTATTCTTATTCTTATATGATGGTACGAGCAGATGGCTTGATCTCATTATCACAAATGAAATCTGCTTTTTCTTGAGTACGGGAAGAATTAATCATATCGCATTGCGGCATTCTGTGAAACCAAATTGTCTCATGTGCCTGTAACTTAATTTGTAATCAACTACAATTCCATGCAATAATAAACATATCTTGACAATAGACCTATTACTATTATTTTATAATATTTTTATAAGGACTCAATAACATTAATTCAATAATGCTTACTACAAATCCTAACTAATATTATAAATGCGAAAGTGAGTTGGTTTATTCGTGTTTTTTTTTTATGCTTCACGCATATACCGGTGAAATGATTATGATGAATTTTGATATAGAGATCGATGGGACCATAAAGACGGTAGGTATTAGGCTAAAAAAAAGTTTTTCGTTAATGATCTCTGTAGTGATCGAGAACCAGAATAGGTTGACAAAATCAACATTAACGAGAGCGAAGCCTCGGGCAAAAACATGTAAATAAAAAATGTACCTAAATAAATAAAACATAGTGAACAATATGATTGCAAATTCATTTTATAAATGAAAATTCATTATTATATTATTATTATTGCTTCGTTGATTGTAATCCATCACACTAGTGATACACTAGTATAAAAATTTAATATATACATACAAAATAAAAATATGAATGCTTTCCATAGTATTATTCGTATAACGAGCACCTCTGTGGCTTCCCCCAACCTCGGTGTTAATGATATCTCGGTTTTAAAGGGCACCATTTACTTTTACAAAATTAATTGAAATGAGTTTTGACGATGAAAAGACGGTAAATACAAAAGCCGGTGGCCGCTAGGTGTCGCTTCGAGATAACTTGTTCCTACCTACTTTAATTACTTAACATTATTTTGTGATGCTATTTATTTGCTTTGATATTTTGGCTTTGACTATTATATTTAGTATTTCAAAGAGGTATTTAGAGAGCTTTACAATTTGTAATTTATTTCTCATTCACGGGTAATTAAAAAGAAGTCTAATGAAATAAGTGTTGAGTCCTTTAGAATTTGCTATTACCAACAAAATACCTCTATATTCTTAAAACTAATTGATCATAAATTGGATCTATGTGGTTTCTAATTCCGATATATTTTACTTATCTATTTTCAAATGTTTTTTTTTTATTACATCAATAAATTAAATTGAAATTGATTTTACTTTCATTTGCTAAAGTGCTCACTTTGCACTTTAAATATACAAAGATTACGCCCTCAGCTTACTCAATTGACGCGGCCAAATACACAAAGGTTGTATGAAAGAATAAACCATTGACCCATAAGAAGAACCAAAACAACCTCAATTTAAACTCCATTCTCTATAAAACATTGAACACATTTACATCTAAAACGGATAACTCCAGGCTATAGCAGAATCGTATCTTGTGCGGTTGGTAAAAACGGATCGGCCTCGCGGTGACCCTTGGCCGCGCGCCGCTTTCTCAAACGATCCCATCTCGCTTCTCCTTTGTAAATGCTCTTTTATACAGTGAAATATGATATTGTTTTGATTGTGATGAGGCCATTGGAAAAATCTCACTTTATATTTTGGACATCTGTGGATGATACTTATTTCTTTATTCTTTACTGTACACAGAAAACATATAACGAAAAAATCATAAGTACAATACAATACATGTACAAAGGTGAGCTTAACCCTAAAAAGAGTTCTCTTCCAGAAAACCTTTGAGGTGATTTTATACAGGTAGGACGTGTACATAATAAAGATAAATATTTACGATACTTAGAAGTAGTGTTGATTTAAAGCTGTGTGATGTTTGAATTATAAAACTGATTTATTATTTTTAGCTTCTTAGAATGTTTCCGTTATGAATTTGACGGTCTATTTTTTAATGACAATAGTACTGGATTATCTTTTTTTCATTGAATCAGATTGGAAATATGAATGAAAGAAAATATATTTATTTATAATTCGTGTTAAATGTAATAACAAATATGATTATAAAAGTAACAACTTAATGGGCATAATGAATATCTTAGAGGTAATTATATTATAAAAACAAATAATTAACGAAAATACCTTCTACGCTTAGTACCTACATGACCGCATGAGCTACGCCGTAGGAAAGCTACGATGATTGAGACTTTTGGCATTTTTCACAACATATTTTTTTTCATATAATAGTAATTATTAGGCATAATTATATTAAAACCAACGTTTAATAAAATCTACATGGGTGCGAAGAGGTAATAAGATTTTCGACAATAACATGGATAGTCTATTTATTTCCAAGGTCTCTTTCAAACGCGGAGCAGGACTAAGGTAGCGAAGCATTTATCGTGAGGGAAATAAATAGATCCCTCGACGATACATACAATATGTGAAACGCTCGAGATGTAACATTTCCTGGGATGTATCTTAGGATACGTTTATTTATTGAGACTCGTGATAAATAAATTTACCAGTGAGTGTCACTCGACAAAAGGCTGAAGTATATTTTGAGATATATATCAAACATATTTATGACATCAATCATAAATATGTTTGATATATATCTATCTATTTAAATATATTAATATATATTATATATATATATATATATAATATATTATATTAAATATGTTTTATATATATATTAATATTTTGTCTGATTCAGAAAAATAACAAAATTCAGTATGTTCTGTATCGTGTGTGAGCGCCATTAAATGAAATTGACATTATTATGCATTGCGACTGCTGTTTCAATAACATAATTGCAAAACAAATGAAATGTAGCTATATGTTAGAGCTATATGTTATTTAGTTACAAAAAATATAACAAAAATTTGTTTCCTAAATAATCATGAATTTCGAAGAACTACATAGTTTAAACTATGTTGCGATACTCACATATACCAAACACTACATACAAAACCAAACATATTATTAAGCTTAATACACTATTAGTTGAAGTAAAATAAAAACTTGTAATAGAAGTAAATAAATAATAAAAGAGGTATACACCACCCATATAGACTACAAAATGGGCCTTCTATGGTTTTAATTGGAACCGGTAAAGTAGAATTTAATATGCATTTGTTTCGGTACTTGGCTAGACAATCTCAAAGCGTCACCACAACCGTTAACATCATCCTACAAATATAATCCCGTGTGTATCACCCCAAATGGAGGAAAACAAAATCGGCTCAATCTATTGCGATAGGTACCCCGGGACGGTCAGCCCGCCGCCCGGGGGATGGACTCATCAATCTGCCATTCCGCCTCGTGTCGATATTAGTGGCCTACATACCGCTCCGGTTTCATACGCAGATGTTACCCGAAGATCTTACGTAATCAAGACGGAATTAAAGTAATGGGAGAAATAAATTGATTTTCGAAAGCAGTTGTAGTTCTGATAAGTTATTCAGCTTCGATTTGAATGTAAAAATAACTTATGGCTTATATTTTCTTTCAAATCAAACATTAACACACTGAGTACTAAAATTTAAACAAACAACTTACAAATGTTTTAACTGCGCCAATATGTTGTATTAGGAGGGCACACGGACACAGAAACACAACACAAACATTCAAGAAGGAGAACAAACTTTATGCTCGTCACACATATGTACTATTTATACGTTTTAAGATATTTATTTCCCATTCGGAATTTACAAATTCACTAATTGAGAACATAAAGCTAATATAATAAAATAATGTGACGTTAAGCGTAGTTTTAGATTAGTAGATTTATCCCGGTACTATTCGTACTATTTATGGTAATATTTATCCCGGGTGGCGATCGAACCAACCCGACGAATGAATACGATTTGCAAAGTTGAGTAAGCTGACTGGCCTCACAGCTCAGTTGGTAATACGATACGAATACGATTCGTATTACTCTGCCTCAGATTGTGGGTTCCATTCCCTCTCTGGACAAAGTGAATAACGTTGATGTTTGTTCTGTGTCTGAGTGTTAATATGTGCTTCCTAAAAGTTTGATAGTTTTTCAATGCAAATTAAGTATCTACCATTCAATGTAGTTGGACATAGTTGACGCGAAAGCATGGCGTTCTCATTCGGAATATTGATTGGTTTGAACAAGAAGCCTACTTTAATCTGCCATGGAGATCTACTCCATCACATTTATGAGGACGTAATGTGTACAAAGGTCCGTAAACTGCGCGTGTGTGCGTGAGCTCGTTAATCATAATTTCACATGTTTGTACGTGTATGTGTTGGCTCGTATTATTATGTTTTGGGATAAGAAATTAGTTAGTGGACATTAAAGTTGGGTAGGCTGCGTTGACGACTTCTTGATACTTTGCCATGCAAATAAATAACTTAAATAGGTTTCGGTTGTAAATATTGTTCTAACGCATATTGTGTAGTTTTCTCCCATTGATAGCTCACTATATCTCAAAATCACATTGATATCCCCAGTAAACTGAAGCTTAACAATGTAAAGGAATATATAGGTGAAGATAAATAAACCTATATCGGAGTTATTTCTAATACCATCTCGTAAAACCATTTTTTATAATCTTTTATTACACTTTCAAGTATTAAGACTGTTCGGTCTTCCGCCAAAAACTTAGCAAGAAGCATTAAGGGCTCGCACGTCGCAGGGACTGACCCGTTATGAAATTTAAATCTAGATCAATAACCGCGCTTATATCATTGTCTTCATTAGAGATAATTGGGTTCGCTCCCTTCGGCCACAACTTTGTTTGCTTGCCTGTCAACAGTAAAGATAGCAGGTGCATACAATCAGTGATGATACTTGAAATAATCGAATTCAGTTGGCTCGAATTTGATACGCTCGTAAGTGTGGACTTAATTTTCGCTAGCTTCCTCTCTGTCTTCTTATTAGCAATCGGTACAATGATTTTTTTTGTTATTTACACCATAAATAAGGTCCTGGCGAGCAGATAACATCAACAGGAAGCGTGATTAATATTTTGTTAGGCAGTTGTGTCTCTTGTTCATGTTCTGTGTAAGCTTAGTTCCACAAATAAAATATTATTCTCTCCTTTTTTTTCTTGATTACGTGCATCAAACTTCAGATCCGATAAAAGCGTAATAAGCATTTGACTTAATTATGTGGGTACTCCCACATGAGTACGTGGCACTGTACTTGACAATTCTCATGACAGGAGACACACATACAAAACACTATAACATCTCTTGCCTTGTGTATGCCTCTTACTCATTTAATTAGTATGTGGATAGGTTTTTAATGTGTTTCAGTTACAGAAGAAGCTGATGGCCCACCTGGTGTTAAGTGGTAACCTCTGTCCATAACAAGCGATGTGACTTGGGTCCTCCCCTATATAGTTACGACAAGACCTAAGTCGCATCGTATGTGTATAACTCTGCGACACGTATGTGGAATGTCTCATGTACCCGTAATTTCACTGCCTTTCAAACCAAAACGCAGTATAGGCATGGCATGGATGAACTTGGCATGAGTTCTGCTGGTATTTATGTAATTGTAATTTAAAGAGTACGTCCTAAGTACCTCATACTTTTTTGGGAGTAGACAGCCGCAAAAAGGCAGTTTAATTTTGTGCCACACTTGTTACTCTAGCACGCAAGCTTCATTGTTTCTCTTGCAATAGTAACAAGAGCAGTCATCTCTAGCTTGTATACTGCACATCAGCAAAATCTATTCTGTGACTAAAACTTGAGACGAATTACTTGGAGGTGCCTTAACCTTACGTGGGCAAATGTAGGTGGATAATGAAGGTCCGATGTTTGACGCAGATGCGACTTTGGGCACTTTCTTACTGAAGACAGCGGGGACATTATCTCGAAGTAGACCTCAAATAGGATATTATTGATGGACTGAAGAGAAAGAGAGAGCGGAGCGAAAGACAGAAGGAGATTTAGTTTGTTTTAGTGTCAAAGTAATGCGTTTTGGATGTACTGCTAGTATGGTAAGTAGACTGTAGTGCTGCTTATTGGTTTCGTTTGACTTTATATAATCTTTATATAAAGTCTACTAGCTCTACAAGGTCTTTTGACTGGCCTCATAGCTCAGTTGGTAGTAACGCTACCTTCTGCGCTGTAGGTCGTGGGTTCGATTCCCACCCAGGACAAACATTTGTTACGAACATAGATGTTTTTTCTGTGTCGGGGTGTTGATATGTATTATATGTACGTATTTACAAAACAGTATATAAGTATTACATCAGTTGTCTGGTTCCCATGGTACAAGTTATGCTAAGTTAACTTTGGGGCTAGATGGCACTATGTGTGAAATGTCCACCAATGTTTATTATTATTATTAATTTTCGTTCTTTCCACTCTCAGTTTGATTTTTATACACAACCTGTATATATCGTACAATAATAATTTTCATAACATAGCAGCGTAACGCCATTAAGGGAGTGTTTGCATTCTCAAGCAAACACGATTACCTGAAATTAGGTTACCGTGCGTTTTATGGCATTCTACGCGATCGGCCATTTCATCTTAGTATGTAAATGTAAGGTTAGTAATTTGAAACATGTTCTGTTTCACTGCCAAGTTGTTCTGGAGAAGTGCTGCCACCATACCCATTTCTGCCCACAAGCAATAATGCATTCGTATTATTTCCGGGTAGAAATATGTGGTTGCCGGTGAAATTACAGGTACTTGGACACTCAACCTTTACGTCTCAGAGCATACGGGGTATACGGGGCGATGCTAATTGCGTCATTTGTACCTAAGTATCGGAGGACTCAAGTCGTCTTGCTTTTTTATGAGAGAGGTTCACTTACCACCGGGTGGACCATCTGGTAATTCAGTAACTTTTCGTACCCTGTCTATATATTTTTCACGATAATGCAACATTATCTGCAATTTACACGTGACACCCCATATTTGAAAACATCAAGCTACTCGAGTTTCGTATTAAATACACAGGCTGTTCAATGTTTGTTTACGGCATCGATTGCTACTCGATCGGTTTCTAATCCCCGTTTTGTTGATGCCGTTAGGATTTTTGGAGCGCTCACCTCTCCATATTTCCGTGCATATCTCGACGATTCCAAGATCCATTATTTTTTATAGCTGGAATACACGACGTATCGACCCCCTGTCTACTGAGTGTTAACGCCTGGTATTTACTTCAAGGGGTGACAATGTACTCAAAGCTTATATTTTTTAAATGTCTCAGAAGCAGGTATATATGATGACCGCGAAAAGAAAATTGTTTCAGGCACATTAAATATAAAATTCTGACGTAGAATGAAGATACCTAAAAGTGCTTTTGTCCATTCTAGGAGAGAAAACAGGAGACGATCATATAAGAACAGAAATATATTCAGTTGTATTTGATCTTTGTTTTGAATAATAGGTACACAATGAATAATACAAAATGAATTTTTTGGTCATACATTATTTCAGGAGAATCTAAAGGTTCCGGTTAAACTATTTCAGTTAGCTTTAGTACATACATTGCTGCTCAGTAAATAAAATAAATAAATAATAAATATTGGTGGACATTTCACACAGCGCCATCTAGCCCCAAAATAAGCTAAGCATAGCTTGTATCATGGGAACCAGACAACTGATACTTATGTACTTTTTTTTTGTAAATACATACATATTAACACCCAGACACAGAACAAACATGTATGTTCGTCACACAAATGTTTGTCCTGGGTGGGAATCGAACCCACGACCTACAGCGCAGAACTGACTGAACTGAGCTGCAAGGCCAGTCAAATGAGTATATTAACAACCAAAGTATCTCTATTTACGAATCGAATTTACGATTTCACAGTTCTTAGCCACCCTACGATTCGGTTTCCACTCAATGCATTTTATCGACGAATGTCAGCGACGCTGCGTGACACTTATGTAAATATTTAAATACGATCCAGTACAAGCTATGAATATTTTAAACTCTAAGTAAACCACTTGGCTTTGTACCTCCGCAAGGATAACCAATCCAATGAAAGAAAATAGTTAACTATTCCGTACGTAATAAGGTTTAAATTTGTTGGAGTTTATGATATTACCGTTGGTTTTCTCATTTATATCTATGCATAAAGCGATTTGATAAGTGCTAGCAAATTGGGGATCGATATTTAAGTGACGAGTTATGCTGATTGGATTTTTTCAAGTCGCGAATTGATGAATAATTTAGTGTGATTCAGTTTTGTGATCGGGAAATGGTATGTAACATAATTATGAATAGTCAGTAGAGAGAGACGATGAAACATTAGAGAAAAGTAATTATGTGTTTTTCAAATCCGTAGCTTGCAGCCATAATTATGTTTCCATACTGAACAAAGTACCTAATTGTAACTCAAGCCAATTAGCACAAAACAGAAATCGCCAAATCGAAGATACATATTCCCGTGTCTCTTGTTCCAAAAGTGGACCGATTTACTATTTAAAGAAGCTATCTATGCCGCTATATTTTTTTTATACACTAACTTATATTGAACGGCTTTGATACTAAGGTTTTTTGAGGATTTTGAGGGTCGTACCTGCATTGTGATTTAATGAATTTAAAAAATTTAACATCTGCGACATTGTAGTATATGTAGGTACGTAATATTAAAAATAAATGCGCTAGCATCAATATCCAGAAATGGTAATGGCAATAAGGTTCTACGGAGTTGGCCGTATTGTATACACTCATGCATTACTTAAGCATCTACTTTGTTTTTAAACCCATGTTGTCTCAACAAGACAATTTTTTATATGAATGAGGTACCTACTAAGAATTGATTTCAAAGATATTGAATGAAAATATCACTTTTCAGCATCCTGCGTGTTCCAACTTTGCTGGGGTAAAACAGAGCATCTTCAGCCTATTGAACTTCCTAAAACGGAATTAAAATACTCACAATATTTCATATATCTGAGATTAATCCATAATATTTCATGAGTGTGATGATCTCACAACGTACCTGAAATATATTTTATTCAAAACACAAATAACATTGCTATATAAATTTTGAAAGGAGATCTTTATGTTAATATTGATTCAGAGTCACTTTATAAGTCCCAAAAAATTACCATATGCCGAGACTACTAAACAATTCCCATACACAACGTGGATGAAGCTGTTGGTAAAAATTAGACATAATTCCCGATACTATAAAACAAATTCGATGTCTGCCTCTGTCTGTTTCACCATTTACTTATTCTAAGCCACACAACGGATTTGATACGGTTTTCTAATAGAAAGATTAAGGGGGAAGGTTTGTGTATAACATTTGCAAATATTTTGTACAACACTACTGAACTAAGACAGTGTTTTTCTTAAAAAAACTTACTTGACACTTTCTTGCTAAGCGCACTGATCCGTTTATTAGTAAATTGCATCCGTGCGAAACCGGGGCGGGTCGTTAGTTTTATTTATTTATTTATATTTATAATAATTATCTAAGGTTAAAAAGGTTTTGTTAAAACTTCATTCTTAAATTTATTTGTGTGAATAATACAACCAATTCCCCCAATAAATATTCGTCAAGAGTGGTTGTTGAAATACAAAAATCCTCATCAAGCAATATCGGAGGGTATCAATTGATCACGCAGATACTCGAACACTGTCCATTCATAGCAATCTAGAGATCTCTTTAGTGGAGCACTCTCACCTACCTTTCCGGTTCTCACTCTTTTGTTCCCTCCTCTGTAGCCACTCCAGTGAGGACGTCTTTGTTACATTGTCGCTTTGATAGGCGACCATTTTTGATACTGTTTTTTGGGGTTTGGGAGTAAATAGATAGATAGATGACACTTTATTGCTACCAAATCAAAATAACAATCAGTAACTATATACACAAGTGAAACAATGGGCGTCTTATCGCTATAAAGCGATCTCTTACAGACTACCTTTGGATGGACAAGGAATACTGGGATTGGCTTTGTGGGTCATTTGAGATTGGTTAAATAAAGAACTGGACAAATTATATATCACTGCATATACTTATACTACATCTATACATAAATACCACCATCTATATATAGATAACTGAACTAGATAACTGATGGAATACTTATATACTTTTTTGTTTGTTAATATTGTGCATATATACATGGTATTCACCTGGCACTCTACCAGGTGTAAAGAGAAACGTAAGTTTCATCTATACATATACAAATAAATAAAATTGGAGTTTCTGTTTGTAATATTAAAACAACATTTTTTTTACAATATTTGTCTGTCTGTCTGTCTGTTCCGGCTAATCTCTTGAAATGGCTAGACCGATTTTGGACGGACTTTCACTGGGAGATAGCTGATGTAGCAAGGAGTAACTTAGGCTACTTTCCGAGGGGTAAAATAGGGGTGCGTGATAAAACCGAATTCCACGCGGATGAGGTCGCGGGCAACAGCTACTATACTATGTAATTTAAGTTTATAGCAGAATAAAATCGACTTATCGACACTTATAGACATAACATGTCGGTAACCATTCATCTCAACTTATTTATTTTACCGAAGTTTAAATATTTTAGATAAAACAAAAGCGGAACTGGTATTAACTTGACTCCAAAGCCGGTCGCAAAATAACGATACTCCCAGAAGTGAGACGTAGAGGTATTTTTTAAAAAGTCACTACCCCCAGGTGGCGACTGAGAATACAAAGTGTGCAAGGCGGGCGATTCGCCTTCGCTCCTAATACGTATCGAAAGAGATTTGTTTAATATTATTAAACTTTTATAAATAAATACCGTGGCCAGAGACCTGACACCTTTCTGACCTGGATATTGAGCATAACTATTTTAGGGATATCGCATTTGTGTTCAGGTATTGCCGACAGTATTTCGAACAAATTGTAACTGGAAATGAATTTGATTAGATGTAATATCTATAGATGCTTACAAGCGGTTTTTAGACAGCTCAATATTTTTGGTAATTTGGTAATCTGTGGACACTTTAAGCTTAATTATATTTAGAAACTTGTGGCAATTAATTAAGTAAAGTTTAACACCCAAAAAGTAGTTGCGGCAAAACTTGGTTAACTTTTTTCTTGCACTTACGCCAAGATTATAGGAGTTGACAGTAGGTGGCACGCACGGCGCGGCGTACCGGCAAATTGCAGCAGCAACGCGCCCTTTTTTTTTTTTTTTTTTTTTTTTTTTTTTTTTTCCGATGGGAAAATGCTTTACACATCCCCGTGCTCGGGGACAGCAAAGGGTATGTCGGACTCTCCGGTAAACGTAGATGTTAGGAACTAACTACCGGCATACCGACTAAAAACCCATCGATTCTCCTTCACGTTACCTCAGAGCCAATGCATCGTCAAACCACTCGTCTTCTGACGAGTAGATCGGCGCTGCATTGGCACTAGATGTGTTGGACATAGATATTTAATATGAGACTGAGTGTTAATATTTGTTATATGTATGTATATGTATTTACTAAAGTTATATGGTTGAAGTGATTTATTTCTCTGTAGAATTACAAATTCAAGTACTGAGAAAACAACATTATATTACTTATTCCATCAATTTTCTCGTTCTCCTATCAACAAGCTGTGCTTAGTTTGGGCTAGGTGGTGCTGAATAAAATATCTGCCATTGTTTATTTATATGTCTAGGATTGGTTGTTGTAATTCAGCTTCAGGTTATTTTAAGTGTGATTTTGCAAGGCTACACCTGCATGGAGCCGACGCTTTTGAGAAGTCACGCATAGAGACGAAATACGCAGCGAACAATTTTATATCATATTTTCAGATGTTGTTCGTGCGCTGCAGACCAGAAGATCTGCTGCACTCACGTTTTCATGAAGAGGTTGGTACGCGGAAATGGCACCTGAAACCATCAACTATCTTATTACGAATACACAGAATCAAAATTTAGTTAAGATTGCATCAATTCGTTTATCTTTATGAACTTGGATTCCCACTATATTTTGTTTGGCTTTGCCTAACAAACATTGGGTTTTGCAGCGTTACTTGAGAACCTGTTCTACTAACACAAGTGACATGAAAAACCGACAAAAGCAACCATGTAAAAAGGCGGGTCTATTGATTATTCTGTTACACAATTTTATTATAAACTAAACATTCATCCCTATACGAATTTCCGGCATTTAAGTTTATAAATATTTCAATGATTGTATCGTTTCACCGACGTCACTCGATTTGATCCACTGACGATCCAAATAGGAAATTAAAATCATCAATCAAACTAAAAAATACAAAAGGCCCGTTTCCATTGTCACCAATATGTTTGCGCAAAAACGACTTTGTCGCATCACAGTCAAAGTAATAAAAAATCTCTACACAGATCTAGCGGCACTGGAAACGAATTGGATCAAATAGTATAAAATATAAATTGACCGGCTTCACAGCTCAGTGAAACGAACATAGATGTTTGTTGTGTCTAGGTGTTAATATGTATTGTATGTATACAGGTTGTCCGGTAATGAATGGATAACCTTGAAATGGGTCTTAGTAGAACTATTGGGCATTCGGAAAAAAATATCAAATAAAAAAAAACAAGTAGTATCAAAGATATGTATTTTTTAAATAATATCGATGTTTTGTTTTTTTTTGTTTTATTTGTTTTTTTTTTGATACTAATTGGTTTTTTTATTTTATATTTTTGCCGAATGCCCAATAGTTCTACTAAGACCCATTTCAAGGTTATCCATTCATTACCGGACACCCTGTATATGTATTTACAAAAAATATAAATATGTTATCTGGTTCCCATGATAAAAGCTATATTTAGCTTACTTCGGCTAGATGGTACTGTGTGAAATGCCACCAATATTTATTTAATAATATGTTGCATAATGTGTAATCGAGATTTTTTGAATGAATATCATCGTCACCATTATGTTTTGTCTAAGCTTATATATACAACTTTGATGAGCTTAAGGTGGGGAAGCTGTGGTACATTAATCTTATTTATTTATTAAGGCACACAATACACATTACAAACAAACAATATGAATATTAATCTAGAATACAGTTTTGATCTGGTGTGGAACATAACTGATTTGCGCACTGCAAAAATCACATTTAAGTGATCAGCTGATAAAAAGAAATGTTCGGGAACTTAATATTAAAAAGAATGAAATACTTCCGAAGAAAAAAAAACAAACAACAGAAAATAGGTCAAATAAAAACTAGATAAAATAAAAACTTATTGCACCCTGCAAATTATTATAAGTAATATAATGGATGAAGACTTATCTTTTCTAGTATCTATAGAGTGCTGACGAAAGAGCTCGGGGCTTTGTGATAGGACACGTAATACGCGCACAATTGGTTATTGCGATGCAATGACTGTGCGGTTCGGCGGATGGCGAAGGAAAATGGAGCACCCTGTGATGTAGGTGCCGGAGAAATGTGCTGGAAATTCATCAACGAAACCAAATTTGGACTTTGAATAACATTGTGATATGATGAGATTGTGGACACAGGCAATCTTAGTGTGCGTTCAGAATTATGAGTTCTCATAGTAATATGAGTACTCATAGTCTCATTTACTTGTTATTAAAAGTTAGAAAAGAAAATATATTTTATTTGCTGAAACATTTCTAAATTGTATTACATGCAAGTGATACAATTGTTTTTAACACAACATGTTTTACAGAGTTCAGCTTACAAAAATTCTCGCAAAAATAAATTAACGGAATGAGTTTCAGTGTTGTAAGTTTTAAACAACTTAAGTAAAACTTACAAATGTATCCAAGCTTTCGTAGGCGAACTGTCACAGTAAACTAAGTTCTTTCAGCGAAGGGTTCGCAATCCTCAATGATTCAACAGTTTCCATTGAAAACTTTATTCCAAGATTACTTCGTTGTATAAATGTAATAAGCTTTGCAGTGACGAGATTAGACCCCGAATTTCACTCAGACATTAATGACATTTCAGTGGGAACGGAGGGAGGCGTTGTTTATGCCGAGACAATGATATTGAAAGTCATTTTGTTGAGGAAAAACTAAAAGAGCGGCAGCGGCAGCGCTGCGGCAGCGGGGCGTACAGCGGGGAGTATAGCGGGGCGTACAGCGGTACGTACAGCAGGGCGTACAGCAGGGCGTACAGTGGGAGTACAGCGGGGAGTACAGTGAGGCATACGTACAGTGAAGCGTACAGCGGCGCGTACAGCGGTGCGTACAGCGAGGCGTATAACGGGGCGTACAAAGGAGCAACAATTGATATCACTTGTTAAATATGTATAATCCTTATTAAATCAACATGTTTATTCATTCCTTACATATATTTATTTAATTGATAACTACGTGCAGTACACTGAAGTACATTAAAACCTAATTTATCTATACAAATAAATAAAATTGAGTCTATTTTTAATGTTAAAAAAAAATAGCTTTCTACTAAATGCATATGAAAGTTTGACATATAATGCAAGTGCAATAAGGACATAAGTACATCAAGGTTTTTATCATTATTGCCTTAAAATTGTAACTTTGTAATTTAGTGCTTGGCATGCTAATATGGTTTGAATAATACTATAACATAAATAACCACCAATAAATTATTGATATTGTTTATATAATATAATCAAATTGCGTTGCTTCTCTTCACGCTTCCACCCATAGCAGCATCCTAAAACTCCGTGATTTCAGCAAAAATTTCGTAGCATCGTCATCGAGGCTTTGATTCAGGTTTGGATACTTAGCTCGGTGCTATTTATCTTTTCAGAAATAATGATTAAATGTAATTGAGTTTTGTAACCGCTATTTCCTCGGAACTACGTACAGCTAAGGAGTGGCTGTTTTACAACATAACATCTCATTTCAACCGTGTCGGAAGCCTCCACATCCCAGTTCCGTACTGTGTTTTTAGGACTATCGAACTCCTCCTACTACCTATCTAACTAAGATAAAAGTTAAAGTTAGATAGGTAGTATGAAGTTATGAAGCTCAGTTGATAGTAACCCTGCCTTCTGCGCTGTAGGTCATGGGTTCGATTCCCATCCAAACATTTGTGTGACGAACATAGATGTTTGTTCTGTGTCTGGGTGTCAATATGTATTACATGTAAGTATTTACAAAAAAGTATACAAGTATTCTATCAGTTCTCTGGTTCCCATGATACAAGCTATGCTTAGCTTACTTTGGGGCTAGATGGCGCTGTGTGAAATGTCCACCAATATTTAGTGTTATTATTATTATTATAATAATTTATTATTTATTATTATCCTAACTTTCAGTGACGTGATCTGCTAAACCGTGCACCGGTCCTAAATACCTCCTGCCGTAAAAATCTTTGAAAGAGGTGGCCAATTATTGTCTTGAAGGTCGTAGAATCAGAGTACTATAGTATATAACTACTGTGTTGTGATTATTTTTTTAAAACAATTTTTCACATGGCCATACCATACATTACTTTATAATATTTTAGCTAAAGTTGTGTGACTTTATGTTGGCTAGTGACCTATAGTAATGTATAAAATCAATTACCTTTTGTCCGCGGCTTTGCTCTCGTAATCCTATGTCACTCCGGATCATGAACTATGTATATTATAGAAAACTACTCCCAATTCATTGTTCCGTTAATGCGTTTAACGTAATATTCGTTACAAAACTTACTAACTAAATATATAACTAACTTAATATGCGTTTACGCTCTAAAACGGTGAAAAATACCGGCGTGTCGTAAAAACAAAAATTCGAAGACAATTGCCTGCAGATAACTTGGCACACTTTAGTCCTTTTACTACTGGTTCCAATGAGATAGTGTCGTGATTAGTAGTAATATCAAACTAACAGACAAGTAGGTAGGATTGAATAAAAATCCGCCCCCAAATATGATCATTACCCTAACGAAACCCATCAAAATATGCAATAAAAAGCATACAACCCACAAAAAGACGAAACAATGTGAACGAAACCAAAGTTAGACGTAATTACACTTTTTTTTTAATAAAATTAAAAGTAATAAAGAAGAAGAGATTGCGACGATATATCGAAACTCATTCGGTGTATCGGCTGCATGAAATTTACATGGAATAACGTGCTTGTAATAAAGAATGATGAATTGGGCCCGCATTGGTAATTATGGCTGACTGTGGACCAGCAGCGCGCCAACTTTAAATTGCGTATTTCAATAATTTTATTATGATTGTAGTTTTCGTTGTTTGCGTAACGTTATTTGTTGGGTAAATAACGTGTAACGTTTCAAGATTGTTTTTGGACGATGTTTGGTGATTTTTGCTACGTGGTTATGACGGTCGTCTTCAAATGTCAGTGCGTATTATAACTAAGAACTCTTCAAATCACCTCGATTTTCATACGAAAACTTATGGAGGTATTATTATATCTATACAAATAAATAAAATTGGAGTGTCTGTTTATAATATTAAAATAAACGCTTTTTACTATGTGCCTATGGATCCTATACCACGGTACATATACCAAAACAACATTTTTTTAAAATGTTTGTATGTCTTTCTGTTGCGGCTAATCTCTGAAATGGCTGGACCGATTTTGACGGGACTCTCACTGGTAGATAGCTGATGTAACAAGGAGTAACTTAGACTACTTTTCCGAGGGGTAAAATAGGGGTGCGTGATAAAACCGAATTCCACGCGGACGAAGTCGCGGGCAACAGCTAGTTCTGAATAAAGGAAGATGATTAAATGCTTATATCTATTTTGGTTGCAACTAGACACCACCTTGCAAAAAACCTAAGCAATCCACAGCTGTAATTAAAAAATACTTTCCATATGAACATGCGAAAATTGTTGTTAGCCTAAACGCCTCTAAATTCATTACAGAAAATGTTTGGCCCGGCGCGGGATCGAACCTGGGATACTTCGCTTCTAAGGCAGAGTTAATCCATTTATTTTTGTTCCTCAGGGACAAATGGAATATTAGCCACCAATTTGAGTTGATGACCCAATACGTGTACAGAACCGAGTAATGCTAGGAAAATAAAAATTAGTAACTACTTTTTATTACTAATTAACTAAAAAATAAAAAAATGTAAATAAATTATTACTAACTACTTAATCAGTTTAATATTGCAATGAATTTCCTCACTTACAAGCAAGTTCATGAAACCAATGGTCATCATCAGCTAAGTAGTCACTTAACATTAGGTAGTGAGGCAACTTTTAAGTAATAAAAACATCTACAAAAAATTTTTGACTGAAACATAAATCTCAACTGAAACACGAAAGTAGTATTTTTATACACTTACCGAAGTAATAGTTTTTATATAGTAATTGGGTTTTATTCCTCCGTTGATTTACTGAGGTCGCTTGAGGTATGGATGTTTGTCACGATACAATTTCGCACACACTGTTATTTCCAGAGTTTTTCCTCCCGTTTTTCTATTATTTAACCAATTTCAATCGCTACCTTGAAAGCTTTTTACGATGGTGTTTATGAATAAAACATTTTTCGTTGTTTTATAAATGTACTATTGCGTTTGATTATCGCATATATGTCAACCACATGATACCGAGAAGAAGTAAAAAAGTGGTTTTATAAATAGTTTTATAGCTGAGTATACCATAACAGAAAACATTTAGTTTAAAAAACTATTTTTCTTTCTGCAACCGACTTCAAGAGGTTATTAATTTGGTTGGTATGTTTTTATTTTATGTTGGTTACCTCGTATCGCCGTCATTTATAAACCGATTTCGAAAATCATTTATTCTTAATTCTTTTTAATTGGGAGTAATCTCTCAGATTAGTCCCATAGAAATTTAATCAAAATCGCTCTTAATATCAAAATGATTGGACAAAATATGTCGTCCAAGTACGAGATAATGAGGAATCATTCTCGTTCATTGGCGATGAAGATTTTTTTGGTTTTGCTGCGCAAAATGTTTGTTAATATTTGAGATCCGAGACTGAGGTGGAGCGCAGTATTGCTCGTAAAATGCATTGATTGTATGATGTTATAACCTACAAGGCGATATGAATTCAATGAATAGAATTTGAAATCTCTTAATTCATACATTCTAAAATATCTGGATAGCGGATAACTTCCCCATTTACAGCGGCTTGATTTACAGCGTGAACAGTTTACACGGCAAAATTAAGTATACTTCGAATCTGCTACTTCTCCAATGCAAGTGACGATCCAGGGCAGCCTCAGGACAGGAGGTATCGGAGAATCCAATTATCTCCTACTTACCAACTACATGTAACCTGTAGCCGGACCATCCAACCAGTAAATTAAGAATTAACACGAAAACTTGTTATTTTAAAACATGCATCGGGATAACCCTTTCTAACGAGTTTCCACCTCGAAGGCGCAATTTCAAATTGGAGTGCTTAATTTTGAGGGAACACTGCAAAATTAAAACGACAATATTGTTGGGACCTGCGTTTATTACGGTAACCTACTTTTGAATTTATCAAAACTGTAAATTTCTAATTAATGATAGTTATCAAACAAATGTTACCAGTATAAAGTTGTCGGGTAATAATATTATAAAAAATTTTTGGTCATATTTGAAATAATATTTGTTTAATTAGTCGAACTATTAAAATATATTTAAATCCGAGCAGTTAAATATAGAATATTGCTGTTGAGCTATAACTAATTGTATTTTCTTCTATGGTTCTTGTATGGAAACATATCTTAAATAAAAATATTATTTAATAAATTTAATGTTTTCTAAAATAGAAATTTCAGACCAAAAGTACCTAAATCATCAGTTTCACAAATTCATTGATGTGACTAGGCAAAAGATCCATTAATTTTATTACTCAAGAAAGATTCTAGTTGATAATTCACGAATAACACATGCGTCATCGCTATCGTTTGGCACAATTATACTATTAATACTTTTATTGAAATGAGGAGAAATACTTTAACCGATTTTACCATAGCAGCGAAAGAGTTTAATGAAAACGAAGCGAAACTAATAATGCTACTTCCTAAAGATAGCATCTTTAATATCAAGAGTGGGTGAAAAGTGTGGTAACATTAAAACAGGACTAGCGGAAGCCGCGCCCGCTGAAGGGTTAGAGTGGATGGGAAAATTAGTTCTGATTGATTTCATCAAGTACTAGTAACTCGACCCGGCTTTGCGCAGACTAAGTAAATACAGCTAGATGACATTTAAAATATAGACAAACCCTATTCGTCAATCTATTGGCCTCATAGCTCAATTGGCATTAACTCTGCCTTCTGCGCTCTAGGTCATGGGTTCGATGTCAACCCACAAGAAACATCTTTGTGGTGAACGCAGATTTTTGTTCTTCTGGCTGTTATCTGGCTGTTGAATAAAAAAAAATGAGACCGAGGCTCTGACTAGGCTATGGAGACTTCCTGATCAGTCTAAGCAAATCTAATACCGAAGTGTCGACAGTAAAATAAGAAAGAACGTTTTTTTTTTAATATAAATAAGTAAATAAATATTGGAGAACATTTTACACAGCGTCATCTAGCCCCAAAGTAACCAAGATAATAGTTTGTATCATGGGAACCAGACAACTGATATAATACTTTTTTGTAAATAAATACAAACACAGACAAAATAAACACAGAACAAACACCTGTGTTCGTCACACAAATGTTGATCCTGGGTGGCAATCGAACCCACAACCTACAGCAGGCAGGCTTACTACCAACTGAGCTATGAGGCCAGTAATTTTTTGGACAAATGTTTCTTTTTGTTTCATAAATTGTGTTGATAAGAATTCTCCTTATTCAAAATTATACTCCAACTGAGAATAAATTAAATAAACTATCGACAGCGTAACAGGTACTCGCAAACTTCAAATCCGAAGTATAAACCACATCGCAACCCTTTCGGAGATCCCGCCACATCCTGTTTAAAGATGTTTCTAGAATTATTAACTAAGATTTGATGTAACGAGTCCAAGTTAGGAAGGGGTGGCTCCGGTCCGAACCCCTGGGGATATGTTATCGACTTATTGTTCGCTCCGTTTCATCTAACTCAGCCTAATTTATATTGTTTTCCATTTGAGCCACTACATGATTTTGTGAATTGAAATATTTGAGACGGAGCTTTTTCTTTACCGGATTACGACAAATACAAAAAGAAAGATTGGATTTTTACTTTCTGTGTGTATTAACGTTTTATTTATTTATATTAATTGATACGACGAGAACATGATAGAACGTTATTGCAGTCTACGAGAAAAATTTGAAAACTACGTAATCGAAGGTCATTATGAAGATCAAGTTTTAATTTTGTCAATATATTTTTTTACTATTTTATTGAAATAACATTAATCCGATTTATATAGACTAGTGTAAAATTGTTTTAACGATTAAAATAAATGCATATTATTCCAAATAATTGACGGCGTCACTTGAATTCCAGGTCGATGTGGCATCTTCCAAAAGGAATGCCTGATTTACACAAAAAAATCACTTATAGACTAGTGTATAAACCGGCGACTGCGAAAGCTAGTAGTAATAGTTAGTGGAAAGTATCCGCATGCAGCATCTGGGGCCCCACGTTGCTCACCGTAGTTGATTACCCTCTAAATGAACACGTGTCCCCCGGGTGGTGCGAAAGGAGCAACCCAAAGAAGCAGTAGAACTTATGCCAAGTTCGCCCGGAGATGTACTGCCACCACACCTGGAAATCTGCCACCAAGCAGTGATGCACTCGTGTTGCTGTGCCGGCGAAATTGCAGGCGCATGAAACGTAACATCTCCGTCTCGGGGTAATGGACGCAACGCAATGCGACTTGAATCATCTTGTACTCTGGTGAAGAGGAATTGAGTCGTATTGCTGTTTTCTATGGGCGGCGGTTATCACTTAACATCAGGTGGGCCGTCAGCTCGTTCCATCACTAATATCACATAAAAAGCAGAACTTGTTAACTTGTGTAGTTGTAATAATATAATGTTCACCTACATGTTAAAAACATAGTATTCAAATCAGTTATTTATTATGTAGGTACTTCACGTAGGACAAGCAACTTTGAAATGGAAAAGTTAAATTGATAACAGCACAGGAAGTATGGCTTGTAATAGAAACATACTGGTGGCCTAATTAACTCAAAATTGCTATTTGAAGTTGGAAATAACGTCGGTTGGATAGATTTGGATTGAAAAACCACCTTGCAATCACAAATAATCTTATATGGATCGCAAAACGAAATGAGGAGAGACCACAAAATAACCTAATTTGGTGGCCATTTTTATAGGTATATATTATATAGGTATAGGTTAAGTCTGATTATAAAAGCTTATTTTGAAAAATGATTTAAAAAAATTAATTATTATTACCTAAGCAGTCTCACCTACAATTGACCTTTACCTTGTTTGACCAATATTTTGCCCGAAAAGATATTCAAAACTCGAAATTCATGACAAATAAATATCACGTTAGCTACGTGGAAAAGTCTCATTATTTTTAGATAGCTATTCTACGCTATACTCTCTAGTTATGCTATCTAAAAATAATGAATCTTATAAAATAAAGGCCCCCATTTAGAAACCTTTCAACGGGATTGCCTGTTATGTTACCTACAACTCGGATGCATGTAATTTTAAGGCGATCAAACATTAAGTACGTCAAGTTTCACTACAAGTTGTGATTGCATCCCGCAACTTTGCAGCGCACTCGATACCTTTTGTGTTTGCGTCGCCTTTGTGTGGCAACGACTGGTGCGTTTACCTTACACTCGCTGTGTTCTGTACATCGCATCGCCGCGCTGCGCCGTTTTAATGGAATTGCTAACAAGTGGGCATCTTTTATAAACGTTACGGCGAGGCTGACTTCCTCTCTACGCTGGATTTAGTTATAATAATAATAATAATTTATTCTTTCACAAGTCTGTTACACAATACACAATAAATTCTTATAATTTATTTTGCCATCTGAATTTTGAAATACATAATAAATAATTCTGAATTAAAAGTATAAGTATATAATAATATTTAAATTAGGTAATTAAATCAATATAAGTAAGAGTCACTATCCCCCACCCTAGGTTACTAAACCTGTGTTGTGGGTAGATAGTCCTCCTTCGTCCACAATAGAAACAGTATTTTGCTACTGATTAGGTACTTATGTTGCTACGTGAGTTCTGGTAGTATTAGGTAATATTGTAAACTACCATGAGCCTATATTTGGCCCATTGCTAGACTAAGATAAAGAAATAGTAGGATCAACAACTTTTCCATCTACTTTACACTCGCTGTAGATCGCCGCGCCGTCTTTATGGGATTGGTAACAGGAAGTGGGCATCTTTTATAAACGCTTTGGCAAAGCTAACTTGCTCTACATTGGCTTTAGTTAGTCTCAGAATAAATGTGTAAAAATCCAATGGATTCCTTCTCATATTGGTTTAGCGGGTAACGAGGAAGTAGATTCATTAGCCAAAGAAGCAGCGTATGACGGTATCCATTATAAATGTCTACCACACTACGCAGATTTCATATGTTTATTGAAACAACAAGTTCATACACTGTGGTCTGAATACTTTGACGAGAGATCTGTAATGAAAGGCATATGGTACAAAACAGTGCAACCGTCACTTCCTCGCTTCCCGTGGTTCGACCGCTGTGCTTTGAATGGAAACGATTTGAAAACTGCCTTTCGACTTCGCTCTGGACACGTACCTCTGAACAAATTTAATTATTTGATGAAAATTACTGATTCTCCGAATTGTGAGCAATGTGACAAAATTGAGGATGTCTTTCATGTCCTCATGGAGTGTGTCAAAAACGAAGATCTTCGGCAGCAACTATTTAAATTAAACCATGTATTCTGGCAGGTCGGAGGTTGTAATAGTGTCCTCAGCTGCCCTCAATCGGAGGACGCTAGGAAGCTTTACAAGTTGTTTTACAAAGCTACAAAAACTCAAGACTAATTTTATTTTGTATTAAATCTAAGTCTCATATTGATTAAGTTAATTTAAATTGTTAGATTATTTTCTGTAAACTTTCAGGGGTGGCATGTTTTTTATAAAACAAACCCTTAATAAATAAATGAATAAAAAAAAAAAAAAATTGGCTTTAGTTAGCGCAGATTCTGCTAGTAGTAATATTGTATTCTACCATGAGCCTATATCTGCTAGACTATAATAAAAAAATGATAGAATTAACAATTAATGATTGGCCTTATAGTCTCTGTAACCTATATCGTAGAACAGTTTTATTAGTACTGGTGACAATAAATGGGCTATGTAAGCTTTGGAGTAAAATAGTCTCAAATTTCCTAAAAAATACATAGACATTTTTGATCCGTAGCAGACAGACATTGCTAGCAGTCCTGCTAATTTACTGATCATCTACATGTCAGATTCTTCAACTTCTTACAACAACATTCATCTAGAAGCCTTTTACATTCAGCTGAGCAAAAAAAAACATTAAGGACTAAATCAACGCTGATTTCAATATTTTCAGGATTTTCAAATGGAATGTTGTCACTTATCCTACTGTCATTACTTTGCTTAACCAAAGATAAATAGATGTGTACGTGAGCAGAAAAGCTACGCCATGAGCGCTTCTCAATGTAGCTCACACCAGACTAGTGAAAAGAACATTAATAACCAGTAGATCCAACAAAGGCGTATACAGTTCTGGCGATGAATCTTGGCAACACTGCAGTAATAAGTACGTTTTTGTCTCCAACCATCCACGAGGCATGGAAATAGGAAAAAGTGTATTTTATCTGCTAACTCCAGAGCTATCAACCACTGTTAAAATCTGTACGTGTTTGGTCTCAACACAGTGCAATTAAGAAATCAGATCACACAAATAATTTAATCAGATCACACAAATAATTTAATCAGATCACACAAATAATTTAATCAGATCACACAAAAAATTTCATCCAAGAACCAGTGCTTTGCTTATCGGTCGGTCGTTCCAACCATTTCACGGTCGAATTTCTAAAACACATCCCGTAAACACGTATCAGATATCATTAGGTATAGGAAACTCGTAACACTTGAGATGCAAGGCAATAACTCGATTACAACGGAGGGTGATGGAGGATTATAAGAACTTCGTTAGTCTCGCGAAGGTGTCTGGCTCAAGAGGTAGCTACGCGACCGGCTTTCAGTTCTCATTGTCCGGACAATATGATAATAAATAGAGTAGGTAGTTCAGTTGAAAAACTTATTTTATATTTTCTACAAATAAACATCCAGTTTATTATTATCGCATCAGTTATAGTGATTTCATATCTTATTTGACTCCATGTCACTCGATTTTGTCCTGGCCTTATTGACAGAAGTAAAATTGACCATTTCTCTTGTAGGTAATCAAAAATACTGGGTGAGATTGTAAGATTTTGATTTGAGAAATAGATACTACACAAAGTAGTCAGTTGTCCTTTTATCAATACGACTGGCTTTCCTCTTAAGAGGATAACTTAATTCAGCTACATAGCTCCATCATCGGCTACATACTTGCTTATCATCAGGTGAAATGTAAACGCCCTGATATCCATAAAATCTCATAACAATAGAGGCTGATGGAGAGTCATAATAATAAGGCGAAACTTATTTCTTGTTAAGCGTAGAGGTTACAGCTTAGCACCAGGTAGGTGGGTCAACTGCCCTTTACGTAATTTTTTTACAAAACAAAAAGACTAATAAGTCGTGTAAAAGTGGAATAAAAATATTTTTTCGCCTTTATAGTTTACGTACATCAACCGACTTCCCAGTTTGGAACGTGAAAGCCCTAGGCTCAAGTTTGAGACGACACAGATTATCGCTTTGCCTGTAAGGCCGCATTTTGTCATCAGATTCGGTTATCTGGTGTCGGCGCAAGTACGCATGCTTAGGTGTCAATGTTGATTACACATGTTTACCTTTCTGACGGTTACCTGCTTGAGGAATAGATCATTTTTACTATGGAATTGGATAGCTAGATATTTAGATGAGTTCGATGCATGGAAATACCTATACTGTCTTGTAATTATCTTATGTATGTATCGATACTTTGGTAATTGGCATATAAACTATGACAACGTCCCGAAGAAATATTTGCAGATTATATCTGGCTCGTAATTTGTATTGAATTCACGACTGGTTTGAGTGGCTGATAAGAATTACTACTGAAACAAACTCGTGTTTGTTTCAGTAGTAATTCTTATCAGCCACTCAAACCAGTCGTGAATTCAATACAAATTACGAGTTCAGGAAAACTTAGGAATGTTCTTTCAGTACTTAAACAATGGCCTTCATATTGAAAATCAGAGGTCCTTCACGACTTGAAATTCCGGTAAAACATTACGATTGCCAATCAAAGGTAGCGAAAAAGAGTTTTAAGATCCTTACTTAGCTGTTTTGCTTTTTGTCTCCTGAAAATTTTAAGCAGCGACTTCCCACAGATGCTTTTAGTGTAATGGAATGGGAAATTAAATAGGATTATAAATCTTATAATATTGATATTATTGAACAGGGTTCTGCGTATTAAAAGTAAAGGTTTTACCTTGTCCGCGGTAGCATTTCAGGTGATTAATGCGAATCCGGGAACTCGCTGGTGGCGAACGGAACGTTATTGCTAAAAATGCACCAATCACCCATAATGCATCAGATTTATAGTGACAGTTAAAATTTATTTATTTTACTGAGAAGTAATGTTTAATTAATAGGTTTTTTAATTAGACGAACATAATATGCCATCGCCTTTAAACAAGCGATGCGCCACGACTCAAGAATCTGAGAGGCTGAGACATATTTTGCAGCCCGTAGCAGTGTAGCATACGTCGTTAAAACATAATAATATGAAATCGTATGACATAATCACAGTAAGTTTACGCACATGGTATGATATCTGCCATATGTTGTCAAGAAAAACGTTTATTGTTACGCGAACAGCTGCAATGCTGACCTTTGCAGGCAATGACTGCTAAACAGATCTACGCCTTTGTTATTCCTTAAATCTCACTCTCCTGCCCAGCAATAGTAGCAGTAGAACTCTCGCCAAGTTTCTCCGGGGAAGTACTGCTACCATGCCCATTACTGCCGCCAAGCAGTAATGCATCCGCGCTCCTGTGTTCCGGTTTGAAAGGCGTGGTTGCCGGTGAAATTACAGGCATATGAGATATTCCACCTGCACGTCTCAGAGTTCGGGCGCATACGATGCGACTTTGGTCTTTGCGTAATTAGTAGGGGAGGATCCAAGTCGCATTGGTTGTTATGGGTCGAGGTAAACACCAGGTGGGCCGTCAGCTCGGCCCGTAACTGTATAACATAAAAAAAAACCTTGCGTGCTACGACATCCACCACTGAATAAGCAAATATAATTAAACACGGTTCCAAGGAAATAATTTCAAACCACAAATGACACTTTAAAAATCAATTTTCGCCTTCATTTTACCGCAGTGGGTAATCATCAGCCCTAATAATCAAACAATCAAATTGATATCTGTCATAGTTCGCTAATGAAGCCATCTATTGTGGAACACAGTAATAAAGTCGTGTGTTTGTTTGGACACTACTGTGTACATAAGAGTGTAATGAAAAATGGTATTTACTCTACGTGTGGTGTGAACTGTGCGCTATCAAAGAGTTCCGCTATTATTTTGTCCAGCTATAGTTTACCTTTGATTTTTCTAAATTGAATAAATTTTATGAAAGCAGTGATACAAAACGTTTTGAAAAATAACAAATATCCAGCAATATATATAATGCTATCTTGTATCCATTGGGTGTTAATATGTATGAGACACAGTGACACGATTAGAAACTACGACGCTATGAGCTACGAGAGCTATGAGTCTGTGGGAGAGAATTATAGCGTATTTCGCAACTCCTAATCGTGTCGACTATATCGAACCCTTAACCTAATATTACGCTGTAGTACATCTTACTTCTATGTTCGAATCAGATGAATAAAAGTGCTCTTCGAAGTAGCTCCTGTAATCAACTTGAAACATGTCTTCGAAATATTGGTAGGATTCGCTAGTTTCTTCAAGACGTATTCCTACACCGTTTTCAGAACGTTATATTGTATAAACACTCATTATGTACATACATGTAAAAACTCATTGGTCCACGCTTAAATTTTATAAGCGTTTGGATAACATAGTTAATTTATTGAATACAAATAATTAATAAACGGCGGATCAATATAAATTTGTTTCATTGAATAATTTTTTTAAGACGACAATAGGTAAGTATAGTATATTTACGTATTGTATAATTTCTAGTTATTTTTCTAGTGAGGTGAATTTAAGATTATCTTTCTTTGTCTACATTGAACTAGATATAAATTATAAGTATTAAAAATTAATTTTGCTGTGTCACACAAGTAAAGAACCCCAATAATAAAAATCATTAGACATAATAAATAGGTTTCTAGATAAGACGACGTGTCGCCACTCAGCAGTGGCCGTTGCCGGCGCCGGTTACGTGTTATGAAGTGCAATAGAAATATATGATGGCCATAATGGCAAAAAGGAAATCCTCCTTTAACATTAAGTTACGGAACGAGCAAACGGCCCATCTGGTGTAAAGTGTAACTCTGCCATGACAAGAATACGACTTGGGTCCTCCGCTAAGTACGACAAGACCCAGGTCACATTGTATGCGCCCGTAACTTTGATAGGTGAATGTGGAATACATTATCTCTTATTTCACCTTTCCAACCGGAAGACAGTTTTGGCCACTTGGAATGGGTGGGATGGGTATGGTGGCATTACTTCGCCGGACGAACTTTGCATAATTCTACAGCTACTAAAATTTTACAACGCTGTTATGTTTTATTATCCATAGTAATGAAGCTTATAAAGAGTATTTCATTATATGATTATATATATATAAGGGTATTATTATCGTTATTATTATAAGAAATTGCCAAATTGAAACCAGAAAAAAAAATTGCAATACAATTTCTTTTCGGCACTATATACGGACTAGAGGTTGCATGGTCTTCTTGTGCCTTATAAATTCTAATTCAAAACCTCAATAAAAATATTATAGAATTGGTAACATATAATTAACATAAATATGCGTTTAAAAAAGTAATAAAAGAAAAAATTGGACACCAGATTGATCTACAAATGAGTTGAGGCCTTGATGACATTTCAAATTTTTGTACACAGCATAGCAATACTTGTTGTGAGACATTTATTATACAAATTGAATTATAATTATTTAAATGACATACTAAGTTTAAATTGTTTACGTTCAAGTGTTGTTGAAAAAGCGGAAGGTAAACGTTTTTTTTCTGTTGTATTTCGATGCACACTTGCATTTTTATTTAGATCGGGCATATTTTTCAGCGTTGTCAGTTGGAATTCACTCAACCACAAGTTATATATGTTGATAAACCATTGTGGCTTTATTAACTTGGTCAAAGTTACATGCAGATATAATGCTGACATAAATGTACATAGAACTTGTTACAGAGACATTTCTGAGAGAAGATACTCCATTTGTCAGCCGAGTGGTATCTTTCTGTGAATCTAGTTTTTAGATTAATCAATGAAATTATTATTTATGACTTTCCGCAGATGGCAATAGACATGGAACACGTTACAGCGACTTTCCCTGGCAAACAGCCCAGAAGGGCGGGCTAATGGCGGCTAGCACGCGACTCGCACTCCACAGCCAGTAAATGCAATTGGCCATAGAGTGTTCACTGTATTTTTTATTACAATAAAATGTCATGGTTACCGCTAGGTTATTTTTATTTTCGTAATTAAAAATTATATCATACGCTTTGAATACAAAACGATGATTACATGAAAAAAAAGTGTCTTAGTAATTAAAATGTTCCGTGTATGTTATAACGGAAGGTTTTAAGTACCAATTTTTGTTTGTTTTTGCATAAATACAAAAAAGCGTAACTAGCCTAATTAGGTATATTTAGACTATAATACAAACCGGCCAAGTGTCTCGGGACTTAGTGGAAATGTAATTTTCAAACAAAGTAATCGTAAACAATATAAAAACTCTACCAATAAATCAATAAGTGACGTAATGGCATCCATCACATTGATTGGAGTTTTTGTATCAATCAATAATTGATATACCTACATTAGTTCCTTGTTACTTACAATTCATATACAATTATATTTAACCTATCTATTTTACCTTGAATGATAATGAATTACCTGTTTGGCTTGACATGTCTTCACATTATTTCTCATCGTCTCCTTGTTTCACAATACGTTAATTATGCATAAGCAAATACGAATGGTACGCCCTAAGCTTTGAAAACTTTGAATGAAAACATTCTCGTTGTAAACTTTTACTTTTTCACACTGAAGCTTTTGAATACGTGGTGGCGTTTCAGGTATAATTTTGTCATTAACTGTGCTGTTAATTTAAAGTCTCTTATTTTATTAAAACTGAAATGCATCATACATATTAAGTATTAGTATTTAAGTTCATCAGCAAGTTAATCTCGATATATCAGCAGCATTTTGTAGCAGTAGAACTTATGCTAAGTACTGCCACCACACCTGGTAATCTGCGTCAATGTCAGTGATGCACTCGTATTGTTGTGTTCTGGTGGAAGGGAGTGGGTGCCAGTGAAATTGCAGGCGCATAAGACGTAACATCCCCGTCTCCAGGTGATAGACGTAACGCAATGCGACTTGACTCATCTCGTACTTTGGTGGAGAGGACTTCAGTCGTATTGTTCTTGTCTATGGGCGGCGGTTACCACTTAACATCAGGTGGGCCGTCCGCTCGTTCCGTCATTAATATGATAAAAAAAAAACAATTTCACTGTCAGTCGTTATTTTCCTATAATTGTAAAAAGCTGGTATCTGTTTCTTGCATAAAAAAGGACCCTTGTGCGCATTAGCGCAACTCAATGCCATAGATGTCTTTTTTATGAATTGGAATTCAGACAAAACAGTTTCATAACCAAATACTTCAGAACACATTTTACATGTTTCATCATATGACTCTGACAAAGCTATGAATAGTTATTAGAGGTGTACAATAAATTTTCGTTTTACGTGCCCGGAAAATGCGTTTCAGAATACCAGCGCGTTTACGTTTCGTTAAACGTAACCAGGCAATACGTTTAGAATGCATTTCACCGGCGGAGCGTGCGGACCGGAACTACAAACAGAAGGAACAAACAAACCGTGCGTTGTGCGCCTGAAGAGACCCCCATGTGTTTTGAACTGGCAGTAAACCGAATTCATAATTTTTAGAAATAATTTACTGCATCGTTATTAAATTATTCTCAACTATTTCAATGCATATTTTTATTTATTTATTTAACACTTTATTGCACACAGAAAAACGATGTACAAAAGGCGGACTTAATGCAAATGCATATTGTGGAGTGTACGTCGTAATATGGCTCCCGATTGCAATCTCATATCTGCAATCAGTATAAGAGGAGTCATTTTACTTATTCTATTCTATACTTTTCGAGTCCCTGGTTCTCTCGAACCAGTGTGAAAAGATTTGAAGTGATTTAATTTAATTTTTCTTGTGAATTATATTAGGAATCCTTAGCCAAGGCTCACAAGCCAGGAAGATCAGTAGGTAGAAGCTCTGCCTTCTGTAAACAGCTTTTTATGAGATTGAATAACGGAACGAGCAGATGGCCACTTGCCGATGCCTGGAAATTTTTGGCCGCAACGAGAAAGGGAAGACCGTATGAAAATACCAAATTAGCATTGCATTGCACTCGATGATGATCTTTGCACTTAGAGTTAGCAGTGCAAACTACAAAAAAATTTGGAAGTAGAGAGTAGAAGTAGAAGAACTTAGTAGGAAGTAAGTACACAGTACAGTCTTCACATAGTAAGACAGAGTATACCTACTTCCTAATATAAACTGTTCAAAATATATTGATTCATTTTGAGATTGAAAAGATGATGCAGTCCGTTATTAAAACGGACTCAAGATTTGATGCTTACTAAGTAATAAAATTGAACACTTTGATGTGGTCGTTTGATCACCTTAGACTCTTTTATTTTGGGTCTGAATTTTGACGGTTATGACGGCAATCCATCATCGAATTTTGACGTCAAATTATTGGTCTAAAGGCCATAGCAGGGTTGTTGACTTAAAGATTGGTTTTTATTCGCGTGATTTCAATTGCAATCATATGAAGTTATAACATCTAACATTTTAAAATAAATATTCTATTCAAGCTATGGGTTCGATTCCCAGCCAGGGGAACATTTGCATGTTGACCATAATTTCTTCTCGGGTCTTCGACTTTTACCACATCTATACAAGTTTTTAATGTTGATTCTTCGTGATTGGATTAACTCAACTTGTCAAAGAATACCCTACTGCAGCGCAGTATAAAGGCATTTCAGGATATTAACTCCAATTTTGAAACTTTTTTATTAATCGATTTTAATTGGCTTTTACTTTGGAAACATAAGTAATTGATATCATCGATCGAGTTGTTTCAAGTATTATGTAAAAATAGGTGAAAACTGCCATTAGTGATTATCCTATTGAACAAAACAGCGTTCCCGGCAAATCGTTTACGGCCATAATAATCATTAAAATGTATTCTCATTTTTTTGAGGCCCAAACTCGGAACTCTGAGATTAGGATCTCTATCCTTTTATTAGGGTTCCGCGGGAAAACACGTGATCAAACTTTTGTAACAATTGTGCTGAAAACAATGATTATGCTGAAGGTTTTTGAGATTTCGCTGATTTTCATTTCACTCACAGGAAATTCAAAATATTTTATTGCATAACTAATCATTCGACCATTCCACTACCAGTGCCATTTTGGATTCAAAGTAATACCCGAATTTATTAAATATTCATATTAAATATAATTATTAATATATTTTTTTTATGTGATATTGTTACGGAACGAGCCGACGGCCCACCTGGTGTTAAGTGTTAACCTCGGCCCATAACAACTGATGCGACTTCGGTCCTCCCCTACTAGGTACGACAAGACCCAAGTCGCATCGTATGCGTCCCTAACTCTGAGACGTGTAGGTGGAATGTCTCATGTGCCTGTAATTTCACCGGAAACCACACCTTTCAAACCGGAACACAGTAACGCGAATGCGTCACTGCTTGGCGGCAGAAATGGGCATGGTGGCAGTACTTCCCCGGACGAACTTGGCGAGAGTTCTACTGCTCTTTAAATCTTCTTTCTTTGTATTCATCATACTTAAAAAAAATATATATAAAAATACACTCACACATTTGAACCAGTCCTCAGCATCACAGGTGGCATGACCAACAGATACACAACAGGAACATACAAGTACATGATCCGAGAAAATTTTTATGCTCACCAACCAAAGATTGCCCGGCCAGTGATCGGAGCCAGTATCCCAAGTTTTTATATTTTATTCCATTTATTTATTGAATGTAATATAACAGGATGCCTTTAGAAGCATCCGTTACTCCGCGATCTGAAGATGGAACGTCTCCGTACTTTCGCCAGAATAATAAAATATAATTTGTCCAGCATTTTGTAGACGTAAGAAAAAATCTTGTGGCCAAATGGCTTGGAACTTTTCATTGGTTACCCGAACTATCGAATTTCTCCCGGACAATTTGATATCTTTATACTTGTTCATATTACCTCTAAATATGTAAAATCTCTGTGCGATTAGAGTAATCTACTGTCGCCATCGTAGGCCACCATTGTGGCTACTACCTACCTGCGGTGGCTGTCATATCTAGATTTTTATCAGCTAAAGTATCCTGTTGTTGAGCAATTACTTTTCACTTACGATTTGAAACAATGATTGTAGACTTTGAGTGGACGTACAAACTACTTGAGTCTTACGAATTACTTAGGTATTAATCAATGGATAGTTCTCAAACTTACATGAGCAACGCATTTCATAATCGGAGTGTGGACGAGCAGTTCGGTGACTGGTTGGTAATCTTACCACATCATCAAACGATCGTTGTTTTTCTTATTTTCACTGGTGTCAGCTGCCAGCACATTGCCGGAATATTGCACCGACAATGAATAGACGCCTCAACTCCGCTTTTTGCGGTCTAGGCCGTGAGTTCCAACCCAAGGCAAAAATTTGTGTGAAGAGCATATATTTGGATCTAAAAGGCGCTGCATAAACAGAGATGGCTCTGTTTCATACAGCGCCTTTTAGATCCATAAAAGGGAGCAATTGCAATTAGTCAGATCAAGTTCGAAGCTTTGGTTTTAGCTTTGGTCATTTTTGGCGTGAGATTTCCAATAAAATGCTGAACTAACGTAGCCCCAATATTGCTTTTACACTTAGTTCCGATTCCAAATAGATAAGAAGAGCTTCGTTAGTTCAGCAATTCTTAAAAATAAAATAAATTTAATGATTAATTATCTACTTGTTCCGACAAGTCATTGGGTCATCATTTGGCATTACGGTTTCTCAGAGCGAATTTAAAATTCCGACATGGCTGGCCAATGCCTCATAAAAACTTGCTACCCGATACGTTTAAAACATAAGCACAATTAACTTACGGAACCCTCATAACTTTAATCGATTTCCAAACTTATTGTCTTTTTGTTATTAAAATCATATTCGAATATAAGGGAATGGAAAATAAAGCAAGTGGGTAAATGTTTTGAACGTATAATTTTGGGGAATAACTATTCGATACGTATCAAAACATTTCAAAAATTATTATTGAGATCATTTCTTAAATTGATGCTTATTTCCCGTTAAATATATACCTAAAACAGGTGCTTATTACATTTTTGTTTTTAATTTTAATTTAGTTTGGTGAGCTAGTGCAGAGTTCTTTTTACCACGTTAGACAGTTACTAGCATCTTTCTTACCAGCCTTGCGAACTGACGATTCCAGAAGGATAACCTTTAAAACCAAACACACACTAATTACCTTTGTGGTAAAAAGTGCACACACGCGAAAGAGGTGGCGTGGCGTGGCGTGGCGTGGTGTGGGGCAGACCACTCCCACGACGCCGCCCGCTCATTTTAAATTGTAATTACAATTTATTATTGTCTCTGTTGCCGCCTTCAGCGCCCGACGCCATTTTATCGATTCCAATCCGTATTTGATTCGGATTATTGAACTTTAAACCTATAAACTGATAACGATAAGCTTCATTAACTTTTAAAGTGGTAGTAATCGTTACATCGGCCTTACTTGCCATAATCGTAAGTGCCGTACTTCAACACAGGACGCTGCTTAAATAATCTGTAAAGATTCGAAAAAGCCCAATGATGATGATGATGAATCGTTACAAACATTTATGTGATGAGCGGAATGTACTTAGGTTTTTGGTTTAGAATTTATAAAGGAATCAATATATTTATTTGCCAGAATACAGGCAAGATTAGTTGTATAAAAAATAAATAAATTAAATCTTACTGTATTCAGCTGCAGTTCGGTACAAATTCTAAAGTAAACATTAGATGTTTCAGATTATATTGTATACGTATAAACTAAATTCATAAATAAACGTATATCTGCCTATTCTTGCCACCTGAAACACAGGAAATCCTATTGCAAGGTTATGAGTGTAGACTTGTTTTTTTGTTGTGATTGAAGTTACCTAGTGGCATATCTTAGAACAGTAGGTAGGTGGTTCAAATCCACAGAAGACGACGGTGTATATTTTAATTTAATTAAAATAAATATAAGTACTTGCATTAAAAGCTGTTAATATAAAAATGGGAAGGGGGGGGGGGGGGGGAGAGAAATTGCGCTGGATGCGTTTGCCTTGCACTGGAATAAACTAGGTACCTACACTGTAAAGATGTCTTCATTTTAAATATATCACTGATTATTATCTACAAACACACATTTAACATACCAGAGCTGCTTTATTCGATAAAAACAAGTAAGTTTTCTGATACTTGATTTATGAACCGAACAACATCGCTGAATCGTGAGGCGCCACTTTATCTGTGAGAATTTATTTTCATTGTTATAGATAGAAACGCCTGGTTATCACCTTGCGTATACTTTACTTTTGAATGTATGTATACAGTACCTCAGAGCATTGCGTCTAATGCGCTTATTACAGTGGTGTAAGATTATTAACAATAAGGTAGGTTTACTTTGTGAAATTTCATTGATCTAATAGGCCCTAAAATAGATACCTAAATAAGCAAAAACTCACCCTTTTCTCTTCTGTTTGTTGAATTGATTCGTTTTATTTTTATAGTAACTATAGGGTTATCAATAAAAAAAATTGGAAATAGTTTTTCAAAGACTAAATATGTAGGTTTCTCTTATATTTGTGGATGTTTTCCTCAGATTTTCAGTAATGATTATGGTAGGATTTCGAAAAATTAGGAGAATACTAGTTAAGATCTAATAAATACATTGATTTGATCAATCAATACACAGATTAAATTAAAATTATGTCCCATTTTTGTGAAGTATTTTTCTTGTAATTTTGAATTGCTGCATTAAATCACTGACATAGCAGCCAACATAAAAGGAATAACAATGTAACGAGCAATGACAGGGTCGAGCGTAGTCTGCACTCACAAATTAATTAAGAAAGGCAACAAACTTCGCTTTTAAGCCAAAACCTCTTCGCAAATCCAATTGAACTTATGACCGGATATATTGAGATCTAATAGTATTCGGTAAAACCACTGTATACCTACCTTCTTATAGGATTTACGTTCCCGAACGACAATCCTGGTGAGTAAAGTATGTAGTCAATGAATTTTAGTTAATTCCGTTGCAAGTAATGTTTGGCAAAAGAATTTTATACAGTTCCTTTTATTATGGGAATGTCCTGTCGAATCTTACCAATGGTTGATTATTATGAAGCACTAGTTAGAATATTTTGGTACTTGTACTTTCTATCTAATGCATCTGTATTGTCTTTTTCTCAACTTAGATATAAACCTTTGTTTTCGTAGATAGAAACGTAGATATATTAGATCATTTTTCTGTTGGCATTCTCTGCGCCAGGTTCTTTTTAAACCAAAAAAAGATAACAATAATGTAATCAATCGCTAATCTACATTTCTGAGTGAGAATAGAAAATTCTGAGAGAGATGACAATATTTTTTCCACAGATTTTTTAATATTTTAATCAACATTGACGAACCCACGTAGGCGAAAGACACCAAAGTAAGAAGTATTTTGAATTCTAATGAAATGTAAATTCACACAAACGGCCCCCAACGAAAGGGTTAAGATGTTTTCATAACTGAGTGTGGCCCGTTCTCGCCAAATCACCTTTCGTTTCCATTTTAATTGAAATGAATAAAGATTACAAGTGCTGAAGGCTGTTGAATTGATAATAAAGACAATGAGTCCCTTCCCTTGAAGTTGTGAGTGTTGGTGATTAAGATTATAGCATTTTGGGAAACATCATGGCTGTAAATGCATAAACATACTGCAAGTCTGCAACTCTAAATCAATACTCAAAGTAAAGCAACTGGTAAATAATCCGACTGATAGTAAAATTCACTTGTTGTTTTTCAATGATACGATTTTCTTTTGGTATTCCTTTATTGAAGAGATTTTTCGAAGGAAGGCAATAATGAGATCATGCCGCCTTGGCGTTCCTACTTATTTTGTCTATGTTTCTATAATAGTGTAACTCACAGTGAAAGAATTCCCGTTTTAGACTTGCCTTCGGTATATAGTCGTGATTATGTATTATTTTATACATAAATAGTAGAACTTGGTGGGTCTATAGTTTATTCAACCCGTGTGGAATTAGAATTGGAAAAATTAAAAAAAAAAAAAGTGAGCCGTCACGGGACGCCTGGCAGATGTGAAACATCGACATTATTTTGTAAGAAACTAAGTACCCCATCACTAATAATGTTTATGATTTGTCGTAACCTTGAACGGACCAATCAGCGCTCATGCCGTGGCGACGCGTCGCCAAGCCAGAAATCGGTTTTAAGTGCGGCTATAGATGTTTCACATCAATAACAATTTGATTTGGACGGATATAAGCATGATTTATTTGGTTGTTGTGGTGCTAAGTTGCAGTTAATAAAGTTGAGTTTAATTAAAGATTTTGTATATCAATATATTGCATAGATTCTGGTGGCCATGACACATGAATCTATAATTTATTATTACTGATCATAAGCGGAAATACGTTTAGTTACATCTTCGAAACTGAAGTACTGCCGTACACACACACTTACGCCCTTTATTGTATCTCCGCGAACTTTCATTATTGATGTTCAAGTAGGTAATAAAACAAAGCCCACAGCCGAACACTCGACACAATAAACAGGCCATGCATCACTCCGCGCATAGCTCAAAGTTATTTAATTATCGTAAGGAAAAACTAATCCGTGTAGAGAGCGAAAATTGCGCTCTGCAGGTGCGTACGTGCCGTGCCGTGTGCGTGGCGCTCCACATACGTACATACAGGGTGTTCTGTAACACCACGTTATCTAACACCCGTAAAACATTCTATAGGTCTTATTGACGGGGGCAATCCAATGTACTTCATCTCATAATTTATGGTTTGGAGGGCCACGTTGCTCTCGTCCGTATGTGATAACCCTTTGAATCCATACACGTGTCCCCCAGGTGGTGCAAAAGGAGCAACCCAAAGTAGCAGTAGAACTTGTGCTAAGTCGCCCGGAGAAGTACTGCCACCACACCTGGTAATATGCCGCCAAGCAGTGATGCACTCGTGTTGCTGTATTCCGGGGGAAGGGAATGGCTGCCGGCGAAATTGCAGGCGCATGAGGCGTAACATCTCCGTCTCGAGGTGATGGACGTAACGCAATGCGATTTGAGTCATCTCGTACTACGGAGAGGACTTGAGTGGTATTGGTGTTGTCCATGGGCGGCGGTTACCACTTAACATCAGGTGGGCCGTCAGCTTGTTCCTTCACTTCAATGACATAATGACATTTATATTATTCATATTATTTTATATCTCGGGTCCCGGGCCTTAAGAAGGTATTAGTGAAGCCGAATCCAACATTAAGAGGTCCGTTTATTATGTGTGATTATTATGGAACGATGGAAGGAAGGTAGTATAAAATGTTGCTGTTCAAAATTTTCTTAGATGTAGAGGGGAAATTTCTGAAGTAAATGGTACGGTAAGTAAATTTTACCATTTTAATTTGATTTCCTTCCTGTTTTCAGAACTTTCATAGAAGTAATTTAAATAACTTTTTAACTAAAAAACTCAAGATAACATTTTTTTTTTTAAATAACCACGAAATACTAAAACTTATTTATTCGTGAATATATTGAAGTTTACTACATAATCAGAAAGTAACCTTAAGAAAAATCTGAAAGGTATCAGGCAATATGTTTTCCATTCAGTTCATATGTTGTGTAAGAATTTAAGAATTAATTTTATCAGCGACATAAAGAATGAAAACTATCTCGCATTTATTGCATATCTAACGTATGTTTAAATGTTTAAATTTTTTCCGGTCACCCTGTATTACAACCATACTTCAATACAGACTACAAGCGGCGAGGCGCTGTCGCACGACAATATTTATGCGAGTAATATTAACTCGGCGACGCGACGTATTAACTAGAAAACGTTTCCAAGTTGGAACACGCCGTATATTGCAATTATTTTATTAAGTTACTTTGCTCTAATATAAATTACATTGATGAAATTATAGTTTATCTTACAACATTTTTCTATCTTTTAAAAACGTTGTGGGAATGCAGGCATGGCCACAAAATTAGATGTAATTTGTTCAAGCACTTGTTTTTATACTAAAGATAAGATAAATAAAGATTTGCATTACGCAGTCAAACTGTGTTAATGCGATTTTTTTAAGTTTTTTTAAGGAAATGAAGAGCTTTACTGCTATGCTTTGCCTAACTAGGTTACACAAGATACAGTGCTACATAAATATTAGTACAAACTTTTTACAATTAACGATGTTTCATTTTTACATGTGACATATTTCAATTGGGCTCCCTAAAGTTAAAGGCTTATAGTTTATTCACTCGTCCTTATGGTATGTAGGTCAGTGCTTCAGGGAGACGTAGCAAGACTTAAACAAATTATGTTCAGTAAGCTTATGCAGATTCAGAAAATCTATTGATATTTATGCAATTCAGGCAAGGGTTTCTTCCTAAAATTAGTGTAATATATAGTCATAATAGTCATTTATTGGTAATATACATTACATGTCAAACAAAAATGGTTTGGTATACAAAAATGTATGTACCAATATCAATAAATAAAAAAATATTAACTCAGTCTTTCTCATAAATTACATTTAATTAAAAACAAAACTACTGGTAGCTTATTTTTAAACCCTAACTATTCACCGTAGGTATGAAAAGTCTGCCTGACATATAGCATTCAATAATAATATTAATAATAATATTGGTGGACATTTCACACAACGCCATCTAGCCCAAAAGTAGGCTAAGCATAGCTTGTACCGTGGGAACCAGACAAATTAAATGCGACATTTTTTTGGTAAATACATACATATAATACATATTAACACCAGACACAGAACAAACATCTATATTCGTCACACAAATGTTTGTCCTGGGTGGGAATCAAACCAACGACCTACAGCGTAGAAGGCAGGGTTAGTAACCAAGTAAACTGTGAGGCCAATTAATCTATCGAATCTAATCTAATCCTTTAATTAACGATTATTTGTAAAAAGCTAACGGTGAATTGTAGGGAATTGTATGATTTTGCATCCAGATTCAGGTAATAGTGTCTGTTTGACCCCTTTGAAAAATTCATTTCTGACTCAAACCAACCAGAGAAAGGTGATTTCAGTAATTCGCCATACCTCGGAGGGTCAAAACGCGCAGTCCGAAATCAGGGGCCGCACCGACCCCCGGGCGAAATATAAAAATCATTCATATGGACAAAATAAAATTGCATCCCAAATAACCCGGTGCTCATCGGCCGAAAATCTATTAGCAATAAATATGAAGTTTTCCGATTTCCCAGGATTTAAAATGGCGATCGAGGCGCTTCAATAAAATCGGGGAAGTCTTATGACTTTTCTGCTTTATGGGCCCCTAGTTATATTGGTTTCGTTAATTGTGTGGCGCGAGGGCGTCATCGGAATTTACTTCAGTTTAGATAGTTTTATTTTATACCCTGGGAACTTATATCCTGTGAAATATGAACAAACTTGTGACAAATTATCGTAACGTTGAGATAATCAGAAAATCTCCGGGAAAACATAAGAATCATGCATAATATTGACTGGCCTCACATCCCAGTTGGTAGTAACCCTGCTTTCTGCTCTGTAGGTCGTGGGTTCGATTCCCACCCAGGACATTTGTGTGACGAGCATTGATGTTTGTTCTGTGTCAGGGTGTAGTATGTATTTATATGTATGTATTTACAAAAAAGTATACATGTATTCTATCAGTCATCTGGTTCCCATAATACAAGGTAAGCTTAGTTTGGGGATAGATGGCGATGTGTGAAATATCCTCCAATATTAAAAAATATTTCTAATTATTATAACCAACCGCCTTATTCTCATATGGAGTATTCTTTTAATTTGTATGATTCAATTATAATCCGTAGCAGCCTTGCCTATAAAAAAACAATACGGACTAGATATTGATGGAAATAAAACGTGGGTTTGTAGATCTTGAAACCTAGGGATCGAAAATATCCGTATGTTGCAAGATCGGTCTTACACGTGTCACAGTCTCTATCGAACCAGTGTGCTGATAGGATTAAAGTGCGCCTCAAAGAGGCTCCATTCGTGCACTTGATACATGTCTTCAAATTTTTGGTTCCAGGACATTTCAGTTTCCTCTCGATGTTTTCCTTCGCCGTTTTGAGAACAGGGTACTGCGCACATAAATTTTTCATGCGGGAAAATTCCACTGGCTGACGTTGGGATTTGAACCAACGACTTCCAGATACAAAATTGTGTGTGAACCATGGGAATCCTGCTTAAGGTGTTTCTTGTCTGTTCTTTCCCGAAGAGGGTCAGATAGGGTTTGAATAGGCGTCAGACTCAGATGTGAAGTAGTTAAGTGTGAACTCGCAATTTTTAGTTAGACTGATTTACGTTTCCAGGCTATTTGTTTAGGAATCCAACGGGAAACAAAGTTTTTAGTCTTACTTTTAACTTTACCGTTTAACGTTTCACTTTAAAGTACACGGAGCGTACGTCATAGTATTGTTAAAGCATGTGACCTTATTTGGTTATGCTGGTATGGCTTATGTTGGTAGTAACTTTGCCTTCTGCTTTGTAGGTCCTGGGTTCGATTGCCACCCAATACAAACACTTTTGTGGCGAACATAGAACGTGCTATTTCTGGTTCTGGTAAAACATCTTACCTATATATGTACGTACCTGTTAAAATAATACCTGGTATTTAATTCTTCAAGACTCAGTAGCTCTAGGTACTGTATTACCGGTCCGATGCGATAAGATATATTAAATGCATTTTGTACCAAATATACCTACTCGAAAAATTCAAAGATTATTTTGTACAAAAATTGTTCATAGTTTGAGAATGATTAATTAATTCCAACGTTCTAATTACGTAAGCCAAAAATAGGTGTTTATTCAATTATTTATTTCGATATTAGTTAATTTTTTAAGAAACATTTTCGTTATATAAGAGTTGGTTATAATAGTTGGAAAAAGATTAATTAATTCCCACGTTCTAAATACATTGGCCAAAAATAGGGGTTTATTCAGTTATTTTTTCGCCATTAATTAATTTTTTAAGAAACATTTTTGTTATATAATAACGAAAATGTTTCGTTAATCGAAATCGAAATCGAAAATCGAAATGTTTTGTTAAAACTATCATCATCTTTGATAAAGGCTAGAACCAGCTAGCCTTTCTATTGTCATTTTGTTTTCGAACGTTATCAGAAAATGTAATTTCAATCCTTAAGATGAACCGGCGCCGGCGATAGAGTTCGTTCTAATTACAATCACGAATGTGATTGTAATTAGAATTTAATAAAAGACACAATTATTGTTTGAAACACCCAACAGATGTATATTTTGGAGTCCATCAACTGAATACATTGAGCAATCGTTATGTATAGCACTCATTTCGTCTCGTCACCTCGCGGGTAATAGCTGAAAATCAGTGTTTGCTCCCTGAGCAATATTATTCGCTGAGCTATGACCCATTTGTTTATCTGCAACACACATGTACTTTACGTTCTTGGAGGCAACTATATTAATGGTCTTTTTTGTTATGTTAGTATAAGTTAGGTGTATATTTATTATGTTTTTCTTTTTTCCTTTTATTCTTTATAATCAACTAAATGTACGTGTGTGATTGTGGAAACAAATAAACGTCTTATCTATCTATCTATCTATCTAATGTACTATCCAATATTATCGTAATATTAACTATTCGTTTTCAGTTTCTTTGTTGTCTCACATACTGTTTGCTAATAGGTTTTGCTCTGACCTTCAAAAACATTAAACGTTTTTGTAGAACATTTATTTTTTTAAGGGTTATGCTTAAATAATAATGAAATATATGATTACAAATTCTATGGAAGTATATAGGAATTAAATCAAACCATAAAATGATATTTTCAGTTTTAATCTTGATATTTTCATCTACGATACAAGGCACACACACAATTTTAAGTAAATTAATAATAATTGAAATATAAATAAATAATAACTCATGCTTTCCAAACATTACCAAAGACAATATGTGTAGGTACATTCAGAAGCGTCGACATCTAATAAATGAATATCTACTTTAAAGCGTAAATACTGGTCGAAATTATCCTTCGGTCAAATAAGTTAGATTTTTAAGTTACACATAGTAAGGGGTCTAATGTCCCCACAACGCGAATGTCGCACGATGTAGGAACGGACCTTCAGACACTTTAGCGACAGAATAGGTTTGTCTATAACGGTATTGTCAATTTTGTGATAACAAATGAAAACAATACAGGTGTACCACATTCACGCTCGCACTCACACATTCAGCTAAACATTTATAACAACTAAGTTATTTTTAAGTTTTCATCCGTTACAGATAATAATTAAATCAGATTGTATCGAGCGAACTCTATAATCAACATTCGACTATTTCAATCTTATTGTGAAATTACTGTCTAAGAATTGTGGAAAAATACTGTAATAATGTGCGTTGAAAACAATTATACTTGAAGGAAAATTGATAGATTTACATTATTAAAGGTTAGATTAGTTTAAAACACAATAGTTGAACGTCAATTTCGCACTCGATACAATCTCTAAATCTTATTTATTTTTATGAAGACATTGAAAGTGTCTCGTGAACTTACCGTATAAATAACGCTATCATTAATATTTTATATATTGTTAAAACTACTAAACTTAGTCTACGAACGCTCTACTCATGTACATTGAATCTGCGTTACAGATATGAGATAGCGATTACATTATTTATACAGCGTCTACATTAAGAAATATTTAAAGAAATACTTAGATATAATGTTGTACGCAAAAACTGTCTCTTCTGTAATCAGTCAATAACGTTGAATTGTAAAAATGTAATGTTTTAAAACTACTTACTTATAGTAATTATCGTACAATTTATGATATAATGATAAACTAAGACAGTTAAATCTAACCATTGCACTAAAGTTGAATAAATTACAATAATAGTGAAAATCACGATAATAGGTACTATTGAACGATATTTTACATTATTGTAAAACAATGAAACTTGTATCGTACCTAATTATTTGCAGTTTAACTGATGATATGACGGTATCTCCACTGAATGAAAACAGATGTAGGAACTCAAACAATCATTTCACCATTACAAGACATTACGATGACACTTTAGAAAAAAACCTCAAAAGCAGTCTTTGATCAATTCCAATCCTTTCTATCAATCGATCTAACTTGATATGTTTGAAGGTAAAAAAATGTTACGTTCCCAAAGTAAATAATAATGCAAATAAACCAAGGTAATTACTGTTCGATACTTAAAATATAAATATGGCATTTAACAATAAGTAAAGGTACTCTTCAAAAGATTATAAATATTGACGAATAAATAACTCGAATCGTCGATAAAACCGTACTTAATCTACAATAATAGTGGGATATTTACAAATTTACCTATGGAAGAAGAGCGCGGGTTCGCCGAACGAGATCCGCGTCTTCGTAACGATATTTACACCAATCTCAGTTGAGATCTTTCTCTTTAAGATGTGATCTACAATGTAGAAAAGTCCACTTCAAATCTTTGGAATCTACTTCTCCCTGAATTCGGGTTTGACGCTTATGATGGGTTTCCTGTCCTCACGGGTGTCGGGGTCGGGCGCCCCGGGAGTCGGTAGCTAAGTGGCCGAACTGAACAGCACCGAATTCTTGTAGTAGGCGGCGCGCTCCGACAGTGGACTCTTCACATCGCGCTCCATGGCTTGTTGGCGGGACTTGCGCTCCATCTCCAACTCTTGAGCCAGGGATTCTGTTGATAGTACAAATGTATTAAAATCATATTCAAATAAACATTTTCCTTCGAATGAGCTTCGAGGCGATGACGGTCTTGGTGGTTAGAGACGTCGCCTTATGACCGCTATGTGGGTCGTGGCTTCGAATGTTTTTTTACGAATTTTCTAAGGGGCCTGAGCTTCTGGCGAGGGAAACAATCGTAAGGAAACACAGCAGGGTGGTAGAGCAAATGCTCGGGCCAGCTACCACCCTCAAGATGAAAAACTGCCGCAGAGCACCTTACCGTGAGCCAAATTTACAGTCAAATATAAATTCTGTTAACTCAGATATAATCAGATGTATTGTAAAAAACAGATTAATAAGGTTTGAAATATTTTTGTTTTAAATAATGATTTACATAGCTTCTACAATCTTTGTTGTACACCAAATAAATAAATAAACATTGTATAATTAGGTACACGCAGAATGAGTGGCATTTTCACTAAAAGTGATCTCTTCCATGCAAGCTCTGGATGGACAGAATACAAAGAAGTCACTAATGTCCACCCCCCTGGGTGGACATTAAATTGCAGAAAATTAGATTACAAAAAATCATTTGTAATTTTATTCCATTTATTTTCTACAAATACGATGTGTGTACAATGATTTTCCTGTGTAAATATATTATTCTCAATAATATAATAAATAAGGGGGATATATTGGCTTGGAAGGAAGGAGACGCCATTGAAACGTAAAATGTACAAATTATATGTAAGTGAGTTAACATTTCCATTTAGTGCAAGTGTGTTCCGGAAAATGCCTTTAACGTTCCGGGGTCACAGTTACGTCAAACGGACCAATTTCGACTCTCTCTTTTTATAATAATAAACATACGTATACAGAGTGTGTCAAAATAGACACAATTATCAAAAATTAGAAACCAGGCCGTCCTGTATTGAGTCAGGCATGACTTTAGTTTACTTTAGACTGTTAGTTTTGCACATCATGCTGCATATCATACTAATAATACTCGCAAAATTTTCCTTTTTGTATGAAGCATTTACTGAAACACATACGGTAGGTACTTTTTATCGGTACCACCCGAGCGAAGTTGCGGCAGAAGCTAGTTATTTATAACTACGTAAATTATCTTTGATTATTTCATGATGTTTGTCATTGTTTTTCAGTTAGCATTGCTTGAAAATAGAAAGAAAGAGTATTTATTTTGCCCGTAAACAACACAATACAAATATATACACATAATAAAAACAGAATATCGTTTGACACAACTGACACAGTAAAACGAATGTGTTGATCGGGCAAAAAGGGTCCCTGTCTCAGTATATTGCTAATAGAATAAGTCTTACAAATAAAGTAGATAAACTATGGAAACAGTTTACCGATCACAATGAAAATTTTATATCTAAGTGTATTTCAACGGCAAAGCCGTTTTGATAACCATTTTACTTATAGTAGAACAGCATCTGCCGGGTTCTGCTAGTATGTTATAAAATTATTTTCTGGTTATCGTGAAACACGTGAGGACATCCTGTAGTTAGTTAATTTAATATTCGATACTGCATGCTAAAAGTATCACTCGCAATATAGAGCACGTAATTAAATATCAGCAGAAGGGTTGTTTTGCTGCTCTGCCAAAATGTACTCTACTGAAATGACAATTATTGCTACCAGATTTAAATTCACTGAAAGCTACAATCTATCTTCAGATAGCACGTGATAGCACGTGACACGGAATTCTAAATTAAAATCCATAGGTCGCTGATTCAAATCTGAAACGGTTGTGAATAAGTAACGCTTCAAAATAGCTACATTGAAATGTGTATGCAATACCAACGTCTCAATAACGGTGAAGGAAAACATCGTTAGAACGCCGGCATGAGCATATACCAAAAAATATTTACTTGTGATATCTACAATCAGTCTTGCTTATCGATAATACCACATAATCAAACATATTTTCCGGATCGTTGAAAATCAAAATCATAAGTCCAACAATAATAACTCTCTGAAATTACACATTAAAAATTTAAACACGTCTCGAGCATGGAGAATCTCTAATAAGATTTTAGGAAAATTGACAAAGTTCGTGAAGAGCCCAGAGTAGGTGAGGTAAGGCAATTGTCTCCGAAAACGTCGACGTTTTACGAAATATGCTTATTCAATTTCATGCAACGCTTGCCGCCTCCTGCAATTTACGAGATATAAAAGATATAAACGGAATCGCGTTTTTTGCTTACTTTGATGGAACATTCTCTCAACGGGGAATCCAATTTCTCATCGCGATATTCGTTTACAATTTATGATTTCAGTGAGCGAATTTATGAGTAACGTCGCCTAGTGCGATTAACACTGAAGAGGGCGTTTGTTGATTAAACGCGAGTGTTTATTGTGTTTCAAACATTCGTCAGTCAAAAAACTCAATTATAATCCGATTTGTTTGAGTGTAGACTGGCTCCAGGCGTCGCGTCGCCGAATGTCACCATCGAGGGTTGTGCCGAAACAGAAACCTATTATCTCGGGTGAGATTATGCGCCTAGGGCGTCACAATTAAATATTATACACTTAAAAGCTTCGGCCTTTGCCGTTTCACTTCGCTGCCACCCCTAAATGTCCCATTAGGTTTGTTTGAATACGTAATATTTTTGCATTTGCTTCTAAAACGGGATTGTCTGTTCCTTTGAGAGTCATAATCTTTCTACCTCTAAAACAACTGTAACGGTTGAGTGCTCTTGGCAAGTTACTTTTGGCATTCCTTTCAAGTTTATTCCGAAAGTATTTACAAACATACAAACTAACGTATAAATTATTTAGAAATCCAATACTGTTTTATTTAAGTGATATCATTTGGGAATAAATTTTCATGCACGTACCTACAAGTTGGTATCCAATCTAATGGACAAAAACCTGAAATGGTGATCGAATAACAAAAAAGGACTCCAAAGATAGACGTGAAATTATTCAGTTGGAAACTAATAAAATGTATTGAATGTGTACAGTGGAAATAAATTGGATTTTGAAATAAAATTCGAAACAATGTATCTTTAAATTACTGGAGTTGAGCGAATCTGAAACTGAAGATGTATCACTTAGTCTTATCTAAGGAGATAAAAATGAAAAGAATGCCGTCTAACGAGAGAACCCAACACCAATGTTCAAAACTCAAATTAAAACAATATCATCTCATTATTTTTAAATTTTTACGCAATCGACACTGTTCGTTAGAAATTAATTAATACCGGTGAAAACGAAGAAAAAGTGGTTTGATTAAACTTCGGAAATCCGAGACGGTTGTGGACAAAGGGTGGATGATATGACTGTGAGGGAACTGGACGAGCCATTTAGACACGGAATTAGATCGCAGCTGCGAAGAAGCCAAGGATGTGTAAGAGGTCCTACACTTATGCGCAGTTCCGCAGGATTCTACTGCAGCGATTTATACCTCAAGAATTCATATAATTTCCATGCAAAGGCAATCAAATGGCAATCTATTACAAGTAAAATTTAGATACAAAGTTAGTATTTTTCGAAAATTTGGAAGAATTGTTTTATGTAATTCGGTTCTTAGATTTTTAAAACAAATAACATTTGAAAGTGTTTCTAGGATCTTAATCTTAGTCTTAGTAACAGTGGCATACGAAACCTCTTTGTTTTTGCTGTCGTTCGAATTTAGACCAGTCATTATTACAATTGGAGCAAACAGACAGGTTGGATGGAGGTGCTGTCTCTATCCAAGCGTGTCCAATCGTCCTGATTGGATTGATTCTCTATTAACGATAAATATTACTTCGAGCGTTTTTTGAAGACGATTGCATCATGACTCGAATTCAATTTATTTAGTTTTAGTAGGGACAACTTGAGAAACAGATCAACAAATAACGAATAGAATTTACTCAAGGTAGTTTATCTTCTATTTTATTATTTGGCTTTATCTATTGTTTATAATATTTATTCTGAACCAGTAAATAATTTCAGCTAAGAACAGAAATTATTATGAAGTTTTAAAACAAAGGCTATGGTTATTCGAAATTCGTGAAAAACAAAAATGCTGCGGCGGTTCATATTATTAAAAAAGGCCATCGTTGTAAAATTTCATTTTTCCATTCCATTTATTAAAACATCAGAGTACACGAATACACTCAGTACAATGCTGCGTTACCAAAGCATAAACAAAAAAGTTAATATCGTCAAAGGTTTGGGCCACAGGTGCTGTACAAATTTTATTTCCATTCATTTTACAAGCTCACCTAAAAGTATGAAGAAGTTTCCTCTTTATTAATTTTTCAACTTTATATTACTTGTGTTACATCGCTCGGTTTATCCCTATTACGACCGCCTCCAAATATAGTATTATGACATTTATTAAGAGCAAGTTTTTGATGTATCGTGTCTGTGTTCTTGTAGTTTATATTAAACGAATTTATTTTATGCTTCACTTCAAATTTTTGCCTTGGTGTCAAAGTCAAGTCAAAAAATCTAAACTGAATCTTTTTTTTTTTATATGAAATGGAGAAGGACAACAGTATTTTTAATACTGTCAGTTTGTACAAAAATAATATAAATCCTAATGGTTAAACTGATATCAAGAATAATACTCTAACAACGATGATAACAATATGACACCAATGAGATGACTTGATGACGGAGTCGTAATTTTCTATACCATATGGGGTATGATAGTTTAAAAAAAATTAAGTTATAGCTAAGCAAATTAACGTTACTTAACTTATTTTATTAGTATATTGGTAAATGTTAATCTCATTAGTACATCTGATACAAAATTATGTAAAAAGTTCTTCTAACTCAGCCTAATGATATAATTGAATGTCCATTTGATTGATTATAAACCTACTTTCACACAAACTGAACATGTGACCAACATTTCAATAATTTCTACGCAACTAGGAAGTGAATATTAATCTTTCAGAGTAATGACTCGTTTATCTGGTATCTCATAAAAAGCACACTGAAAAAAAGTTTTCTAATTTACGAATAATGAAATATGTTTTTTTTCCCACCGAAGGCACTGAGAAAAGTTGATGAAAGGCTCCAAGTTTTAATTTTTGTTTTTCTGTTACCTACTTTTTTTATTTACAACCCTCTTGTATTTTCTCTTTAGATTAGCAACTTTTATTCCATCTCAAGTATTTAATAAGAGATCTAAGATTTATTAACGCTTTAAATACACTTATATTAATTATGAGCACGGGTACTAGAATTCCATGTGTCGTTGGCGGTATACACAAAAATACAACTCAAAGATCCTGGAAAACAGTGTTTTTAGCACACACTATAATCTTTTCCCCGGTCGGGATTCAAATCTGGTACCCCTCGCTTTGCAGGCAGGGCTGATGTCCACTTAGTCATGAGTGATTTCGTCTCATGTACACAAGAAGTGGTACAATAGTAGTAATTATATATGCGATTGTATTTTAATGAATATCATTTATTGTTTTATTTAATTTTAAGGTTGACTAGCTGTTGCCCGCGACTTCGTCCGCGTGGAATTGGGTTTTATCACGCACCCCTATTTTACCCCTTCGAAACCCCTTGTTACATCAGCTATCTGCCAGTGAAAGTCCCGTAAAAATCGGTCATTTCAGAGATTAGCCGGAACAAACAGACAGATAGACAGACAGATAAAATTTCTAAAAAATGTTGTTTTGGTATATGTACCGTGTATACATCCATATGCACTCAGTAAAAAGCGGTTATTTTAATATTACAAACAGACACTCCAATTTTATTTATTTGTATAGATATTATTTTATGCAATTTTGTGCAAATAATATTATTTGCATGGTTCTTTACTTGAACAGCTTGCGTGTTTGCGTGCGTCAGAGGTATAGGGGTGGAGTAACACTTAAATTAGTTGCAATTTCGCTTGAACAGCGCTCCGTCACTCGAAAAGCACTCGTGGACTGAATACAGGAAATTATTAAATTCGTATGAATGGTTTGTTTCCCGGCAACTCAACTATCGGTGGTGCCTCGTTAAATTACTTGTATGGGTTTTTATTGTAAGTAAGAGAAAAAGGTCTCATTACAATTTGATTTGTCTTTTCTCACTTATCTTTCTTATCCTTATAGGGTCGAATAGGGTTTGAACTGGCGCCAAACATAGCAATAAGTTTGTAGATTTAAAATTTTGTATTTGACCTTATCAAGCCGTTACTTTAAGAATTGTGTATCTACAAATAATAATAAAAAAACTATCTATAGCTAAACCAGAAAACTCAGTCCTGTAGCATGATGAAGGCGCGGGCGACATGAGTGAAGGTTTCGCGCGTATAGCGAAGCGTAGGTATTGTTTTTCCCAACCCTGTTGCCATAATAGTCGAATGCATTTCTGCTTGGCGGCAGAAATGGGTATGGTGGAAGTACTTCCCGGAAAAACTTAGCATAGGAAATGCTACTGTAATTGCATGATACATTTGGTGAGTTCCCCGTTTTTGCTTCCTCAGTGATCTCAGCATATTAAAACATCATTCGCTGGAATAATATATTGTTCTACTGTAGACTGAAGACTGGGTGTAAACCGAAAACTGTCTCGCTGTCATAAGAAAGGCTTCATATCCGTCAGGCGATACAAGGTAGCTTACACAATGCCCTGAGTGCCTAGCCCGCACTCGCCGGTGTATTTTAATGAAATTTCTGGGCTTTCCACAAAGCGGATGTGTATGAAAAAAACTACGGGTTTGATTTACCGATACGTGCATTTTTTACGTCTTATTGTAAGAGGAAACTTTGCGATGCATTTTTTAAATTCACTTTCTGGTCTGTTGTTTGCCACTCAATATTGATTTTGGTTAGTGGTTGGTGGTTTGGGGTTTGTTTGTATTTATTATTAGAAGGATCATGATGAGTGACAGTGTTGCTAAGTTGCGAAAGTATTACTTCCTTCAAGTATGTTGTATGTTAAGTAGCTACCATTAATTTATTTGCTATACAAAAGCTTCACTAGTACAGGTTCTATTATTTAATATTTCTTCCGAATAACTTTTGGAATAATATTCATCAATTAATTTAATGTGAAGCTAGTTTAAGTAGGTTAGAATATATTTGAAACACGATTTGTAATTGTTTTTTGAATAAATATATGAAAATGAATATCATGTCTAAAGGGATACTTTTTATAACAAATCAATATTTTAAAGTAGAATTCATTGATTTGCAAAATTCATATGGGGTTTTTTATGGGATTGACAGTAAACCGTTATTATCATAAGGGATTCCGATCACAGCCCACCCCACTCACAATAAAAAGCAGGGAATCGTTGTGCTTTTTAAATACTTGAAATTCCCAATACGCAAGGCATGCAATATGATGAGTATAAATTTCATTTCGGTGAAATTTTTCCGTCTCCCGTCCGACCCTAACATTTGATGAAAGCATATGTCGGACGATACGGCTGATTCCAGAATTCAATAACGTAAATTTATGAATATTTCCAAATTGTTCGTATTTCAGAGTTTTCTTTCCTATTTTTAATATTTTTACAAAGTACAAGAAGGAGATAGGAATTGTCGATTCATTTGACGAAATTTTGAATTTGACGAAATGAACTTTTACCAAACAGGAGTTCTGTTTGGTAAAAGTTCATTTTTGCCAATTGAATCGTCAAATGAATCGACAATTCCTATCTCCTTCTTGTACTTTGTACAAGACTTGTACTTGTACTTGCATTTAAACAAACTCCATAGATGTTTTTGGACTAAGTACTGCTGAACTGGGGTCATGAAGCAGATAATTGTTCTAAGTTATACAAATGCACATAAGACGCCCTGCATGCTTGATGGAAGATAACGGAAAGCAGAAAAATACCGGAACAGATCTGGAGGGAGGGGATCAAACAACATGGTAAAGGACCAGGGGTTCCTTATTCGGTATTAGGGTTACTTACCAGAATAGTTTTGCCAGAACGCCGCTCCACCACTCATGATGTCCACCGGCGGCGGAGGGTAGTTCCATTGCGGCTTTTCAGGGGTCCGAGGTGGTTCTCGCTGGAAGGGTGGTGATGAAGCAGGGGGTTCCGTACTAGGAGGCTTGCACTCGGCGCCGTTCTCGCGGTCCTGACGAACCTCTTGCGCAGGTGGCGACATGTTCTCTGTTGAAGTAGTGCAAGAGTGTGTAGACTATTGATTATAGTGGTCCGCACCGAACTCACAACTCGGGATTCGTCTATCATTATATTGGAGACGAGGTTATATAATAAGCAAGTAAACTCTTGTTTAAAAATAACAGCGAGACTTATTTACGTATTTTTTTACGAACATGATTTGCAACGAAGTCACTATAAAATAGTAATGTTCAAATAATATATCCCAAATATGGCATAGTCAAGATTATTTGAGAATTAGGATTGAAATAGAACACATTATGTTCTGGTAACACCGAAACGTTGAGAGAGTAAGGAAGGCGATTGCACGTTATAGGTACCTACTCAGGGAACATTAAAATAGATATCGAAAGAGTTAATATAAAAATATACTAATTATATCAGCACTTCATTGAGCTAATTCCTTAACATCCATTAGTCAGTCAAATGGACAGCCAATAAGTGTAGCAAACAGCGATTACGTAAGGAAATTCAACTCGAATGCGTGTTGGCTCAGCAACCCCCATTTCAAATGGTCTGCGAAACGATTTCCCGACACGGGGATTAGTACAGCCTTCGCCGTGCACCCTTCTTACGTCACGCACTCAACAACAACTCTGCTAATAACGTCATATATTACCAACGTGTCCAATCAACTATCAGTCCTATACCAACCGTGTAAAGCTTAACTTTGTATTCATGATTGTGTGAATACGGCAGTTTACAGCAAACGCTTTTGGTATGAGATAGTTTGACAGAAGGCAAGTTAACGTGTCAGTAGCATGCATGAAACTTGTTGAAGTTGTACAATGCCATCGACAATATTGACGTTGAAGATTTGAGTCGAGATAGTGAAATCTAAGGGGTTAGAAACACAATACAAATCTCTGTTGAAATAATCTATAAATCTGAGAACAACGTTAAGATTTCTAAGGTGACAAACACTGTTAGTACTGTGAGTAGCAGTAGAACTTGTGCTAAGTTCGCCCGGAGAGTACTACCACCACAGCTGGTAATCTGCCGCCCAGCAGTGATGTACTCGTATTGCTGTGTTCCGGTAGAAGGGAGTTGGTGCCGGTGAAATTGCTGGCGCATGAGACGTAACGTCCCCGACTCAAGGTGATGGACGCTACGCAATGTGACTAGAGTCATCTCGTACTACGGAGAGGACTTGAGTGGTATTGCTGTTGTCTATGGGCGGCGGTTACCACTTAACATCAGGTGGGCCGTCAGCTCGTTCCGTCACATAAATATCATAAAAAAAACTGTGGTTCTACTATGAAATTATGCAACCCTAACTAATATTATAAACATAAAAGTAAGTTTGTTTGTATGTGTGTTTGGTAGGCTTTAACGCCTAAACTAGGGTATGGAACCGGAAATTCCCGGTAGCGATCTTACATTGAGCTTCAGCTTCCGTTAAAGGAAAACTTCTCGATGAAACCGTAGCACGGTGTAAGGACAAACTACCTGCTGCTATCTACCACCGATTGAAAATCTGCCGCCAAGCACAAGGTATTGCGATAACCTCACTAAAGAGTCAGTTCCCAACCTATTCGTTGCATGGCATCATTGCCCTTATTGTGAACATCAGATAATAAATAAATGTTGACGGACATTTCACACAGCGCCATCTAGCCCCAAAGTAAGCTAAATAAATACCTTGTATCATGGGAACCAGACAACTGATATAATACTTAAATATTTTTTTTGGAAAAAACATACCTATAATACATATCAACACCCAGACACAGAGCAAACACCTATGTTCGTCACACAAATGTTTATCCTGGGTAGGAATCGAACCCACGACGTACAGCGCCGGGCAGGGTTACTACCAATTGAGCTATGAGGCCAGCAATTATGATAGTCACGCAACCTTGTTAGCTGTAAAATGAAAAAGTGTTACCAGTGACGATTCTGAGTATTTCTGAAGGAGCTCCTGACTGTTTCAGCGCATCTTCTATCTTCTGCTTCCTCTTCAGCTCCATGTCCAACTGGTCCTGGATCATTTGCCGCTGTTTTCTCTCCTTCTTTAGTCTTTTCTGGTACATAACTGTTAAAAAATACATTATGATAAGATTGATGGAAACATGTGTGACAATCTGATTACAATTAAGACATTTAAAGTTATAAGAAGCCCTTGAATTATTTGCAAAACATAGTATAGCCAATATTAATAAAACCGAATTGCTAACTTCAAATAGGAAAACTGGTGAAAATTAAACATAAAAAGAATCTCACGAAAGTATGGACAAGACATCGGAGAAAATTGTGCCAAAATTTCAAATTTATAAGTAATATTATCCATTTTCATTTCGACACAAATGTTCAATTTAAATGTATGAGTAACTTTTAGAATAACATTGATCCTCGTCAATACTGAATAACGATTTACCGATACCGACTACACTGTATGGCATAATCGTAGCAAGTTGTACCATAACGAATCAACAATTACGAAGAGACCAAAACGAAACATCAAAATAAACGGTTGTATGCGCATGCACTCCTACACACCCTACATAATACAGGTATGCAGCGCTATACTATAAAACCTGAAAAACAAATTACACCTGTCTCTTTTACTCGTATGACTGTTATGACACAAACAGGCTTTTCTTTAGCTCACCATTTTGATTTGGCATAAACTCATCTGTAATCGCTCGATCACGATACGTACTCTTTCTGACGTATTCGATTTGTTATTCCGTCTTTTTCTCTCCCTTAGATTGACGAATGATTGATTCGATTCGTGTCGATAGCCGCTGGAGGCTGTACTTCTTGCGAGGCCACACAATAAATATAAAGTACTATAAGAGGCTAAGGGGCGGACTTGAATCATGGAATCATGTATATGCTAAATATCTTTAGGAAAACGATTTCATTTAATTTTTTTACTTATGGTATACATTAAGCTACTAAATAAACTACTACTACTATTATTTAATTATATGCTTTAATCGATAAATACAATTTTCTGTTACATGTGTGTCGGTTGCCATTTTCAGCCGAGTAGGTTTGTTCATTTTTTGGAACTTTGGTTATATGCAAAAAAAAATAGATTCCATTATAACTCAGAAAGGATTTAAGTTCGCTTTAAAGAGGATTCTTCCTTGACTCATGTCTCTGAATGTTAGCTCTAAGACATCTTTTACTTATCATTTATTGTGTATTCAAAGTCAGTTTTGGAACAAAAGCATGAGGAAAGTATTCTCATTACTAGTAGGTAATTAATGTTGGTGTTAATGAAACTGGCGAAGTTCACTAGCGATCGACTCCTGCGCATCATTTGTCATACAACCTCTGACACAGGGCGATAATGACTTTGGGATTGTCTGCATTTTTATTGCCATTCCACATTTTGTTTAGCTACTTTTTTAAAGTCTCACTGAGTCAGTAACAAAAAGAAGCAGCTTTCCGCTTAGAGATATTTCTGCGCCCTGCATGACTTGGAATGTTGATGCGACTTGCAGTTTTTTATTGAAGTTATCCTTAAGAATCGACTTCATTTAAAGCGTCCGGCGAAAGTTTGATGAGCAGTAAAATCGAGCGTTAGTAACAAACGTTATGTTTTAAAAAATATAACGCTTTTTATTAAAGCTCGACTCATGAATTTATTCGATGAAAATCGGAATTAAAGAGTAACTTCAGTCGCGCGTCGGAATTTGACAAGTACAGTTTTTTCATCATAGACAAGGTAATCGTGCTAGCATCTATGACTATTACAGATCCGCCAGTTTTAATATATGTATATATCTTAATATATAGTATATGTGTTTTACTTTTTAATTTATTTTTATATGTTTTTTATTTCACATGTTCTTTTTACTAATGTACTTTTAAATCTTAAATTATATTGTATTTTGTATGACGTAGAATGTAAGTAGCAGTAGCACAACCTCTGTGGTTTTTAGTTGCTCATAACCATACTTTTCTGTATATGTGTAACTTATATTGGTAAATAAATTAATAATAAAAACAACAAGAACTTTGTGTATATCGGAGCGCAGTACATTTGACTTTAACTGCAACAAATGGCAGTCAATACTTAAAGTTCACAGGTTGCGTGCCTGTGTTACCCTGTGTGCCTGTGTGCCACTTTATTGACTGTATCTTTGTGGTTACTCTACTAAATGGTGTGAATCATAATGATTAATAATAACCATGATTACTTAAAAAAGGATTTATTTATAAGTAAATTAAACTGTTTCCGTATGAGATGAATTTAATTGGCTTTACCGAAAACAGACTTTGTGTCGGTTCTCTGTTAATAGAGAACCCCGAATTCAATGATTATATACGTGACCGTACATAATTACTTTGTTAACAAAATTAGGACGGAAAAGGTCCTTTTTCACTTAATTTCTCGTCAATACAAAGGTGTAACCAAATGTCCGTTCATTGGAAAATGTGTCGGACCGTCGACTCCGCGCGTCGGACTAACACCTCTGAAAAATCGTTTGCACTCGACTGGAGGTTATTTTCGGATCTTTTCATCTCTATGCTTATAATGCGTAAATGTTCTGTTGATTGGAAATTATGTATTCTTATTAGGGATCTGATACCGGAGATCGTTGGAGCCTATGGTAGAATTTCAGGGGTACCACAGGTGATGGTAGGTCCATGTTGTAAATAAGAATTGTATCCAAAGTAATATTATATAGAGGTTTAGTTTATAGATTTTCATACAAATAAATCTTATGTACAATCGATTTGAAAGATAAAATCCTGGAAATTTTACATAATTATTATACTTTTCATTGCTAATGCTTTACATATAAAACCTCTAAGGAATACCTTTAGTAGATTATTAATTTAGTATTAATATTTGTCAGCGTGTCTTGTGACATGTCTATTGTTCTTGGCCAAGAACAGCTAAATTTTATAAAATACCATGAGATAAATCTGAGCTAAATCAAGGCGAAACCATCAAAGTCATCCCGCCCAAATCTCCCACGTGCAGAAGGCGCCGCGCCGGCTCATATAGTTTCTACAAGTCAATATTTGTCTACGGTCGGTCGGCACCGCTTTGTTCTTAATCCGAACCTATTGCTTCCTCAATCATAATCCGACCGACGATGAATCGTAATAATTCTCAATTGATTATTTCATTGAAAGTTTTCAATCTATTAAGCCGCCTTTGAGAGCCATGATTGTAATTCTGAAGGTTGAATAGCTCGATGTGGTTAATCTTGGCATTGTTCTTTGGTATTAATATTGTAATGCTGACAGTTAATTGTTCTATCTATTCAGTATGAAGTGATTTTTGTTTTTTTTATGTGCACTGCGCTCTGCAGCAACGCTGGTAATTCCTGATGGTCAAATAATTAAATTAACAGTTAAAATAATAGAAGTCAAACATAAGTAAGATGAGAAAGAATTTAACAAAGCGTGCGATATGAAACGAAACAATTCGATGACCGGGCGTATGAATAAAAACGAACCACCGAAATAAGCGTTCAAAGGGGAAAATGCAATAAAACGCCCTGGCCGATACAGAACGAGTGTGGTTAAAAAGCAACGAACGAATATGGTTCCGAACATCCGTTGCAGACAAAAGTTGAGCCACTTGGCTATGCAAATTATATTTGCGGAACGCCGCGACTGAGACCCGATCTCCGACGTTTCGTTTCACTTTTGCCCATATCGTGTATTCTTTTCATATTTTCATCCGATTTCCTTCCCCTCGTTCATTCCGCTCCGTTTTAAAGAGTCGCGAACAATGGTTTCCGCGGGCCTTATTCGCCGCGAGCCGTTTTCTTGCACGAGGCTTCTTTTTCTCGTTATTATACCTACGCATATTTTTATATCTATCGAGTTTTCTTTTCTTTAATACTTTTTAACTCATAAATGGTTGATACGGTCCCCTAGGGTTTGTTGCCCGAATAACATGTAAATGAGTTGGTTGTGCGAGTAGGTTGGTTCAAATTCAAATTGGAATCTGCGTTATATTGTAATTTTGCATGGTAAATCTTATTTTGGTAAAGTTTCATGTTCGGTATGTAAATTAAAGAAAGGTTATAGAAACAGATCGAACTCAATAACAGTGTGTAGTAAAGTGTAATAAGATAAACAGATGTATCCACCATTTTCTGTTTGATAAATGACTTTCATTAACTACACACATGCTATATATATTTTCAAATGAAGATGTGAGAATACCCAAAACGACACAAGATACGTTAGTTCTCCCACTAGTGCAATTCAACGTAAATAAGAATCGACATTTATGACAGTTGCACCCCTCCCGGTGGCGGCGAACGATTTAGATAAGTCTTTTTATAGTTCGTTATTGAAAATAAATTGCCTAGAATAAAATCAGACACAGTTCAAACGGCTTTCCGATATATGTATGAAATAATGTCGTGCAGATAAGATGAGCCGGGGCGTATGTTTGCCGAAGCGTATTGATGCGGCTTCGATTAGGGATGACAGTTCTATGACGTTTGATAAGTAATGGTAAATGGTTGAGTTGTGTATGTGTGACCTGTATCTGCTGCGGTGGTATAAATAGTTTAACACAATATTTTGTAATGGCAACGAACGATTTCTAATTCAAAATAAATGTAAACAAGAAAATTTCAATTTATTATATGGTGAGCTAGTCACTTATCTCAAAGTTTGCGGAGTTGATTATCCGTTTCACGCATTTTCATTATATTTTAAATATATTCGAAAGAGAAATTATTCTTTTAGAATTTTACATATATGAAAAAAATATCGATCTATTAATAGAATATAATTTAAAGTACACAAAACACTAATCACAGCAACATTTTGTCTGACAACATCTATAATTTACAACAGCCTGTATTGTTTGAATGGGACGTTTACCTCAAAAATCTATTCGACTGCTTCCGTTTGTCATCTTCACAAATAAACAATTCACTTAAATCTCTCGTAACATTTGTCAAAGTGTCCACGCGGTGTCCCCGGTCCGGTCGGCGATCGTTTAGCTTTTTATCTGTTTCCTCTGTTTCACTCGCAGGAACTATTTATGGGGCGGGTGCTTTCCACGATAAAACAATTTCCTCAAAAATGGTGCCGGATTATTGTTTTTGTCAGACAAGTGGGGAGGCTAAGTTACGAGCCACGAATGACCTTCGCAGATAAAACAGCGGATAGATCCAGATCTTTCGTAATATTTTGAAGCAACAAAATATCAATAAAGGTGTACGAGGAAACGTTTTTATGAAAAATGTGAAAGATCGCAAGCTGTTTTATCATGACGATCAAAGGGCCAGCCGGACATTCCGACTTCTTACGACGTTAGTAAAAAATACAATCTCTCTTTATAGTTACCATTCCACTGGTTATTATATCAGTATCGATACGGTGGAACTTACGGACCGTGAAATGTTCGATTCTCGATATTGCCAGCCCCCAGCCCCGGCCCCGGCGCAACTCGGACATTTGAAATATTTTTTTCAACTCGAGGTGGAAATGAAAAACGCATAATTGGAATGGGTGCAGTAACTTGAGTTATTATAATGGTAATTTTTATCACTCTTTTATTTGGCTAAGTGCGTTTGAATGTTCCGACATTAACGCAATGATAAAAATAATATCAAGGTAGTTACACAGTTTTAATATTGGGTAATTTTTTGTGAAATTTATTAAAATTGAGGAATTTTATGATGAAATATACAAACAATAAATATTTATGCTTAAATTATACATACATATCCTTCCTTAATAAAAGAAGCGAATAAATGATATTAAATTATCAACAAAAAATCTAAGCATCAGAAAAACAAGTAGGTAGAGGCTATAAATAAAACAACGAATAGGTGAGATGCCAGCTTAACGATGATTGTGTCCGGAAGATATCCGTCACAAGATCAGAATGTCTTATGTGCGAATCGTCCGAATTTTATAGCAAATAAAATATGAAACGATACACTTATATCGAGTAAAACAAACGCTACTAGAATCAGGTCAAAACATTTAGATACGGTGTCCAAGGTTATGCTGACAGATGAAACAGGGGAGAAAAAAACTATACATTTTGGGATCGAATTTAGTATTATTTTCGTTGGCATGGCTCATCGGGCCGTGCTTCCTGCGACATCAGTGTGGTCGTAACGTGACACCTTATTAATATGCCTGAATTAATAATATTGTAGATATTAGTTGGCAGGGGTCGTGTATTGCGTGCAAATGTATCGTGAGGCTTCTCGAAAATATCGATTTTCATTTCAATCCGGTCACGACTGTCTTCGGGTGCGAGACAGCTCAATGTATTCACAGATTACCGACACTGGAGATTGTAAAATACTAGTAGGTAGGTACATAATAGATACGAAAGTTAACTTTTCACTGAATACAGTATTATGCACCCAGGTAGACAAAACAGGACCAATATTGACAAAAGATGATTGCAGACCGTCCAACGAGATATCCCCTTAGCAAACTTGAATCAAAACGGGGAAGAGAAAAATTAATCCTAATGCGATTTTAATGAAGCCGAAATGAATGAATGCAATAATGAAATGCTAAGCCGCGGGTTGTTCGTTTTGTGTTAGCAGACAGCGGCGAGGAAATGAATTATACAAAACCGTAGTAATCTTTCGCGTACCGGAGATGCACGAAAGCGTTCGAGCGCCGGTTTACCTAAGTAATTAGTCCTTTGCGAGGTATAAACTGCTATAAGCTAATACATATTACGCGAGCGCGAGCTATCGAGCCGAAGAGAAGATAAAATGTAATAATAATTAAGGCTCAACATTGCACAAAGACGAACGCCTTAGCATCGAGTATTAAAGCACACAAGCGCTGAAACTGTACACCTGAAGTCTGTGCTCGCTTTTGCATTAACGAGTGCGGAAGCGGCGCTGTGCATACAGGACGCGTTGCATCCCCCCCTCCCACCCCCCGCCCCCACCGAGGAGCCCCCCCCCCCCACCCCCTCGCGTGCCTCTCGCTCGAACCAGGCGCCTCCAGCTCCGAGCCGGAGTGTCCCTCCCGTGCGTTCATTACCTCCACGCGACGACCAGCCAGACCCAACAATTCAAGTTTGCTTTTCGCCACACAATCTACGCCACCACACAGACTAACACTGCACCCATACACAGCGGCCACTCGAATAATAAAGATGCAGAAATTAACCCTGCCTCACTGAAAAAGCGGAAACTAAGTGAAGCTATCTCCGCCTGAATGGAGGTAATGCACGCGAGCACTCGAATGGGGAATGAAAGAAACTCGACGGATAAATTCTGAGCTTGTTGAAACAGAGGGTTAATGTCAACCGTGGAATATAAACAGTCAACAGATAAATGTAAACGATAAACACACGAGCGAACTGAAAAGGCGAGATGTGAAAGCGAATGTTGACTTCACAAACACGGCTGCAATACGTTTCGCAAAACTAACGCAGTCGGCCCTCGCGCCGATGGGAACTATTTCTATGAAATCAATAAGGTTTCCGCACTAAATTTGCGCTGTCCCATAAAATATTCAATTACGCATAAGCACACATTTGTTAAGGCCAACAACGACCACGCGGCACCCCCATTAAAGACGCCTAAGGGCCATTTAATCGGTCAGTGGATGTAAATTCGACGGCCCCAAAACAAATATCCCGAAACTAATAAGGAAACGAAATATGTAAATCGTCTGCCATATTGTTTCGCAAGTGAAATCTTCCTTTAATCTTATAACAAATCCGTGTCCAAATGGTCGGTCCGGGCTGAATTTGAATATAAGAGGGTTTGTTTAAGGGTCAGGTTGTAGAGCGGCCGCGCTGCGGTGAGCAACGAGTAAATGTATGCAAGACACGCACGGAGGAGATAGCGCCCATAATGTTGTCCTATGCACATATTGCATCAAATTAGTTGTCGACTTGTAAACAAGGAGCAGGAAAGTAAGGCCGCTAAGACGCCGGCGCCGTCCGTGGGTAGTTTGCATGGATATGAGAGCGGCAATATGGGGGTCCGCAGCTGCTGGCTGTACTCATTAAGATGTTTTATGGTCGGTCCGCCGGACCGTGTTGCCAATTTAAGATATTTCTATGCGGGACGGCGCCACGTTAGTTTGGCTTCCGATTAGGGGATTAAAGTGGTCCTTTAAGGTATTAGCGTAATAATTGCGGAGCCATTATGCGGTTAGCATTGTCTCTGATAGTCCCCGGGGGACACGACTGGGGTTCACTTACAGATATTGCCGTGTCGGACCTGTTACTTAATACGAAATCAATAAAAAGGATCGTTCGTTTGCAGGCGAGTCGCGTAAATCGAAAATAAAACAAAACAAAAGAGGGAAGCAATAAAATCCGTTGGAAAAAGACCGAGTTCAAACAAACTCGGTCCGAGCCGAATACCGTACCTATTCCCCGCACAGCAAGTAAATCAAAGGGTGTTGAAACTTTACACCCACTTAAAGCCGGACACAGTAATAAAGCGTTCGAACTTCGTCGCCCTGGACATCAAATGGGACATGGGACCTTTTGCATTTTGTTCGGCAGATAATTAAACGTTCCGAGATGCTTTTCTGTTCTGATGTTTGTCCGTCTGACCAGTGGTATACATACCCACTACGCGAAAAAAGAATCGGTAATACTATCTCGACCTTTTTAATGTCCTCACTGAAAAAAGGACAAAGTAAAAATGACCGTATCTTGAGATAAATTTGCCGGTAACTACAGGTTACATTGCCAGTCCAAGTTATAATGATGCAAACGATGTAGTGGAACTAAGATTTCCGCGAAGACCTGCAAAGTACAGCTCAATTGCAAGAGCTCAAAGGTGCTGATTGCTTTCAGAGCTGAGGCGAAGTATCCTTCGTCATTCGATCTGAAGCAAGTTTAGATAGTTTTCAGTGAGCTTCTGCTATTGAGTTGGATTTAATTAAGAAGCTTTACTATTTTGTAAAATTGGTGCATATACAATAATAATTATTATCTATTTCAGTGTCTATTTGAGGGCAGACAGGAATGACTCCTCTTTGTTTTGAATATAATGATAATATATCTCAAAAGTCAATAAGATGTCCTATGTCGCATGCGGCAGGGAAAAACATTTTTTTTGTGTTTTCCCAAAAAAATAACATCATAGACACTTTAAACTTTATGCCCTCTATACAAATTCAGCCGGGAATTGAATCCTGGACCTCTCGCTTTGCAGGCAGGGTTATTTTAATACTGACCTCGCCACGGTGCCGTGAAACTTAATTTACTATCTTCGGTTTCTATTTCGTAAGCATTTACCTTACTTAGCAGAACTCGATACCGGTCACCGCGTGTCGGACATTTGGGTTGAATAATTACAGATGAGACCTCATCGAGCTTTGAAATACAAAACTTGAGGAATTAAACAAACTTCTCTCTGTGAAGTGGACGTTTATTGGCAGCCTTTGGTAAATGAGATGAAGGTACTCAGTGAATGAGGATCGACTGTAACCTACAAGTTTAATTGGAAAATAAGATGACGATTATTTGATTTTAAATAAAGAATACAATGGGTTGAGAAGGAAATTCAGTTCGTAAACGTAAATAATTTATAAATCATAAAGTAAAGAGGATTGAATGGGCAGTTCGAAGGGGTCTAGAATCCTTAAGAAAGCCAAGTCAGAATACCTTAAACCCTTGATGTGTGGAAATCCGCGGGCTCTGTATGATGTAAAAAATAATTAAAGTTTTCTAAGGCATGCCTAGATCAAAAGAAAATATAAACAAAATAACTTTAAATAAGGAGTAAATACATAAAGCATTATGGATGTCCGCATTGAGCTCCAATGAGCACAATATTAATTGTTTCCAAAGAGGTGATTCCGCCGAATGTGTTCCCTGATTAAGTGCACGGTCGGCCCGAGAGGGTTATTAAATAATTTATTGTCTAGCAACTATTCGTGGGTTGTCGAATGAATATTATTTAGCATTCAGTAGGCTCAGACTCGACGTTTCCGTCAACATTTTCGACATATTATATCGATTAGACTTTACTACATAAAGTGAGACTGCTACTTAAGCGAAATACCACAGCTTGATATATCGTTTTTTACAATTTTAATTTAATTATAAAAACTTGTATTTATGATTTTATGAATAAGTTATGTACTATTATAAATTATATTCATATAAGTAAAAAATCGCCTCCTTCGACTATAATAATAATTCATATAAAAGAATAATTCTTATACTGCATTTTCTTTTCACATTAGCAAGTGGGTCATGGTATCGATAAATTTTCAAAAACTGAATTACAAAATAAAAAAAAACAAATTTAGTTTTTATTATAATTTTACTCTAAGCATAAAATCATCTCTTCTATCTGTCATTAAAATGTATCAATGCGTCTCCGTCTCATGCAGGCGTTGTGTGGTGTTCTGTGAAGGTTCTTCTCAGTTGCTGAATAGCAACTAATCAACCATTTAATCATTAACTTTTAATTGGCCTATATTATGGTTGCATATTTATTCAAGCACCTATTTTATACACCTAGCTGTAAGTTTTCGTAACATCCTCCAAGTTCCCACTAGGATCTCCCAACTTGCACTATTTACTAATTCTGACTGTCATAACTGGAACTAAGAGCTTACATCTATACTGCGACGGGTCTGTTCAAATGGTTGCTAAGATCCTGCTAACTCTTGTTACGGAATATTGCAGCGTAAACTTTGACCATGAAACTTAAATGTATTCGCACGGCGATACTGAGACGAGCAGACAGATTTTAAATATTCCAACTGGGAGTTTAGTATAACAATATGTGAAAAATACGTATAAACGTGAAAGTTCGTATGGATGTTTGTTACTCATTCACGCTCAAACGGCTGAATGGATTTGGATGAAATTTGGTACCAAGATAGCTTATATCTTGGACTAGCTGTGCCCCGCGGTATTACCCGCGGTGAATAAGTAATCCCACGGGAACACTGCACTTTTCTGGGATCAAAGTAGCCTATGTGTTAAGCCAGGATATAAGCTATCTTGGTACCAAATTTCATCCAAATCCATTCAGCCGTTTGAGCGTGAAAGAGTAACAAACATCCATACAAACTTTCACGTTTCGCGGCTCTCAGCGCGCTTTATATAGCCACGGACGCTCAGGCGCGAGGCGTGTACGTTAAAAATGTTCGCCGTGATTCTTTAAATTGACATAACTTTTTTATTTATGAACCGATTGACATGAAATAAACACTAAATGTTAAGTGAAGCTTACTACAATATATTAGTGAAAACCGTATCTAAATCGAATAAGCCGTTTCTGATATTAGCTTGCACAAACACACAGACAAACAGACAAACAGACAAACAGACAAAAAAAATATTAATTACAATTTCGGGTTCGGCATCGATATAATAACAACCCCTGCTACTTTTTTTTTATATATTTCCATTGTACAGACACCACTTTTCTACAATTTTATTATATGTATAGATTAAAACATAGGCTACTTTGATCCCGGAAAAGTGAAGTGTTCCGGTGGGATTACTTACTCACCGCGGGTAACATCGCAGGGCGCAGCTAGTAAGTAATAAATGTATATACGAGTAGGTATGCAAGATTACACTACATATTCTAATTTGCTCTAACTTAAAATTTGCTTAACGTCAGCTCGTTCCGTCACCTAAGTCACATAAAAAAAACCTAATCTAATCGTTCTTTATTTCTAATTTCTTTAATTTATCGATACCTTGTTACACGGGTATATATGAGTTTATAGAAATTATCTATCACAAAGAAAAACCAGATACAATAATAAATTGAAATGACGTGACGTGATTATATAAGGCCGTAGGTATACTTATTAGTGAAATTTGACGAAAAATCATGTATCTGCTGACCATGTCATTCAATAAAATTGCTGTTTGCGATAAAATAAGAAGAAACGGGAAAATGTTTACCGGAAGAGAAAAAATGTTTATTCGCAATTCAATTTTCAACGAAACAATAAAGAACGAACCGTGATTGAGTTTGCTCGAACCTTTTACGGCTTTCAATGCATTTCGAGCTGTCAGTGGCAAATTACGTAGGCTGCCCATTCACGCTCAAAAATCGCTCTCGATTGAGTCAAGTACAAAATAAAAGGTGGGAATGGGGTGCTTCCCCTCGGGAAACCAACGGGAAACATACGTCCGGTACAATTGTGAGCGGTTCCGATTGCCATTTGACACATTATTGAATTAAATGACGTGTGCTATTTCGTGTGTATTGCCCTTTAATTGCACTTAGTTTATTGTTTTAGATGGATGTTATATTTTGATGGTTGTTGTTACTTTTTACTCGGATCAGTGTTCTCTATCCTCTTAAAGTTAGTTTTTTTATATTTCCTTTCGTCATCATGAATAGTCTCTACCTGCGACACAGAAAACCCTAGTTCACTGGTACCTTATAAGTTAGCATATTATTAAACTGTCAATTCTATAGTTATATGGCAGGAAACTCTATATCAATATATATAAACCTTTTGAATACGTAAATAATTGAAATAAAATAATTTGCGTCAATCAAATGTGTAATTGTGTATACACATCAATTAACTAGCCATCAAAAAGTCTACGAAATCTAAAAAATCGTACAGACGCATACACTAATATATGGCAGGCACAACTTTTAATGAATCAATTTCGGGGTCCGTCATTTGATTAGTACGTCCAGTTAAATACCTACATCGTATCGCACACTCATATTGAAAGGGCAAGAGATAATTCATTTTCGGCGAAATATTGTCTGGTGCCCGAAAAAATCTAATTACACGCTCCCTTATTTCAGGAGCATAAAATTGCATTTCGATTTCGTACGTACATATTTATAACGTTAAATTTGTCGGTACGATATCTTTACCGGAATTTCGGTACATTAATTTAAATCACTAACTTGTTTAATCAAAACCAAATATTATACTACTTTTTTCTTTCCCATGTGCTTCCTTAGTTCAACTGGATAACACACCATGTCAAAATAAAAAAAAAGCTTTTCCTTGCTTAAAGAAATTATGACTTCTCCGTTGTTATTAAAAGCCGCCGTTATTTTTGCACACGACTGTACACTCCGAGATGTTTAGGCAATTACAGTGAATCGTTATCCGCTACTGAATGATGTCGATGAGTTTTCCAGTTCAAATAAACAATTAGCGGCATTAATAGGAACAGCAATGAAATCAGTCTGCATAAACAAGCTGATTCTCAATAAAAATCAATAGTTGGAAACGAGCTTGCGGCGTCAGATGTTTGGCATCGTATGACTCAATATTACCGCTCATAATGTTCTTTATTCTTTACTGTACACAGAAAACATAATGCAAAAAATTCATAAGTAATACATATACAAGAGTGAGCTAAACACTAAAAAGAGTTCTCTTCCAGCAAACCTTTGAGGGTAGAGATAATCGATTTTATAGAAGGTAGGACGTGTACGTAAAAAGATAAATCTAAATTTTTAAAGGGCTTATAAACCTACAAACTTTAAACATACATATAAATACAAAAATAATGTAAATTTTCTTTATTTCTAAGAGAAACTTATGACTTTATCGCCCTGAAAGAGTATCTAATATCTTAAGAAAATCTGCAGTTTATGACATGGAAACTTCTCGACCGCAATGCCCCACCCAGAGCCAATGTGAAAGTGGAGACTGCTCTCAACTCCTGTGTGCCCAACTATCTGCTTCCAGGAAGACCTGAACCAAGCTACATGTATGAGGGTCAAAACCACCACAAAACGGATATGAATAGGGTAAAGAATATTGAGACAAACAGGACGGAAAACGACGAAGAGGAAGATATTAAGAATACGTTGTAGTCTGCCATGGAAGAATTAATACATTCCAGTCAAACCCACAAAACTCTTTTTAGGGTTAAGCTTGCATTTATTCATTTATTCCTCTTATAAAGAATATACACATAAAATATGATTTCCTACGCCTTTGAGAGAATCTTAAGAAAAATCTAAATTTTCACTCTCCTCAACCAACAACGAATAGAGGTAGAAAGTCCTAAACACTCGACAACCTTGTCTTGCATATAAATTATAATGGTGTTAGCATGAATGTACCTCTATTATAATTAACATGTTTCAGGTCTTAGCTATGATCTACGCAAATATTGCTTTGACTACGAGGCCAAGTACGTTATAGAATAAATAGACAGCCAGTACGCATGATGCCATTTTTAAGGACACAGAATTGAAGTTTCCAAACAGTGGCGGATTTACACATTTCCCAAGTATAGGATATTGAAATTTTGCCGCCCTTACTTCTACAATTGTAAATTGACAGTTACTAGATTATCTTTTAAATCCAAAATGATGACTAATAAGGCGGGGTATGCCACTCACGCAATAATTTACATTCGGTAAACGGAAAGATGTCTTGTGGACTTCTAGAGAAATCACATCGGAAAACCGTCTTACAGAAATCGAAAAGATTTCTGAATAAAAAAAAAGGATTCTCAAATTTGCCGCCCTAGGCTCAAGCCTACTTAGCCTGCTGGTAAATCCGCCACTGTTTCCAAACTATTACGGGCAGAGACTAAAGAGATCTATAATTTGATAATCTTTATAAAATTCCTACATGTTCAAAATCAAAATATCTAAAATTATTCAGTGCATTATAAGTAGGTATATTTCATGAAACACCATCCAGGATACGGGAATGACGCGGAAATTTCGTCTATTTTTGTCTCTCGCTGTAAAATATGATATTAGTCATTAATACGATATCCTGCAATCAAAGCTTACGGCTTCTCGACATCTGTTTGCGTGTGGTCGCCGTAAACAATGATCTTATATCCAGTCCGTACATGGCGAACATAATCGAACGAACGCTACGTAGACGGGTGAACAAATGTGGACGAGCGAACGCAAACGGAGCTTGATTCAGTTGTCTGATCCACAATATTGCGTTCATCAGTTCGTTAGGTGTGGACCCAGCTTTAATGATCGTACATTTGCGAATGTAAACAGTTTATTAGCCCACAATCGACATTGTGAATTCGATATATCGAGACATCGTTACAATCGGTTTGTGATTATCGATACTTGTTCGGTGAATCGAACGTCGGTTCTCGGCTTACAGACTGATCGATTTTAATTGTGTTTTACAAGTATCAATTTCTCAATTTCAATGTGGAAGTATCTACTTATATTGAAGTTGCGCAATGTAACTGGTATCCAGATATCTTTTAGGTAATTTGTCTTCCTCAATTTTACCTGTGGAAGTTTTGTTTTAATTCTCATATATATTGTTTTATTTTTGTTTTTAGTTTCGGCAGATTGGTGGGGGAAGGTGAAAATAACCCTCTCTGTTTGGTGCGGAATTTATTTAAATAATTATGCCTTCCATAGAGTCGAGAGTAGGACCCAAGATTTTTCCTAGATAAGTTATAAATAATATCGTCAGTATGATTTATACATTTTTCAATGACCCAAGATCAATAGTCGTTTCCACGAGACACCGGATGTGGCGTCGCGTCGGGACAGTTCAATTATTATTGAATTTCCCCGAGTCCGGGGACACTGAGCTAGCATTAAGTGCCTGTCTTTTACTGATTTACATTCCACAACATACTCATTTCAGGTCAAAGAGAAACACATAATGCGTTTAGTCAGTTTAAGGGTCAATAACTAGATAGTTTAAATCAGCTTCAACCAACATATATATCCTGACAGACAAACTTTTGGCTTCACATTATAGGTTTGAAAAGGATGAGTCATAAATTCGTTGAGTAGCCAGCGCTTGCGTTGCAGATTAATTGGATTAAATTAGGTATATCAAGGAGCTACACTATGGTATCATTGCAAATAAACATCAATTTCTGTAACAACTAATTAACCCTCTGCGACTAATTCATAAAAACTTGTTATATTTTCAGATTATAAACGAATATTTCATTAATATTTCTCATTTATTCCTTTGAAAGTAACAAAAATACATTTACTTTGATACCAAATCAAAATCTCTTAACCCACCCCTTTGCACACAATTAACAACAAAGAGTTGGGAATTAAACTCTCGACTCATTCTCGAACTCCACTAAGACATTGGAGATAGCTGTTTTTGTTTGTTTCTATAATTAAAACACGACTTAGCCGCTTTCTTGATAATTATAATTCCAGTCGATGCCGTGGCGAGTCGGATTTGCGAGGGATCCGCGACTCTGCTAATTGTTTCAAGTTAGAGTTGATTCTTAATGTTCCAGATTAAATTTTACCAAAGCAAAAATAAGTCAATAAAGGATTAACATGGAAGGTTATGTGACTAATACCATGAATTGACACACAAAAATAACGGGCTATTCGTTTCTCTGCTAAACAAAAACAAGCCGTAAGCGTTGCTTATCTACCATATTGAATCGTGATGTTTTTCTTCTAGTAATAATATTGCTGTGTGCCATTTGGATATTCGGAAATAAAATAAATAATACATAATTTTCATAACGTTGACAAATAAAGAATGGAACTCGATACCCTCCATCTGTAATTATTGAAACCTGTAATCTTAATCTAAACAAATGTTGAAGTTCTATTCTATTCGAGTCACTGGTTCTCTCGAATCAGTGTGGTGAAAGGATTTTTAAGTTCGCTTCAAAGAGGTCCTTTCGTGCACTTGACACATGTCTTCGAATTTTCAGTTCTAGGACATGTCGGTTTCCTCACGATTTCCTTCACCGTTTTGAGAACGTGGTATTGTGCACACAAATCTTTGAAGCGAAAAACTCATAGGAGCACGTCGGGAATTGAACCGACAACCTCCGGATTGAAACTTGTGATCAGTACCACTAGACCACCACGCTCTCAAGAAATGTTGAAGTACTGCAAAAAAAAGATTGAAAGTTGATATTCATTAATTGGTTACTGTGCCTCGTTATCATTAAAAGTAATTTAGTCAGAGTTGGCAATGAGACGGCCGGGTGGACACATTACCCGGACGGCCGGTGGTCGGCTGACTCACGGGTGTCGCCAGTTTTGAACAGAGTTCTGACTCCCACTGGTCTGGCGCTAACACGCAACTCCGCCTCACTAGTTCATACGCTCCGATGGGCAATTTGTGTGCTGCGCCTCAAATTTTGTAAACTTCATTTGTATTCCCCTATTCTACCGCATTTTGCAATACGCAATACTGCGGCTACGGTTTTCCAAGTAACCTAGTATTATGACAGATTATCTACTTCTAGGTAAAATCGCTCCATTCGGTATCAGTTTACAAATGCGATACGGCCGACATATGGCGTGCGCAGTCGATTGTAGTGACATCGTCAATTCGATCGTAATAAAATCGACACGAATTCGTGATACTTTTCTTGGTTTTTGTCACGTATATAAAATATCTGAATTGCATATCTTAAAACCTACAAAGATATATCCCGTCTGTTGGATTAAATGGAGAGTTAATTCGTTAAAAGTCACCTAATTAAGGTTCTGCTTGCCGCTAAAGTGTGATTCTGTATATGACTGTTAACCAAAATCTCCTTCTAAACAGACAGTAAAGAGCAGTAGAACTCTCGCCAAGTTCGTCCGGGGAAGTACTGCCACCATGCCCTTTTCTGCCGCCAAGCAGTGACGCATTCGCGTTACTGTGTTCCGGTTTGAAAGGTGTGGTTGCCGGTGAAATTACAGGCACATGAGACATTCCACCTTCACGTCTCACATTTACGGGCGCATACGATGCGACTTGGGTCTTGTCATACCTACTTTGGGAGGACCCAAGTCGCATCGGCTGTTATGGGCCGAGGTTACCACTTAACACCAGGTGGGCCGTCGGCTCGTTCCGTAAATGTATTACATAAAAAAAAAAAAAAAAAAAAAAAAAAAAAAGACAAATTAGCAAATTAAGACTAAAGGCGGAATCACCAAAAATGACAGTGCACGAAAGGAGCCTCTTGGAGGCGCATTTAAAATCCTTTCACCACACCGGTTCAAGAGAACCAGTGACTCGAATAGATAGATAATAGGCCATAAATGACATTTGACACTGTGCTAGTGATAGTGATCCCTTAGCTTATGATATGGGAATTCTCGAACACAATTGACGAATGCTGGCAGGGGTGCAGTGGTGAAATTATATGAAATCAAATTATAATTTAGCTAAAACAAAAATAAAAATTACATCTATGCATGCAGTATGAATTAAAAAAATGTATGATACCTATAATTTTCATCTGCATAAGAATTATAAATTAAAACTGGTTTTAAATTTTATTAAGCGAGACTTTTATGTGCAGCAAGATAATTAAATAAAAAAAATATTACGATTCTTAGAATTTCAACATTTTCGAGTCAAAAATCCCACTTTTCAACGACTTCACTTCTGTCAGAACCCCAATGATGATTTAAGTTCTACGTAAAACTATTTTCCGTAGCTCAACAAATGAACCCACGTACATAATACATGTAAAATTGTCTACATAATAATATGTGAAGTCAATATACCAATCATTTTAATGTTCATTAAGAACACGATCTCCCCGAAAGCGCCAGAAAGTTTGCGCCACTCTTTACAGGAAAACATTATAATATACATTGAAACCCGTTCTAACAATTTCACATACAATCATAAATTCTAATTTAGCTCGTTGGTGGATCTTGTTACCACCTCGCGTTTGGTTTTCCGGACTCATTGTGTGTTGCTCCCAAGACATTGTAGCCCCGCAGAACGTATATACAAAATTAATTAGACAAAATCTCGGGGTCTTGTAATATTTTATTATTATTTCTGCCGCTGTGCGAGATCTTATTAGCGCGTTATATTTACTGCTCTCTTACGTGTAATGAATCTGAATGGAGTCTTGATTAGCTGTTCCTGTCTTTACATTACATTAATAATTATAGTGTAGCTTATAATTATAGGGCACATTGAAATCAACGTTGGTTTTGCATTCGCTTAAAATGTTGATGGTTCGCTAAATTAAACGTCATCTGGTGAACGGCTATTTTCTTGATTGCGAACGCCTATCTAGTCGCAGACTCCAGTCTGCAGCTTTTTTATTTATACGATACTCTGTGCCGTAGGTGGCATAGCCCCACATACACACAACACAAATATCCTAGTCATCATGCTAAAATACCTTATAGTAATATCTAAAACTATCTTACCAAAATATTTTTTAAGCCTAAAACGATAACATAACGAACTTCACAGAAACAGATTTATGTTTTTTTTAGTGCAGTCTATATGATTAGTAGTATTTTTTCTTTTCCGATTGAATTCAAAACTACTTGTCACAGAGAAGTATAAAATACCGATTACCTATTAATTAATATCTAGCTATTCAATCGCCAAAGTAAAGTTTTTATGTAGGGCATAGAGATTTAACATCATCTTGGGTATATTTTTTTTATAAAGACCTGTGTGGTTTTCAGTTGATTTAAGAAACAAAGGGACTTATAGCAATAGTATCCCTGATAAGGGCAGAACATAAAAGTATTCTTAAAAGGTGGCTAATTCTCGTGTCCATCACGACGAGTAGGTACATCGGATTCTACTTAGCGCTGAATTGTGATGTCGTTTGGTTTCGAATCTTCTTTAGTTTGCCGCCCCTTTGTGTTGAATTCAACAACAATAATATAAGCAACGTTTAAGCTTATTTATCTAACACACTATGAAGGTAAATTTCATGAAATCATTTCAAAAAATATTTTAATGCCCTGTAACGATATTTTCTTTATACTCGTATATTCAGAAACAAATTATCATGTTTTATCGAAACCTCATATAAAATATTTGTCTATATTCTTCTGTCTTATCTTATATCTTACGTTGAGTATACCTACTATCTTTCTTTTTATTGTCTTAATAAGTTGTTAATTTAAAATACGTAAACTTATTCTTTTGAAATGAAGTATTACCTAGCATATTATAAAAAAGGTACATCTTGCAATACTAAAATTTGAAATATTACAATAATTACAATGACATCCTTCATTTACATTTTTTTTTTACTATAACATGCTAATTTAATGCGAAACGCACCTAATTTAAACTTACACGAATTAGAACACACGAATATAATGATGTCATATGTGAGTCAAAAATTATAGTAGATATTGAGGTGACTGGAATGATTCTGGCCAGTCGGCGAAATTTAATCGTTGAGTTAGTAACGCCCACTGCATTCCATACGCCGCGCCGCTACGTTTCACCAGAACATCCACTAATCGCGATTAGGTCGATCATTTCTAAGCACGGCTTGATTAAATTCAAAAGTAGCTACAGATTTAAGTAAGTAAATTATGAAATGCCAAAAACAAAATATTTTTATATTATTTAATACTTTGCATAACTTAAAATCTATATCCGTAATCTATAATCTAATCTATATCTCTATATCTCACATTCTCGTCCAAGTCACTAAACAGGATAGACGTGTGTCGATTTTACAAAAATACTGTGATATTCACCAAGCGAATTTGACCCGTGTTGTGAAGATATAGCGCTTAGTTTTGAAGTGGATCATTCCTGGCGCTTAGTTCCGTTCAGCGCAGCAATCGCACTCAAACGGAAATTTACACTGCAGACCAAAAAAAATGCTACACACACCAAAATCAGGTATGTCGAGTATGTACTCTTCTCAACCTAATCTTAATGACCCAGAGAACGAAATTAATGATTTTGTCAGAAATAAAAATCTTAAGAAACGCAAAAATCCAGACCTTGACCCGTCTATGATGGATCTGAAAGACTCCCTAACGCTGTCTTTCAAGGATATGCTGAGTACTGAGATATCCGAGATGAAGCAACAGAATACCCAAATTTTACAGTCAAATGCCGAAATTATAAAACTTCTGCAAGCAAATTCTGTCAGTCTGATGAAAGCGAACGAAAAAATAGCTACTCTTGAAACTGAGCAAGCTGTGATTCTGCATCGGGTACGCGATCTGGAACTTCATCTTCACGAGGTTCAAAAGCAGCAGAAGAAGAAAATGATAGAAATTAGAAATGTGCCTAGAAAAGAGAAGGAAGACATTGGAGAGATTTTTCTTAACCTATATAATACAGTAGGCCTAAAACCTGTGACTGATATCCCCCTAATGTACAGGAAAGGCAAGAATACAAATTCTCCAATTGTAATTGAATACAGTAACATGGACAAAAGAGATGAACTGTTAGCTGCGGTAAAAAAATTCAACGCTAGTGACCAGTATAACAAGCTGAACTCTGAACTTCTCGGAATCAAAGGAGACGTTACAAAAATATACGTTTCCGAAGCAGTAACCACTCTGACAAAACAAATATATAAAGAAGCACGTGATCTCGTGAAGAATGGTACCTACAAATTTTGCTGGATATCCCGTGGAAATGTGCTGATCCGTAAGGAAGAAGGTCACCCGGCCGTGGTGGTCCGAAATCTAGAACAAGTAGCTGCACTGTGTTCTTCGTGACTATCCTTCATGTTAGTAGCGTATTTACATAGGTCAAAGTCGACCATCTTAGATAGTGTTTTCCTTTATTTAGCATTCAAACTTAGTTTATGTAGCTTTTCGCCTGATATCATGCCATACAAATCTCTAAAATTATGTTCTATTTTCAACACATATTTTAATATAACAAACATATTATATAACATACACCAATCAAGTCACGTTCTCCTCAAAGTCACACTAATCATTCCACCAGATTACGACTCCTATGATTTCTTATATATCACATACAAACCAAAATACGAAAATGGTTAGAGACTTTGACATTGTTACTGCTGACGTTGATCAAGAGATCAACGCAGGTGAGTCGTTACTGGTGGATGATCCAAGTGCGTTTCATGAAATAAACTCTAAATCAAATATCTTCCTTAAGGTTATTACTCAGAATATTCGGAGCATAAATAAGAATTTTGACGATTTTAATGTATTTCTGACGCGTAGCAATCTGAATTATGATATAATCATCTTGACAGAGTGCTGGCTTCAGAACTGCACGAATGTACCTGCTATGAATCAATATAATAACTTCTATACATCTAGATACATCAACCAAAATAGTGGGGTTGTCGCCTACATCCGCAACAGTATTTCCAATGTTTCAGTTTATGAACCCTGTTTGAATGATTCTGATAGTCTCGTAGTAAACATTGGAAATGATCATGCTTTTGTTTGTATCTACAGATCACCATCATTTGCGTCAACTACCAATTTTCTCACGTCATTAGAAGAATTGTTAAAGAACCTAAAGCACGTACCAAACGTCTATATACTTGGTGATCTGAATATAGACATAAGCAGTAATAATAGTGACCATAGATCTGACGAATACCAAGACCTACTTGCAACCTATAGCCTCCTGCCGAGTCACACTCTGCAGACACGTGAAGCAAAGTGCCTAGACCATTGCTTCGTGAGATCTAAAACAAAAGTATTTACTGCAGTTTATGACTCATCAGTAACTGACCACAGCTGTATCTATCTTGCTATCCCCTATTCGATATACTGTAATCCTCATAAAATACAGGAATCTAAGAGAAAACTAAACTATCAGTTGGCTGGTGATTTGTTGTCACACGCAAATTGGCGTGAACTGTATCTTACAAAAGACCCGAATAAAGCCACTGAACTATTTATTGACACCATAAATAATGTAATAAATATGTCAACTGTGTCACATGTTGTTCCAAATAGAAAAATAACATACCAACCATGGATTACGCCTGGGATATTAAGATGCATGCGCTTTCGGGACACACTACATAGACGCTACAAAAAATCACCTAATGACAAAAATCTTGCAATTACATACAAAAGGTATAGAAATCACTGTAATAATTTGCTTCACAACCTTAAAAATGAATATGACAGAGCAGATCTACAAAATAGTAAAAATGATATTAAAAAAACTTGGCAAGTTATAAAACGTGTCTGTGGAATTAATAATTCAAATAAATCACAGAACCAAGATCAACTTTTAAAACTGAAAAGCTCACCCCAAGAATCTATTAACTTGATAAATGACTATTTTGTTAACGTTGGTAGTAATCTTGCAACAAATATATTAGAAAAAAATAACATATCTGAGATCCAATTAGTTCAGAAACACAAGTCTATAAATACTCCGTTAAATTCTTTTATGCTATTGGAAACTGATCAATCAGAAATTAAGAAGATTATTTCTTCACTAAAGAATACGTCATCTTCTGGTTGGGATGGTATTACATCTATGATTCTTAAAAGATATGTTGGGTATTTGAGTCCTCCCATTACCTATATCTGCAACATTTGCCTCATGTCGGGAGTATTCCCAAAATTACTTAAAAAATCAATTGTAATTCCGGTTTTTAAGTCAGGGGACAGAGACAAAATCACAAATTATCGTCCTATATCACTCTTATCCACTTTGGCTAAGATCCTGGAAAAGCTCATCAACTGTCGGCTTGTTAATTACCTTGAAAATAACAATCTGATATCAAGTAATCAATTTGGATTCCGTGAAAAATTATCTACAGTAGATGCGATTGAAAATTTAGTATTTTATGTTGCTGATGAACTTGATAAAAAACAAAAGTGCATTGGAGTTTTCCTGGATCTAGCCAAAGCCTTTGATACTGTGTCTGTCCCACTACTAATACGTAAGCTGGAAACTATAGGGGTTCGTGGAGTACCCTTAGACCTCCTTACTGATTATCTTTCAGATAGATCTCAAAGTGTAAGAGTGGGTTCTAATCTCAGCTGTGAACGATCGGTTACTTTCGGGGTTCCCCAAGGTTCTGTACTTGGGCCAACTCTATTTTTAATCTATATAAACAGCCTCTGTGATACTGTACTACAGAATGCCAAAATTATCACTTTTGCTGATGATACTGGCATAGTTTTTACAGGCTCAACTTGGGATGAAGTACGCCACATAGCTGAAAAAGGGATGCGCGTTATTATAAATTGGCTTTATTCTAACTTACTTACACTAAACTTAACTAAAACGAAATATATTACATTTTCAATTTACAATAATAATCAGCCTTGTAAAAATTTTGTACTCAAAGCGCATGTGTGTTCCTATGACAATAATAGAAGCTGCAACTGTTACACTCTTTCTCCTACTGACCATGTTAAATATCTCGGCATTATAATTGATCAAAATTTAAACTGGAAGCATCATATTGAAATTTTGAAGTCGCGTATTCGTAAACTGATACCAATATTCAAAAAGGTCCGACACTTGAAAGATAACAAAACTAATAAAACCGTTTATTTATCACTATGTCAATCTTTAATAACCTATGGAATTTCGGCTTGGGGAGGTGCAAAACAGACCACCATGCTCAAATTAGAACGATCTCAGCGATGTATTATAAAAGTCTTGAATTTCAAACCATTTCGATATCCAACAACAAACTTATACCGCGAGTTCCTGGCACTGACTGTACGTCAGCTTTATATGAAATTTATTGTTACAAGACAACACTCCCGTCAAATTAATGATAACATTGCGAAAAGAAGGAAACATGAAGTTTTTAAGGTTCCTGCATGTAAAACTACTTTTGCTCAAGGATTTTCAAATTTTCTGGCTCCATTTCTATATAACCGTTTTAATAAGGAGATTTCTTTGTATGGAAAGACTAGATTTATATGTAACAAGGCACTTCAAGAATACCTACTACGATTTGACTATGTTGGTACTGAGAACATTCTTATTAGGTGCAAATAAATCACCAAATTATAATAAACAAACACACACACACTCAACATATATATTTCTATATATATATATATATATATATATATATATATATCCCACATTATAATATACATACTATCTCTAGGTTATACCTAACTGCATAAAAAAAAAAAAAAAAAAAAATTATGACTTATTTGACAAATTATTTTTCTATATACACATACACACACTCTATATACTCACATATTCTTAATAACCTTATATTAGTGAAATAATATATTTTTATTACTACTACTACTTCCCACTATGGCATGATTATAAACAATTAAAATTATTGTAGATCTTAAGTGATAATTAATAAGTGTCATAAGTTTTCTTTTCTGTATAACCATTATGTTGTTATCACTCATACTATTTTTGTGTCCGAAAATATATCACCTTATGTTATCCCTCCGAACAACAGGCGGACGGCTCGGGTCTGTTGTTTGGTTGAAGCGGTCGCAAAGCAAGCTAAAATAGTCCGTATTTGTATGGGACGAGAATCTATTACCCCGCCGTAACACAGTTACCAACTAGCACGGGAGGTAAAGATATTTTTATGTTTTAAAATGCGTCTACCCACATTGCGTATTCGGTTGGCATAAATGTGGTACTTTTGAATGTAAATACGTATATCTTTTAGTTATAACTACCACGTAAGTTTGAAAATAAATATTCTTATTCTTATTCTTATTCTTATCTATATCCAGATTACAAGACCATTTAAAAAAAACTTGTTCATAATATACATAAAAAGAATTCGGCGTAACTCGTGTTTGTATCGAAACCGTTTATGTTTGTAAGTATAAAAAAGCTAAAATATAGAAATGGATAAATAATATATTTCAATAGAACTAGAAGAGTCTTTTTATCCTTTGAAAAGTTCCTCAAATTTTTCTGTAATATAACTAGAAATGCAAATGAATTTACAATTATTTACAATTAATATACATAGATCCAATTTGATTAAACTGGAAACTGCTTGTCATACAAAACGATAAGTTAATGCTTAAATATCAAGAAATATTCAAGCGCTCAAGACGTTTCTTCGTAATCTTTCATTAAATAACAAGTGCAACTAAAAGTAATTATTGCCATCTAGCAGATATCATCCCTATTGAAATGGGAGCGGGGTGTATTACGAAAGCGTAGATTCGCGCGCGATACGAGACTATTCAATACAATATCTATTATGGATGGCGTAGTCCGCGGACGTTGATTAGGCATAGGCGAGCGGGCTCTATTCCCACTTTCATGCCAATAGCCACACAGGTATGTATCTAGGCTTATACAGGAGCAAGGTAATTCAGATTGAATTAATTAATTCATGTAATTATTGAAAGGAGCCTTTTTCAGGCGCACTTTTATTATTTCACCACACTGCTTAGAAGACATCAGAGAAATGAGTAGAGTATTATTAAATAATGCAGTTGAAGTAGCTACTGACTAAAGTTACACCTACACCTAAGTTACTATACAGCAATTTCTGGACTAGATTGAACCCATAAGTCAAGCCCTAGATACAACCCTGTATAGTTTTACTATCGGCCCTCCTGATTGATTGTTATTGGGCAGCGGCTTCATGTACGAATACAAGTTTCAAGCCCAAGTTTTGAATTTATAATGTTGGCAAACTTTGTAGGAGCATTTTTCAATATCCATTCTATGCAAAATTAAATTGTCGTATCAACTCTGTTATTTCACAAAAAGTATGGTACTCAAATACCTTTATTCGTTATTTTAAACGATAACAAGAAAATGTAGTTATTTAAAAACGAGACGCAATAACAATTCAAATTCTGCAGAATAATTAGGCATAATTTTATGAATATCGTGTTTTATAATACGAATAATAAGTGCGGTTAAGTGTTTTGTCCGAAGGCGATATTTTTCAGTATCCGTTGCTGTTTGCGTCGGCCAGCCTGAATTTTAATGGGCCACAATGAACTAACTATAATGCGGCTAAAATTAAAAAATGGTACAAGGCATCGCAATGGTTGCAAACGGTTTCGCTCAAGTCGTTCTTGAACAACTACTTGTAACTTCATAATATATGTTCTTAGCCCTGATGTCGAATTATTTAAGGCCAAACACACCAGATGCGTACAAATGCAAGTTCCAGTGTGTTTTAATGTATGGAACTGTATGATAGACATCAAACCGTTTGTGTGAAATCTTTTTATGTGACTGTTACGGAGTGAACTTATGGTCCACCTGGTGTTAATTGGTAACCTCTGTCCATTACATGCAATCCGACTTGGGTCCTCCTCTACTTCAACACAACAAGACCCAAGTCACATCGTATGCGCCTCTGAGACGGAAGTTGGAACATCTCGTGTTCCTGAAATTTCACCGGCAACCACACCTTTCAAACCGGAACACAGCAACGCGAAGCATTACTGCTTCGCGGCAGAAATGGGTATGGTGGCAGTACTTCCCAGGACTAACTTACATATAAGAACTTATAAATGAACACAAGAAAGCGTTTGAGAAACGTGCGTGTGGGTAAAAAACTGAGAGAACGGTAAGACTGAACCAAATAAAGAATCGTCCTTCAATGAAATTAACTGACGGAATACGATAATAAACAAATAAGCTCATTGATATCCCGACCATACAAAAGAATCCGCAATTAACGGTTCATAAAATGCCAGTGATTCCTGCAATAGGAAGGTACTAAAAAAATCCTTTACATGATAAATCCTGACCGCGATGCGACGTGCAACCTCGTCAAGAATATCGGCAGATCGACCGAATACCGACAGACACGCCGCGCCGTGGAATTCAATTATCCAGGTCTCCAGTTATATATGGCCAGCAGACGATTAGCAACTTACGTGACTTTTCCACTTCAATCTGACAATCCGGCCACGTCTAAGTGAAAATGCGTCTTTTGCAGAGTTAACTTAGGCAACATAGGTCAAAACGAAAATTGTTGTTGCTGTTTTTGTAAGTAGACTAAAAAGATTTGATTCGTATATACCATACTCCATATAATAAATAAATAATGGTGGACATTTCACACAGCGCCATCTAGCCCCAAAGTAAGCTAAGCATAGTTTGTATCATGGGAACCAGACAACTGATATAATACTTATATACTTTTCTTTTGTAAATACATACATATAATACATATTAACACCCAGACACAGAACAAACATCAATGTTACAAATGTCACATAAATGTTTGTCCTGAGTGGGGATCGAACCCACGACCTACAGCGCAGAAGGTAGGGTCACTAACCAACTGAGCTAGGAGGCCAGTCATTCATATATCTATATCAATCACGTGATATGACTTTGAAGTGCTGGATGGAAAAAGAGGTGAAAATATAAAGAGATTTCATTTTCTGTTGCCAATGATTCAATGTTTGTCAAAACTATGAAAATACCTGGACGTTTAAATAGTTCATGATGAACCTAAATTAATTACCACATGAATGAAAGACATACCTAAATGCCGTTTTTAAATTAGTTTATTTAGGCAGCAACAGAATCGGCACCAAATCCACACTGATGTAGTTAAAAGTAAAAAAAAGTTTAGTATATGACATAATGATGAAATGGGAAAGAAATCAATACATTACTCAGTTTATTGCTACTTCATTAAAGTTCTCAGAGCGCAACACATAAGACGAGGCGTGGAGTGACGCTGTGATCGCGGCTACCAAATTGCGTATGCAGCTATAAAGCTGTTACACATCGGACGGGGCGAAGCGCCGCTTTTCTAAGCAGATGGGCCTTCAACCGCACGGCACCGCGTCCCGTGTTAACAGCCCCCAAGGCTACATCGTAAGACCCCTCAAAATTGCATCAGGTATATAAATTCACCCGCATACCTAAATAACTGCATAATCACTCAGCTGCGGTAAGAGTTCCTTTTTTGCAATTGAGATCTCAAAGTTATCGGCTACGAAAGTTTTCGTGGACGTACGTCGACGCCGGGCAAATATTTACACTGTAGCCTCAGTTTTGTTCAGCTTTTTTATTGAGGTTCAGCTGTGGCCTGGCGAAATTGTTTCAATCCGTTCAGCTTTCGTGTTCGCTAATAAGTCTCATTTTGGGTTTACCCGCGGACTTTTATTTGCTTCTGTGGCGGGTTGTTTATAAAATGATGACTTCGTGCATGAAATCTTTTCCACATCGGGTTCCGGCTATAAATCTCATGTTACCTCTCGTGTGGAATGTAAATCACTAGCACATGAGCCTTACAATAATTATTACTCGAGAATGCAATAAAATAAAACATGACGATCATTAAATTCCTAGGTGCCACACTTGAGAACATTATGACTAGTGAATTTGAGAATAAGTTGATTACCACCACGGTTAAAATTCTATAGAAATATTTATATTTGTCTTGCATATATTTTCGCACCCAAGTTAAATTTGGTTATATTTCCAAAAGAAGGTCTTCCTTCCTTACTCATAATAGTATCATACACATGGACTTATTTAGAGGAGCATAATGTGAAATCAATAATTTGCTTCTTTTTTGTTGCGTTCTTCTAAATATGTCCATTAGTGTATATGTAATATAGAATTGATCGCAATCTTGTCAACCCCAATATGACATTTAATCATGTGTCTACTTTTCCGTTCTTATCACGAACCCTGCGGTGCCCAGTACGTGACACATTTACAGATCAACGCCCGGATGCTGGACACGTTACTGAACAAGGGATGGCAAACATAGTTTGACACCAAAAGGTACGATCGCACCTCCTTCCACATATGGGAGTATTTGAAGAACTATAATGATCATTACAGAAATTCTCGCTTTGCTGGGTGATTGAGATTTTATGTGTTATCTTGAAATAAGTTATTCTTTACTTCTTAATGAAATTTGAAACCTTAACAGATTTGTACCATGTTTGTATTTATTTCCAGTTTTCAATAGATTTATGTCTTTATTTTTATGGCTCCGTACTATAAGGATATGACCTGATTACTGGGCCTGCATCGTCTGTCTGTCCTACATTTGAAGAAAAATCTTTTTAATCGTAATAAAGAACTGAATTAAAAAACACTTAATATTTTGCTACTGAATGTCGGTGTTCTAGTCAACTCGCTCTTGGCTGGTTTATTTTATATTAATCTATATATCAATGCCCCTTTTACAACGATATAAGTTGCAGATATAGGCCACGCGTCATTGCCATAACATCAAACTAGTATTCTTCTAAATAATATCTCAAATATATATTTTGGTGGACATGTCACACAGCGCCATCTAACCCCAAAGTAAGCTAAGCATAGCTTGTGTTATGGGAATCAGACAACTGATATAATACTTATATACTATTTTTTGTAAATACATACACATAATACATAATAACACCCAGACACAGAACAAACATCTGCGTTCCTCACACAAATATTGTCTTTTGTTTTTTGCGTGGGAATCGAACCCACGACCTACAGCGCAGAAGGCAGGGTTACTACCAACTGAGCTATGAGGCCTGTCAAAATGTTGATTCAAGAATATGAAGATACGACAGTGACGCTGTAAATGTTTCCTAATCATCATGACAAATGGAATTCCGTCAACACACATCTGAAGTTAACAGGCAATTTCAAAATCTACTTTCCAAATTGCATAACGAAGACGTTTGGTTACTTAATCATTTTGATTTATTCGTTTATAATTGAGTTGGACTCGCAAGTAAGGGACACCGAAGGGTTTTCCTTCATTACCGAGGATGGTCTGATTGAAGGGAGGGAATAGTATTCTATAGTTCTCGCCCTATGATTCCGAGGCGTTCCGGTCATGCTTTAACCTTTTGCCTTGTTGTGGCAGGAATGTACTCAGGATTACCTGTTAATTTTGAAATGCTACGAGACACTGGCAGATAATCGCTGAGTGGATAGAAAACTGGTACATACAGTTTGTGAAACCTGGTTGGACTGGATTGTGTCCAGTTTGTGGATCCAGTTTGAATCTGAAATGTCTCATGTGCCACGAGACATTTCAGATTCAGACGTCTCTGAGTTACGGGCGCGTACAATGCGACTTGGGTCTTGTTCTATCTTAGTATGGGGACTTAATTCGTATTCATTTGTTATGGGCAGAGCTTACTACTTAACACTAGGTGAGTCTTAAGCTCGTTCAGTAACTAATCACATAAAAAATAGTAATGATGTATTTGGTCTAAGTGCGTGGCCTGTGTTATATTCATAATGAATTATAAAAAAATTGTATATAAGTATTTGTAAACAAAAAAGGAAGATATATTTGATAATCAGTAACATACTAATTTGATAGGGTTTGAACAGGCGTCAAACGTATCGATAAGTACGCGTGACCTTATGTTTTGAATATTGACGTTTCCAAGCAATTTCTTTATGAATTCTATGGAAATAAAGTTTTTGACTTTGACTTTGACTTTGACTCAAGTGAAACATTGAAGCAAGTATAAAATTGTGCTTTTAAGCAAGCTTTCTGCCATTCAAGCTTTTATTTAACTAGGAAATGCAAATCGTATACAATATTATAGAATTTAAAATGTCGAATTTAAAGTACTAAATTAATTAGTATTCATAGACACTAATGGTTTAGTTATAAATAGAAATTTATTTAAATCGAAAATCCTTAGCCCTAGAGTTCATCACTGTGTTCCAAAGACCCCTATCCCATTCGCAAAGGAGTCGGTATAATTCTCATTGTGCTTTGAGATTGCGTAATTAAATAACATGTAGGCAGTAACATTACGGCTGCCTTGAAAGGGTAGAGTGGAAATGTAACGCCAATTATGCGTACATTATGTCTGGAATGGAGGGTTATTGATCTCGAAATTGTTCAAATGTCATTATTCGACAGGCCTCACAGCTCAGTTGGTAGTGACTCTGCCTTCTGCGCTGTAGGTCGCGGGTTCGATTCCCTCCCAGTACAAACATTTGAGTGAAGAATATAGATGTTTGTTCTGTGTCTGTGTGATTATATGTATGTATTTGCAAAAAACATTATTTAATATTTAGTATTAGTATTAATATTAGTAATTATTTTATTAGTTAGTTAGTAGTTAATTTAGTATTAGTATTTATAATAATTTTAGTATTTGCAAAAAAGTATTCCATAAGTTTTCTGGTTCCCATAGTACAAGCTATGATTAGTTTGGGGCTAGATGGCGCTGTGTGGATTGTCCACTAATATATTATTATATTATATTATTATATTAAATGATATTACTATATTATATTATTATATTATATTATTGTTCACGTGTTTTATGACCGTACTGTATGGAACTATATGGTCACACTCCATACAGGCCTGGTCTCCACAAGCGAGAGTGGAAGGGATTGTAATCTAACACGCGAGCCTAATTCAGTAGATATAATATTCCTTCGATTTTTTCTTCTTCTACGTCATGTCGGTCCCCTGACGATCTTACACTTCTCAGTTTTGAGAACTTGGGTACATAAATTTACCGAGTGTAAAACTTGATTCAGTTCAAACTTCCCATTTATCTAGCCTTCATTGATTATTCTAAAGCATTTGACAGCGTTACCCACTCATCAATATTTACTGCCCTACGAAATCAAGGTATTGACAATACATACATTCAACTTCTTCAAAATATTTATTACAATAGCACTGCAGCCATTAAAATTAATTCCATTGGATCTACATTTTCCATCCAAACAGGAGTGAAACAAGGTGACCCGTTGTCTCCAAAATTGTTTACCGCCGCATTAGAGGAAGTTTTCAGAACTCTTGCTGTTGGTTGGGAAGGGAAAGGCATTGTCGTCGGTGAAAGAAGGCTGACCAACTTGCGCTTTGCTGATGACATCGTCCTTTTCTCGTCTTCAGCCACTGAGTTGACACATATGCTGGATGACCTTAGCAAGGCGAGCCTCGAGGTAGGACTAAGGATGAACATGTCGAAGACCAAGCTGATGACCAATAGCACAAAACAAAAAATATCTGTAGGTGGTGTGGGAATTGAATACGTCCATGAGTACGTATACCTTGGCCAAATAATATCTTTCCAGGCGAGACAAGACAAAGAGATCTCTAGACGTACGGAAAACGCCTGGAAGAGTTATTGGGCCATGAAAGATCTAATGAAAGGGTCATTACCACTATCCCTAAAACGGAAACTCATGGACGTGTGCATTCTCCCTATCCTTACCTACGGTGCTCAGACTTGGTCTTTGACAGTTCAGCAGAGGTCTGCACTAGAGGTAAGCCAACGAGCGATGGAGCGTAGTATTCTTGGCATTAAACTTACCGACCGCATCCGCAACACAACTATACGCTCCAAAACTCAGATCGCTGACGTCACTCAAAAAGCAGCAAGACTGAAGTGGGACTGGGCCGGCCACGTGTGCCGCATGCCGGATGGACTCTGGGCAAAAACAACAACAGAGTGGACCCCTAACAACGGAAAGCGGCATCGTGGTCGACCCAGACGGAGATGGCGAGATGACCTTGACACCTTTATGCATAACTGGACCTCAAAAGCGCAAGACCGTAACGAGTGGAAGGGGATCAGGGAGGCCTTTGCCCTGCAGTGGGACGATGCAGGCTGATAATAATAATAATAATAATAAAACTTGATTGGTGCACGTCAGGATTGGAACCACTGAGTTCCGGATTGAAACTCCAGGGTCTGCACCATCAGGCCACCACCTTTTCAAAGGTGTCAGGAAGTAATTTCGGCGTAGACAACATGTTAAATGATGTTCATTAAAATTTGTAACTTACACTTATGTGGTTATAGTTATAGCAATAAGGTAACCGCCATGATTGAATGCTACGTCCGAACTAATACAATCATCACAGGGGTGGCGGTGACTAGATGACGAATATCGCTGACTACTGACGTATGTTGATACGATTGTTCGCCTGTTGAGCGATTTCATTTGAATTTGATCACTCGACTGTCCGGCGCTGATAGTGTTTGCTGGGGGATTCCCGGTCAAATTATCGTTTGTTGTTAGGCCCTAATATATAAGCTGTTTTGGGTTATTTCATCTGGCCTATTGCCATTTCTGCAGGCGGTGCATTTGGATTGATAATTTAGAATTATAACAGATTTTTGTCTTCATAACGACGTCAGTACGTGAAATACGATTCGGAATCATTTTTATCCTACATAAACAGGATAGTAATTAATAATTTTCTCACATAATCTAATGATGTAAGTAAAAAATTTGCACATTCATATAATCATTATTATTACATAAATGGAAGGTTTATTTATTTAAAGTTTTGTTTCAAATATTCAAACTCATTTAATCGTCATTTTGAAAGCTCTGTAGCTAACGTCGTAACTTTGCATGCAAAGCCAGGATCCTTATAATTCGTTGTATATATTTTTAGTTTTCATTTACAATCATAACATTTTATTTATTAAGCTAAATTTGTTATTTTATTCTGAGCTCGATGACTGGATATTGCTCTACATTTAGTTAAGCAAATGAACATGCTGAAAAACTTTTAAAGTAGTCAACAATAAAAACGGATTAAATTTAAATAATATTGATAGCAACAGCATTTGTGGACGTTTGAATCCTACAAACGAACGTCCAGCAATGTATGATTGAAATTTAATAGTGTGGACACACCTGTAATAGGAGGCTTCCGACAGACGTGAACACAATGCCACTGGTCGCCGCATTCAGCCAGATTGAGTCCATTAGAACCCGCTATTGCAGAATGGACTTTGACATTTCAATATACACACACACCCATTCAGATATGGAAGTGGTTTTGTCCGTGTGTTGCCGTCTGGGAAATTTTGGTTCAGGCAGGTGATATTGGTTTCCATCTGTGCGGTCCTGACTGTAAACTATAAAGATTACCGAATACTACGCTGGTTTTTAATGGCACATTCGGGTAATTGTGCTAAAATACAGAACATTGCCTACGTTGCTTTGTTGTTTCTGTGGGAAATTATGTGCGGCCTTCCAAATCTCACTTGCTGAGTAGGTACCTATATACGTGTGACCTGCTGTCGCATGATTTGAAGGCCGGTGTTGTTACATCATGCTAAACATAAGATGCAGATAATGTTAGCTGAATGTAACTCAGCTCTATCTATACAAAACTGTGTAACAGATGTTTCTTTCCAAGAAGTAGATGAAATCCAAAATTGTCATACCTAATAGTAAATTAACCTCGTTAAATATTTAACATATTGTATTAATATATGTTAAATATTTATCAAGGTAGGCATACATAGGTTAGCATACGTTAAGTATATACTTAACGTATGCTAAATAGTTTTCAAAACAATTTCAACAGAAAGATGTGAAAATGTTAATTAAACATGTTCTTTTTGAAGTCCAATACTGTCCAGGCGCTTTTTATGTCTAGAATATGATAGTGGTTCGGCGATAAATGTAGCTAAAAGCGGGCACCTGTGACGTCCTAAATAAGTTTTCTTGTCGGTGAAAAATAACTCGATCGGTGCCGATGTCTACTGAAATATTGACCAGCAATCACGATTCGTTACAGTTTCGTTACGTTGTTCAGCTTTTGTTAGTAAAGTTGTATTTCATGGCGACGCGTCCTCGCTATCTGATGATTGGTTTTTGGCAATTAACAGTATTGCTCACGTTGGATAGCGTTCATTCACCGTGTGAATTATGTATGGAAATCTCGGTCCTCTGTTGCATCTATATAACCGAATGAGTAATCCCATCAGGTTTGGTAATGTTTATTTAGGGGAAGTATTTACAGATGGAAAAATTAAGTGAGTCAGATTTTCTTTTATTTTAATTGACTCTTGGAGAGAATTGATCATATTTTATTCATAGAGAGAAACTGGCCTCATAGCTCACTTGGTAGTAAACCTGCCTTTTGCGCTGGAGGTCGTAGGTTCGATTCCCACCTAGGACAAACATTTGTGTGGCGAATATAGATGTTTGTTCGGTGTCCGGGTGTTAATATGTATTATAGGTATGTGTATACAAAAAAATAAGTAAATGAGTATTATATCAGTTGTCTGGTTCCTGAAATAAGCGGAATTTAGTTATGGTATCGTTACAAAAAGTTTTCAGATTAAAACCTCATTTTTATTGTGTCAATAATTCCTATAGTCGCTGTTAAAGCGTGGTGCATTTAATAATGCAATATGGGAAAGATTAAAGATAGAATGAAATTGTTTTATTGACTTCTAAAATAAAAGCTAGACCCCGATAAAGGTGTTAACCGCCAATGCTGGTACGAAAGATGTCAAAAAGCTTTTAAACTAGATCGGAGATCGCCAAATGGACTAGAAAATCCATTAACACCGCTTTACTGTAATTTATATAGTTCAGTGCAACTAACTATACTTAACCAGCATTAAGTTCAATAAACGTTCCCACTCTAAACTGTTACAATGTTTTGCCGTACATTTATAAGCAATATAATTATAACATATGTTTCAGAGGGTAATTATTTTCATTATACTCAACGACAAGCTAACAGCGACCTGTCGTCCCTTTATTAACATTTAAATTTATATTACATTTACGCAAGAGAAATGTCTACTTCGATAATACATCGCCTTTATGTTGTTTGTGATGTGTTGCTGTCACGATTTTAATTTAATTAAAATGTGTCATTATACCTGAGATGTAGAGTCGAATTTTGTTTGTCATGCATTGTGTTCAATAGAAATGAACCCTTTGTCTCAAGGCGTCGATGCCGCTTGACATTATGTGCAAAGGTTACCTCCGTTCTGATGGTTTTCTCTTTACTTGCTGACACTATATTGGTATAGAAAGGGTCGCAATTGTATTGTTTCATTTAACCTTTCTTTTAAGCGTATTTTTGTATTCGGAATTGACTCCAACCTTTTAATAAAATTTTGAGTTGAGTGTGAAAACACAAAAAGATACAATAGAAACCGTTAATTCCCGTGGCATAGTGCTTCCATCAATCGTCTGACCCAACAAAATGATGATGAGGATTGTTATTAGTAGTAGCAGTATAAGTTTAGCATGGATCAAAATTTATATGACAAGTAAATATAATTTCCAGACTTGCAATTTGTACCTACTGACTACCCGCGACTTAACCACTAAAAACAAATTATATAAGATTGAAAAACAACTTATTTCTAAGTGTTATTATCGGCCATGAAGTAAAGACAGTTTTAATTTATGACAACATTAGCCTCAACAGGACCTCTGAACAAATAAAATTAACTAAATGCGAAATCGTTTTATTAAATGGTATGATTACAGCTATTACTTACGACAAAGGCGGCTATAAAACTAGCAGTGTAGATATAAATTGTAGAAAACGTCAAAAGACGTCAAAACCGAGAAAGTATACAATAATACTACTATAACGTGTGAAACTATAGAAATGTTATCGATTCAACTTGTTGTGTGACGCGCAATTACAGGCTTCGATGAGTCGAGCACTGGGAGGAATTAAGAGTAGAAGTTTTTTCAATGGACGATGTAGTTTGTGACCGTTATTTTCTCAAAAGTGTTTGAAAGCGGAAGGATCTCAACTAGCAAAAAATTTATTTTACCTCGGCATGGGTCGTCGGGAATTGGGAGAGAATGGAAGACGCACTCAGGGCCGAGATATGAATCTCCTCATTTTCCTTATATAACTAATATCTAGTAATGTCAAAATCAAAGACTAAAACCTTATTTCCATAGAATTCATAAAGAAATCACAAAACATAAGGTCATGCGTACTTATCGCTAAGTTTGACGCCTGTTCAAACACTATCCGACCCTCCATGGGAGAACAGACAAGAAACCCCAAGGGCTTTATTTTTTGTCGCTTAGACAATGTGTGTGTGATACGGCAAGTGAGGTGTGTGAGGAGTGAGGGAGGACACACAATAATTAACACGTAATAAATTTGGATATTTAACTGAACATACTCTTCAAATTATGAAAAAATACAAATTACCTACTATATCAACATAGGAGACAGCTACAAGTTACGAATGTTTGTGCCAAAACTGCACCAGGAAAAATGCAGAGATGCGAGAGTGGAAACAGGTGCCCGCTCGAATAACACGAGAATATAATAGTTTTAATGTTGCGAATAAATAACCTTGCGGGGAAGAAAACAATGGTGGTGTAACGAGATCTACTGTTAATTGTAGCGAACCGAGTGCGGATCCGAGATTTATGGAATCCATTGAAATCACACCCTATTTGTTCTTTTCCATTGTCCGCGTGGAACAACAAATTCGATGTATCGGTGAATGGTACGGAATAACAATAAAACACATTTGTTTTACCGCGACAAACATGAAAAGGGTGAAAGCACAACCACATGAGACTTTACATCTTCATGTCTCAAGATAGCTGACTTAATGTCGAGTTAGGTGTTTATTTGTCTAAGTTAGATCGTATTACTAGGTATTGTCCTGGGCAGACGCCACTTATCGTAGTAAATTTTGCTCTATGACTTAATTTAACGTAACCTTTATTTAATTAGGCTTACGTACCTCTCATTTTCTGCTCATCAACAAGCTGCCTCTCCAAGTTGTCTTTCACTTCTCGTTCCCTTAGCACGTCCATTTTCAATTCGGCTGAAACAAAAATGGACCATGAATTAATGTTTTAGGATGAAACTTTACAAAAAAAGAAATTGGAGAAAATAGTTTTCAATGGTATCCGAGATCTAAGGTTACAGATTTTTTGGATATTACAAAAATTTGTCATGGTTGAAAAATAATTGCTATGAGAATCGCGTTGCATTTTGCAACTAACGTGAAGACTGAAGAGTCTTTAAATGGTATTATAATAAAAAAATACTATAGATTCAATCATACATAATATAGACAATGTAATCTTTAAAATTGGATCTAAATATCCAACACTGACCTACTTTTGTTTTAATCAAATCAGAGAATTCTAAACATGATTTCCAGTTAAATAAATGGTTAACTCAACACAAAAGGTATTGTATAAATTTAACAGTGAGCTAAACCGGTAACAAGGCCGAGGGGCCGATTAAGAGCATAAACATGGATTAACTCATTTGGAATCCCTGTAGGTACCTACTAGTAGTAGTATTGAGGAGTCGAATTTGGAGATTTGCATAACTTTCAATTACATGTAACCTGGCGGAAATGAGGGGAGCGAACTTCCGGTTTGGTATTGTTTTGAGACGGTATTGGATTCCGATTAGATGATGTCGATAAGGTGGGAGAGATACGACTCTCAAACAGTGCAGCGTGAAGTTCATGCAAAATATCAAATATAATTGAATGTTGTTTAAAATTATAACTAATTAGCAAAACGGCTTTTAAATCTAACGGTTATTTTATTAACTCAAAATATTTCAGATTTTCTTTATTACTTCCCAAATAGGTACAACCATTAGTCGCCCAACCCTAAGATTTACAGATAAGGTTCGAGCACTCACATATTTCTAAATCGTACCTTCGGAAAATCAGGGTATATTTTCAATCAAGTTTCCTAATCTTGGGTTCGATAAGTGTCTCTACACGGACAACGAGTCGTTCAATTTGAATAGAAAGAGGTCATGCCGTTCCAAAGTCGCAGTTTAATTCTGTCCCTTATTCAATTAGGTACCTAAGCTGCGTCTATCTAATGGAGGTCGTAAGGGGATCAGCCTGATTAACTTGTGATGTTAGCACCTACGAACACAGTGAATAGGGAAAGAAGCCACTTCACTCCGAAAACTGTGCTAGAAACAATGAGTGAAGATTGTATGTGTATGTTACATGTATGAGGCTTTCAATAAAAAAAATAACGCGTTTTTATTTTATTGGTTGTAACTGTATACTTTGTAATATTAACGCTAGGTAAACCTTAGAGTGACAAGAATGCTAATGTTTCTAGAAAAGGGTACTTCATCAATTATAGAAGTTTATATTATATTATCACAATAATCTAGGCAGATTGCTCTAGAGGTTTTCGTTGCAATAACTCATGACTCGATAGCAAGGTTAAAACAGATTTAGTTTTTCGACATTAATATTAACTGACACAAAAGTGATTGTAATCACACAATAATTAAGTGGAACGCAGGTTAAGTATAGAATCATCACGTTTCCAAAAAATAAATATAAAAGCCCTAGGCTAGATCCCATATATCCTATATAATGTTTTTTTTAAATTATTCCGTCAGAACGGCATTTAATCTATTCTTATATCAGATAAAACATCCGAAGGTTAAAAAAAGGAATTTTTAACTAAATTCAATATTGATTATCTTTACCTAATGGCATAAAAACTCTTGCGTATTCAGGAACATAGGCTAAATATCGTTTTGATTAAAAGAAGTAGCTATATCTGTATGAGCTACCAACGAGTTAGCTGCATTACTTGAAAGATTTAATTTGATGTTAGCCTCATTGTTTTAGCAAATACAGTAACGGTAATACTGAATACAAAGTTAAGGAAAAATAGTATATAGTTATAGAAAAATACACTTTCAAGACCTACAATATTATATGAAGTTTTTCTTATTCGACTTATATGTGGAGTGAACAGATAGGCCATCTAATGTTAAGTGGGATTCTCAGTCCGTAAAATTAAATAGAAATCTCAGGTCCTCCTATACTATGGTTTTTTCCAAAATATTCTAAAAGTTAATAGATACTCCTTACCGAAAATAGCCAAAGTTAGTACAAATATTGTCTTATTTGATTTAGGAATAAGAGACTAAAACGCATGATTTGTCAGATATACTATTGCCGCGAGAGGCAGTACATAATCACATGATAGCTAGTTCACCACATGATAGATGTAGCATTCAGAACGCCATGTATATAATGTATTGGATAGCAAAACAATGTTCCCGTGATTTAGTCCCGGCATCGGTCCCGCAACTAGCTTGTTCAATTCGCGAAGCATTGTTTTGCTTAATAAATCTGTTAGCGTTTTAATTATTTCGATATGAGCCGGCGTAATGGCACTTATAATTGCATATTGAATTAATACAATGCGCTTCGAATTTCGTTTTGTAATTGCTAGTTTATAATCAAGTCATTTAACAGGCGGTTGTTAGAGATTGGTAGTAGTAAAGGGTCTGAATATTTTATATTATAAATATAGTTTTTAGCTAACACAATATAAATACTTAAGTCTTTTTTAATCGAATGCTGTTTTCACTGTTTTTTAATATTTATTTATTTCCTTTTTTTTACTACTTACTTACGTACTTTAATATATTTCTTAAAAGCCATCAACGTTTGCCTTACTTAACAAATGCAGTCGCTCATAAATAAAAATTAATATATATATTAATATAATTCTGAAGTTTAATTCCAACTAGGCTAGGCCAAATACAAAATTACGTATTCAAATTCTGAAACTGGACATAAGCAAACACATAGGTACCGTTTAACGCAAACAAGACCCAAAGCATTTGTAATGAAACATTTTGTTTTTCATCGGCCCGAGAATCGTATAAATTAAGCTAATTAACAGAAACTAAACGCGTCAGTATGAACTATTGTTCGATAGAGATCTACAAGGCAGTAGCGGAGCGGTATCGACGGAAGGAAATCTGCGATAACGGAGACAAGTTAACTTGCTCCCGCGCATGCTTATTATAACGATAAAGGTATGAGTATCGCACAAAAGCTATCTCGGATTCAGATCGGGGAATTGAAACGTTCCCTTGCTCATTATATTGTCTGATATTTATGTAATTCTCTTATCCTTTTTAACTTTTTTAAAGATTACAAGAATTGAACGAAACAACGATTTATCTTGAGTTTATTCAGTAAGCACATTTTGCAATAAAACATTACGTATACGAGTAACTTAATGGTCCTTTAAAATATGGAGGGTGGGGGGCAAAAACGCTAAGGGCTACATTTTCGGGTGTTTATTTGGAATTTTGAATAAATCCTATTAAAACTTCAATCTCAAAAGCATCGATTGTGAGATTAATTCCGAATCAATCTCGATGTAAACTGTAATTTAGTGAGCTTTTAGTGAAGAGTGGTTTCGCACATGAGACGTAAATTACTTTAGGCCGGGGACGGCCATTAAGGGCCCGTCGCGGTGCGCGCGTATCTCGACATCTCGCGATTTGCGAGTACCCTGCCTTAACAAAGGTGCTCCTGGTGGTCTCTGCGTACTCAATGGCCGATATAACTATCTTTGTATTATTTAGTAACTAGTACTTATAAAGATATCGTCGATGTCTTTAAGCTTGTGAAAAAATAAAATCGATAGCAATAAATCAAAGAGACTCATCAGATGGCGCGATATTATGATCGATCCCAAGGAAACGATAATCGACAAAAACGAATGAAAACCAAACTACAGCGGAACACTTATTAAATCGATCTTTATATCGGATCAATCAAATTTAAAACCCGATTGAGTTGGCGTTCGACGAAAAATTATTACTTTATAAATAAAATAACAATAAAAACGATGCGCGTGGTTCAAGGGAATGTATAATTATGGACAATTATTATTATGATATCGAAACCGAATGGCCGATAGATGATTGAAAGGCTCAGGTCCATAAACAAAAGGATCAATTTTGATTACGCAATTTAATAATGTTTAAAAGGCGAGTAATTAACTGATAATGATTATCAGGCTATAAAATTAAATGTTTATTGATTTGAAAATAAGGTGGCAAGAGTCATATTAACTACTATTTTTTTGAACAGCAGTTCAAAATGACTCCCGATTTTGGAGGGTTGCGCAGAGAAAATTCTATTTCTTTTCAATTTCGTGCACTCAGCAAAAATAACAATAATATTTAAATTTCGTATGTGACGCCCTTTGAGACTTGTTCAATCCAAAGACAAATATCTAGAAGATAATTTACAGTATCAAGTTACACAAATTGGACACCATAAAATTATTAAAAAGGTGTTAGACAAAACAGAAAATTAATGGGATAGCGGTGAACAGTGGCGGAAATACGTTAATTTCAACGGAACATAAGTCATAGGGCGAACGAATTAAGACATATTTTCACGGCCCCCGCTAACGTGAAGACGAAGTCGAGCTTGCAGTTAAAATAACAATTAAAGTCTTCCTAAAATTTACGACTCAAAACTGGGAAAATAATTTAAACGTGCGTTATGGTGAAAGCGACCGAAATGGGCCTTTGAAATGGTAGACAAAAGTAACCATTTAGATATTCCCTCTCAGTTGGATTGGTCGATTCAACTCGGACGAATCTAAAGGAAGTCTTTGCGAGGTATTAAGGTGAAATTTTAATAGTAATACCGTTAGGAAATATTAATTACGAATATTTGCTGATTTAAACACTATCGGAGGTTCAGGGGATGATTTATTAAATAATCTCTTTTTGTGAGGATAATTATAATGAACGCTAATATAAATGAATAACAGGTTTACAAAAACAGAATTATGACTTTCATATAAATGTAAAAGAATTTTACGATGCTTTTAAAACGTAGATTCAGAGTAACGATAATGGCTGTCACGGTGCGGAAAACGAATTTTCTTCCCTATTCTTTTTAAATCTACAAACCGTTGGCAATTTTATTTTATTGTTATTAGATTTTTCCGGCTTATGTCACACGGCTATGTCACTTCGCTGTGGATTATTCCCGCAGTCTCCATGCTAATAATCATAAGAATTGCTTCTGTTTATTATGTGTGAAATTTGTAACATAAAATCTTTTGCAACAGACTTAAGTTACAACAGACAGTAATTTGAAAATTTCGCCCCTCGCGCGTCGGAACAAGAATGGTTTTACGAAATCGTGCTTTAGAGAGCTCTCCATAAAAAGTACGCAATCTACTATTCCTTTATTTGATGCCAAGATTTTGTCACACACGTCATTTTATGAATATTTCTATGTTATTTGAATTTAGAATCTCGTTTCATTTTATACAATGTGTATTGTTGGTTATTTCTGTCCGCGTAGTTATGCCACGGCAATTACCGTGTAGCAAACCAAACACAAGTAATGAAGATGTCGCCAAAGGAACTAAAAAGTAGTAGCGTATCGATCGTGCAGTGCACCGAGTGAATAACTCGTGGTGTTATCGGAGCACGCGCACCCAATCTGCGATCGAAACACACCGGATAAGATTATCTGGTAGTCCTGTATTATTTTAATGAGACTACACGACTCTTCGAGATTCGATGCGATACGAAAAAGCTTAGGTAACGAAGCAAATTAAAATACGGGTCAAGCCGCGGTCGAATGACGTCTATCCCGAACGGAATATATTTCTGGGAGAGGGATTTTTAAATTAGCCACCGAACACGGCAAGCTTAGTACATCTACATACCAGCTGACGGCAGATCGGCCGATACCATTATGTCTCTGGTAAGGCACCGATTAAAAAAATATCCACATTTATAAGCGGCCGACATCTGGCGGTATTTAAATAAGATATAAACGCGCGAGTCCGCGAATGTTTTGTTTTTGAGTACATTTTGTTCCCGGGATGTTCCCCTAGCTGGATATATTGGTATTAAAAATGTAAGGGAGATTTATGCGAATGGCTCTAAGCTTTCATTAGACGTTTCTTACGCTGTGTTTTTGCGGTCGCTCCCTGACCGGTAATTTTTCATTTTCCTACAAAGTTCCCGATGTTTCGCGCCCGTGGCTAAATTTAACTGCATATAAAGAATATTAATGCCCTCTGGAGTCGCGGGCAGGTGTACGCTATGACTTATTTTATATCAATTCCCCTGCATTGGGAATAGAAATTACAAGAAATGTTTTTAATGAGAAATTACGGGGCACATTTACGCGGGTAGGAAGATGTAAGAGTAACTTTTGTTAGATATTGTTTCGTGGAGAGAATATTCTGAAATGAGGTCGCGCCTCAATGTTCCTTCGTGTTTTGTGTTTATTTGACGTTCAAAAGTTTACTTAATGTAACCCAGAAGATAGATAGAAACGTATGATTTTGACATTTATAAATATTTCAATTACTTTTTTTTTATATAATTTGATGCAGATTATTTGTAGGGAAGAATATAAGTATAAATATTTTTAAGCAAGTTATTACCAATTTAACTAAACTTTCAACACATTATTATAATTGTATGAAAAGGAGCACTTGCGAGCATAAAAAGCTTGTTCTGATGTCTTTACATCTTATATTAGAGAATTTTTCGTAAAATACACACGCACCACACCATTACTCCTATAAACAAGAATATCAACCATACAAGCTCGTAATTCCGTATGTAAATTACAACTAGAACAAGCGTTCGCATTTCACCCTCTCGAGACTGGCTACCCCCGATATCACATGACCCACATTCACACGGGACGCCTGGGGAAGGAGAGATCTTGATAGGCTGGACGGATTGTCTGAGTTTATATGAATTTTAAATATTAAGAACAGTAGAATGATGTTACTTTGCGCTAGTGTCAACGAGCAAGACTTTTGAATTGGATATATTTCTATTAAATTGAAGAACAAAATCATAGAAATGTGTATATAATTTTTAATAATGTGTTAAGTAAGCCTATAGAAAGTAAAAAGAGCACTTATGAGAGCCATGAAATAGCGTGTTTTTGGATAAAAAGAAAAACGTCTTTGGAGCTATTGGCATCTTAAAAGTTTTGTCACATATCCTTTCCTGACCACATTTTAGAAGATTGCCGATTGGTAACATCAGCAAAGTCGGGGGTTTTCTTATTCACTTCAATATTTCATTTGAACTATGAATCCTAAACAGACGTCAGCGTTAATATATCTCACTGCCATAAACACGGGATTACTCGGATGTGTGAAGGGGACACACACAGACAGACAATACCGTTGTGCGTCACATTAAATTATTTCAGCTAAGTAATTCCGAGCGGTTAATTATTGCACAACCTGGGAGGAGAGTTGAGAATGTAATTATTATTAAACTTTACGATTGTCTCACTTTACCCCTTTACTTTCCACCGATTGCCCGAAACGTCTTAACCGTCATGCGTTTGCAAAGTGAATTAAATTCTCGCGTGCGGGTCAGAAAGTCTAATTTGGTGTGTCGGGCCGTAGACATGGCACGGTCTACATTTCCAAGTTGTTCTACATTAGATCCCGAGATCCTGAGGGAGCTTCTTACCTTGTTGCGGTGCAGGATTCATATTTGAGCTACTGTCTATGAATTTATGTGTGGAATACTTTACTTTGACGCAGGTACAGAAACCCGTTGCGTGTGCGAAATTGGAATCAATTTTCCATTAACAAAGTTAGGGACCCATCTCTTATTACGTATTTGATTAAACCTTTTCGTCTTAAACTTTTCTTAAAGATTTGTGTAATATTAGTTATTTTTATTTTTATTATAATAATTGTTAGTTATCATTGAAATGAAATGAAATATTTTTATTTGCTTGGAATAGGTACATTTGGTGTCATTATATTATTGATATATTTGGATCGAGCCGTATTCCGCTACATTATGTACAAATAGCATGCAAAATTAAAAACAATTAGGATTATTGATTTGATTATTATGATTATTGATTTATGATTATTAAATAAACTTACAGTCTATATACTGCTTAACCGTGTAAAAATTATAATGAAGCAACCAAGTTTGTAAGACACTTTTGAATTTTCGTAAAGGCAAATTTTTTATATGTGCAGGTAATTTATTATAAAAGAATTAAAGAAAATTATTAAAGAATAAACTCTGGTATTTGAAGTAAATAAGGAATAGGCTCCTGAGAAACTTCATCTTTGTGTCCTTAAGATATATAAAAGACTTTTAATATAAAGTTACTACAATATTCAACTTAAATAATCTTTGAGTGCTAATGGAATGATAAAAACATGTCTAACTAAACTTGGGCTAGCACAAAGGCTACCACGGTGCTGATTGCAAACCTCGACGGACAGCACCTGATCCTCAAAATCTAGGCTATAATTATAATAAAAATAGTAATTCTTTATTTCAGATAACTGAATCCATATAAATACAAACAAAGTTAAATTAAGATCAACTAGCAAAATAAATCAAAAATTAAAGTTTACCAAGATTTTGAAGAAAAAGAATTAAAAATTTATGCTATGCCTACATATTTTTTATTATTATTATTATTATTTTGATCCCGATTTCAGTTTGATTTGTTACATCGCGATTTTTATAAAAACAAAAACTAAAATATGCGATATTGTATAAAGCAAAATCACAAATTCAAAATTAATGCCAAAGCTTTCTCTTTATAAAATTAATACAGGCTGAATTTTGAAATAAAATACCAGCAGGATCCTAGAGCCTGTTTTTGTAGCTAACTTTTTGTTCAGAATAACAATCTAATCAGCTCCAAAGTTTTCACATGAGTGAATTGATGAATTCAATAGTATTGCGCCCCGGGCGATGCGAACCCTTTGCTATTTCTGAATAACATAGCATTATCGGTTTGAGTGTGCATTTATTGTGGAATATTTTTATAGTGCTATTTCTGTTTGTTCAATTTAGTTTAGAATCGGCAGTGGCACCCGTAGAATATTTGAAAAATAGGTGGGCCATCTGCTTGTTCTTGTATAAAAACTACTATGCAAATGAATATAAGCACTTGATCGAGCGCGAAGCAAGCGAAGTTCTCTAAGCTCCCACGCACGAAAACATTTCATTTGAAACACATTAAAGCAGTTTACATTATTTTATTTCAGAACATTTTGTGATTATGCCTTTGTTCTCAAGTTACATAAATGAAAACTTTGAGCATTTTTTGTTATGCTTGTTGGCTTTAGCTTGTCACACAACTGCTAAGAAAATTATGAAAAGTTTCATTTTGATAATATTACTGGATTTTTACTATATTTTTTTATACTTTACGTTTACTATAAGGAAATTTTATCTATTTTTTCTAAACAATTCTCAACAAAATGAACCAAAAATACCTTTTATTATATTATTATCATTCCTATTCATCATACTTACGTTTTGATACCAAACACGGAAAGATTTAATTAAATTGCAGTTTTAGTACCCAAAAAATAAAAAGATGGAGCAGCTGGTTTTTACAATTTTTTAGTAATAAATATTTTTTTGTGTTAATAGGTACAACACAATTATCATTTACTGATAACTAAAGCGCGAGTTCTACGTTAGAGGCAAACCGCTAGTAAAATCCAATATTGAAATGACAAATGGTAACTGAACTAGACTAAACTAATTCATATAAAGCCAGATTCATCCTGTCAATCCAATGAGTAATGAACACAACAGGTAATCCAGTAAGCCATATTAGATATTCATACGAACATAGATGGCGCGCGTGTGGTCGAGTCGCGTGCGCACGTAACCGGAGCGACACGTCGCGTCGCGTCGGTAATCCAATATGGCCGACCGGTACATTGCACGATTGGTATTTTAATATCCTCTAGTTAGTGTCACTTATTGTTCACATAGTTCAATGGACGAGAGCGAAACCGCACAGTTTCTTGTCAAATTGGATATTCGCGAGCCTACTGCGGATTGACAGACGTTAAAAGCCTTCTTTTGACATTATATGTATGATGCCAAAGGAATAGTTACTTTGCGCAGCAAAACGAAAAAATCATCTTATGTAATGAATCAAAATGGAATCAATCAAAAATTTGTAAATTATATACTTTCAATTAAAAAATGATTTTCCAAATCGATTCATAATGAGGTAACAAACATAAAAAACCGAACTGAGGACTTCCTCTTTTCTGAAGTTGGTTAATAAATATACTTTCATTATTATACATTAACATTTCACACCAATTGCACCAAAAATGATTCGTCAAATAAATTGCAGTCTAAGAATAGACATCCAATTTTATTATGATAAAGATAGATAAATAGATTAGCTCTAACTCTAACTCACATAATACTAGGTACAAAATATTTTATCTGAATATCGTTTATTCGTAGGCTACTTTAAACAGTGCTTATACGCAATTTTTTACTGAGAATGGAGCATTCTTTTTATTAGTTTTCCAACATAAACACCGTAGAAAAAAAATTAAATCTATCTTCACATTTTTGGACGTCATAAGTTACGAAACGAGCAGATGGCCCACTTGGTGTTAATTTGTAATCTCGGCCCATAACAAGAATACGACTTGGGTCCTCCCGTAGAATATCTACGTACAGCCCCCACAATAATTCTTTCAAAAGAATCGCTGCGGATAAGTTATCTATCCTGTGCACAACATTTCCGACAGTCAGTAAGGTAGCCAGTATCATTTATGATACTGGCTAAGCTTTAGCTTGCAAAGGATATTGATAAATTTAAATGCATAATAGATTGCAGTGACAGGTTTATAGATAAAATTAATCATTATTGATAAAATATGTTTATTATAAACGCAGGATACAACAATTCTTGATTATAATGTCTGTCTTGTATATTTAAATGCTTTTTGTCCAAAATTTATTCAGACAGATTTCATTAAACAAATTATGTAGTCAGATAAAAATTAATTGATGTTTTAATAACGTTCAATTACACGTGACAACTGATTGTGAATGAGATCAATTGAGCTATCTATATACCGTTTAAAGTTAATTTAGATGTCATCAAATCAACTGTACTTTTACAGCTCCTTCTTGCTTTTAACATAAATAAACATATAGAAACATCATGTGAGCGCTAGCTGCAAGTATCAAGGAGAATTCAATGACTTCAATACAATAAATTTCATGTTGAAGTTCATTTTAGATATTTCATATAGAGTTTAAGTAAATATTTCGATAACATGTAATTGGAGTTCTTTTAGGATAAAATATGAAATATCAGAACATGCTCTAAGAAAACATGCAATTAAGAAAAAAAAGGGAGCTTTTTATTTTTCGTAAGAATAATTCGGTTAATTCCGTGAACATAACCTGACTGAATGAGTTTAATTTTTAGAATAATAACAGTTTATGCTGAAAAACTATAAAACTTTGAAATTGCAGGCGCATGAGACGTAACATCCCCGTCTCGAGGTGATGGACGCAACGCAATGTGACTTCATTCATCTCGTACTTTGGTGGAGAGGACTTGAGTCGTAATGCTGTTGTCTATGGGCCATTTAACATCAGGTTGGCTGTCAGCTCGATCCGTCACTCAAATAACATAAAAAAAACACAAGCAATAATAAATAATTATATCTATTTAATATCTACTCATAACAGCAAGAAACAGAATAGTAAATCCCCAAAGATAATTTGTAACCTGTATATTAAATCCGCTCCGTGGTGTAATTTGACATTAGTAATTGAAGGTCATATATAAAATATTGCAGTTATTACAAAATCATAAAGAGAACAGTATACTTCTTCGTAAACAAACAAAGATCTCAGTGAGCGATTCTGTGCACCTCAGCGCAATGGCGCGAAAGATGGCGCGTCCAACAATGCGGCCGGATATCTGCGCCGGCGCCGGCGCATCGCTCGGTGGCTTGTTAGCTGGGGGCTGTTGTTTGTACTGGGAGCTGGTGGGCTTTGATGGACAGCTGAGATGTATGCACTTAAACATTTATACAAAAGCCTTAAGATATACACGAAATAGTAAAGCCTATATGAGTATGTAATGTACGGGTAAAGTCATTACATACTGACCCTCGAATCGAAGCCTCGTTGTTACCACTGCAGTAGCACAGGCCTAAAATCTCGGCGTGTATCATTCATTTGTTTTTCAATTTATAATTTAATGTGGGGTGGGGGGTGGGGCTGGAACGTCCTTAATCACACTTCACAATTCGAAATAATTACAGGATAGAATACTGTAACAAATAGAAATTAATGGAAACGATAGTCCCTTATCCAATAGTGGCCTGACAATTGGTGAGAAGGAAAATCATGTATAATTAATACTTTATACAAAATTTTAACAGTATTTAAACACAATGTGATTTTCAAAACTACATGTAAATATCTATAATTAGATAGTGTAGCGACGTCGTCAGCAATGTAAAAGCTTTCATATCAATTGAATCCATTAACTGAGTACACAACTGTCTGTCTGTCTATTTGCACATCAGTTTTTATCATTGTCCATGTTTGTTCGATCGGTCACTTCCACGTTATTGATAGGATGCTTCCCCTCGACGGTCACATTTGCGAATAATTGCTATGGAATTTTGTGACTTATTCTCTCAATGTGAAGGAACAAAATTCTAATCAGAGATAACTAACCTTATGATTGATGGTGTTTTGCAACTTTTCGACACTATTTAAAGATTAACATATTTTGCAAGCACCTTTCTTTTTTTAAACTCTTAAACTTTCCATGTTTCCAGCGGTTTTGTTAGTGAATAGGTATATTAGAAGCTGACACAGATATAACATAAAACCTCGCTCACCCTTTTAGCTCACGAAGTCCAAATGTATTCAATTTCACTTAAAGTTTTACTTATTTAAAATAAAATTATTAAAAGTCCTCCACAACAGAAAGCCATAAAGCGATCTTGTACTATCTACTCGTGTGCCATTTGTCCGCTGGGCAGCACTTAGCTTAACAAAAACTGATAGTTGTAAACAAAAGAGCGAAAAAAAGTTTCAACAAGAGCGCATTGCGTTCAGAAATAAACTAAGCGGTAAGAATTAACAGGGATAAAGGCTTAAAAGAGTAGCCGAAGCAGATTTATGTCGCAACGATCGCAATCGGCTCGATTCGGCGTGTAACTGACATTTTGTTTTTGCGATTGGCCTCGGAATGCACCGATGTTCTGGTTTATGTTGAAACTTAAATCTCTCCGTCGCGAGTACCTGAACCTTTGTAAATCGACATTCACGTCGACATGTGTCAATAAACGAGGGCCACTCGAAAAAGCCACAACACGACACCTATTTCCCATTGAATGGTAGCATATATGCAGGAGCGAATCGACAGCGTTTTATCATGCGGAGTCCTTTCATCAACCCTTCCCTCCGTATCAGATAACGAGTGAATGCGGACCACATTTGTCTCGTCACCGCTCTGCACTAGTGTAAAAATTTACAGAGAATGTCTAGATAGTGATCTGGTGTTTGTGACCGCGAGGGGAGATTGTCTCTCACCTCTAACATCGACAGTATGAAATGAGTTTCTGAATTCTCCCATCTCTTAGCTGTAAATACAGGTATGCAAGATGGAATCGAGCGAGCATTGCCAGTAACACCTATCAATTGAGCCGAAGCGAACCGAGCGAGTGATTGCTGTAATTTCTATAAAAAAATTCAACAGTAAAGTTCGCCAGACGTATCGATTCGAAAAAATGTTTCATCAACAATAATTTTATTATCGTAATAACAAAATTACGGGTTATGTCCATAGGCGATTTTAACTCTTAGCATCGCCGGCTTAGGGAGTTATTCCCTCGGCGTTTACTTATATATCGGGGGGAGAAATGGAACCTTTTGTTGGCCTATAGCATTATTATTTCTCATTTTGTTTTGTTTATTAATACAATTGGCTTGAGGCGCAATATTGATATTCAAGTTTGATGATGACTACGAGTTTCCTCCCCGATCTCCTCTGTATTTTTATGAGTTTTATAACAATTGTGTTGCTTTCTTTTTGTTAAGGCATCCTTTAAATTAAATTAATGTTAACTGACTTTCCATATCTACGGATAATATTCCAGACCTACAGAGATATTATTACTGAATTACAGATCCGAAAATAGTAAGCTATAGGCCATAGCGCACAATACATAGCTCATTCGTTTCTCAGAGAACGGGGAATGACGTGAATAAATAACTGGAAGAAATTATCAATTAAACAATTATGCTGTCCGAATGGAATCGTGTGTAATGATAGTGGGCTCGGCAATAACTCAGGCGCATCTGTTCTACTGCTATTTGCAAAAGGCACGACATACGCTCGGCTCGTTCTGCAGACCTGTCTCCAGGACTTGTTACAGATGTACGAGATACACGACCTATCAAAATCTATACGGTAATTACGTAGATGATCTAAGAACCTAATGAGGTTATGAGTACGTAGAATTACTTGAAAGATAAGATAAAAGTTACAAAAATCTCAAGCACAGGTAAAAAAACAGGCATTAATGAAAACCCGATCGTGTGCACAGGCATAATGAAGTATTGGAAAATCATAAAATATGTGTATCATTAAAGCATAAAATGAAACGACAACGCCCGAGGCGCTATCATACACCCGCAACGCATATTCGTAACTACACTAGTATCTGAGAATTACGCCTATAAATTTACAACAAAACTGTTATTTACCAACAAATTCTAATTTTAATAATTTTACGTAATAATGCAATAAATGTACAACATTATAATGTGATGCAAATTAAACGTGTGTCGTTAATACGATACGTGAGTATAGAAATTGTGACTAAAATACGTGATGTAAGATCCTAAGAGCACCTAATCAATGTTGCTTACGTCCGATTACGCGGAATCGATCCGCGAGAGACGTTGACTAATATCGATTATAGCGTTTACGTCGATGGAGCTTCCTGCATGTACATACTCTCACCCTCTACCTATATAATCGTACAATTTCATATGATAATCGCAAGTGCGATATTCTAAGAAATTCGTATATTTTGCAGTGCCCCATGTTGCTAATTACTGTGATTACATATATACATGATACAATGTTTTCTCAGTAATGTTAGAATTCAACACTATATTATTATTACTCTGAGAACCTTGTGGTAGATTAGGAACTTATTATACACGACTTTTCTCGATAAGATATGAGAGAATGAAAGAAGACATTTGTTGATGACATTACAATATCAGTTAATTTCCTTAAATTTGTATAATTTGTAGGTAAATTAGTGTGCAACGCCTTCGTCTGCGTGGACTAAGAAAACGTTTCCTATATCGTGTACGGGTTCTATCTGATAATAACTTTGAATAAAATATGATATAATATATATACAGCAATATTAAAAATGATTTCAACCATCAATTATATAAAATTAAAAATAGTTTCTGTCAATACATAATTCTAATTTAATTATTCATTGCTGATTCACAAAAAACTATTAAAAATAATAGTTTATTTTTAATAGTTAAAAATAAACTATATATACATATATATATATATATATATAATAACTATATATATATACCGCGTCGCTTGTTATGGGCGGAGGTTACCACTTAACACCAGGTGGGCCGTCAGCTCGTTCTGTAACTGTATTACATAAAAAAAAAAAAAAAAAAAAAAAAAAAAACTACAAATAACCAGTTTCACCACCGTCCAAGACAAACGAATTCAAACAAGACAAGATTTGACAGACCTCACAGCTCAGTTGGTAATAACTCTGCCTTCTGCGCTGTAGATCGTGGGTTCGATTCCAACCAAGGACAAATATTTGTGTGATGTTTGTTCCGTGTTTGGGTGTATATATTATATGTATGTGTTTACAAAAAAGTTAATATATGTATTCTATCAGTTGTCTGGCTATCAAGCTATGCTTAGTTTGGGGCTAGATGGCGCCATGTGAATTGCCCAGCAATATTATTATATTATTATTATTCAAACTTGAATTTTGACAATTTATTATATTTTAATTGTAAGCTGAATTAACAAAGTTAAGGTTCACAAGGTATCAAAGAATACGAAAATATAATTCTAAAACCGGACTGCCAGTAAATATGTTCAGATTCATAACATTTTTATGTTATACAGTCACAGGACGAGCCGACGGCCCATCTTGTTAAGTGGTAACCTCTGCCCATAACAACCGATGTGACTTTGGTCCTCCCCTACTAGGTCTGACAAGACCCAAGTCTCATCGTATGCGCCCGTAACTCTGAGGTGGAATGTCTTATGTGCCTGTAATTTATAACTACAAAGTGCTTACCTTTCTCATAGCTGATCTGCCTCTCCTGCTGGCGAGCGTTGTCTGCCGCGACCTTCAGGAGGCCCTGGATGTTCCTCAGCAGGGTTTCGGTGGATGAGACGAGGGTGTCGGCGGTTGGGTCCACGGGGACGGACGGTGGCGTGCTGTTCGGTGCCGCGTAGCTGACCGGCGCTGGTGACGTAGAGGCTTGCATCTCGCGCTCCCCGTCGCTGAGGTCTGCTCCTGATGGGAACAGTTTACAGTGTGAAATAAAAAAGGTTAGTATGCATAAAAAAATTAGACCTTTCGAAATATATATGTAAATATAGATACAGTTTATAGTTTGAGGCTAGTTAACGAACTTCCGCATTTATAGAGAAGAATTGTGTAGTACGTATACATATATAAGGTTATTGAAACTATGATTACCTATAATATTATTTATTTAAGTAACAAATATATTTTATGTGATCACAATTTAGAATCATAATTATTATATATACCTACATGATTGTCCGCACAGCTACAAATTGCTGTATCCATTTCCAAAATTATCGTTGGAGATTAAAATTTTTCGTAATTTCATCATTAAATGTGTAAAGGCAAACTCGTTTGCGTTTTCCAATCAGGTGCAAAAACAAACACTATAACAAATGCACCAACAGTATCAAAAGCTTTAATAGAATATGCGGCTAACCGCCCAAACTTTTGCAATTATAATATGTCTAAACTTGGCGGGACTGGATTCAATGTGACCTCTTTTAATTGAAGTCGGTTTATTTTCATGTAAATTAACGGTGCTAATTTTAAATTTCAAGCAATGTAACATTTAACTATTACGAGTATTGCCGCTAAGATGTATAATAGTAATGCAATAATTTTAGAGTCTGAGCTGTAGTGTATGAAACTGTGGGCATTTGACTTTTCATATCCTTGTGTCAAGATTCACTGAAATCTATTATTACGATGACTAGCTTTTATAAAATTATCTGGAAAAAGTGATTAAGCAGGCAACATTTTAATTTCTGTCCCCTAAACGAACTTATAACAAAATTGCTACAACCTAAATTCATGTTTAAATAAAATCATTCTTCTCACAACAATGATGCATCACCTAATAAAGGTTTACATGAATTGGGCGCGTAATCATTCGAAATGATTATTTCGCTTCGCTATGAATTATTACCGATTAATTCCAATACGCCTTATAAGGCAGTGCATGCAAGTATCTGCAGTACAGCGATTCGTATTGCGTGCATGTATCATTCGAGTTGCAATTATGCTGCCAAGAACATCGAAATCGCGTGGTGACCATCGGTTGTACAGATTTACCTGTAGATTAGCTACGGGTACGAGCCTATTCGGTATTCGTTCTGTGATGTTACAATCGATTTACGAAGTACTTGAGAAATGTGTTTCTTTTTGAAGTGCACGTCGATATTATGTTATTTATTGCAGTTGTATGACGTTCTCGCGAGAAAAGAGATACAGTTTGTTTATTTATATAGAAGAATGTACTGGAAGAAGCACGCACAAACTTTACTCAAACTAATAGGCAAACGTAGTTTTATTCACAACTTAAAAGAACATGTGCGCATTAAAGCGTGTTTATTTAAGTATATATGTACTAAGTACGAGATTGTAGTTAATTCATAAGTTAATAGATGGGTACATGAATGGATAACTAATACAGACTTTGGTCTTCCTGAGGACTAAATATCTGTTTACGACTAATATTTTATCACGGGTTTTTTCAATGAAAACTTGACATTTCATGCAAAGTAAAATTGAAAAGTCTTTATTGGTCTTTATAATCATTCACAAATAAATATTTTAACAGTACTTGTTAATTTCAATGTCGCAATAAAGACAATGTTTAAAAGCGTATTCATAAACTATGACGAGTTAATTACAGTAATGTACATCTCGTGTCAATAACGGACCTCACACATAAAAAAGAAAGTGTTTCGATTGGCGTCTCTCACGGCCCAAAATAATCTATCGATACATTTAATTTAACTGACAAGATAGCGACCGCTCATCAAATAATGAAGACAGCATCGTTTCGTCATTGTCGATGCGCACGATACCACTCACGCGTTGTCACAACACAATCTCCCTAATAAGGCCAATTAACAGGACCCTACAGAACCACGACAAACGATCATCAACCCTAAACCTAATGCCAAAGACGTCAATTCGACTGATTAACTCAATCGAGCAAATGATTTCACGTCTAAGATTCGAGATGAGAAAACTGATCGAAATAAAGAGTTAACCTCGGATGGACAAAGATCAAAGTTGAATGACATGAGCATTTAGAAAAAAGTGTTTTATAATGAGACTTGGGCGATCGTGAGCGTGAATTACCTACGATCTACAGAATAGTATAAAATATGAGTGATCACGATACAAAAGCTATTGGAAAACGTTTCCAAGACGGGGTTTAAAATTTAATTTGAGTTATTTGATCAGTTTCGTCATCGGTTCTATTGTTTACATAATTTTCCCGGGGCTCATCCCGTCCGGGGTCGAGTGTTTCATATAAATCGTAGCCAGTTATCCGTTCCCACGCTTTGCAGCATTTTGTGTTGCTTGGTATAACTATCTAGTACACAATCCTCATTGTTTCACTTAATTTAGCTATTGTACGCTCCAAGTATTTACACTGGTGAGCATGTGTTGATTTGAGAAGTCACGTCTTGTCGTTCTGATATTCAGTCTGACGAATAATTATTTATAAACGAATTTTACACCTTCTTATTAAACTCGATGATAGGTTCGAGTTAATTTTCAAATCTAGATACTATTTATAATTTGATAGTGTTTTACGACTGTTAGCAAAAAGTAAACCTAATAACTAGCTTACGATTGATAGATGATCCGAGTGAATGAGCACTCAGTAAATTGATCAAAATATATTTTAAATGCGCCAACACACGAACAAAAAGTTGACGATTAAATTGTTTATGATGATGATGGCCTCACAGTGGAGAAATTGTCATGCCATCGATCATTTGAATTTAATAATCAGTGTGGCTCATTCTCTAAGTAACTAATAAAAAAGCATTTCTGGTGTAGGATGTACTCGATATTAGAGAGTAAATTAATTATTTACGACATTATACATCAAGTTACTGAATATAAATATGTATTCCTATTAGCACATGACTACTCAACTGCCTGATGCGTCAATAAAATCGTTTAAAATATCTTTAAAAATATGTACCTAAATATTTTCAGATGTAAAATATAAAAGGTCATATTATACGTTATTTATACATCACTGAGGCAACTGAGGTGATTTTCATCACAGGATTTTGTTAAAAGGATCATTAAAAGAATACGTGCGTGGTCTAGGGATCAGCAAACCTATGGGAAAGGACAGCTAATCGTTTAAGACGGCTAAGCGGTGATGATGTCATGTCATAGACGGGATTCATAGCTCAGTTGGTAGTAACCCTGCCTTCCGCGCTGTAGGTCGTGGGTTTGATTCCTACGCAGGACAAACATTTGTGTGACGAATAGATGTTTGTCCTGTGTCTGGGTGTTAATATGTTTATATGTATGTATTTAGGAAAAAGTATATATGTAATCTATCAGTTGTCTGGTTCCCATGATACAAGCTATGCTTAGCTTACTTAGGGGCTAGATGGCTGTGTGAAATGTTCACCAATATTATTATTATTTGAGGTTGAAGATTTCATCTGTAAGTTGATCTCTTAGACTTAGATGGTACACAGTGATACAGTGATAAAATGTAGCAAACAGTCTTTAATATCACCATCCGACTATCTAGACACACATATTAAGGTGTTTTTTAAAGTACAATTAGCTGTTAGCCGCAGAAGCCCTTGATAGCGTTAGCGCGATCTTTTTGGTGAGACCGGTAAGCAGTAGATAGTTTTTTCTGTTGTCGTTTATTTACCATTTCCGGCTATAATGATCTATAGTTGTAGTGCTCTGTATGACATAGTCGGGATAGGGTGATGAATGGAATGGAGGGGATTTAGTATAGAAATTAAACATTTACATGCTTACCAAGATTCCCATCATGGAGCATCCAAAATCCCAATACTAACTTTATGCTCATCACATAGTTTTTATCCTGTCGGAAGTGTATCGAACCCCGGACTCCATAATAAATGGAATTTAGCTAAAAAATCGTCAAACTGACCCTTTTTATTAATAACTACTGCAATTTGATTAAGTTTTTCTTAAATGATATATGGCGTTTGAGCACAATCAGTCTCTCAATATTATAAGCGAAATACTTTACAGGTAATTTTAACGCTATCACATCGCAAGGTATAAATTCAGATATTAATTTATTTATCAGCGCACGCACAGGGCGAAACCCAGGTAAACTCTTAATTAAAACTGAATTACAACATAGTAAATGCATCGATGCTATTATGAACAATGTCTAGAATAAAAGGACTGCCTTTTATGGCTGATAATTTCTGAACTATGAATGCTGAGGGTTCCAGGGTTATTACTGGGTAATTTCGCTGTGCATTACATGTTCAGTATATTGGACGGTGATACCACCTTGATTTAATGGTACACGGACACTCTCTTGTCATGCCCGGTCGTGATTGCATCGGGAAGACTAGGCCCAAGTTTATCGACATCCATTTTTGTGTGAATCTGAATTATTTGAAAGAATTTCTCATGGCAAGCTACACAGCTTCTTCTGTAACGCACAGTTCAGAACACAATTTTCATGTTTTTATATAGCTAAACTCAAAAATGTCCTCTTTACAAATATGAAATACTGAACACTTTTATTATTTAATTTAAGGAAGACATTTTGTGGCATTTGAACAGAACATAAACTGTTTAGATACAAACTTTGTATTCTTTCTTGTTTTCTTCACCGGCCAAAATAAACGGAATAAACGAGAATAAATAATATGAAATTTGCGAGAATGTTTTCTTGACATTATTTATTTCAAGAATTGTTAATTATTAGTTAAATGTGTAGAAAGAATTCAGATTCAATATTTATATTGGAAGAAATCATTCTGAGAAAGGTTATGTAATAGATTCCCAATATATCGTTATTTCATACATAGGTACAACGCCATACTGCTTAAGAGCTGCACCTGTGAGTTTTTCGATTGAAAGATATATATATATATATATATATGTGCGCAATACGTTCTTAAAACTGTGAAGGAAAACGTCGTGAGGAAAACCGTCATTCCTAGAACTAAAAATTCGAAGCATATGTCAAGTGCACGAAAGGAGCCTCTTTGAGGCGCACTTATCACAATATTATCTTATCACTTAGCACAATTCTTTCAACACACCGGCGAGTGACTCGAATAAAAGCTGAAGTGGATACTAACCGTCGTCTTCATCTTTGATATTGTGTTCGTCGTGGTCAGACATCGCCGCGTCGCTTTCGTCTGTGTGGGACCTGGGCGATGGTTGCGCCTGGTTGGAAGGCAGCCGAGGCGGTTGCGGCGTCCTACGAGAGCCGGCGGAGCTGCGCCCGCTGGCGGAGCCTTCGCCCCGGTCGCAACGGTCGCGGTCTCGTTCGCCCCGGTCGCTCCTCTCGCGCTCTCCTGACCCGGACTTGGACAGGTTTAGCACAGGACTGTGACCAGGGGATGAACCTGAAAGGGGTGGTTTTACAATAAAATATGACAGCTTTCTTTCTTTGGTTATTATTTTATCTCATAAAAATATTAAATTTGACACAGTATTGGTATTTAATGCTACTCATTATCTCTTATCCATTTGATTCTCTGAGGCTACTGAACAAGTAACTTCCTATCACTTTTGACTTATTTTAATCAAAAAAACATCAAAAAATAAAAAACACTATAATTACTGACATTTGGTACTAGATACGCAAATAGTAAAACTCACCATTATGTGAACCATCGCGACCTTTGTCCATAGCCATTATTCGATCCATGTCGCCTCGTTCGTCACGCAATCTGAAACAATAAAATAAACATTTACGAAACCATCTATCTACAGACTCCTTCGGGAGAATAACTGTAAATTATAGTTGCTGCTTCCAAATAGAACCTAGGGAAATAATAAGCACTACAAGTTTAAAACTACTTTATAAACGTATGGAAATACTGAACTTCTTACAACTCATTTATTTCCGAAAATATTTAGTAGCAGACGTAAAGTCTCACATCTCCATCGTATGGCTTTTATAATGAGTAGTAGATTTTTAACTTCAGGTAAATTAGGAATCAATTCATAAAACAAAACTATATAAAACAATAAAATATCAAGTGGCCAACAAGACGATACCTTGTTATGAATATTAAAAGTGGAACTGTCAGCAATCGGACACGCCACAATGCGAACAAAGCTACTGACAAACAGTTTTATCATTTGAAACCATAAAGTACGCTTCCCACTGCGCTGGGAGCTACTACAAAGGCAAAAGTTATAATATTATAGAACCCCGCTGCGTTCTTTGTGAATGGATGAAGACGGTGTATTCATTTTGTATGCCGATATCTTGCCGCTACCCTAATTCCGTGGCTCCTTTTTGATTGTGAATTATTGAGCTTTGATGCTTCCGTTTCTATTCTATTTTTATTAATATTTACTTAATAACTTTTCCGTTTGAGTCGTTTGTAGTTTGCCTGCTGATCCCTATCTTTTGATATTATTTCTACGTATCAATATTCAATGGCAGAATTATCGTATTTACCAGCTTTGCCTGCGCAGCTTCGCTCGCATAATTTTTCACGGATCTCCCGCCAATGATTTCTTTTGTTTCAAATTAAAACTAATAGTGTCAAATGAGGTGTCTATAAATAAATCTATCATTGAATATTTTATATTTATAAACTGAAATATTCAAGAAAATAGAGACCTCAGTCTGTATAAGTGACAAAGTAAATCCATTTTCGTTTTATAAAACCATCAACACACCACAATGTGAAAGAACACTTTCTGTGAAATAAAAACAGGTATAGAAATACCGGTGAAAAATGAATTTTGTGGCAAAACCAATTTTGCTCATTTCAAAGGGGTTAATGCTACAATTTTTGCCCAGTAATGCCTTTTGAACATTTGAATATAAATGACGTCTGAAAGTGAAATGTAACATACATAATAAGTGGCTGTTTTAAGCCTTCGCGGAACCCTTTTGTGGATTATAGAGTCGTAAAAATGTAGAAGGGACAAGCCAAGTCTATAAAATACGTTTTCTATTAGAAAAAGAGATCAAAAGTTGCTGCTGATGAGATTTATTAATTATTAATACCTAAAGGGAGAGAAATAATAATTTGTAATATACCAAGTCTTCATTTGGCCATTTTTTTTGCAATGTGTTATATTTATATATCGAGTAATGCAAAATCAGCCTCTGCAAGGGTGGTCTGGCTGAGTCTGTTAATATATAGCATATTTATTAACATATATAGTGTTTTATTTCATTATTAAATAAAAGACTCTAAAATAATACTCAGCAATGTCCACTTCAAAGAAATAATAAAAAAAAACAGCGAGCTTAATTTAGAAGTTACTGCTTCTTGCATAAATCATTAAATTATTCCTTAGAAATTGAAAACTTTGAAAGTAACGACGTTTACAAAATCAGATCTTAGAAACCATTTATAATTATTACAAAAAATAATTCCCTTAAATTAGAAAATTATAAACTATTCTTATTAAACGAAATTGTCTGCAATGTCTAATCACACACATTACAATATATGTATACCTATTATTCTTGCATCATGCAACTTCGGATGGGTTCGTAACTCTATGTATAAACCCTCGAAATGGAGTCGTTTGATACTGTTCTGGCGAGTCATGGCTCCGTCTGAATTTAATATATTTTTCATTTCCGACTCTATTAATATGTAAATATATTTTTTATAACTCAAAACCACTCATCAAAATTTGCACCATCTGCAGTGAATTTTACAGTTTTTTTTTTAACATTCAATAGTAACTAACATTTGTAAATAACTTAAAAAGGTCACAACCAAAGGTCAAACCTCATAAACGTTTACAGGTAATCATTCCATGCAGACATTCGGGCGGAAGTGAGAACTGAATCAGCTACATTTGCGTTCAAATCTTATGATTAAGTCACTACTCCACCGCATTCTATAAAGCTGATAAATAATTGCAACGAATTTGCACTTGCTTTAAAAGATTTCTTCTTAATAATATGCCAAAACTATTTTTTTATTCAAATCTAAAAAGCTTGTATTGAATTTATGATGTGATTTACCATTAATTTAAAAAGCTAAGTTAAAAAACAAACAAATGCATCACAAACAATGGGTAACACATCAAGTTTTTGTCAATTATCAAATTGTAACAGGGTCTGTCCCGAACGAATTTGAAAAACAATAACCAAAACGGATCGGATGGGAAGATAACGCCAAATCAATAAAATAATAAATTATTTCCACTTCCTGCGTTTTATTTTATAACATGTGTGTTGTTTTGATTGATGATTTTACTTTTAGCATCTCAATGTACCTATTTTATTTAATTAATCATGTGACTTAATTAATAAACAAATATACATGTTTATTAATTATTCTTTTGTAATTTAATTTAACTTAATTTATTTAAAATTCAGGTAGTCATCCATTTTGTTGGTACCTACTTAATGCAATTATAATTTAAAGTTATGTTAGTAATAACTTAATATATAAGATTTCAAATTCCATAATCAAATCACATTACTTAAAAATGTCACAATTAAATAAAATTTTCAAGCAATATTTAATGGCTGGTGGTTTTCTGACTAGAATATTCCTAATTTAGATTAAGTCTCCCAATACGCACGCCTAACTGCTGATTTACTACCCCACCCGAACAATTGTAATACACTGATGTAATAATTTGAAATTTTAAAATTCCCAATTTTTAAGATATGCTCCTTAATGAATAAAGCTCACCTACAGGGTGAGCTTTATTCATTAAGACGTAAAAATAGTTCAAGATAAATATCTTAACATATCAAGATGGTAACTTTGCTGAATAATGTTGACCCAAATACACAAATTTATGAATCTGACCTGCTTAAGCTGTATTGCACTGTCTAAAACTACGAAAGTAGTTTACATATAACTCACTGAATCACACAACTAATCAAGTACCTAATACAGATAACCGCAAACTAGACATGCGTCTCCACACCGCACTTACACACTCGATTTGTGCCACCAAGAGTCCGGGGGATGAAACTTTTGATGGATCGGACTGAGTTTGTTTTGCATGTGAGTGATATGTCTGAAATAATAAATGTTGAGGCGTCGACGTTCCCTCCGAAGGGGGAGCTAAAACGATTTTTGATTTGGGTGTCAAGCAAATGTTTGACGCAGCGGCGAATTCGATTTTCTTAACCGATTCCCGAATGCAAATTCCCTAGCTTAACTCGATTATACACTGTTAAACGGGTAGTGTTTGGACGGTTTCGATTTGTTTTTGAGTGGCAATGTAAATAGGCGGCACTATGAAGGTTTGTTTAATACTTGGGCTAATCAGATTATGCATACAAGAACGGTTCCGAACGGTCGGCGCGGCATTAGGTTATGTGAACGGTTCAGTATTAACTAATCAACGTTGGCTTCGGTGGTAGATTGTCACGCATTGTCCGCGCTCGTGGCCCCGGAATATCTGTTTAGGCCACTACCCATTCTGTAATGGTAATGGTTAGCGCTAACTAACTGCGTTAACCTTCATGTGCGTCCGTTAACTCGTCGCGTAGCCATCGTGTCTACTACACGTAATGACCGCGCCAATTACTTAAGTTAAACTGTATTTGAATTTGTTTGTAATATTACGTTTGGTGCGGCCAAAACATATGAATAACTCTTTTTCATCTGCTTCTTTAAAATTAAGCCTCACATGCAAACTGAACAATATACAAAACGAATTTCTTTAATTGAAATTGCACTTGAATCCATTAACTGCAATTAGGTTGATTAATTTATTGCAAGGGACAATAATTATTTTACTCATAATAAATAAAAAGTTAGTATAGATAAAAGATACAACAACCATTCCTCCATTTCATGCAAACGCGTAATTTTGTGTCACATAATCTAAACAAAATTTAAATATATTACAAAAGAGCATGGAGCGTACAATCTTGAGAGAGTAAATAAGCTTGTTCATCCAGAAGAAATGAGCATTGTAACCCCCCCAAACAGTCAACAAAGCTCCGAAGAAAATCGAGCGAAAAAAGGCTAAAAACACCTTAGGGGCTTACTAATCGAATAAAAAATATCAGCGGCCGATGCCAATGTGTGGGGGAGAAATGGAATAAATTATAAAGAAAATACAAGGCAAGGGCAAAACATGATAGTCCTGCAATAACTCACAGCAGTGCTACTACGTATGAAACTGTGGAATGCTCGCCACCGGAATGAAAACTAATGACTGTTGCATTATAGTTCATATTCTCTAAGATAAGCTGTGAATACTTCTAGCCATATCTAAATGACAATAAGCCATTTTGAATCTAATGTATAAGCGAGAAAGATGAATATCCAATAAATGGTATTGCGAGTGAGTCAGGCCTATCAAGGGGATGTTGTTTGAAAGTTTGAGGCATATGCAGATAGCGAAATGTTTTGCTCACAATGATGAGGAAGCAATAACGGCTGCAATAACTGGGAGTTAGGAGAAGTTTAAGATGAAAGAAAATGTTTGTAAAGTTATGAATCACCTATCTAAAACATGCTGTATTCGATTTTGTTCCACAATGACTTTAGCGAGACAAAGTCTATTAGTCGTAAGTAGTTTTGTATACGTGCAATTTATATGAATACAAATTTCTTATCTCTTCACTGTTACTTATTTTTAAATATCAATCATTTGTGGTCTTAAACAAAAAGCACTTTCTAGCAGCAAATTTTGTAGGGACTTGTTTTTATAATTAAGACGAAATGGCAGAAACACCGGTAAAAGTGATGACTAATTTAGTTAATCTTAAATAAAGTAGTCAGTACTTTACTAATCCATTTTCATGCGATGTTTCATAAAGTAAAAAAAAAAACAAATTGCCCTTAAATCTACAATTGTAACAGCCTAATCAATGCATAAAACACAACATTTAGGGCGGAACAAGGCAAAACGCGAAATAATAGGTAAGCAGTAACATGATGACTTGTCGCGAGTCGGCGGCGCGGCGGGCGGCGCACCCTCGCATAAACGTCACGATGCCATTTGTAAAAATTGCGGCCTTTCAAAGTTCTCCAATTTGGGAACAGAGTGCTGTAGAGAAGAATGACTTCTGAGTTCAATAAATTGAACTCTAAATATTGCTAAAACACGAGAAGCTCCTGCTTTATTATTAGCTTTAATTTGGAAAAGCTCTAGTTTTTCGTAGTTATTATACATTTTTGGTGTTATATTCAAAAACAGATGAAAACATCAGTCATGTTATATATCATGCTATATCAAAATTTGTGCGTAAATCAAATAAATTTGAGCAAAACAATAAATAAAATAAAAATAAATAAATAATAAAACATAAGAGGGTAACTACATCGAGCCCGTGAATCAATGCGCTTATGGACTTATTAATTATTACTTATTTATGGCCTTAATTAGGCAAGAAATAACTTAGAGAAGATGTTTAACATATATTTGAACATATCATGATTACCGTTTATTAAAAAAATATTAGTCTAAATATTTTTTACATTGCATATTTTTTAGAGAGGTTTTGGTCGTCTCCACGATTCCTGTTCTAAGGCGGAAATGTCTAACCAAAATAAGCAAATTCGGGGCGACGAAAAGAAACGAAAAGACATTGGGCCCACCGCGGGGGAAACCGGAGACAGTTATTTAAATTTGAATAATATAATATGAAAAAAATTACATCACTTAATACCGTAATAAAAGTGCACTAAGCGACCGGGGCATTACGCGTTTCAAAGAGGGCCATGCAAATTCAACAGCGAGACGTGAAATGAAAATATAAACTGTATTCCGACGAAAATAAAATATGTCTTCGGAGCTTAGGAGCTCATTATGATATTACGAATACGTGAGAAGATTTAAATTGTCTGTGGCAAGCCGTGAAGACAAATGATGGTTTATGTTACGTTATGGACTTGGTGCCATTTCATGGTTGCTTTTGAAAAGAGTAAAATATGTATCACGTTGTATACCACACCAATAAATAAGTAAGTAAATAAATATTGGTGGCCATTTCACACAGCGCTATCTAGCCTCAAACTAAGCGTAACTTGTACTATGGGAACTAGATAACTGTTGGAATACTTATATACTTTTTTAATGATAATACATACAAATAAATACATATTAAGACCCAGACAGAAATAACATCTACCTATGTTCTTTACACAAATGTTTCTGGGTGAAAATAGAACCCACGACTTACAGCGCTGAACGCACCAACTGAGCTCTGAGGCCAGTAATATTACAATTTTTTGTATTCAGTATGAATTATTTGTGTATTTTCTTGAAAAACACTACAAGCGAAATTGCACTCATTGTTTCTTCTATTGACTATATTGACTTTTACACAATCTTTTATATGTTTTAGACTTTCTGGGAAGCGAAATTTGTCTTAGCATATCGAATATTTGCTGCAGTTCTAAATTAGTTGTTTTGTTTAGGTGACCTTTAAAATCTATGATAATAGTAAAGTGAGAATGTTATTCAGTCACCTTAGAATTTTTCTTTTATCGATATAGAATACGAATGATTGTAGTAAATGTCAGCCAATAATATTAAGGCCCAATTTAAAAGATATTCTTGTGTTGTTTTGATCAACATTGTCTTTACATCAATAGCTAGTACGTAGATTCCATCTATTTTATTACAAAGTCCATTCAAATATAAAACATTCTTTTATAACAAAAAGATGAGTTAACAAATGGCTAATTTGCAGAATGGTTCTTCTAATCAAGTAAATTAACGCACAGACACGCAATCCTTGTCCGCGCTAATTGAACCAACGTAAAGTGTAGCGAGTGCAGCGAGTCAGTAAACTACCCTTCAACGGATATTATGAACCAAGAGAACATTTTTTTTATGTAACTTAAGTACGAAGCAAGGAACGAGCTGACGGCCCACCTGATGTTAAGTGGTAACCGCCGCTCATAGAAAACAGCACTACGACTCAAGTCCTCTCCATAGTACGAGATGACTCAAGTCGCTTTGCGTTGCGTCCATCACCACGAGACGGGGATGTTACGTCTCACGCGCCTGCAATTTCACCGGCACCCACTCCCTTCCACCGGAACACAGCAACACGAGTGCATCACTGCTTGGCGGCAGATTAACTATCTCATCTCCGCTACAACTAGATAAAAATGAGTCTTTCTTTCTGACATATAAGATATTCTAATAAGAATAGAAGTCAGGACTGATATAATAGACAACGCACAGAGCTAAACCGATGGTCGTATAGATTGAAATTTAGAGGGAGTGTTGATATATTCATTAAGTAGAAATTTCAGAAGTTACTACTAAGTTAGTACTTAGGGGCAATGGGATATATTGAAAACTAAAAAACTCTGAGCAAGCCTAGCCTACCCAAGCAAGAAACTTATAAAAATTGGTCGGAAATAAAATAGAGACAGCACATTAATTAAATATAACTTGTTACGATTAAAGTAGAAAATTTAAGTTTGCTAAATATAACAATCCCTATTCAACAAACTAACAAACTATTGCTAAAACAAAAATAAACTCCTTTTGTCATTATTATTTTTGGTTCGCGTTGTCATATGAACTGTGCAATATGTTGGACAATCAGTAGTATTGCCACCAAATGTATCTAAATCTCGGAAAATAAAGAAGGAAATTCGAATTGTGCAGTGCACAAACACTGTAACGAGATTCCAATCGCGACGTTATTAGAATGTAAGCAGTCACAGGAGGGCACTGCTGGATAATTATGCAAAATTGCTTCTACGATTCGGGACCTCTGCCTTTTAGGGACGCTACCATTATCTGAAATGGGGATGAGTTCCGATAATATCAAATTCCATTTGAAGAGAAACAGTTATACGGATGTTACATCATATTAATATTTTCTGTAAGTTAGGATTTTTATTGTATATTTGGTTCCAGCGACCGAACTAAGACACAAGAAAAAAATTCTGACATGTCAACATTCTAACGTGCCTAGTTAAAAATATATGCGTTACTATACACAAATATACCTATACACATCGTTTTAGGAGTAGAAATAAAACACCTTTGAATTAACATAACAAGTTTGATGAGCAAATCATGTTGTGAAAATATCTGATCAATAAATAATTAATTGGCAAAGTAACGTTTTTTAATGATAACGTTTTTTTTCTACCAAAGGAAACAGATTCAGAAATAACTTCACGAAAACCGCATTGAGAACGTTTAACAATGTGTTGTAATCCAACACGAACAATTCAGCGACCACCGATTGCATAGATACGGCTTCCCTGCCCACGCATGCGACCGCAGAGAATTTACATCTGTGCCTCACTTCACTTGTGATGACGCGAAATGACAGTTCCTGTCTGATACTTTAGTTGGTTTAAGTAGAAAGCATTGCATCGCTACGAGATTAGGCTCGTTAACGGATTGAAAAGATTTAAATCGTTACAAGATTACAATCGTTTACAAGATTAAACATAGCTTCAGTCGCCGGCGAATCACACGTTCAAGTTTTCAAAACATTTTATTTCTGATCTAAGTAAATATAAACTTGGTTTAACCTTTCAACTTGCAAAATTATAGGTGTCTACAATGATGTCCGAAAGAAATACCATTTTAGTAAAAACCATGTTTTTCATGAAAATCAATCGAGTGAAAATAAACAGCCTCTCATATGAGACTTGTAACGGAATTTCCTTGTGCTGAAATTATAAGCTCGAAAAAACAAACTATTAGTAAAATAAAAATAAACTCCTTTCGATGAAGATGGGATCTCTAAATAGTATAAAACATATTTGCTACTAGCTGTTTCTCTGTTTCTCCGCTTACTCCTACCAAGCTGAGGATTTCCTTACGAAGCCGGGGCGAGTTGCTAGTAGCAAATACGAGTATGTTATACTCACTTAAAAAAAATGTGATCCATGAGAGAAATGTTGGTTACATTTCTGTTATTATTTCAACCATATTTAAAGAATTCTGTTATTCTTTATGATCTGTGCGGACCGAATAAATAATTTCCTTCTATCTCTTCCAATGAGCTGTATTATGTCCTAGCCACATTAACTGGTAAGCAAGCCTGGATGTTATCATCGACTTTAACCACCAGGAACAAAGGCATTGATCGTGATAGGATCGATCACTCTCGCCACCGCAACACGTCCAGAACGAGACGATAATGACACATACAACAACATATTGACGTATATCAATGCACCATTTATTTCTGCGGTTGGCGTATTCTGTGGGATTGCTTATCCTACTCGTATGTATGGGATGTTAGGTAAGGAGTTAAAGAGTTTGTGATTTTATACGCTTTTGCAGCTTTAGACCCATTTTTATGTGCCGAGTTCCTGGGGAAATAATTTAAATTATTTTTCCGTGATTAAATTAAGGCATGTGCAAATGGCCCCACCCGGTGTTGATGGTAACCTCTGCAAATAACAAACAACTTATGCAGAGTTCTTCCGGGGAAGTACCGCCACCACACCCATATGTGTTCAAGTTTGGAAAGTGTGGTTGCCGGTGAGAATTATAGGTAGGTACATGAGACATTCCATCTTCACGTCTCAGAGCTAGGTACGGGCGCATACGATGCAGTTTGGTTCTGGTTCTACCTAAGTAGAGGGCCAAAAACTATGGCTTGTTCTGGCCATAGAAAACTATAACTTGTTCTGGCCATAGGTTGCCACTTAACACCAGGTGGGCCATCTGCTCGTTTCATAATTATCAAATAAAATTATGGTAGAGAATATATTATAATGACCATATCTCATAGGTACCTATCTGTCGTATATAATCAATAACTCGGACAGTTTCATTCGGAGCGCAGTAAATTAATCCAAAGTTGTTAATTTTATCAATGGATAGAACAAAACTATGATGGATGCGTTACATTGTCCGACTCTGGTTTAGATAAATCGACGGCGATACTGCGTTTGTCGAGATAGATTGTTATCTCTGAGAGACAGGACACTAAATCTGGAGATAGTCATTTGATATTGTTGCTACAGTAATGATAATAATAATATTAATATTGGTGAACATTTCACACAGCGCCATCTAGCCCCAAAGTAAGCTAAGCATAGTTTGTGTCATTACTAAATATTATACAATTAATTTATAGTGGATTTACAGTGGACATAAAAATTAAGTCCTATTTTTGTTCTTATACCGGTTTTTAACCTACATGTTTATTATACCGAATACGATTCAACGTTATACATAGCAAATATCGAACAAATCACCCGGAACAAACTCAATAAAAATATTTAAATCGATTCATAAAAAGTAAACACATTCGATAATTAACACAAGAGAAACAAACACTGTTATTACACAGTACATACGTCACATATCGAAACAGGGCTGGCAGAAAGTAAACAGAAAATATAATTTAGAAGCAATTTGCCGCGGATATGTCCGCAATCAAATTGTCTCGTTAATACCACGGTGCTATCAAAACATTTGATTTGTGGCCGCTGTAGGGTTGGTTATTTAGCCGATGGTTGGCTTCGTGGTGATGACCCTCGCTTGTCATCGCCAATTATTGTTTATTTCTGACGTCCATCTGTTATTTCCCATCGCTGTTCGATGCTGTAGGTAATGCGGTAATACAGTAATAAGTTATCTCCTTGTCTGAAGGACAATTTCAATTCAACCAAATTTGCCTCTCTAGCAAGATTACTTATTGACGATTATTGTGCCTTTCTACCGCCAAGCAGTAATGCATTCGCGTTACTGTTTTCAAGGTTTGAAGGGTGTGATTGCCGTTGAAATTACAGGCACATGACAAATTCCACCTTCAGGACTCAGAGTTAGGGACGCATTAGGGCCATCAGCTCGTAACGTTGCCACATAAAAATTAGGATCAAAATTTAATGAACAAGTGCTTGTAGCAAACCTGCTTGTGTAGGCAGCTGTAGTCTTAGAATCAAACTGTCACCCGTTAGTTATCATTCCGGTTGTTAAATTAATTAACAAGATTTTTCTAACTATATCATGTACGTGTGAACAAACTGTTTCGTATAATTAGGCTAACGAACGTATACGAACAGTATTTGTTGTTTTGATTATGATATTTTTTTGTCATCATATTAAAACAAAAGTAAACCACGCCACAGCTTTTTGCAATTAGCTCGTTCATGTAGTACCTATTACTACCAAACTCAATTTTACATATAAGTAGTACATACGCTTATTGTATTCCAGTTGGAACAATAATAGTTGGAATTACAGGCGCATGGAGATAAAGATAAAAGATAATTTATTCATATAAGAACATGGCAAGAAAATATACTAACGCACACAATAAAAAGAGACCGTTCGGCCCCATTCGGTATACGCGAACCCGCATAAAACCTTCGTTTTCAATAAGCGAAAGTACGATCTAATCGGCAAAATTCTGATTATATCTTAACTAGCAGATATATTTTCCGTATGAGCTAATTACAATTAGCGTCCAGTCTTCCGTAATCCCGTGCAAGCGTGTAGTTACATTATAATTAGATTTATCATTGTTGCATGCTGTGAAATTTAAAATTATATCATTATTTGGCAAGGTATCGCGTAACCGTAAAAAATGTAATGCAATTTCTCGTTTGAAACAAGTATACCAGTGAAAACTTATGAAGGAATAAATAAAAATTAAGATTTATTTTTTCATTGTTGTTACCTTCCACTGACCTTCAGCCACACCAGATGATAAAGCATAAAGATTTATAAAATTACTTTGGACCAGATGCGCAAGATGAACTGTTCAGGAAATAGTTATATATAACCAGCAATGTATAATTGTTTTTTTTTTTTTTGTATTGTATATACTACGGCATAAGGCATTGCACAAACATTAACTTCAGCTAAATTGTACCTACTGTCCTGTTAATTTTTTTACTTTGTTTGGGCAATTTTTTTATTGTTTTAAATATGTATGTTTTTATTTTATTTTAAGATTTGTTATCGTTCCGTGGCTTCACTAAACGGCTCTATCGGAAGACCAGCGTTAGTTGCCACCCAACTAACAATATGCTGAGCCAGAGACCTTTTTATGGCAACTAAGTCTTTTCAACTTCTATAAAATATATATTTTAATTAATAATATTTAGTTACGTACTTGTGTCTTTTGTTTTTTTGTTCTTTGTAAGCTTAGTGCCGCAAATAAAATATTTTTCTTTCTTTCTTTCTTTCTTTCAATGAGTTCCATTCCTTAGCCGTTCGTACGATAAAAGTAAAAAAGGCCTAGGATAGGTAACACTGAATGATATAAAATATTTCCGCCAACTTTCCCGACTGCGTTGCGTAATTATTATTGTTGATAAGCTAGATATTGCACAACACAGTTATTGTACGATACAATAATGTACGTAATAAAGGATGAACACCGCAATTACAGAAACAATAATCATCCATCTCTCGAAAAAAAAGCGAAATTTATTCACGTCCGAGTGTTTGCACTGGTTGCGGCGCCCGGCGCGAACTCAGCGTGTAAACAGTGAAATACTTTTTATTCGCTTTGTAATTCCCCCGACATTTGCATAACAGAACGGGAAAGGTCAGGAAGTGAACGGAATGGTAAGTGTCCGGTGGATGCGCAGTCAGCAATGCTCGACGGGTGCCGCCTTCAAACGCCACAGCTGCTGGAACGTTGAATCGGTACGCGGATTTAGTTAACGTCAGCTACTGGAATTTTGAGATTTGTGGTGACATTCTAAATTTTTTATTCATTTTGAGTTAAATAAAAAGCTAACGGTGAAAAGGTTTACTGCAGCGATATAGAATTATTTATAATATTTAAAGTAATGTAACCAATACAGAAGAGGAAAAAGGGGTTCATCCGTTACTCAGCTATTGAATTCATATAAAACTTTGCAATACGGTTAATTTGAGTGCTAAGATAATTTCCTTAAAAAAAATCTAAGTTATCATCTAATCTAATCTAAGTAATATAAGTGAGTTAAAATAAAAGTGAAGTGAACTAAAAATGATTACTACACTACAAACCACGAAAGTTGAAAGAAAGAGATACACAAAGCTCATGGTATCAACTCCCATGTGTAAACGCAGCATGGATGTTCAAACGCAGGCGTTTCGGATGCATATTCATGGTGGCTCTGCGCCACATGCAAATCACGATTTACACATTGTAATGAATTCTTTTGATCTGTGGATTCCATATTTGATTTACCCTATCGATGGTGCTATTAAGTTAAACATGACACTTTGATTTCATATTCATAGTTTTCAGCGCCAATGATCTTTATTTGCTACGTGTTAATTATGAGTCGATTTATTGCTGTATGGAGTTTGTATTAAAATACATTCTCGCTTTCGTATGCCATCCTCATAGATCAATCAGTTACAATTTAGAGAGCGTGTAGTCTAGTGGTACTGACCCTGAGTTTCAATTCGGAGGTCGCCGGTTCAAATCCCGACGTGCACCTATGAGTTTTTCACTTGAAAGATTTATGTGCGCAATACCACGTTCTCATAACGGTGAAGAAAAACATCGTGAGGAAACCGACATGTCCTAGAACTGGAAATTCGAAGACATGTGTCAAGTGCACGAAAGGAGCCTCTTTGAGGCGCACTTAAAATCTTTTCACCACACTGGTTCGAGAGAACCTGTGACTCGAATAGATAGATAGATTGATCAATCCATAACAAAGGCAATCAATATTAAGATGGATTTATCGACCAAAAAATCAACTAAAAAGTCGTTTAATTACTTTAAAATCCGACTGTTGGAAAGAAACGCAGAAATGACAAGACGGATGACAAATGAGCATCGCGCATCCAACGCAGTCGAGTGGCGGACCTCATCAAATTATTCCCCGCTTAAAAATCCTCGTAAACAAAAAAGAAAAGAAGAGTGAAGAAAAAATAGGTATTGCCAACATTGATTGATGCTTACTAATAGGGCGCGAAGAAATGAGGCCAATGCGTAATTAAAGGCGAAGTGACATCTTCTGTCAATACCGGGGTTGCCAACTGCAAGTAGAAATAGAACGGTCCCGCCTTTTTTTGGAGGAAGTGATTAGTGTTGGGAACTTATTAAAAATTATTGAGTGAAGGCAGCTAATTGATTGCCTGTTCGTCATACTTCGATAGATTATATGCTGTGCTTTTCATTTTACTTCTAAAAATGTACGTAAACTAATAATAGACCATCTATTTTTAATTTCAATTTTGGTCTTCATCTTTCTATGCGTAATTCATGAAGTTTTTGGTCCCACAAGTATATTTAATTTCCAATTCAGCTGATCCAATACGTGTGATAGATTGAAGTTGGTTTTTAGCCGCGCTTGTGGAAGTGACACGGGAATGAAGGATGGAATAATGAATCTCTCCCACCACGCCCTGCACGCGGCCTCGCATAAAAACATTCTAAATTAGCATAACCAGACGTAGAGCAAATATTTGAGGGCAATTCGTTGGAGGTCATGAAGCTAGATGTCCTATTCAAATAGTTGACTGGCTTCACAGCTCAGCTGGTAGTAACCCTGCCTATTGCGCTGTAGGTTGTGGGTTCGATTCCCACCCAGGACAAACATTTGTGTGACGACCATAAATGTTTGTTCTGTATCTGGGTGTTAATACGAATTATATGTATGTATTTAAGAAAGTATATAAGTATTATATCAGTCGCCTGGTTCCCATGATAGAAGCTATGCTTAGCTTATTTGTGGGCTAGATGGGTCTGTGTGAAAAAAGAATGAAAAAAGTTATCATTTTTGGAATGGTTACTACTTTGTAGTTGAATCGAATGGGACGAATCTAAAATATTTTCAGAACATTAAAGTTAGCATTGCATAGAAATATTCAGTAATACCTCCTTCAAAATCTCCCAGCTTCTCAATATAGAAAAGCATAAAAAATATCTTTCTGCCGTAAACTTGGGAAGCCTAAAATAACAAACTGAATGATTACCATTCCTGTAGCAGTTTATCATTATCAAATGACAACCGCGAAAGCAACATAAAACCAGTATAATCTAAATACGTGACATTTTAAATTTTTCGCTCAAAGCTTCCCTTATCTGTGCATATCATTAGTAATGCAAAATAATGGGCTACGGACACCTCGTGCCGTTTGCAAGGAAATGATTAATGCCGTTCATCATTAATTCTTATTTTTGATGAGAAATTTGACTTGTGTCGGGCGCCGGAACCCAGATTAACACAGGCTGACGGTGCAACTTGGAAGCCTGTCACAGCTTGCTGTGCCAAATTAGCCTTTAAAACAAGGACTCACGTATATGGGTCGTTTCTAAAAAACGATATATTATAATGCAATTATATTAATACATTAATATTGGACTGGCCTCACAGCTCAGTTGGTAGTAATTCTGCCTTCTGCGCTGTAGGTCATGTGTTCGATTCCCACCTAAGACGAATGTAGAAATATTTGTATGACAAATGTAGAACTTTGTTCTGTGTCTGGGGTCAATATGTATGTACTTACAAAACCGTATACAAGTATTGTATCAGTTGTCTGGTTCCCATGATACAAGCTATGCTTAGCTTACTTTGGGACTAGATGGCGCTGTGTGAAATATCCACCAATATTTATTTATGTATTATTATTTAATGCAATTCGAATTCCCGGTTTGCTGTCTATAAGAAATGTGCACTATGATTGCAGACATACCAGTATGGTTCACTGGGGGAGTGGTTTAGGTAAGTTTCACAAAGCATGTAAATAAATATGGTGGCATATGTGAACATCAAAGTTCACAAAACGAATAGTTCGGTTCGCCAACAGAACTAACCGAATAGTTTCACCATAAAAGGGCAAAGTACAAAGAGCTTGATAAAATACCGGCGCGACCGCATCGGCGACAAACTCGGAAGGTATTCGAGGGACTGCCACAGTGACTAGGCAAGCCACCCTTTACGCAACCCCCTCCGCATATTAGCCCACTGGAAATCAAGCCTTTATTATTAATGATTCCAGCGATGACAGTCTAAATATCTCCCAAAACTCAAGTTTCAAATCGCTAGATTCCTTCTGGCTAATTCTAAAGATATCAAAGTCACCAGATGCGCTCAGTGATAATCTTTCAAAATAGCAAGAGAAAAATCACTTAAGATTCAAAGCGCTCAGTATCTTTTGGATACAAGAGTTCATTTTATGACCATTAATTTCGCGTTTTCCTCGGGTGTTTTATCAGAGGCTCTGTCGCGCGTCTCATTAATCAAAAGCATTTGTTTACAGCGAAGGGAATTTGATTTGATTAAAATAATTCGCAATATCCTTGATAAATATCACCCTCGGTCTCCGTTTGATCTTCGCTGAAATTAATGGTGGGATTCAATCACGCAAACGTCACCGCCGCGGATCTTGACATTTCACGGATGATGTTGACAAAATATATTGCAACAATCCCAAAATTAGGAACTTCCATTACCATTCCTAGGTTCCGCTTTCTAAAGCGCGTTAAATTGCCGATAGAGAATTGTCGTCGCTGGCTGAAAATAATATGGGGTAACCAAAGTTACTTTAGCTAAATTATTTTCAGTGTGGCAAGAGCTTTGACATAGCTTTGAGTTTCGACTGGCCTCAGGTGGTAGTAAGTCTGCTTTCTGCGCTGTATGTCGTGGGTTCGATTCCCACCCCGCACAAACATTTTTGTGACGAACATATATGTTTATCCTGTCTGGGTGTTAATATGTATTATATGTATGTATTGAGGTGTATAAGTATTATTCAGTTGTCTTATTCCCATGATACAAGCTATGCTTAGCTTACTTTGGGGCTAGATGACGCTGTGTGAAATGGCCACCAATATTATTATTGTTATTATATACAGTAGAGCCGTAACATTAAGGCAGTCGTAGTACAGTGCAAGACACCTACCTCAAAATGTTGCTACATTCGTTTGGCAGATAATTTTTTCGTAGGTATAAACTTTGTCTTGGCTGTCGGATTATAACCGGGATGAATTGCTGCAGGAAAGTAAGGAAATTTTATGATTATTCGTGGAAAACGACAGTGGCGATAAGTTTATAACTTCGCACGTCTACTTTTCCACGACAGTGTAACCGTTTCGTGAAAAGAAGCTATTTATCCTCTTTAACCACGCCTTTTCAACGAATGAGTCTGATTCTTCGTACTTCAATACACATTTTTCGCCTTAAAGCTTATAAAAGGTATTACGCTTAAAAGCTTTATCTCTGGGTACTAGAATACCACCCACTTGCAAAACAAAGAGACAAAGTCGACAATCGACAAATCGACGGGCTCAATTCATTCGTCCGGTTTAATTCCGTTTCAGTTCGAATTAGCTGCGATTAATCGGCGCGCGACCGGTTAAGCCGTTTCCGGGCAATCCGAGCATACGGTACAGTCAGATTCATAATTAATTATCATTTCATAATTAATTTAAAATTATAATGAGTCTATTTTAATAATTATATGTACTATGTTCTTTGGTTAGAAATGGTCATCTCTTGTCCACATTGATTTCATGGCTTAATATAGCCAATTGTATGTATTAACAAATCAAAACTATAGCTTTATATGTATGTGGTCTGAACATTGATTGGGAAGATAAAGAAACTGGACTAATAAAAACGACATTGATATCATTTCATTTGAAGGCTTTTAAATTTGATAAAATCAATTAGTGAAATTTTATCTTCAATTGAAGCTTTACCTAAGTCTTACAGGGCTTTGGTATATATATTACATATATAGGCTTAGAACATCCAAAAACTCCTAGACCCGGCCATTGTGATGTGACAAGGGGCATAAGAAGTATTTCGGAAATTCCCGGCTCCTGAACGCTTCCAGTCTGGAACTTTCTCTGTGTGACCTCCAAATTATATCGGTGACAGTACTCGATCCGGGTATACACTTCCCGGCAACCGGATCGGCACACATCGCTGTGACGTCGATCGTTATTCATCCCGTGCCCCTTGCCAAGGGAAGATAGCACTGTTTGTTGACCCTTAATACCTACTCCGTTCTGAGTATATAGTTTAAAGCCGACTTAAAGCTAGGTTTGAATTAGTTCCATGAAAATTTTATTTGCGAATAACAATAGGTTGCTAATGGTAAGTAGTTTTCATTATAAACAAAAACTTTTCAAGGCTATTTTGTAATTAAAATTATGTAGGTAAGTTGTTCGAACCAGAAAGTTTTCCAAAAATATAAAATAAAAGAAAACTATAACTTCTTACAATCTTTGTAGCAAATTTCACGCACCTTTGTTTCACACATCAGTGAAGTTAAACGACACAAAACAATCTACCTACATGTCTCATGATGATTCAAGATGGGACTTGGTTCATTCGATGAAGTCGGCAAAGACTCAAATCGCAAAGCTTCAGCGGAAATGGAACTTCTGTCCATTTTGTTTTTTCACTCAGCGAATAATCAAGTAAGATTCTTTTTATACTTCACCTGGTGCCAAAAAAAAACAAAAAAAAAATACAGGCAGGACTTATAAAAGTGACAATAATTCTAAACAATAATAATAATCTTTATTGGTTTTTACATTAAAGCACCATCAATTGTTTTGAAGCCTTTGGCTCCCGAACTAGTTAACTGTATTTCGGAAGCCAAATAAACCCTGTACATATAATATCTGACGCTACAAGACAAAGTTACAAACAAATTAAATAAATTACAATGGTACTGCAAATGAAATACGAGCGAGTGCCTAAACAGAACAAACATTACGTACAAATTATATTAAATCAGAGATAATCCTGTCAATTAATTGGACTTATCATTGGGAACCGGTTGGACGCATGCGCAGATACAGCGATGCGAGATAATTCGAGAAACAGGAAATAATATATTCAATAACAATGTATGAGTATCACTGTTGAATTTATTTCTAAGCGATAATAATAATTGTGAAGAATTATGGTTTAAATACGATTAATCGTATATCGAAAAACAATAATTATTAACTCGATTACTGTCTATCGATTAAATGAACGTCAAATGTTTTAAAAATATATGTTTGACTAAGTTTCACGAAGTCATCAAAATAGACAAGCGCTTTTAAAATTAAACTTAATTACTAAGAATTAATGATTACCTCTAATAACGCATTTAGCAAATGATCTTCAGGTACGACCTGAAGATACTTGGCCTAAAGAAATCCGGTGACATTTCAGGTCTTCCATTTTTTTTATTCATTTCACCCGTCTAGAATTCAATTGTTGTAGTTGTTGTAGTTCTATTGTGTTTTTTTTCTTTTTAATTAGTCCGACAGCGCGGACAAACTTTCTACCAACGAATTTCCAACAAGTTCGAGCGTATCGAATACGGACAAAACTATGAATTTCTCGGGTTTTTTGTTTCTATAGTTATCTACTAATGTAGTAAAAGTGTCATTGGAACGAGATTTATTTTTTTAAAACAATGAGTTTTTATCTACTTCAATATTCTACTTCCTTGTCATAATAATAATAACTATGGATTTGCTACGAATACGAGAACAATTTATATACAAGTGGCTTGATTATATTAATAATGGTAACAACTGGATTTCCATACATGGTTGCATCGAAGCTTCTAGTATCCATATGCCTGCCGACACATAATAAGGTATGATTCAGGCAGTGCACGATCAATGGCTATAAGAACCTATAATGGAAAAGCGGAAGCAAACTTTTCACCGCAAGTGAAAAATATAGTTTGACTGGCCTCACAGTTCAGTTGGTAGTAACCCTGCCTTCTGCGCTGTAGGTCGTGGGTTCGCTTCTACCCAGGAAAAACATTTGTGTGATAAACATAGATGTTTGTTCTGTGTCTGGGTGTTGATATGTATCTTTTTACAAAAAAGTATATAAGTATTATATCAGTCGCCCCATGATACAAGCTATGCTTAGCTTACTTTGAGGATAGATGGTAATGTGTGAAATGTCCACCAATATTTATTATCATTATTATATATGTATGGTTTGCTTGACCGCAAAACTTATATTCAAGTAAAGAACGTTTCGCTCCAAATTTGAATGCTAAAGCAATAAAGAGTTAATTTCTTAAAAACGCCCTAATCCCGCGCTCGTGGCTATCGGCTGACAGTGACACATCGGTACACGGCTCGCGTCCAACTGTAATTCTACCCTGGACGTTGGCTTTGGCTTCAAACTCGGACACCGTTTTATTTTACAATTTAGTGAATTAATTGGGGGATTTGGAAAATTTAGGCGCTCTGGTCGAGTTTGTGACTGATTTTCGAATAAACAATATTCATCCCGAGAATCAACAAAATTCACTCAACTGTTGCAACAACGCGAGCAACGCGAAACCTGTTTTTAATATATAGGTAATATTTAGACAATTGTGGATATTGTCAAAATAAATAATAAGTATTTCTGGTCCAAAATCTTATATATCTTAAATATGGATTTATCCTCCTGAATTCTGAATTATAAATTATTGATTTTTCAATTTCTTTAAGTGTCGTGATTCGAATGTATCGAGGCAGCTAAGCTCACACAATAAAAAAGTCAAAAGCGCGGTATCAAATCCGATCGATCAATCACCATCCATTAAATAAGAAGAAAAGTGCTTCCCCCAACGATTGGCCCTCGATTCGAATTTACATGAGAGCCGCTTTTTCCGTCGAGATTAGCGCAACACCCCACGTGAATTTGATGAATTGTTCGGTGCGATCCTAGCAGGCGGCATCGGCGCGGCAGGGTGGTGCGGTCATTTGTTAAAAATACACCCGATCCACGGATCTAATTGTCTCCTCTAATTTCACACCCTCCAGTGATATCTGCACCCTTTCAAATTAACACAGATTTATCTTTTGTTTTAAATAAACTTCCCCTGATAAAATGACCTGGATGGTAGCTGTCACATTTTCGTTACTGACCCCTTTGTAATATGGTAAATGTGATATGGTCAAAGAAAATGTATTCATAAATATATCTTCTTTCATGATATCGTTTTTATCTTCAACATTTCATGATCATTTTGAACCCTATAACTATAGATACGTTCTCTTCTACTGAGCTGGATTATAGGGACACGTGAAACGTAAAAATAATATATGTATTTCACTCATATTTATTAAAACTTCAAAGATCTGTAGTATCGTAGTGCCTTTAGGTACTTGATATCGTTAAAGCTTGTTTTAAAAAATAACTAATTCACATTAGATTGTTTCAGATTAAATAAGTATCTCTTCTTGTATTTTTTTTTATACACTGCGATATCTCGTGACGATAGCAAAGCTAACTTGCGGGGCTAGCTAATAACAAAAAAAAATAAGCTAAATCATAACACAATAGATTAGAGAAGAAATAAAACCGAAGTATCGCCTTACCTTTCGAGATGTTTTACGATGTCTTCATATGCAGCTCTACAATTCTCCCAAATCCCAGATCTGCAGACAAAGATATTAAAATAAGAAAATAGAAATAATCAATAGTAAAATAAACATAATGAAGGAGAAAAAAGATAATGGAATCGTATTAAAATAAGCAGTCTTATAAATCTTTACGAGAAATAATTCGTAAAACATTCAACTCTTCTAGCATTGTTATTATGTGTCATATTTTAAAAGATGATTTACATGGACTACAGCTTTGAGACATTCCTAACTTTCAAATCATGATGTAAGTAGTGGAAACTGTGACCCTTGCTGGTAACTAGCCTATCAAAGTATTTTAAGACTGAAGTATAATCAATAAAACAAAAGATACAAATGAAATGAATCGATCAATGTTTAAATAAGGCTCTAAACTCATTTAACACAAAATTTAATGCTTGCACACAGACGAAAATCGGCAACAAACGTTTAATTGTTTGCAAAGAAAAAGTTCTTTAATGAAAGAAAGGGTAGAGTAAGGAATAATTATGAGCACTCAATATTAAATGTTCCGTTAGCGAAGGGTCGAAATTAATTATGTTTTTAAAACAATCGCAAACAATATTTGTGCTGTAACAATTCATGCGTGATCGTTGAAATTGTTTCTCCGCTGCTATTTGTTTTTCAATATTCCTTAGAGACTTACGCTTTTTCGGGTAACATTTAGTGACAAATAATTTTGTGCTCAGTATATGAAGAAAAAATTAGGTAGGCAGACGACATATCGTCAGATATTATGAAATGAAATAAGATGAAAAATGAAATTGAAATGAAATGAAATGAAATTTATTTTTCACCAACAAACATTATTAAATATAGTAGCATTTTTGGTTGGAATAAACATTGGTACCCAAACTATGAGGAAATACAAATTATAAAATGTATATTGAAATTAGGTGTGAATTGTCCAAAGGGGTAGGCAGAAACCACAAACTCCCACACTCGACAATCTTGATACACGTCTTCTGCCTAACTACTATACTGCTATACCAAAAAAATTTTATCGCCTGTGCACTGATGAAAAGAATGTCAAAGTGGATATTTTTTGTACAACTAATATTTTTTTATATTTTGTACTACATATTTCATATTTGTGACAAAAAAATTATGTATGAGTTAATAGATTTCTACGCAGATTTGTGATAAAATCGTGATATAAGTTTAGCTTTAAATAAATTCTAATTCTGCGTTACTCGCGAAAGTATAATCATCCCTACCAGAAATGAAATATAATATAACTTCATTATAATATATAATATAAAACCAGGAAAACCCGGTAACGAGAAAGAAACCTAAAAAAATTCATAGAAAATTTGATACTCATTACCCGTTATTAAACATCACATGTTGTGTTCCATAATGAGCGAACGGGTGCCAACCAAACGAACGAAGTTGCTAGTATCGATAGACGAACAAATTTTAATTATGAAGGCCAAAACATTTTCAACTTCTGTGCGAAAAGTATCGAGGGCCGAATTAATAAATAAATAAAAAATTATAAATAATATTGGTATACATTTCACACATCGCCATTTAGCCCCAAACTAAACATACCTTGTACTATGAGAAACAGATGACTGATAGAATACATAATGTACTTTTTTGTGAATACATACGTATAAATACATATTAACGCCCAGACACCGAACAAACATCAATGTTCGTCACACATATATTTGTCCTGGATGGGAATCGAACCCACGAGCTCAGTAGGCAGAGTTACTACCAACTGAGCTGTGAGGCCTTAATGTTGGTAGACATTTGATCCAGCGTCATCTAGTCCCAAATTAAGCATAGCTTGTATGTTGTATACTGCATAGCTATGGGAACTAAACATGATACAATATCCTTTTTTTTTTGTAAATTAATACTGACATAGAGACACATAACAAACAAACTATATTCGTCACAAAAATGTTTGTCCTGGGTGGGAATCGTACTCACGACCTACAGCGCATAAGGCTGAGTTATAAGGCCAGTCGCTCATTTTTTTTTATATAATTCAGTTACAGAACGAGCTGACGGCCCACCTGGTGCTAAGTGGTAACCTCAGCCCATAACAAGCGATGCGGCTTGGGTCCTCCTCTACTAGGTACGATAAGACCCAAGTCGCAACGTATGCGCCCGTAACTCTGAGACGTGTAGGTGGAATGTCTCGTGTGTAATTTCACCGGCAACCATCAATCATTTGATATAATTGAATAACATAGAATTTTACACGTTCACATTTACTCGTTCGTTAGGTCCTACACTATTGATTAAGAAGTATGTATTTCAGTGAGACAGTAGGGTAGGACAGTAGGGGACATGACAGTCTTGCTTCTTGTGGGTCTTCAGCGGAAGTGGGGGCACTCAGTGTTTGTACTTATCTAACTGGATTACGTTCGCTGTGCGTTTAACCTATAACACTTGACGTCTGACCTGCTTAAGGGTTTCTTTTCGTCGAGTTTTAAGCCGTTTATGTTCTTATGATTTTTTTCTTTTATTTCGTCATTTATGTGGTATTTTAATTTCAGGAGGAACTGAACGTTTTTTGAGCTATATTGTGCGAAAGCCAATTTTAATGATAAATATACCTTTTATATAAGATATCTATTACTAGTATATATTAGTTAAAAGTATTTCGATATATATATATAATGTTCGTTTATAACAATTTGTTGCTAGTTTTCTCGTTACTGGATAACCTTATTATAATTTTATATGTATAAACTTAAGCGCGTATTTGAAGAATAATGTTGTCTTGTGTGTATTGTCAGACCCTTATTGTATATAATAAACCAGTAGAAACCATATTAGTAAACAATAATAAATTACGGCAATTTACCCCTCGATCAATAAAACAAAAATAGTATCACATCCGGCAATGGAATTTAAGAACAATTTATGTAGTTACCAAGCCACATCGATGTCTCGCCCATAAAAGGTGAAAAATCAACAATCTGTTATTACTTGCCGTAAAATCATCTTTGGTTTAGGGAGCGTGGTGGCTCAGTGGTAAACACCCCGAGTCTGATTTCGAAGGTTGCTGGATCGAATGTATGCACCAATGAGTTTGTCACTTAAAATTTACGTGTGCCATGCTCCCAAACAGCGCTGGAAAACATCGCGAGGAAACCGATATGTCCAAAAATTCGACGATAAGTTGATGAATCTCTAGTGTACGAAAGGAGCTTATTTGAGGCGCAATTACACTATTTCACTACACTAGTTCGAGAGCTATGACAAGATTAGAACTATCACTGGTTAGTTTCGTGCGTCAAATTTCAAAATATTGCACATATTGTAATTCGAAACAGTTCTCAAAAAATCCCCAATATCTGATGAAAATGTGACCCAGTTTCTCTGACCAATGAGACTTGACCATTTCATTGGATAATTTGTAATAGTTGTTATAAAAAAAGACTTAAAAGATATACAATATGTATTTCAAGTATCGTTTATAGTTAAGCGTTGAGTCTTGGTCCAAGTGGATACGAGTCTTTTAGTTTCATTAATTAGCGAATAGCTGCGAAATAGTTGCAGATAACAAGACAGCTCTTATCAGTTTGGCATGAAGATCCCAGAAGAATGTTGAGTGCAAATATGACACATACTTTTAACGCCATCTAGCCCCAAAGTAGGCTAAGCATAGCTTGTATCATGGGAACCAGACAACTGATATAACACTTATAATTATTTTTTCGTAAATACATATAAACACCCAGAGATAGAACAAACATCTATGTTCGTCACACATTAGTTTGTCCTGGGTGGCGATCGAACCCACGACCTACAGAAGGCAAGGTTACTGGCAGTCAAAAATGATTCAAAGATTACCTTGCAAGTGCCTCCATATTGTGCATGGGCTGTCCCTTGATGATGGAGCCGTCGGGTCGCGGCACGCCGTGATGCGGCATGCCCGGGGACATGAGCGCATGTTGGTGCATGAAGCCCATGGGGCCAAGGTGCGTCGGCGGCGCGTTGTACCCGTTCGCGAGGAGAGGTGACTTCTCCATTCTGGCCATCTCTGAAACAAGGAACACACCTTTATTTGAGATGACACTATTCTTTACCTGAAGTATTGGGAAAATTAACAACGTAGATTGGCACGTAAAGTGACGTAAAGCAATTATAAAAAATCATTTGACATTGACGTATTGGTTATTAGTAGGTATATTCTCAACAAGAACTCAAAAACTATCGAAAAAGTTCGAAGTCTGGAATTACAGGAATAATATGAAACTGTTCATCAAAGCCTGCTGTGAGCTAGAGAGAATGTCTTTTGGATGGAATTCGCTACTCCTGTCCGTGTGATATGGCACCAACCACATCCTTTGGACGTAAACTAAGCACAGGTAAAATTCAATTAACACCCAGTATTATCATTTAATTACCGTTCCAATAATCGAATCGCTCGTAAAACGGTGTACCAACAATAATAAAATGAGCAATGAATTTCGAGACTATTGTTTTCTGGGCACCACAAACAACCTGAGTAAACATAGAGGGGCGTTGCGCAAATATTCTTAAAATGACCCCCCGGGGGGGTGTTCGAGATCGGGTGGTCTTCTGCCCGTGACCTGTCCGCTGTCCCCCGGTGAGGTCACCAGTCGACTGGGGCGTCGGAAACAATTAACAAGGTGTCGAATTAAACACGAATTAACGGTCCAACCGTTAAAGGAAAATACCCTTTTCCATTGTGGCGGCGTTTTACAAAGGATTTTGGGATTGCTGAATATTAAATATTGTGTGTCGCTTTGTTCCGCGATTAAGGGCACAGGTATGTGATGCTCGTAATGGGAAATTTTAATTATCACGGAATCTTATACCCTTTGAACCTTTGCAAAGCAAACAACTTCCTTTCTGATTGTTCATTCAGATGGTATGTTTTGAATTATGTTATTTTCTAAAATATTGAAGTTGCTGATCTTTTGTGGAAACGATTGCAGAATTACAGTTTTTTATATATGGTTAACTTTATCAAAGAAGCTTGTTTAGATCTTGCTAAATTATGTGACGGTCTGCGTATAAGCTTTACCAGAGAGTAGTCCTTAGAAGGGGAGGATCTGCCGTTTTAATACTTACATCGAGTGGAATACTTACATATTACTTTAAATAATAGCTGCAAACTAATTATTATACATATATAGGACGTGTCATTACTTTCCAGAGCAAAAAGGTTCAAATGAATAACTAGGGTTTACTGAAACGAACAATATCTCATATTTATAAACACAAATGCTTACGTACCTATTTCGATCGAAAACCTTTTCGGTGGTAAACCATATTTGTTGTTTGGGTAATTTATCAAACCCACGCAAAATCGCGACGTATATGAACGTCCAAAGTTACAGACAAACAAACATTATGACCAATGGACCCTGAATTCATTGTAAGGGTCTATTTACTTAGTTAACCGACTCGGTTATCTTTTGAGCCATGCTCGGCTTTAAATTTGTATTTGTTATTTGTGGTAAGTACCTTTTACCTTTTGGTAAAGAGTTATTGTTTATGTATAGTTAGGCAAATCAATTTTAACAATAGTTTTTTTTTTATTCAGAGTGAAGTTTGTAATTCGTTTGCGATAAGTCTAATTAATCTCGCTTGCGGATGTCTCAGTGTGAGAAATGCGAAAGCCTATAATACAAAAATCATAATTCAAGTAGTCCTCTTCGAAACATTGAGCTCAATTCTAAACAGTATTTGTAATCCAATAAGATATTTTGCCGAACAAAAAGACTATTAGTTACATAATGGAAGCTCTCGTAACCACAATTAGGTCACTTAACCAAAACATATTTACAAATCCGGCGAAAGCAACCGACCGCTCTGGTCAACCGCACTTACTAATTAACTAAATACGTGTTAAATCTCGTAATAACCTGCGGTCGGGAAACCCTTCTCACTGTCTCATTTCGTCTTACACATTTCGTAATTTTACCTCTCTTTTCAATTGGAATTACGAGGCGGTGGGTTTAAGAAGTTTACTTATGAAAAGGCGGTATTTATGAAACAAGGCTATCTAATCTACGCTGGAAGTTAGAAACGCTATAAAAGAACTCTAAAACATGAATTGAAGCATTCATTGAATTTGTTAGGGACAGATTTTTCATCAAATACTTTCGTGTATTAATCCTACATTATAAAAGATAAAAAAACGTCAAAACTTCGAACACGGACGAAATCTTCCATAATCATAACCGACAAAATGTTCATCGTTTACCATTATGACTATTATTAAGCGAATCCACTGATCAGGGCATTTATAGAAATGAAACGTCGATTTCGAACCGCTATTATGTCGATTTTCATCGATTTATTGATCGAATATCGACTGTCCTCGACAAATGGTCGTTTCAAATTACTGGCCATTATTTCGAATTAGAATCGATAGAATCGAGACCCCAATTATATCACTTATATGTTTATAGGAGGTTGGGATAATCGTAACCGCAAAACTTTAGGGACGAACGATTTTTTTCATCACGTAAAAAGGCTATATTTGACGCCGGCTCGTGGTCGTTCGCCCGTTAACTGTTTGTTTTGATTTTTTGTTCACTTGTAAAATATAAAGTTCTTCTGATTACTCCCCGTCTTACGTAGAAGACAATGTTACTTCTTTTTACCTCATGACGTCAATTAACGCGTGTAGACTAGTGACCTAACACAATTCAAAAAATTTGCGAATATACAGGGTTACAGGAAAAGTCGTGCTAGATCCGTTAAGGGCGTGGAGTACCCATCATTTCTGACTTATTTCACTATGAAACACCCTACCCTAAACTTAACCCTTTTCGAGATATTCGACTTTTAATTTTTTATTGAATAATGCCGATTTTTAGGCTACGAAATTTATTTTTGTTTATTTTGTGTATCTTATTATTATTATTATTGCATTTTTACATGTGTAATAAGATGCTTTAGGACATCAATCATTAAAATAGTGCATAAGTTAATTGAATAGACCGTAGTAGACAAGTGAAAGTAAAAAAATAAAAAATATATTAGCAAGCTTATTTTTCTCTAAGGGATATCTAAAAAAAATATTATGACACTTGTTCGGCAGATATTTTTTAAAATATCTACGTTTCATCAGCTATCTAACGAGGTATAATAATCTAGGGTTTTATTCAAATGCATTGGAAAAAAATTAGTTTCATAGGCGACAGTGGAGAAGAAAATTTATACTTAGCCCTAAAAAGTAAAATAAAACATTAGGTATGCATGAAATGTCATTTATTAAAGGTTTTCACACAACTTTTTCTTATTCTACAGTTCATGTTCAACATGGCCGCCTCTATTTCTGAAACATTGTCGCATCCTTCTACGGAGACCAGTCTTCACTACTCCAGTGGTCAACGTGGTCCTCATTTTATTTGCTGCATCCACAATCCTTTCTCTTAAGTCTTCCACAGACAAAACTGGATTCGGCTCGCTGTACACAAGACTTTTCATGCACCCCCATACATGAAAATCCATGGGAGTTAGGTCCGGACTTCTTGCTGGCCATGGCAACGGCCCACCTCGTCCTATCCATTTGTTTGGATAATTTGTGTCCAGCCAGTCTCTGACACTTCTCCTGAAATGGGCAGGGCAGCCATCGTGTTGGAACCACATGTCCCTGATCAGGTTGAGTGGCAGATCATCCAGCAAATCACTCAAGTCTGCTCTCAGGAAATTTTCGTAGCTTTCCCCATTTAGATTATCCGGGAGAAAGTAAGGTCCAATCAAATGATTAGAGATAATGCCCATCCACACATTCACGCTGAATCTTCGTTGGGACCCTTTCACTCTTTTCTTATTGGGATTCCTTAGTTCTTTTGGGGCCCAGTAATGGACGTTGTGATAGTTGGTTATGCCATCTTTATCAAATTTGGACTCATCCGTCCACAAGATATTTCTTAGAAAATCTGGGTCTTTCTCTACTTTTTTCCACGAAATGTAATACAAACCCTAGATTGTTAGACCTCGTTAGATAGCTGATGAAACGTAGATATTTTAAAAAATATCTGCCGAACAAGTGTCATAATATTTTTTTTAGATATCCCTTAGAGAAAAATAAGCTTGCTAATATATTTTTTATTTTTTTACTTTCACTTGTCTACTACGGTCTATTCAATTAACTTATGCACTATTTTAATGATTGATGTCCTAAAGCATCTTATTACACATGTAAAAATGCAATAATAATAATAATAAGATACACAAAATAAACAAAAATAAATTTCGTAGCCTAAAAATCGGCATTATTCAATAAAAAATTAAAAGTCGAATATCTCGAAAAGGGTTAAGTTTAGGGTAGGGTGTTTCATAGTGAAATAAGTCAGAAATGATGGGTACTCCACGCCCTTAACGGATCTAGCACGACTTTTCCTGTAACCCTGTATACTACCAGACTATTAACTTTAACAATCTGTCAACTGAATCCTTAATATGAATACAATAATAATAATATTGGTGGACATTTCACCATCTAGCCCCAAAGTAAGCTAAGCATAGCTTGTATCATGGGAACCAGACAACTGATATAATACATATATACTTCTTTTGTAAAAATACATACATGTAATATTTATATTAACACACAGACACAGACAGACATCTATATTCGTTACACAAATGTTTGTCCTGGGTGGTAATCGAACCCAAGACCTACAGCGCAGAAGGCACTGTTACTACCAACTGAGCTATGAGGCCATCATTTCACAAATAAAGTATTAGTTTCAACAAACTGTTGATTATATTATAATGTACTAGCTGCGCCCCGCGGTTTCACCCGCGGAAGTTCCGTATTTTCTTACGGATCCCTAATTTTTTGAAAATAAATTATAGCCTATGTTACTCCTCGATAATGTAGCTTTCTATTGGTGAAAGAATTTTTGAAATCGGTTCAGTAGTTTCTGAGTTTACTTCGGACATACATACAACATACACCTTACCAACATTATCTCTTTATAATATAGATTGTTTTGAGATAATCATATCAAAGAAAATCTATGTCTAACCTATATTACAGGGTATTTTAAGATGAGTGCTTCTTAAAATAGTCTGTAATATAGGTTTGACATAGATTTTCTTTGACTATGATTATCTCAAAAGAATACATTATAGTATAATCAACTGTTTATTGAAATAAATATTTTATTTGTGAAACGATTTAGTGATATTTGTAAAAATGTGTCAGCATTATAAAGGGTTACATATACCAAATTAAACAATCGTAATAATAACTACAGTTGAGTTTGTTGCATTCGAATCACAACATGACCAATATGAAAATAATTCATTGGCCATAAAGTCCATGTCAGACGATGTATCTTTCCTGCTTAGAGCTTCTTGTACAGATATTATTTATTACTATAGTAGTTTGTCTAATATTCTGATAAATTTAATATGTCAAGATATATTTATAAAACGCACCTACATATTTCGAAGCTTATAATGAAGCCACAGAACAGAGTAATGCGTTACTGCTTTATGGTAGACATAGGTATGGTGGCAGTACTCCTCCGGATAAACTCCGCACAAGTTGCCTACTGCCTGATTAAATACAATCTAGTACAAAAATCCGCACAGTACACAATGTTGCGAAAAAAAGTTTTATTACAGTCGATGTCGTAAAGTAGGAAATATCTATCGTAAATGTAGCCTAGACTTTACAACTCGGGTTTAACTGGAACCTTTAACATTATCGTAATGGTCTGTAAATCACTAAAACTAATAAATTATTAGATGCATTAAGTACGAGAGGATATAATATAAGAGGATAATAAATGCAATACAAAGTTGTATTTTTGATTGCCTTCGAGGTAAGGGATTTTTTTTGCGACCATTTAAACTATAATATGGTCATTTTTGAAAGGTTTTTTTATGCGATAAAGTACGGCACTAGCAAGTTGGCCCACCACCCTATCTTACGTGTAAAGCAATAACCTCTGCCCATACCGAAAGAAAACGTCTTGGATCCGCTTGGAGTCGCATTGCATTGCGCCCGCAGTAGCTCTGAGACATGAAGGTGGAATGTCTCAAGTGCCTGTAATTTCACAGTACACCTTTCAAACCGGAACAGTACAGTAATACGTATGCAAGGTGGCATATAGGTACGTTCTTTGCAGCAGAAGTAGGTATGGTGGCAGTACATCCCAGAACGAACTTGTCACAAGTTCTATTAAAAACCTTAAAGCCTTAGCCTTAAAAACCACTTTACTGAGGTAATTTTACGAAATAACGAGATCCACAAGATCCATATAAATATTCGCTCAATGAAACTTAAAAAAAAAACATCATATTTGCTAAACTTTATAAATAAATCGTTTCTCTAACATCCGATGCACCAAGTTATCATTTTATGGAATGCTACAAATCTTCGACGGTCGTGCAAAACGAAGAAACTCGAAAATAATACGAAACGAGCGAATTAAAAGCAAATTACAGCCAGCCGGCAATCGTAGCGTTTACAATAAATACATAATTGTACGGTCAGCATACGTCATTGTGCATAATTGTACGGTAAGCATACGAATGGCATTACGAGCAGTATAACGGAGGCTTTTGGCAGTAGTACTGTCGCGGATAATAACCTGTTACTGTACTGTATGTAGCGTTTACTCAAAGGGCAAGAATGTTGGTAGAAAGTAGTCTTACAGTATTTTATCTTGTGGGAATTTAAATGGGATGGATGATTTCTATTATATTCTGACAACATGGTTTGATGAGAAATCGAAAATAAAAAATGTGTTTTACAATTATAATGTCATAGAATAGTTTTATCTGACAAATTTCTATACGACAAATGATTATCAGAGTGTGAAAAACGTATTGTAAAATAAACTGAAAATAATTTTTTATTTTAGTGGAGGTAAACAGGGTTTATTAACCCTAGGTACAACCTAGGTCATATCGAGCAACATTCGTACTACGACTTTTGGAACTTAGTATTTTTTTATCGAGATTTTAGAGTTATTTATTAGAAAATCAGTTATTTCATTGATTACTTATTAATTAAAATCAGCTTTTTCTTGGTACGTACTCAACAATGTGCTAGGAAGAGATGGTAGTCTAATAAATTTTATTCAAATTATTTTATTATTATTATAATTATTATTTATTTTATTTGTTATTATATTTATTATATTACACATAATTTTTTTAAATTCTGAATGTCACATATCTTAGAGAAAATTTGTTAGTTTTGATGTAACTATTAAGAGGTTTTTAGTGTATTACCTTAACTCTGTAGCATTAACAAACAGACAAAGACTAGATTAGAAAAATAATATTGATTCCTAATTGTTTTAACTAAGATTACCCTGGTACTATAACATAACATGCAGAACCCCGGCAAACATTTGTACATCATACACATATATGTCAACGTCGTAAACTTTTGTATGAAACTATACCTACTGCCTCAACATATCAATGCCCATCTCTAATGTTTACAAACAGTTGTAATAAGTCTTCCGACACGAAAAGTGTCCGTCGAATAGTGCTACAGTCGTCAACACAAGTCACGTGCCTTGTACAATCAATAACAATACACAATCAACAGGACGGCCAATATCGAGAGTCAACAGTACTAGCCGGTGTTGCCAGGTAAGGAAATAATAATCATATTTGAACTTTACTGTCAAGATATATTTTCTGAAATGTCAAAATAACGAACTTGTTTGACAGATTCGATTTTGATTTAAGTGATGATTTTAATTACCATGTAACAATTGTATTACAAAATATAATCATATATTATAATTCAAACATTTATTTTTATGAAATCTTTAAGTAATTATTTAATAAAGAAATACTATAATTACATACATACCTTTTTCATAAGCAAACAGTTCAAAAGTATTCCACAAACCGAGATTAATTTTAGTTGTCTAGCAACACTGACAGTCTTCGCCATAAACTCTTTCATTTGGCTCGGACGAGCCTTATGAACAATAAAACTCTGAGGGCTGGAGATTTGGACTGTAATAAAATATTTGCCCTAGCACACGTTAATCCACGTCCCTTACTTACGAACGCAATTTGAGAAAGTTATGGCCGCTCTGCCGCTGATCCTAAGGAAACATAATGTTGCCATTTAAAACTAAGAGGTGTTAATTCATATGAGAGCATCGCTATATGTGATTAACTGATATTATTATTATTATTATTATAATTCAGATGACACGTAACGGTCGAAGTTGGCATTAAGTATTCAGACTGACGTTTGTATTTCTCATATGGACATAATTTTTTATAACATCTTTTTAAATCTATACAAATAAATAAAATTGAAGTGTCTGTTTGTAATATTAAAATAACCGTTTTTTACTATGTGCATATGGATGTATACACGGTACATATACCAAAACAACATTCTATCAGTTGTCTGGTTCCGATAGTACAAGCTATGCTTAGTTTGGGGCTAGATGGCGGTGTGTGAATTATCCACCAATATGATTATTATTATGTCCCTAAACGTAACTAATCACTGAAATGAATAGAACTACGATCAACAAAAACGATTCACAACTTAAGTCATGGAGAATTCTAATGTGATGCCAGCCAATAGGACACGCGTTAAACGGTGATTCCACCGGTCGAATAAAACTTCCCCAGTGCGAAAGAGGGTCAGGCTTAATTACTCGTAAATTGACCGGGATACAGTTCATCCCAGATGTACTTAAACGTAGGAGTAGGTATTATTTATGTGTGGATTTCCTCCTTAGTCACACTGAGCTAATATTCGGGGGAAGATTTTGTGATGGTTATTTGTTTTAAATGGATTTAATTTATTGTATACGGTCTTCAGAAATGTAGATATTGTGTAACGTATGAACCATTTTTAACTGTCTAACTTGTGGTATAACATTCATGCATAGGATCACGCCTTTTCTGTGGGTTACACTATCCTAGACGTGACTAGTGAAGATCTCATCAAAATCAAAAAGAATTTTATAAAATATGAATGGAAATTTGGACAAACCTTGGATATGAACTTAATGCACTGACAATGTCATTTTATAGATCGTTAGATGGTTCAAATCTCTGTACTTAGACTTATATAACCAACTTTTATTATTATGCACAAAGTCTTGTGTATGTTTTGAATTTACAACATATAATTTTGTTTTGACGCATGGTCTGTTACTAACTTTATGAAGTACCGAAGATAAGAAGATCTCGTTGGCAAACTACGTTCCCGAAAAGAAACCTTCCAATCATTCGTATCTTATGGTAGCAAATGTTTCCAATCCTGTTACAATTTGGAGTATCTCATCCGTGAATATCCACAAAGGAATACTTACTATTGTAATAGTAAATATCAAAAAGTAATATCATCCCATATTTTTATTAATAACGTTGCACAAAAGGTAGATTATCCGTTGGTTTGAGCAGATGTTACTATTGAAAAGTTTGATTCAATATGATATCAGTACCGCATGATTTTTGAAATTAATATATGTTTTAGTTTTGTTGTAGATGCTAAAATTGGGCAACATTTTTGTTGTCCAATGCATTTTTGGAAGAGCATTTTACCTCCTACATATGTAGTTGTTAATGAGTAAAAGTACATGTGCCGATATCGTGTTTTATTAATATGAACAACAAAATATGAATAAAACAAAAATCGTCTTCATACTAATACTCAATTCAATTCTCAATTTGTATGGAACCAATAAATAATAATTTTCCAAATCAGTTTATGAATGACGAAGATCTGAGGTAACAAATAAAAAAATACTAGCGAATCGAGAACTTAGGCAAACAGACATACAGCCCGCCTAATGTTAAGCTGTCACCGCAGCCAGACTTCAGCTACAAGGGGAGCATTATTGATGCGTTAAAAATATGAATGAATAAATAATAAATAAATAATAAAAAATATTTTATTGAAAAAATAACCATCGGTTTATCTAATATATATCAGATTTTTTTACAATGAAATGCAATAGAAATGTTTTTGTTGCAAAACACAGGTAATGGGGTATTAAATAATATTTTCAAGGTCAGTCCAACGCAACACCCTATAGATATTAACGGCAACGATAACATTTGTATGAATATACAGGTGTGCTAGCTTCAGCATCACTGCGTCTGTGTCTCGGGGATGGCGCTTGCAATTAAAACGACTAGTTTTGTGCTGCACTGCTACTTATGCCATTGCTCGCACCTTGATGTCATTATGGTAGATTAATTTGATGTTTTGCTAAAGTCATGAGACACGATAGCTTTAGACGCGAATGTCTTGGTTATATCCCTCGCTTAGGTTTTTTTTTGGGAAAGCAGTTATGGTACTGTCTTTATTAGGAAAGCCTACTCTAAACAGGAGAGAGTATATAAATGTAAGTCCATTATCAAATTGGCTTAATATACCTAGGGAAATCATAAAGACGTCTTGATTTTAACTTTCTTTTTCATTAGGTACTTAGTTTTTTATTTGCATAGTTCCACAAACAATATATTTTTCTTTCTTTCTTTCTTTTTTTCTTTATTAATAAAATCGATAGTTTATCTTCAAGGAGGTACCTATAAACAATGCGAAGCATATCTTCTGACAGACTTCCGTTCTATAAACATACAATTCTTACACAGAGGTACATAGTAAAGGTATTTCTTTTAATTAGCAATTTGTGTTTTTACGCCGACACTCGCAGCATTCTACGAATAATTGAAATACTTAGTAAAGACGACTTAATCATCCAATTTAATTAAAATAAACGGTGCGTTCCTTTAACCTTTTATTCGATTTCAAAGGAAGTAAATTTAAATTAAAACCATGCAGTTCATCTTAAAAGATGATATCATGCCTTTAACCTACTAATAATACTTGAGATATGTTATTTTGTGACTTAAATGTATATTATTGAATTTGAAATGTATATTGTTTAAATAAATATGGTAGATGATAGGTAATAGTTAATTAAAGTATTAATAAAGTAGTAACATTTTCATAAAATATTGTTAACTAACCCGCGGATAATGCGGTAATTATAAGACTCGTTTATGTATTTTATTTAATACTATATAATGAAGATATTTTTGGTACCTAATAAATGAAATAAAAATTATAATTACGTATACGATAGACAGTAAAGCTAATTTAGCTATCTGATTTATTGAACACTCGTCGAGTCAAGAGCCTTAGGCCATATCATTCAGTATGGTCGATTCATCCACTACAAAATTACACGTTCCTTTCTTCCGCAGATCTTGATCGCGTTATCATTTGATGCTATTAATTTATTTAATCTAAATAGCCGTCTACTTATTCCCGTAACAAATAATGCTATGGGAACACAAGTATACCCTCGGAAGATATTATGTAAGTAGTAAGTAATATCCATTTTTGCCGCCAAGCAGTACCTAATGCATTTGCGTTACTGTGTTCCTCCTTTTACAGGCACATAAAATATTCCACCTTCACCTCTCACTCTCAGAGATACGGGCGCATGAGGATGCGGCTTGGGTCTTGTACTAATCTGGAGGAGAGGACCCAAGTCATATTGGGTTGGTAGGACAGCAGTTACCGCTTTAAACCAGGTGGGCCATCTTCCCGTTTCGTAACTTTATAACATAAAAATTTAGCATAAATCGGTTATAATCCATCACGGACAGAGGTCAAATCTGTGCTTGTTTGGATCTTCTCGCAATGAATCCAGTTTGCGTAAGAACGGTTTAACATCACCCGATCCGATATTGTTATCTGATGTCGATACCCCATATTCGTCAAGGCTGCCAACAAATCAGCGTGTATCCTATATCAGAGCGCATGATGTGAAAAGCAGGTCACATTTATTTTGCATTTTCTTAGATCGGTATCCAATACCGATATCGGATCGGATAGTGCGGAACCACACATTTTAACTTATTTCGAATGTTATTTTGTCCAAGCTCTTTTTTATTTTCGTTACTCTATTTATTTACTTTTCACACATATCTACTAAATTTATTATTTATTTCAATACAATATGTTGGCTTTGGCCCGGTGTAAGAAATTATCCAAATATAGTCAATCAGCTCAAATGTCAGGAATCCAAAATGTTAGATTGAACGAAACCCAAACACCTCTTGCGTACCGTCAATGCGCATTGTGAAATAGGGTTAAAATACCACAAATATTTAGAATTCAAACGTGAAGTTTCATACGAATGAGTATGTCCACGGTATGTTCAGTATGTTCGAATTTGATGGGATACAAATGAACAGGTTACGAGCTAACACAATGCAGGCCGGCGCAGCATCCGCGGTTGCCGGATCATATATCACTCTCTTATCTTATCTTATCCCAAAGCCAGTAATAAAAAATTCGCTTTCGGTTTGCGGAGGTCTTTAAAATTTGCTACCTAATATTTCTCCGAACCAAATGCAGCTTGATGTTTTAATTTAAGCTGCTGTCACCTACGAATACCGTTTTCACAAGAGATCTGCAGGGATGTCTAGCGTTTAATGGTGAAAGAAAACATCATTAGGATACCGGCATGCCCTACAAAATTTGAAGACATGAGACATTTATTAGGATAGCGTTCCAATGGTAAAGTAAGCCTTGTTGACTTTTGCTCGTCGAAACGACGCTTCGGATGTCGCTGTTCTGGGAACATTATATGGTAGATGGTACCTAGAGAAGAGTTATAAACTACCAATTTAACCTCACTTTAAGAGCTCGTCGACCACGTACCGGCAGACGCAGTGTAGGGCGGCCACCCGCCCGATGGACTGATTATATCATCAAGGTCACAGCAATTCGGTGGCTCAAGACCATTCAGTATGGAAATCTTAGGGGGAGGCCTATGTTCGGCAGTTGACTTTTACTGATATGATGATGATGATGATGAAGAGCTCACTTGGTATAGAAATATTATCTGCTCATTATGGTCGAGGGTACGCGTCAATCGGCTGTGGAAACGTTAATTATGCTTTACTTTCTCACTAAGAATTTAACATTCATCCATGTTAGAACTAATTATTAACTGTCAACGCGCCTCTTTTCTAAGACAGTTAAAATCAACAAGTCAACTGTTAAACTACATTTTTTTATCAATAACGGCTGCTATAGATGATCAAGTTTTCCGTCTCGATTGTATTTTGAGAGCTGATCCAATCTAAAAAGCTACCAAATTAGCACCTAAAAATAAAGTAACTTACTAATAATTTTCTTTCGCAAATATACACGATGAAATTAAGTCGACCAATTGTCAACATACGTCAGTTAAAGCTGTGGCATTTTCAGTGTCGAAAAACAAGAAGTTCAATTATATATGGAGGTCATAGACCAACTATGTGAAGCCAAGAAAATGGACCTTGAACATCCTAAAGCACTCTCAGTCTTTATGTCCTTTACTTACACGTTTTCTAGAATAGCACGGAATGATGAGACAGATATTAATCAAGTGTTTTTGTCTTCAGCCTTATCTTCAGAGTGTCCACTGCTTCTAGAGGTTTATGAAAATATTGACGACACCGTCAAATTTTCAATTTCATCATTTGTTTTTTTCCATTCCTTTCTTCAAGTATCCATAAAGCTTGAAGAACGATCGGCATACTCGAAATCTAATGAATACAGGTCGGGCCTTTTTACTTTACACGCGGTCAAGTTTAGTTGATCAAACTTCTAGTATTATGCAAATCGGTAAACATGATCGTGTATGGCAGCCGTAATACACTCGTCAACTTACTATACTGACAAATAAATTGATTAATGACAGCAATAAAAAAGTCATCGTTAAAACACACGCAATAAATCGAGTGATCAAATTGCAAATGTATTCTACCGGAGAAATGCTAGTTTGAAAGTTAATAATCGAATTCATATATAATCCATCAACACTTCTGCGTTCATCGATAATGAGAGCAATGCCTTTTTTATTTATTTGCAATCGGCATTATCATTGCTATTATTTTTACTTTATATGAATATCTTGTTTAATTTTTAAATCAATTTGGAAACTTTTATTTCTCAATGAAATATATCTTTCGGCAACTTAAACTCCTGGAAGTTTCCAGGAATAAGAGATTTTTAAAATAGTTTTAGAATTAAATAAATAATTACTTTAAACCAACATTTAATAAAAAAAAACCCATATCCATTTCAACGAAATGCCTCAAAAATCCGAAGACTAAATGGGACATATGATGAATGACTCATATGTTTACTATAACTTATAGTACTTCAGACTATTACAGTTTACTTATAGTCTATAAGTAAACTGTAATAGTCGGAAATACTCTAATCAGTATGCGAAATGACATAACATACCTGATATGCTGGAAAGCAGTGGATGGCTTGCAACACAACTGATACCCATCAGTTGTGTTGCAGGGGCAAAGAGTAGAAAGAAGTCGATAGTAAAATAAACGCAATTCATTCTGTTCTATTCTATTCGAGTGGGGAAAGGATTTTAAGTGCGCCTCTAAGAGGCTCCTTTCGTACACTACATTACAATCTGTACATTGTACGTGCGCGTTGGTGGCCGTGAAAGAGAGAGGCAACGTAAAACAGTACGTAAAACATACAGCTGTCATTCTGACACTGACAGTGACATTTACTTTATGAGTTTACTATGACTAGCAGAGTCAACAGCAACCATGTTACTACTACGAACTACAAACACATTTCACCGTTCTACGGCAGCCTTCATTTTTGTGGCCACTGCATTCATTATGACTGTTCTACTAAATGGTGCAACGGCAATCCGTCTGATTGCCTGCAATTGCGACTTGATGTTTTAACCATTAAAATCTAAACTGTGAATAGCAAGAAATTGCTACGATTGCACACTCAAACACTGTTTGTGTAGGTAACTTTTTCCGTACGCAGAAGACGGAAATGAAAAACAACAATAAGCAATAATAAGCGACTCACTGATTGTGCAGAATATGCGAATTCGTTTTTGCTACTCGATAAATGTGTAACGTTCTGGTCGATAAAAAGTTGGCTTAGATAATGGTCGTTTGTGGTGTCTGGCATTTTATTCCACTGAAGCACGAAGCTTCGTTGCTTACTGTGGTTAACAATGAAAATCAGTGCAATAGGTACATTTGGTTATCTCTCGTGACTCTTAATTTGTGAACATTAACACGGATTCATCTGTAGTGAACAAGGACGTGAGTTTTTCTTTCTTAATGTTTTCTTTCATTGGATGTGATTAACTTGATAACACACGCATGTGATTCACAATTTTTTTTCTTGCCGAAGGGTAAACTCGATTGTTTGACGCATAATTTGAGTAGGTGCCAATTTTTTTTTTATAATTGATACAAAACCCCCGTTATCGAAACGGTGAAGAAGTGTGGTAAGGAGCATGGAAATCGATCAATCGAATCATATGAACCAATCTCGCTTTGAAAGATTCAATCGGCCTAAATTTAAAATTTTGGTAAAATATATCAAATTAGTTTTAAAATAATTGAGATTCGATTGTTTGTTGAAAACCAGGTACATACCAAATTTGTTACAGCACGCAGCGATAATATCCGTTCAAATATTAAGAATGTCTGTTTATAAGCAGAACAAAAGCGCGAACAGACAAGAGAATCTCAAATTGACTGATCCATCACATCCCCCCGTAACGTAAACAGGCAAATCCTTACTTAATTTCAGTCGCAGAATTCAATCAGAATGTAAAGCTTTATACCCCTGCGAGTAATGTTATAATGCCGTACATTATCCCTCCGTTGTTACATCGGAATCGCGGCGACACCGTACGAAACCTTTAATTATTATCAACACATCATTTTCATACCAGTTTCCGAAATATTAGGGTTGGCGGAGTCTGCTTACAGAATTAGGAGATGATAGAACCTGTAATTAACAGATTTGATAGCTATCGATGACATACATTTATTTAGATACTAATGAACAAGTAGGCTGCAAAAAAAGTTTATGTTAAAAGATAGGTACATTAACTATAATTATTACTTAGAAACCATAATATAGCAAAATTAAGCAAATTTATGCGATAGATTAGTTTTTAGAGATGTATAACTTTTACAGGAAATGACATAACTCGGTAAGTCTCCAGCGGCTCTTAGATTAAATTATTTTATAATCGAAAACAATTCACATCAGACTGAACATTGATTCGAGATAAAGTTCGCAACGGTTGATAACCCTTCTAGCACGTGGCCGCCCTTCGCGATTCATATTCGTGTTTCCATTCCGTCCAACCTTCACAGGAGGATTATATTCTGGCTCTAATGTTTTCGTATCCTATTATTTCACGGGGGTGAAAATGGGCCGCCTGCCCCCTACTACCTCTACTCACTCAAACATTGACACCTCAAATGAGTATGCGTCACGTACGGAAGAACATCTCCACTCGTGTGGTTCAAGAAATGTATGTGTGTGTTTCATCAACTGTAAACCACGTCAACGACTCGTCAAAATAATATTGGCTTAGCTCTAAGCCCGTATACAGATTTGGAACACAGAAACTTGATACGTTCACGAATTAATTATAATGGGTTTATATTATTACAACAAGGGAAAAGTGATGAGGTTTGTTGTTGTGAAGGTAGGTAAATTTATCCCAATGAAAATAGATGTCGTTTGTCAAGTATTTTTCTGACGAAATCGAAAAAATTACAAAGATAGTTGTAAACAGTTACGAGATGAATTGAAAGCTTCTCATACTCAGGCATAGTTGTTTTCTCATTGACTGCATTATAATTAAAACAGTTGTTGGCGTACAAGCGAGAAGTAACAAGAAATATTCCAGAAATTAAAAATAACTGAATACTGTAACAAAGAGTAACAAAGCATGAAACATTGGAATAAAATTGTGTAATTGCAGTGTGTTTTAATAGAAATACAAAGGAAATTGCAATAAAAACCAAAACAACGCTCGTTTCACTCATGAGAGTGTTTCGAATTGCAAATTTAGGGAAAAAAAGCAGCAAACTACACTCAAAGTCAAATGCGGCAGTGCGCGATAAGCAAGTGCCGCTTATGCAAGATCACGAATGTAATTGCTCCCTTGTCTGGCACGACACTTCAAGCCAGAACGGGACGGCGGATGTGGAAAACATAGGAGCGAAAGAGAAGGCGGTGCAGTATCAACAAAGGCATAAGCGACAAAAATGATTGATTGCTTGCCGTCTTGCGCTGAGCTCTATTTAATCACTTTATTCCCTTTTCTCCGTTTGTGTTGGGATAATTTTGTATTTGTGTAATTTGTATACGAAATGAGGAGGCTGAAGACGGGTGTTCATATCCGGCGCCTATCCGGCCCATGTGAAAGGATTGATATTATCGCGCCAGTCTCATGATCCTGTTTCCAATTCAGAGTGGAATTTAAATGACCAAATATTATAGCCTTTATATTTGATTATATAAATATAGAACAGCGTATTTTCTTAAGAACTGCAAAAACCGTTTTGGATTCCGTCTGAGAATACATCAATCAACATTAAAGATTAATTTTAAGGTTAACTTTTGAAATAAACTCAAAATATTATTACCTATTCATAACAAAAAAAAATACCCTTTAGTTGTCAGTAAGATGGTAACGATAAATAAAAATAAATATGCCTGGTTTTTCAAATTGTATTTTTTAAGCTATTGCATAGCTTCTATCGCGGGCCTTGAGCGTGGAGACCGAATCCAGAAATTCCGTAACGAAAAAAACCTAACACCCCCCACTCCGACCGGCACAGCGGTGATACTTTTTAGTTTTTCCATCTATCGATAAATACCAGAACTTTTAATGACTTTTTGAAATATCACGCGCAATAGCTTTACCGCGGCAGTCTTCGAGTGCCACACGTCTTTTTTTTTTCAATTTTATGCTTTTTTTCAATTTCCTGGTATTTCAAATTTTAGCATAACTCTCATATGAAGTAAGTTGTTATCAGGTAACGGTGTTACAACGAAGTACTTTACATACCTAAACTTCATTGACGATATGAGATCAGTTTCAATTGTGCTGTTAGTAAATACTTCGAATTACACAAAAATCACATTGCAATAAAGTATCAACTCACCGCTCATATGTCCGTTTTCATACGGTGAGTACTCGCCGTTCTCTAGCCGGTGCTTCTTGAACGGATGGCCCGGAAACTGTGTGGCTGCCAGCGATAGACCCACTCCGGAGGCACGCTTCGGTGGTCGACCCGGTCTGGAGCTGCGGACGTAGTAGCACGTTACTGCCGTTAGGGACATTACACTTCCAACAGGGAAAATGGACAAAGAAAATAATCACTTCAAAACTGAAGAAATGTCAATGTCACAAGGTAAGTAAAGAGATACCTACACGAATTGAAGGATGGGTAAGCTTCAACAGTCAACCCGGACTGGAGCTGTGGACTGTAGTAGCATTACTGCCGGGACATTGTACTTCCAACAGGGAAAAATGAGCACAAATACATTACATCTTTCTCATGAAGAAGTGGTAGACAATATTTAGAATGGTGAGAAAATACAATAGGGGTGAACTAGTAAAATAACTGATATAGCACAAAGAGAAATTAATGAAAAAAACTGCGTCGTCACAGATTAATCGCAAATAAATAAAAAATATTATTATAAATAGATAAAAATATAGCTAAATATAAGAAGAGTAAATTAATAAATATTGGCGTCGTTAATATTTGGGGACTAAGATAAACCAGTGCTCACTTTGAAGCTCACTTTGAAGTATAATGAATATGTAATAGGAAAGAAGCGTAAAAAACATTCAGTGTAGATGATCTTAAAATATTACCAAATATAATAAAAATAATCTTTTATCAAACGCTTACAAAATTACTAAACTTTATCTACAAAAGCCAAACTCGTAGCTTGTAAATAAATAAATAAAAAAAGATATCATAAATAATACAAACGTAGCAACAGGAATCCAACTAATTAAAAGAATTAAAATCGCCGAAGCCCAGTGTCTGCTAGAGCTTATCAAATAAATCAAGTTCTCGCGTGAGGGTGGTTCCAGATTTATTTTTATTTATTTCACTCCCCCAAGATTTAATACCGCAAGAACGTCAGCCTCAGTTTCCACAATTTCACGCTTATTGTTTTCCCATCCGTGATTTACGATCGCGTAATAGACAACGGTATTTCTCGGACGCAATAAGTTTGTCACCTAAATCTTTGGCCTTAAGCCTATTGCTCTTCCAGCCTGAACCCTCGCTATTAGCGTTACTTCAATTATGTCCTGAAATATTGCAACCATTTCAAAATTTTTAAGGTCAAATTGCCCAAAATTTATACACCATATATTGATGGCACATTATTCATCAACAATAATTATATCAAACATTACCGTTTTTTCTGCTTCTAGGGTTGCGTTTTAGTATATATATATATCACTTGATAGTAAATTACTTAGTTCTCAATGGTGACGTCACGCAACGTCTAGGACTGATTCTGAACTGCGGAATACACAGTTAGGTTCTTGGCGGCAGATTTTCAATATAAGGGTGGTAGTTAGCAAAGCGGGCATCTGCCCTACCACCACGCTATGGTTTTCTTGCGGTGTTTTCCTACACCAAATGCTTCACTGCAAGATTCGAACCAACGATCTACAGAAGTTAAATCGACGTTACTACCAACAGAGCCATCATCGCTTCATATACTAATACAGTAAAACAAACAGCTTATTAAGATTAAGATCTTGCTGAACTCTCTTTAATCAACAAACGGCAACAATATAATTGGCTTGCGTTGGAACGAACAAAAGGCATCTTATCTGATAATAAGTTTTGATACCTAGATCGTATAATAATGCATCTCTACATCCTTGCAAAATTTTTCGATCTCATGGACTTCTGATTTTACGCGAGTTATGTGAGATACCAAATAAGAGTTAATTACTGCTTCGTGTCAGAAACGCTTTGACAATACTTCCTTATAAAGACGAGCTTGTATTAATGGCTCTGTGTACGAGTGAGAGCGACCTGTCGGAGAGAACTATTTTCCAGAATAAACGAAATTGGTACCAAATAACCTACTACATGTACTATGAGATTGAATTATAAACAAATTCAGATTATTTTATGAATTCACCCTCTAATAACATAAGCATCAGGAGTTACTTGATAATTTACGAACAACATTCATAAAATCAAGATTAAGATCCGAAATTAGAATAAGGAGTTTCCCGACTGCAGTACGTATACCGCACACTTTTACCGCGTCAAAGTTAGCGTTATCTTCGTCATAACAAGTTTTAGCATCAAGCACACTCGCTTCTTTCCAGAAGTGCGCACCAGTAATAGGCAGATCAATTACATTGGTACCAACTAATCCCGCACTATCATCATCGTCCAAGTTCGGCAATTATCGGGGGCCACGGGCGATGCTGTTATCATAGTATCGGCTTACGCAGAAACTGACTCTCGCCTATTTATTTTTATGTCAGCAACCGTCATTATGAGACACTCCATTAGCTTGGATTGCGGTCTCTCGTTTTCGGTTACGTGGGGTGCGATTGTGGGACAATTTTTTTCTGGCGCAGATAAAGGAGTTTGTAATAGTCAATTACCAGTGAAATCTTTTGAGAAATCAGCCAATTTTCAGATTTTTATCTATATCTATCTATATTATTTTATTGTATTTGGAAGTTAAAAGAAAGTTAAACTATAACCAGTGATTTATCAAGATTTCAAGGTTATAAAAGTGCTTTCCAGATGAAACAAATTTCGTAGATCTAAAGATGACTCAAAGTTACATATAGGTAATGTTGACTTGCATGTCACCCCTCAAACCACATCTTCGACCATTTATTTCTGGGAATGGTAAAAAAATCTGTGTACCATGCCGCAACGAAATCGAATATTGAAAGTGTCGAGGGACAGAGATAAGGAGCACGTGCCACTCCCATGCCGCCACTTAGCCCATACCACCATACTGGGCCAAGGGCTTTTAGACTCACCGATACGACAAAGATTTATTGGTACATATCTCGTGATCCACGGCAAGGTGTTTGTCACATCATCATAATGACGAAAATTTATAACTTCCCTTTTTTCAGCATTTAATTTAAATTTTCTTAATAATCTACTCTGAACATATCCTCATTCTACGGATTACCTAAGCGTTTATAGAAGAAGTGATTTAGAATGTGATTTTTATGTCAGAATGAAATTCCCTCATTCATAGACCACCGTAATAGTCCCAAAGTATTCAAAACACTAACATTATGGCTTATTGTGTTTTAAGAGTAAAATTCTAACAATTTATAATATGTGTTTTATAACGGGGTTATGGTTATTAGGTTTCTCTAAAAGTGTTTGTCTTAATGAGCGGTGTAATCTTCCTGAAATATTAATATTTTTGCCAATACATACTGCTATTGATTAGTTTAGTAATTGAAAATAATTATTTAACCTAAGATTTCACAAGATGCCAACGAGACAGATTATTGAGTTCTAGAAGCAAGTACATTATACACGTATATATTCTACCTACTACTGCCCATTGTTGAGATAAAAGTATACCTATTTTCTACCTTTTTACATTAAATCGAACTACTGGTAAAATAACATCGGATGTTCCTGTGTCGGCCTAGTGTGAAAACGCCCAAACTTGTAATCTGAATACCGCAAAGCTTACTGATAAACTGCCATTAAAAACAGTTCGATTTATTACCGAACGATTTGCGAGAGATTTATCGCGCGAATGACTTTTTTAAAATACAGAAGGTACCATTCCAGGCAAGTGGTTTGCGAGAATCGGTAATTTAATCAAAAGAACTGCCAATTTTATACGTAAAGTCTTAACATATCTACTTTTTTATTAAGTATAATTATTTTTTGTCACTTATATTTTGTTATTCAATGTTTAATTTCAACACACACAAAAAGATTTTATTATATTCGCTCATTACATACTTAATTACAAATGTGAAAAGATAAGTGTGGTATAATTTGGTCCTCCACTTTATGCTACTCATTTAAATAAAAATAACCTACCACCTATGCACTAGGTACTTAGCAAAATTGATAATGATAAGCTGCTGGCAAAAATGTTATATATGGTTAGACGTAAACAAATAACTTTTTTTTTATGAGAAAACATCTCAGTGCTACCCTTTGTCGGCCGAACCCCAGTGAAACCAATACCACCATAGTTTTGCTTTTTGTATATTTGCGTAGCAATATTCATCACTCACGCCCGCGTCACTGATCAAATACAATCCACAAAGGAGTCCCCAGATATTACTCATAGATACCCTTGATAGATAGCCCACAAACATCGAACAATCGAAGCGCGTGAATACACCGTGAATGCTACATAGACGTGAAGATAACTACGAACGTGACTTTTAATAGTCAAAGTCAAAACTTTATTTCCATAGAATTCATAAAGAAATGGCTTGGAAACGTCAATAATACAAAATATAATGTCACGCGTACTTATCACCAAGTTTGACGCCTGTTCAAACCTATCCGTGCCTCCATGGGGAAACAGCCAAGAAACCCCTAAAGGAAGAAACCCCCCCCTTTTTTCACGAGTACGATCCTTGTAACATACAGAAAACTCTCCATCTCCGCGTGATGACGTCCAATGCTTTTATAAAAACAGGATCTTAACACGTGATACTAAAAACATGTAAACGACAGCCGTACTATGAATAGAGTCTTTGTTATTATATTTGTGTTACTTGTGCTCTTAGTGGACTCATTCACACTCAGTTATAATTACTGACACTAAATCATAGCGTTCACGTGGCGTAAACATCCTTCCATGTCTGTTTGAAATATATTTACCGAAAGCGTTGCGCTGACAGTGGGTAAGCTAGATCTTGACTATTTTCACTAGCTCTAGTTATTGTTTTAAATATATTTGAGTTCTTAATATCGGACAGATCACATTTCCATTTGACATTCTTTCGATTCATATAGAAATAGTTTGATTAAAACAGGTTACATTATGCATAGTAGTCTTTGATCTTGATATGATGCCTTCTAGCACCAAACTAAGCACGGGCTATATCGTCTCTATACAGGGTTACAGGAAAAGTCGTGCTAGATCCGTTAAGGGCGTGGAGTACCCATCATTTCTGACTTATTTCACTATGAAACACCCTACCCTAAACTTAACCCTTTTCGAGATATTCGACTTTTAATTTTTTATTGAATAATGCCGATTTTTAGGCTACGAAATTTATTTTTGTTTATTTTGTGTATCTTATTATTATTATTATTGCATTTTTACATGTGTAATAAGATGCTTTAGGACATCAATCATTAAAATAGTGCATAAGTTAATTGAATAGACCGTAGTAGACAAGTGAAAGTAAAAAAATAAAAAATATATTAGCAAGCTTATTTTTCTCTAAGGGATATCTAAAAAAAATATTATGACACTTGTTCGGCAGATATTTTTTAAAATATCAACGTTTCATCAGCTATCTAACGAGGTCTAACAATCTAGGGTTTGTATTACATTTCGTGGAAAAAAGTAGTTGTGTCTGCGCAAGCTCGTAACGAATACATAACTCGCTACCCCGGTCGTCGAGTGCCGGATGTGGCCTGTTTTGACAGAGTTTATCGAAGACTTAAAGAAACTGGCTCTGTTTTGAGACGAAATACAGACATGGGAAGACCACGAATTGACGACGAAGAACAGGACAATGAGATAGTGCAACGCTTTCGAGCGGATCCGACTACTTCCACTAATATTGTTGCCCGTGATCTGGGACTTTCGCAATGGAGAGTGTGGTTTACAGTGCATACTGCTGGCCTATACCCGTACCATTACACGCCGGTACACGTTATTGAAGAAGGAGACCCCGCGAGAAGATTGGACTTTTGCAGATTTATGCTAAATGCTGACGTAGAAGACCCAGATTTTCTAAGAAATATCTTGTGGACGGATGAGTCCAAATTTGATAAAGATGGCATAACCAACTATCACAACGTCCATTACTGGGCCCCAAAAGAACTAAGGAATCCCAATAAGAAAAGAGTGAAAGGGTCCCAACGAAGATTCAGCGTGAATGTGTGGATGGGCATTATCTCTAATCATTTGATTGGACCTTACTTTCTCCCGGATAATCTAAATGGGGAAAGCTACGAAAATTTCCTGAGAGCAGACTTGAGTGATTTGCTGGATGATCTGCCACTCAACCTGATCAGGGACATGTGGTTCCAACACGATGGCTGCCCTGCCCATTTCAGGAGAAGTGTCAGAGACTGGCTGGACACAAATTATCCAAACAAATGGATAGGACGAGGTGGGCCGTTGCCATGGCCAGCAAGAAGTCCGGACCTAACTCCCATGGATTTTCATGTATGGGGGTGCATGAAAAGTCTTGTGTACAGCGAGCCGAATCCAGTTTTGTCTGTGGAAGACTTAAGAGAAAGGATTGTGGATGCAGCAAATAAAATGAGGACCACGTTGACCACTGGAGTAGTGAAGACTGGTCTCCGTAGAAGGATGCGACAATGTTTCAGAAATAGAGGCGGCCATGTTGAACATGAACTGTAGAATAAGAAAAAGTTGTGTGAAAACCTTTAATAAATGACATTTCATGCATACCTAATGTTTTATTTTACTTTTTAGGGCTAAGTATAAATTTTCTTCTCCACTGTCGCCTATGAAACTAATTTTTTTCCAATGCATTTGAATAAAACCCTAGATTATTATACCTCGTTAGATAGCTGATGAAACGTAGATATTTTAAAAAATATCTGCCGAACAAGTGTCATAATATTTTTTTTAGATATCCCTTAGAGAAAAATAAGCTTGCTAATATATTTTTTATTTTTTTACTTTCACTTGTCTACTACGGTCTATTCAATTAACTTATGCACTATTTTAATGATTGATGTCCTAAAGCATCTTATTACACATGTAAAAATGCAATAATAATAATAATAAGATACACAAAATAAACAAAAATAAATTTCGTAGCCTAAAAATCGGCATTATTCAATAAAAAATTAAAAGTCGAATATCTCGAAAAGGGTTAAGTTTAGGGTAGGGTGTTTCATAGTGAAATAAGTCAGAAATGATGGGTACTCCACGCCCTTAACGGATCTAGCACGACTTTTCCTGTAACCCTGTATATATGGCAACTATATAACTGATAGAATAATTATATAATTGTTTACATAGGTGTAATAAAATAAAGCAATCAGACATAGAATTTGTTTTTCAAACAAATTTTTTCAAATCCTGGGTGGAAATTGAACCCACAACCCACAGCGCCGGAGGCACAGTTACTACAATATGAGCCGTAAGACCAATGACAGACTAGCTATAAATTATCAAAAAGCCTTATTCACCTTCAATCACATGTACACAGTATGTTGAAAACCTTTTCTGAAAAAAAAACCTTTTTTGGACTACTTCGGTGACCTAACTATAACCTATTTTGGATTAAAACCCAAAAGCTTCCAATGTGTGGAATAACAATTATACTATTATTCAGTTTTTTTGAGTTAAAATCATATTATAATTAAATATAAAACATAAGCTAATTTAAATCGTGCATGCATGACATCATATGAAGGTATTAAATATAAGTGATACACCGTTTCCTCTCCAAAGTCAGTCCCTCGGAAACATCATGTCAGTATTACAAAAAACAATGGAGCGCTGTCTTAAAAATGGCCCACGAATCGGTAGCAAGTAAACCGTCTCCTACAACAATATGACCTGCATCTCCATAGTTACCAACGAAAAAACACAATTGAAATGAAACTTTACCACCTCTGATATACGACAGATATTAGTATAATAAACATGAGGATCATCATATAGTGTAAGATCTCTAAAACAAACGCGCGTATCTTATCTCGGGTAAACTAAAACGCGGTAGCGGTCTCAAAGCAAACATGATAAATGAATTCGGTTAAAAATCGTTGATAAATTTTGTAAACGAGTTCCGGTCGTTGCATTTCTTCTTCGGATAGATATAATACCTATTCACCTTGAGAAGTACCTGAAGAAGAAGAGAAAGTAACGTTATTTATGTCATTTATAGGTCTAGGTCTACATTGATCAATTCTGGTGATCAATCTCTAAGCATGCAAATACATTTTTGATCGGTTATTACACAAGACAGCTCCAATTTTCAGAGTTGAAACGACTTTGAGCTTCTACAGTACTACTTATTTGCATATATTTTTTACAGTACTAAACCAGGCTGCTCGTAAGAGAGCATTCATCTGTTATTTCATGTAATTCGCAAAAAACTTCCCCTATTAAAAACAATGTTTTAATAAAACAAGAAGAAAAATGTAATTGAAGCCAAAAATTAGAGGGCACTAAGACAGTAACAATAAAAAGTGAAAGCAAAGCCACGTTTAATTGTGTCGTAAAAATAAAAATTAAATAAAAAATTCTTAGGGGTGGAAAAGTTCGGTGACCGTACTTGTGCTACACAATTATTTGCTCAGTTCGAGAATAGCTTTTCCTAATGCTTCCTGTCCCAGAGGCGAAACGTGTCGAAACTTTTCTGTTACATCTTTACTTAAAGATCATTTTTTTTAAGGTAAGTATGACTCTTTAATTTTTCATTTTCATTTACAGTGAAGAAATTAACATATTTAAAGAACAATTAGCGGAAATACAAGGAATAAACTAATTTTAATCCTTCCTTGATTAATGAGAACTACCAAATCGCTGCCACATGATTTTAATTAAACTTTAAAGACTAAATCAATAATGAATATAATTGTCTTATATTTATACAATAATATAGTTTGCTGACGGCATGAATAACATTGTATTTCCTATTATGAACTTGTTTATTATTTTTAAATGCAGCAAAAGACTAAATATATAATTAAACGGGAAGCTAATTTGATGCAGAGTCAAATCCGTCATGAGGAGCCAGTTTAATTTATTTCCACGATATAATTCAAATTAAAATAGCGCTAAGGCACTATTGTATCTGACAGTACAATCATAAGTTAATAGCAAGTCACCACAACATACAGGTAGCTGCTACGTTTCAATTTCTAGAGGTATTTTATTTACAAAACTAATTACGTTTGTCTGATGGAGTATTAAACAGCTCCCGGAGCTCAGTTGATTCGTCAGTTAATAAAGACATTCCGAACGTATTAAAGATCTGTCTATTTCCATCTGATGTGATCGCTTATTAATGTCGTGTTTTATTTTTGTGTGTGATTCTACTTCTTGTTGTTAGAACAACATTTGTTTTTTTTGTGTTTTGTGGCCAAAATCGCTTATTAATGTTTATTTTTGTTTGCAATTTTTTCAAAAAAAAAATGTACTTCTTGTTAGAACACTTTTTTTTTGTATATGTATTGTTGCCAAAATACACATCGGTTATTATTGTTTTTTTTTTGTGTGCGATTGTACCTCGTGTTAGAACAATATTTCTTTGTTTCGATTGTACTATTGGCAAAATATAACTGATAAACTGGTGTTCATTGCGTACTACCTACTATTTTCAATATAGATAATTAGTAATTCCTAACAAAATTAACAATTTGAAGTTTATTATTAATTGCAATACAAAATGACACATATACTCGTATTATACTACTATTTTCAATATAATTAGTAATTCATCACAAAATTACTAATTTGCAATTGAAATGCAATACAAAATGACGCATATATATGACAGCATAATGTGCAACTGATAAAAATCTAACTCATGATAATTGGCAATAGTACAAGATACACATAAAAATATGTTCCGTCCGTTCGTTTTTATTGTTGAGCATTTTTATTTTTGTATTAGTGTTGGCACGAACATCACTGTGGACACGCCGCGTGGTGCGGATAATTGAAATGTCCAAACACTAAATTTATAGTTAGTGCGACGTCACTATTTCCCTTTTATTACCAACTTCTAACGTTATCATTTAACAAGACGTTATTTTAATTTATATTATGACCAGTTATTTAATGAATTACATGATTTGACACGACATGTGCTAATATGTAAAACAAAATGTACGGAATGGTTCTCCTTTCAGTCTGACACAAACACGATTCACTGAAACGCTCCTGTTCAGGCCAAATTTAACTGCGAAGTACCTACAATGCGCTGGAAAAAACTTAAAATATAAATATGGGTGGAAATCGGTGGAATGTATTTATATTTTAAAGAGTTTTTAATACAAGTTTCACTCTACTTAATTTTATAAAAGTATTTCCATTGTAAGTGTTTTTTCTTCGGTTTATAATAATAAGTTAATATATCTATCCAAATTAGATGTTATTTAGTTTTAAGCTACTTAGCCATTAAGTGGTACAGACGTCCGTATCAAATGCAGTGGAGGCAGCATTAAAATGTGAAATATTAATCGTAACAGGAGCACCGCCATCCCTTTCTACGAATGTTGGGGCATAATCAACCCCCAAGGGACAACCTCTTGTAATTAGCGGCTGTTCATTTCTTAATTTCAATATTTAATTACAAAGGAAACACGATGACTGCTCGAAGGAGACGTCATCTTCAGAAAGACTTTCGTATCCGTTTTTGTTTCCAATTCGCTAAGATTACTCCACGGGCTTCTATGTTTCTTTGTCTGCGATATCAAAGGCAACTTAAGTTTAATCAACTCACAAATTATTAAAATTGTATTTACTCAACTAAGTTGAAATCTTTTTACGACGTCATTCGTTCCTTTCAATGTGAGTGTAATCAATATAACTTTATCGCGAAGGTTGAAGAGCCATCTAACAAGTTCCCTTTGTCATCTCTAACCCTATTGTAGGACGTTATATTTGCAGACATATTAACGTTTTATTTCATTTCTGAAAGCTCGCTATGAAATTCCCTTTTAACTACTTACCTTTGGATGTCGTTTGAAAGTCTTGTGAATTTTCTATGTGCTTAAAAGAAATTATAATTTTCAAGAGCAAAAGTTACCTAACGAAATGTTTCATGTGTTTTCAGTGAAACAAATCTATTCAGTAATAAACCCCTACTGTCAAAAGCAATCAATTATTTGTATGGGTTAATGATTTTCTCTTTGATGTGGTTTTTCATTTCGCACTTTTCAATTGGTCGTTACATTCGATGCGTGCGTTTGGCGTGTTTTGTTCTGAATTGTGGACGGTGGATGGTTCGGACATGGCGTGGCTATTCACGCGGATTTATATTGGAGAACTGTTTTGTTGTGTAAAATTATACAATTTCTGGACGGGTGACCACGCCACGCGGTGGAGTCACGCTGCGGTCACGCCCAATACCATACGATTTAAATTGAAAATCTATTTCAAAGCGACAAAAGGCGCGTTTGTGGTAATGAAATATTTTTAATCAGCATCTGGACCGTCCCGGGCGCTTTAACGGATTTATTAATGGCAACGATTACACAGCATTCTTGCTTTTTGCTACCGGCGCCACTAGTTTATTCTCAAACATGGCATAGGTTTAAACGCAATATCACTCAAATCTTTGTGTTATTTAATAGTTTTCTGTGTATACTGTTACGCTTCATCGGGAATAATGGAGAAGTTTGCTACCGTTCCCCGTCTTCCTTATTTTTTTATCTAATAAGTATTTCTTTTGTGATGATCATAAAAACCCCTACCTGGCAATACAGCTACTTCCTTAATTAATTTCTTGTAATTCTGGCAATATAGCCGAGTCATACGAGTATGCCATCGACGGCTTTTAACTCATAGGTTAGGACAAGTAAAAAATGACGCTTGTTTTTCATCGGCCGCCATTAGAAAGACACTTGAAAGATAGATGCAGTTACATTTAATAGATTAGTAAAATTTTGAGTTTTTAATCTAAAATTAGACGAAAATATTAAACAAACAAAACTAAGACAGACCTAATTATTTTTGATTAACGATACGTTAACATTAAATTGAATTAAAACAATCCTGCCGTCAGACAAAAGCTTCCTGTAGCAGTTATTATAATCTGTAGTATATTTAATTTGTTCCATGAAAAATTAAAATAATCTTAACATACGAAAGATTAGAAACAGAATGAGTCCGGACGTGTGATCGTTTAGTGTCGAACGAAAATAAACGTTATGATTTGTTAAACAGGTTATTAGAAAAACATCGGCGCTGTCGACAGGGAGTTTGGAAGTAAACTATAACACGCCAACCATGAGTCGGGAGGGTAAACAAAGACAGTGGAGATATAATAATATACTTTTGAAAGAGTTAATAATAAATAAATAAACGCGTAGAATAATGAACTTATAGTCACGACTTTTCCCCGCAGGGGTAGGGCAGATCACTCTCCGTCACTTAGGTACACACTCAGTTAGAATATTGTGATAGACGTGACAATAGTGAGCTCAACGCTACCTTTGATTTCCCACGAGTAACTCAGCTGATACTTTATGCAGTTAGGTGTCACGCTTTACGAAGTCGAAAAATGATTGGTGAAAATTTAACTACAAATTCTTATAGAAGAAAGTCCTTCAATGCAACGTTTAGATTGCAACGGTCACCATGAAGACATGAAGAGAAACGAACCATGAGTGAGTATTATAATAATACTCAATTGTATCCAAAAATATCGGAAGAATTCCATTTGAATGAGTTGCATTTCTATACTACTAATAAAATTCCGAGTTTTCCTTTGATCAGCTAATAATCGTTTTATAAAATTACCCACAATTGATATTTTTAGATAAAAATTCAAAGAATCTCAAAACAAAAGTAGGATATAAAATATCAACATAAGTATTCGTAAATCACGATTCTAATAGTTAATAGTGAGTAGATTTGAAAGATCTTTTGTTTGATCAGACTCAAAAACATCTGGATGCTGAACAAAAGTTCATAATAAAATATTATGAAAAAATTTGTAAGTCCTTTTGTATCGACGGCATCTCGTCTCGTCCAATCTTGATACTTTCATAAATCTGATTAATTATATTATAATAATTCTTATCTACTGAATTTTATTCTCATCTTGCTGTGTAAGTCCCAGATGAGCCCTAATGACTGGCCTCATAGTTCAGTTGATAGTAACCCTGCCTTCTGCGCTGTAGGTTGTGGGTTCGATTCCCACCCAGTACAAACATTTATGTGATATTTTTAACAGAAAAGTAGGTATATAAGTATTACATCAGTTGTCTGGTTGCCATGATACATACAAGCTATGCTTAGCTTACTTTGGGGCTAGATGGCGCTGTGTGAAATGTCCACCAATATTTATTTATTTAATGGTCTGACTGATATAACCATAATATTAACCTACCCCCTGAAGCACGGAAGCGCCTAGTTATAAACGCCAGTTATGGTCACCCATCTAATCGCTTGCTTGCTACTCGTAGTCTGTCTTTTGATTAATTAAGATATATACCGTTGCATGTTTCTATAAAAAAGTTAATACTAACCAATTACATTATTAACTAAACGAGTCGGTATAAGGCGGTTGGTATTTAACGTGTATAATCTGCGCCAATCGATGAACGACGTTGATGAAAAAGGTTGTAAAAAATCTAGATGCCTGCCTAGGGCAGAATGTAATGGCTAATTGCATTAGTAACAATGAGTTTTAAGATATTACTTACAGTTGACTATGAGTAATGGTGGTGTCGGAACCTCTCTGCTAAATGCCAAACAAATCATAGGACATACCGGTTTTCAAACCAGTATATCTATACAAATAAATAAAATTGGAGTGTCTGTTTGTAATATTAAAATAACCGCTTTTTACTAAGTGAATATGGATGTATACACAGTACATATACCAAAACAACATTTTTTTAAATTTTTTGTCTGTCTGTCTGTTTGTTCCGGCTAATCTCTGAAATGGCTGGACCGATTTTGACGGGACTTTCTGTGGCAGATAGCTGGTGTAGCATGGAGTAACTAAGGCTACGTTTGGGAGGGGCAAAATAGGGGTGCGTGATAAAATCGAATTCCACGCGGACGAAGTCGCGGGCAACAGCTAGTTAATTACAAAAAAAAATGCGAGTAAATTGCAGCCTTTTCTTTATAGAAACGCATTCTACATTTTTTTCCTGGATTATTATTAAATTAAAACTTTTTATATATTTTTATAAATTCACTTTGATATGCCTTATTATAATTTCAAACGTGATACAAACATGAAAATGTTAGTTTGTTTTTAATACTTTTAATTGTAATGTAATAACATTTTATTTATAACAAAGTTCTATAATACCACTTTAACAGTTTTCTATTAGTTTATTAGAATTATTTCCAACAGAGCTGATTTATAACTGTATTTAAACTCCGAGTACTTACTACTCATACTCATTTAATTAGCTATAGGAACGCTTCGAAATTGGTATTATTATATCTCTAATATAAGACTTCATTTTTACTAGAATTGGTTGGATACAATCTATTTATGTACCTAAGATATATATTAAATTTTAGTCTTGTTTACGGTAAATATTGACCAAATAATTGACCAAAAAAATATATACAAATACTGCATTTTTCCAAGTTCCAAAACTGAGTTCTTATAAGATGTTTGATAATAATGGTCGCCTGTTTTGTGTAGGATATCTTTTTGTGAAAAAAAATTAATTTACTACATTATTACGAAGACAGTATGACTCGACTCTGCTCCATGCGGTAATAGCCCTTATAGTATAACTGTTAATTAATCAATATACATTGGAGACGAAACGCAATTATAATGGGAGCCACACAAGCAATAACCCTATGCTATTATTCCAATTAACTACTGTAATGTATGTTCGAGTGCAACGCAATTTGTACATCTATCCATAATTATACTTGAGGTGTTTTTACAACTATTCAGGATGTTTTTTTAGAGTTCCATACTGATGACGGAACCCTATTATGAAGGATACACCGTCCGTGTGTGTCCTTCATTTAAAGGGCTGTTGTATCTCTAGCAATGTCTGACCATTTAATATTTTCACAGAGTTTTATATTAAGGTGGATAAATAATATGTTTATACTTACAATAACTTATTCATTTAACCTATCTATTAATAGGGTCACTCCCCTACTTAGGTAGGACAACACCCAACACTGCCGCATCGTATGCGCCCGTAACTCTGAGATGTAAGGATGGAATGTCTCGTGTACCTGTAATTTCACCGGCAACCACACCTTTCACACCGGATCACAGCGTGATGCATTACTGTTTGGCGGCAGAAATGGAAAAAAAAGTGTTGTCAATCAAATTATCAGCCCAAATATTATTCGAATATCAAAACATTTCAGTCAAACACAAAGTACTGCAGCCGAAACGTGAAACAGTTCATAGTAACTCATTGAGATTTGTTTTCATAATACATCATAAAACTATTAAATATTGGAACGCTGAGTGAGACTAGCCGCGCCACTGTTTGCGTGTCCAAATTATAAGCTTACGCGATTTAATATTCAAATGTGATTTTTATAAAGAATGTATTATATATAGTGTGAGGTTAATCAAATTAATCTAATGGTTGGAAAGATGGATGCTCTTTCCTGTACTACTGAACCAATTGGCTGAAATTTTGAACAAATGTAGATGATGAATCACAATAACACATCACTTGTACCATGCAAGCAAAGTCGCAGAGAGTAGCTAGTACAAATAAAGGTAACACATATGTGTAATTTGTGTCTACTAAAATAAAAGTATAATTTCCATCGAAGTCCATCAGTCCATCAGTTTGCATAAAAAAATCGTCATATATTTTGATACTTTCACACGGTTTAGACTAAAAAACGATACTTTAAGTTAGTACACGGGTAACTACGATATTTATCGCTCGTGTAGTGTTCCAAAACGCTTCAGCTCGTAACTCGGCCGCATTATAACACTGATCATGGCGTAATCGCTTGTTATTTCAGCGTTTTGATGTTTAAATCTTGTTTTGTTTTGTTGGAGGCATGTGGGAATCATTCTATTGTTTCTACATCCGGGTTATGTTCTTTCATTATATTTTTACTTGGAGGTAAGAATAAGTAGTCTTATAAAAAAGAACATGCTGTGTCTATTATGAGGATATCTGTATAGATAGCTGGCAGGGTCACAAATTCAATTCTGTGTTACAAATTATGGCCTGTCTCACAAAAATCATGAGATTATCTCTCTATTTCTCTTAAGCAAAGTAGATTTGCCTGCTCAGCCAACAGAATTACAAAATAGATAGGAGATTCCCTGATCCATAATCAGATCAGATCGATTGAAGTAACAATAACAGCAGTCATAAATTATTGGTAATTTCGTTGGGTATTAGATTTTTCCTGGCTGTTAGGTTATATTGGGTATGAAATGCTGGAGGAAAATGTTAGCTGAGTTTTACGTTGGAAAACAATGGCATTGGTAAGCTCACACTAGCTTTTTTCTAAATTCACAAATGCCCAGACGCGGAAAAAACATTAATGTTCATCACACATATGGTGGTCATGGGTAGGAATCGATCCCACACCCCAGAAGGCAGAGTTACTACTGAACAGATCTTAGAGGCCCGTCAAAAAAATGTATATTTTAAAAATAGAACTACTTTATTACCAAAATGCAGGGGGAATCTGAATATAATGAATAATCATCTGAATAGGTAATAATAATAATAATAATAAAATTGGTGATCAATTCACACAGCGCCATCTAGCCCCAAACTAAGCATAGACTACTATGAGAACCAGACAACTGATAGAATACATATATACTTTTTTTTACATACATATAATACATACTAATACCCAGACACAGAAAAAACATCTATATTCGTCACACAAATGTTTGTCCTGGATGGGAATCGAACCCACCTACAGCGCAGAAGGCAGATTTACTACCGAGCTGTGAGGCCTGTCACAATAGAGACGTCTAAAAATAGAGAACCTGTTTCGAATATGTGATCTAAATAATCTGATTACAGTGTTCCAATCTTTAGTATTATCTCCATGGTGACATGCGTAGCTACCGACTTCCGTTCCCAGCGAGCTTATCTTGTCCAAATATGACAAATTCAACTTAATATAAAACAAGACTTACTTCACAATGAGATAGTGTAAATAATGACTACTGTTCTGCTGTTGGTTTTGGAAGTTAAAGTTTTAAAGTTATCATTTCAGATAACTTACTTTACTGATTTAACCAGCAGCCATTTTAAGAGCTGTAGAACTCACGCCAAGTTCTTCCGGGGAAGTACTGCCACCATGCCCATTTCTGCCGCCAGGCCGTGACGCATTCGCGTTACTGTGTTCCGGTTTGAAAGGTGTGGTTGCCGGTGAAATTACAGGTACAAGAAACATTCCACCTTCATGTCTCACAGTTACGGGCGCATATGATGAGACTTCTTGTCTTGTCGTACCTAGTAGGGGAGGACCCAAGCCGCATCGGTTGTTATGGGCAGAGGTTACCACTTAACACCAGGTAGGCCGTTGGCTCCTTCCGCAACTATACATATAACATAAAAAAAGCCATCTATGACTTGCTTCCTATTACTATCACTTTGTGAATAAATTTAACTAATAATTCTTCTTTCAATTCGAGTCACTGGTTCGAACCAGTGTGGTGAAAGGATTTTAAGTGCACCTCAAAGAGGCTCCTTTTGTGCCTTGACAAATATCTTCGAATTTTTAGTTCTGGGACATGTTGGTTTCCTCACGTAGTTTTCCTTCACCGTTATGAGAACATGGTATTGCGCACATAAATCTTTCAATCGAAAAACTCATAGGTGCACGTCGGGATTTGAACCGGTGACCTCTGGATTGAAACTCGTGGTTGGTACCACTAGACCACCACGCTCTCAACTAAACAATAAACGATTCGTAAGCAATAAATTAGCTGTCACTGTTTCATGCATGAAGCACTTTTTCTTTAGAATATTTAATTATTTTTCTCGTATAGTAGTATAGTATCTCGTATGTATATGTAATATATACTAAATAAGTTTTAATTACTGATAGATAATTGGCTCGGTATCAGATATTTTCAACTAGCATCAGTTATGGTTGTTACTACTGAGAAAAAAATAAATAGAAAATTAGAAAAAAATAATTACATATTGAGCAAAACGGTGAACGTACTCATCGACCATGTAAAGGACCATGCTAACTTGGTCTCAGACCCTTGATGAAGAGACCTTTATCCTCATATAGATGTCTGACTGATAACAATGAGTTATAAATATTTTGACTGGCCTCATAGATTAGTTGTTAGATTTCCTCCCAGAACAAACATTTATGTGTCGAACATAGATGTTTGTTCAGTTTCTGAGTGTTTAATATGTATTATATGAATGTATTTACAAAAAAGTATATAAGTATTATATCACTTGTCTGGTTCCCATGTTACAAGCTATGCTTAGCTTACTTTGGTGCTAGATGGCGCTATGTGAAATGTTCACCAATATTATTATTATTATTAAATATTGTTTGTTAAAGCGGTCACTAAATATTGTGCCAAATATCTAAAATACTTGCATCGGTTTTGAATCATCAACATACAACCCGGGGCTGACTACCAGGCTGTACTTGCGCACTATCAATAAAACTCAGGTAGGGTTAGCAAAATGTTTCACATTCAGTTTTGTAATCTAGTTCTATTATAAGTATCATTAAAATTAGATTAGGATTTTTTAAGATGCAGCTCGAAACCAAATGTCGTCTCTTACTTTCTACAAATTATTACCATGTTTTTATGAATTCTTCATAATTTCTGTATCTTGTTTCAAAATAAGTTATATGTACATGTTTCAATCGCTTACCACAATGCATTTGTGCACTGGTGCACAAATGCCCATTTGCACAAAGGTTCAAATTGGTTAAGTTTGTCTTGGGGAGTTTAAACACTCAGATATTAATCAGATATTTTGCGTACTGAGCGGCACAACTGCCTATATGATCATACTTTTAAAAAAAGATTTCCAAAGTTTTTGTTCCCTAGTATATTTTTGTTTGTATGGACTTAACTATTATTCTGCCAACGCTACATCTTGAAACTGGATCAGTGCGGTAACGTTGCAGTTGAGTCGACGCGTGCCGCGGTCTGCGGTCCACCAGTATTGTCCATGACGATGCCTCACAGATGTCTCGTGTTGATTCATTGTTAAGTACCTAGCTATACCTATTAATACTAGTATCTGTCTTCCTAGATTAATCTTCGAGTCTTGGATCCTGTTTTACCACAGGGTAGTCCCAAAGCAGGGAATATTTATGTTGCTTTATACGTATACCAGCAGAACCCGTGAAACATACACACCACAGGTAAAAACCATTTACATGAACTAACACTCAGATATGCCAATTTTTGTGGTGATCGATCAACATCCTCCATAATAAAAAAAAAACGATTATTAGTTTTAATTTGTTAAATAGTCTGCCTTATATGTTATTTTAGTTGTACGCAAATATACGTTACAATAATTCAGATTGTCAATTGTTTAGTTATGTATTATTTTGACAATTGTAATGTGTTTTGTGCGATAAAATAAATAAATAAACTGGTTTTGGAGATCAGATAGATATCTTCAAAAATATTTAACATTAATTATAAAGCAACTAAGCGACAGAACAATCTGAAAAGCTCTAGTTTCCTTTACTAACATTTTTCAAACCACAAAAAAACTCAATTCTCTCCTCTAATCTGTGCCATTTTGCAGCTAACCAACAAAAATTTCAGCGTAAATAAACAAATTTTAAATACATAATAAAGAAATATGTACGTCTGGAACTACCATATCATACGAAGGCGTCCTCGAATTACCACAAGCTTTTGTTATCATTCAATTTGATTTCGCCGCTGGCTGTTTTATTATTTTAATGAGCGTCAATTTTCAGGGATAATTGAATGGACGACGCATTGCTTCGATTATTATTTCATTCGATATGGTGCGGCGAAGCTCTGGGTGCTACTGTGGAGGGGATGATGGCGAATGGATCTGCCTGTATCACCATATAGTTTAGGCGTGTTTTTTTTTGGCTGAATAATATATTTATTATATTATTTATATTATCATTACATGAATGTAATGTATGTGAATAGTACTTGTTTATCTATTAAATTTGTATTTAAAATTAATGAAATTTTATATTATTTTATTTATTTTGATCGGGCAACGCAGTAGTAATAATATATATATATATATACGTTAGAACATATAGAAACATATAACTTCAAAATAAAATACATTTAATATAAAACCTTAATTAATGCGTATTTCCTGCGACGTGGTGCGTGACAATTATCTAATTAATTACTACGTTAGTTGTATTTAATATATGCAACAAAACTGTATCAAAATAAACGAAAGGTAAATGAAATTATAAGTCTAAAAGACAGCTTTACATATAGCCACTAAAGATCAAGTCAGGACAATCGGACGCGGCAGATGGAACTGTCAAACTGTTATACATACGCAGGCAATTATTTTCGAAATATGCGATGTACTGTGAAATAGCGTAGACATTACTAAGTCACAATAGCAATTATACGATGCGCAAACGCACCTTTCTGTTATAAGTTTAGGTTTGAGTTAAGTTAGTTAATACAGCGTTACTACCAACTGAGCTATGAGGCTAGTCGAATTAATAATGAGATAAGGAAATGTTGCGGTGGAAATGTCGCGGGCTCATTTGACTTTACTTACTGGCTACTAAGAACATATGACTGACGGATGGCGATAATAAAAACGACATAAATTTTTTGAGGGGATGTTGTAGGAGTGGGGCTGTTAGGAAACGAGACAAGGATAATAATAAATGCCCCAACAAACATCCTCAAGCCTTTCCTTCTAGACCAAACAAGGCAAATCAACGGATACCTGACAAGTAATAGTAATTTTTAGTTCCAGCCATAAATACTTGATGCTGCCCGAGCGAAGCCTGGATGGACCGCTTGTATAAATGTTTTAAAATACCTACACGTTATGACAGTTTTAACAATCTTTAAATCAAAAACTCTTACCAGAGAAGGTTTCCTTTCAAAATGACAAAATACTGAAAGGGTAGAAAGTCGCAGGAAAATGGTATGTAATAAACTTATCTGTAATAATAAAACAATATGATTTGTTGTCTAATATAAAGTCAATAATTACCTGTCAGTAACAGAAAAATAATAAATACTCCGCATTTCTATTTCATAAAAATGCATGAGTATAATTTCACCATTAGTAAGGTACGGGTATATTAACGGCCAACCATTTTTTTTAATAAAATTTATATCTGATTATAATAACTGTTGGAATAAACTAGTTGCCTCACATACGACTTCTTCTGCGTGGAAATCTTCTTACCGTGTAAAATCCCTTTTTAGCGAGCAGTAAAAATCAGTACCTATTTAAAGTACGTTTATTAATTTAAGTAGTTTGGAGTTTTCAAGTGTTTATGTTAAACCTTTATTTTTATTAATCGCCAGTCGCTTCTCCATAACCACACCCTAACTCGACTAAATGTCGCTGGTCACCCCCCACTCTCAAACAGGACAATCATATGAGTAAATTATACGTGCCGTTATTTGGCACTAACTACAGTGATATAGCTTAACTATAGCGTTTATATTTTAACTATCGCGTTGACTTAGTGACAGTTTAATTAGAGGGGAGTTTTGATTTGTTGTATTGGCGATAAAAACAGTTTTTGGGCGATCATTTATAGTTATTTGTTAACTAGCTTCTCCTCGTGGCTTTGCCTTCGTAGAACGGTGATGAAATAGTTTGCAACAACGTGCTCCTACTTTTTTTTTTAAGTGATACCTTTCTTTAATATCACTTGATGTTAAGCTACTATGTAATCGATAATAGTAACTTCCAACTCAGGATTGGGAACTGGCACTCAAGTGAATCTGCCGAAACGCATAAAGTTTTTAGCGGCATATATTTAAATTGAGGGTGCTAGCTAGCCATCCGGACATTTATTTACGTATGTTTGAAATTTCAGCCATTAATACATTACACTTTTGACGTGAAAGAGTTATAAATCCGTTCATCATCGGACAGACGAACTTTCGCATTTGTAATATTAATGTCCTTAGCTAGAAGCTGTTTGAAACAAGCAATATAAAGCTCAAAAATGGAGCTTCGATTGGAAGTTTTTCGTGAGACTGACTGATTAGTTTACCTTTTTAAAATATGCTCGTTATATTATTTAGTGTAATTTGTTTAAAAATTGCATTTATTCGAAGTTTTTCGATAAACAACAAAAGGTAACGTCACAATTTTTCGTAAAATATAAAAGTCAAGTAACTCATCAGCCAGTTTCAATATCATAACTTACTTAAGGTCATCATAACTTATACAATTTTCTTTTATTCTGTTCTTATACTCGCTTATCTGAAAAATGGTTCGGACTACAAGAAACTTTACTGTCGTTGTTTTCATTTTGAAGTATCTACGTAGGCTGATATGATACTGTTCTTATTGGTGCTTGATTGTCTTTTTGACGATCTTTTTAGAGTACTTCTATGTCGATGCAGTCACCAATAGTTGCAGCTAAAACTAATAAAGGTCTAAACAGAAAAGAGTGAGTAAGACTACACTATTCTCTTCTAGCTTCAGCAATAAGAAGCTATCTGCGGCATCTGAGAAGCGGCTAAGTACGATTATATTACCTACATAGACACAGAACAGCCAAATCTCATGATATTCTTAAGGGCCGTTCGGTAATTTCTTATTCACAAAAACATTTATATCATCTGGAAATTAAAGCTAACTTCGGATGATGGCACGAAGGCGTGGTATCCCCTACGTAATCACAGATCGCTCACTGTCGAGCGACCAGCAACCAACAATTCTCAGTTTCTAGAAGTCACATCATCTAGCTTACGTACCTACAGTTAAAGCTTAAAAAGAGTTTCTTTTAGAATTTTTTATGAAATTAGAAAAATTACCATTTCAAATGCAAATAGGCCGTATTTGCATTTGAACTGGTAATTTTCAGCGCTAGCTAACTTCAGTTCGAAGAAAACATTAACAAAAATATGCCTTTAAATTATGCAGACAGTTGAATAAAGGCAATTCCACACGGTAGCCCTCTGTTTGCTCAATAGTGTGTCAGCGCCTCAGTGCAACCCTCTGCATTACTGTATTGTGTACATTCGTGCGAGGATCCAGTTACACTGATGGAAACATTTGCATTTATCGGAAATTATCGGGGCTTTGTTCAATTAACTTATCAGTTTCAATTGTGTTTCTAACGAATGCTATAATAATAATAATAGTTTATTGTTCAGACAACGTAATCCATAAACTGTTAGTGACAGCTTAATAACTATGTCAATAGTAAGAAAATAATTTCGTCATAAATATAAGGTTTTTTTTAACTTTTATTTGTAACAGCTAATTATTTAAGATTGTATAAACAAAATGCAGTTTCTAAGATTGTATACCTGTTATTAAATAATAATATATACATGTGCTATCTTATTCTATTTAAAAAATAAAAAGAAATAACTTACTGTTTTGCAATTGAAATACTTCAGAATTATTTATTAAGAGGTATTTCTACAGAAGGCAAAGCTTGAGACAGTTTTTTACCAGTTGGATATTATATATAAGCTTTACCAAAACGGGTAGGTATCATATTAGTATATCGAGTGAAATATCAACACAGACAAATAACCATTCAAAGGGTATTTTTATTTGCACAGACTGCCCGCGTTCATTAGCGAAATGTGTTGCCATAACTATCGACATTACCAGATATTTCCATAAATGACAATTGCCTATGAACAGTTTGCAAAGCAGCCTTTCCCAAACTTTAAAATGCAAGCCCATTTAATTGGTGATGTATAAAATAAAATAACATTACTCAAAGAAGATCAAAATAAATTGTTACAAAATTGTGACGGAAGATATAATTTCTTTCAGCACGCGTCTGGAAGAAACTATTTATATATGCAATTAAAGAGAACGGAATACTGAAATGAATATAGGTCCTGCCACTTTAGGTATTCGTTATGGAAAGACACGGTGTCCAGTGCGTTGGAGTACGAGGCACCCGCCAGGTTGGGAAAGGCTGGCGTACAGCAACGAGCCTCCCCTATTTGGTGACCACTTGGCGTCACGAACGGTCATCCCGCAAATTGCTCTTTCCCAACAAAATTGTCAATAAAACTCATCTGATTCGCAGTTAAACAAGCGAGCGACATTATTAATTTATGCGATGTAATATGGCGCAAGCGCTGGCGTTATCCCATGTAAATTATTAATAGTGCTGGGGGTAAAAATTAAGCTTAAATCGAATGGGTAGTTTTGGTCGTAACGTTCGTTTTATGTTTGTACGTCCAGATTAATTTGTCGGGCGTTTCCTGTGACGATTACTCGAATGTTTTATGACGTTTTTACTATCCAAGTTATTAGATATCGGGCAATTAATATTTTACTGTGATTATGTTAATAAACTAAATATTCACAATGACCTGACGGCGCAGTCGCGGCCCGCTCCAATTCCGTATAAACAGTAACATCAAACGAATAAATAGGTCCCTCGCGACTCACCTCGGCTGTTGTCTTAAGAGAAAGCGATTACACAAATCTGAAGAAGCTATTAATCCGGCTCGCTGCCTCCGAATGGCATCACGGTTTGTTTAATAAAATCGCGAATTTACATATCAAAACCTACAAAGGGGCATAATTGGACCCGATGACTTAGAAAACGTAGTGGGTGAGGCGCGCCCCACCACCACCACCACCCCCTTACAACAAACAAAGGAATTATACCCGCCTCAAGAAACTTTTAGCAATGGAAAGCTCCTTAACAAACAGACGCGTGTGTATCTAATGAAATTCCTATGGTTGCATAACATACCCGCGCGAGCACCGAGCGTTATTAGCGAATTATTTCTTCGGGCGAAATCTTTGAAGGCGGTTGCTCTTTCGGAAAAGTTGTTAAGAAAATGGGTTGAGATCTTTTTGGGATTTCATTAGTTTGTAACTATGCGGTGCGCGAGGAATCTAATTTATTAGGTAGGCGTAGCCGGAGGAACGAATGGGCAGCGAGCATTTGGAAATGTTACGGAACTGCCGAATCACGCCGCTTTGACGAGCCGACGCGACACGATTCGTTAGGAGACAAATGTTTGGATTCAATTCCGAAGGTTTTTTTTAGTAATTAGTGACGGTATATTTAGTTCGATTTCGATTTGTGCGTCGAGCACGGTAGCTGTTTTTTTCTGTTGTTAATTTGAGTAGAGCTGGCCGATTAAATCGGGTGCTGGATTCGCTACGGGAAATCGTTGTTCATTGTTGGCTTGGTTCACGCCACACAAGTGCAGCATTCCGGATTCCCACCAGAGTGCCATTGTGGGGAGATACGGGCGTCTTGTGCTGCTCTCGTCGCGAGGATATTGACACTTGTCTGCTGTCGTACTTACGCCTTTGTTTTATCACGTGTTGGGTTACTCGTGCACGTGTTCAGTAAAAATTAGAATCTATCTATCTATCTATTCGAGTCACTGGTTCTCTCGAACCGGTGTGGTGAAAGGATTTTATGTGCGCCTAAAAGAGGCTCCTTTCGAGCACTTGATATATGTCTTCGAATTTTCAGTAGTAGAATGAAAACTGTATTGGGATAAAACTTCGATATATTTATGTAATATTAGTGATAGAACCACTCTTCAGAAACTAATGTAGTATCTCTAATCCTGACTCCCGTCCCATTTCCAACCCATTGGCGGAGCTGTGCATTTATATCCGTCTTGTATCTTTTAGGATTAGCGACGATTGCTACAGAAAAAAAATATGTTGGACATTTCACACAGCGCGATGTAGCACAAAGCTAGCATAGCTTTTACTATGGGAACCAGAGAACTGAATACTTAAGTATATACTTTTTGTAAATACAATATGAACACCCACACAGAACAAATATTTATGTTCGTCACACAAATATTTTTTTCTGGGCGGACGAAAACATTTTGTTTGTTTTTATTTATCATCGACGTTTATTTGTATGACTGTCTTATTTGTATGGTATTTTCAGTAAGTATAATTTATCAAAGTGAAAAAGTTTTACCTCAGAATGTAGGAAGTTGAATTGTATTTGCGACTGCGGTCGCGTCGCCGATCGCGGTGGAAAGCTAATCGCGTCGCAAGCCGTTCGCGCGTTATAATTAATACAAATCGTCTACTCCGCGTTTAGAGACCCAGACACCTGTAGACAGGGCAGGCAAAACAGGTTTTATTTTTTTTAATAAACTCTTATTTAACGCTGTTTATTGCAAAATAATACGTACATAGTTTTGGTCCCACATTAAAATTCGCTTCGTTGACGACGAAGGTATTAAAAAAAACAAATAAAATCGTGCCCAAAAACCCAACCCTTGAATAAATATTGCTAATAATACATGTAATGTATTACTAAATATTTTAATGATCCGAAAATAAATCGATTGTGATTGTTGTCACAACAATTGTTCTCGAACCAAATTGTTGACCTGTGATACTAATTATGACAATTGGAATGTCCAAATATTTGTAACTCTGTGTGGAATCCAGTAATCTCTTGCGTTAATAGATTCGATAATTTATAGTGAATGCCATTGATGAGTCGTCTCTACATGTCTCATTAGCAATTACAACCAATATTTGGTGTTGGGTCTAAGCTTTCTGATTCACGGAATCTTGAGTTTTAAATCCGCAAGTATAAAGTTCCCTAATATTAGGTTTAAAAGGCAGGTTGGTATATAAGGATCAATTAAAACCTGTTAATAGAGAATCATCTGGTTTCAATAAACATGATATAACAATATATATTATACTATATAACAATGATACGTATTTCGAAGGGTATAATATATTAATAATATCTATTTATATTTATATGATGGCTGATGTTCCGTTGCTTAATAGACCGTAATATGGATCTTACAATGCTTACTTGTACCGGGAAAACTTTGAGGTGTATCACTAGAGCCCAACATATATTATTTTCCTGGTGCAGCATCCATTTGTGACAATCTGTCAGCTAGGGAAAGCCGCCTTTAAGACATATTTGACCTCTTCACCATAAATAAATCGTTATAATAGTTTTTTTCTGTAATTTTCCCAGGCTACGAATGATTTGAGCTGTGTCACAAACAATTCAGCGTACCTTCGATTGGTGAAGGTTGTTAATAGTTGTCACCATTCAACGGTGGCAATCGTTTTAGTCACATTCCATAAAACAGGCTCTAATTTGAAACAAAAACCGTGACTGTTACAAATTAAACGAAATCGCCATAACATAAAAAACGATTTATTTAATTGGGAAATAAGAATATGCTTCTTAGGAAATGTATGCCTTTTTTATTACTGCAATGGATATTACACTATAATATAATATAACTTGAGTAAAAAAGACATTTAAAAATGTATTTTGGTGCCTTTTCTTTATATATTTTTATATAGTTCACAGAATCGAATTCGGTTGTAACACTAGTCTTCCCATCAAAATAATTTAAATGCCATTTCGGTTTCCGGAAAAGAAATAAGTAAGCCTCCAAAAGTTTGTTAAGGGAAACCTTTCAGAAGCCATTAATGTCGATGCCCCTAAAGAGTTGGAAACACGGAATGGAATTATGCATTCCCCTAAAAGTCGCCATTAGAATTAGAAGTGTAATTTATTTCGAAGCCAAATGTTTCAGCTCTCAGTTTTACAGGTGTCACAACCAATAAGCAACCAGGCAATATATTTCTGAGTTACTGGAATGGCTTTGGTTCTTAAATTTGTGCCACTAATGGTGTAACTTGGCGGTTTGAAACCCTCTTACGCAATCTATCTTGGTTTAAATTTACTTATTTGGCAGACACTATATATTTTTTTTTTTATAATTGCAATAAGAGATTGTCAATAAAATAGCTTATCCAAGAAACCCCACACCAAAAAGTTAAGTTCATAATCAGCAAAAGTTAAATTTCAATTGGTAACTTTTACATTAGGGTTTCGCTTGAGAAGCAATTTCATATAAATTTATGCCATGCTGTTTGCATGCTCGTTTCCTTTATATAATTTTATTACAATTGCAATCATCGTTAGGGTCTGTAAAATTGTAAATCAGCAACACGATTACGATTAAGTGCTTAATTTGAGCAACATTGTAATCACCGTGGCCAATAAACATTTCAACAAAACAAGCTGGCGTCAAATAAATCCAACAAATATTTTAATAGCCTCGTCCATCGGCCTTTTTATTGTCGATATAAAACGAGCGAACCCCGCAAAGAACTAACTCGGGACAAAGTCTAGAACTATAAAATAAATCTAGAAAGTTATCGTCCACAATAAACAGTCGCCGCGGAAGGCTATCGCCGATTCCCACGCAAAGTTGCTGTTAATAAAAGCAACAAAATTATATATTCAAGAGTTAGGAGGTGGTGGTATGACCGGGGCTACGTGGTCCGAGTTACAATGCAAATTGCGGTGGAGGGGTGCGCCGATGCCCTCTAACTGTCGACTGCGACTCGCAAAGATGGCCGCCGTAATGGCGAAATGAAATTATTAAGCATTGTCTTGTGAAATCGGCCGCAGTCGACACCTGAGACTCGGACTCGAGAACTTAGGGTGGATACGCCGGCACACTCCAACATTTCTTAGATCACCTCAATACTCGCCGGCACTCGCGCACCACCGCACCGGCACCGTGGTGAAAGCTCGTGCACTTAACACAAGTCTTCAAAATTCTTCCTCATGATATTATGAGTATATATACTTACTTAAACATGATTCTATCTTAACTGCTGAAATATAGCGTGTTTTATTTAAGCCCAAAAACTGAATTCGATATTGAGGTCGATCAAGATAACATATAGAGTATTCAAGGTCAATTGGGAACCAAAATTAGGATTTTAGTAGAACTAACGACAAGGCTAGGTCTACACTCCATACCTCTCAACTAAAACACAAATGTATCAGAAAGCGAAAAGAAACGTCCGTCAGACGGCAACGGAAGGAAACTCCACACTTTTCCAACACGAAGACATTACTTACAACCCTCGACTGAAGGCTTCGTATTAAAATTTAAATCTACTTTGCAAAGTGTATTTTATACACGTGCTCCTGCAATTTTGATCGTTCATAAAGCCCGAAATAGCTGTTATTATTACGTTTTACCTTTGTGGTATTGGGTGTTCCATCGCCCTTGCTCTTAGCGTTCGGCTAAGTCTCCCATGAATTTGGTATGCATAGCGTTAATATATTATAGATGCTTAATTACTCGTTTGCGGTTCAGTTGCGGTTTCGCTCTTGATGTGTATTTCTCCACCTTCGGTGTACCTAAGTATATATCTATGATTATGCGAGGCACAGCTGATTTTCATTTATGGAAATTTATTTAGTTTATAAAATAATGTTTGTTTATAGTGTATGAATAAAAATTTAATAATTTCACTGGAATATGACATCTAAAGACTAGTAGCGAAAATAATCATGCATTATTATGTTAAAAAAAAATTAAACCCGTGACAATTGCCTCTCAGACGGTCAATCTTACCACTATACAAACGAGGTCACATTATGTATTTATTTTTATTACCTTGATTCATGCATATGTAGTTATTACAAAATCAAATTTCTTGGTTCACCTCAACTTGGTGGTCATTTCGTCGGTACAAGCTATGTCCCGGCTGTCGGATTTCGTAACAAATTTACTAGTGACTATGAGCTCGCCACTTGTCACGTCTAAATTTCCATGTTAATTTACCCTTGGAGGTTTAAAGTTCAATGAGGCTGTACCTACCCTTTCTTGACGAAAGGCCTGAATCTATGGATAATATATCCATTTGAATACCATTATGAATAATGGATTTTTAATTGTCTGAAATAAATAAATAAATTAAATTAAATTATGTATGCTTATATTCTATTCATGACGGTAGCTCTACGTACTGTGCAAAATACAAAAAATAGGCGTAATGAGAAGACAGACCACCTTGGGGTCGTTGCCACTCCTTTCTCATTACATACGTAATCTATGAAAACAACATAATTTAAATATTGTACTACTACTTCTAGTCGAGTCACTAAAAACTCGAAACATTGTAATTAAATGATTTTAAGTGCGCCTTAATGAGGCTCCTTTCGTGCACTTGACGCAATTATTCGAATTTGTTTCCGAACTTAAATATAACAGCCGTCAAAACGCATTGGTGCTCGTCGGGATTTGAACCAGCGACCTCCGGATTGAAACTCGGGGTCAGTACCACTGGGCGAGTGGCGGATGAACGCTGCGTATTCGGCGTCACTTCCACGCATCGTTTAATATTTACACTTCATATAAATTCACAGGGTCGAGACAATTTAAGTAATAATATTAAACAAACGATATCAAAATACTTTGTGATCTTTTAGTTTGAAACAAATTACTGTAAGAAAGGCTACAGTTAAAAAACGAATGACGTCATCAATCTTATTCCGTAATGCGAAATCGATGCCCAAATTGGGGTCTTGGAAAAATTAATTTCATAATACAACAAAGGATCTCTCTACTTATTGGCCGAGTGAAATTCCTCCTTGATCCAACGCATGCACAGTCCACGTTTTTAATTTCACACAAAAACATCGCCGAGTCGGTGATCAATCAAAAGTCCGCTCGTAATTTTTTTCTATACTTCATTGCAATACAATTTCGCCTCTCGTAACCGCTATAAATGTAACTTTATTATTTTGTTTGCACTGTGGAAATGGATACGATGGAAATTCAATTAATTTAATGGATTTGAATCCACTGATGCTTAAGCTGTGACATTTTTCGGTGTCTTGTATAAAAAGCTCATTCTTATAATCTTAACATATATATTATTTTACTAAAGCGCAATCATGTGATTATTTTGTCGTTGAGCCAAAATATCCATCAGTTAATTATAAAGCTATAGTCACACATTAAGTTATATGTAAATAATATTGTGTGTCTTTATCAAAATAAATAATTTTTCTTTATTTCTGTATGTAAAGTAATGCCAAATAATGCCCAAATAAATATTTTAATTTCATTTTCTTTTACCACAAATGGTAGAACTAGTAAATTAGATTTGTAGCCGACTCTAAAATGTAACTTTAAGACTAAAATCCTAGGAACTTTTAATAGACAAAAATATTGCAACTTCTAAAGATACTGGAGGGATGAAAACTTAGTCCGAGGTTTGGATTTGGCAAACAAGAAACGTTGCATTGTTAATTCGAATTTACGTCGGCGCATGATTGAGCGGTCGCATTTGAGTGCCAGTTGAGTCTCAGAGTCTCAGATGGCTTTGCGTAGAGCTACAATGTTTAGACCTGACATAAAAATGATTCTTAAGATTATTTTAGTTTTAAGATTGTAATTGTTTAGTTAAGATGTTAATTATGCACAATAAAAAGTGTATCTATCTATCTTAGTTACTTCCAATAAGGTAATGTTTGATTACAACGCCTGGAGAATCCAGCCCAGTACAACGTACGAATTGGAAGTATCACCTGTGTAAAGTCTAAGTCAAAAGTTTATCAATTCTATGTTGTCGATAATAGCGCCATGGATTAGGTTGGAATTATCATTTGATTTCTTTTTATTGCTGTTCACCTTCCACTTGCTGCGGAGAAAAGGCGTGAATTTATGTATGTATTTAATATTGTAGTACTACTAAGGTCATTGAAATGTAATTTGTATCCCGATACCAAGAGGATTGTGAAGTATTGGATTTTTGTGTAATTTTTATGACAATACTTTGTCATAATCTGGACTTCAAGTTCTTAGTTTTACCACATGATTAAACTTTTTATCCTAATTTTAACTTTAATAAATTTAATTAAATTAAAATAATTTTAATTTAATATTATTTTGAATTCTACACCTACATATACATAACATCATATTTATATCACATAAATGACGTAAAAACTTCTGCTTCTATAATACTAATTTGTTCACACGCCATTTTCCAAACGGTAAACGCTAATCGTAGCCAGGTCTTCAGAATTTGTTACTCTACTATCAATCTCATGAACAAGTGCCCTAGAGTGGCGTGTGTAAATAAACATTCGCATTTCGTTCACATTCGCCTCGTGTTCGTTCCCGTTCGTCTCGTTCGGGATTGCGACTTTTGTGCTGACTGTAGTTGAGACATTTGGTTTTAAACTGTTGAATTTCAAAATAATGGTTAAGACATTATAACATTCAATCAACACATTCATTCATTTTCTTTAGGTTCGTTATTTAATATTTGTTTGCCGAATTTAAACGGTGAAGTGTGTGTATCTAACAATTTTATATTAAGACCATTATACAACCATACTTCTAATAAATAAAACATTTCATTTCAACACACACACAAGGTTCAATCTTCAATCGGGATCGAAATGTAAAAAATTATATTTGCTGCGGCTTGGGAAAAAGATGTGCATAATCTCTACTATTTGATCCGGCTTTTGATGTACTCTACTAGTATTTTTAATTACCGATATCCTATTAGATAACTATAGAGTTATCGTATTGAAATGTTCTTGTTCTAAGGAATCTAATGAAACAGAAACGAAAGAAACAAAACTTCTAATTTTACATTCATGACGGGACTTGAATCAGCATCCTTAACGTTCTACACTACCAATTGCACTAAAAAACTGTTAGTACCTATTAGCTTAACTATAAATAAAAATCAAGTAGGTATGTATTTAATAAGAGAAACCAAGATAACGTGCCATGATGTTTTTGTCTACACATCTTGGTGTGTAAAATAAACAAACAATTTTCGTAGACGTCGCTCAGAAGAAAACTTAAAAAACATTTACTCAGCAAATATCAAAACGTTCGTCGAGATAAATCAAGATTAGGTCCGTCTTCATATTTGTTCTACAGATGGCGCCTCATTCAGTCGCAGTGAATGCGTACATTCATTTCTCCATTTCTATTCCGTTCTGGACAAATATACGGCAGATTTGCAGTTAAGATATGAGCAGAAATGATCCCAGATGTGCCAGCGAATAGGGAAGCTGCTAGATCAGCGGTAATAGTTGTGAGAATTTGTATCTGAACCATTTTTAGGGTTCCATAGTCAAGGACGGAACCCTATTACTAAGCCTACGCCCGCCGCGCCGTTCGTCTGTACGCCTGTCCGTACATCCATCTTATGTACCTTTAGAGAGCTGTATCTTATGAACCGTAATAGATAGATAGTTGAATTTGTGTAATTTGTTCAATTAAGATCTATGAAATTATGACTTAAGATAAAATATAGCTGTACGTCTTCAAAATTTCCTAGACGCATGCAGATGCACAACACAATGTCATAAGCATTTATATTTTAACCTCAAACCTTTTCGCAATACATCTTTTAAGATTTACTTGTGAATGACGGTAGGACTACAAAACCTATTATAATAATTTTTTGAAAAAACTTTAGCCGCGTGGTGTGATATCAATGAAAGAACCCAAACCTTTCGCAGATAAGATTACGATGCAATCTTTAAATCCTATTTTTGAAACACACAACGCCGGTTACCCGAATGCTCTCGACACTCCCACACTTGACAAAAGTTTTACGTGTCGGTGCATTACTTTTTACACATTTTTTATGCCTTTTGAGTTACTCTCATTGTTGCTACGTGTTGTCCCTTAATCCGCTTGTAATTGAATTTCTGCTTCGACACACTTCGCACTTGAGAGGATTAACAGTATTAATAGAAAATAGTCTGATGTAAAAGTATTTCTGGCCAGTTCAAAAATTCAAAGAATTCGATTCTTGATATGAGCTATAAAACTTATATTTGCCGTTAATGGATTCCAAAGATATGGCCTAGTTAAAATCGAGGCTAACAAAACATTTTACAAATACGCGCCTAGACCATGATTCATATTGTGCTGTAGGTACCGTTCACAAAGTTCGGGCGCAACTGTAACATTCAGAACAAACAAAGAAACACATTACGTAGCCATAAAGCAAACAACAAAGGCACCGACGATACGTGTTGAAACTGATCCATCATGTCTCCTTTTAAAATAACAAAAAAACTCGCACGATGCACACAACAGATGTCTTCGTAAAAAACACGACCCTATCAACCCCGAAATATAAAAAGCCGACCATAATATATATTAAAATAACTGTAATAAAAATTAATTTTGTATCGGAAACGTTTAAATGCAAATTCGGCAGCCTGATGTATTAATGTGATCATAGTTTTACAAATTGGTGTGGGTTTATTATCAAGAAATTTATTTTAGAAGACTACAGCTCATTTACCCGTTTTTGACAGCTGTTTACCATTTATGGTGAAACTTTTTGCAATAATTTGTCAGCTTATCAGTTTCAACAATGCTAATTGTAGAAAAAAAATGTATGGCCAAAAATAAAATGGGGACTGGAACACAGCAAACACGAATGAAAAACCCCATATAAAAGCTTTCGCAACTCGTTTATCGTGAATTGTATCAACATTTATGAAATACAATCATAAATATCTAAAAGCAAACACAATATCCTCCAATAAAGAGTTCAGCATATCAACATGCAAAATTCCAATTAGATTCCTAACATATGATTGTGATAAACAACCGTTATTGGAGGCGCTTATCTGTGTAATTAGAAAGGAACTAAGCTGTAACCATTTGTGTTTATGGGAACCATCGAGTGCTATGACCGTGTTCTCTGATATGAAAATACTCAATGTAAATATACGTTACTAATGTGGATTATATTCTCGTGGATTTCTCTGTTTTGTTATACAAATGTACTGGTACTTTTTTAAATGGTAACAACTGAGTTCTCAAATGTTTCGTTTCTCAACCATCTTTTGAACGATAGACCCCTTGTAATGCCAGAAGCGAAATATCATGACACAATTGATGAAAAATAAATGAGCACCTCGGAGTGTAGCGATTACGCGTAATGTGTGCGGTCGTTAACGAAGACATTCAAAAAATTATCCGGCTCGAAAACGGTACTTTCTCCTGGCAACATTCAACAGAAGGGAACGGGGCATCAAATATTCAATTTTAAAACACCCGCTAAAAGCGAAACGTCATCGCGCACGCAACGCAGCTGCGACTTCGCGATTTAGAAATTTCGCCACAGATGAGGACACGCACTCAGGGAAGAGATAAGTAAAAAATTGGATTACTTAAGTGGAAAACATAAATGAAGATGACAAAAATAACGACTAGGATGACTCGAAATTGCCTCCCGTAACTGTTTAGGGTGTGTTTGTGACGCAGCAACAAAGTGATTCGAGTCCCTTGAAAATTATACTGTCAAGAACAAGAAAACGGCACAAGGAGTAAGAAAAATTTCATTAGCGCCAATCAAAATGACGAGGTCCAAAATGAAGCTGGCAAAGAGAGTCGTAATCACGGAGTTCAGCCGGCGCAGCGCCCCCTCGACGTGAGGTCTTATTAAAGGAATAATATTTACAAAACGAGACGCCTCAGAAATCCCCAAATTAAGATCTCGCCGAAACCCGCCCAACTTCCACAAAGTGGAATCATTAAATTAAAAATGTAAACTTTTCTCTTAGCAAGGTAATGGGCATCCCGATGTAGATAAATAGATGGAATAGCTGCAAAAAGGAGCATTTTCCTGTTCATTAAATTTTTCCTTCGCTTTTTTATTTCAACCCCTGGTGCTAATTTTGTTGGAATTCACGCCCCTCACTCCACCCGCTGGGACTCAATCACAGAAATTTTATATCCGGAATTAAATAAGTACCCGTCTGTATTACGGATCAAAATTAATAAGCTTATTTTTGCGGAAAATCATTTCCGTACGCAATTTCAATTCGATTTAATTTACTGGTTTACTTCTGTATCCTCTTGAAACGCTCGGACGCTCGCTTATAATTTAGCCGCGGTACTTTAAGGATAGTTAAGAGTCAATCAGGACGGGAAATATTTCCATCAGCGCCACCTAATTCCCAGAGGTTTCTGTTATTAACTCGATTGTTGTTGCAGAAGACGGCGAGTCGTCAGGGAGCGTCGAGATGCCGGTAGCAAATGTGATTATATCTGGTAATGTGATGTCTGCGACCGACGCCGCCGCGCCGCAATGCTCCGAGCTACGCCACCCTTCAACTGTTGAGATCACTTCAAATTTGGTTATTGTGCACTTGCACCTGAGTTTGGGAATAATTTGTGGTTAACCACCACGAAATACTTGGACTTCGTATAAATTTCTAGGACATTTACTTGTATGTAATTGACTGTAACTCTTTAACTTTGTTTTTTGTTTGAATTTAACTTTTTTTTTCATTTCGTAGGAAATTTTTGTATGCCTCTATGGTGAAAATAAAGAACCATTTTATTAGTAAGTGGAGATCTTTGTTACCATTATTTTAAGTTAATAAAATGATTGATTGATTGATGTTCCCGACTTTGTCAACCGGTCTATAGTTTTCAAGACTCCATAATTTAATGCTGATATGTTAATATGTTGACAAATTTACTTTTGCATAAATTTGACTATAGAGCATCAGGCAAACAGTATACTATATGTTTAATTTCAACATGATATCGGATTCCCTTATAAGTTATTGATTTGACGCAAATAAGGAAATGGAATTATTCAATGTCCGCCCCTCATTTGTTTCCGCTTCCCCCAACAGAGATGAAGAAATTCTTTCTGAGTTTTCGATTACTTGTCCAATTAATTTTATAGATTCATTTGTCTTGGTAACTTTGATTCAGTGTAAATAAAATGGATTTAGTGGAATGAAAATTGCAAATTCTTATGATCATTCATTTCAGCCTCGCAATTGTACCTATTGCCAATAAAATATACAGACTTGTAAACACAATTAGTTAGAAGTAGGTATATTAACACATTTCGCACTGCGTACTCAGCATTTGCTATTATAATATATTTGGTATGATGTGTGACGACTAGCTGCAAGCTAATTTTGTATTGCAGCTCTCGTAGATTTAAGTAATTTTATGAATACGTTTCAAACACAACCAAGTTTCTCGAGATGGCTTCTATTCGAGTCACTAGTTCTCTCGAACCAGCGTGGTGAAAGGATTTTAAGTGCGCCTCAAACAAACCCCATTCGTGCACTTGACACATGTCTTCGAATCTTAGTTCTAGGACATATCGGTTTCCTCACGATGTTTTTCTTCATCGTTTTGAGAACGTGGTATTGCGCACATAAATCTATCAATCGAATCATAGGTGCACGTCGGGATTTGAACCGGCGATCTCCGGATTGAAACTCGGGGTTAGTACCACTAGACTTGTCTTTACTATCCCGAAAAGCGCTTATATCCACTTTACTGTAGTTCTTCAACTTTCGATGGTAACTACAACAGTGTAACTCAGTGTATAAAACAAAGAAAAGGCCAATAATAATACATGCTACTTCATTAGAAATGTTGTCGGCGAGTATTTTGACTGGCCCACAGCTCAGTTGGTTAGTAACACCTTCTGAGCTAGTTCGTGGGTTCGATTCCCACCCAGGACAAACATTTGTGAGACGAGCATTGATGTTTGTTCTGTGTCTGGGTGTTAATATGTATTTATATATATGTATTTACAAAAAAAAAAAATGTGTATTCTATCAGTCATCTGGTTCCCATAGTATAAACTATGCTTAGTTTGGGGCTAGATGGCGATGTGTGAAATGTTCACCAATAATTTATTTATTTTAGTGTGACAGGGATGTCAGTGCGGTAACACGAGTTGGGGCATTGTGATGAGAGGGAAAGTTTACGTTCCGCTTCTCATCACGGCCGTTTGCACAAGTGGGTGAGTGCGGTTACCGGCCAGGAGCAACGCACCGGCCACTCGTCACATAATTGGCAATCGGGCTCATTAAACAGAACAATTCTCACGTGTGCACAAGTTAACACCTGTGTGGACCTTACGTGGGGGGGAATCTCCGGGTCAATTGGGCCTAGTTATGCAGAAAACGGACATGTGGCATTTTTTTTTCAAAAATGAGTTATAAACGCGGCCATGCTAGTTTCGCAATGATGGATTTTTTGCAAAGACAGCCATGTCGATATCTCTATTTTTCACGGAGATATGAGCCAATACAGAGATCGATTATGTATTGATATATATATACATATGTATCAATACATAACTGAAATAACCATCGACAGAAAAATGCTTATAACTCCGTTTGTACCTTTCCCCACATGACTGCTTTCTGCATAACACGGTCCAATTATAACTGTTACTCGTTACGTCCTTAAAATCATTTCTGAATGCATGAGTATTTTTTTTTACTAAAACTCTTAGGCGTTTTGGCTTTTGTCGATATCTCCTGAATCTTTAGTAGAAGTATACATATTTTTATTGTTTACTGGCTGTTGCCCGTGACTTCGTCCGCGTGGAATTTGGTTTTATCCCGCACCCCTATTTTACCCCTTGGAAAAGTAGCCTAAATTACGCCTTGTTACACCAGCTATCTGCCAGTGAAAGTCCCGTCAAAATCGGTCCAGCCATTTCAGAGATTAGCTGGAAAAGAAAAAAAAACAGACAAAAATTGTAAAAAAATGTTGTTTTGGTATATGTATCGTGTACCTATAATGCACTTAGTAAAAAGCGGTAATTTTAATACTACAAACAGACACTTCAGTTTTATTTATTTGTATTCATTACTCATTACCTCATTACCTATATTAAGTAAGGCAACTATTGAAATCTCCATTCGTTGCACTGCGCGTGACAACAAATCACATGTTTAAAAATAAGAGCCAATCATTCAAATTTAATCTTACCCACGCGTGTGTACATAAATTAAAATCGATTCTCACACGATTTTGTGCCTTATTACACAAGACATAGAAGAGTTCCATGGCCTATAAATGGAGATACAAATGAGCAGTTTGACAAGGTGTTGAAGATACCTTTTGTCTATATCATGTCGGTGAGTTCAAAAGAGATCCACTTAGATCTGATGTGACCACACTTTGACCAATAAGTATAATATGAATTTATTAAGATCATTATGAAAAGATAAAACTTTTTCTTGATATTGAATCTGAAATGGTAATAACTAGTTCGTTTATTTCATAATTTCAACACCATCTGAAGAACGTTGATCCCTACAGAATATAGATTTCCTACTTTTAAGAAGATGTCGACATTATTTTGATTATCTTTCAATAATGGTGTGATTCTGTGTGCCTTGGTTTTTTTTATTGTTAATTAGCTGCGCCCCGCGGTGAGTATGTCGACCCACGGGAACGCTGCACTTTTCCGGGATCAAAGTAGCCTATGTGTTAAGCCAGGATATAAGCTATCTTGATACCAAATTTCATACAAATCCATTCATCCGTTTGAGCGTGAAAGAGTAACAAACATCCATACAAACTTTCACGTTTTAAATCATAGTAGGATTACTGTTTTCTTAAATTCTGTCTACAATCAGTATTTTGTCGTTTCCTATCGTATTTAACTATTCAGATCTAAATGTGTCAGAATACTCCCCAACATTTAAATGAGACGGAACAAACAGGTATAAAGCAACAAACAAAAGGGATAGCACTGGAGCAAACGGCACAGGCGGACGCCTCTACACACAACTCTCAGTTGCACGGAGGCTATTATCAAATTTATCACACGACATTTAAGCCACATCCATTTTTAAATCATGTTTTTCATTTGCGTTTAATTACGGAATGCGCAGATGCTTTGTGATCTATAGGATTATTATTTTGAATACTAATCTTATTTAAAATAATTTGGTTGCTAAAATTATCTAAGTTCATAAATCTAATTTTCCAAACTGTTTTTATATAATTATATTAATTGTATTGGTAGACATAGTTGATACGTCTCTTACTTATTTACCATTAACATGACAGAGAGGTATTATAAAAGTAAATGTATTTTATTATTCTATTATGTTTAATTTTTTTTTTTATTGCAATTCAATAATATCTGTTTTCTACTACTACTACTAAGTTCCCCCATCATCGTTAGATGCTAGTTAGACTCTGTGTGGCGGTACTTTTTGTATACATAATCATTACACCAGAATACTACAAATGAGCGATCGTAGCAACTTTGTTGTTGGTAATAAGCTTTGAGTATGTATTTTATGAGCAGATGTATTTTTGCTCAATCATTAGCAAACAGTAATTAGTAATTAAAGCCGATTGTTATATTCAAGGTTACTGAAAAACCAATTTTATTTTAGAAATCTCCATTTATATATGATTTCATAACGTGTTTACCAATACAACATAAAACTGGAACTGCTTGAGAATGATTAAAGGTTGTTTCTACGTTACTCCGTTAGAGTTTCTATCACGAGAGATTTCTCGTTCCGTCACGGAGCATGTCGAGTGATTTCGTAATAGGCGACTTGTCGGAGCCAGTGGTAACGGGGCGCTGAATCCCAACGCCCTTTACGAAATCATTTCCATTCCATTTTCCGGCGTGAAAATTGCCCACCGCCGGTCAAACGGTTAACGATTTAGTGTTTATTTGAATTCCGCCTTTGTTAGTTTAAAAGGTGTCAGAATGTAACCGGATCCTTTGTTGTTATTGTCGTATGTTTTGCTGAACGGCCGCTTGTCGGCTTTTAAAGGAAATTGGGGTGTTATTTGCATTGGGTTGCCTTTTCGCTTTGTTATCCTTGCGAACGCGGATATGGAAAACTAATATGAGGGAAGAATATTGAAATATTTCACAGTAGCAATGTAATTGTTGATATTGTGGGTTAAACTACCTTAACAACATAGATATGACAAGTTTTGAGCGTATCACTGCCATGTTTCACAGGCACTCTGCTACCATTTTCTTCCAGTGCCAAGTCAATACTTTATTAAATAAACAGCCAGTACAGATTAGGTAAAAAAGTCCGGTGAAAGTAAGACAAAGTCGTACTCATACAAGAAGTGACCTATTCTTGCGAATCGACAAAATGTCACACGGATGAGAAAAAAATACGACATAGTTGCAAATAACATGCTCTAATCGATTGGATTTTAAACTTTATTCTGTTAACGATAAAGTTTACTGATACCTATAATGAAAAACGGTCGGTTACTGTAGACTTTATTTCCATTTGATTAATATAATGACGACAAGCATTTGTCGAAGGGTTATTTAAGATAAGAATTGGATCGAAATGCATTCTTAATCTTCAAGTTGACAGGATTATATACTTTATTAAAAAACTGATGGTATGTGGGCGTACTAATGTAGATCTGCTTATTCAAATGCCTTCATAATGTGACTGTTATTAATCTTCGTAGTTATTAAGTCATAGCAGTAACAAAGTTTTTTATTTGTCAAGGTTCTTCGAATTTGAAGGTAAACTAATTATAGTAGGTTTTAAGTAATAATGATAATTTGGAACAGGTAGCGTTTATTTATAAAATAGGTGGACTGAATATTAGACCACAATGCAATTACAAACAATAGAATTCTTTTACGAATTTAAATATCGATTATTGCCATAACGTATCAATTTTTTTTACGTGATAAAATTATGGAACGAGCAGATGGCCCACCTGGTGTTAAGTGGTAATCTCTGCCCATAACAAGCAGTAGGACAACGTCTCATATGCCCGTAATTTAACCGGCAACCATACCATTCAAATCAGATCACAGTAACACTGCTTAGCGGTAGAAATGGACATGGTGGTAGTACTTCATCGGCAGAACTTGGCATAAGTTCTACTGCTACAAGGCTAGATGTGTCATCTGTTTCCACTTGAACAAAAAGTCCGAATGCAACGCATAACAAGACTGCAATGCATCAACGAAAACACGAGAGCTTATTGTGTGTACCAGCGTGACACCATTCTTCATTGTACCGTCTCCGTGGGGAGCCGGGAGCCGGCTACCGTCGGATCAACGGTCTCTTTTTGTACCACTACCAACGTTATCAAACACGCTAATGGTCGGCTTTATGGACAACAAAAGGAGCGTGCCAACGGAGGCGTTAAATCCCTTACGATTTCATGATGATCACGCGTTTGTCATTGGTTTGTCTTCAACCATGCGTGAACTCGAGTGCCGTATGAATCCTGTAGATACTTTGTGAACGTTTTAATTATACCGCTCTTGATACGTTGAGGTTTTGTAGAATTAGTTACTGTGAGAAATTTTGTTGTTACTTATGGGGACTATTAGCTTGTAAAGTATACATGGTAGGTAGGACGTTTATGGGATAAACGGGGAAGAGTGCCAAAGGTAGAAAATAGTAAATATTTTTATTTTCTTTTATATGTTTTAACTACATTAGTTACAACGCGTGTGAAACGACGAACAAGGCATTTTTCTGTCACAGATCATTTCTGTTACATTTATTTAGATTTACTTAGCTGTATATTTGAAAAGAACTTTGAAAAATAAATATGAAAAAGTTTTATTTCATATCTATTTCCTGTTTCTATAACGGATGCGTGATGGAAAAATGCACGATTAAAATGAAATTTGTAAGTGTATATTTAATTTTGATGACATATAAGAGAAAATAATCATTGTTCAATGTTTTTCCTGAACATCTGCATTTTTTGTATTATTTTGTAATGTCGTGTTATGATTATTTATGTTAATTGGTAGGTACTTACGTGAAAACCTGAGGCTTCAGCGATTGCATTCAAAAATTAATTAAATACTTAAATAAACATACACAATCATGCCAGTAAACATAAAATACGCATTCAATATCAACTACGAATCATGTAACATTGTAAATTTATCTGTGATTTTTGGGGAATTGGACTAACTAGGGTGTTCCTGGAATCAAAACAACGACTACTTACATTACACCCACAATTGCAATAACACTGAAGTACAAATATCACACCACTGATACATTATGCAAAATCAAAATATATAAAAAGATCCAAGCATTTCAGAGATTTATTTATGAATGTAAACTTCCAAGAGCATATGAAATGAAACCCACCTTAAAATGATGGCATTACCTCACAAAAATAAAGAAAAATAAACCACATCAAATAAGCATTTCTTTTCGTTTTGAAAATATATACTGTAACGTCCTGCGTTGCGGGTGTAACGTGAGGTCTTCCAGGCTACCCCCATCCGAACGATCAGGTGATTGGCCGAGCTCGTCCGAACGTTTCCGAACACAAACGAACCCGGCCAAAAATATTCGATCGCGCGGAGCGAGACAGTGACATACCTGTCGGGCGCTTTCATTGACAGGCACCTGAAATGAAGAAAAAAATCGATCCAATTCGTTGAAATTTACATATTCAAAATTTTGATTTCGTCCACGCAACATTTGGTTTGGACACACAGATAAATTTACATACACATGTAGACAAATATACATGAATTATATTAACTTAGGTCGAGTATTTATACAACTTTTACGTCTTATATGAACGAGCATTACCAAAAAAACGTTACCAATTATTATTGGGACCTAATAACTCATAACGCCGTAGTCAGTGAACGATCAATCATAACAAAATTTGAAAAGGGAGCAACGAAAATGTACAATAAAATTAAAAGTAAACACATCGAAAAAGATCAAACAATTATACGTAGCAAAAACAGTTAAAACAACATTGCAAGATGTATTAGGACAGTTGTTAAAATATGGGGTAGCATTGACTCTGCGAATATTGCTCGCCGCACGCGATCTATCTCGTGTTTGCATGGCGCTTGTACAACGGTTGTTCTGTTATTAAATTGTATTTGACGGCCAGGGGATATTCATTGATAAGCACTGAACACGGTTAAATATTCTTCTGGGTATGTGTAGTCTGAGCATGAAGGCAAAGAAAAATTCAACCGAAGTTATTTTTTCTCAGGTACCGTTTTGTTGTAGGCACGCGGCCTTTTTATAAGATACGCCTTGGATCCTCCGGTACTATACAGTATGCCCGTTACGCTCAGATTTGGTTCCTATTTAAAAGCTTTTTTTTTTATTTAAGTTGTAATGTTGTATGATGTTTTTATATGTTTTTTCATGTACGCTCTGAAATAACCAAACTTTGAAGATTGGATTATAGACAAAATTCGTAGTAGTGTCATAGAGAAGCTGTCTTGTAAAATATATTATTTGTAAGTATGACAATAATAAATATTTCTCCCAAAGTAACATATTTTATGAGTAATTCAGTTAAAGGTCACAATAAAATCGTACCTAATCATTTTTATGAATGAGCATATCATATTGTACATTAAATTAATAAAACCAGTTACAACAAACCCCCTAATGCCCAATGGACGTTTTTATTAAATTATTACCGGACGAGATCACGCAAACGAAATCGTAAAATTAAAGGAAATCAATTCGGTCAAATTGAATCCAATTCCCTGAACATCGACTAATAACGAGGGTATTCGATGTTTAAGTAATCAATATGACTTGGACGCTCGGAAACAACATCACGCAGTAACAGAATATTGTTTGGCCTCTATTTATAGTACGGATAATGAAAACGTCAAGCTAGAAAAATGTTCCGCATAAAAATACCAAACAATAAAATGCTATGAATAAGTGGTGCGCTGTAGCAGTCGCTACACACATCGGTATCGTGTGAATATCGAACGATGACTATCGTTTTGTGCTATTTTGACACGATATGTATCTATATGTCTCTCTATGACGGCTGCTACGACCCGCATTTCAAAATTATCTTCAAGTTAATTCGGCCAAGTGAGAATTGGACTTGCGCTGGAGTTTCAGTCTTCATATTTCATTCGACATCTCACATCGAAAATATGAAATACATTTATTACAGCAATAATAGGAACAAGATAATATATGGGTAAAACATATTGGATTTAAGTTACTTATTATCTGAGAACTTACATTTAGTTAACGTTGGTTTCCTCACTAGGCTAAGCCTGTATCGAGGGAGCCAGATATACCTATGGAATAATATTTAACAAATATGAATTAAAACTTCTTCGGCGGGATGTAATGATGCTTGAAACTATCGAGGCTCAATCGAATTAATATCTATTATTTAGGATAGCATTTGCTTGGTAGGATTTTACGTGAGATATGCGCAGATGGACACCGAAGTATCACAATAAATTTATAAGAGATCAATTCACCTTTGGTATCGAAACCCTAAAAAACGATCTATCATTATTAGAACATAAAAAATATGCAAGTCAGTTAATTCCAAATCGCCAATCGACAATGGAAATAAAGTCACAGTCACTTTTTTAATAAAAGCATTTTCTTTTTTATGCACCCTAGGTTCGTTTGACATTTGAACTACTGATGACTCGGACGGTATGATTGATCGTCACGACCCACTAAATGAGTGCAATTTAGCGTTTATATACAGTGTTTGTTATTCGATGAAAGTGTCCCTTGATAGCGTTATGACTAATGAAATCATTTGACTCGGCCGGACTTGTTCGTAATTTCGCTGGTTTGAAATGTCTTGGGCGTTGGACTATTTTGGAAATTGCTGGAGATAAGTGTGAGTGCAAAACCCTTAGGGGAAAAAAACGTACCTAATTCTGATTCTATGTAAAGTTTAATTGACTTTCGTATATAAAGCGTCCATTTAAATTTTGATTTAATTGTAATGCCGAAACCAGTGTGGCCACCTTTAGAGGTCTCCTCCTGCCCATGAAACAACAATACGACTTAGGAACTCTTATACTTTGTTGTTGGTTCTTTACTATTTTTTAATTTCCTTCGTGATTTCAGAAGATTTACACAATTTAATTTTCGCAAATCTAATCATGAATTAAAATTACAAAGTATGCCATCATTAAACTATTAAACGACTTGCAAATTGCTTTATTCAATGCATTATTCATATGCTTTATTCATATCAAAACTAGACGAATCATATATTATTCAGTCCAAAATTTCTATCATCATAGTACTCCTTTTATTTCCAGTAGAAAAAACAAATTAATATTGCCACTAAACAAAATCGTATTTACATACAAATTGAACTGTGACTGGTAATCATTTGTCAGTCTGTGTGTCATTGGGAATGCAACATTTTTGTGCTTCCTATCGTTTGAGGAAAATTGTACCCAAAAGTCTTGAACTTAAAGTTGATATTGATAATTTTTCTCGAGTAAGACACCGAAGATTTCCGACGTAACTATGACCGGATTTGGACCGAAAGCCGTTGATTTAAGGTCCATATTTGTAGAATTTCCATCACGGGACAGACGAAGATGAGCGACTGAGTACAATTTATCATGGAGAGCCAAGTATCCGCCCCGGCCGTAACGAATCACTAGTAAATAAATTGACCACAAACATTTCAGATTTCTTTTGATGGTCCTCAGTCTACCATCTTCTTTTATTTGGGAACTATTTCGGAGAATAGAAATTGGTTGCTTTAAAGAGGTCTGCTATTCAATTATGATAAGTATCTCATAGCATTTTGGACCTGTTCCTGCAAACATTACATTATATATTAAATTATTTAAAAAAGTTTTATCACTCATAGATGTGGATCCCCTAGGGCATTAGGATCTCCTGTATCGCAGGTGGCATGACCACTTTAATAAACAACACATCTTAGACCTAAGAACTCATTTTAAATACATCACGCTGTTTGTCCCAACTGGTATCAAGCCTGTACCCTCTCCTTTAATTCTGATATGCTATATACCACTTAGCAACGTAGTCAAATTTAGTACTTAAATGGCCTAATACCGTGAAATTCACCAATTATGCTGTATAAGTGACTTAACTACCTCATTTCATTGACAACCCAACAAGTTCTAGAATATGATTGATATGTCTAGGTTACTATCAATTGGTACTGATTTGACGGGAAGTGGGGGTCTACGAGACTATTTAAGCCTGTACCTTGACTAGGTACTTAGGTCTAGAGCGGAAACTCTATCCTTGTTTTTCATTTGAAATGAAACCAAATTTAAAAACGACATGTCAATTTCACACAGCATTTTGAGGTTAGTTACTTACCAAACTTCAAACATTATATAGTATTTTATTTTTATATAGATGACTCATTGAAGTTATATAATTATTTTAGTTTAATATTTCTCATTAGAAACACTTGAAATAAACTATCATTACATGCTGTATCGACCACGATTGTTCCCAATGCAAGAACACAAGGCTACTCTTGACTCAAAGTGCATGGACTTTAATCCATGGAAACCCAATCCAAATCAGTAGATATCAAGTCTCCGAATCATTGCTGTGTTTTCCTTCAACGTGTTAAGAAGGTGGTATTGTAAACATATTGTTTCAACTGAAAACTATATCTGCGCTTGGATTTCAACTACGTCCAATTAGCAATTCGTATTTAAAGTCTTACCTACATCGAGATCTGCACAATACCATGACTCGAAGAAACTTGAGATATGAAATATAAGTAAATAAATAACACCCGCTCAGCAATGATCTCGCTCAAGAGACTAGAAATTTCATAGCACTCAATTAAAACGCAGAAATAATTATAACGAAACATTCACCCCACTTGTGAATCAAATTAATAATTCAAATAAGAGTGGATATCCCTCTTATTAAAATAAGTATGCTTGTAAAAACTTCCAGTTAATGACATTTTATCTTAAATTAGATGTTTTTTGACAACTAAGCAATTTTTTCTGTACCTTGGTTCGTGAAATGTGGTACAGAAACAATAATTTATTATAAATGAAGTTTTAGCTTTAATAAAAATAAAAAACCTTTTCTATTTAGTCTAGTCAATTTCTGAAGTGTAACACTAGGTAAATAATTTACTAAACCTACCTTTCTGGCATCAGCTGTTCTCAGTGTCAATAAAGAAATGCTTCAAGCCACATTAAGAAAGTTTTAACCTACAGCCAACCCCTAAAAAGTAAACAAATTCAACAAACAAACAGAATACCGGCAACTCTTTCGGCGCACCTGCCCCCTGCGAAGTTTTGACACAACCGTTAGTAACATTTTTTCAGGAAAATAATTGCAGGATAAACCTCAAGAGGGCATTAATTTCCCTTCACCCGCTTCGAGAAGGAACAGCCCAATTAGTGCATTACTTGTTACTTAGGAGTATCTGATTTCCGGGTAAGTTGTAACACACTGAGTGCGTCTCGTATCTACAACGCTACTTGGTCATGAATTCAATTTGATTACATTTACTGTACTCATAGCTCAGTTGGTATTAACCCTGCCTTCTGAGCTGTATGCCATGGGTTCGATTCCCACCCTGGCCAAACATTGGTCATGAACATAGATGTTTGTTCTGTCTGGGTGTTAATATGTATCTATTTACAAAAAAAAGGAATATTATATCAGTTGTCTGGTTCCTATGATACTAGCTTAGCAAAGCTACTTAGCTTACTTTGGGGCTAGATGGCGCAGAAATGTCCACCAATAATAATATTATTATTACATTTCTGAGTGAAATAATAAAAATGAAAACGTCTTTAGGCGCAATTTTGCTCTGTTTCTAAAAGGTGAATTAAACTAAACCGTCACGCTCGGATCTGAGACGCTAAATCGGGTATACTCGACTCCAGTCAACATCATCTGTCATCAACCATCGTATTGTAAAATTATTTAAATTTTTATTTGTATCGAATGTTCATGAGCATTCTTTCTCAAATCAAATTTTATTGTATATTATAACTGGACCCAGACAAATGGCGCTTAGATATATTTTGCTCGTTAGCATGCACAGTAAGACAATTCTTCAAAATCAGTTATGATAGACAGTAATGGAAGTGCACAGTAATTCGCTTGTTGTGTGTGTGTTTTTTTGCTACTGTGTTGACGAAGCAATATGAATTCTGCGATCACATTAGTACAAATTCAAGTGCTAATGATTAACAAACGTAAACGCCAGGTAAGTGGAAATGAGACTATAAAATATCATCAGCCGTGACCGTAATGTCGGTAATTATGGTATTTACTATGGTAATGTAAGGTCGGGCCTTCAGATGTGTTCGCCTGTATGAACATCATATATACAGTGGTCGGCAATTATAATAATAGATAGATAGATATTCTGAGACATTTCACGTCATCTAGCCCTAAAGTAAGCTAAGCATAGCTTGTATCATGGGAACCAGACAACTAATATAATACTAATATCCTTTTTTTATAAATACATACATTATAATACATATTAACACCCAGACACAGAACAAACGTCTATGTTCGTCACATAAATGTTTGTCCTGGGTGGGAATCGAACCCACGACCTACAGCGCAGAAGGCAGGGTTACTACCAACTACCAACTGAGCTGTGAGGCCTGTCAATAATGACTACCGTGACCGCAGAAAATTGTGGCTCATTGTAATTTCAGTGAACTGACAAGCAGTTTCCCGTCTAAAACTTACTTCAGAGAGTTATGCATAAATTTCGAAAAGTATTTATAATGGTGACGACGTGAATGGCCTGATGTCTGATTTGAGAACTGCTCTAGAACTGCTCTTCATGGAAATATTATAAGTATCAAATAAAAAAAACACTAAATTTATTTATTTTCATGACAATGAATTGTCATGAACGAATGTCAGTGAAGCGTTCTCTATCATTAACTTAAAATATTTAATGGAGACAATAATTATACACCAAATTGCTCTCAGTGTATCCTCACCATTTAATTCCACCCTTTCCCAAGTAAGAACAACATCCTTTATTTTTCATATTTATAACACTCGGAAGAATTATTACTTTTGAATCGTTTAAGTCCTTGCCAGGGTCTTGTAATCCCGCGAGTAGAGATTAAACGCTTGCCTCACTAATTAAAAAGGGAAACTTTTTTTCCTAAATGATTAATCTGAAACAAACACAAACTTGTGAATAATGTTCGCCTTGAGAAAATATGTTTTAAATAAATATGATATTTCAGTTTTCGAACAACAGCATAGTTAACACAACGACCTATTTGTCTATCTTAACCACTGTTACAAACTGTCATACAACTGTCAGGTCAGTCAGGTAAAAGTTACTATATTGATATTCCGATCATTTTTTGTTTTAAGAACTAAACTTGAAGAACTAACAATCTATTCTTCTAAATTAAATTGAATAAGTGAAAAGCAAATATATAACAAAAATAATTGAAAATATTGCGTGGTTTAGCACAATAATTGAATTCAATTTCGTTATTGTTAACTTTTAATGATTCTACTTGCAAAATATATGAACACCTGCAAGCTTGAGGTCTAGTGACATTATACCAACTTACCATACGTGACCTTTGATTCTGACACTATAACACTGAATTACTTTTTTAATTTAAATTTTAATTTAAATTGGTTTTATCAGTTCAATCGAAATACTATCTGTCAATTTGAAACGTTGAAATAATTATTTTAATTGCCAAGTCGTCGTTCTTTTAATCCTTCTAATAAATAAATAGTAGTTTTTTTTAATAAATTATATATGGTCTCGATTAATTATTCCATCGAATGTGTTAGTTACTTATATTATTTAGGAAATGCATAAATTTAAACTATCCGTATGTACCAATAGTTCTGATAGGTTTAGAATGAAGAGATTTCAATGATGTATTGTTAAGTGGAAGAATTTTATTTGTTTATGTGTGCAGCACAAATAATAGTATTTGTTCAGTTGGGCAGTTCAACTTCAATTATTATCTCTTGTAGAGACGTAATGCAATCGTAATTTGATTCCGTTTATCATTAAGGCGCGAATTAGGTAATAACTATTTACTGTTATATCAAATACCATTGTTTCTTTGGAATTTTCTGATTGTATTTAATGATATTTTTTCGTATTTTTTATAGTGTTTAGTTTTATATCGAATCGAGTCTACAAACTTCGTGGTGGTCGTATGTAACGTGATAAATAATAACTTATCCGTTGATTGTGAAACTAATTGCTTCAATTATAAATATGTTAATTAAACCGTATGGCCAGTGTTGCCATACAATAAATAGCTGCTGGAGTAAAATATACGCATGGATGCACTGTGTACAACCTTTGCTGCAATTCATCCATTTTACGGGATACAATGACATTTTGTTATTTCCATAATAGCACTAAATTATATTGCTATAGCTTGAGGGGGTTACCATATCAATAAGCAGTTTTAATTATTATTTTGTGGCGCTATACGTGTGATGTCTTGACAGAACGATTTTTAATGTTCGAGAATTCGATGAGCCAGTAATTTTGAATTCCTCAACTTTGATTAATTCGACCGGCCAATCCGGTCAAACTGGGAAGCGGCCATTTTTATGCGTCATAATATCGCACATTTGATTTACAAGAAAGATGCAAAAAAGTTAATTGTACTTGACATAATATGAGAAGAGAAGCCGGTGCCTTTCACGCCATTTTAGTGGATAACAGAAACTAAAGTGAACGATAAGGGAGTTCTACCAATTTAACTTATCAGCTTTACTAATATTAAAGGACGTAAATAGATATATATTGTGGAAATTTATACAGCGGATAATCTAGCCCATGACTAATTAAAGCTATGAAAAACAGTTAATTGCTGGAAAATAAATTAATTATATATTTTTCATTCTTTTACTATTCTATATAAACTTAGAATACATTATAACACGCAGAGACAGAAAAACGTCTATGTTCAACACACAAATAATTGTGCTAGATGGGAATCAAACCACGCAACAGTCGGTGAAAACCAATATCTAGTTCGAAAATGTGCTCTTGGCTGAAGCTCTTGATAATGACTAAAAAAATGAGTTTTTTCCTTATATTTCTTGCAATATGTAACGGCCGCTATCCACTAAAATACAGACATAACGGAAATAGACTTGAAGACAGGTAGAATTGGAACATGAAAACTTGGAGATTGCAATCTTCCAGAATAATTTAATCTTACAGTATCTACTTATAAAAAATATCAGCATACAAATTATTTAATTTGATAGGTTCTTATACCGTGGTACAGTCATTACATTACGTAATGATAAGCTTGTACCTATAGGTACCTATGTAAAGGTATTTATGGATGAGAACCTCAAAACATCAGCGAAGGCAGAATGAAAGGCAACAGGAGCGATTGGCTCGAGGCGCTCGGCGCTCGGTGCGTGGTCACGATTTATTGTGATCACAAGTGCAACTACATTTGCAGCCAGTCGAAACTAAACACAGTTATTATCACAGACATAAAGCTCAAGTTACAATGGTAACAACATACGGGACTGCAAGCGGTTGGTTTTGAACTCACGGTAAGTTCTGAACTGTTTAAGAAAGATGCTTGTCAAAAGCTTAGAACACTGGATGAAGCGGGCTTTGTAAACATTTGTAGCTAGTATTTATTAAAATGTACCAATTATTTCGTAGTATTATTTTAGTCATGTTTATTGTACTTTGAGTAAATCAAAGCAGTTCCAAATACACAGATTTACCCGATCACTTTTATTTATTTTTCTCTGTTATATATCTAGGTTCTCCAGTATTTGTAGCTTACGATATTAATTACATATATAAATTAATTATTCTCACTGTTTTATAATATACCTATATGAGGAAGTGACATGAGCCGGTCCAGTTCCGAAAAAGGCAGAATGTACAAAAAGTTTTGTTAAAGTATAATGTGTTACAAGAAAAATAAAAGTGGCACGCGAGAAAACAGCATAAGACAATTTATTTTTAAGTCGCATTATCCACTTACGCTTACGAGTAAAATAAATTCAAAATCGGACACATAACGGAAGTTATTGGTTTTGCATCAATGACAAAATTATCTAGTTATTGCAAATTATATGAAGGAAATGTTAGCCCAGCACCTGCCTATAATTTATTTCCAGCTTTCTCCCACATTATGTCGGATGTCTATGAACATCGATGTGTGACTAACGCCTTTCCGATTCGACATAAAACAGTAATTATGTGAATATTTGTATTGTTAAATCAATATTTATTTTAGCCATGTCAAAGATAATTTACTCACAGCCCTATTTAAGAGCTATTTCTTCGGTTATATCAAGTGACACGAAGTAGGATCACCGCTTTGCTTTCCCACGAACAGCCAACACTGGTCCAGTTAATAATTTCTTAATAAGCCAGGCAAATTCTTACACCGATGAAAATACCAGCAATATTAAAAACCTATTGAAGAATAGATATCGTGTTTTATGACGAAGTTAGTTTGCTTAGTGAAAGATTCTCTTCGAATTATAGAATACTCAAATTTGAAAACGATAAAATATTGAAACCACCTATAAACTATGATAAAGATATGTATTGTTACAAAACTATACAATTAAGTTATCAAGACTCAGTAACTATTACCTAGGTACTAGTTCCTTCTGAGAGTGAATTTAAACATTTGTATTATGGACTTAATTATCTGTATAAATATCCATCTATTGCACCTTGCATTTAGGAGGGGACAGAAGAATATTCGAAATTGCAACGCTATCGTGCATCAGAATTATGTTGTTAAAACAACTGGCAAAAATGTTTGTTCATTATAGATTAGGAACACGCGAGCCACGAAACGAATCATATCTAGCATAATTGTTCACAAATCTGAAATACCTCGACTTTGGTCAAGTTTTTCTAAAATGTTGAAGATTTTAATCATTCAAAGTCAGCTGATTGTTTTTAATATTTATTATTTATTAGTGTTTATCACATAATTATTTACCAATATAACTTAGTATTTTTTCCAATCATAATAATCTCTAATAACACAATACCTCTTAAAAGTAAGAAATTATGTATGACATTTTCAAATAAAGCCAAGGCGAAAAAAGTCTGTTTAAAATACTGAAATACAACTTTTGAACATCATATTTCATACGTAGTTAACAAGATAAATCAGAATAGAAATTGGTGTATTTGTAGAACTTCCCAGTGTACTGCCAGACTCACTTCCGGCCTGCATACATCATTCCGATATCATTAAGACATCAAAACATTTAGGGGAAGGAAACACGCCTTATTTTGTGTAATTTCGTAACCCGCACTATGTGGTTTTGTTAAAAGCTTTTGCTTTGACAGCAAAGTTAAATAATTATAGGTTTCGAATCCATTTCCAATTAACATTCCTATTAAGTTGGTAAAAACGTCATGTGCGTGTTACAGATGAATAAGTCTGTATTGCTGATAAATCTATACAAATAAATAAAATTGGAGTGTCTGTTAGTAATATTAAAATAACCACTTTTTACTTAGTGCATATGGATATATAGTATACACGGTATATATATTAAAACGACATTTTTTTTAAAATTTTGTCTATATGTCTGTCTGTCTGTCTGTTTGTTCCGGCTAATCTCTGAAACGGCTGGACCTATTTTGACGGGACTTTCAGTGGCAGATAGCTGATGTAACAAGGAGTAACTTAGGCTACTTTTCCGAGGGTTAAAATAGGGGTGCGTGATAAAACCGAATTCCACGCGGTCAAAGTCGCGGGCAACAGCTAGTCTATTATATTAATATGCTTGTGTGAAAGAAGTATAAGTAAGTATAAGTGAATATAGTTATTGAGAAAGCACGCGAAACATTCGACCGATGCTGATCGGATCTAAGCGCGCGAGTACTATCAAACCAGCAAAAAATATAACCATCGTAATATTTACACTCACTGACACCAAAATTGGACAATATTGTAAATTCAAAACCGAATAACTGAGTCCACAATGCGTGGCCAATTTCTGTGGCATTTATTTGATTGTTTGAGGACTTTATTGGAGTTAGGTATTCGGATGTTTGAAATTAATAAATGGGTGGTGGTTCTGTACAAAGAGGGGTAGCAAGGTGAAATGGGTATGAAAATTTCAACAAAGTTCTAATTGAAATTTTGTACACTTACCTTTTAAATCAATGATATTAATTTCTAATTTTGTTGTATTAATTAATCAATTTTAACTTAAATAAAAAGGAACGTCACAACTACCTAGGAACCTCAAAGATGCTTAAGACCTCATGGGATTCTATTTCTGTAAGAGATAAAAAAATATATGGAAATCTCGCTCGAGACGACATTGAACTATTTAGTGACGGAATCTGTTACTGATTAAATTGTCAGAAGACATCTGAAGGAGTCAGAAGACAGTCTTCTTCTTCTTCGAGTCACCGGTTCTGTCGAACTAGTGTGGTGAAAGGATTGTAAGTGCGCCTCAAAGAGGCTCCTTTCGTGCACTCGACACATGCCTTCGAATTTTTGGTTCTAGGACATGTCGGTTTCCTCACGATGTTTTCCTTCACCGTTTAGAGAACGTGATGTTGCGCACATAAATCTTTCAATCAAAAAACTCATAGGTGCACGTCGGGATTTAAACCGGCGACCTCTGGATTGAAACTCGGGGGTCAGTACCGCTAGACCACCACGCTCTTAGAAGACAGTAAGAACCTAGTAAATCTCATTCGCGGTAAATTCATCAAGGTCAATTAAAGGGCTTATTTAATAACACCCATTTAGTACCAAAATACATGTCACAATACAAAAATAAAAGTAGCTGAGTAACTATACTAGTTACGATACACATAAGAAGTCGGTTAACAAAAAATTAATAAAATCTAAAACAAGTTCAGAAACAGCTCACTAAACGAAGAGCCAGTGTGTACCTACATCAATTGACACGAAGAAAACACCGGCTAGTTACGAAACTACAATTAGAACCGTTCGCGAATGAAAAAATACCTGAGAATTCTGATTGGCAGATAAAGCACGATTGTCTGGGATTGCATATTGAAAAAACATGCAACAGAGATAAGGAGTTACACGGTTGAGTGACTCGCAGGCATCGCGAACACAGGCTAATTGCATTTCCTACCGACTTGCTACACAGTATTTAATGTGCGCTCATTTTGAGTACAGTTTTAATGTAATTTTCTTGGAAAGTGATTTTCTGTAATTGTATTAGGGAAATGAGAAATGAGAGCCGAAAACTGGGCGCAGTTCAGTAGTGGACTTGACCGAAGACTGATTAGGAAAAAAGTTCCGGAATGGCCAAGGATCGTTATGATGGCACCCAATAAACCGATGGCATTATGAAGGCCGATGTAAGGACTTACTTGATTATTGGATGCATGCACTTTTCATTCCACCTTTATGGTAATTTATGTAGGTTATAATATTTAGCAGCAGACATTTAGCGAAAAGCTTGATATAAGCAGCCAAGACGGTCGGTTGAGCAGCCGTGGGTAGATATTAGACTTAAATTCCAAGGTAGCCCGTTTGAAGAACGTGCACTTACTGTGAAGATCATTTAGTTTTTCTTCTGTACCCGATGTATTGTTGATTTTGTCGATAACACTGATTTGGAGTAGGACGGGAATTTACACGCCGTATCAAAATAAGAGCATGTTTTAGGGTCATTCACATCTTCCCCTCGGGCCACCATACACAAAGTTCTTGGGATAAGCCCCAGTTTAGTTCCGTGCTCTATGGTTATGTCGTCTCTCGTGGTAGACATCAAGTCTCCCATATTATCTTGACTTATGGAAGTTGAATTACCGTATCTCACGTATTTCTTGAGCAAACATCTGAGGACGCTAGCTGAGTGCACCTTTGTCACTTTCAACCGGAATTGTGATCGCAAGTGCATTGTATTATAACTATTTCGTAGTTAGTATGAAAGGGTTCCAAAGGTTTATGAAGCAACCAGATATCAGTTATGAATGAAGATTAAGTTACACGTGTTCCATTTCCTAAATAGTATACCATAAGGGTATGTTATTTAATTATACCTAATAAGTACAGAAGATAATCTATTTAGCGGAAAATATATAAATAAATAAAAACGGGTACTTTTCACACAGCGCACACCTAGCCCCAAAGTAAGCTAGCATAGCATATCAACACCCAGAACAAACACCTATGTTCGTCACACAAATGTCTGTCTTGGGTGGAAATCGAACCCGCGACCTACAGCGCAGAAGGCATGGTTAGTACCAACTGAGCTGTGAGGCCAGTCATATACCCACCACCACAATTAAAATAAATCTTAATCTTTGTATGATGTACATTTAAAGCAGTATATTACGAGGCAACGGACATAGTGAGGTTTATAACAGTGAGTCAACAGCGTAATTTATTAAAATGATATCACTAATTCCGTTGTCTTCGAGTAGCGTTTCCAGACGTCCGGATAAAGCCGGACCCAGTTGCGTGTCCGGCCAAATGTTTGGTTTTTGGCTTTTGTTAGGCTTTTTAAATTTAGCCAGTTTCTTTACATATCTCATATGTTGGTATAAAGAAGACTTATTCATTCAATTTTATTGCTGTTTCATAAGAATTTAAGAAGATGAAAAAGTAAAATGATTATGTTTTGATATAATGATGAAAAAGTCAAGTTTTAATTTAAAATACAAACTGTCGTGTTATATTTAGACTAAATAATTGGAGGTGTCCGACATTTTTACCTAAATGTCCGGCTAAACTAGCCAGTCTGTCCGGCTTTTCGGTTTTACGACCTGGCAACCCTATCTGCGAGTACTACCTATCGTGACACTAATCAGTAATGAGGTAAACATCATCTCAACAAACAAGATTACAGGTACATCCTGCACTCCCGGTGGTCTGATCCGATTTTTTATCAGATATAAGGACACATTTATGAATGGTGCTACTGTATTTCGCGTTTACTGTTTGTTGGGAACAAAGATGCCGCGTGGATCAACATCTAGCTTGGAAATTAATTACCTCTGAGATATATAGTAGTTATGAGACCATGCGGCTATCTAGCTACTCTATTGCCAAGTTCTTCCAGGGAAGTGCCGGTAGCTACCAGGGAACTACCTATAAAATTTATTATATGTAGGTATATATGTATTTACAAAAAAGATATAAGTATTATATCAGTTCTCTGGTTCTCATAGTACATAGCTTAGCTTACTTTGGTGCTAGATGGCACTGTGTGAGTTGTCCACCAATATTATTATTATTATAGTATATATTACATATTCTCCACTCGGGAGCCCCATGGGAGATTACAGTACGTGCACTCTCGTTTGTCAAGAGCCGGTATCCCTACATTAATTAACAGGCCGTAAAGAGTCCGAATGCAAAATGACAACTACATTGATTAGAAAACCGTATCCCAGTAGTCAACATCGGAAGTTAAGTCACTATATTCGTGTTAAGGAGTTGGCTGATGATATGTTATCACACTAATTAAAATTTGTTCGGATGTTCGTTACTTCTTTAAGTCAAATCTATTAAACGAATTTTGTCGAAATTTTAAATGGGCATTGAGACTGGTATTAACCACTTGGGAGAAACCGCGAGCAGTAAAATAGTGTTCAAGAAGTTGACTTATATGACAATAACAATACGTATAATTATATAATATAACAATACATATAATTTAATTCGCAACGATGCATACGTATAGTATTTTAATTGGAAAAATTAGCAGTCGTGTACAGTCAACAAATTAAACTAGATATGTTTGGTATGAACGAAATAAAGGTTTTATTTTTCCTTTGCTTGACTAATTATTTTACTGTAGTTCTAGTTTCTATTTATATTATAAACTATATTTAATTAACCAAATTATTCTTTAAATCGTGAATGATGTGAAAAATCGCTTTTATATTTAAAGTTAGTTACCTTATATACATACCTATGGAAACAAATAAATAATTTTTAATTAATTTAATTTTATCGCAATACCACTAATATCCATGACACATAAAATTCCGCGTTTAGTTAATGCTAAAAAGCATTCACTTATGTACTATATTACTGGGTGCAATAAAGCATTCTTACAATATGTATTAATCTTTCAGATCTCAGAAGGTAATGAACCTTAGAATCATATCAACTTTGTTTTTAAGTAAAAACCGATAGAGACTACTACACTACACTTGTTCCGAATAAGCAAGCATGAGTTTTGGATTGGTTATCCGTATTTAGGTACCTACTATACGTTTTACAATTGTTTTAATATATACAGAGAAATATGCCTTTGCAAAATGTTGGGTAGAGTCATAATTAGGTCACTTTTAACCTTGTGGATTACACTATCGTGGGTACGAAGTCGTGACATGTGGTGAGTTCAGCGCAGCCATTGTTTTCACACGAATAGTTCAGTTAATCCACTTAATTGAAACATTGGTGGATAGCTGATATTGGCATCAGTAGCTTCTACTGGAAGAGGCCTATGTCCAACACTGGACTAATATAACGAACTCTGTTACTCGTAACACTTTCTCTTTTTCATTCCATCAGCCAGAAAAAGTCGAACGAAATGATAAACAAAACTTTTATTTTAATCTTACATTTAACAATTATTTTGCTGACTTTACTCAGTGTTATACACAGCTATCCTGTTGGTTAGATTGCTACTTAGATACGTCTGACTTCTTTATGTTCATTGATTTCCATATGTAACGAGTCATTGTAAAAAGCAGTGAGAATCGTTCTGTAGTTTCCATTCTAACTGCTGTCTGCTCTTGCGGTACTCGTAAGATATATTTTTATAATTGCATTTATCTAGAATCTAGACTGTTCAATCACCTTTGAATTACTACTGATCATCATTGGATATGCAACTGTTTATTTTGTAGTCGAATTTTGTGTAAACAGTAGGTATATTAATATTTAATATTGGTGAACATTTCATATCTAGCCCCAAATAAAGCATATCTTGTAGTATGGGAACCAGACAACTGATAGAATACTATTTTTTTTGTATTTACCTACATATTACCTAGTAAAACCGAGACACAAAGCAAGCTCTTTTTTTTGTGATTAAGTTAAGTAAGGAGCAGTTGGCCCACTTGGTGTCAAGTGGTAACCACTGCCCATAACAAGCTATACGACTTGGTTCTTCTCCCGTAACTTTGAGACGTGAAGGCGGAATGTCACACCTGCTATATTCAAATCTACCGTGTTATTATTCAATGAATCAATTCCTCTTCAATCACTAGTTTATAATGTAAATACACTTCAATATTGTAAACAAGTTAAATAAATCAAATTCTGTGCCATAAAGTAAAAGGCCAAAATAAGTAATTTGTGAATTGCGATTCGGTAAATGAATTTTTCAAAGCACAATATTAAAATGAAATTAACGAGTCAATTACGCCCCTTGAACGAAAATGAGGTATGTCTGTTGCAAAAAACGGCCAAGGGTTGCTGAATTTCTTTCTGGTACTGTTCATTTATTTAATTAATCAAATTCTTACGAATGGGGGCTGTCCGGCTGTATGTCCGAATATGCCGAGCATTTTTCCGGATCCTCCACGGGGTATTTAATATTATGTTATACATATTTATCAACATATAGTTGAACAAATTGAATCTGGGCAAAATGTAATTAAAATTTTATGTGGTATTCTCATTTGCCCAAAGCTTATGATGAATAATATGTCTCTTACTCAAAGTTAGACTAAAATAACTTCCCTTTTTGTAATTACATTTTATAATTGTTAATTAGAAAATATATAAATTTTTATATTTACGATAGTCATAAATTTTACTATAACGTAAATATATATACATATATACTCGCCAGTCAGATAAGTTCTTGTTTCACAATTGTAGTATATATGGCATTTACTAAGGGGTTACTTACGATCTACAAAAGAATTTCATCCGAGATTATAAAATAAGAAAGCATTTGAACACAAAACGTGAAATTAATGATCGAAATTCACGATGGAGGTAATCTACTGAAGAGTTCAAAAATATGTAGCCGTCAAAACCATTAATGAATAAAATTGGTAAAATTATAAACAGCGTTTTGAAGGGGTCAAATTACAAGTCACTTCGTAGCAATCTCGCTGTAATTATGTTAGCCAACCAAAAATAGGGGAGCGTTTGTTTGGTATAAAATGTTACTATTACTTAGTTTGCTTTTTTTCCATCCAGACGATACCGTTATAGAAACTTATTTATATTTAATCTATACAAATAAATAAAATTGGAGTGTCTGTTCGTAATATTAAAATAACCGCTTTTTACTAAGTGCATATGGATTACACGGTACATATATAATTTTTGTTTGTCTGTCTGTCTGTTTGTTCCTGCTAATCTCCGAAACGGCTGGACCGATTTTGACGGGACTTTCACTGGCAGATAGCTGATGTAACATGGAGTAACTTAGGCTACTTTTCCGAGGGGTACAATAGGGGAGCGTGATAAAACCGAATTCCACGCGGATGAAGTCGCGGGCAACAGCTAGTTGGTAATATTTTTCTAGTAGCAGTTACTCTGAATTGTGTCGCCGGAAGGTATAGTAACGAATGTTACCATTTCGTCGCACTTCAGAGCTTTCATTATACTTTTTACAGATTGTCTTGAAAATTATTACAATGCTGAAAAAAAAGCGAGAAACCTATAATGATTATACTGAAAATAAAAGGCAATTTTGCCAGCAAAAAGTTTAAATAACTTTTTTCAAATAAAACATCTTGATTCAAAATTTCACGAGTTCGTTATAACCAATCGATTCGCTACCCTGTGAAGTGTTCAAAACACGTACCAAAATAGAAAAAAAAAAGTGCAAAATCATATCGCTGTTACATCTCGAACATTTTTTATTTCAATTCCCGAGGGTTCGCTAAACGTTTGAGCGAACTCTATTATTTGGAACCCTGTGACGTAAGCATATTCGGCACTCAACAATCGTATGTTATTAAAAAATAATGTATATCATAATAATAACGTATTCATATCTATGATCTGAATGGATATGTCAACTTTGTAATCCGGGAGATTAATGCACTTCGCCATATGGTGGCATAACTCTATTGTTTACTACTGTATTTTACCTATATAGTAAGTTACATAATACAAGAATCGTAACGTACAACGGAAATTTCTTCCAGACAATCAATATGTGGGCCAATCAACTTTTCCTAAACGTACAATAAGCAAAAAATTATTTTTTAAATTGCCGTAGTTTTTTAACGATAACATATAAAATATGTTACATACATGTATGTATAAATATATTGGTTGTCTAGAAGAAATCACTTACTATCGATAAGACCGCCCATTGTACTGTCTTATTTAAGAATAGTTTATAAATAAATAAAATCTATTTATTGTACAATATTTGGTGTAATCATTATCTATCTATACATAATAACGTACACATACCTATGTTTAAAAGTGTAACGGTTTCTCTTTAGAAATTTCAGAAGAACTCTACATAGTACTAAAGTGGGTTTACTTTTTCAGGCGACTAGTAGTGGTTTTTTAAATAGTTAATTTTATATTACTGTTGCTGCTACGATATTATTATGTATTTATTCTGAGACGTTGACTTGATAATTCGCAGTTAACGATACCATTGACTGCAGTAGATCTATGCATAGCTATTTTCTATCATGAAAGTCTTGAAGAATTTCAATACATTGTGTCTTTTGTATGTATATGTTTGATATATGTAGGTATTATCAAAATATTTATCACAATCTTTAATATGACAGAATTGACAGACGATCCATAGTAAGATACCCTTATCTAAATGTCTGTTATAATTAAGTGTAGAAGTAGAACCTTCTGATAAATTCCTTTTACTCCACCATCAAAATTAAGTCACTCACGCAATAAAAGCCGAAACTTACCTCAACAAAAATAAAAAATACTAATAACACAACGAGTAACAAAAAACGATTTATTTTACCATTCTGAACATCGCATTACGTCAGTTTCTATTTACCTCAAAATGTTTCATTTGCATAATAGCTTTTTTTACCAGCCATTACTATTTACGTTAATATTCTGATTCGCCGGGGGTCGAGGCACGCACAAAACATAAAGACAATTTTGTACGTACCGAACATTTATGTAAATAAATCTACGATACGTCAGTAAGTGGCGGTTATTTTGTATATACACGTAGCGACGGGCGCGGTCTAATTCACACTTTTGTTAGGGAGCGGTTGGTATCTAGGATATCTTAATTACGCTAATCCATTTCGCACTGATTATGCATACAAATTATATTTTTTTAATGCATCATCATTGTTTAATCAGCAAACGATTCCATACCCGTTTAAGATTTTAACTTAAATGACCTGGTGTCTGTCTAATTCTTCAATAAGAGTACGCGTAAATATAAATACGAGAATTAGTGGAAATTTCATACAACGCCATCTAGCCTGAAACTAGCAAAGCTTGTAGGTACTATGAGAACCAGATGACTAATAAAATACTGATATACTTTTATGTAAGTATTTACATTATAATAAATATTCACACCTAGGCACAGAACCAACATTCGTACAAACGTTCGTCCTGTATGGAAATCGAGCTCGCGAATACAGCTAGGAAGACCAAGCTACGACCAACAGAGCTGAGAAGCCAGTCAAAATTTTTTAACTCGAAAGCTTGATCAGCCTGTGATGTAATCAACCTTAATAGATCTACGATTATTTTTTATTTTTATATTTATTCTACGATTATATTATTTATTTGAATTCGGAAGGTTGGCACTGGATCATGCTGATTTTCTCACAATTGATCTACCTCACCAGATTCAATTAATTAATAATATTAAAAAACCAGAAACCATCAAGCTTCTGGGGTCCGTACCTTTGATTTACCATGCACTCAGACAAATTTTTTCTAACATTTCCAAACTATTTGTTTCCATATCGAATTTCAAACTAAAAGAGTGAAATTGAGGTCTACTGTTCGCATTTAATCGAAAAGCAAACGCAACATATTTCCATCCGCCAATTAAGATTTGCAACAAAAATCCCATTCAACATTTAATCAACGAAACATCATAAAGTAATAAGTTCTATTATGATTCCGATAGAATTTCTCATTTCATTCGTCTTAAGTCGTCAGAAACAAAGTGCGGCCGTCCCAGTGGTGTTATTAACGCGTCTTTATAATTACAGGGAACATCCATCAGGGCATATGCAGATGGAACATTTTGTGCGAGTCAGCGCTCGACCCACTGTGCAACCCTTTGATATTCGTATGATGCCACGATATAGAGATCAACAGTAATCAAAGTGAATTATGACTACACACACCTTGCAACATAGAATTTGTAGCATATTTTTCAATACTGAGGAATGAAAAATAAAAGTGAAAAATACGTAGGTATCAAATTAAATATTCACAGTGAGTACCTAAAAACTAATGAGTTAATGAGACATTTTTAAGTTATTAACACAATAAATCGAGACTTGTAAGTGTATCTGCATCATCTACAGAAAAAGAATGCCCTCTATAATTGGACAATGTGATAATATTTAGGATTTATCACATTTTAATTTCGCCTTCCTCTGGATATTATGACTGCTGAGCCAATAAACAAATATCAGACAGTAAGTGCTTTGCAACATTACAAATACTACCAGCATAACAAGTCTATGCAAATAATAAAAAGAAGTTAATGATTTAATCAAGATGCTGATGAAAAATTAATTCCATGATTAAAATATATGTCTACAATGTAGCTAGTAATGAGACTATTACAACATTGGAAATAAAATAAAATAGGTAATTTATTTAATAGGTAAATCTAAATAAGCCACGATTAAAGTACTCATCGGGAGAATTGAGTCCCTTTACTGCTTAACATTAATATTGTTATTTTTCAAATGAAATACGTTTCATACATTGTCTGTTGATGAGGAAGGTTAATGATATGATATAGTTCTTTTATTGAATTGATAATAGTTTTATTTTTAATAGTTTTCGTTTATTTGAACAAAGAGTGAATTCTTATATCCAAAAGAGCAGCGAAATAGACATGAATCGAATAATGGTTTATGACATAAAAATTATTATTGAAAAATTGTCGATCAAACTATTCTTTGCTCTGCATTGTAATTACATAAAACAAATATTTTAGGGTATATCTGCCAACAACATCATCCAAAAGTATTATTAAATTAAACCCGTCTCACCTAAACATAAAGATGGAACGTTTCATACATATGTAATAACACCGGCTTTCAAATTCTATAACTGTACCACTGTAATTTGAACGCATTTATTTATTTTTTGCGTAGCACTACTACTTCCCCGTACTACACTAAACCAGGTGTGGAGGTAGCTTGATAAAAAAAAGAGTTGAATTAAGCTATCTAAACAAATATACATATTTTTTCCTCATTTACAGCGCGTATAAACTTCCAACTGACTACAACACAATGATCGGCACATTTCGACTAGAACGGCTCAAATTGGCCGCAATTAAAAGAACAATGACTAGTTTCAATTCCCTAAACTTAATTTCCTTCGCCTCAAACGTGTAACTAACCGAAAAGGGCATTTATAAATAAAATGATAAGCAACATAACGTTTAGGCTCCGACAATGAAACGATGCTTTCGAGGATTCATTTTTAAAATTATTTGATGTGTATTTATGTATTTGTTTGCCTAACAATAACATAAAAAAATAACGCTTCGTGTCGACTCGTTAAATCGCAAAAGTACGTGAAATGTTACAGGCATGTCAACATGATGTTTGAAGGTTTGACGGCTATCTGGAATGATGTAAATGTCCTGAAGTCTTCTACAATAAATAAAATGGTAATTACTATTTCGGTACTCGGTTGCGAAGTCGACGCACCGAGCTGTACCGATCACGAGTCAATATCTGACTGACATCTTCACCCGTCGTCACCACATAAATTTATAACCAAACCAAATTATATTTGCCATCATTCTTAACATCTTTCAAAACAATTTGAACTCAACCACCATTAGTTTAAATACTAGATCAGCTTGTCAGATATTTTCTCATCTCGCATCTTCTTAATGTTGCTTTGTCGTTGAAAGCGGTCTAATTAAGTTCTTAAGACTATTGAAATATTATTATTGATTGACAGATGGCGCTAGCGGCTATTCAAAATAGATGCATTACTTTCAATGTGATTATCAGGTACTTATTTTAAAATTATTATTTGATAGACATCGTTTTAAAATGTTTCTGTTTCACTATGAAGTGATTGATTGTCATCTTGTGTGGCCTTTAACGATTATCAAAGTGATGTTGCAAACTTGACGTGAGCGGATATGGACCTAAAATCGATGGTTATAATATGTTCTTGGTTTTACTCAGTCATTGTACAATTATGAGTGCTATGGAAGACGTTGCGATCTAATGTACGATATATAAAATATACAATTCGTGGTATATCAATTAGTAGCTTATTATAACGACGTTGTATATATATCGACGGCATCTCGATTTGCATTGTACATAAAGTAATCATAAAAGAATCCATCAACTTTAGCAGAGCGATCTCAAAATCCGCCATCAATCATAAACATCAGAAAGGATTAAAATCTACGTTGCACCTTCCAAAGCTCGAGTACCCTTGTTTTTCTCTAACCCGTAAATACTGAGGGGCGTAAGTATGGCCGGGGGCGGTAAATATGATCGAGGGGGCAGGGGGTGCCTCCCCGGGGGGGCACTATCCCTTATCGCGAGCGTTACCCTCGCGGCCGCTAGACCGCCGAAATGTGGGGCAAATCGATTCCCGTGCCCCATTTTGGTGCATCTGGACCGGTATCGATTTTTCGCTATGTTCGCGTAATCGATAGCATGGGATGAGTTTAGTGCGTACTAAGGCCACGGTCAGACAAAATAGTGTGTGTGTGTATGTGTGTGCAGCCGTCCTTTAACTAAAAGGCCGTTAAGCCCAAACAGTAGTTTTTGAGATATCTTCAGAGAACTCTTTTTAATTCCTTTTAAATCCGTCACTTAACGGCCTTCAATGTTTTTTATATCTCCGGAATTAATTGTAATGTACAAACGTTTCGTAGACAGAAAGATAGAGAATTTTGAACTGTATCGCTTCCTATTAAAAAGTCAAAATTGACCATTTGAGGGTTAACGGCTTTCTAGTTAAAGGACGGCAGTGTGTGTGTGTGTGTTTGTGTTTGGTTTTCGCAGCTTAGGCGAAAGTAAGCACGATATACCTACAAAGTAGCATATTTGAATTGGATTCGAAGATTTTAAGCGCCATTGCACCCGACTATAGAAGTAACCAGCCCATCAGATAACAAATATTTTTATTACCAATAATAATCTGCTTATTTATTCTGGCCGTGTTTTCTCTATTTCCAACATATATATGGAACAAACTATCAAAGTGAAGGACATAAAACTGAAAACAAAATTTAAGTGCAGTGTCTATTATTACGCCAAATGTGTTCTCCAGGCATATTAAATTATTTTCATTGGTTGTTAATGACTTTAATCGCAGATGAAACTTACTATAAACAGGTGATTGTGACTGTTATTACTTTGTAACTGATATAAACTCACGTCGTGAACAAAACTTATTTTAATGTTCCTGTTAGAATGTCTTTTTTTTCAACTGAAATAAATGATTATATTTAATTATGAAATATATTTTCGATAAAAAATCTAACTGACTTTAACACTGCAATATCTATTGGATTCGTACACCTGACTGAAAAGGCATTGCTATTTTGGTTAATTAAATAATTTCATTAAGCGGAACTTTGAGGGCTCCTGAATTAGTTTTTCATAACTGGTTTTAATAAATTGATTTATATAATTTTAGATAAAAATCGATACGGAAATACTTTCAGCTTAACTGATCAATCACAAAATTTAAGAATATCAATAGATATAAGTCGAACACAAGAGATTGACTTTCACAGTCTAATTATAACCTGCATTAAGTCAATCAACTTATACAATATTCTCACATTACAATGTATCAAAATACGATTTGATTAAAAACAAAAACAAACGTCCGGACTGTAAAAGAAAATTTACTATATTTTAAGCGGCAACTCGACGTACTCGATAATCTCTTAGGTCCCAAATACACGAGCAACTAATTTTATAATCTATGTATGGCAATGGGCAATCTTAAATCGACTATTTCTTGGAACAGGCAATCAAAATATCTTCCAATCAATGGATTTATTTATAATTCTTTTTTTGCTTGTCAGTTTTGCAACATTACAACCATATGACCTCTCAACAGTTTCACTTATTCATATTTTTGTAAGTATAAATGTTGTCATCGTATATGTTGCAGCACATATTCGTACATTGTTCCACGTTGCAAGATTAGGAATGATAGGAGTTGCTCAATTTTAATCGCTCGTATAGAACTCTTAGTTTTATCGTTTCGCTTTTAAATTGTTGCAAATGTTTTATTACCTTTTATTATAAATCGTATATCAGACCTTAACGAGGGTCCCAGACGAGCTTAAGTAGCCGTTATCTCGTTTTGTTGCAGTTGTAAAGCTCTCGATTCGTTTGGCAAGGTAGTGATAATTTTTGTGGCGATGTGTAACTTGCATTACTAAGTAATAACTGACATGATGAATAATGTTATGTGGTCAAAAGTAAAACTTTAGATAAGCAACATAGTATTTTCAAAGCATTTAATGCAATGCGGTTTCCTACAACTAACTAAATCTTTACATGCTTTTACTTGGAATGTTTGTATGTATTTTTGTTTAGGTCAAAATTTGCAACTGAATTTTGAACCAGCTTTCGTAGTCTGAATAGGCAGAAATTTGATATTCATGCATAACCTGATGATGCAGACCACACAACTCCTCAATAGCTTACTGCAGCCATATATTGTGAAGAGTAGGTAGTATGTGTCTTGACAAGTACTTATAGCCCTCGGAGGTATCCAGGGGCAGATTACAAGAGTTGAATTTCGAAAAAAAAACAAAAAAACTAAATATTTTCATCTCAACAACAAATTTTATGTATGTAAGCTATGGTTACCTTAAAGCAGTAAGCACAAGAAGTTTACTATAATTAGGTAAGAAATTTGTATCACTTAGAGGATATCATTAATGAAATAAAATTTTATGAACATTTAGAAACACTACGCACATATGTATAAAATTAAATATTATGTATTGTATACGTATCGAGCTCATCTGGAAGTACTGCGTTAAGTACACTCACATTGCAATGTCATGATTTCAAGGTTGTGGTACCGATGAAATTACAGGTACATGAGATTCAAGGCAAACCTAAGTCATATCGCTGTTCTGAGTACTTAACATCAGGTAGGCCATCTACTCGTCCCGTAATTTCGCTCACATAAAAGTTATTTGATCAGACTTGATGCGCTGAGGCGCCAATGAAACTAAGCAATTAATTGATATCATGAGAAACTTGAACAAAACACTAATACTTTGTTGAATAGTATCACTTCATAATGGTCTAATTGTGCGAACAAACTTCTTGTGGACTCGAGGCCCGTTCGTTTAATTGTAGAGCTTGATCTGCAAATGTCATCATGAACCATTTATATGGTAAACTAGGGTTCTGCCGCAGAAAAATGGAAAAAGGATACCCTAATTGTTATTTACTGATGATTCGCAACATAAATAATTGCAACATGCTATTTAAGTATTTTTTATATGCAGGGTTGGTTTGAGGGCCACCTTTTGTCCTTTTTTATTGCCGCCTCTGTGGCATAGTTTTCTAAGCAGCTGATGCATTGTTCGCGGGTTTTATTTGTACGGGCCAGTGACTACATTATTTACAAATATTTGTTCCAAATCTGGGTGTTGTTGTACTATGTACTCATTTCTGTGTTCTTTTAGGCATTATTTACATATGAAATAATAAATAATTTAATAAAATAAAATTAGGCTCTGATTAGTTTCGATGCTAAAATGCTATGAGTCCTATATGCTATGGTGCTATATACCTTATTAGGTAAATTTTATGTATATAATTCAACCATATTTGTCAGAAACCGTTGTATATCATACATATTTGCAAACAACCTGTGCATAAAGGTGCACTCCACCTACAATTTTATTACCCAGTTATCGCTTATCGGTCCGTTCACCGCAAGATTGGTTGAGTGTTGCCACAAACGCCATAAGCATCTGCTTTAGTAGCATTTTATGTGTGCCATCAGTTCACTTTATTTCTTTGAATCACGCATACATCATATTTTTATGGTTTTATATGTATCTATATCTTAACAGACTTAAAATAACACCTAGAAAAATTATACCAATGCATCTTTGAAAGTTGTTTTATCGTTTTTATCGTTATTTCGTTTATATTATGAGGTAAGTATATGTATTCGATTGTGACCAATTATGATTACGGTCAAATACTTGTCTCAATTTAATAATAAAAAGGCTTTGAAAATGTGCATAAATTCATTAATTAAATAAATCTCCCGATTAAACAATAAGTAAATAATCTTTGCCGAAATAAACGTTTGTATTGCATGAGCCCTAAAGGTCAAATGCTGCCTCTATACCTGTTTTTCAGTTTCAGAATGAATTGAAACAATGTTTATTTGGGCGTAATTACAAATATACACAAAGCTGTGGCCCGGAAAACACTGGTCGTTATCTCCCAAATATCTAGTAAAAATTGTTTTAAGCTACGCTTGTCGACTTAGAGCTTGAATTTTTATGACTCACAGTGGCCCTATTTTTGATTACTACTAGATTTTACTTGCAATGTTTGTATGTATGTTTGTTTAGGTCAAAATATGCAACTGAATTTTGTACCAGTTCTCGTAGCCCGAATAGCTAAATCAGACCACACAACTCCTCAATAGCGCTCAGCAGCCATATCGTGTTAAGGCTAGTTAGATTTAGACAAGCCCTATCCGGGGACTGATTTTAAATGCTTGTTTTGATAAAAGTTTTTCTTATATAAGGTTCAGAACAAAAATATACTATTTCCTCAAACTCTACTGCATCATTTCAACAAATGATGTGTTGTTTTATGTCATACAATTACTGAACGAGCCGACGGCCCACCTGGTGTTACATGGTAACCTCTGCCCATAACAAGCGATGCGACTTTGGTCCCCTACTACGACAAGACCCAAGGCGCATCGTATACGCTCGTAACATTGAGACGCGTGGGTGGAATGTCTTATGTGCCTGTAATTTCACCGGCAACTACACTGGAACACAGTAACGCGAATGCGTCACTGTTTGGTGGCAGAAATGGGCATGGCAGTACATTCCCGGACGAACTTGGCGTGAGTTCTACTGCTCTTGTATGCCTCGTATGGGAATCGCAACAAATAATTTGTATAACATATAATTTCGCCGGCAATTAGTGCCGTGTCTCACACAATGGTGAGTGCGCCGCACCGCGCCGGGTGAAGTGAAGAAAACACAGTGTTCCTGCATTTCCTCCTCCCATTGTTCCGATACTAATCTCGGATTAATAACTATCTACTACCCTTCGATGTACTGTTAGGTGAATATTCTTACTGGCGCCTTCCATTTGCAAGAGAACAATGTCTTGTTTCATAGAATCTTTGTAGATCCGTATTACTGTATTACCCGCTTAGTATACGTATTTTTATAATACATAGAGTATTTCTATACTTCTGGGCTAGATTATGAACAGGTATATAATAAAATACACGATAAAGTACATGAATGATGAAGTTCATCATATACTTTTTGTGTTTTTGCCTTGATTTATTTATTCTTTATTATACACAGATAACAAAATAGAAAAAGATGTCTAAGTAACATAGGCACAAAGGAGAGAGAGAGAGAGTGAGAGAAGATTTGTCTCTCAGCAAACCTAGCTATGTAAGGGCGATTTTAAAATCGTAGGACGAGTAATTAATTGGTTTTTGATACAATTATATAATTTCGATGCTGATTGGTGAACAGTGGACATAACCTATTAAAAGTCGCCTACTTAGGTATACTTAATCAGCGGCAAGAAGACCAGTTACTAGAATATCGTCTAATCCATCATTTTCTCGCGGCACTCATTCAATTGTAACAGTTCATCTCATGATAAACGGCAATGACTCCTTTTTCCTATAATTAAACATGATTAGAGCTCAACACATGGCGAGCCGCAATTATTAGACGTTACAGCTACCGGAGCCGCGATACACGCCATGCGATAGTAGCCAACCAATAACATATTCGACACGGAAGCTAGTGCACTCATACATTACGATCGTACAGATACGTTACAGAACATCCGAAACGCGTGCAAATGTCACCGCCACCGACCCTCGAGTGCCGCCGAATTCAAGGGAAGACAATCCATTCAAAACATTCATGAATGAATCGAATGCAACAGAGACGGAGAATATAACAAATGCCCAGCGCGAGCGGGACGCCATTCGAATAGTACGCGAAACGGAAATAGAAAGGTCGAGATAATTCCGTCTAGCCGGGAGGGATTCCCTCGTGTCACTTGTGTGCGTTCGTTTTTAGAATTGCTCGCAAGTATTTCGAATGGCGGTGTGCGTTCCGATTGTGATTCGGATGTGTTCGGAGGCTCGAGGGGTTCTGTGATTCGGCCGCGGCGCGGCGGCACTCGCATTCATTCTTTCCGTTCCGTCTGGTATCCCAAGTTCCCCTACTTGTTGATCAATCGTAATAAATTACCTCCATGATATTCCCATTGTGGAGCAGTTTGTCGCTTTACTGCCGAGGAAATCGTATACCGTCCACTTGGGTTCATTTCCTTGAATAAATATGAATGCGATTGAGTCGTGAATTGTTTTTATTTCTTGTATGGCGTGTAGAGTCGATAGAACGAATTGTATGTGACGAGAAAAAATATAACACAGAAATCGAAGCAGTAATCGAACTGCTGCCTCCCGCACTATGACACACACTAAAATAACAGCTACACATTCAAGAAAGATTATGCTTAAACTAAGATTTCCTGAGACATTCAGTAACATAAGAGACGACTTTACAAAACCCCGTTCCAATATAGACAAGCTTTAGGCAAACTATTTTCCATAACTTTACATGCAATGTATTTAGTAACACTAATAACTGATTTCATTAAAAATATATCCCCAAAAGTGTGCCCTAAAGCTTGCAGATGCAATTAAATACACAATAAAATAAATTTAGAATTAAAGAATAACTTTATCCTAGACTAAGTACTATTACTTATCATAACTAAGCAAGTTTTTAGTCCGGGGCAATTTATCATTAGCCCAGAAATTGTTCAGTTTCAAAATAGGTTTTTGAACAATATAGTAATTAATCATCACGGAACTTACTGTAACTAGAAAATATCTATACTGGACATATTTCGTACCAGTTTTACTAACTACTCAACTTTACGGATATTGTTTGGATTTCAATAACAGCTGTACAACTATCGATCTAACGCGCATAAGAAATGGACACTCAAAGATACACAACTGAAACATCCAGGACCCGAGAACGAACTTTATGCTCTCACACAAACGTCACGTCGGCCGGGAATTGAACACAGGAACCACGCTTACAGGCAAGATTAGATACCACCAAGTAACCCACGGAGCTATCGACTACTTTACCCATTCGGAAAACTGCGGGTGTAAATCGGAATAATGAGCAGTAGAACTCACGAAAAGCAGTATAACTCAAGCCAAGTTCGTCTGGGGAAGTACTGCCACCATGCCTAATTCTGCCACCGAGCAGTAACGCATTCGTATTACTGTGTTCCGGTTTGAATGGTGTGGTTACCGGTGAAATTACAGGCACATGAGATATTCCACCTACACGTCTCAGACTCGACTTGGATCTTCTCGTCCCTAGTAGGGGAGGACCCAAGTCGCATCGGTTGTTATGGGACGAGGTTACCACATAACACCAGGTGGGCCGTCGGCTCGTTCAGTAACTGTATCACATAAAAAAACAAGGTGAAATGATGCAGTAGAGTTTGAGGAAATACTTTATTCGTTCTGATCCTTGTACAAGAAAAAACTTTTTTCCAAAACAAGCTCTTACAATCAGTCCCATGATAGGGCTATAATACTTGTCAAGACAAATCTGACTAGCCTTAACACGATATGGCTGTATATGTATCCACTAAATGCCATATTGCAGTTATAACTTTACGCATTACGTAACTTAGATACCAATTACAGGTAACTCAGTGGAACTACGAAACTAATCGTATACCACAGGTGTGTGGAAGTTATCCGAAACAATTAATTAATTGGCAAGCCGTCTCAGGCGACGCATTGCAGTGTCTTGCTTAATATTTCAATGATCACAAGTTGGGCCGCAGCCAATGGGGCATTCGATTATTCCTCATAGAATGCACATGTACCCGTACGAATTATGGCGTCATTATGTTGGAAGTGTTACAGGATTGCACAAAGGGATATGCGTTTTATTGTCTTTTGGAAGCGTGGTGGCTTTCTGGAGATCGCTGGTTCATTTCCAGTCGTGCAATAAATTTTTTGCTTCTCGATAAGCTGTTGGAAAACTTCGTGAGGAAACCGCAATAACATAAAACCAATAATTTTAGACCTGTTTTCAGTAGGTACACAAAAGTAATCTCTTTCAGGCGCGCTTTAATCATTTCACCACACTGGTTCTCGAGAACCATTGACCCAAAGTGTAGTAGCATTATTTTCCTGCATTGAGTTGCGTTGTTGAATTGAATTGAATTGAAGTGAATTGAATCGAATTTCTACTTTCAAGTCAGCTCGAAAGTTATGTTTACCTAATTGAATTTGTTTTAAGAGGGCAATAACTAGCGAAACTGTAAAAATGACCTAATTAAAATTTTAACGTAGTTTGACACCTTCTCTCAGTTTTGTCGTTGAAGTTGGCATTTCTCAATAAGGTGATTTGTATATAATTTTCGAGACAAACTGAGGATCTGTGCGAGATAAAACAAGCGACCATATTAAAAAAAAATGGTCTCGAATACAAACACACAAAAACTGTTATTTTTAATGCTTAATGCACTTTTGTTTTTCTTTAATTCATTAATGGATAATATATGAACTTTAACGTGTAAAGTAAAAAGTGTGCAGATACTTATTGCTATGTCTCTATCAAGAGGCATTCAAAGCTTTAAATGTATATTATACACTGTACACATAATATGATAGATTCTATTTTGCATATTTTATATCGTCTGCCTAGTGACACAAAAACAGATGGATACTTGGAAATGTACGTCATTCTCTATTTTATAAAATTGAGTATTCAGCTTTTACAGTCGAATTCAATGGAAACCACATCTTTTATTAATTATTGACAACACACATAGAGTCACATTACATTAAATTCCAAGGGATACTTAACACAATCCTATATTATTTCACTTGTATTCAGAATGGAAAATCTTACCGTGATAATTATATTGAAATCAATTCAATAATTCTTGATTTATGATGAATCTACGACAAATTAATACTTCCCTGATAGACCCGTCACTTATCTCTTAAAAGAATACTATTGTTGAAGACAAATTAAACGAAAAATATGTGACGAAGCGAGTTTCAAAAAGGCACCCGATGTAGATAAACATTTTTTCCATAACTTCAGTAACTTTTGAACTATCAACAAAAACCCAGTTCTCACCTACCGGCGCGTCAAAGGTAATGAGTTAGTTATTTCAGTCCTTGTTTATTTACGAAATATCACTTCGTTTGAAGGCGGACCATCAAAATGAGTCGTAAAACTGTAAATTCCATAAAAAGTCGTGTTGATGACCTCCGTAATTGAACCTCGCTCTTTGTAGCAGAGACAATGGACGGAACCCTTTGCTTTGATACTATTGACTGAGATGAGCTCCTGTACCGGCATACTTGCAAACGAGGGAACTCTGACAACCTACTTTTGTACGTCACGAGTCCACGTACTTCGTAGATAAATCACTCTTAAGTGTCTTCATATCAGTGATTCGTTTTCAGAAAGAGCGCAGAAAGTAGACATATCAAGTAATCCCAAGCGAAAACTTACAATAAAGTCATATGTAATGTAATTTCAGTAGAGATAATACAAACTCAAAGGCAATAGTTACCATTGACTTAAGTTTTAAAGACTCAGCTTATTATAATTATATTAATATCATAACTACATTTATACAAGGTTTAAACTAGGCAGCAGAATGGTTGCAAATGAATGTTAACTCTACCATACAGAGCTAGTCGATAAAATATCGTGGTTTGTCACTAAATATCCCGAATTTAGAATGTTGAGCTGAAAAAACACGAACGAATTATTATCCCAAACTATCTCTAGAAGTTATGTTTTTTATCTGAACAAGGAACCGTTGGAAAATGTTTGGAACAAAGAACTAGATTTGAGCAACGACATTATACAGTAAATCCTATAAAGAGTTAAGAAGTAGGTACGGGCCTACCGGTGTCTCGTCGGTAACGCGATATGCCCTCGTTTATCTGCCATCGAGCAATTATTGAAGCGTGAAAAGGAGTGTCCTCCTATTATTTACACTGCACACATTGTGATGCGGGCGTTGCGTTTTTGAAAAATATCGCATTTCCAAATGCATTATTCAGCAAATCGTACAGTGGGGTCCACATTTTAGACGTAATACGGACAAGATTTTTCTATTAACAGAGCTTCTAATAGGTATTTGAATACTTAGAAGTTACTTCGTTCAAACGCTGAAATCAAAATTAGTTTATTTAATAACGCAAAAACTACGAATGTTTCTTTGTTTTGACATTACCATTTCAACTAAGTAGATATACATCATCTTGCGAACTTTTAAAATGAATTACACAAACCTCACATCGATATCTTGCATTACAAAAAACACAAGGTTAAAACACGTTATTTATCTTAAAATATTATCATAAGAAACAAGATTTCATTGTGGAGAGCATTAGTGAAATCGAATGGTGGAAACGTGTCAATACAGATTAGTCTGATATCGGCCGGCGGAGTGCCGCCGCAACCATTTTTTGTTCTGTCTGTTGCTAACTTACATTTTGTTAAATAGTTCCTAACAATTCATCCATTTTAAGTTGCCATCATAACTGTAGATACAATAAATGTTACATAATTTTTAATAAATTTAATTGTTGTACAGGAAATATTGTGCTTGTTGACAGTTTGACACGTTTCTTGCATATCAGATTTCAGTAATCGGTTGCTTAATAATAATAATAATAAACTTTAATGGGAACAAACAAAGAAAAGATATAAAATAGTAACACGATGGTAAACTGCAATAGTTATAGAAAAAACTGTGGCGCAGTTACCAACGCCCACCTCCTAGGACAGAGAACATTTTGTGTTCTTAACTTTAACAATAAAATTGAGCTTAACTTATTTTTTCTTTAGTTAAGTATTCAATCAATGTTTTTACTAATATCTCATTTAGTTTAAAATACATATTTTAGTAACGTGAGGTGCAGTAAATAAAATTATACATAACATATGACATCACAAGATACACAACGTAAATTGACTAACGGTGATTTCATGAAAACAAACAGAAATGTGAGTCACACCGGTCCAGCGGTGCTCGTAACCTCCCAAAGGTTCCCACTAAACAATAAACATTTAATATTACAAACAGCCTCAATACCAGCAAAAAAAATTAACTTTATACCTCCCAAATGCACACTTCCCCGGCCATTACATTTTTAAAATCGCATTTGGCGAAGCGAGGGATTGTTATATAGGCCTAAGCGGACGGACGCGCGGCAAAACAACATTTTTTAATCTAACTTTAGCGTTTGTAAAAATTACTATTTAAAAATTCATAGCGGAGCCGCTAATTAACAGAGATTTAACCCTTCCGTCGCCAACACGCTTTATTATTTACGCGGTGCAAATAATTTGAGCGTATTAATTATTTAAAAATGTATACGTTTGTCGCTGTCAACAATGAACAATAATATTCGTCCTAAATTTCACAGCATTTTTAATACATCATTTTTGTTTATGTTTTCAATATGATTACGAGTACCTGCATGATTTGAAAATGTACAGAATAGGCCTAATCTTGTGCAATTAAACTGATTATTGCCATTTTGGAGAGTAACGTAAAATGATAGTTATTAAGAGTAACGTATAGTCCGAAGACTTTCTCTATATTTTGCTAGAAAAAATAATTAACAAAATTTAAATAAAAAGAAAGCGGGTTTCAAAACTAACGTGGCTAATAAATCTAAAATCTACTTATAAAAATAAAATTAAATATTACATATCTCGTAACGTACCTTGCAGTTGTGCAGTCTCTGTAGAGCACGTCGAAATCTTTGCAGGAGAGCAGCTTGCAGCGGTTAACACCCGGCTGTATGGCGCCGAGTCCGCGCAGGATTCGAACCTGTTCCACATTGCACACCAGCGGCACTATGTCCAGTCTTTTGAGTTTCGTGTACACCGTGTGCAGCCCCCCGACCAGGTGCTTCAGGAACAGCTCGAAGGCCTGCGGGAGACACAGCATCGTGTCCCCTTGGATGATGAAGGCGGCCACTTTCTGGCCCCTGTAGTCGACCAGCTTGCACTCGTTCGCGGAGGGGTCCGAGGTGGATATCGGCGGCGGGCTGCCGTAGCGCGGCGGGCCGTGGTGGTGCGCGGCCGCCATCAGCTCGAGCGGCGAGTGGTGCATCATCTGCAGGGAGCCCAGTAAGCCGAGCCCCGGCGGCGGCAGCGGCATGCGCGGCGCCAGCAGCTGCGGCGGGCTCATGCCGCGCGCCGGCGACGCCGCCTTCACCCTCGGCGAGCCCCCGGACGAGCCGCTCATCTCGCTCGCGGTCGACGCTGAGTCCACGGCGGACTCCATGCTCGTAATAGACTACGCACGCATCACACGCCCGACGTGCGCGCCGTTCCGCGCAACAATAAATAAAAAGCCGGAGCGAAACGAGGGCGCGGCCGCGTGCGCGCGCCCGCCCCGGCCGCCGCGTCCCATTGGCCCTCGCCGGCTGCAACTTTAATTCGATTGGGTGACGACGGTAACGGCGAGTCTCCGCCTCGTTTTTCGTTGCGTTCGTTGCGAGCGCGCGAAGAAACGTTCCTGTTTCTTTTGGATGTTCTGGGACGCGGCCGGGCCGCGCGACGTCGCTCGTGCCGCGTGCGTCGCCGCCGGCCACCGGCGCGGCGTGGAGCGGCGCGGAGCGGGGGTGGACTGATAACAATGTCACCGGCAATCAATGCCGGCTACGGAAACACGTGCCGATTATATATATATATATATTATTAACAACTCTGTTGTATTAGGTTTACCTATAATGATAGATGTATTGCTAAATAAATAAATTAAAAAAAAGTTAAATTTATATATTATTAGCTACATATTTAGATATGACTACTGTAATGGCGACTCATTACAGTAGTTATACTAAATATTACATGAGCATACCTAGGTATAGCATGAGACCTAGGTGACTAAATAGGTATTTAGATATAATTACTATACATTTAAAAAGTTATAAATTAACTTAGTCTGTATTGCGGTTTGACAAACTTTCCGGTCAAATAAAGATAATTTGCTACTTGAGAAGCATCTCTATACCTACTTATAGTGATAAAGTAGGATAATGTTACCGTAAATTAGCGAATAGCTAATGAGAATAAACCTAGTTGGACATAATTTTACTTTATAAATAAATAACTAATATTTAATTATAGTTTATTTAGTTATATAAGGTGTAAGGTAATGGCATAAGGGTTAAGGCATTAAGGTGGTAAGGTAATTTGCTGATAATTAACAAATTTAGTGTTGAGCAATAAATCCTTTGTAAAAGATTTGTTTAGAGTAGGTCTATTCTAAATAATATAGTCTTACCCATTTTCATTTTACTTTATGCTAAGCCAAAGTCCTTTTTGTGGCAACTAGGCTAATTCAAAATGTTTTAATATATATGATTGTTATTTCGTTAGGTACTTGTGTCTCCTGCTTATGTTCTGTATAAGCTTAGCTTAGTTCCACAAATAAAATATTTTTTTTTCTTTTTTTCCATTTAATAATAAACATAATTGCGCATTTCGCTGACTTATTATTTCATGCTACTATAGGTATTCGCTTCTGTGAACTACTTATTTTGGCTGTTACATAGTTCAGGGTATCAGTAGGTCAAATGTAGGTATAGTAAAATATGGCATATTATATAAACATATTATATTTTATAAATTTATATTTATTTAACATACCTATATATTTCAAGATTAGGTATATCAATGATCCTGGCTTCCACTTTTTTACTTATAAATTAATCATCATAACTTTAAGTTATGAGTACTTACCTACCTACCTTGTTCCAACCAATATTTTGACGATCACTAATCTTTTTCTAATAGAAAAATATAAAGATAACGTCATAAGATGGCAGTATAACGAGGTGGTAGATTTTTGTTACTCAAGCAAGCTTACAAAGCTTAATAAAGCAATGTGAAAACTTCACCTTAGCTTTGGAAGAAGCAGTAAGCCGTAAGTGGCGAATTCATCTCCGACAGATTTCTCACGAGTAACTGAGCTACGGTTAGCGAGAAAACTATGACGGCGATGAAATCACACCCAGTCACGTCTACGTTCCCACGATAGTGTAAACCACAACGTGGAAAGTGGGTCACTGAAGTTCTGCCTACCTCTTCAGTGGTAAATGTGTCAATTTACGTAAGGAACTCAGCTACGCTCTCAGTAAATCGTCCCTTAGAAAAACATACAGGGTATTACTATAAGATGATGTTTTTCGGCTTTTAGTTAATTAGGCTAAGTCCGTGTGCTACGTACCTATGTGCTCAACGGCTTTTCTTTGGTGGAACCCAAGTTACAAAATGTTCTATTTGGACAAATAAAGTTCTTTTTTTATGTTATACAGTTACGGAACGAGCCAACGGCCCACCTGGTGTTAAATGGTAACCTCTGCCCCATAACAAGCGATGCAGCTTCGGTCCTCTCCTACTAGGTACTTGTGGTACAACAAGACCCAAGTCGCATCGTATGCGCCCGTAACTCTGAGACGTGTAGGTGGAATGTCTCATGTGCCTGTAATTTCTGTAGTAGGTACCTACATAATAGAATGTGCAATGTATCTCTACCTATATTAATAAATAGTGTTACAAATTTTAGCTGTTAAAATATAGCATTTTATTTTGCCAATAAACAATACCATAACTATAGGCTCTCCCCTCAAGGACCCAATATTTTGAGACCACTGCAGACTTTGTACCTTCAAGTACCGCCAGTGCTACTCACGAATGATTACTATACAAAGGGTAGAAAGTGTCGAAACAATAGCATCTCAACGACATCGCGAAACTCCTGAAGCCACTTCACTGGGTTCCGTCTCCGAAACCACGATACCTCTGAACCCTACAACGGGAACCGAGCTGATTTCAACCCTATTTCTATTGCTGTAAGGTACGGTACTCTATACTGATGTAGCATTAGAAATTTTGATAGTAAGTTCTTTGTGCGGGATGTTTTTCTTGATTATTGTTTGTTAAATTCCACTTAACAGGAACAATGTTAGTTGGTAATAAAATATCCATTGTAGGTAACCTATATACCTAGATTATTTTTTAAGCAAGACCGTTTCAAATGAGAAGGCAGGGATCAAAATTATTTTATCGCTTCATAAAACAATGTGAGATATCGGTATGATGGTTTAAAACTAGTTTGCTGACCTAAGTTCGACCAAGTAGTCGAAATTCCAGACTCATTCCAACATTTAAATCATAATCATTATTGAAAATTTGAGGGAAACGTTCACAGCTAGAAGAGAAAATTGAAACTATTTATTTTTTCACTAATTGCCTTTTTAATTAATTTTTTACTGACGTCACTAATGCTGGACAATGGCCGCTAAACAAAAATAAAAACGATTCACAAACAGAAGAAAAAATGGTACTTAACTATTTTGCCATTGCCTGTATACTGTTTGGTTTTATACTAAAGCCTGTTGAAAAACACACACCTGTAGAATATTATCAATCATTTTCACTGATAATGTCGCACAAAGTACTGCGTAGATAATTGTTATCTACATTTACATACGATTACTGAAACTGGTGGGTAATTCATAATCTGCTGTAATTCGGTGTCATTACGATTTTTACCGTCGCTATGAGTAATATTTTGAAACGGTTATTTACTGAGAATCTTTTAAAAGCAAGAAATTTATTAATAAATTTAATTTAACTCAGCGTTTATTTTCATTCCTTTGTTCAGTTGGATTTTCGACAATTACGGAATTCAGTTTGAAGTCACAAAACAACGACTTGACATGACATGTGTGTACATGAGGCAAATAAAAATGAATCTGAGTACGAAAAATTTTTTATTCAGTAATTGTTGCCATTTTTTTCTATAGATTTGTGTGAAATGTTTGCTCTATGACTGTAATTTAATAAGTAGTGGCTTCAAATATTAATTTACTTAATAATTTGTTTACTGCTCGTGTTACTAGCTCTCTCGAGCCAGTGTGGTGAAAGGATTAAAGTGCGCCTCAGAAAGGCTCCTTTCATGCACGCGGACGTCGTCGAACTTTTGGTTCTAAGACACGTCAATTTCCTCACGATGTCTTCCTTCATCGTTTTGAGAACGTGGTATATAGCGCACATACATTTTTAGATTAAAAACTCATTGGTGCACTGGGATTTGAACCGGAGACCTTCCAATAAAAATCCTGGTTAAATGTTAAATCAAAACCTGAGTAGATAATGTAATAATTTATTAAAATCGAGTACGAAATCGTTTCCAAATCACGTGCACTACAGAGTGCGAGATCAAAAGTTAGATTCAGAACAGGTTTAGTAAGAGTAAGTAGACCACTCAAATAATAAATCTAACTCATTAATTCCCTGGCAGTTTATCAAATGCAAAGTGGAATAATTCTGTCGGATTACCTTCGTCCGCTGACAAGCAAACAACACTACATCTTATCTGGTTAAAAAATTAGCAAGAACTCTGTAAACAGATGAATTGGATGTCTTGGTATCAGATAAACAATATTGAGAGTACCAAATATTACATACTTGGTTAAATGAATGTCGTCGTATTATTAGATAGATAACACTTTATTAATCACCTCATATGGAAATTTCTTATACATAAATAAATAAACTAAAGTACACTGGGATGCCTTACCGCTAATACCAATTTCTTTCAGGGAACCTTTGGATGGACCAGATAATTATATGATAAAAATAGAAGGGGCATATTGGTGTAATATATGAAAAATTAATTCAAATGAGCTCACTGATTCGCTTAACAATTTCCTTTCTAAGGAAATAAATATGCAAGTATTAATAAAATAATTCTATAGACTATAATAACTATAATTTAACAAACGGATTAATTTCATTAGTCTCATTATTATGTATGTAGGAAAATTGAAAATTATTAAAAAATTATGTTGGATATATATTTATACCACGTCAGAACAATACATAAAACTCAACTTTTTGCATTTTGCCACCTTTAGCAGCACTTCTTTCTGAATTTTTAGTTTAAATAAATTTGTGAAGAATTTAGATCACTAACTAAATATTAAATAATAAATATTAGTAGTAATCTAAAGTAAGTAATCAACATTTTTGTTTATCAATTGTTTTTAAAAACATCATCTTCCATGTTCTACGCTTAACCACAGTCTGCTATAACCATCACAGTCACAAATGATACGTCGATAAATAATAGTGGGTAACTGAACCATCCGTGGTTATGAGTCCGCATACCGCCGAAAGCAAATTAGTGAATGCATAAATTACCAAAAGCCCACCTTCCATTGAACAAATTTAATTTTGCTCTTCCGTTAGTGTTGCCACTAGGCCACGTTAAGTTTAGCCGGATAATTCTAAACTTGATGTTGCCCAACCATTATCGTCGTTCACTAGTCTATCTTTTCAAATGCATATTAATAAAAACGGTATCGAAGAAAATAGAAAAAAAACAGGGTAGGTACCTACTTCACCGAGACTTGTTGGTAATTTAGTTGCAAAAAATATTTTATTGGCAACAATATTACACAATCTCCGTAAGTAAATAATTTCATTTTAAATTAAATAATCGATTACAAAACATTATTGTGGATAATGCTGACTGTTACAGACAACTTAAAACTGTGATGACTGGTCCAATTTGGACTCACTGGATCCAGCTCCATGTGAGAACACCTAGTTTAAGTTTTAATTTAAGATTTTTATATTTTGATTTTATTTTTGTTTTATAATAATAATAATAATGTAATTTTGATTTAATTTTAGTGTAATATGAATGTAATGTTCGAAATAAAATGATTAATAATAATAATAAAAACAAAGAGAGTTATCCGGCTTCCGGATTTTCCGATAACTACACCCAACACTGACATCAGCGTCCCGATTCAAGCTGCAATGTCTACCTATTGGTTGCATTATTTACTGCAGTACGGTGGTGCGGGGTGCACTGAGCAATGTTATTAATTGGGTTATGGGGCTGCGGTCTCGCCGTTGTGGCTCTATTCAGTGTTATTGTTTAGACGACAAATGGGTGGATGGAAAACAAAGTAAAATGAAAAAATAGGTAGTGCGTGGATTCAGCTGTTTTTAGGCTTTGTTTAAAGAGTTTTGTTATATGTGAGTTTTAATTTTATAGAATATTTTTATGTAAAAAAAATTGTACTTTAAATTTTTATCTCATTACAGTCGTAATTAAACTTCTATTTCGTACACCTAGAGCTTTTCTAAACCGTTTCTTTACCATTGGTATGCCAATTGAAATCATAAATAATACATAATTTAGGTCAAAAACTTAGAAGACACACTAAAAATGCCATTTATCACTGTTTATGCAAACACTATCGTATTATAAGATAATTTAGTTGCTGCATTTTGGAATCAGAGGTACCTTCTTGAATATTCTTATTAGGCTAAGCAGTCGAAAAACGGGGTTCAATAATGGTTATCGGTATGGGACCCTAGTGGGAACCTAAATTCCAACACGTTTTCACCTCCTCGTCTACTGCTCGTATACCAAACCACAGAATTGTTCATATCAGAACATTTCAGTACGATTTGCACATAACTATGTGTGGACATAAAATTCCCCGTTTCATGACGGGGGATTACAGTTGTTGCGCGTCGCGTCCAGTTACGGCTTTTAATACATATAAAAATAAAGTTTTACGAGCATAGCAGTGTGTTGCAGTATGTGCATTGTTGAGCCCGATTTATTGCGAGCGAACGCAATTTGTTTCCGATACTTTTGAGGCTAATCCCCGCCTTTTTGTTAAAAATCACGGGAAGTTGAAGCTTCCTCCATGTTCTGCGTGAAGAGGTTATATCTGATTCGGTTCACTGGAGCCGTTGATGAAGACGGTCAGTCAACTAGTCGTGTCCATGGAAAAGTACAAATCTCCATAGACTATTTTATCTTGAGAAATTTTGAGACATATTTCCTCTTCCTTTTAAAAAGAATCAATTTAAAGTAACTTTTATACTAGGTTCACGGAGACAATAATATTTTACCCACTGACTTTTTAAAGTGGACACTATATCAACTTTGGCAAGTACTTTGGATACATCGAATGATCGAATTTGGATCCTCATTGAAAATCCAATTTTAATGTCTAAATCTTGGAGCAGTACAATTAGTGTTTTGGTCAAAAACAAATCGTATATTTATTAAAAGCGGATTGTATAGCTATTTAAAGGACAAATAGAATCAATTCCAAACGGAAGTCTGGAAATAAAATATCTAATTGTGATATCGTTCAAAAATTAATCGTACAATCTGATTTTGTTTTGAAGTTTAAGAGGAAATCTTTACAGGACCTAGCAATAGGTACGATTTTTACAGATGCAAGTAATGTAGGTTAGGATGACAGATTCATAATGAAGTATTTTAATTGTAAATATTTGAATCATCCTGCCTTTACAAGTATTCTATGATTCTGAAATGAATACCAGCTGAGGTAGCGAAGCCAACCAAATATTATTCTTTAAGTGAAATCTCTGAAAATGAGACAAACAAAACATCTTGAAAAGAGCACGGTTCAATCTCACTACCAAAAAGTAACCATAGAGTAAAACATCAAGGAAAGGCTGCGGCTAAAAATCTAGGTGCACTATTCAGTGTAAAAAGAATCATTCTCTGCGGTCAGCGTCGCCGAGTCAAAAGAGCTTTGACTTCAAAGGCTGAATAACTGGCAGCTCCAAGAGAATGCAAAATAACTGGCAGCACCACAGCGAGAGTGCAAAATAAACTGGCAACACCAAAGCAAGAGTGCAAAATAAATGCGGCAACACCACATTACACAGCCACTGAATCAAAAGACAGACGGGGCGTGAAGTGATAAAAACTGGAAAAAATAATGTTGCTCCCTTTGTAGGAGTGCGATGCCTATTCTGGGATCTTCGGCGAAGACAACCTAGATAGGTTTCTAGACGCGAGTACATAGAGAACATGGTGGTAGCTTGCAGGGCCTCTCATAGTTCTTTTTATAATATTATTATTAACTGTTTAGTGTCTTACAGCTTACAGCGTACAGCTCTATAACTTACATGTTTACACTCCATGCTTTAAATTATGTAACATCTCGAATTAGTATTATATTTTGTAAGGTTCTCTTTTGAACATAAAGTCTTGGTAGGATCTGCTTAGATAGATAGACTGCTCATATGCTGGACTAAAATATATCCAGATTATAAATCGGGAATTATTAAATAATTGGGGCAATGGTAACCTAAGTGACATTTTAAATTTTAATTTTAATTATTTGATATTTTATTTAAATATATAGTAATTAAATTTGTAGATAGAAAAAACGAACATGAGCTATATTGCGTGTCAAAAAACAATTTGAGCGTAGATACTTCATTATAAAAGTGAAAAATCTATAAAGGCTAAGAATCTAGCTAAGAATAAGCACATTCCAGTGGGTTTCCGTGTGCTTTGACGTGTCATGTCAATATTAGCCAACACTCGCGGGGAGTTGGATGATTTTTACATCAAAGCTTCAAAGTAGACGAGTAGAGTCACACCTAGCGAGTGTAAACACGACTTACCCTGTATTAACTATTCCTTTGAGGATGAAACAGCATGGAGAAATCTAATTGTAAAATGAGCTGTTCAAAATACGCCACGCCATGAGATCTTTGAAAAAAATTACCAGCATCTAAATTAAAGGTTTGAGGAAAACTAGGTATTTTACGAATAATTTACACTACATATATTTCCTAAACTACAATAATACTATATATACTATCCTATACATATAATAAAACTAATAGTTTTACATCCACTGTATCAAAAAAAATGTTATAGGCCTTAACAGTTATGTTTATTTTTTAAACTAAAACTCAATGTAGCGGCGTGCTAGTTTATTTATTTATTTATTAAGGCACACAATACACATTACAAGTAAACAATATAAATATTTTCATATATACCTATTTATATTGTTAGCGGTCTATCTGTAACAAAGCAGTAGGTATCTGACTAAATAAAAATAGTTATGCCCTACTATAAAAACCAGAAAGAAAATGGGGAATACGTTTGTATGGAGAAATTTCTGGAGGCATTATTAATGTTTAAGGTACGTAGGTACGCCCTTCCTTTTGTTTTGTCCAACGCAGCAACATTTAGTTAGTAGCAGCAAACCCAAATGTATCCCACCTACATTTCTGCCGCCAAGCAGTAGGTACGCAGTGTTTAAATGTTATTCAAAAGTTGTGGGTGACTTAAGTACCTACCATGCTGTTCTTATGGGTTCGCTGTCAGTAAAGATAATCTAACTTGTTTCTAGCTATAAGTGATTATCAGACAAAGACTATGCAAATTAACATCCAGACACAGATCAAACATCTGTGTTCGTGAAACAAATGTTTGTCCTGGGTGGGAATCGAACCCTCGACCTACATTTCAGAAGTCAGAGTTCAACTGAGAACCAACTGAGCTGTGAGGCCAGTCAAATCCCACCAACCCATCCGAGACGTTAACGAAGTCCATACAGTTGACAAGATTTGAATGCGAATCTTACAGGCATAGATGAAATATGAAAACTCCCACAGTATCTGAGGGGTGAGTGGTCGGACGCGTGATACAGCTAAATGTGATGTAGGGCTGCCAACTGCATTTGCAATTACAATGTATTTAACTTAAATCACTACTTAGTAGCAAATAAGTAGTCGTAATAAGGCTACCTGATATCAGAGTAAATAATATAAATACCCTTAGTTATTTACTACTAGTACTAGTTAGTTACTTAGTTCGTCATCGTTTCTTCGTTTCAGTAATAAAAATTTGCTATATGTTTCACAAAATATGTACAAAAACAAATGTATTTATTAGAAACTATTATTTAATGGAATTATGGAATTTCCCAATGACCCACTTCTAGGGAAATTCCATAATTCCATTAAATAATAGTTTCTTCATTTACATTTCAAAACATATTTTAGGCTGGTAGTCTTTGTAAGAGGTATTCTCGCAAACGGTAGTTCCATTCCACTATAGGTAGGTACCCCTAAAGACCGAATTTTGCCCAAAGATTTAATGGAGACAATAGGATAGGCAAGGGACAGAATCTGAAGGGAGGCCGGCTGAGGTCTCCTACCCTATATAACTTGAGAGCATGGTGGCCCAGTGGTACCGACTCGTTTCCTCACGATATTTCCCTTCACCGTAGTGATAATGTGGTATTGGCCATATAAATTTTTCAAGCTAAAAGTTTCATTGGTGCACCTTGGGATTGGAACCAGTGACCTCCAGATTGAAACTCGGGGCCAGTACCACTGGACGACGACGATCTCTGTTCGTCTCCTATGGGAGATGGTGGGAATGTGTGTCTCAATATTTGGAGTGGAGCCAGTGATTCAATAATATATTAAATAAAAAACAAAACATGATTCCACAAACTCGTTCAACCCTGTCTCCGCGAAGCAGAAGTCGGATGTCACCGCGTGACGCGTTTTGAATGTGTCTCGGCGGCGGTTCAAAATATAATAAATAGAATACTTATTTTTATCGGGAAGCCACACTCGCACCGAGTAAATATTGTATCTTCCTGATCTGTTGGTGTGCTTTTTCATATACTTAACTCGGTATTGTACAGTTGTTTCCGAAACACTTCAGAGCTATGCAAAATCTACCTGGTATACCGTCATATCTACTTCTTTATCAAATATAATGATTCAAACATAATTTTAAAGCTAAAATCTCCGCTATTGACGAAAAAAGACTAATAAGTAGTTTAAAATCGATGTTTACGTAAAATTTTTATGTTTTGGTCAGAGACAGCGATGTAAATAATGTAGAAAGCGCCATCTTTTGACAATCTTTTTAACTAGCATGCGCTACAGCTGTTAGAGTTGCTTAGACTATTTGCGCAAGCGATGGATCAGGTTAGAATTAATTTATTCATAGGCCATAGACACGCTAGACTACCCTGTTTTTTTCTTTATAAGTGTTTTTACATCTATATGTTTGTAAATATTAAAGGATTTTAAAGTTGTTAATGCAAAACTTCCTTGACAAGAGATTAGCTTCCACCAATCAACACAGCAGAGCCAACTACGATGCTGTCGGCGCTTAAAATTTCAGTCTTTGTGGACTGACTTTTCCACATTTACTTTTGTATCAGATTTCTCACCCACTACAACAAACAAACGCTGAATGCTATCACGCCTATCATTCTGGGCTTCTGATAGCTCTTAAGTAGAGTTCCTCAAAGGCTGACCTTAAAAACAATAGTTTTTGGCTTTGACACCTTTTGCAGTGACCAGTTTTAGTGGCCCATTTCAGATTTTAGCGTATTCTGTGTCACACGTTCGTCCCCTCTCCGTGAGCCATTTTATTCGAAAGCATATTTGCGTAAAGCATTTTATTAAAGCCGACTATCCATCACCCCGTCAACAGCTAACCCTTATAATAAACGCCGCCGAAATCATTCAATATTTCTTTGTGGTGTTAGAAGATAAGGTTTTGGTATTGGCAACTATAGGCACGAGTGGCGTAAAGATGACATGGAGATTTTACAAGATACACTGGTTGGAAATCAATAGTTTTTGAGACTAGGAGGAATGTGAGGATCAAGTTATAGAGTTCCCAATGGTGGGTCTCTCGACGAGATTATAGAAGGAATAGAAATTAGCTCATATTTCATTAATCTTCATCATATCACTTCCTCGTCAGTTGGAATTTTTCCAGACATGATCTGGTTGCATCACCTCCGAAGCGCTCGCGCTGGTGAGATACTGTTTCTAAAGATTTAGACCATTAGCGACAGTATGTCAGCACTTTGGCCAGGTTAGGTTCTGAGGTCCGAAACATACCATATCATTAGAAAAACATTGCTTGCAAAGTTCTTGATTGAAAAACTGTTTTTACTCAGTTACTTAATATCCCAAACTATGTATGAACGTTAGAGTTAAAATGGGAAAAACTACATCGTTGAACTAGTAGAGAGTAATTTCTACACCTCAGAGTTCCTACATAAAAAACTCGAGCAAAAAATTGACAATCCATGTCAATAATCAGAAATTGTATGCATCGCCTCTTTTGAAATAAATGTGACGGATTATAATGCGCGAGATACAGCGATAAACACGTTTCGCAGTTTTCATTCAAATTTAACTGTAACGGAGGGGCCTAATCTTTGATTGATCACTGCACTCAATATAGGTTCAATATGGAATATAGGATAGGTAAAATCTGAACGAAATATTTGATCCTTTTCTATTATCCTCTAGTACTGCCTTAAATAGATATAGTTTTTTTTTATAAGTAAATAATCCAAGAATATTCCTCATTGTGGCGTACTTTAATTACCCCTTTCACAGTGGTTCCAGAGTTTGCAGTAGCAGTAGAAATAATGCCAAGTTCGTCCATGTTTCATTGTGCAAACACTGCTTATGTTTTTTTTTTCAGTTGCAGCCCATCATTTTACCAACATCATTCTTGAAATCTACGCAACATATCAAATGTATAAACAACTCTAATACTTAGATCAAGGTTTAGATAGGAAATTAAGTCCGTTGCACATTGGTTGTGCTGGCAAACATATAGGTACCGGTCGGTCACACATACGCAATGTGTAGGCATGTCGATTCTATTTTATATGTTTTATTTATTATTTTACGTTTACGTAGTAATTAATAATGTATTGTTATTAATTTATTTAATAATGTAGGTATTGTTCGTTCAGTCTACAACTTAAATTCACACCTATACAATCACACGACTACTGCTATACAAAATGTATATAATAGTATGCAAGCTCACAAAACCGTGTCGCCCCAGTCATCCCCGTTATTTAGGGGCTAAGCCCGTATTTTAGTAAAATTCAGTGCAGTGGGTGTTGCATCATACATAAGTAATCTCATTATAGCAACAATGGTAGCGGCTAATCTGATACGAAAGCACGACGCGCCGGTTGCACGGACCGCCTACGTCATCACCGCACTGTGCGACCAAGACGTCAACCGTTCAATATTAGGCAAACATAGTACGTCATTTTGCTAACACAAACTATTCTATTTTACTTAAGAGTTACTATTATTATTGGCATGATTTGACCTCAATATATTCATCCCTTTCAAAGCTTCTAAATTAACTATTATTGAGTAAAATATCACGTTCTATCGACCTGATAACAAATATTCGACAAGTTGTATACTGCCTTAGCTGAAATAATATACACTAAACCGTAAATAAATGCTAGAAAAATTTGCAAGTATTTGTATAAAACTCTACAATATGCAAGTACCTAGTTTAAATGGCTAGAATTTACAGACTTGATGCTTAATGCATAGAGTTATGTTATTCTTTCGTAAATCGCGTGAAAAGTAACTCAGTAAATTAAATAAATTTAGAAGCTTATAGTTCTATCAACCTACCTAAGCCTCAACCGGTTGCCCGATTCGCTGGCCGTGTGGCCGCCTAAGCTGAAATAAATATAATCTGATTACAGATAATGGACGTAGAATTTTCCGCAACCTAGATTTTAGTACGTTAATAACCGGGTTTAGGCGAGGTTTGCTACGCGAACGACGCGGGCGGTGACACCTGACAATTATTCTAGGACTTCACTGTCCACTATTGAGGAATGGTGAAATCAAGATTTATTTAGAGAGAGTAGAATAAGAGGAAGATTATTTGTAGAGAGAAAAAAAAACGCAAAATTTGTAGTTGTATAGGTAGAGAAAAAAACAACATTTGTAGTTTTATAGATTTAATGCTGAGTTGTCAGTTTTTTACTTAATTAAATTTAATTAGAGCCCATTGGCGTAGTGGTCGGAGCACCCGAGGCATCCTATATCCTCACCCGCTTCTTTTAACATCTGGTTTTACTAAGGTAATCAATTCATATGGAACCATTTATAGATATATGTAGTTACCTAGAATACGATAGATGATCGAACGCGAGCAGGAAAAGAGTAGGTACAATCAATGGATAGCAATTCCGAAGGCAGTGCCGATCAAATATAATGATGACAAACCAGCAGCGCCTGGATAAGATTCATTTTAGGTAATGACCTCAAACAATAATATACATATCTTAAACAACGAGCCGTGACTTATTGGTTTTAAAGGAAAGCGTATTAGAATGAAATTTTATGTTCAATATCACTTCATCAATTGATATTTTGATGTCTCAAAAGAATCATTATTTGCTAGGAATGGAATTTGTCTTGAGCCTTTTTCACTAGCCCCTTCAAATAATACGAACTATAATGCTTGACTATTGAAAGAGGCATGGTTATAAACATATAAGTCTGAATTCTTCAAATGTATCGGAAGGGTAATTTAGAGTTCCCCGAGGAAACGGCTACTCGTAAGAGTAATTCGACATACCGAACCCCGGTCACCGAAAATGTAAAATGGCTCCCTTGCATTTTTTCCTAAGTGCCATAAAGTATGACATTTATTACGGTCAGATCTGCCTCAACCACTATTGATAGGCAAATGAGAGAGTTTTTTAAAAGAAAAACGATGTCTGTTTTTTATGTGTTCTCTGGATAAGGATGGTTTAAGAATTTGCTACTTGTGTCGCGAGTTGCCATAATGGCGGTTTCTGTTTTTGCGACAATATTCAAGAGGGTTTGGTCAGCCCACAGTTTTTGTCATGTGGATTTCATGAACCTAGATTTTGCTACATTTTTATCTTAGTCCTCATTTCTAAGATAGGTTCATTTTTTGTCATAGAGATAATATAGAAGTTTATTTACCGACTCAACGCTGGCTGGGTTTCAGTTCATCTCTGAGTTTTACACCGAATGATGATTCGTATACTTACATATATTACGCTGCATAAGTATTAGTATGAATAAAGTCAGTGTCACAGATACTTCTTTGAAGTTTTACTAAATATTTTCAGCCACTGTATGTTGTTTCCATTGAAAGCTTGCATTTTTTGCATTTTAATAAGTCGAACATCAAAACATACGAGTAGATAAGAACTAACTCAGGAGTAGGTTAACATTTCTTCAGCATTTAAAATTGGCCATTTACAGTCACTTTAAGAAGTCATAACCCATATCTATGAGGCCTAGCTGTAATTTGGATTTGAAAATAGATAGTAACAATAACTCAAGAACAGGTCAAGCACAATGGTGAGTGCCACCGATAATCGTATATTAGAACCCTTATCCCTGCAAGCACCTATGCGACAATGGAAAGGAATATAATGTCGAAAAGTGGCTACATAAAAATGACATACGGTTTCGGCGGTGCTCTGGTTAGATGGAAAAAATATCGCACCAAGAACCGCAATATGGCGGTCTGATAAAAATGAATGATGTAGTTGTAATTTTAGCCGAGTACGTAATACCTCAGTAAAGAAGTTAGGTTTTGTGGTATTTTAATTTATTATCAGACCAGTGTATCTCTATATCTAAATCGTTATAGGATTTTAGATTTGCGCTTACCTGGCGATTCTGTGAATATTTTCATAGCCGTAATTAGTCTCTACGACAATGCTTGAAATCTGTACCAGAATCACTGCAAATAAGTAGGTATGTAGTGTGGTCTTTAAGGCAGGAGTTGCTATTTTTTGGACCCATCAATTTTGCTCCTAGAATTATGACTTCTTTATTGTGTGCCTGATCTTTGTCTGTGGAGGTGTCAAGTGCAAAAAATAATATTTATATGGCATAAAATAAAAAAATATTAGTTTTGTAACGTTGTACGTTCTACTTCTTAAGCACTGTTTGTTGATAAGCAGCCAACTGTCGAGACGATCCTCTGGTATCAGATCCCAGTTGTGGACCAATCTATTGAAGAAATTATATGTAGCGAGAGGTTCGAGATCCAAGATTCTAAAGATTACTTATTAATTTTTTTATTTCTAAAGGTGGCCGCCATACAAATGTTGCTTTTTGCCGATAAAGTCACCAAAATGATTCGATTCGGCTTAAATTCATAATCTAGATCTTTTGGGGGTTCCTATACCTATTGTAAAAACCCTCAAGCGTACTGTTCGTAGGACGCGCAACACCAAAAAACTAGTTTCTATTACATAAATTAAGGAGTTGAGTTTCTTAATCAGTAACATTGTGCTCTTAGTACTTCAAATTGGATAATAAATCATAAATTATAGATTTCCATCCAGCCAGTATGTTACTCTTGGTTTATTATTTTGTTTGCATCTAGATAATAATAATGAATGCTACACTTTGATTAACCTAATTACAAGCTGAATTAAGTGCGACTACAGTATAGTGCATAGAGACACAGTTGCACTTTATCGAATTTATTTACATATTAGCTAATGCCCAACTAAATTACAATATATGTAGTTACCCAAAACAGTCGCAGTAACACGATCCCGAGTAAAGACCAATATGAAAACACTAAAAGTTAGAATCACCTAACACTCTTTGCGAGTGAAGTTGGAATCGTTTTTCGCATCGGGCGGCAAATGCGAAATCGTAATAAAACTATCGCTGTGGTATGTAAAGTAGCCATAATATTGAAAACTTCCAAAGTCCATCAATAAATGTGCCGCTGTGTGGGGAACGACGTCGCCCTAACAGTTGTAGGTTTGAGCTTTTCATAAATATCGATATCGATAGAGTTGGCCAAAAAAAAACGGTAAAAGTAGTTATTACCACCATACCAATGCCGCTAAGCAGTAAAGCATTACTGTTTCGTTTGAAAATGTGTTTGTTGGTTAAATTAAACATGATACATTCACGTCTCTTTTGCAAATGATACGCGCTACAGTGATTAAATTGCATGCAATTATAATGCTGATAAATTATAATACTTGGTATAGCAGTCTACACGCCATGACGGAAATTAGAGATAACTTCGAGATCTAAAAAATATCATCAACAATAGAGAGAGGTAGAATGAATAGGTTACTCTTAGGCGAGCATGCTACATCGTAGACCGCATTGTCACTTAACATCAGGTGAGATCGTGGTCAAATATTAGCATATCGTACAAAACCATTATTAACCCTCGCCTTCCAAACACACATTGTTTGAGGTCTTTCAAGCATCAGTCTCAGTCTGATAGGCGCTGCCAATTTATCGAGTGTTGTGGGCATTATCGATAACATATAAAAAACAGTGAAAAAATTAATACAACGAAAAAGCATCGATGTCGATGTAAGGAGTGGTCCCACCCTACACATATCGAGAGGCGTCAAAACGCACCGACCGCAACTATCAAAGAGAAATCTTTTCCGTGTATCAATAACAGCGACTAGACACATCGCCTTTATGTGCTTGCGATGTGATGTGATGATATTATAGTTTATCGATATTTCGGTATATTCTATTCGCAACGGAAAAATATTTTTACTTATTCACTTTGCCAGCCTGTGCTTTAAAAGTTGCCTACTGAATTTAACATTCCAAACGCTAAGTTACAAAACTCCGACACACAAAATGTTAGATCTATTTTACGTTTCTTTCATCATAGTTCCTAATAACCAATCTGCTGAGTCCATCAGTCACACGTTCAGTATTGTTTCTAATATCAGCCAAAAAAAAAGGCAAAGGCAGGTCTAAGACACTACCACCATACCTATTTCTGCCGTTAAGCAGTAAAGCATTATTGTGGAGATGTTTTTGCTGGTAAAATTAAACATGATACATTCACGTCCCTTTTACAGGCCAGTAAAACATATGCCAAGTTCTACGGGGAAATACTAACCATTTCTGCCACCAAGCAGTAATATATCCGCGTTACTGTGTGCCGGTTTGAAAGATGGTGCCGGAGATATTACAGGCACATGAGACATTCCACCTTCACGTGTCAGAGTTATGGGTGCATACGGTGCGTCTTGGGCCTTGTTGTAACTAAGTACCTACGGAAGGACTAAATCTCTGTCAACTATAATATAGTAGACAAAAATATTTAAAGAAAATCAATGAACTAGGTATATATCTCGTGACAAGTATATTTTCGCTTCATTCATATCTGTAGCAGTACCATCAAAGATCATCTCAATGTGGTTAGGGCGTGAAATTATTTTCCTTGGCGCATGCAGATTAGAGCGGGGGTGCAGGATTAGTCCCGCTTTTTTATATAAATTGAGATGATAAATGTTGTATTGGAAATTCTAACGGGTGGTGCGTGTAAATTAAACAAATTTAAAAAGCTATTTTCAATTATGTCGCTGCCTATTGCGTCTCCTCACAACCAGAGAGATCAAGAGTACCTGATATTTCCCATTTTGACGTTAGACAATATAGCTATTTGGTATTTTGTGCAAAAATTACTGTAGTTCTGAGACTGGCTGTGAGTTATGATAAATAATCATTGCTTGTAGGTTCTAATATAATACCTGGCGTAGCAGCTAATTTCGACAAGTGATAAAACGTATATGAATTTTCCACAGAAATGTTCATATTACACCGATGTAGGTAATTCAATATTATTGCATTTTCGTGATCGTTAATTTATAATGTTCGAAATGTAATGAGAATAGAGCTTCCGCTACCAGATAGATGTCATAGTAGAACACAATAAAGTGAATTTGTCACTCTGGCATCGAATAGAGCAAAACATATCGCAGTTCGGTTGCAACAATTTATCAAGATGCAATTGGTTTCTACACACATGTTGCCACCCTTCCGACGGAGGCAGACAAAAAACAAAGACTCACACTCGGGCCGGACTATTCCGACGAAAATAATGATTTATAGATGGCCGTCATCGCCAATGCGCTTCCTACGCGTTACAGTGTCACTCGTGTGCCCTGTTGTCTCGGGGAAAGAAAATATGTTCATATAATGGAGACTGGCATACAAAATCATAGATCAAAAGACACTTTGGGCCAAAAATAAAACCGGGACACACTAGAAAACTTAAACAAATACAAGCATAATATAGTAGTTCTATAATAATAATAATCCTTTATTTCCCGTAATACTAAAAAATAAATACATTGTCATTGCTAAATACTAAGTTAAATTGACGTAATTATAAATGTCCTAGATAAAATATATTCTAAATTATGTTATTGATTAAACTGATATTTTGGGTTGTCCATTTTTGGACAAATGCAATAGTAGTTCTACTACTTTCTAATTGCGAACGATCCTTCTCACATAGGTACGGAAAAAGGGCAATAGTTTCAAATTTCTGCGTAAGTGTTAGCGAGTCTTGAAACATCTATGACCTAATTTTGTTTGGATCTTAGGGCCGAAAAAATTTACAATAAGTATTTATGAGTTTTTCAAATCACCGTGATGAAACCAGCATGTTCTGGGATCATAAATTGCGCCACGAATGAGCTTGGACTTCCACCAACGCATAGAAGGGTGCTATAAGCCTGAGAGGCATGCTCCTTCGAGTTGATAGGTAATCCGACGCTATGCCATGTTTGCTGCTCCTTTTGGCAGTCTCGTTTGAGAAACCATATGTGTCTTAGTTTACTCACCAAAGTATCGCATTAGGTGGCTTGCAGTGAAATGTATGCCAGACACTGATAATAGAAAAAAAAAATCTATCTAGATCTGAATCTATCTAGATTGCAAGCCCACCGACCTGAGATCATCACCGTCGCTCAAAGAGTAGAGAAGGTACCTATTAGGATTTAGTTGATCAGTGCGCTCACTTGTCAAGTTACTTATATGAAATGTCTCAAAGTGGAAACATTTAAAAAGATGAAACGAACGCACCACGCAGTTGTAAAGTGAGCCCATCAAAAGAAAATCCATTTTCTCAAGACAGCGGAACATTTGTATGAAATCGAACAATAATCCCTCATATTGTCAGATACAATACAATTTGTTGGAAACTCGACGCGTGAGAGAAATAATAACAAATGATTCGGGCTCTAACGCCGCCTGGCGTTGAAAGATCACGCCTATTGCTCTTCTGTTGATGAAAAAAATATTATGCAATAAACGTAGCTAGTAAAAATCGGAAAAAGGGGATAAGGTCAAGTAATACCTACTTAGCCTCTTTTGTCGGGAGTTTACCTACATACGCTATGAACATACCAAGTAAAGTTTCTGTAGTTCCTAATTCCCTACCTACCTAAGCATTCATTATAAAAAATATGGTATTCCGACTATCAAAAAAAGTATATTATAAATCTCTAAAAAATACGAATTTTGAGGTTTGTATACGGCCTGGACAGTGAAAAAAAGAAGTACTACTTACTACCCATTACCACATTTACCCATTAATGTTTTTAAATTTTTGAAATGCTGCCAGCTCTCCTGGCAGCATTTGTTTATTTATTTCTAACGATGACAAAAATAGGGCCGTTTTTAACAATATTTAATATATTTTAATTATAAATGGATTTCAAACGAGGCTACCGTAGAAAGTAATCTATACAAATACAAATAAATAAAATTGGAGTTTCTGTTTGTAATATTAAAATAACCGCTTTTTACTAAGGGCATAATATGAATGTATACACGGTACATATACCAAAACAACATTTTTTACTATTTTTGTCTGTCTGTCTGTATCTGTCTGTCTGTTTGTTCCGGCTAATCTCTGAAATGGCTGGACCGATTTTGACGAGACTTTTACTGGCAGATAGCTGATGTAACAAGGAGTAACTAAGGCTACTTTTCCGAGGGGTAAAATAGGGGTGCGTGATAAAACCGAATTCCACGCGGACGAAGATGCGGGCAACAGCTATTATCTAATAAAAGCCTGCTAGAGATATTCGAATGAAAAGATCATCGAACGAATTAATATAAAAAAAAAGGATAAAGTTTGTGCATTCGCACAGCCATCTAGGTAGATCTTTGAGAACTACGTTATAAATATGGTGGAGCATTGTACTGGTGGGTACCTCTATAACGGGCTGAGGAATATGACTGGAAAGAGACAGGAACAGGATGGAATAATTTTCCTTTCATAACGTGGCAAAATAAATAATCTTCTATTGATTCCTGGGTTGAAGTCCAGTAGAACTTACATGCAAAATTTCATGCACCTATATCCAGCATGAAGTAAAGTTAAATTAAGACCTGGCAACACTAAGCAGCCAGCCAGAGGGTTGCCAAGCGTAACAGGCTCCTCGTAGAAATACAAGATTTGTAGTCTGATGTACGAGGTACGAAGACACGATTAGGCTCGTGCGAGCTATGTACGAGATATTGAAATTTATGTAAAATTTTATAATTTGTATATAAAATTTTATAATTTGTTTTTTTTATTGTATGTTATAATTTAAAACATAAAGGTGGTTCTAAACTTTGGCTACATTAAGTAACTGGAACTAGGTAATTGACTAAACGGAAAGTAGACATATTGGGTATGTTCAAGGAGCTCTTTTTAAGTAGTTTTCCGTTTTAATAGGGGCGCATGCGTACATTATTCTCCCAATCTGTGTGGCAATGGCACATGTGCAACTGAATGTTCCTCAGTAATTCAAAAACTGTTAAATGTAGTACTTATGTAGAGTTTTTTCTTTTTGTTGTTATAATGTAACAATTGACGTAACAAAGACAATCGTGTATTGAAAGTCTAATCTATCCCTATGTAAATGATTGAAAAGAAAAAACAACCCACTATTAATATGTTTTTTTTTTAATTATATTCATTTAAGGATTTTTCATTTGAATTTCACTAAAAAAATATTATGTCGAAACAAAACATGATTTTCAGTTTCCTGAATAACAGTCTACTCTATGGTTAGTTATAGTGAAATAAATCGTTTCATTTCTCGTATTTTTTGTTTTTATAACATTATAACGCTTGAATTGATGAATGTACGAGGATTGAAACCTCAAGTACGAGAATTTTAGCTGTTCATGTACGGGGAAAAATATACATACAGTTGGCAACCCTATGACTGCAAAAATAAAAACATTTTCTTAAGTTTGCTCTGTTGATGTTGACATATACTGAGAATTTAGCAAATATAATATACCCATTTTTCGCTAAATAATTAATCTAATAAATCAAATTTCATTAAAGACCACGATTATAGGGATTTAGTGAAGAAGAGGTTTGTGTGGCAGCTGCAGCTATTATGAGGTGGACGGTGCACATCGAAGGTGGACCTATGCGTGTCAATCATGCAGCGGTTTCAATAGGAGACAAAATCTATTCCTTTGGTGGATATTGTTCTACTGATGACTACAAGGATTGGCAGCCGATACCAGTGCATGTATTGGACACAGTTACTTTGAGGTGGACCACAGTGAACTACAAGAAAAATGATGATATACCTTTCGAGAGATATGGCCATTCTGCTGTAGCTTATGGCCATAAGGTAACTTTAATGCTAATAAAACATAAGTTTTAGTTCAGACAAGTCTGATGTGTAATGCTTTGTTTAAAAATATTTATGTCATTTATAAATTGACCTTTACATTATTATTACCTAAATGTAAATTTTACTTGTTTTTCTGTTTTGCTTCACCAACTAGGAAGCTCAGATATAAAATTGTATTAATTTGCATTATGTAATTATATCACAATTGGTTTTAAATAGTACATGAACAGACCTTGACACAGCTGGCACTGTTTTATTATGCAAAGTAATTCATAACATTAAATAATTTCCAGATTTACTTGTGGGGTGGCAGAAATAATGCTGTACAATGTGAGGTTCTAGTGTGTTTCAACACAAAAACTCTGGAATGGAGTTCTCCCTCGGTGACGGGCATGATACCTTTTGCCAAAGATGGCCACTCTGCATGCCTCATCAGAAACAAAATGTATATCTTTGGAGGATTTGAGTATCACTCTGATCAGTATTCTCGAGACACACATTGCTTGGACTTAGATACAATGGAATGGAGTTTTGTCTATGCAGAAGGTGTTGCACCCTCACACCGTGATTTCCACACAGCGGTGGCTGTAGGAGACAGAATGTATGTCTTCGGCGGTAGGGGAGATTTGAACAGTCCATTCAATTCACAGGAAGAGGTATACTGTCCGCAGATGTTTTACTTAGATACAGTTCAGAATAAATGGATTATTGCTAATCCAACTGGGACGTGGCCTGGAGGTAGACGCAGCCATTCTGCTTGTAAGTTGTGTATCAATTAATAGCTTATGAAATAATATAAAACTAAATACATCATACATCATATCTCATATACATCACTCTTTGATCTACCCTAGTTATAAGTTTGAAAGCCTGTCAATATAGATAAAGTTTTACTTCACTAACCAAAGTTAAGGACTGACTGATTAAATAAATAAAGTATTGGTGGACATTTCACACAGCATCAAGCCCCAAACTAAGCAAAGCTTGTACTATTCCCACAGATAACCAGAAAACTGATAAAAAACTTATATACTTTGATAATACATATTTGGACTCAGAATCAGAAAAGAAGAAAAGACTCAGAACAAACATTTACATTCGTCACACAAGTGTCTGTCATCAAAGGAATCAAACCCACAACCTACAGTGGAGAAGGCAGAGTTACTACCAATTGAGTTCTAAATCTGTGAGGCCATACTTCATAACACCATTAGTAATTAATATATACAACTTAGAAAAAGCAAATACAGAACTAACAAAAGATTTCTTTCCTGCTCTTAAATTGCACTTATATTCCACTGTATTTCAGGGCTCCACAATGGATACATGTATGTATTTGGTGGATTCAATGGCATTTCAAAGACACATTTCAACGATCTGTTCAGATACTCAGTCAAGGATAATCACTGGGAGTACATGCCGGTGAAAGGCCTGGTGCCCTGCAAAAGGAGACGACAAGCTTGCATCATGTATGACAATAAAATGTATTTATTTGGAGGGACAAGGTTAGTAATTATTGTTGCCTGGCAGCCGCTCTGTTCATTTTCATATACTTACCATGGTTTTCATATTAACTTTCACTTATTTTAATATGAATAAATCAAAAAAGGATGTAAACAGATTATATATATTAGCTGATAGACACAATGCTGGCAATTCGAGTGTTGCAGGTGTCCATAGGCGATGGCTACTTACCATCAGATTGGCCATCAGCTCATCAGTCACATAAAAATAATTTGCTTCAACCATTTTACATTTGTATATTTTATAGTATTGTCATACATTTTAGTTATTAAAGAAATGATTTACAAATATAATTATGATATTAAACACATTCATAGGATTCCTTGTCATAGATACATATAACAACATTGAAGATCAAGTAACAAACTATGCTCATCACTCTTCAAACACTACGAAATATTCTCAGCAAAGGCTGATTGGAACTCATAATCCATAAATGTGCTCCTGCCGGGACCTGAATTAATTTTTCTTCATTGCAGCCCCTGCCCACACCACTGCAGAAGTAACTCTACTGATGGTGAAGATGCAGATAACAGACCAGAAAGCTTGATAGATAATAGTGACCTGCATGTACTAGATTACTCTCCATCACTGAAAACCTTGGCCATATTAATTGTTTTGGAATACAATCTTGACCAGAAATGTCTTCCATGGGACATTCTGTAAGTTAAATCATCTATACAAGTAAAGTGAGCTCTACGCATGGAACGCAGTGGGCTGCTACGCTATCACACTAATGTAATATAGGCAAAAGTTTGTATGTGTCTGTTACTTCTTCACGCTGAATCGGCTGAATGGATTGGAATGAAATTTGGTACCAGGATAATTTATATTATCGCAAAGGCTACTTTTGATCGCTAAAAAGTTCAGTGTTCCTGTGGGATGACTTATTCACAGCGGGGCGCAGCAGTAGAAATATATAACCAAATCCGTTCAGCCGTTTGAGCGCGAAAGAGTAACAAACACAAACAAACTTTCGCCTTTAATTATTGTGATAAGACAACATAACATTTGAGGGTGTGGTGGCCAATCAGTAAAGACCCTAAGTTTCAATCCGGGATAGCTGGTTCTGATTTATTATTGCGCACCAATGGGATTTTCACTTGAAAAATTTAGTGTTCCAAACACGTTCTCAAGACGATGATGGAAAACATCGTGAGGAAACCGACATAGTTAAAACCAAACATTTTAAGACATGCGTCAAGCGCACGAAATTATCCTCTATGAGGCGCACTTTAATCCTTGCAACACTCTGTTTAGAGAGAGCCAGTGACACGTGTAGTAGTTGCGTAAGACACACCAAACGCTCGGAGCAGTTTCATATGCTTTTCCCTGCCGCCTTCAAAGTCAGTCTTTCAAAGTCGCAAAAAAGTTTTGGTTCCTTTCATTACTTCAAAAATATTTTAAAACATTTGCTAGATAAAATATATCTTGAAGCATGAAACGATGACAGCTCAATTGGTAGTGACTATGGCTGTTTGTTAGGTGTGGTTCAAATCCTGTCCACAGTGAAATGTGTTGAGCTCCATAAAGCTAGTGAGCTATCTTTTATTTTATGTGTATCACTTACGGTACGAGCCGACGGCCCATCTGGTGTTAAGTGGTAACCTCTGTCCATAAAAAGCGATGCGACTTGGGTCCTCCCCTACTAAGTACGACAAGACTCAAGTCTCTTCGTATGCGTCCGTAACTCTGAGACGTGTTGGTGGTCTCATATGCCTGTAATTTCACCGGCAACCACACCTGCTTCGCGCCAGAAATGGGCATGGTGGCAGTACTTCCCCGGACGAAATTGGCGTGAGTTCCAATGCTCATAAATTATAATTATATTTCGGTTTGAGCCACGTGAATGTACTTTTAAAACAATTTACTCTTTCAATTTCAGAGTGGACATACGGACTATGACAGTTCCTAATCGCATCAGCAGACCAATTAACCAAACTGGATGAAAAATATTTATTTGTATTTTCCTGTGAATTTTATCAACAAGTACAACAGAAATTCACTACCCCTTTTTAAATAGCTTATTACAGTGTATCTGAATACTTGCGTGATAAAGTTGAATGTGTTAATTTTATTTAATTTATAATATCTTAAATTATTTCACTTTATTTTTTCATTCAATTTTTAATTTACTAACCATTAGGTACCCATCTTATTAAATTTGCTTGCAGTAAAGTAGAACATAGTTGTACTTGTACCCTTTATTGTCATCTATGATACCTATGTTCAGTTGTACTTTTACCCTTTATTGTCATCTGTGATACCTATGTTTCGCAAATAAAGGAATTATACAGGCCCATCAAAACTTTATTATAGAGATTGTCAAAATGAACTTAATTAAAGATGAAAACAAGTTTCTAAAGCAATTACTGTAATCATTCATCTTCTTTGACAACATGTTTTTTCCGTTCCGGCACATAAGGCACTTCACCCGGCTTGCTATGCTTCCTTCTATTGGCCTCCTTCCTTTTATTCTTCTCCCTGATGGTTCGGAGTTCCTTAGAAGCATTGTGGATATGTTTTGGTACATGCCGGTGTCTCGCAATGCGCTTCACCTGAGGATGGCTGGCGAATTTTTCTTTTAAGGCTTCCGTGTAGTTCAGTGCAGTTCTTTCGCGAGGTTTCAGCTGAAACATTAAAATAATGATTATATAAAAATATTTTAGTTAACCAAAAAAAAACTGCTTTTAACCCTTAAGTATATCCTAGAGCACTACGGAAATCCTGTGTTGCGCGCGCGTCCATAAACAACTTTACCTAAGATAATTGCATTGGAACACATGAAAAACAGTATTCAGGAAAAATAATTATAATAAAGACATATTCATTGCAAGAGGGTTAAACTTAACATCACATTAGTACTAAATCTTTCATTTATTAAGAACATTATACTTACAATACCAAGCTTCTCGGATGCTCTCGCCTTCCACATTCTAATGTTCATTTCATCAGAACCGCTCATAACATATTTGTTATCTAATGACCACTTCACACATGTGAGCCGCTGCATTCTCTTTGTGTGATACACATCCCTGGAGTGCCCTTTGAGACTTTCGAATATCCTTATACTTTTGTCGTAACTGCCAGATACAAATTCACGTCCGGTTGGTGCATAATCTACATCGATAACAGCTGAAGTGTGATCCATGTGAATGTTGACTGGCTGTTTCAGTTTTCTTACATCGAAGGTATATAAACTGGAATAAGACATAAGGTCTATATGATACATCCAAAATAATGACACTATAGGTACTATATAGTACACAAAAGGTGCCTCTGAGGTGCACTTTAATCCTTTCACTACATTAGTTTGAGACAACTAGTAATAGGACTAGTAGTAATCCATAGAAGTAGGGCTACATAAATTACATTATCTTGTCTATTCTTCTCTACCCTTAGAGACTTACTAGATAGTCCTTACCTGGTCTAAGTTGTTTGTTACAGATGGGGAAAGAGACTCCAATTAGGTTTTTTTTACATGTTAACATTGTCTTGGTAAATAGTTATTAATTTGTTTTTTTTAATTGACTTGGTTTTCGAAGTTTCGTACAAAGTAGTAAGTTTAATTAAACAAACACAATTATAAAAATTACAAATACTTAGTACCAAAACATCAGTGTGATATAAGTGTAAATGGGCCATATGCAAACCAGGTTATTTAATTGTAATAAAAATTTTGGATGAATAATAATTTGTTTTTGCCCCACAGATACAAAATTAAAAACAAATGTACCTGAAGACATGAAATCAGGTTTAAACTAAACATAAAATAACATTGGACTTACAAGTTTCAGTGAATGTTACAAAATTGAAGGGTTAATTATTAAAATTATATTTGAGCTACAGAAATCTATCTACCGATGTTACTTCAATTATTTGTAATAAATCATATAATTATTTACTATAGTATATTAATTATATTATTATATTTGTACAGAGTATATAATTATTAAAATATTTATATAATATAAATATTACTTTATATATTATGTATACAGAAAATGTAAAATGTTTTCAGAATTAAATTATAATACATGTATTAGCTGTTTATTGACACCAAAAAAATTAAAGCAACCTTAATTCCCAAAAGGATGAAGCAAATTTTTTGGAAGTAATGAACTAAAATTCAATGACACCAAAATATGATTAGAATGGTGGTAAAAATGTAAAAGAAAAAAAAATAGATATCAGTTATACTTACTTGTAATCTTCATTAGCCACAGTGAAAATGAATGCTTCCATTGGGTTCCAAGATAAAGCATTACACCTCAGTTCCATCACAACTTTCCTGAGAGGTCCCGACTCACGGCAGTCATACAGAATTATACTTCTGTCACTTGCACACGATGCTAGCAAATTGTTTTCTACCTGTAATCAATAGTGATTATATTTTATGTAGTGTTGTGGTTAGCTGTTAGCTTCTTGATTCCTGATTAAGGCTGGTGCATATCATATTTATTATTTCAGTTACCCTATTCTTGTTATACTGAGTCAAACTTGAAATACATAAATGTCTACATAAAAATAATTTTTATGTATGGTTTGGCCACTCATAGCTTTTACATGCTTTTACAATGCTTTCACAGCATTATAAGCATTGATGTTGAGATAGTCATCAAATTAATTAAAAAAAAATTAATGAGTATAGTTCTCACTCCAGGAAAATTTAAGCTTTACAAATGGCCTGTTTTGAGCCGAAATGTATAAACGCAGCCCATTCTTCTACATGATTGAATAGATATATCTACCAGTGTATTAGCAGTGGTAATCTATGATTTGAGTATTGAAGTATGTTATTTGCAGGACAAAAAAAAAACCCATATACTATTTTTGGCATTTTGTGCCTACTGGAGAAAAAGCTCCCACTTAGATTGCTATTAAATATAGTTAAAATAGCATGTTACACATATTTTCTTAATTAATTGGGAAAATGTTAGTATCTACACATATATCTTTTATGAACGGAGTTGGCAGAGTTGTGAATGGAACACTACACACTTAAGTTTTAAGTATATGGTAACATACCTGATTAAATGACACATGATGCAAACTGTCAACACCCCATTTGAATATTTTAATAGGCTCATTCCTAGTGCTCTCCCACAACTGACATTGTTCGCCGCAAGTAGCAAATATTGGTTTGTTCCTATGATGTGTTACTCCCGACACAACTGACATGCTGAGCAGTGTACTTATTGGTTCCTCATCCTCTTCCGATAGAACTTCAGATTTCCATGTCTTTATTGTCTTGTCATCACCAACGCTAGTAAATGTTTTGCCATTTGGAGTGTAGCATAGTGCGCGCACCCAACCTTCATGAGCTACAAAATTTCTTGTACACTTTCGGACAGCCAAATCCCAAATTCTAATCTCACCATCGAATGCGCCGCTTGCCAACACCGCCAACCTGCTTGGGTGCTTAGCCATACTTGATATACCATCTCGGTGGCCGTCAAGGTTCCCGATAAATGGTTTAGCAAATACCCTTTCCAATTTTACCGCGTTGAGTGCCCTTACATATTCACGCGGTGCTTCCATAGGGTGCAGGCTGGGGTCGTAGTTCCTAGGCACTGAAAATATCAAATTCCTCTGTCAGGAAACGAACATTCGGAGGAAAGTCAGAAATTATATATATACTCACATTTGTGAATGTCTCTTTTCGTAGCACGTAAATAGTCGTCAGGGTTCCGACTTATAACTTTTATTTTAACACCAGACATTTTTAACTCTCTCTTAAATGAAACGTATCAAGCAATTTCATTAGTTATCACCTAATCGCTGTATTTTATTTAGACTTTTTGCTAAAATGCTCAAAAATATAACCACAAAGCACTACGTTTACAATAACATAACCCTCCAAAGCCATACCTCGAATCGAATACTGTCAGCTGTAAGGGTGAGTCCGATATATTAGTATTCGCTAAGATAAGTATCAGTGATATGTCGTGTATTCACAGCTGTCACGTCAGGCATATTTGTGACAGTATTTCCAACTCGGTGTCAGGTTTTCCATCTATGTAAATGGAAAAGATTAAATTAAATAGATTCATCCAAATATTATCCCTTATGTGTTTTTTTACTATTGTGAGATAAATTTATGATTATAGTGTAGGCTTAATCAATGCTACAAAAATCCTAACAGTTTATTGAAAAAATATTGAAAAAGCTTGTTGCATATAAAATAAAAATAAATAAAATATTAAGGAAGGTATTCAGTAATAATAAGTGATATCATTAGATTCCAAATAACCGACACCTATATTGGTAAGAAGTAATAATAGCTTATTTTTGGGCACAGTCCCACACAAGCATTAGGTTATTCTGGTAAGAAAATGCTAAAAATTAAGCTACTATCTGGAAACGCTGGCCCTGCCTTTGAGACAAAATCAAGCATGTGCAAATGTGCAATTATGTTCGAAATGAGAACGTCATTGTTTGGTTTGGATACTTGACTCTTCTCAATGTTTTTGTTAATAAAATGTTTAATAAATTTTCTCTATCACTTCCATCATTCTATTCATCGTTCATTTCATTCTGTCAGTACCATTCCAAGATTTCCGACGCTGTGTGTGTAGTGTGTGTGGTGAGTGGTGTTGTGATTGTGGTATAGTAACGTAAAAGATTCGAGATTATAATATAAATATAATGCATATTATGCAAGTTATATGGCTTGAGCTTTTTGAATAAATGTTTTACATTGTAAAATAGGCACACTTTACATTCTTCCCGGAAAAGAAGGCAGAGCAAGTATTAAATATTATTCTATTTATCCTTTAAATGAAATCGTTATAAATATTTAGTATTTTAGTTTATTCGGGTTTATCTCGTTTCTGGGCTATTCTATTTGATGGAATTTGATAGACACTAAACGATTAAAACAGGACTCATAAATACGATACACAACGTCTGTTAGGTGCTTAGAAACACATATAAATTATTATTTACACAGTGATTTGGGTGAGACCCAAATATTATTGTAGCGGATCCCACACAAAAAATATATTTGTGTATATAAGTTAGGAATCTGGCATTTGTACATTTAATCTCATATTCTTCTGGTTTTCTGATGTCAACCATGCAAGGAATCCAGATTGTTTACTAACGGATTTTAGTTTTTATTATTATTAAGTACATATCCAAATTCTCAACAGGCTCAATATACCTATAGACAATATTGTATATTCTGAAATCCTAGAGGTGTCCTGAAATCCTGAATCTAAGGCCTCCTGCTTCAATTTGGTTATAACAAGTTTATGGAATTCCAATTCTAATCATGTCCACGGTCTCATAATTTTGAATAATACAAAATTGTGCCCTCTAAACTTTAATAAAAAAAAAGCAAAAGCACGTTTAAAAAAAGCAAAAGCACATTTAAAAAAAGAAAAAAATTATATTTTTTATGAAAAAGTAAGGAGGTTAATCATCTCCAGAAATTTTAGTGACTAGGTGATAGATAGGCTGTAAGTATTGGCTAGATTCGTAAATGTGCTTTAAGATAATGATTCAGGGTGCATACTCTAAGTTGTACATGTACATACTGTAAGTTGGTGTATATTAAATAAGTACTAGCAGTGTAGCCTCTGTATTTATTATGTCAATCATATATGGTTTATTTTATTATCTATTGAAGATTTAATGACTTTGTGTTGGATAAAGTAATTTTAGGTAAAGCACCTTAAAACTAAATCAATTAATCAATTTACCCATTTGGTTTGACTTTACATATATTAACATAGATTATTGAACATAGCTTCATATTTTTTTGATGTGATTCATTTACAGAATGAGCCGTAATAATATTTACTGTAGAGAAAAATCAAAAACATTAAAGTATGAATTAATGTACTTAAAATTAAGTTTATTTTGTAAGCAAAGAACAGCTGAAACTTTGATACAACCTTCAAATTTATTATACAATTGCCAGGTTGTCATTTGTCTCTAATGTAGGCAGACACCCCCCATATGCAGCACGGGCAATGGTGGCTGGCAACGGTGTTCCTGCAACATTGCCAGTAATGGCTTTTAAATGACCCATCAAAATTATAGGGTTGGCTACATTGATAACAATAGCACCATACTTTTGATAGTATACATTTTCTACCTTAATATTTCTAGCTACACTCTGCAGCAAAATATTGATGTGATGGCATATCTATATTCATTGAAAATATTTTCAATAATAATTTTATCCCAGTAGAATCCGCGGGCAGAAGGTAGTGTTTGTATATTACCAAAATTAAAATGAACTAAAGTATTGCTTCCTCTTTCGCCTGATCTAGCAGATGTAAATGTAACTAACTAATAACAATATACATGTTAGGGGCACGTCATCACACCAGCTAAAGTAAAGATGTGACCATAATGGAAGGAAATATGATTTTTTTAATAAGACAAATTTGTGTGATAATGGTATACGTACTTATTTTAACCTTTCAAATTCTGCTTCTTATCGTTTTTACAGTCGTTAGAACCGAACTATATTCGTGATTCAAAAGGAAATAATTATACCTGAAAATGAAAGAACGCCAATATAGACTTTTTCTATGTACAGCACATTAGTTTGTTTTTGTTACTTAGTCAAATGAAACAATATTAAGCTTGATATCTCTGTTACATTAAATACACTTTAAGACCTATCATGTGCAAGTATAATTTGAGTATCTTGCAGTGGTAGGCCGGATCGAAAAAAGTTTGAGTTACGCAGAAGCCATTCGGGGCATAACGGATCTTAAACCATGCCTGTCCTGGCATAGAAATTGTGACACAATAAGCGCGAAATATTAAGATCTATGTCGTAACGTAATGCTATTCCGGCTAAATATTGGCACTAGCATTCATCCCTATAATTGGATTCAATCTGTGCTGTTGTGGCACAGTGTAAGAACACATTTATATTAAAAAGTACATATATTTTTAGATTGCTTTTATGTTGTAAAATAAAAACATCATGTTCGTGCTACATAAATAATTTTATATCATCTTCGTGTAATATATTTACTTGAACTATTATCATTTCATTGTTATTTAATTATCTGGAGTATTGATTTAAAGTGCATTTCGTTTTTTGCATATAGAACACGGCCTTCTACCAACTGAGGTGTGAGGCCAGTCAACTAATGATTTAACAAACATTACTTAATTATTTTAACGTTTACAAGCCGTTCAGATTTGATACTTCTGTAAGAGATCTAGGATAAATAGTTTGTGGGCAAAGCTTTAGGTCAGCGGCACCGCATTCGGCGCGTGGTCCCCAGTTCGTCGCTAGCCGGCAGCACCCGCAGTACTTTGTACGTTGACCCGCTGTCGTAACGTCGCCGGACCGCAAGCCGCTTATGAAATTAACTGATCCTAAATTTAAATTTAGAACGTTAGTGTACGGTAAACAAAAATAAGTTTTTATAGTGACGTGTCACAATCTTGGCCTACGAATTAATGTTTATTTTGAAAAGATGTAAGTTTTGTTTTCATAACTATATTTTAATTTGTTTAACAGGCATTGATTTATCTTCTCATGTAAATGTTAACTTGCTTCCCTGCAGAATTGTTGAGAAAATCTAGTCTAAATATCAGCTGAATCAACCAATATGGCTGGAAAAGATTAGCCTAATTTGCTTCAGTGAATTTGATTCGCAAATTAAGATCTGCTACGTCCTATTTTATTATTAAAGGCTAAAAAAGCCCACACGCAATATCTTTTGATTAGATTTATTATCCCTTAAATATAGGTGTGATAATCCTAAAAGTTCGCCGCCGTTCATTTTCTTTGAAAAATACAGGACCGGTTTTTTAGATTTATTCAAATTCGCTAAGAGATAATTTAAATGGACGATCAATAATCATAAATCTTACTTTTTATTTAGTCTCATTTTCGTAATTTATGTGAGCTTTCCTAATAAGAATACTAACTGGTTTTGACGACTGCTATATCTTCAGACGCGAATCACCTACGTACGACTCTTCCGAAAAAATAAAGTAGTATAATGCAAAACTCGCTTAAAACATAAAAATACTAGGTATACTGTGTTCTGCCTAGAATGGATTGACTCATGCAACGTTGGTTTGCCGTAAACCTATTTGCCTTCTGTGACACCCGAGAGTTACGTAATGAAAATATCCCTCAGTTAAAGCTAGGAACTGAACCTTTCTAAACGAAGAACTCGGCCCTAGTCTTTGAGGTCCTAAGTTCATTTATGTTCTGTTCTATTATACGGGCAGACGTTACGTCCGTTATTATTCTAATACAATGGACCAAAACGGTACTTACTCTGATTCGTTAATTAGGTACAATGGAATGGCAAATCTGAAATTCTCATCAGCATCAACCTAATGCTAGATATTATTTATATTCCGGCATCCTAATGACCCAATCTAAATGCGATCGACCGATGAGAACATTAATCGTTCAGTAAGGCTGCGTTTCCACCAGAGATGTGCGAGGATGCATAGCGAGGGATGTGTTTGTAAAGAACCAATAGGATCGCTTCATTTACCTTGCCTCGGTCAGCACAGCTCTGGTGGAAACGGCTCAGCGGAGCTAGATTTTTGCGCATACAAAACAAGCGCGGGATGTGTGCGAGGGATGTGTGCGAGGGATGTGTACGAGGGAAGTGTGCGAGGAATGTGTGTTGAGAAAGATGTGTTGCGAGGTTTGCGCATACTGTACCAGCCAGTCCATAGACGGAGTTTGTTGGAAGTAGAAGTGCGCAAAATAGATAATAATATGGATAATTGGAAAAAGAAAATACTTTTATATTTAACAATTTGTGATGAAGAAATGGAAGCAGAAGATACGGAGTTTATTAGTTCTATAATTTTGAGCAATACAAGAACACACAGGTTTTGGATACGTAACCATATTAAATATCATCGATTACATGGAGAATTCTTTACCTTTTTTCATACGGCTGATGATGAAATATTCGAAAATTCTTATCGAGTATCTAGAAGTAACTTTTATGAGTTACACAATTTGATTGAGAACATTATCAAGAAAGAAGACACTCACTACAGAGAATGCATCAGCACCAAGGAAAAATTGGCGGTATGTTTAAAGTAAGTAAAATAGTTTGAATCAATTTTGTCTTTATTAAACATATTAATTGAAAAGTAATCATAATCTGCAAAATAAGTAGACAACAAGTTCCTCTTTTTCATGGCAAATTAGGCTCTGTTCCTACTTTGTTTGAAGTATTTGGCGTTTGTAGGTCTGAATGTTGTGTTCCCGGAGATGCTGGTTGTACAGCTTCCAGTTGGAAAGATGAATCCATCTGGCCCACTGTTTTATTTGTATTTCTACCAGAGCTTGAAGAATAACCAAGTTGTTCAGGATCCAGCTGAGGCGGCAAATCCATCTGGCCTGCTATATTACTACCTACTGCTATACTGCTACCAGAGCTTGAAGAATAACCAATATTTTGATTATACCACGTCAGCACGTAAGATTCTTCGGCTTCGCTAATCATATTAAAAAGTTTCCTTTTTAAAGGAACTTGCATGTAATCTGGTAATTTTTTAAATGTTTTCGCCATTGAAAGAAAAAAATGATCAGTATCATCGCAGTCCGTTGGTTTTAAAAGTTCTCTTAATTCTTGCCTTTCTTTTCGAAAATCTTCTTGATTTTTCATATGTTTTTGTATTAAAATTGATAATTCATCGCCTTTTTTCTTCTTTGATGATGACGGGGTGACCGAATCTGTTGAAATGCCTGAAGTTGAGGCTATTTCGTAAAGATTGTTGGGATTGTCAGCTTGATTTGGTGTATGTTCAGTGCTCTGCGAAGAGTCATCTTGGTTTAATGAATATTGAGTGCTCTGCGAAGAGTCATCTTGGTTTAATGAATATTGAGTGCTCTGCGAAGAGTCATCTTGGTTTAATGAATATTGAGTGCTTTGCGAAGAGTCATTTTCATTATTTGGTGACGAAATATCCTCTTTATAACTTGACTCTCTATCTCTGTTGGCCATGTACGGTAAAAGAAATTCCATCAATTTTTGGTATTTCCATTCACGTGTTTTGGTTGTAGCCTGTCCGCTTTTTTTAGATTTCTGCCTCTTTAGCGCGTCCCGATGGCTATCCCGTAGTTGTTTCCAACGATACTTAGCGCTTTTCACTGAAATAATAGAAAATTATGATTAGGAATATAACATTTTTATACCAAGCATGTTGTCTTACAGATCGCAAAAAATCAGTAACAGGTAAAGAGTACTTTTTTATTTGTTAATTATTTTTCTTACTATTATTATAAACATTCCTTTTTTTGCAGGTATTTATCCACGGGCTCGTCGTTCACACGATTGGCAGAAAATTTTAGGATTGGAGTAGCAAGTGTGTCGAGAATTGTGGCAGAAGTTTGTAATGCTCTTTGGCTTGTTTTACAACCTCTTGTTATTCCAAAACCTACCAAAGACGACTGGAAGCGAATAGCAAAGGATTTTCAAGAGCTATGGCAGTTTAAAAATTGTTTGGGGGCTCTAGACGGTAAACATGTTTATATAATGTGTCCTGCAAACACTGGGTCCTCTTTTTTTAATTACAAACAAAGATTTTCTATAGTGCTTATGTGCTTAGCTGACGCTAGGAGAAAGATTATAATGGTTGATGTGGGATCCATGGGAAGATTTAGTGATGCTGGAATATTTGATGATAGTGTTTTTGGAAAATATTTGAAAGAAAAAAGATTGAATCTTCCAGAACCTGAACCATTATATGAAGGAGGTGAACCAGTACCATTTGTATTCATTGGAGATGAGGCTTTTCCTTTGATGGAAAATTTCATGCGCCCATATCCGCGGGACCAGTTAGACCAACAGAAACGTATATTTAACTATAGACTTTCGAGGGCACGTCGCATTGTAGAAGCTACATTCGGTGTATTGGCACGAAAGTGGTATGTGTATCGTAAAGACTTTGAATGCAGAGTGGAAACGGTTGACAAAATCGTAAAAGCCACATGTGTAATGCATAATTTTTTAATTGAAAGACAAAGTAATTATTTGGATTGCATTGATAACACAAATACAAGTACTCTTGTATCGGTTCCTAGCATTTCCGTCGTCGTGTCAAGTGATAGTTATGATGTAAGAGAGAAATACTGCTCTTATTTCAATAATCAAGGAAAAGTGTCATGGCAAGATACTCGTATTTCGTCACGAATTCATCGCACACAATAAATACCCAAATATTGTAACTTGTATTTTAATATACCTGATTTTAATACATGATTATTACTTACCATCTTTATATTGTATTTCTTTGACTATTTCCTCCCACGCAGCGTCCTTAGTTTCATTACATTTGTAAAATGACAAAGAAGTGTTCCACAAACACGGAAACTTTTGAACGGCATCAATTAATTTTTCGTCCATTATGCCACGCAACCGTACGACATGCGTACGACTACAAGCGCTTACGACAGCAAAGTGAGACGTGAGCGCAGCGCGGTGAGCGGCAGGCAGGCGTTCGCGTTACTCCGCTCCCACTACACCGCACCCCCGTCGACACATTTCACAGCTTCGCAACGCATCCTCGCGCCACACATTAATGCGCATTTTCACAGCTCCGCTACACATCCTCGTAGGCACATTATCATCGCACAGCTTTGGTGGAAACACCCACACATTTTCACAGCACAGCTAGACATCCTCGCACGACACATTTCCATCGCACATCTCTGGTGGAAACGCAGCCTAACACTTGGTGCTTATTTGAAGATAAGCGCTTAGCTAGCCTTTGGAATTTAGGCACGAATAACGTGTCTTACAAAGACAGTGAATGTTCTAACATTTATAATGATCAGACGGCTTACCTTTGCAAATATTTCAGATCTATTTTTTTTGTATCCTAACATAAAAATACAAATATAAAATTTATTTGCCAACTAAGTGTGCAAACTAAGGTCTTACAGATAATCTGGTGCTTAAAACTTAGTTGCCTTTTTCAGGCATTGCAAAGTTATATTTCAGTTTACATTATTATGTATTGGAAAATAACAGCTTTTAAAAAGTAAAACTAAAAAGAACGGAATATGTAATAGGAAGCCAATTACAGGTTATCACAAATAGTGACACAATAGTAGTACCTATTTTTAAAGTGTGAACATGATGTATGATTCACTCATTCCGCATACTTATATACATAACAAAGAAAACAGTTGCAGCCAATCACTGAGTGACAAAAACATCTTATTGATTTTACGCTAAATAACACTAACGATATAACATAAGAGATGGCCATAATAAATGGCCAATTGTAATAAGACCCATTACCAGTAGCTATGGAACGTTCCGTGGCTGCGTCCTATTTGTTTATCGTTTGAATGATAATGCGTCCGCCGAGATCCAGAGGCGGCGCGCCACGCCGACCATCACACATTTATTGTTCTGGAATATTCTCTGATTTTCTTTTTAGCTTAATCTAAATGTTTTCATAGTTGACTGGTCTCGCAGCTCAGTTGGTTAGTAACTCTGCCTTGTGAGCTGGTAGGTCGTGGGTTCGATTCCCATCCAGGACAAACATTTGTGTGAGAAACATAATGTTTCTTCTGTGTCTTAATATTATTATAAGTATGTATTTACAAAAAAAAGTATATAAGTATTTTATTAGTTGTCTGGTTCCCATGACACAAGCCTATGGCTTAGCTTACTTTGTGGCTAGATGGCGCTGTGTGAAATGTCCACCAATATTTATTTATTTATTTATAGTCTTCATCGGCATCTCCATTTTAAATACTCTGTTAGTGATGCAAATTGTGAAATTTTCCCATTTTGTGTCTTGGATCCAACCCCAGCCTTTTAGAAGGCGTTATGGATCAGAAGATATAATGAACAGGATCGTTTTATGTGGGTGATTATTATGGCAAGGTTGACTCAAAGTAGATGGTAAAGATATACAGATGTTGTGAAGAAATCGGGGCTATACCGGATGAATATTAAGTCGTCTGATTATTGGGCTAATGTACTGAATTTCCCCTATTATTATTATTCTGTCCCGTTGCTTACCTCTTTTCTTGTAACTCACATAGTGCCATTTTTTATTATTATATCATTAAAATACAATCTATAAGGGCATATCATGTTTTGTATTTTTTTATCCATACTTCTTCATAACCTTTTTACATGTTACATATTACAAATATTTATATCGCTCGAGCATAAAATAAGTACTTAGTACTCGTACTTATTACTTCAATTAAACCTTCTATTGCAACATTTTATGTACTTCCAAGTTAATAAAAGCAGTCTTGAAACAAAAGGCGTGATAAAATACCGAGTTTGTCATTAGTCGTGATGACAAGTCACGAAATTGGGAATGTTATAGGAATGAGAATTAAGTGTCGATGGAAACTCAGATATGGCGATGTAATGATCTCTTCCAAATCATGTTTACTAGTATTACTTAATGTCTCTATTATGGCGAAAGGAGTAAAGCTCAAACAGAATGTTGCAGGTCATATGTGACAGATATGACTTCCAGTCTTTCATTCGTGTCCTTCGGAGAGCGTGGTGGTCTAGTGGTACTGACCCCGAGTTTCTGTCCGTCTGGATTGAACCAGCGACCTCTGGGATTAAAATTCAGAATTCTGTACCACCTATAAATTAAGGTATCTATAAAGTAAATATAGGTATGTGGTAACAAAATTGGTGTAGTCCCTTAAATTTAATGGTTGGGTGTCGAATTCCAAAAATATAAGGGTGCCGAGTTGTGACAAAACCCTAAATTTAAATGGTATTACTACTCTCGCTGCGTTAACGTTTAAATTTATTTTATTTCAAACTTTTCAATGTTTATAGTATCTTATCAGTTGTTTACTCTCGGATACGTTGAATTTGTTCTACAGTTAAATTAAAATATTGCACATAATACACTTAAAAGAAGACAACTTATTTAAAAAAAATTATAGTATCCATTAGCATTTTTGTAACTTAACTAGCTGTTGCCCGCAACTTCATCCGTCTGGAATTCGGTTTTATCACGCACCCCTATTTTACCCCTCTGAAAAGTAGCCTAAGTTACTCCTTGTCATCAGCTATCTGCCATTGAAAGTCCCGTCAAAATCGGTCCAGCCATTTCAGAGATTAGACAAACAGACAGATAAAAATTGTAAAAAATGATGTTTTGGTATATGTACCTTGTATACATTCATATACACTTAGTAAAAAGCGATTATTTTAATATTATAAACAGACATTCCATTTTTATTTATTTGTATATATATTATCTAGCTTATATGAATTTAAGTTCAATAACTTAACTCTGCATTAATTATAAATAAAAAATAAATTCGAATAGAAACGGTGGTTTGACAGGAATCACGTGTTAATAAAAATGTATAGAATACATTCCCACGCATTATTGACAATGACAAAGTCATGTACCGTAGGAGTCGTTGCCCGCATACAAAAACGTATTATGATGCCATTTAATATGAGATTACCTATATTATCTAATATAGGTAATCTCATATTAACTTAGGTATCTACCTAAGTTTTGGTCCCTTGCCTGTGTGTGCAATACCACATTTCTTACTAGTTGCCAAGTTACTTAGAGTTCTTGAACCTGTTTACTGAATGCTGGACAGGATTAGAATGTTTATATTAGTCTAGTTTTAGTAGCAGTAGAATTTTTCTAAGTTCTTGGGGAAGTACTGCAACCAAATACATTTCTGCCGCCAAGCAGTAATGCATTCACGTTACTGTGTTCCGATTTGAAAGGAGTTTGCCGATGAAATTACAGGCACTTCAGATATTTCGCCTTCACGCCTCAGTGTTACGGGCGCATACGATATGACTTGGGTATTGTTCTACCTAAGCAGGTGAGGACCCAAGTATATCGTATTGCTTGTATGCCAGAGGCCATCTCCTCTCTCCATAACTTTATCACCTAAAAAAACCATTTAACGTAGTAATGTTATTTTCAGAGTCTGAGCCATCAAAATGGGTCCTTCAAGATTTCTTCTGGTGTCGATCGCTTTATTACTGCTAAACCTAAGCCATTGGGCTGATGGAGAGCTTTTCACTGCCATAGCCGAAGTGGAGCCGCTTCTGGAAACGCACAAGAGGATAATAGACGATCTAGACTATTACATAGAGAAAGAGGAATCTAGATTAAAAACTCTTAAAAAGTAAGTCGTGTAACGTGCAACTTGATTTTTATGTTATCTCATAAAAATACTCAAGTCGTTTACAGTTAGACATAATGTAATTTGAGATAGCTTCAGTTAATCATTAAGTAAAACTAAAGCCAGCACAAATCTTACACTAACGAAGGAAATCGACAACTGCGTTTTTTATTTACCATTAACTTGACGTACCCCCACAGAAAATAACAAAAATATGGATGCAATTTTTGCACCAAGCTAACAATCACCTATTAAGTATAACGACCAAATATTGGTGTAAACGCATTTAAAGTTGCGGCAACGGACTCCGAATTTTAATAATACATTTTAACAATTTATAAACGTTCGTAGGGTGGATTTTGACAGCATACTGACATTGACAGTTCGTAAAAAAAGTTTAAGGGTGCGTTCACACTACAAAAACAAAATGTTTAGTATAATGGAAACCGTTACATCCAATTCATAAATTGGTTTTCTTTCAGGCACCTGAGCCAGTACAGGAAAGAACACGACAAAGCCATGGAAGATATACCCAACTATTTGGGTAATCCAATCAACGCCTTCACCCTTATAAAAAGACTGACGACAGATCTGGATTTGATTGAAGACAGCATCAAGAAGGGGACAGGTATTTTTACATCTTAAAAGGTTTTTACATACGGTTTTTTCAAGTGAATAAGTTATGAAACAAGTTAGTTGGGGCCCACCTGATATTAACCGGTAACCTTTGCCTATAACAAAAACAAGTCTTCCTTTCCTAATTAGGTATGGGAAGACAGCATTGTATTGCGCCCGTAACTTTGACACCATGGGTGCATTTTCAAATATTACTCAATTCTCTGTACAATACAATACATTACAATACATTTACAGATGAGCGACAGAAATAGAACGATTCCTAGGATTAATGAACCTTTAACTGGAAGGCTTTTTGTACAAGATTTTAATTATTAGTGTATTAACTAATTAATAAAACTAAAATAAAAGAGTATTCTATTAAAGTAATAATTATAAATATATTAATTATAAGTATTGTGGGTTGCGAAGAGCGTCGAGATCAGAAAGATTCAGCATTTTTAACCGACTTCGGAAAAAGGAGGCGGTTCTCAATTCGGTTGTAATGTTTGTTATCTCTGATCTCCGTCATTTATAAACCGATCTAGAAAATTTTGTAGAGTGAATAGAAAATGAATGATATAGAAAAAGAAAATAAACTGGAAAAAATGTGTTCCAAGTGCGAGATAACGAGGAATCATTCTCGTTCATTGGCGATGAAATAGTTGTTTCGTTTCTGCGCAAACTAATTATAAATAAACTGATCATATTGAATTATATTGACAGTGGAATGCGCATTTGCTGAAATCATACAGAAATGGGACTTATTATTTTCATTTTAACTCTATTGAGTTCAATAAAAGCGGTGCCACTATGAATATGGCTCGCCTGTTATTTCGTGTATCGTGTCAATGACCCTGTCAGTGAATCTGTTTTGATTAACTATATTGTTGAATTTTGGGCAAAGCCACCTACAAAAATATTCTATACGATGGAGATTTCTATTAACGGCTTAGAACTAATAAATACAATAAATATATCCTAACTAATATTATAAATGCGTTTGTTTCTTTCTTACGCTTTCACGCCTAAACCGCTGAATCGATTATTATGAATTTTGATATAGAGACAGGTCCCCGGAGATAGTGGCTACTTTTACTTTTCCTCGCTAAAACTTATAGGGGCGGGGTGAGGGGAGGGGTAAATTTTGTATGAAACTTTATTGGTTGAGAAAATCAACATTAATTTTTAACATTAAGCCGCGGGTAAAAAATTTTTGGGACAAAATTTGTCCACAAAATAAAACAATATAAGCATATCTTGTAATGGGAACTAGATAACTATAGTATATTTATATATGTTTATTTTTTGTTACTACGTACTTATAATTACATATTAACATCCAGACACAAAACAAACATCTATGCACGCCTCACAAATATTTTTCCTGGGTGGTAATCGAATCTGTCACCTACGCAAAAGGCAGAGTTACTACCAACTGATCTATGCAGCTGGTTTCTTAATAATAAAGCATTCTTCATACTGCAAAAATAAAGGTTCTTCAAAACCCGAGTTTTATTATAGATTTTCCCTGATAAAACGGGTAAAGTAAAACTAAAGTTATTCAAAGCCCAAAAAGTTATTTCTGAATAATAACGGTGCCGTTGCTACCTGACGTGTATGAATCATTTGTGTGTTTGATGTTCGGCACTCGAGGAAAACGTTGCATTTTAACGGCACTTTAAATAGGTTCTTGAACTTTTTTGAATGTAGTTAACTATCTCTTGTCTTAATATAACACCATTAAGATAAATCAAATTCTCCCATATAACACACATGATAAGTTTTTTTTTATTGTGATAAAGTTACGGAACGAGCAGATTGCCCACACTCTGTCCATAACAGGCAATACGACTTAAATCCTCTCCTACGTACGAAAAGACCCAAATCGCATCATGTACCTAATGGTTTCTTGGCTTCATCAGAAAATGGTGACGAAACTAAGAACTGAGAGTTTAAACTGTATGAGTCCTCTCCTACTTAGGTACAAAAAGACCCAAGTTGCATCATGTAATGGTTTGTTGGCTTCATCAGAAAATGGTGACGAATCTAATGACTGAGACTTTAAAATTTGTGTAAATTCACAGATTACATAAAGAATATAACAATGAACCACGAAGACGTGAAATACCCCACATTAGAAGACTTGACCGGCGCCGCCCAAGCGCTCACCCGCCTTCAGGAGACATACCGTCTCAACGTGCACGAGCTGTCTGAGGGAATACTGAATGGAGTAGAATACAGGTGAATAATTTTTTATGTGATTTCTATGACGGAGCGAGCTGACCGCCCACCTGATGTTAAGTGGTAACCGCCGCCCATAGACAATACAAAGGTCGCAGATAAACAGACCTAGAAAACCTAACTAACCTAGTGTTTACTATACTGTTAAAGCAATTTTTTACCAGCAGTAGACCTTGTGCCAAGGTTTTTTATATGTTTCGGGTGGCAGAACGAGCTAACGGCCCACCTGATGTTAAGTGGTAACCTTACCCATAGACAACAACAATACGACTCAAGTCCTCTCCACCAAAGTATGAGATGACCTAAGTCGCATTGCGTTGCGTCTTTCACCCCGAGACGGGGATGTTATCTTCTACCGGAACACTGCGAGTGAATCACTGCTGGGCGGCAGATTACCAGGTGTGGTGGCAGTACTTCTCCAGGCGAACTTAGCACAAGTTCTACTGCTATTTTGGGTTGCTCCTTTCACACCACCCGGGGGGCATGTGAAAGTTTTCAAAGGGTCACCTACGGACGCGAGCAACGTGCGCCCCCAAAATAATTTTCCCGCCACTATCACTATCATAGCAAGTTCAGCTAGGCTAGTTTTTTGTGCAGTAGGTTACTAGTTGATTTGAATATACCGATTGGATGTGGCTAGGGAAATATTTAGCCGTGAATACAGTAACTGATTTTTAACCCGCGAATAGTGAATACGCTAGTAAGCAAACCGTGAATAAGCTTTTACTGTACTTAAGAGATAGGAAAGAGGAGAGTGAATAAGTTTCTTCTAGGCAAGCATGCTACTAGACCGCATCGTCACTTAACACAAGGTGAGATTGCAGTCAAATGTTAGCCTATGGCAAATAAAAATCAAACTTGAGAAACATCATTCCAGTACCAATTTCAGTCCGGCGACCGAGGCCGGTGGAGCGTCTAACGACTTTCACGCAAAAGTAACAATTTGCGAGTAATTTTCAAAAAACTAACGTCATTTATGTTTCAACATATCCAATTACTCTGGTCATTAAATTACTGCTAGATGGCGCTGTTCGAATTGTCCACTATTATTATTATTAAATTGGTATCGGATCCGGTGACATCTAATAATATGGAGCCGCCGGATTCCGGATCCGGTTTTCATTATTGCTTAGCGGCAAAATTGTGGTATCCTCTCCCTTTATACCAGATAAAGTTCTATTACACAAGCTAACAGCATCACAGTTATCTTCCGATTGTTGCTCGGATAGAAACGGGTTTTCAATTGCAAAAGATTACACAGAGTTGATACACTGGTACAGTTAAATAAACATGCGATTAAATAATAGCTATTTGGAATGCTTACGTGACTTTTCACATGTAGATCTGTACTCAGTCTACAGGGTGTCCAAACGCTTTGGTTTCTAAGATACAAAGTACTGCCTATTTCACTAGAACATGCTGAATAATAAATAAATAAATATTTATGGGCATTTCACACACCACCATCTAGCCTCAAACTAGTAATGAAATATGGGTACTGGTTTTTTTTTGGTACATACATATATACCCAGACATAAAACAAACAAATATGTTCGTCACACAAATGTTTGTCCTTGATGCGAATCAAACCCACGGCCTACTGCGCAGAAATCAGATTTACTGAGTACTACCAACTGAGCTATGAACCCAGTCAAACAAAGTTAACAGCTTTTTCAAGCTGTGAAAAGAAATAGGATTTCTCTGGAAAAAATTACAACAGTCAGAGTGACTATATAGATATAGATTTAGAATAAATAATCCATCATCCATTATTATAAAGAAACAAAGTAATTCATGAATATCACGACATAAACTAGTCTTCACCCAGCTTTTTCTTGTGTCTAAATCAGGAACAAATATTTGTAGTTAATGCAACCATGTCCGGTACGGGAATCCATCCAGCGACCAAACTACTACGCCACAGAGATCGACAAAAATCCAATCTGACTGACCTTCACCTTAAAAAGTATAGATAACCATTCAAGTCCACGGCTGGTATCGTGAACACTTATCTAACAGTTGCGACTAAAATAATCCGATTTACTAATGAACATTTTTTTTTTATGTAATGTTGGGTATAGAACGTGCTGACGGCCCACCTGATGTTAAGTGGTAACCGCCGTCCATAGACAACAGCAACACGACTCAAGTCCTCTCCACCGAATTACGAGATGACTCAAGTCGCATTGCGTTGCGTCTATCACCCCGAGACGGGGATGTTACGTCTCATGCGCCTGCAATTTCGCCGGCACCCACTCCCTTCCACCGGAACACAGCAACACGAGTGCATCACTGCTTGGTGGTAGATTACCATGTGTGGTGGCAGTATTTCTCCGGGCGAACTAAGCACAAGTTCGACTGCTACTTTGGGTTGCTCCTTTCGCACCACCCGGGGGACACGTGTAGGGGATTCAATTGGTTATCACCTACGGACGCGAGCAACGTGGGCCCCCATAATTGCCCCCATTTTACACTCATTGAATAGTTTGTGTCAAACTGTAAAGCTGTATGCATAATAATTAATGTTATTTGTCTTTTTCCTTCTAGCACGTCGTAAGTAAACCAAATAATACATATGTTATTGCAAGTATTTCTTGTTCATGGGTCAAAAGGATGATATTTGAAGCCTAGCTTTTGATCTGAATTTCAATTACATTTTGGTCACAATTTTCAAAACATAAATCTTTGTTTTTGTACTGTTTCTAATATGACAAAAGCTATTATTATTATTAAATTCAGTGTCAATTTCAATATTTATGAATTGAAATTTGAATTTTAGTCTGAAATTGAAATTAATTTATTTTCTCTAGACAGCTGCATAACAGTTCACATGACTCTACAATGATACTTAAGGCTGATTGTTGTCAGTACTGACCTCGATATCAATCTTGGTAGTAAAGAGATGCTCTCCAGAATCACCAGATCGGCCTTCCAAATCTCGTTGGTCGCTCATCCAATTCAAAGAATTATAAATAAGAATAATAAATTACAGGCACATGAGACATTCCACCTACACGTCTCAGTGTTACGGACGCATACGATGCGACTTGGGTCTCGCCGTACCTAGTAGGGGAGGACTCAAGTCGCATCGGTTGTTATGGGCAGAGGTTACCACTTAACACCAAGTGGGCCGTTGGCTCGTTCCGTAACTGTATCACGTAAGAAAAAGCCTAAATTTATTATGGAGTTGAAGGAACTGCTGAAATTAGTATCTGCTTCAGTAATTGTTATTGGAAGACAGTGCACAGGTGTATGGGCCTACTGATTATTTCTAGATGATGGTATTACTAAACACAGTGTTAAAGATTTTAATTGTGTGCTGCGTTCAACGCCTAATATACATTCACAAGGTCACGTGTGCTCGCTAATTGGCGGATTAGCCAATCTGCAGTCCTGCTCATAACATACTGTCACGTTATGACAGCGTTAGGAGTTCCACACACCGGGCACGGTTACCGCTGCTGACCAGTTTTGTAATTATTTCTGTACGAGTAAAAAGTCCTACTAGCTTGATGACAATCCTGGACGGTCTTTAACACCAAATGCACAGGTCTGCACTGCGTTCGGTTTGTTTTGCTCCTAAATAGTAAATATTGGTGGACACTTCACACAGCGCTATCTAACCCCAAAGTAAGCTAAGCACAGCTTGTATCATGGGAACCAGACAACTGATATATATACTTAAATACTTTTTTGTAAATACATATAATACATATCAACACCCAGCCACAGAACAAACACCAAATGAACCATATTTTTGTCTAAATGTATATTTTCTTCTCATTTCAGTACACCGATGACAACAGACGAGTGTTACGAACTTGGCAAAGCGTTATATAACGAAAGAGATTTCAATAACGCACTCGCGTGGATGACCGAAGCCTTACGCAAATACAAAGAGGACGGTGATGATCTGCACTCGTTCACAGAGGTAGATATCCTGGAATATATTGGATTTGGGCATTATTTATTAGGTAAGTATCCCGTCACTTAAACTAAGTTACACTATATATTTTTGAAGTGAAACTTTTTAGGCGGTGATTCCATAATAATAAGTAATATACAGTTTATTCATTTGGAACAGTAACAATATAGATTATAAATAATAAACACGATGATACTTGCAGGGTTTAAATACTGTGTCGCAAGTATCAACGCCTCTCCGAATAAAGTTATACAAGTTCCACACATACAAGTTAAACATTTTAGAAGAAAAAATTTATTAGTAATAATCGATAAGCGAAAGAGAGTTGAGAGTAAAATTTAAGGTGCATGAGCACTAAGTAGTTTTTAAGAAGATTCACTTCTATCACGTATACGGTGCTGTTCTTTTTTACCCGCAGTTCCTTTTTTTAAGAATTCAAAGTATATAAATTATGTCTTGACTCTTCTACAATCTTTTATTTAATTTTGCTCGCCTGCAACTCGCAGGCCAAATCTTGGATGTAAATCTTGAACAGTGGCCGTTAAACGATTGGTCTAATGATTTGCACACACTACATTCCACTTACTTAAACATCTTCAAATACAAACTGATGATCTTTGATGAACAACTCTTTCGTAATGGAAAATGACGCCAATATGCATTGAGTAAAGTCAATAATTTGTTAACCTTGGTTCTTAGACAAATATTTCACACATTATTAAATTTTGTATTTATATATCGTTGTAACACTTGTTAAATCGTCATAGTTATTTATGTATCTCTCTCATGAATCATCTTCAGCGTTAAAGGTAATTAAGGTCCGGTTTTCAATAGTCAGATGAAAGTTATTCCTAGTTATAATAAAACACGATGAAATTAGAAGGAGTCAATTTTGAATGGAGAATAAGTAATTTATATTCTATTCCATTGCGTCGGTTTGCAGTTTATTAGCCGGATAACTCTTATATGATGATTGAAAAACCAGGCCTCATTTATGTGTAAAATGCAGCAAGACTCGGTCGCCATATTTGTTTTTTATTTTATTTATTTGATAAGTTTGTTCATGTAAATTAAAAACATTATTACACAACATATCGTGTAAAAAATTAATCCTTACTTCCTAGTAAGTATTCTCTCAACCGATGGATTCTATTCTTCATCTTTGAGCAATTTTACATCAAATACGGTCGACTTTTTCTAGACATTTCACACAACGCCATCTAGGCTAAGCTCACAGCTCAGTTGGTAGTAACTCTGCCTTCTACGCTCTAGGTCTGGGTTCGATTCCTATCCAGGACAAACATTTGTGTGATGAACATTGATGTTTGTTCTTTTTCTGGGTGTTAATATGTATGTATTTACAAAAAGTTTCTATCAGTTATCTGGTCCCCATAGTAAACGCTATGCTTAGCTTAGTTTGGGACTAGATGGCGCTGTGTGAAATGTCCACCAACATTTATTTTTATTTATTATTTCTTTATTTCGTTTGTAGGTGACACAAAAACCGCACTGGAATGGACCTACAAGCTACTGGCTCTGGATCCGACGCACGTACGCGCGCTTGGCAACGTGCCACACTTCAACAAGACTATCAAAGAAGAGGAGGAACAGATCAGAAAAGAGAGACGCGGAGTGAGTTTTCCAAAATAGCTTCTTAAACATCTAGATTTTCAAGAATATGCTGCAGTCTTTTCTTATGGCTCTTATTTAACGAGATCATCAAAGAACAGCTTAGAAAAGTGAGACGAGGAGTGAGTTGTCGAAATTGGCTGGTCTTGAATGGCTAGATTTTAATGATGGTATTCCTAAATGCTGTAACATTCAATAGTATTGTATTGGTTTTGGTTCTTATTTAACTAATTTGTATGTTTGCTGCAAACTGGAGCCATGTGACAGTAAGACGGCGCGGCGTCGCGGTAGTAGGTACCTAGGTAGTATAGACAGTCGGTCAAATCTTGCAACTTAATTTTAAACCATGCTGAAACTCCACGCACGTTTAGTTTCTAATCAGCAAACTAACCAATTTATAAGTGTGATATAATTGTCAATAGGATATAGGCGATCCCAAACAGGACCTTATCCCAGAGGAAGTCGATGAAGAACCCATAACAGATGATGGTTGGGTGTTCCATTACTCGAAGGAACGCAAGGTGTACGAGGCGCTGTGCCGCGGTGAGATGGAAATCTCCGCAGAGATTAGTAAAAGGTAATAATTTATATAAATCACGCAACACAGTAGTAATTATAATAAAAATAAAAATACTTTATTGAACACCAGAGAACATTATAAATAAGAATTCATAAAACAAAGAACTTAGAGGTACAATGGGCGGTATTATCGCTATGAAGCGATATCTTCCAGACAACCTGCAGGACCCGTAGAAATATTAAAAGTAAAACACTTTTTTTAATGTGATAAAGTTATGGAACGAACGAATGGACCGCCTGGTGTTAAGTGGTAACCTATAGAACTTTCACACTCAATAGCATTTTGAATTATGTTAGACAAATAAGACTGTACAAGGTCAATCGGTTTTTTTTGGATGCCGTAATGTTGGAGCTTGTAAATCAACATACATTGATGGACGCAATCAGAAGCTTTGGAATAATCACAGAATACATCAGTCGTATCTTGCGGTTTCTCCAAGCTTGAAACATGTTCTTTAAAAGCACTACAGCATCAATCGTGGGCTGTCCTTTGGTAAATCAACATTGATCACTATGAAATACGGTATTTCTATTACAATGTGTTACTGATGTATGTATTTTAATTTGGTATAGCTCGTGACGTCATGCTCCTATATATAGGCTCCGCCTGAAAACCAGCGCCGGTAGCGGCATGATGGGTTTTTATCTATCATTTTAGGGAGTGACATCTTGCTGAGACGGACACCCATTTGACCACGCCATGAACAAAAGCCAATTTATTTTATTTTTGCTGTTTATTTATTTTAATTCAATAAATACGAATTTACCAATTACATCTGTTGAATACATAATTACAATTACAAAATTATTCTTTAGTATTATATAATGTGAATGTCAAATATATTAAATTACATAATTATAAAATGTCCAAAATAAAACAACTTGAAAATAAAGATCCAATAAAATAAAAACCAGAAAATCAAAACAATACATCCTTTTATTCATCGTCTATCTCACAAAATCTGAGACACTCAGATAATGATGTCATCCATCCTTCCGCAAACATTTTGTATGTGCGTGTCGTCCTGGGTGGGAATCGAACCCACGTCAGAAGGCAGACTTACTAACCAACTGAGCTGCGAGGCCAGTCAAACTGAACTATGTAACTGAATATTATTATTATCTATTCTAGACTTAAATGCTGGTACAAGACTAACAACCACCCGTTCCTGAAGTACGCTCCCATCAAAACGGAACAGGTGTACATGAAACCCGACATCTTCATATTCCACGAGGTGCTCAACGATGATGAGATTGAATTCATCAAAATCATGGCCAAGCCCAGGGTGAGTTTGATATTCAACCGAATTCAGAAAAAGGAGGAGGTCATCAATTCGGTTGTATTTTACTTTTTATAAATAATAAATAAATATTGGTGGGCATTTCACACAGCGCCATCTAGCCCCAAACTAAGCATAGCTTGTACTATGTGAACGAGATGACTGATAGAATACATATATACTTATTTTTGTAAATACATACATAAAAATACTTATTAACACCCAGACACAGAACTAACATAAATGCTAGTAACAAATGTTTGTCCTGAGTGGGAATCGAACCCACGACCTATAGCATAGAAGGCAGGGTTACTACCAAGTGAGCTGAAGGCCAGTCAAATTATGCTGCTATAATGCTTTTTACTGCTTAAATAAACATATTGCTAAAAATTAAATTTGGGCATTAATGAAAAACATTTTGACACGACAGTTCAAGCGAGCGGTGGTACAAGACCCAAAGACCGGCAACACGATACCTGCAAACTACCGCATCAGCAAATCCGCCTGGATCAGAGACGAGGAGTCGCCCAGGATAGCCACAATCAGTCAACGGTAACCAAACTATTATAATATAAATAAAAAATATTATTCATTAAATCCCGAACTCACTCCGGAAATCGAACTCACGACCTACAGCGCAGAAGGCGGAGGTACTACCAACTGAGCTGTGTGGCCTGTCAAATGTGTCAATGGGGACACAACACAGTTACTTTCAATATTTGTCTTGTCCTGAAACCGCACCCGCCTCTCAGGGCCAATAAACCGGTCAATTTAGTGTTCAACCGTAATAGTCTACGCGTGAACGCCTTACCGTTAAGACGCACGTCGTTGTTTACAAAACTTTTACTAATACCCTCATTGAACAATGGTCGGAAAAAAATGTGTGAAGTGCAAGAAAAATATAACTAAAAAAGTGCCGGGTTTGGAATGCAGTAGATGTGACAAAATAGTTCACGCCGATTCTGTGTGTTCCAAACTGTCCAATAAACAGCTGAACACACTCCGGAACACGCCTGGTATTGAATGGAGCTGCGAAGATTGCTTAAAAAACGTTTCTCGCCGGTCGTCCTATTTGACCCCTATAGACGATGGCGATGATGATGACTGCGAAGATGAAATTCCTGAGCATTCTCAAGTTATTGACGCCAAGAAACTAGTAGAAGATATCAGCCGGGAAGTTAAAAAAACTTTTCGCGAGGAGATTGGAAGTCTTGAAAACTCGCTTGACTTCCTAAGTGACCAATTAACAACAATGCAGCAGTCTATAACAATACAGGATAGCAAAATCAAAGATCTGGAGAATAAAAATTATGACTTACTAAATAAGAATAAGAACTTAGAGTTGAGAGTCGCTGTTTTGGAGCAGGGGTTGAAAGATTTTGAACAAAAATCTCTTATGACTTCATTGGAAATTGCGGGGTTGCCGGATATCCCGACCAGTGAGGTGGGGAAAATAGTGAAATCTCTGGCTTCTAAACTAAACGTGGAGGAAAAGGACATACAATCGTCGCAGCGCTTACCCGGGAGCAAAGAAAAGCCAGCATCAATTCTCGTCGAACTGAAATCGCAGGTACTTCGGCAACAGTGGATCGACGCCGCAAAAGAGAAGTGCCTCACCGTCGGACTGTTGGTGTCGGATGTCCCCAAAGAAAAAGCCGATGATCGCATTTACATTAGAGAAGCCCTAACTAAGTACCAAAAAACCCTGTTATTTAATGCTAAAATTAAGCTATTAAACAAGTGTTGTCAATTTGTTTGGTGCAAGAATGGCAAAGTATGTGCCAGGAGAACAGGTAATAGCAAAATACACTACATCCGCACGATGCATGATATTAATCAGATTGAAAATCAATGTTCAGTTTCATTCGAGAAGAAACAGAAGGAATCCACTCCTTTGTAAAGATCACAGCCTGTTCATTTGTTATCTCTTTCTTTCCTAGCTCATTTTTATTTTAAATTTATTAGTATTAAAAATCTTGCTCTGTTTCTATGGATCATAAAATTAAAGAATTTTATAATTGTAGTTCTACCAATCATTTTTATAAACAACTACCGCCTAAAAGTAGTATAAGCTTGTCATGTTTACATTTTAATATTAGGTCGCTTATAAAAAATTTTACAAAATTGCAGCAATCAATTAAAAACAGTATAATTCCATTAGATATAATTGTTATAACCGAAGCTGGTGTTTCAGACAACATCATTAGTTTATTTAATCTACCCGGCTATAATATGTACACACAACTACGCACAAATAAAAGAGGAGGTGGCATTATTATTTACGTACGTAACCACTTTAAATTCACAACACTTCATCACAAAACTAGAACGTTTGAAAGTCTTACAGGCATAATAAAACTAGATTCAAAGCGCGATGTAGTTGTGTGTGCGGTTTATAGGCCTCCGTCTTCAAATAAAAATATTTTTGTGAAGGAGCTAGGTAATTATGTCGCCAGGTTTGAGCTAAAACAAAACTTACTTGTTATCGGTGATACAAACATAGACCTTAAAACAGTTTCATCATACAAAGATTCATACCTGGTAGCACTAAGCGAACACGGATTAATGTGCGGAATATCGGATTACACCAGGATCCAGACTAAACAGAACGTTATCACCAAATCATGTATTGACCATATTTTTGCACGTTTCCCCACATTTCATCCGTACTCAGCTGTGCTCGATATCGTACTGGCCGACCATCGAGCCATTATCTTTGCTTGTATTGACAATGCCCCTAAACCACCCAAGCGTATACAGGGTGTCACCAAGCAGATATTGAACTTTGACATTCTTTGTAACGAGCTTAGAAAAGTCCAATGACTTAAGACAAAAGATATGAATTGCCCAAATGACATTTATAAATTTATTCGACACTCTTTTCAAAACGCAAGGAAATCTGCTAATCAAAATATAACTTGCTCATCAAAAAATCCTTCCAGGTATTTTAATGTACCCTGGGTCGATGCTAATGTCGTTCGGCTTTGTGACAAACGAGATAAATTATTTGGTGACTGGAAAAATAGACCAAATGATGTTAAATTAAAATTAGAGTACAATATAATTCGTAATAAAATTCATAAAATTCTTGAGTATAAACGCAATACATACTATATAAATCAAATTAATAATAACTTTAAAAATACAAAAAAAAAATATCAAATTGTTAACCAAATGTTCGGAAGAGTGTCATCATCGCTCGATGATGCTATACTCAAAGCGTTTGACGCACAAGGACTTACATCCAAAGGTATCGCCGATAATTTTGCGACTACTTTTGACAGAGCGGTTAAAGATATTATACCAAATTGTTCTGTAAAATTAACCAACCCTAACACCACAATTAAGCCTACAGACTCAAGTATTCGTTTTCAAAAAGCTACTGATAATAGAGTACATAACATTATAAAACATCTTAACTCAAATAAAGCTCCAGGTCCTGACGGCATTAGAGTTTCGGACATTAAGTTAATAGGAGAAGATATTTCAACAGCTATTGCGGACTTAATAAACTGTAGTGTTGAAAGTGGTCTGTACCCAGATGATTTGAAGGTAGGGTGTGTGAGGCCTATTCATAAGAAGGGAAAACATAACGACTTTTCTAATTATCGACCAATCACCTTGCTATCTTCGATTGATAAAATAGTGGAAAAATACGTTTGTGAACAAATACATACATTTTACAGGAAACACGACGTTATAAAACAGTCTCAGTTCGGTTTTCAATCAGGTAAAAATACCTCTGATCTGTTGTCAAAGTTTACCGATGAAGTCAATAAACATTTAAATGATAGAAAACATGTTCTTGCTCTCTTTATTGACTTCTCACGTGCTTTTGATACTTTATTGCACGACCAGTTGATAGAAAGACTGGATAACTGCGGAATACGTGGACCCTTGCTAGCTTGGTGCAAAAATTACCTTAATAATCGAACGTTCTCTGTAAAGGTTGATGGAACTTGCAGTGAACCAAAATCTGTGACAGAAGGCACGGCACAAGGGTCGGTCTTGGGTCCTCTACACTTCTTATCCTATGTAAATGACATGGGTACTTGCATTACCAATTGCACATGTTACCAGTTTGCAGACGACACTTGCCTTGTGATCGCTGATAAAAATCCACATTCAGCTTGTGAGCGACTGCAATCTGACTTGAATGCTCTAAGCAAATGGTGTCACGATGCGGGCCTAGTACTCAACGCTAGTAAAACTAAACTATTAGTCATCAAGTCTCCTTATATAAAGCATGTTTCATTACAAAATCTTATAGCCCACGATCATGGCTGCTTACACAATGCTAATAGGACATGTACCTGCCCGCCTATAGATATTGTTGACAAACAAACCTACCTCGGTTTGATAATAGACCAAAAATTTAACTGGGGCCATCATATTGAACGTGTTTGTAACAAATTGAGACACTTCCTAGCCAATATAACAATTCTCAAAAACCGTATACCTTTTAAGGTTAAGCTAATGCTTTACCACGCACTAGCTGAATCACATATAGAATACGGTCTAAGCAGTTATGGTCGAACCTATAAAACGTATTTAGATGACATTTTTAAATTGCAGCTGAAAATTTTGAAAACAATAGTTTCACCCAAAATTAAAATTCATTTCCATGACAATGATAGTGGTCTCTTCAATCACTGCAAAGCTTTACCAGTTTTTAAACAAGTACAGTTTCTTATTCTAAAAGAACAATATTTCAATGAATCTTTGAAAAAAAAAATATATAAAACACCCTGTATACACTCGGGCTATGGATCAGAATCGGCTTTGTACGGTGCGCGCAAATAATGCATATGGCGAGCGAACAACCGATTATCTAATTCCTCGGCTCATCAACAACTTGCCTACAGATATTTGTAATAGTTTGACAACTAAAAATATCAAGTTTAAATTGAAAATGTTTTTTATGAGTGGTACCTAGCTCCTGTATTCCTTCCTACCTTCATAAGATTTGTTTTATTTTAGTTTTTTTCATTTTTTCTCGAACAGCACTTAACGTTCACTTCATTTTGTATGTATAATATAAGTAGACTCACATAGCACCGGTACAAACCTTAGTGGTTTTTAGATGCTAAGTACATCAAATTTTGTAAATGTTGTAAATTGATAAATAAAAAAAAAAAAAAAAAAAAAAAAAAAAAAAAAAAAAAAAAAAAAAAAAAAAATAGGCCAGAATTTACCATAATATCTATAATACTCGTAGTTTAACAGAAATCCTAATTTTATCCCGGGATTTTGCAGTTACCATTGGGATTACTTATTTACCGCGCTTATAAATACCGTAATATAGGTCCCACAAATGTTTGTCATGAATGGGAATCGAACTCACGACCTACAGCGCAGAAGGCGGAGGTACTACCTACTGAGCTGTATGGTCTGAAAGTTATGAAAGTTAAAAGTTTCCATAGATAATTCTATGGAAACTTTTAATCGGCCTTCCTATATGTAGCATTTATGGTTGCATATTTATACAATCACCTATTTAGTAAACCTAGCTGTAAGTTTTCCTAAAATCAAAAAAATAAATAAAAATAAAAGACATATTTATTAAATGATAAATGATATTATTTATTGCGTAAACATGGTATACAAGGTCTTTTAGATTTCTTGTCTTTTTGTCTTTTAGATTTCATGTCTTTTTATCTTTTAGATTTCTTGTCTTTTTGTCTTTTTAGATTTCTTGTCCTCTGTCTTTTAGATTATTATCACCATAATATGATTATATCGCATCAACGCTTACAAATAATGTGATGTGAGTTGACAGGGTTGCCGATATGACCGGACTGGACATGTTGACTGCTGAGGAGTTGCAAGTGGTCAACTACGGTATTGGGGGACACTATGAGCCACACTTTGACTTCGCCAGGGTGAGTGAAGTTTCTTTTCATTAAATACCTTTAGCTAAGCAAGCTATCTGCTAAAATTGTAAAAAATGTTGTTTTGGTATTTGTATCGTGTATGTACTTAGTAAAAAGCGGTTATTATAATATTTCAAAGACACTCCAATTTTATTTATTTGTATAGATATGGTATATTTACAAAAAAGTGTATAATATGTATTCTATCAGTAGTGTGGTTCCCATGATACAATCTATGCTTAGCTTACTTTGGGGCTAGGTACTTTGGCGCTTTGTGTAATGTCCACCAATATTTATTTATTATTATTTCTTCCACAGAGACGTGAGAAAGCTTTCTCTTTTTCATCAGGCGGGAACAGAATAGCAACGGTCCTATTTTACGTAAGTACGCATTTAAAACTGACCCTGCGACATTTTACCCAAACAGCATTGTTTTGTTGCAAGTGATATTTTTGAATAAAATGTGAAAAATGGCGTGCTAACGATAAACTTTGCATTCGCTATATATTCTAAATAAAAAAGAATAAATAAATTTGGCAAACCACCATGTCTGACAGACAATTCACACACAATATGGATTGTGGACCGTTTTAGTAGGTTTAGGAGTTTAGATTCACAATTGGACCCAATAGGTGGCGCTAGTATCGGGTTCCAGGACAACGTTTGTCGGGTCCACTAGTGTTCTATGTAACCTCCCCAGATGTCGGATGTGGCGCAAGGTGGCGCCACTGTCTTCACCGAGCTGGGGCTCAGCTTGTTCCCGGTGAAGCGTGCCGCTGCATTCTGGCTGAACCTGCACCCCTCCGGTGAGGGGGACCTGGCCACTCGACACGCCGCCTGCCCCGTGCTCCGCGGCTCCAAATGGGGTAACACATCATTCATACGATATATATACTGGCCTCGAAGCTCAGTTGGTTAGTAACTCTGCCTCCTGAGCTGTAGGTCGTGGGTTCAATTCCCACCCAGGACAAACAATTGTGTGACGAGCATTGATGTTTGTTCTGTTTCTGGGTGATAATATGTATTTATATGTATGTATTTACAAAAAAATATTATTATTAAAAAAATTAATGTTTTAGACTAAGCGTGTCATGTGACTACTTCTATTCTGTAGTCTTGTTGTCGTCTACCCATATTTTAATTAATTATTCCCGTTACCTTCCTGACAGTGTGCAACAAGTGGCTGCACCAAGGCGGGCAGGAGCTCATAAAGCCGTGCAGTCTGGAGTACCAGCAGGAAGGTATCGTCCGACAGCCGCCCAAGTCTGTCCCCAACACGTTCAGGTAGTATTACCAGTACACCCCGACTGATTGTCAAGTGATATAGTGTTGCAAGTAAGTGATGCAGTTTGTTGATAAATACGCAGTGAAAAATAAGTCGCCGGTTTTGTTGTTTGAATGTGTAATAAATAAAATGGAAGTGTCTGTTTGTAATGTTACAATAGCAGCTTTTTACTGAGTGCATATGAAGTAACAAAAAAATTGGTCGTCCTTTTGTTTGTCAGTTTGTTAGTCTGCAGTTAACCAACCTTATTATCTATACATATAAAAAAACGAAGTGTTTGTTTGTAATGTATAAATAACAGTTTTTTATTAAATACATATAAAAGTAAACATGATACTTAATAAAATGTTGTTTGTCTGTCTGTGCAGACTGATGTCCGAAACAGCTGGACTGATTTTAACGGGACTTACACTGATAAATAGCCGATGTTATAAGGAGTTAAATAATTAAGTTATACTAAATTTAATTCACAAATTGTATAAACTGACAAGTAACTACTCTAACGAATGATAGCGACTGATTCAATTAATTTCATTTATTTATTTCATGTCGGTACATGTTTTATACATATTATTGTAAATTGTACACTTATGAACGTCAAATAATAGAAACATGTCAATGCAGTAATGATCACTAAAATTTTTTTTTTTTTAATTATATTTGTTAAAATCAGTTTTTTGTTGTTATGTTATATAGTTACGGTACGAGACGACGGCCCACCCGGTGTTAAGTGGTAACCTCTGTCCATAACAAGCTATGTGACTTGGGTCTCCCCTACTAGGTATGACAAGACCCAAGTCGCATCGTATGCGCCCGAAACTCTGAGACGTGTAGGTGGTCTCATGTGTCTGTAATTTCACTGGCAACCACACCTTTCCAACCGGAACACAGTATCAGATTTAACAAATGTAATAATGTCCAAAAATAAATATATCAAAGTAAAATAAGTAAATTAAATTGCTGGCGCATGAGACGTAACATCTCCGTCTCGGGGTGATGGACGCAACGCAATGCGACTAGGTCATCTCATACTTTGGTGGAGAGGACTTGAATCGTATTGTTGTTGTCTATGGGCGGTCGTTACCACTTAAACATCAGGTGGGCCGTCAGCTCGTTCCGCCACCAGATTTACATAAAAAAACCTAGAATATATAATAATTACTACGTAAGTTAGCATCGTAACATAAGCAACGAGTGTGTCACGTTACGGCGCCGCCACATATCCGTAGTTAGAAGTGATACATCAAGTCGAGACGGTACCAACTGTACTCATTTGTAACTTAACACTCAAATTGGTCGTGAAATCGACGCGGTGAGCGGTACGGCTCGTACTTGACCATAAATATTCATTTAAACATATTATATGACGTTTAAAAGACCTGAGTCAGTCGCCGTCAATAGATTATCGAGATATCTGTTTCGTAATTGGGCATTTGGATTCATAATGTATAATCTTAATATGTAATCAAATATTCCTCAAATCCATGATTAGGTAAACATCTAGCTAAGTATACCTAGCAGTTAAGTATGTAGATACAATGAATAAATATCATTAGATGCATATAATTTTGGTCTAAAGCACGATTTGATCAATTTTTAAGATATATTTTTTTCATTAAATATTAATTCTGTCATGTAATTAAATGTGAAATTAAGTTAAAATTGGGAAAGGGATATCAGGTTTATGGCAAATAACCCAGACAAAAAAATGCTTAGCTGGCAAAAGAATTAATGATGACTATTTAGTGTGTAAAATTAACGTTATTACAAAGATTAGCAACATACAAAACTATATTGGGCCTTAATAATAAACGTAAATTAGCAATACATATATGTATTTATACATTTTTGTCAATGTCTTTTTCTGTGAAAGGTAATAATAACAATAAAAAAAAATATTTAATTAATTTACAGCTAATATAAGTTTATAAGGTCCAATATTTTATTGCGTACAAACCTTGTGATTTTTTACGATATTTATATTAATAAATATATATTTCAAAGCAACTGAAGTCAGAGCAATACTTGTTTAATAATTAATCTTATGATATGTTAAATATTTTTGCCTCGAATATTTCACACAAATAAATAACAAATAAAGAGGCCTCACTGTTACCAGGGTCTAGTGAGGACGCCCCTAATTGTTGCTTTAATAGATATTAATATAATAAAGATAATTACATAATTGTTATAATTTAAGTACAAATAAGTATCATGTTGCGATTAAGTTTCATTCATTTACAAAGTATATGGAACTTAGACTACACAATACTTTTATTATTTGCATTATTCTTATGTAAAAACACTAATCGTAAATGCTTTGAGAGGTGATAGATCCAGTATCAGAAAATAACCACGTAATATTAAGTTATTCTTAATAATTAAACATTAATTAACATAATACAAAATTATATTCCTCGACTGCATTTCTTATTAAATTTATGATATATATATTTAGTAATAGTGTTATTATTAATTATTTACTTATATTTAGATAACTCATTGCATTTTGCTCGCCATTTCATTAGTAAAGTAAGAATATATCTTTATATATAAATTCCTTGATATTTGTCAATTTGAATATGATTTAAGTATGAAATGTGTTCATTGTAAAGTAATATAAATATATACTAAGTTGCGTTGTTTTGAATTCATTATAATCATACATAATATAAATTAATGGGGTGGCAAAATAAAGTTGAACTCTCAGAGGTGGTATTGATGTAATTATATCGACATATCTATTTAGTAGTAGTAGTAGTAAATACTACACATAATTACTTTAAAAAAATGACCTTTACAAATTCGAATATTTTGTCGCACCCAATATTCTTATGTCACAAAACACGCATTTACTCTTAATAACTTTACTACCTACGCTTTAATTAAAAAACGGCTCTCGTAGGAAATTCGGCTATTTTTCCAAATACAATATTTTCGAGTCGCAAAACACGTACCTAGTTATAATTTTCTTACCATTGCTTAGTCCCCGAAATTCCTAAAGTTACTATTTGCCGTGCGGAGAGCAATGTAAGACAACAAAAACGTTACATATAGAATTTACATATACTGTACATAACATTCCTGTTGTTTATACATTACCCTAATCTTCTGAGTGGCGCTGCGTTCGACGGCGTTGACTGTAAGAGCATTTCAGAACAAACAAAGTAAGTACATGCATGGTCGAGCTTAGCATTGCACACTACTGTGTTTGCTGTGATACACTCTGCTAGCTTCGTGTGTTCATTTTTCAGTCTTCATTCAGGATCTGGCGATGACGAAGCAGTCGCAGAGACCTGACATTGACTGCCTGAAAACCAGCGCTGCATTTTCAGTGGAACAATGACCCTTTTTGCCCACTCAACATGTCTGTTTCTGCGTAAGTATACATTTATTGTCTACCGCTATATCTATGTTTTAGTATTTACTAATGTTGTTTTTTCTATTGGGTAAAATAAATACTGTTTCTACCATTCTTTACCCGATGGGGTATTTCTCTGTGCATATGAGGTTGCGGCTTCAAGTTCCGTCCGTGCTATTTTTTGTCATGGTTTATAATGTATAATATATAATATAATAATAATCAGTCTGATTATCTTTGTTAAGTCTTCGGAAGTACATACTACTGATGGCCAAAACTTATTTTATTTTTGAAATTATCTCTGTATGTTGTTAGAAAACATTCGACGAAAACAGTAGAAAAACCAAACAGGTTTCTGCATTATTGAGAAGTTATTGAGAAGTGGAGTTTCTGCCCAGAAAAATCTACTTATAATATAAAAAAACTATTTTGAACTTTAGTTGCTCCAGTTGGCATATGTAGGCATAAAGGCTCCGACATTTTTAATTAAAAAATAACTACAGCGGCATATGTTATTATGCATTCTAACCTTAGGAGTTCAATCCACCATGAAATTATAATGAGGCTTTGTCTTTGTTATAAGGTCACCCCCATCGGGACGAGTGGGTTTCGGGTTACCACTGATTCCTTATTCACGGAAACTGTTATGTTTGATTTGCTTGTTGCCATTTCGTGGAATATTCTGTTATTATCTGTCAGTTGCTGTTTCCTACACTGCCTAGGTACACAATGCATTTTTGTGCGGTTCAATCACGTCACCGAATCGAATACACTAGGTAACACTTGATATTGTATCTATAGAAAAACTACAAGGTATTTTTTATGTGATACAGTTACAGAACGAGCCGACGGCCCACCTGGTGTTATGTGGTAACCTCGACCCGTAACAAGCGATGCTACTTATCCTCCGGTACGACAAGACCCAAGTCGCATCGTTTGCGCCCGTAACTCTGAGACGTGTACGTCTCATGTGCCTGTAATTTCACCGGCAACCACATCTTTCAAACCGGAACACAGTAACGCGAACGTGCTACTGCTTGGCGGCAGAAATGGGCATGGTGGCAGTACTTCCCAGGACGAACTTGGCGTGAGTTCTACTGTTCTTTTTGAGATATTGTTGTATTTCTTAGTTCATTAATCATATGTGAATTATCCATTCGTTTATAGCCGTTAATTTCGAAAGGAAGTGCAGATTGAAGTCATTTCATGGTAAAATATAGCAATTTCTTTATGAATTCTATGGAAATGAAGTTTTTGACTTTGACTTAACGTCATGATAGTTAATGAGGTACCTTACAAAAAAAGCCTATCTTTTTACATTTTTGTATAACTTGCTTTTTATTTAGCGATGACGGCTGTGAGCTTTCAACACACTGTGATTATGAGACCACAATTAAAAAGAGCTCATTAAGCCGACATCTTCACAGGGAAAGGTTTCTAGGTTAGGTACCTCTGTATGTTTCTACGTTAATTATTTTGTCCCACAGAAAAGTTGTCTTGTTTAAATGGTTTCCTTACTACTGAAATAAGATCGTGCTTGTCTCTAGTTGGTTAATAAATAATGATTTATAGCGATTACAAGCTCATATCCCACCATCGCAGATGAATTCCGTGAGTCGCAGGTGGCATGGTAAAACAGATCTCAAAACAATCATTAAAAAAATTAAAGCAAAAAATTATTCTAACTATACTAGATTTGGCCCGGCCGGGGATTGAAACCGGAACTCCTTGCTTTGCAGGCAGTGTTTACTGCTGGCTAAACACCGGATGCTTCAAAGCCCTTTAAACTATGGGGTTTTTAGAGTTCCGTACTCTAATGAAAAGACCTAATTACCAAGACTAAGTCGACTATCTATCAGACTGACCTGATATGCTGATAAAGATTAAGCTCTTAACTAAGACTATGCTTTATTCTTTCAAGAACAGTTTTATATTTTATACATTTACGGAATAAGCAGATGGCCCACATGGTGTTAAGTGGTAACCTCTGCCCGTAACAGGCAATACGTCTTGGGAGCGACTTGGGATCCAAGTCGTGTCGTATGCGTTCTTAACTCTGAGACGTGATTTCTGCCACCAAACAGTAACGCGTTCGCGGTACTGTGTTCCGGTTTGAAAGGTGTGGTGGTCGATGAAATTACAGGCACACGAGACATTCCACCTACACGTCTCAGGGTTACAGTCGCATACGATGCGACTTGGGTCTTGTCGTACCTAGAGAGGACCCAAATCGCATCGCTTGTTAAGGTCCAAGGTTACCTCTTAACACAAGATGGGTCGTTGGCTTGTTACGTAACTGTATCACATAAAAAACCTATCTAATTTTCTCATAATATGCATTCACCTTTATTTCACTTTATTATTTAATAAGTAGCGTTATATAACGGTTCATCGCCTTCGAGACTTGAACACAACCTCTGCTCAACGAATTGGTACTGCAAGCAACACCCCGAAACGTCTTAACGCAGACATACCTTTACACTTCAATTTAACGTATTCTTTACAGATCCACTATCGTTAATAAATTATACCCAAAATCACACATGAATTGAATGAATACACATTGTCAATACACTTGATCGAACAACTGCTGGTAGCGAACTGATGGTCTTGATCGTCAGCGTGTAACGACGCAACCGGAGCCCCGACTGTAAACATCCACTGAATGCAATCCTCGCTGTCAAGCCATAACAATAACGCCGTTGCGCATAAAGATAACGCTCAACTGCCCACCTTGGAGACGATTCTGTGCCAATTTTTCATCACTTTTTCATCTCTATTTGAGAGCGATGTAGCCCACTGCCGTCCTTTAACTAGAAAGCCGTTAACCCGCAAAAGGTCAATTTTGACTTTTTAATAGGATATAGTTAGTAGCGATACAGTTCAAAATTCTCTATCTTTCTGTAGACAGAAGAAACTTAGAAGAAACGTTTATAATTATAGTTCGCTCTGGAGATATAAAAAAATTTGTAGGCCGTGACGGATTTAAAAGATATTGAAAAAGAGTTCTGTAAACATATCTCAAAAACAACAATTTCGGCTTAACTGCCTTTTAGTTAAAAGACGGCAGCACAGTGGTACCGACTCGGTTCCAATACGCAGATGGCTGGTTCCAATACAGATACTCAGCAATAACTCTCTCTTCTGTCTTTTCGTAAAGTCCTTTAGTTGTTACTATTCATATCTTATGCAACAAAGAACAATTCCCTTTAGTTGAATAATATTTAATATAAAATATATTAAATAATATGAAATAAATAATATAATGTGCTAAGTGCTACTGTTGTTATCCAATACAAAAATCCGCGGAATTGTTAAACAGATGACGTTTCGTTTTGCGTTGTGTGGAAATGGCACGCGACTTGTTATCATAACATTCGGAAAAATGTATCGTTTGTTTTGCTGTGTCTCGGAACTAATATAGCCTTAGTTAGTCCACCTCTCCTTTCAACGAAAAGGACCTCTCGAAACTGGAATATTAAGATGTTTTTATACTGTGATTGCTCTGGCTATTCGTTTAGCGCACAATTTCTTGTTGATGGAACAAAAGTCTTCCTTTGTTTCAGCGAGGGTTATCAATTTGGGACACTACAACGCAAATTCAATTTACCTTTCGTAAAAGCGTACAAAGTTCACCGCTGCTATAATGGCTTTTTCCTAAGCTTTCTATTTTAAATACGTTGGTACGGACTCTAAGCTGTGTTCTATTTTTATGATCATTTCTTGAGTTTGCCTTTGGAAATCTTTCAACGATTCACACAATTCATTTCATAGGATTTTTATGTACCTATACCAACACATCGATCGGCAGTCCATTTTATAAATTGAATAGCTTCAGTTGCATCATTAAATTAGAGTGCGGTGGCCGAGTGGTTCGGACTCCGGTTTTCGGGCCGAAGGTCGCTGGTTAAAATCTGGATCAGGTACTAAGGAGTTTTCCACTTGGAAAATAAATCTACCTACTTATGAGCGTTATTATTATTAGTATTATTACGTTATGAAAATGGATAATGAAAACGTCTCGAGGAAACCGGTAAGTCAAAACAAATAAAACTAACTGCTATGACAGAAGTCCCTATCTGCCCCTGTCCGTTTCTTCGCTTACCTACCTCTTCTAAACGACGTAACGGATTTCATACGGTTTTCCATGATAGAAAGAGCGACAAACGAGGGAGGCCTTTTTTACATAATTTGTAAATATTTTGGACGGACAGAATTGCTCAACTATGACGATGTTTTGTATATAAATTTACTCGCAGACAGACTTCCTTGCTAAGCGCTCTTCTCATTTTCCTTCTTATTATAATGATTTCCATGGTCGTCTCTTATATTCAGTATGTAGGTAAAAGTTTATAATTTAATTAAACAACTCTGCGTGGTAATCCTTTATTGATTTAAAGATGAAACAACATCAAAAATAAAACCATAATCACATATTTGGTTTCTTGTCTGAATCTTCTTACACTTAGTAAAACATTAAAATATTTAAAATTCTCTACTCATACATAACATTCATGAATATATCTTAATTATAAACATCGAAATAAATACTGATCAAACATTTAAATATTAAATTTCTAAGTAACTAACAACACAACACCTATGTTGGAACGATATGAGAGTTTGCCTTGTCAAGGTTTCAAGAGGTATTAATAAAAATAATAACTTAAAACAATCCGACATCCGGTTTCACAACTTTACCCTGTAAGTTCTAGCTCTCAACAACCTCCGCAGAGATACCCATCCTTGCATAAATAATATCATAACGTAAGTACTTATAGTAAGATAAATAGGATCAAAAATATAATTTTTCAAAATATACATAGAGATTCTTAAATAGACGTTTAATTAACGTATTTTTAGCAGAAAGTTCATAAATCAGACTTCGTCAGGAATGTGCAACAGCTTAAAGCTATGGGTAAGTACAAAGTACGTCTATGCATCACGTGGCTAACACTAATCAACTAACACTCAGGGTTTGGGGCTCTAGATAAAACTGCTACATATCAACGCAATACAGACACTTAGAAAATTCAAAACACTTAACAAACGTTCAATACGCTATTGATATAGACACTTATAACACCGAGAACACCGAAAAACGAGTGACATTCGAGTAACATTCGAGCCGACCTGATGAATTTGTGCCCTAATTAAAACTAACCTTAACTAATGAAAACATCCAAATATTAAAAATGGCAAGTGTCGTAACAGCCCAGGTGTAACAGCACATTGTTACAAACAAAAATATTGGGGGCCCGAAGGACCAAAACAGATTTAGATTTCATAGTTGCGGAATTTGGAGATGACCTCGGACGGTGGCTCTTGGTTGCCGTGACCCCAGCGGCCCCAGAGGTTGGCGCCGCCCTCGGAGGCGCGTCGTGCCGCCGCGTTGGTCGGCCCTCCGAGGCTGGAGGGGCCGGATGCCTTAGCGTCGCCCTCCAGCATGCGGTCCTTCGTGTTCGGCTTGGACCAGTGCATGGACTGCTGCACGTGTTCCTTCATGCCGAGCCACTGCTTGTAGCCGATAGCGATGCCGCTCTGCTTCCATTTGTCGTAGAGGGCGCGCTTGCTGGGGTCGCACAGAGTCTCCTTCGCCTCCTGTTGATCAATAAATGAAGACGTCAACCTCGAACTAACTGAAATATGCTAAATTTAAGCCCTTTACAGCTTACTTCTATGGTTAGAGTAATAGTGTGCTAAATAAATTCATATTATCCACATAAGATAGTAAAAAGACATCAGATGTCCTTCATGGTGGATTTGCGTTTTATGCATGGATTTTCTGGTGGGAGTTTCAATAATTTCACTTATACGACATGTAGATAAGTGTCAGCTCCGACGCGCGACTTTAGTTTACTCCCGCGTTCAGTATAAGATACTTGAATATCTAATATGGCACACATCGACTTCACTTTTTGTTAACACTCGATTTTGGTCCCAATCTAATATGCGTACTTTGGGCAATATATATAGGTATAAAAAAATCTAGCGAGTCAAGAAATACGAGTATAGTGATATCAAAGAAAGATTGATTTTGTTTCTATAGTCATCAACTGCAAATAATATAGTCGTATTGCTTGTTATGGGCGAAAGTTACCACTTAACACCATGTAGGCCATCTGCTCGTTCCGTAACTTTATCACATAAAAAAGTTACTAATCACAGAGAACCCGGCTCTGAGTGTTGCTATTTATTTTATTTACGTTAAGAACCAACCTTTAGTTTCTGGAACATCACCTCCGCTTCTTTATCACCATCGTTCTTGTCAGGGTGATGTTGGAGAGCGAGAATTTTGTATTCAGCTGTTATTTGCTCGACCTGAGGAAAATAAAACAATCGCTTGTAGTTTACGCGTGAATCACAATCTAAGTGTCTCACGAAGGTCAAGTCCGAACCAGTTACCGTTTACCGGTTTAATTATGTTATTGTATTGCTCAATAAGCAAGAGCAAGTTAACTTATCATCATGAATTAGCATTCCTCGTTTAAAGTGCGCATATCGAATTCGCGTCGCGAAAATCAATAACAACCTTCAACAATTTTTACTCGAATCAACAACAGGAAAACAGTTTTCCCCCGATACTGAGTAGGTAATTCCCACTGACGCGAACAGATCTGTGCGATCATAAAAACTATACGTACGTAGAACGTCATTTGTTGGATAAACCCAATCCAAAGAAACCGAGTTCTCATTCCAGGATGTGGGTCAGCTTCGGAAGAATAAGGTCATTGTGCAGAACTGAATCGATAAAACATCGCGAGCTCAGTATCTCGTACATTACATCGATATAATTAAACTTTATGTTAAAATACTCACGGTAGAGCTCTCGTCACAGCCCAGCAGCCCGTAGAAGTCATCGTCTGGATTTAGTTTGTAATTGAGTATGTCTTCCACGCCCGTCATGATGACGACCGTCCAGCGCGATACTCCGAGCGAAACTGAGGTAAATAGAGATTGGCCCGAGCGAGTTGCTCTATTGGTTTACTCGATTCGACACTTGCGCACTCGATTATGTCGGCCCCAGCAACAGTAAACAGAAACGCGACAGAAAACGCGGCTTAATAGTTACAGAAGTTATGACCTGCAAACGATTTCGGTCAATGAATCTTGCTAGATAGGCCAATGTTCAGTTGGAGAGATCTAGTAACTTTCATGACGTGATTGATTACTCATGCGCTGTAACACAGCACAGATAAAGCATTATTAATCTTCTCAAATCTGTAATTTCTAACAAGTGTTATAATATGTGAAATTGAAATTATCTTTTCCAATAGATGGAGGAGGGGGAGAGATAGATGGAATGTTACTACATTCCATCATACCTAGTTGTAGGTGGTAGGAATTGTGAAAAGTTGTGAAGAAAAGCCGATTTATAATTGATCCAGAGGTCATACAACTCAACTGCAAACTAGTGACAGTAGATCCATTAATGTACGAATGATTACCAGTCCAGCTAATTTTCAAAAGCCAGCACTACTGGATTCGATCTCAAGACTGAAACACTGGATCAAGATCAGTATAGATCAGCCTGAACTCGACATTACGTCAGTACCATTTCCGTTATAAAATGGGAATAATAAATGTGAATAGAAACCGCTATTTAAATTCTCGATTTAATAATTGATTAATCGACGCAATTCAACTAAATTCAGTTGAGTAGCCAACTCTACCAGCAGTTTTCGAGCGCTCAATACAGCCTTACGATGATTTCGCCATGATTGTATTATTATACCTTAGTTTGAATTAGATCCAGTGGCCAGTTTAGTTTACGGAATCAAGAGTCACAGTTGATGTTAACTGGTAAGCTCTGCCCATAACAAAAGCAATACGACTTGGTTTTTTTTCTCCTTAGATATGGGAAGACCGAAGTCGCATCGTATGCGCCCGTAGCATTAACACAGAATGTGAAATGTCTCATGTTGCCTGTAATTTCACCGGCAACCACGCCTTTAACCCAAACCGGAATGTGTATGCGTTACTGCTTGAGATCGATACGGCGACTGTACTTTCCTTGATTAATTTGGGGCAAGTTGTACTGCTTGTAAAGTGAGTACCTATTAGTTTCAGCGAAATGAACTACCTACATGAAAGACTCGGTCAATTCTTCGTATAGGAGAGTTCGTACCTTATGAGCTCCTATTAAAAATATTTAAGCAATACTTATTCCAAAAAGTTGTAACTAAGTCGTAGCAGGCGAATTAGTAGCACTCGTTTTTCGTACTAACGTTTAACTACGTATCATCTGATGTGAAAGTGACAAGTTAGCCGACGGTGACACCAGATAAAGCCTACATTTAGAACTGGCTCACTGGTCAGGCTACTGGAACACAACGGTAGAAGCTTGGTGGCAGATTTTCAACTTGTGCGTGGTAGCTAGCCAGCCGGGCATCTACCATACCATCACGCTATGGTTATCTCACGATGCTTTCGATCACCAGAATTTCGAGCTCATTGTAGGGTTGAACCCACTACCTTACATATAGTGAGCTGACGTCACTACTAACTGAGCCGTCATCGCTTCAAAAGTATCGGAATAAGGTTGTCTCATTTATAACTTTTATTATAATAGTAGGTACATTTGAGTAGGTACCTCTAAATTTTGTATATTAGCGTTAGCTATTAACGACTGCGTAACAAGCATAAACACATTTAAGTTTCGTAAAAAAATTCGTACAACCAACATTATTTTATTTTATTTTATAGGTAAGATTAACTAGTATTATACTTTTAAAATAGTCCTTTTGCTTGAGCATCACCCAAAAACTTCTTGATACGTAATTTTGATGATACTTGAGACCCTGGTGGTGGAGTTGTAGAATCAATTTGGGAGAAAATGAGTTTTCCTTTGAAAAGCTATGTCCGCATGCCCACTGCCCACTGCCTTGTCGACAGTTTTGTAAGTTTATATTTGTATTGAGAGCGCCTTTGAGATACATAACGTACCTAAATTGGATTTTATTAAATAAAAATAAAAATAATAGAAGCTTTTATTTACTTCAGGGCACGGAATACTCAAAAGGGGAGTTTCTACAGCAGTTTATCTACTAAACCGTATCGAATTAAATCGGGAAAAAATAGTTTTTTAGACCTTTTGGCAAACATTTTCGGAACCCATACCATAATTGGTAATACTTTGCTACATAAAAATATCTTCAAACATAACGCTTTATTGACCTGTTATCAGCAGTTTATCAGTAGATATACCTGTGAATTGAAAGAGTTTGTTCTGTCTTGCCGATTTCTATGGCTTTGTAAATGAAATAATGGATTTTCAGGCTAATTAGCCCGTCTGCTAATTCAATTTGTAACTTCGGTTAACAATCCCTTTAAAGTCAAACTGGAAATAATTTACTACGAATATGTATAATATATAAACTAATATATATTAAGAAGAAAGTTTGTAAGTTTGTTTGTTTGCAGGAAGTTTTATTTTGCAGATAAATACTTCAATAATTAATGACAGGACAAAACATGTAATTGATTAATTTAGTAGAGGTCAGCTGTAGAAAAAAAAATTTTTTGAACACTCGAACTAATTTCATTAAAACTGTGAAAGCTATTTTAATGTAAGCAAATTATTGAAGCAAGTTTACATCTATTATGTGGAGGCTCACGCGAAGAGCCACATGGGTAAGAATGAATACAAGTGACCATGTAAAGGTGAAATCCGCTCGTTCAGTATAAAATGAAGGCTGACGACATTGCATATTCCGTGCATGCTCTAGACATTGGCGTCCCATCGCTTCTGCATCAAAAATAGCTACTGAAGACGCGCTAAAACGTGAGTTTACGCGGCTCATCGGCCGCCGCGGCCGTGTGTTCTCCTGTTTCTCCACATACAATCAAATCGCGAAATACAACAAATTAAATATGCTCGCATTAGTACCGCGCGAGTGTTCGTACTTGTCCCTGTCAACGAACTAGCTTCGATCTTCCATCTTTGGCAGCGGAAGTGCCGACGGATGTACCGGCAATGGGTGAGTGGAGTGCCATATGAATGCATAACAACAATACACATCTTCGCTCCCGCATTTCCTATTCGACCCGTGTCTCCGCCGAAAGTTTGTCAACCTCCAATTTTTTTGTAACACCATTTGTGATGTACTAACTAGTCACATTTATAATGGAGACACGTGCTGGAACAGCGATCGAGTCTGGACGCCAAAATGATTTAATGCTTGAATTGAATGGGCTTGTTATTGAAAGAACGAAAGAAAAAATATTTATTTTGAAACAGGCACAATATTATTTACAACAATGGACACGTAATTTAATGAATTTTTTTACTAAAACGAACAAGAACTGGTCAGATTAATGCTCAGATTAATACGTAATTCTATTCGATGGAAATTTTCTTTAGTATACCTGTAACATCAACATCTTTGGCATCATTGAAGAAAATTTTGAAGCTTTTAGTCTTACGCTCATTCGCGAGTTGCCTTATAACTGCGTACTCGATTTATAAGCGACGGGCGTCACAGCTGAATAGTGACTGTGCCTTCGGCGCTGTAGGTCGTGGGTTTGCTTCCCACTAAAGACATACATTTGTGTTCAGAGATATTTGTTCTGTTTGACTGTGCGAAAACTACACCCTAATCATCTCAACTCATCTAGCCACTGGATCTCATTGTACAGCAAAGGCCTTCCATCTCTTCTTCCATTCTCCGAAGACTTTTTAAAACTGAGAGACTAATTAAGATTAATGAATATAAAGCCACTAAAAAAAAATGGAAGAATCAAACCAAAGCAAACCAAAATATATGAAAAATAAATGATTCATATAAATATCCCGTGTTCAAGATAGTAATTTAATAGTGCTTATAACTTAGTGCGTTTTGCTATCTCATACACTATTCCCTTCTGAATTTTGTATCCTAGGGTTTCGTGAGTAAAATTTTGGAACAACCAGAAGTGTTAGCGTAGTGTTACCTACAATATACAAAAGTAAAGATTTTAGACGAGTCCATATCTTAGGTATGTTTGCAGACGTTTACTACGATACCGTGGGCGTACATCGACTCGTTATTGTCAGATTTAAAATATAATAATACTGTATATACTTCTTGATGTCTTTTACAAACATAAAGTTATCCTACTAATATTATAAACGTGAAAGTTTGTATGGATGTTTGATACTCTTTCATGCTCAAACAGCTGAATGGATTTGGATGAAATTTGGTACCAAGATAGCTTATATACTGGATTTACACTTAGGCTACTTTGATCCCGGAAAAGTGCAGTGTTCCCGTGGAATTACTTATTCACCGCGGGTAACACCGCGGGGCGCAGCTAGTATGATATAGTTTTGGCGCAAAACTATCAATTGGTAAAAGGCGACTTCACGATACGCTCTTGATTAGTTATTACTAATACCGATTAGCTAAATTTAGACGCACACCGCGTTAGGTACTCAATTTTGATGCTAGTTAGGTTTCCTCGTATAAAGCCACCAAAATTATTAAGCTTCCAGGTCGTAATCGTAGGTATTCAAATTCCGGATGAATTAAATTAAATAAACTTTGAATATAATCTTACTTAAGAGCTTTTTTCATGTTTTGTTGTCGCATCTAAAAGCATCTGAAATGATAAAACTTCTTTTGCAAACTGAAAGTGAAAGGCAACCCTATTCACTATTGCAAGCTCAAAGAAATGTGTCAAGTAAAAATTCACGGGAAATATAACCCTTATCCTAATTTTATAGGAAATTTGAAGTTTTCCAACAACTGTTTTTTTCTGTTGTATGTGCTGCGCAATTAGTACATAAATATTTAGTGTTACCTCTTGCTGTATAGGCGTACCTAGGTAGGCACTAAATTTGGTGTTATAATCCATTCCCTAGCTTTTATCTAAATATGTCCATGACTTTAAATTAATTTTAAATAATTTTCTTACGCCCAAAGCTTAAAAAGTTAACTGTTAAAAGGGCGAGGCCGTTTTTAATTATGACTGAAATATGAATCTACTCGAAACACGGCCGGAGAGGGGAAGTAGATCGAAATGATTTTCGGCGTCTATTTTTGGATCGGATGTTGTGTTGGTTTGTGTCTGTACGATAATAAATGAATACTTACGATATTCATCTTATAAGTTTTGAGCTAATAACAGGTAAATAATATGCATGAAGTGACGCGATAGCGTTCTATATAAGCGTCTTATATTTCTATATAAATTCTATATAAGCTTATGAATAAACAATACTAACGTTGATATTAACTTGCCTCCTGCGCTGTAGGTCGTGGGTTCGATTCCCACCCAGTACAAACATTTGCGTGACGAACATAGATGTTTGTTCTGTGTCTGGGTGTTGATATGTATTATATGTATGTAAGTACAAAAACGATATAAGTATTATATCAGTAGTTTGGTCCCCATGATAGAAGCTATTTACTTAGCGTAATGTGGGGCTAGAGGGTGCTGTGTGAAATGTCCATTAATATTATTATTAAAGGGTTTCTACAAAATAAACCACCTTTAGTATCTCATATAAGTCACCAATTTTACACGATCCAAGATTATAAAAATAAATGTTGTAACAGTTGTGAAAAGGATACTTCGTGCGTGTGGGATAAATAATTATAATCATAAGTGTAAATAAATGATTAGACTTATTTGTAGTGAAATAATTATTTTCGTGATCATAAAAATCCTGTAGCAAATACCACAATTATTGTTATTAATGTGTTCAAGGATAAATTGTTATTTTTATTAACAAATTTTATTAAATTTTAGTTATCCTATTAATTATGCGTAAGGATTATTTCGCTTGGGATTATATCAGTAGATTGATAATTGTAAAAATATATTTCATCCAAGTTTTCTTAACCATTCCCAATCTTCCGTCGTTTTACACTAAACCAACAATGTTTGGACCGCTGGCGCCGGAAGCGTTATCCAAGAATGCATTCAATTAAACTTCAAATAGTTGCAGCTAATTAACTGCGTAGGTATCCACTAGATGCGTGACATTGGTGGTACGGTACTGTTAGCCGTGCCAAATACTGTGCGTTCAAAGAAGGCAGCAATTAATGATTATTATTCATTGTGTTGTGCAGGCCCATAACAAAATGCGCAGTGATAACGCTATTGTAGCCCACTTGCGATCTTATCGAATTACTCCGGATCATTTGGATATACTTTTTTACTACGGATGAGTTTGGACATATCTATAAACAAAGTACGAGATAACAACAACAAACAAAAGTGTATTTTTTAGATTACAACTATCTGTTGCCGCGACTTCGTCCACGTGGAATTCGGTTTTATCACGCACTCCTATTTTACCCCTTGGAAAAATAGCTTAAGTTACTCCTTGTTACATCAGCTATCTGCCAGTGAAAGTCCCGACGGATAGGGTTTGAACAGGCGTCAAAATTAGCAAAAGCTAGCGAGACCTATATTTATGAATATTATATACTCATTGACGTTTCCATGTAAACTCTTCAGTAGAAGTTGTGCTACGTTCGCCCGGAGAAGTACTGCCACCACACCTGATAATCTGCCGCCAAGTATGCACTCATGTTGCTGTGTTACTGTGGAAGGGAGTGGGTGCGCGCGAAATTGCAGGCGCATGAGACGTAACATCCCCGTCTCGAGGTGATGGACACAACGCTATGCGGCTTGAGTCATCTCATACTCTGTTGGAGAGGATTTGAGTCGTATTTTTGTTGTCAATGGGCGGCGGTTAAGTTACACTTAACATCAGGTGGGCCGTCAGCTAGTTCTATCACATACATCATATAAAAAAATAAAGCAAACTTATGTTAATTAATGGATACAATGTTCTACAAGACTAGATCATATCTTCTTACCTGTTATTTATAGGAGGATGGTCGATGAACTCTTTCCAATTTTCAAGCATGTAGTGTAGGTGTTCTGGCTATCGTCAGTTTTGGTTATGAATTCTCCGCAGTTCCGTTTACTGTCTGACCTAGTAATATATCTGATGAAATATGTTTCAGCCCATTTTATATTAATTTTAATAGCTTCACTTATATTTAACATATCTTCATTAAAATCTATAATTCATCATAACCGATTATATCTAGAAAACAAGTCACTATTTGCTCTGTCTGTTTCACCGCTTGCTTCTTCTAAACCACGCTACGGATTTCGATACGGTTTTCACAAATAGAAAGAGCGATAAACGAAGACGGTTTGTGTGTATAATTTGTAAATTGACTGCTAAGCTAACCCGTGCTAAGACGGCGCGGCTTGCTAGTCAATAATAAAGTCTTACCACCAAATGGCTAAGAATCAGATCTGTTTGTGCAAACCGTACCTACCCATTAAATCACGACATTAGTTTGCGAGAGCCTACCCTTTTTGTGGCAGTAAGATTTATAAGTGATATAATAATAATAACTTTAATATCTATACAATTCTCTATTCTCATGTAAAAAACAACACCATAAAGCTTTTATAATATAAATGGCTCATGACTATGGCCATATTAACATCGCTAATCAAACGGACATGTTGTAACCATTGTAGACCACGGTACTTGTGCTTAACGCAACCATTTTAGAGTAAATTGGTGGGACACGAGCGGAAGAATCCAATTGTGAGTTAAGCCCGAACGGGGAAGCCAAGTTAGTTGGCCTCATGTATGCCATCAACATCACATATCCTACTAATATTATAAACATGAAAGTTTGTATTGATGTTTGTTACTCTTTCACGCTCATACGGCTGAATGGATTTGGATGGAATTTTGTATCAATAATTTAATATTGATACAAAATTAAAAAATAATTTATTTTTGTATAATGTGGGATTACTTATTCACCGCGGGTAACACGGCGCGGCGGGGCGCAGCTAGTATTACATAAAATAAACCTATGGAGTCTGTTGGTATTTGAATAAGTTGGTATATGTGTACTTCTACCAATATTTCCACTGCACTGCGATACGGGTTAAGTGGATTTGGCAAAGATCCCTTAAACAATCACCATCTCACCCACGAGTCGCTAGTTTACCACCATATTTTTCCTAATAAATCCTCTGCCTTTATGTTTGTCTGAATCACAGTAACTACTGCCTTCTGCGCAGTAGGTCGTGGGTTCGATTCAACCAGGACAAACATTTGTGTGAGGAACATAGATGTTTGTTCTGTCTGGTTTTAAAACGTATATTAATGTACGTATTTACAAAAAAAACCGTATGTTATATTTATACTCGTATGTACTATATCGTATACCTATGTATTATATCGATTATCGAGCAACAAGTGACTGTTCAGGTGTTGTGTTCAGGCCAGCTAAGGATGCAATGGATTGGATCCTTGGATTTGGATTTTAAATCAAATAATGGTTTTGTAACTAACCATTTTATTATATGTTTTAGAACTCTAAGTTTTACATGAATAAATCAATAACGAATTTCAAACTCATTCTTCCAATAAAACACCGCAGATTTCAACTCCTAAATTATTTTCTTATGACAAATTTACTTCAAATAAACACGAAATTCTCATACCTATAATTTGAGCGTCTCGTATGACTAATGAGGAGGCAATGTAATCCTGGTAAAGGGCGCACGCTCGCAAAAATAAACATTGCATTCCGCGAATATAACACGGAATTTAAACTCAGACTTACCCAGATATTCAACGAACACGCTTCCTGATTATGAGGCAACAGTAGTCACTGTAAGAATAAGTACCGGCTTATGTATATGGGTGTTGATATATGTAGCATATATAATATGTATTTACAAAAAGTATTGCTATTATGTCAGTCGTCCAGATCCCAAGATACAAGCTATTTACTTAGCTTACTTTGGGGCTAGATGGCGGTGTTAAATGTCCACCAATATTTATATTAGTATTATTATATAATTAGTAGGTGTCATTAATGCAGAAAAAGTTAACGGAATCGAATTTCCGCAATGCAGCACCGTACACTTGGTGTCTAATTTATTTATTATTATTGATGAACCATCAACATAATTTAAATAGTTACGTATTTAAAAGCTAGGATAACAACAAAATATTACATATAATTTTAATCACAGATAACACAGCATGCATAGTTGGTTGAGTGGATAAACGATACGATAATAAGTATGTTAAAAATGATTGTTTAACCTTTTAGTTAGTTTTAGTTATAATAGATAAAAAACTCTAAGAAAGTGTTAAGGAATAAATAAATATATATGTGCTCACAATAACCTTAGTGGGTATTCCTACTAAACCTTTAAGCTTCGTTCATTTTCAAATCAACATTATGTTCTGAATAAAAAAAATATCTGCGTATATTTCTGCATCACCAAAGCCACGCCTAACCTACGTTGAAATTCAGCCACCCATTAAAATAAATCTTCAATCTGGAAATAAATCCTCTTTATGTTGTTTTTCTTAAACGATGCACGTACAAACTCATTACCGAAACCATTGTTTCAAGTTTCACGGCAGACATTTCGAGCGACACAGAAACCAACTCCACCAAATGGAAGAAAAAAAATACGCCAGATGTCGAACGCCTGTGTTTACTTGCAGCTAGAGCTAATTCTCAATACGTGACATCCAATCTCGAAATTATTATATAATTTAAAACATACGGAAATCCGCGTTCGCTTCTGGCAGATTAAAGTAATGGATGATACTCTTAGCATTTTACGTTGACTCAATCTTGCGTTTTTTACCTAAACCCATCCAACGCAGTTCAATAAGGGAACATAGATATGTAATTTAATTGAACAGGAAATGGAGTTACCAAAAAAACGAGTCCGAATGTCCTAATTGCGACTAAGTTTTCGTGATAAATGTCCATTGGTTTTTATCGTTGGCGATAGTATGTGATATTACGTTGGAACCGTAACCGACCACAAGGACCACACTTCTATGTATAACCAAAACATGAAATACCAAGAAGCTACTGGTACCGTACTGCTATACAATTTTGGTCGTTTTAAATGTCATGTCAAGTTTTTAGAATAAGACGCTTGTAACAAAGCGCTCTGTGCCGGAGATTCTGAGGGCAGTGCAACAAGGGGCATTCTGTTTTTGTTTATGGTACCTACAAGTTAAAAATAAATGACTCGATTGTACTTTGAAAGTAACGAGAGTGATACATCACATTGACCACACAAGAATTACACCTAGGTAGGTCAGCGTTTTGAAGCGGTGCAGACAAATGAGATGGTAAAAAAACTGTTTAAATAGATTTTCCGTAAAAGGATCAATCCCGTAAAATTCAATGAACCTAACTAAGCCTTTGCGACAGTTCTTCAATTCCAACATATGTTTATACAGTTCCCGAAAGAGATACTGAATTTTATGTGAGATTTTCTATGAGATAAAAAGAAAAGATTTACCCAAAAACAGGAAAAAGTATGAGGAAAGAGGCTATTACAAATTATAATATTTGCCGCGGATGCTTCGACTTTGCCGGTGTAAGTAAATAGTGCGGTTTAGGTGGTGGTGGCTATGTGTGAGTACTTTATTGCATTATGTCAAACAATGAGTAATTTGTGTGTGTAATGTATGTGATGAATGCGCTATGTACGCGGGCTTGTTCCGTGCATTTAAGGTTGGGGATACAGTGAGAGTAGCTATTATTATGATTTTTATGATATGATATTAATTAGGATTCAGCAGACATAAGAAAAAGATTTTTATTTTTGAATATTATTATTTTTAAATTAATTAGATGCGTAAAATATTTGGTATATTTTACGAGATATTTAGATAAATTAGATTCAGCATTGATTAACAAATGAATATACATCGTCATATATTAATCGTCAAAAACCATGCACAAATTACAATCATACCGATTTTAATTTGCGATAAGTGTTTAGGTTTATATATAATCAATCATTATTTAATTTGAATAGTATTAACAATATTAAGTTAATATATGAAATCAACGAACAAAATGAAACGAAGAAATAGTTATTACGCTTTTAATATACAAAACCCATTAGTATGTTTAGCTGATATATGAATTATAGCTATGTATTGCTGATAAATAAGACTGCTCTCTCCTAATTAAACCAACTGATAATATTTTTTTATTTATTAAGATTTTCCTATATATTTTATACCCATATATATTTCTTACATAATGGTTATCGTAAAAGTAGACTTCTATTGCTCACGTCCGTCACGTGAGATGAAAATGGGGTATGCCAAAATTAAAAAATATCTGCGAAAAAAGAAACTCAGGCAAGCGGTTCCTAACGAAAGAAACCTGTATTTTATTAACAGCATCTTATAATCAACCTCTTGAATTCTAAATTCAACATATTGGCTTTGAAAACGATAAACACACAACTATATATTTCACAATCAATGTGACGTTTAGATGTGTTGATGATCATGAGTTATCAAAGAAACCTGAAAACTTCCTCAACAAATCTTATCGACGTGGCAAATATCCAAACAAAACATTGTAAACTCATTTAATGAACAATCCATCGAGAGATATTCGTACATAATTCAATTTCAGCGAGTGATTCGGGGAATTGCGAAACCAGAGATACAATAAACGTAACTGTTCATGTAGAAACTCTGTCTGTCGTCTGAAAATCAATAGTGGCCGGGCACAATCTAGACATGCGTGCTGGCACCCACTACGTACTTAGATAGATGTACTATAACGAATGAATTTCAAAAGCAAATCTGTTACAGTTTCATTTGTATGTTAATTTGTAATTTCGCTGTTGGAATAATGTTATATAATCCGGTGGAAAACCGCTTACAACAATCATTGTGGATTGGAAACGGATGTTTGACTGGAAGCCGAATATAAGACAAAATATGTACAGGTTTAATAATCATAGACGTTTTCTAAATTAAAACCCTCCCATAGTCTTGATTGGATGTGTAATACAATAATAATCATAATAAATATTGACGGACATTTAAGACAACACCTTCCAGCCCCAAACTAAGCATAGATAATAAAGACAACTAAGCATGGATAATAGCCTAAATATAATCATAAAGCCACGACCCTTCTTTCTTCTATCAGTGGGTAAATCATCTGTATAGATATCGGTTGGAGCAAAAATGTGACGATGGTGTATGTAGCATTATTTCGTCAGATGTCTTCACGTTCTTCACCTAACAGATTTCTGAGGAAATAAATCTGAATCGGCGATCTGTAAAATGGGTCCTAGAATGATTGTAAAGTTTCCTACTTCTTTGCTCTCCACAATATTTATGAGCGTACTATGGAGCGTTGGGCTTTTAATAAACATTTGTTTCATAGCAATGTTTGGTACAGTTTCCGGACTACCCCTTTCGGAGCAGTGCCGACGCTGGTCCGAATATGAATGAACCGACGGCGACGTATACAATTTGGGGTTTATTTACAAACATTGACGCCTAGCCGTGCTTCCGAACGCGCGCGCGTACTAAACCTAAATCTGGCAGTCGCTCCCCGGCCCAAGGTTTTGTGATGTCGCCACACTTTTGAATTTTAGCTGGAAAACTATATCACAGGTATAGGATGAAAATTTTTAACATATACTTTAATTTACCAGAATCAGCAACAAGATCTATATCTAATTAATCAAAATTGTAGGTACAGGTTAATATTTGACTTTACGTTTTTATCACAGTATATTTTATACCTATATCCCCATTTCCATATTATGAAAAAAATCTTCTGCTAAGCATACTGATAATTTGAAATGCGTAATTATGGATCATGGTTTATCTCCCCCATTACGCAGAATCTGGACAAAGGATCGATTTGATTTTGCATAGAGGTATTATGGGTTGTTGAGTTGACCGGAAATTGGCCGGTTCCTGCGTTCCTTCGGATGGAAGCTAATTCTCAGTGTTCAAATTTAAATAAGTTGTGATTTGCCAGACAATTTAACTCTATTCTAAAAAGCAATTGATTATTTGTTTGTTTGTACTGTAGTTAATGTACCTGCGTTTAGTTTTTAAATACATACAAAATATATAGTTAACTACGTTTCAAAAAATGTAAAATACTTAGTCATATCATGAGTAATTGTTATTTACTAGCTGCGCCCCGCGGTGTTACCAGCGGTGAATAAGTCATCCCACGGGAACTGTACATTTTTCGGCATAAAAAGTAGTAGCCTATGTGCTATGCTAGACCTATTTACCTATAACCTATTTTTGTGCCAAATTTCATCCAAATCCGTTCAGCCGTTCTGGCGTGATTAACAAACATCCATCCTTCCAAACTTTCACATTTGAGACAGTATGGTACGATTTATACTTACACGAGCGTTTATTTTCTGGAAAATTAATATAGGCAGAGATATTCCTCGAATTGTAATGAGTTTCTGTGATCCCTACGACGAATCGCAATATTAATTCTAATTTCGGATATACCCGAGTGCTATCACGTTTCGTACAATTAACTCACGCCCTTGTTCGCCTGAGGCAAAACGTGTTCTTCATTTACGTTATGATTTTGACGAAAAACACTTGAAAGTAAATAGCATCTGTCGCAATCACTACTCACCGGATGAGAAATAAACACCGAATGCATTTTATATCCGCCGGTTTCAATCGGTGTAGACAACGTTTCCTGCGCGGCTTCCTCGTGAAAGCGCAGAATACTAACAGTTGCTACGTAGAAGGTACAGAATAAACAAAAGTTTGTATACATGAAAGCTTTGAATAAATATTTTGTAGGCATGAAAGCTCGCACGTGTTCGAAAGCTTAGCGTCCCGTCCACCTGCGCTTGCGCCGAAGCTACGATGCGTAGCGGTAGCGGTGGCGCAGAACACGTCGCGCCTTGCTCGGGATGTGTCGTGTGTAGTAGTTATGGTGATATATGGATAAAATGGGACCCCAATTTGACTATTGTCTGCGCGCTACAAGTAAGTAATTCGGAAACTTTGTCTTATTTTATTTAGTGCTGTTTTAACTTTATTGACAACTACTATACCTACGCCTGAAAAAGTATTTCGATATAAGTAAGCATAAGATTGTTCATCTTGTAAAAGCGTTGATGATTTTAAGATATACTTTGTGTTATAGTTTTGTTTATTACTGAGCATTTTTTTTTGGTATGCGGCGTTGTATGTCGTCCTTAGATTGGTTGCTGAAATTAAAAGTCCGCTTCTTTATAATTTTCAGTGCGATAACATTACATTACTTACCTCGATAATGTATATTAAAATATCTTTATGTAAATATAAATATTCATCTGAAATGTGTAGTTGTTTTTTTTTTAATATTTAAAATCGCGCGTATTTTTAGACTTTAGTATGCTAAACAGAATTTCTCAGAAGAGATGAAAACGAAAACACCAACATGGATATAACATGACTCAAAATTTCAGGAAACTCTGAAAAATTATCATTGCATCTGAGATAAATACTCAAGTTCCTTTTTTGTTGTGTAATGAAATGCAGATGAGTATTTTTAAGCAAATTAGAAACTTTTTCTTTGTGTACAGTGAGTCTCAAATACGGCAAATACGTTGAAGATTTCAAAGTCACTACAAAGAATTTAATATATAATAATATAATAACATTACCAAATATACATCTATAATATTAAAAACAAGTACTTCGTACTTACGTACTTATTATACAACTTTTATGTAATTGCAAAATAAACAAAAATCACTCGTATGACAAAGCTTAAAACGTCTAATTAAAAAATCCCCGACCAACAAAAAACAACAATCAATTATTGTCTGTCCGTCGCGTCGTCAGTGTCCTGGTTTATTATACTAATACAAATAAATGTGATATTAATAACATGTAATGTGTAGGAGTGGGCCCATTGTTGGTAGTTGTTTTTGTCCCGTGCCACATGTTCCCAGGGATAGTTTCTATGGGCCCAGAGGCCCAGAATAATGCGACGCACATGCGGGCATTTATATAAAAAACACACTTTTGAGTAATATATTTTGGTGTCAAAGTTTGCTCGATCGTTCACGGATGGATTAGAGCTGTTATTAATTCTACAAATGATTAGACGCTGATAATACTTTTACTAGGAGAGATGATTTGATATACCCTTTAAGGTAGCTCTGAGTTATCCTCCAAATATGACCATCTCTTACAAAGAGTTTGACTCAGCAGTGAGTTCAAAATTTATTTTTACTTGTCCAGGTAAAAACCTTAAAGCAGAAACCTGAAATGGAGCTTGAGTATTGTATATCCCAAGCTGATAAGTGAAACCAGATATATATATGATTTCGCGAAAATTATAGTGATTTCGTAGGTTTTATTAATTCATTGTAACTTAATGTATTAAAATTATAACAAGTGAAATCTAACTAAAAAATAATTTTAATACGCATAAAAAACATGCCATGCTTTTTTTATTATTGACATCTACCTAATTATAACATAATTTAAAGGCTGCTAAGTTTTTCTCGTTCTGAAGGGAAGTGAGCATCGTCATCAGATATAAAAAGCATCAGCAAAGTATATAGGTAGAGGTGTGCCTAGTGGATCAGAGGCGTGGGGTGGGTTACGTACGTAAATAAAGATTACGTGCTTATGACCTATAGAGATGAATTGACCTAAAAACCTAAGTTATCCTTAACTGAACCCACATCTCCCGACTCAACACATCTACAAGTGTGTCAAGTACCCATCTATGTAGTAAATTCGAGGGTACTTCACGAAGTAAATATAGTTGACCACGTTATCTGAACTGGAGGAAAAAACTGATATAACGGTGGAGATAATTAGTGTAAACGATGGCGGAAAAAAGGGATGAATCTGAGATGGCGTCTGCATGTTTCACTATCCTTCAAGAAGTATTTGAATCAAGAAGTTTATTAAAAAAAAAAATGCATGTTTGTTCGCACGGTCTAAAACCATAACACCAAAGCTACATAGGAAGGCCTGCTTGATGGTTTCTTTCTAGGTAAATAGTCACTGCGATAAGCAAAAACAAACTATGTGACTTTAGTTTGTCATTTTCTATCATTGGTTAATGATCATAATGTCAAATGTAAATGTCAATATATCTGTCGCAGATTTTTTTTTATTCCACCATTTTTTAATACTAGTCACTTTACGAAACGGTTCCATATTCTACCGTCGGATACAAGTTCATCTTCTTATAACCATTTATAGAACTTAAAATTATGTTTATCTTACACCAAAAGGCATGCTAAGCCATTCAATAATCTTCGACAATTGACTGCGGTGATGTTTCTGAGGTTTAATATATTTTTTCTCACATCCCATTAAGAGAGGCTTATTACGAAGTACGAGTACATTGTCTTCGTCGTCGGTCAAATGGCAGAATCGCCGTCACGGATTCAGATAAAGCGGTCAGCCTTCTTAATGCTAGGGTAGACAATGGGCGAAGATTGCCTTCAATTCGCATTATCCGGCTCGAAGTAGGTTGCACCGCACTGGACGTAATGGGGAGCCGTTAGTTCATTGGCGTTATTGAATAATTCCCGTGTGCCGCAGTTGTGGATTGACCAGTGATACCGTGCGAACCTACCGCCCATTATGCTCCTTGGTAATAGAATCATTTTTTTTAATGTGTCGCTATTTGTGGCTGGTAAAAACGCGTTCATTCAACATACAAAAGTTTTTTTCCTCATTTTTAAGTCTTTATGTCCGGAGACACAGTTTATTTTACAAAATGTACTCTGTCCTAGGAGGTAGGAGTAGTAGGCGTTGGTAACTGCGCCACAGTTTTTTTCTATAACTATTGCAGTTACCATCGTGTTACAATTTTTAATGTATTTTCTGTTTGTTTCCAATAAAGTTTTAACTATTAATATTTTGGAAGTAACTCCGCGGAAATCATCCCAAATCCTCTTTGAGATCGTCTGGTACCGTACACGACATCAGCGGGTTGTGAAATCTTTGCAGACAACCCGTCATACTTCGCGTTGCCGAATAAGGATGTCCCTGACAGCGTCGAGGCCCACAACTCGGAGCCATGTTCCCGGTCGGCGCCGAGTCGCGTGTGGACAGACATGCGGCCCCTCGGCTCTCCGCGGCGGCGGGAGCCCGAGAGCCCGAGGCGGAAGGAGTTCAGGGCTCTCCTGCGGTCCCTCTCCGCGAAGGAACCGGAGCAAGCCGAGGCCTTCCTGAAGGGCCAGCCGAGGCCGGGAGACTGCGCGCCTAGGGACATGAGGCACACGTTTACTGCTCCAAGAATTAAGTGAGTAAATTTTACTTTTGCTATATCTACTGTGCGTTCGTTCCGGTTTGAAAGGTGTGATTGCCGGTGAAATTACAGGCACGTGACTGCCAAAGACTTTTTGTTTTGTTCTGGGTAGAGGTTGCCGCTTAACATCTTGCTCATTCCGTACATTATTCGCATAAAAAACAAAAAACAGATATTTAAATTTATGTCCCGCAGTGATATAACTGAAAATTTCAAAGGATGTTTTGTAATAAAGAATGATTCTTACACTTTAAAAAATATAACTGCTTATGTAATATTTAAATTAAATATTAGTGGACATTTCACGCAGCACCATCTAGCCCCAAACTAAGAATAGCTTGTTCTACGGGAAGTAAATAACTGATAGAATAATTTTATATATGCATATCTATATACATATATGTCTGGGTGTATGTATTTTACGTTATTAATACATACATATATATATATATATGTATTTAAATAATCAAACATCTATGTTCGTCACACATGTTTGTCCTGGATGGGAATCAAACCCACGACCAATTGAAATTCGAAGACATCTCAATAGGTTTGATCGAATTTTAAATCCAAATATCTCTACAAAGTCTCGTTTTCGTCATTACAATTTCCGTCCAGTGTGAGAAATGTCTTAAACGCTTTGTCTCCAGGAAGGGCAAAATAAGCGCAACAGTCGCAACATCAGACGGAGTGCAGGAGCGAGAGGAAGTGTTCTACACGATTCCGCTTCAGGGGAGACGCAGGCACTCGGTCGGGGGGTACTTGGCGACTGGAGGGGCGGGCGCGGGGGAAGTCACGGCGGTGCCTAGTGAGGTGCCGAGGATGCAGGCGCCGAGGATCAACCACACTGAGGAGGACAGCGTGAAGCGAAGAAGACCTAAGAACTTTCCATTCAAAGGTTGGTACATTGTTTTATGTTCTAGGCACAAAGGTTTCGAGAGAGGAGTACCTAATGTTAACATTATGTACAACGGGGTCAGTCGCACTAGCGTGGTGGCCTAGTGGTTCGAACCCTTCGGACTTCAATCTACAAAGCCAGTTCGGTCATCATTTTACAGACAAAACTTTTACCACACTCTGATTCATAGGTATACTATAGATGTATGATTAGCAGTACACAAGAGCATTTCCTGTAAAACAACCAAAAGTATACTATATAAATGCACAATAGTAAATCTAAACACATTATCATCCTATTAGACCGTAGAACAAAAATATATATAATCCTATTCTCTGCAGTTAGATTATTCAATCCAGTCAGAAAAACATACCTATCTGTGTATATGTTAAGGAAAAGATTCTTAAATATAGAATTATCAGTGTCCAGTATATAAACGGTCTTTATCCCACACCTTGTGATTTGTTTTATTTATTGTGTATATTTATTTAGGGTGTTTACGATCCATTTGGACAGCGCATTCTCAATGGCCATGCCAACACGCCTCGGCAAACTATAACTTTAACGCGTTTTTTACTATCGACCAATAAAAAAGACATCTTATTCACTAGGGATGGATGGAAAGCTTTCGTGATTATCACAAGGAAATTAACGCCGTAAAATCTATTATTAAGTAATAATGTTTATGAGTATGAACAATATGATAAATGACAATAAACAACTCAATCGCGACGTAGAGTCTGATAGAGAGATCGTTGCACTCTACTGCATACGCACTCGCTGCCCTTAGACCCTCGTGATAACACTATGATATGATAAGATAGATAACACAATAGAAGCGTAAACTCCGTATATTTTGAACTCGTGCGCGGCACTTTGATTTATATCGTACTTGACTTCTGATCTTTAAAACTTATTATCAACATTGTAAGGAATAGTCATAAATTATCCACGGACAACCAAAACCATAATTCTTCAATGTTTGATTAGTAAAGTAAGTTGCGTCCATAAACGAGCCGTGAACTATGAGTACAGATGAACATCTTATCGTTGTTCTGGGAACGTAGGGTGCAAGCGATTTAGCCTGTTTGTAAGTATTAGTTTATTTAGTTGTTATAAAATATTTTGTTCATTATAGTTCTTACAGACACACTTTACTCCTGATTTCAGTACCTGACGTAGCTCTGGCCCCGGCACTAGGTCTCTGGCGAGCCTGTGTTGCAGGGTTACAGTATTAGCTTCACTCGAAACAAACATTTAAACCATATATCTGCACCTTAAAGTTTATATAGTAAGTACTTATTATTTAAATTATGAAATAATGACAAAAAAAAAGATAAAAAAACAGTGTACTTGTGACAAACGGAGCGCAATCAAAGTCAAAGTCAAAAACTTTATTTCCATAGAATTCATAAAGAAATGGCTTGGAAACGTCAATAATATTCAAAACATAAGGTCACGCGTACTTATCGCTAAGTTTGTCGCCTGTTCAAACACTATCCGACCCTCCACGGGAAAGAACAGTCAAGAAACTAAATGAGGGAATCCACGTAGATATATGTTTGGTGTCTATACTATAGCCAATATTGACGGGTGTAAACTCGACGATGCGAGGGTTGGTGTGCGAGATCGCGATTATCTGTTGTCGCGACGGGGTTTTAGTATGCGAAGTGCGTGCGCGTGCGTCGCCGCGCCTGACGCCAGCACTCGCGCGCCGCCGCCCGCCGGCCGGCCACCGTCGCAGTGCCTCGTACATCGCGAAACGACACTTCTCCCGGTCACACTTCCCAGGGCTCTTGTATTTAGTGCGCTTTCTAGTGCTCGCCTGCAGTTCAGTGCAATGACAAACTGTTAACGTGAAAACAACTCTCCCTTCTCTGCCGACCGTTGAGGGTAAAAGGATTCAAACAATGGCCGATTCGAGTGAGTTTTTTTATAGTTCTTTTATTTTAGTATGCCATGGTGTTGATGGACAATTAAATTTGACTCGCTTATATGTTTATATTTGGATTTATAAGCCGCTGTTGACTTTTGCAAATTAAAATGTTAATAAAACGTTCGTTTTAGCTCGCTGCTTTCGGTCGTAAGTTTTTACTTATGCATAAGCTTATTTAATTTTTAATTAAACAATAAAATAATTTAGTATTTTCTATTAGTATCATAATATAAAACAGTGTTTTGTTCAAACTCATTAAAAATATTTGATCAATAAATAAATAGGATACATAAACATAGATAAAGAAAAATTACATTGCAACGTGCAAAAATTTTTTTCCATTATGTTTTAATTAATATGCATTTGAATAATACTAAGACCATCCACTAAAACTAATTTATTCAATGCACTAAGTAATGCTTTTAAGCAATTCATAGCCCCCTTTGTGGCCATGTAATAAGCCATTGTCTCTCGTCCAACATGGCCTTCGGTCCAGCATCGCGCACGTCCATACCGACCAGGACTATCCAAAATCAATGTCAAAGGAACACCGTACAACTGTGCCAAATTAGGTTTACCGTTTTGGAACAAAATTTAAAGGACGCTAAGCTCTAAAACCACCGGAGCTAAGACCAAAATTTGTGTTGGACTTTGATCAATCAGTTCCCATGTTGGTACGCTGTGCCCATTACCTATGCAGGGTGGCGTCCATGGCTGAATAAACATGTTGTGATTTACATGCATCGAAGCAACTCCCGTAATGTAACTCGCATTGGGAATGTAAATTTGTAAACGCCTCGTATTACATCTATTCTGTATTCTTGGTGCGGGCCCGCTCCCACAGCTTGTAGGTATTTTTCTGAAAGGTGTAACACAGTAACCAGTTTGTTGATTTCATTGATAGATAAACGGGTCACGAAATCTTTAATACCAATTTGGGCCCTATGATTAAGCCTCGATGAGCCGTTTACCTATATTCAAGTTACTGAAGTCGTAAAAGATCATGGACCGAGGTTATCCATTCCGGGCATATTCTGAGAAACCCGGTCTTTATCGTAAGGCCCGAAATTTAATTAAGTAAAGCTTTGTTTATGAACGCTTAGCTAAATGTCTCTTATCCGATACAATAAGTTACATATACCTACAATTTCGTAGCATGAGAAATGTTTTGAGTGTGTATCCAGATTTATTAATTAAGTATCTAATTACAGCTTTGTGCTAAGTACATTATTAGAGCGAGCGATTCACTCTTGTTACACATGATATAGAGCTTGTTATCGCGCGCAACAGTAGTAGGTACTACTTAGCAAATATAGTTTGAGAACGCTATTAGGGTAATTGCCGCCGGCAAAATTAGAGTAGGCAGAAGTTTGCCCCGAAGGTAAATTAATTTCCGCAAATGGAACCCAACGGAAATGTTATTATGTGTAGTCAAGTTGAACGCTAAACTTTTAAAATGAAGCTAACTTGACGAGCGGCTGGCAAACATGTGTAGGTGACGCTCGCTTCATGCATAACATCATTAATGACGCTTCTTACTCGACAATGAAAATACACCAAATTAAAATTAATTTTATAATTGAGCGGGATCGCGTGATTTAGCGCGGCGGGCTGTCATCTTGAAAAGAACATTTATTTCGATAACGTGATTCATACGCTTCGACCGGCGCGGCGGCGGCGCCATCCAGATAAGCACGCATGAAGTACACAACTAATGAAGTTGTTTGATATAGCCCCTTTCTTCGTAGACAATAACTTCCTCCGCTATCTAGGTCGGCGATAAGTTAAATTAATAGGAACGGTCATAACAATAATGGGTAAATAAATAAAATATTAGTTTAGGCGCACCTCCTGCCCACACGCCGAAATCAAGAGCGAATTAGTCACGGCTTCTGGGAATGGGATGAAAAATCGTCTACTAACTGCCACCAGACGGAGTTCTCGTTAATTATAAAACCGAAGTTATTGCGCAAGGCTTACTTCCTTTTAAAATTAACGTGAATTTATCACACGGGTTTTGTGATCGTAACATCGCTGGGAACAGCTGTACCTCGGAAGTTTTCCAACACAGTTCAACAATGGCATGAAAACGCCAGATCAAACAGACACCTGACTGTGGTTCCCCAGTATGTGTTACAATATTTCAACCGACACATCAAAGACGTCAGCGGCCACTGAACTGAAAACTGAAAGCGGTGAACCATTGAGCCGGCCCGACTTGCGGCCCAAATGAACCAACTTACTTGTACCTACCCGGTTCCACTTTGAAGCTTTGCGTAACAAGTTTTACTAGAGTGGTAAAAATAGCTTTAACAGTGGTAAACAATTCATTGATAAATCAAAGCAGCGAAATCGAAGCTTGTGAACACACGGAAATTTTTGGTCTAAATTTTCATATCGTCTCGCAGTTAATTATCAAGGCAGAAATAATATTAAGTACTTTCTACGCAAGTCATCGTGTGCAACAAAGGAATGCTTTCAGTTCAATGCGCAACGTCTATTTAATAAGTGCATTCCAAATACTTGGCTTAACTCATCGGTTGCATCCGTTCCATATTTAGGCGCAAAAGTCGCGCATAACATTCAGCCCTTGTAGCGGTGCATCTAATCGGCTATAGTTATTCCGGGCGTCGCCGATAGACGTTTGTCTATTTAGGAAACGGATATTAGGCATCTACATTTAGTCGGTCCTTCATTTGGCGGCAGAGGTGGGTTTATACCCGCGTACGAGTTTCCGGCCGCGCGCGGTGCATAGCATATTTCTAGGGGCGACTCGATGCGTATGCAAGGCGTTGTGTTGCAAGCTATAAAAAGTTTAACCCGACGCGTACTTTCATTCTCGAAGAGAAATATGTGTTTTTAGGACACCGTTTTTAATGTGTGAAATAACGCACATTTCGATGAGATCTGCATCATTTATGCAGCGATTATAAGCATTAATGATATGATGTAGTTATTTTTGATTTATATATTATTATTATACATATCTACTGATACTTGGGGGGGCCATGTACGCATCCGTAGGTGATAACCCTTTGAATCCATACACGTGTCCCCCGGGTGGTGCGAAAGGAGCAACCCAAAGTAGCAGTCGAACTTGTGCTAAGTCCGCCCGGAGAAGTGCTGCCACCACACCTGTTAATGTATCGCCGAGCAGTGATGCACTCGTGTTGCTGTGTTCCGGTGGAAGGGAGCGGTTGCCGGTGAAATTGCAGGCGCATGAGACGTAAAATAGTGTGCTTCTAAGTAGAATGATATACTTACTTACACTTGAGATAATAATGTGAGGTTTGGGGTCAATTGGCTTCGAGTGGTTTTCTACAGACAGAAAGCTCAAGTCCACAATTTGAGAGACGCGAATGATTTAGTGCACATGTTTATGATGCGTCCGGGCGAGATCCGTGAACTTCCATCCAGCCAATGACCCCGTCGATATCAAGTGAACGACATCGTTCATGCCTTGATTATCCCGTGACAGCATCCTTTGGACGTTTCGTCTTATGATGAATTCGATATTAATGCAGCGATATGATAGCACTGGTTTGAGGCTGGCGCACAGTGGCCCTTTGTGCGAAACAATTTGATATTTTGCAAATGGCCGTGTGTGGTCTGTCTCTGATTAAACAGGTCACCGATCACGATCAATATGACTGATTAATTAATAACCAGTCATTGGGAAAGGCTTTGTATTGCATGAACTGTTAATTCGATAATTCGGATCATCCCGTCGGTAATCTTCTTTCACGGGATTATTACAAGCTTTTAGTTTACTTCGTCCGTTAATTAAGGATATAGTCAAAATCTTGCAACTTAATGTTGATAGTAGGTGTCATATTTTCTATCTGGTTTAAGCATATTGCCTGTTGACACTGTTTTTCACTTTAATTTTGGAAGCTACACGTTTGTTATTACAAGCGTTTATTTAACTTGCAATATTTGTATGTGTTTGTGTATGTACCATGTCTTTAATAACATGTCATATTAACTGAACTTTCAACTAGTTCTCGTAGCCCGAATTGACTAAAATTTGGTATTCATGCATAGACCTGATGACAGCAGAAAATAATGGTGAGCTGGACCTGATGCTGCTGCTAGGGCCACCTGCAGACCATCCAAAACCTCAGTAGCGTAGAGCACTAGCCAGCCTACATACAGTAGGGTCGTTAGATTTGTCTCGAAAGGTCCAATAGAACTCCTCTATACGACACGTAATACATATACACTATCCAGGGACTATTGTAAAAGCTTGGTTTAGTAAGAATGTTATTCAACAAAAAAATACGTTTTTATTTTCGAAACCAACATTGCAGCTTGATTTATTGAAGCATTGTAGTTTCTAAAATCAATAATAAATAATAATAAATATCTTAATGGGCCGTGGTAAGTTGGCACAAAAATTGCAAACAACAGAAGTGAACAAACCACTTTCATTTTAAACCAATTCTTGTCTACCGAGTGAATTGTAATTTTGAACATTAACTGTAAATATTGGTAACATTCATTCCGACTAGTTTGTTTTAAAAGCGGTTTAACAATGAGGTATTCGCCAGCAAAAAGTTTATATTTCATATATTATTATAGAATAAGCAGCACTTATAAAAATGTATAACTGAGAACTTATAAGTAAAAACTTAATGCCAATTACAGATTGCTTAACTGCAGTTTGCGTTTGTTGCAGAGATGGAAGACATTGCGATTCTTTGGAGTTCAGGTTCGCCGGAGAGCGCCCTCTGGTCTGACTACCTCGTCGCCAGCTTCGACAAGATCATGTCGCAGAGAGCCAGGCATCACTACAGGTGAGACAACAGTACTCTTCAAGTACAGACATTGTAAAACTAATGATTTAGCCGGGATTACCTAAATAGCGGGGAATAACGCATATTCGATGAGAACTGCTACATTTGTAGACTAGCGATCAAACATTACTATTAAGATGTTTATTTTTTTGATATTTTCGATTTATATATTATTATTCTACATATTAGTGAACATTTCACACAGCGCCACCTAGCCTCAAACTAAGCATAGCTAAGGGAACTTGTTATCTGATAGAATACTTACATAAATTTTTTGCTAAATATATATTAACACTCAGATACAGAGCAACATATTTGTATGTTCATCACACTAATATTTATCCTGCATAGGATTCTGACTTACGACCTACAGCGCAGAAGGCAGAGTTACTATCAAATGAGCTATAAGGCCAGTCGATTTTTGTATAATATAAAGATGTATGAAGATGGATGATTTGACAGACATAAACTTTGCTTCCACAGAATTCTTAAATAAAAAGCTTGGTAACGTCTGGGATATAGTTGTCATAGAGTGTTTCCATTGTCATAGTGTGACACCAGTAACGGTGGAAGAACTGCTATCAACCGACTCCCAAGAGAAGGTCGAGAAGCTGTCAAAGGCCCAGCTTCAGATATTGATCGTGTGCCCGAACTTCGCGGCAAAGATGGCGGATCTCAAGGAAATCAACTGCGAGAATGTGTTCAAAGTCGACAAGATCCTAGTGATGCTGCTGGGCGTTGAGAAGAACCAGATCATCGCCAATAATTGTGAAGGTAATAAATACATCAAATCCTTAACCTCGAAGGGGTAGGCAGTGCCTTAGGGGGCCACGTTTCACCTAATCGCGGGAGCGTACGAAGAAATGAATGAAAACGTCAACTATGATGGACATTATTATTTTCTCATGGTATTTTTCTATGCCATCTTCTAAGTGCGTGGTCTCCGATCAGTTTTTTCCATGTTCTACGTATCCTTGAAATAATGAAAATATCTATTAAAAGCTACCAAAGATGTGAAAAACAAATTTGAGCTATAATTCACGTGTTATCACGTGTATGTTGGTGAGCCAGTCAACTATGAGGATGAGTGTTCTGGCGAAAGTATAGCTATCAATACTGCAACAATAGCCCTAGAATCCCCAGGCTGATAAGGATAATCACATCTGTGTTTCCCCAGGGTATTTATGCCGCGGAAATTAAATTGTAATTTATTATAACACGTTATTATATTATTTCACACAGCGCCATCTAGTCAGAATCAGCATAGCGTATACCTACCTACTATTGGAACCAGACAAGTGATAGAATACTTAAAAACATTTTTATAAATACATACATATAAATACATTTAACACCCTGACACAAATGTTTGTCCTGGGTGCGAACCCATGACCTACAGCGCAAAAAGTAGAGTTACTACCAACTGTGCTGTAAGGTCGCTAAAAACTACTAATACAAATGTACTACGAGTGAAACGTATATTTCGTCTTATATTCCTACGACATTTTATGAGACAGTGACAAGACGGCAACCAACTATGACTATTCCTAGGCATTCCGACAACAGTGCGCAGTTGCATCATGTGGTGTTAAGTGGTAACCTGTGCCCATAACAATCTGTGCGACTTGGCTCATCCCTTACTAGGTACAAGACCCAAGTCGCATGTGCGCCCGTATCTCTGACACGTGTAGGTGGAATGTCTCATGTGCCTGTAATTTCACCGGCAACATTTCGAACCGGAACACAGTAACGCGAATGCATGTTGTTTTCAGAATACCCGACAATAGACCAATGGCAGATGATGTCAGTGCGAGAGAAAGACTCCGCGTTCGTGGACACGTTCCTCACAGCCGCCGTTGGCATCCTGAGGACCCGGGACTGCAAGGACACCGCCACGGATAGGACGAGCTTCTCCATCGTGCCCAAGAAAGTCAAAATTGTAAGTAAACACAGGTTTATTCACAAGGCGGTCGCGCGTGCTCCATTATGTTTCAGCACAAAACCCCACGACGTACAACACAGAAGCCAGTGTAATACCAACTGAGCTGGGAGACTAGTCTTCTCTATATTGTTTTTTCTATCGATGTCCTCTGCATGGTAAGAAACGAAACAAATATCAAATACTTGCCATCATAGGTTGCGAGAACTGAGAACACTTATCGATTACTGTCGGTTATTATTACAATCGCCAATTTAATTGTATTGTTTAGTTTTCAAACTTGTTCCGCACTTTTTACTGTAAATTAACTATTAAACCGCTGCAACCATGTTATTATGAATGAAACCACTCGAGTGCTTTACAACAACAGATTTATTAGAGATACCCACAAAATGAACATAATTGATACACAATACCCTCAACAGTCAATGAGACTTCAACTTATATACCTACTAGCTGCGCCCCGAGGTGAAAAAGTAATCCCACGGGAACACTGCACTTTTCCGGGATCAAAGTAGCCTATGTGTTAATCCAGGATATAAGCTATCTTGTTACCAAATTTCATCCAAATCCACACAGCCGTTTGAGCCTGAAAGAGTAACAAACATCTATACAAACTTTCACGTTTATAATATTAGTAGGATTGCAAATGAGCAAACTTTTTAAAATCTAATATACTTTTAGGGTCAAAGTCGGGTGATAGCGCTGCTCAACGACCCTATCCGAGACGAGGACAGCATTAAGATAATGGTGGATAAGAAAGGGGAAGTCATACACATCCCCACATACAAGAAGCGGAATCCGTACACACTGCAGTTTGATATTCCAGGTGTGTGAGATTGCTCATACTGTGCTGTGATTAACTATTAATTATAATAATGAATTATGATTGACTTATACGACAGCGTGGTGGCCCAGTAGTAGGAATCCCCTAATATATTCCGGAGGTCGGTGGTTCGTATCCTCACCAATGAGTTTATTCACTTCATAAAATTGATGTACGCAATACTGATATACCTAACGAAGTTACCAAGCTATTTATTTATGAATCTGCAAGATAAGTTAGTAGTTATATTTGATAAAATAAAGTTATAAAAAAGCTCTCTGTTTTGTAGTCTTATGTTACATAATTTTATATATCGGTGTAATAGATTTTTTTGTAATTTTTGTAATTGTTTTTGTGTAACATATGTACAGAGTCATGTTTGGAGGTGTCGATGTTGGTGTGGGTGCGCGTGAGCAAGAACGGCCAGTCGTTGGGACGGAGACAAATCAAATGCGAGAGCAGGCTGCGAGAGTTGGACCAGTTGCTCAGAGCGTCTGATCATCCCTTGGAGTTTATGTGTCAGGTAAGAGTATGACTGGTTGCCTGAGCACCATGTTAGATGGATAGATAGATAATACTTTATTGACCACCATACATGGAAATTTCGTAAAGATTAATACTTAAGCTGAGGTAATACAAGCCTTATCGCTAGCGGCGATTTCTTCCAGGCAACCATGTTAATGTTTGTACTGGGTAAAGCACAAGCAGCAGCAGCAGATCTCATGATATAAATTACACCATCAGGTTGGGTTGAGACAAGGGCATAGCCCATTCAGAACAGAGCTTTCATGAGATTCAGGCAGAGCTACAACAGTTTATTTGTACCCTTACTTTGTCAATAAATGTTTTTGTATTCGCAAAAGTAACGAATAAGTACACTAAATAGGAAGAAGCTAAAAAAAAACTTATTGGTCTGTCTGCCGTAGAATGAATTTCCTCAAATAATTGGTGTAAATTTTGCCAAAATTTTATCGGCATTTGGACTTCCTCCTTACCTGACAGAGTTATTTATTAATAAAGGAAATAACGTATATATATTTGTATACATTTTGGTACACCACAATAGTCGTAATCAGTGTTCACATTTAATTAAAACTGTCAGAAGTGTTCGTGTAAAGGCGTTACAAAGTGCTTTCTATTTGACAACTTTTTTATAATAAATGCAAGCAGACGAGCTTACGGGCCACCTGATGGTGGTAAGTGGTAGCCGTCGCGTCGATCACGGACATCTGCAACACCAGATGCATTGCTGATGCGTTGCCGGCCTAATTGCCTGAGTAATGCACATTCAATATTAGTGCTGGAGTCTATGTTGCATGACACTGAGGCCACACTGACACAGTTACCGAGAGGGCATTTTTTTCTTACGTTCAACTTACTTAACTGCTTACGCACCCTGCTATCGGATCATCCCTGTGAAAACGACACCCTACTCAGGTAGGGCCACTACTTAACTTGAATAGGGTGCCGTTTCCAAATTATTTACACATACACTGCATTACGTCGTCACATTGATTTGAATATTCTAATTTAAAGGGTTAAATGAAATGTTTTAATATATTAAGTCGTCCGAAAACCATCAGAAAACCGTCAGGTTAAAGTAATAAGTATTTGCGACTTTTTTTTTATGTTTTTATAGCCTTGATTGTGTAATGAGTTAATTATATAATATCAATATTATATTAATATATATTAATTTTATTTTGTTTCTAATCATAATATGAGAATTAAATTTTCATATAATAAACCCCAATATGTACCTAAAGCATGCCGCCGACTATTACTTAATAACCCCATAATTATCGCCGCTGCGTTTGAAATTTCCTCCTAAATTATAATTGTCCGGTATCCATGGGGATAAGGAAACCACTAAGTTCCATTTATTGGTTTTGATTACGCGGCGTTCTATTAGTATGGCACTGGACATGATTGCTTATACACGTTATGCTTATAAAATTCATAAAATAGTGAAAAACTGTTGAAATAAAAAAATATCTTGCAGTTAGAAATTTTGAAATCAGTGAAGAAATTAAAAAAACAATGTTATATCTTAAGAGTATTATTGTACAGTTACAGGCGATAAAATAATAGTAAACGCTGCAAAGCTGTCACAGTCAAAGAATAACAGTAAAACGGAATTATCACAAGAAAGGGCTCATTAAATAATTGTTTTAAAATTTACCAAAAACTAACCTAATCATACCTTGTCCGCTTTATGATGCGTCAAAACTTCAAAACCGGTGACAAAATGGCTCTACAAAAATCCCTAATACTTCAACTAGTGACTAAGTGCGAATGGTTTAAAAGGCGCGTTAAAATAATCATATGGTGTGTGGCGCAGACCCTCGGATTCAAGACTAGCAGCAAAGAACAGCTGGACAGCTGGATGCTGAACGCCTTCCAGAAGAATATTCCCCCGCATTTCAACCTGCTCGCATCTACGGAGCAGTTCAACCCGAAGGCAGATATTTCAAGTAAGTTTTTACATATTTAAGACATGACTATATAATTGATAATGTAGCTGCGTTGCCATGATCACTGGGTAAGTTTAAAAAATGGTTCCTAACACTTCCTAATATTTATTTTTTGGATCTCTTATTGGTGCTGGGTAAAAGCTACCGTTTTTTTTTGCTATATTTTTACCCATCCCGGGGATTTATCATTTATGTCAAATGTTACTATGTCTCTTATTTATTACTATGAACATGAAAAATCCTTACCTTCTTATTAAGTACCGTTAGTGTACATTATTGAAATAGCGTTAATTAGTATAATAAATTAAATCGAACACATTTCTGTTATTGGCATTATTGACAACAGATAGTATGCTGTTGTTAAGGAAGTAAGCACTACTCAGTATAATAACTTTGATTTATTTATATTAATCATTTGAATGAACAAGGAAATTGCTTAGTCTTTTTAAGCTGTTTAGTTTATCTCATAACAAGGATTTATTTGTCACATGATGCTAAGATTATACTTACAAGTAATGTATAACCATAACTTGTAGTAGGTCATTTGAGGGGTTCATCTATTTTTGTCCTCAATTTACGGATTCTATCAAAGAGAAGTGCTTTTTAACAATTGTACAATTATCATTACCAATGTGGTCTTGTAACATTTTTGGATTTTGGATATGTCGGCAGATGCCTGGTCAGCGTTTACGCTACCTTTTCAGTCCGGTTACCGTGCAACTTGGTTTCAGGCGGAGAGGAGTACCCGACGCTACTCCACTGGGCGGCGCGGTTCGGTCTGGAACGCGTGTGTTGGCAGTTGCTCGAGTGTCCCGGCGGCGGCGCTGCGGTCGCGCTCAGAAACGTACGCCACAAAACGCCGGCCGATCTGGCCAGGGACCACAAGCATTACAGGCTTGCCGATGTTTTGGCTGACCATTTGGTGAGTTCTCGTTTATTGAATCTAACCGTATGTAGCAAATGGATGTTATGTTTTCTTATGTCGCGGCAGCCGCGCTTGATTATTCCTAAAAGATATGCGTCGCAAAACACTGGTATGCTAACGTTTTTACGATCTATAGACCCCGCATTATAGGCGTGCTCATTTGCTGCCTAATAATCGTAACTAAATTATCGGTCACTTAATTTTTTTAGAAAGTAATCCTCTATTTCTTAATACATAACCGACCGTGTATACTTTTTATTGAAGTCAGTGCTAGCTCATAAGGCGGAAAAGGTAATAAACTATGAATTCCCTATGAGCAATAATAGTGTAGGTAATTGGATGTCGGAATAGTTGGTTTGTTACACCGAAAAAGAAATCACTAGAAAATGGTTTACATATTAAAAAATGATTCACATTCTCAGTGATTCACATTGAAATTATTGCTGATTTTATCCATTTCCAGTTACTCATAACAAATTTAAATCGTTACAGAAAATAAATGAATTCTCCAATATGTATTACTATCTCAAGAATATGTCTGACAACGACAAAGAGGAGAGTCATGACGAGATGAAACAAGAAGAACTTCGCATAGTCGAAACGTGTGACACTGTGGACTCGGCACACGAGGCCGAGGGGGCCGCCGCTACGGACCCCTTCAGCGAGGCTTGCACGCAGACACTGGAACAAACCACGGACAAAACAGAGACTGAAAAGAAACCGCGACCGAACCTCAAACTGCCGAAGATAAGAGAACAGCTGTACCAAAACGAATTCCCCCTACACGACACCGAACACAGAATTCAACAAGCGCTCGAACACGACTATCTTGTCCAACCGTCCAACATCAAAGTGGAAAGCCCCAAATTCAGACCGAACAATCTATACGCGAACAGTTCGAGACTGATGCCGCAGCAGCCCGACATATTCTTATATTCCCCCACCGAAGAATCGAAGACTTTCAACATTGACACTCCCACTAGCGATATTTGCCAAATAAGCCTCAACACCAAAGACATGCGCAGTCCAAGCGTCAAATCTGGCAAAGAGATATGTCCTCTCACGGGGCAGGAAGAACTTGCTGAGATTATAAACGACTTTAAAAATAACGTGTTCACGATATCCGAGGTGGAAAAGCTCGTGATGGAGTGGAAGAACAGGAACGAAACTCAGCAGTCGTTGAAGGAGAAGCAGGAGCAGTTGAACAAAATGCGAGACGAGTACGACAAGATTCAGCAACGGATCAAGGACAACATGAAGAGACCGACGCCCTTCGATAGGGTCAAGAAGATGTTTTCGAAGAGTAAGAGCAAAAGTAAGTGGCTGAATCGTGCCAATATCCACTTTAACGCTTGAGTATGAGAATTTTATTTTAGTTTAGCTGATTTCTTCCTTACTCTACTGCATAATGATGTATAATTTGGAAGACTGTGTATTACACATCTTAAGTTAACAAGTGATAAATAACGTTAAGTATATCTCTAAAAATATAATATAGCATGTTTTTTGTCCTTGCAGGTCTGGATAGCCAAAATGGTGCCATAGAAAAGAGGAATGGAAACACACGACCTAACAGCAGTTTAAGTGAAAGTAAGTTTATATAAAGAAAAACTTAAGTTATCTTATATTATTTACAATGAATATTTTATAATCTTGTATATATTTTAGGTTCTTCATCGTCTGGTAGACTGAGTACGGTCAGTGGTGGGAGCGTGGCGGAAACTAACAGCGTCCAGTCAGAAAACGATGACAAAGCTCGTTCTATTGTGAGTTCAATTACTGTATTATATCTTAGCAATAATTAAAGATGGCATAACATTTTATTAGCTAATGTAAATTTCACTATTAAATCGTGGCGTTCAGCAGTACGCAGTAAGCGGTACACAGTAAGCGGTAAGCAGTACGCGGTAAGCGGTACGCAGTACGCGGTAAGCAGTACGCGGTAAGCGGGACGCAGTACGCAGTACGAGACGCGATTGCTTCGTGTCCGCGCCTAATGAAAGTTAAAGAAACGCGCACGCCGGACAAAAGCTAATAAAATCGGGGTCTAACATATTATTTTTATTTGAACAGATATCGTCAAGCACCCTCACCATGCACTCGGCGTGCGAGGGCGAGAACCGAACCGACGACTATCTGATACCGCCGCCGCCCCGTCCGCTAAACGGCTGTCCACAGTTCACTACGTTTGGTCACCCTAATAAGCATGACCCCAGGTATTTTATTCATTTATTTACATATATCAAGTTAAGCCAGGATATAAGCTATCTTGATACCAAATTTCATCCAAATCCATTCGGCCGTTTGAGCGTGAAAGAGTAACAAACATACATACAAACTTTCACGTTTATAATATTAGTTGGATATTTTAAAGCCTGTTTAATGTCAGGGGCCAGCACATGGCGACGATAGTGGAGCGCGAGGCGTCCGCGTCGCGCGACACTCTGGACGTCGCTGGCGACGCGGAGGCTCACACCGCGACGCACCTGCGACTCAACTTCAGGTCGCGCGACCGCTCCGCCGCGCGCGACGACCGCGACAACGCACATCTCTATATGAACATATCCGCTACGCACACATAGTCGAACAAGCTTACAAGTGTTCGCGGAAAGAGCGAGATATCTATTCATAATAATTATATTATCTTTACTAGCTGCGCCCCGCGGTGTTACCCGCGGTGGATGAGACCAAGTTAAATAATAACAGAAGTATTAGAGAGAATAAAATTATCCACGTTTGCATAGCGCGATCTCGGCTACATGGTCGCCGAAGCAAAGATGTCACAATATCACTATGGTTTGGTTATATCGCATTCTCTTAAGTCGAAATCTAACCAGAGTTCGACGCGAATTGATACCACCAAATAAATTGATTATAACTGAAATAAATTGTATTTTTAATCCAAGTGTAATGGAAGGTTAGATTCAAGATATCTCACAACAGAGGCTCCTACAATAAACCTAGTTAAAATTCATTATGAAATTGTACCTTGTTTATTAAAGTTGTATTATTTTCCATCGAAGACTAACGAAGACTGAAATGATTTGACTGTACATTTTGTAAATACTCGGAGGCACAACGTTTTCGTAATTATTTTTATTTATTCTAACGGTATGTTAACATTATTTTATAAATAGTACAAATAATATTATAGTTTTATCCGAAGTAAAGCATTTAAATATTTTTAGGTTTAATTTAATTTTAACGCCGTAGTCCGTAATTCCGTTATACTTTGTAATATGTGCGTTTTTTGGATGTAATCAGGTAGAAAGCAGAAAGCAGATTAGCAGGGCGTATCGCCGATCTGGGCCGTTGGTATTCGAAGCAGACGAGTATGTAACGATAGATTCGTTACATACTAGTCTGCTTCGACTACTTAGTGCCATAACAGCGTCGACAAGCTCCAACAAATTTTCGACAAGTTACTTAACGAATCTCTTTTCGTTCTCGGAATTCGTGGCAAACTAGCAGCGTTGATAAGTTAATATTTCCGAGTTTTTATCTGTTCCGCGGGTGTGGGCAGGTAGCCCAGCAGGTTTTCTATATGAATCTCATTTGGTGCATTTTGTATGCCCCATTCACGACTAAACAAACTGACGTTTTCTATCGTCTTATAGAAAGTGATCGATATAGCTTATGAGAACTTTATATTTCTTTTTGACGGCGTAATAGACAAAATGTAAACATTGACAATTACACTTCACTTTAGCTTGTAGTGTCAAATTATAGTTATATTGTTTAAATCGCAGCGTAGTATGACGTATGCCATACCAATTCATATATTACAACGTCACATCGTCTGACACCACGCTACGTGACTACGTAAACGTAACTAATGTTACGCGCTACAGTGTAGGTAGTTTGAAGTTCTACACTTTTGTATAGTATATACATAAAAGCATTTAATCTATGGATATGAATAAAATGTGTATTACTAGTATTTTGCATTTTTATTTACTAGTGACCCGCCCCGGATTCGCATGAGAGTAGTTTACTAATAAAATGAGGAGTGAGCTTACGAAGAAAGTATTCATCAATTTTCACTTGATAACTGTATCTGCGTAATGCCAAGTTCTCAATGAAGTGAAGAATAGAATAGAATATGTTTATTGTCATAGGTGAAACAAAAATTAAATTATAATAATATACGTGCACAACTATGTCTCGTATATTTTTTTTACAAACAGTATTATATGTAATTCAGTGAATTATATTCTTTATAATATAGGTAAGTAAAACATCACGATGAAAGCGACGTCTTGCAACCAAAAATTCGAAGACGAAGATTGTGCACGAAAGGGAGCCGCTTAGAGACGCACTTTAATCCTTTTACCTCGCTGGTTCGAGAGAGCTAGTGATTATTAATATTTTTAATGAATTCATGAATTATTTCATTATCACAATTATTCATGTATTGCATTTCGTTCCATGAGAATTAAACTGGGCTCACAGCTAAGTTGTTAGTAACTCTGCCTACTGCGCTTTAGCTCGTGGGTTCGATTCCTACCCAGGAGAAACATTTTGCGTGACGAACATGTTTGTTCTGTCTAGGTGTTAATATATAGGTATTTACTAAAAAGTATTATTATCAAAGTATATAATTAATCTATCAGTTGTCTGGTTCCCGTGATACAAGTTATGCTTAACTTACTTTGGGGATAGATGGCGCTGTGTGAAATTACCACCAGTTATATAAACTTACCTGAGTTTTTGACGACTAGTCAGACTACTGCATCGATATTCAACTTGATTTCTTGATTCAACGTTGTGTTACATATGACGTCTTGAACTGTTCTGGTCTTAATCTGTTTCTGTCCTTTTCAGCTAAAACACATTGTTGTGTGTGTTACATTAGTCTTTGTGCCTGCAGTCTTATTCTCTGCAAACAAAATATTATTATACACAATGCAATTTTGATTATATCAAAAATAATACTTACAAGCCAGGTTATTTCTCAATTATTTATTTATGTACTTATTTGTCATATGTACGTTCTACGAATATAACCTATTTTCGAGATTTTAACAATTATTTTAAGAAGGAAATTCGGGAGAAAAATACATAAAATTTCAAATATATTTTATTTACCACATTATCTATAATTTTTACATAATTACAAACGCTCTCATAATTTCATTGCACCAACTTTATATTTAAAAAACAAAGTAATACTTTTACAATTTAATTCATACAACACAACAATTAATAGTCACTTCATAAAGTAAACGCGTTCAGCACAATACTGCATAAAACTTACATTTCATATAGTCAAAACGAATTATCACACTAGCTTTCATAAATTAATTTAATCGTTATAATAAATTATCTGCCCTGAAAATTACAATACGCGCCAGGCGCAATCCACCCCAGCCCTGCCGGCGATATTACATCAGATAAACATATATTTTCTGATGAGCTCCAAGAAAATTAGTATTTTCATTTGTGAATCTACCATTATCGCCCCTCTGATCTATATTTTAACTACGTATAAAAACGGAATTTCGTCAATTTACAAAAGTTTAAAACGCCAAGATAGGATAAACCTACATTTTCGGATTAGCTTCGGTGAAAATATACAAATAATCAATCTACATCATCGCCAACTGGACTAAGGATATTTTGACTATGAATAAAACTTTAAACCGACTTCATCGCCAATGAACGACAATTTATCACAAAGACTCATTATCTCGTACTTGGATGTCAATATTTCCAGTTACTTTAATTTTAAAACCAATTTGATGAAATTTCTTTGGGACCAATCAGAAAGTACATCATTTCACATAAAAAAAGAATTTTTCAAATGAGGCAACAAATATAAAAAAACAACCTCCTCCTTTTTTGAAGCCGGTTAAAAATTTCAACACGACACCGCACCAATACAGGCGCGGTGTCGTCTCTCGTCATTTGGACGAGTCCGTACATGTATACGTACACGTCGTAAGCTATAAACGTTTGGCGTGATACGGCACGCCGTTGGTCCGCGGCTGGCTCGCTTTCGGCGGACGCGTGGACACAATAGCTTGGTACATCGCCCATATCGCCAGCGGGCGCATGTAGCCCACGGACCGGTGGTTCCCGTTCTCGTAGAGGGCTTCCGGCGTTTCGAACGAGAGTCCCATCTTGCACATCGTTTCGTACATCCCGCCCGCCGTCGCGAATGCCTCCTCGTGCATGCCTACGGATGAAAACGTGTACGTTAATGTAAAACAAATTGTTCGTGTTATTTGATACATTCTTTATACGTTTATCTATGAGCAGTGACAGGAGCGCACATATGAGTCATCTGATTCCCGCGGACAGACTAAGTTTGATGCTATAGTATAGTATTGACTATATTGACTGGCTTCAAGGCTCAGTCGGTAGTAACGCTGCCTTCCGCGCTGTAGATCGTGGGTTCGGTTCCCACCCAGGACAAATATTTGTGTGACGAACATACCTTGTTTGTTATGTGTCTGGGTGTTGATATGTATTATATGTATGTATTTACAAAAAGAGTACAGTTTTAGGGAAATTACTGGAAATAGCTAAAGACCGGGATGTGTGGAAGGACTTGGGGGAGACCTTTGCTCAGCAGTGGGACAGTATAGGTTAAAAAAAATGTATTATATCAGGTGTCTGGTTCCCACGATACAAACTATGCATAGTTTACTTTGGGGCTAGATGGCGCTGTGTGAAGTGTCCACCAATATTTATTTATTTATATTATTATCTATCAACTGACATACCTTCATAAATCATAGTAGCGGCGAGTCCGTACGTGACGCCGGTCCACATCTCCTCGCTCTGCAGCGCGGTGGTGTCGACGCGCGGCCGCGAACCCGTCACGTACCCGTTGACAGCGCCCATGTTACCGCCACACCAGCGGCGCACGTTGTTCTCGTATATCGTCGTGAGGCACTTGCGCACGTTCAGCGGCGGGAACACTGGCTCCGTGATGCCGGACGCTCGGAGGAACCTTATCGTCAACAGAGAGTGTAACAGAGACGGTCTACACGTATGCCTATTGCTGCAGCAACGCACAGTTGAGAACATAACAGATTACAAATATCAGATTTGATACAGGCATTATTTATTAGTTTTTTTTTTTATTAGTTGTGGTAAAAACTTATTAATGTATGCCGATATGGTACTAAGAATCATATATCTATGTATATCATATTTATAATTATAAATTTTATTGTTAATAGGTAATGTTTATAAACTTAAACAAGTAGTGCAGTAATTTAACAAAAATATGTTTCGCAAAGCTTCAGTTCTTTCAATAATAATTTAGCAATTATTCATGAATTACTTAGCAATTTTTAGTGCTGTATGATAGATATTTTTAACATGTAAAGGGGATGACAAGCTTTGTGATAAAATTCACCAGCCTAAGTCGCTGGAAAGTCCACTAAGTTATATAAAAAATCCAATACATATTGGTTATGTGAACTCAAAGCACGATTTTGAATCCTTACGTGTTCAAGAATAAACAAACCTGCTTTATCTTCACGCACCGCAGCATGAAAGAAAAAGATAAGCATATAAACTAACCAATGTCCGGCGAGCTGGTCGGACATCACGACGTGTTGGTTGTGCGGCTTCGTGTCGAACCTGTAGTAAGCTCCGGTCCACAGGCGGTCGTGGTACGCGCGCTTGGCTCGCTCCAACAACTCCGCGAACTCCTTCTCGTCCGCTTCCCGGGCGAGGTGTTTAGCCATGGCGTGCAGTGCGCTCACGGACGCAACCCACAGCCCGCCGCAGTAAGCACTGCAATTATTACGTTTTTAGTTGGATAAACATTAGCTGTTGTAAATAAGTGGATTCGTTTATTTCTGTATTTATCATATTGCTTAATATGTTTTTACAAGTTTGTTTGTACGATGTAGTAGTAGAATTAGAAGCAGTAGTAGAATTAGTACCACCCTCGATCGTATCACACCCTCTTTCCATCGTACCTGTAGGAACCGGAATAAGGCCCATCCACATTATAGAACCATGGCAGGCTCGGACAAGTCATTTCACGAGGACTTTTGTACCGCACACTTGTAGGCTGTGGAATGGGCTAACTACTGATGTCTTCCCGGCAAGCCCGGCAGCTTCAAGAGAAATCTCCAGGGTAGGCAACGCATCAGTAATGCTCCCGGTGTTGCTGACGTCAAAAGGCTGTGACCGCTTAACATCGCGCGGGCCGTAAGCCTATTCGCCTAAACAAAACATAAGAAATACAGTAGTGTAGCACTAGTCGTGGTAGTAGCTTACCTCGGCCCCGTCATGATCCAAGCATCGTAAGTCTGATCCGGGAAGCCACCGTTTTCAATGAGCCCGTCGTTATCCCGGTCCCAGAGCATGGCCCGCCGCAGCAGCGCCACGCACGGCTCGTACATGTCCCGTATGTAGTCCGACGCGTCCCAAACGCTCGCTCCGGTGTTCGAATCCGCTACCGTTGGGGCGGGATCCGATAAGGGCGTTTCCGTCGTGGCGCCGTACAGAAGTTCTAGGATCCCTGGCACGGTGTGTGGTGGTGTTTCCTTTGAAAATAAAACGTTGTGAGACACATATGTTCCAGTGATCATAAGACTGAATGAGTGACGAGAGATACAAGGAAATTGTGAGGATAATAGTGCTTGCTTCTAAATATCTAAACTGTTTTAGTCAGTAAAAAGAACGTATCGTTAATTCAGGTATGGAGTTGCAAAATATAACCTGAAAGATATTTGGACTGGTACCATAGGTCAATCTAAAGTGCCTATGCCTGCAAAGGAAGGGGACCCGGGTTTAAGTTCCGATTAGTGCAAAATGTTGAGTGATAAATTTTCCTTAGAAAATGCATGCCCGTTTAGATATCGACATACGATATTCGATTACCGGGTAATGAGTGTGAGTGTGGAGTAACGGTACCGGCCAGGGATTAGCTATGATTAGGCTTAGCAGTGATCTTGACATTTTGAACTGGAGTGAATGGAGTTAACAAGCCGTTTATCTAAATAAATAAATAAATATTGGGGGACATTTTACACAACGCCATCTAGCTCCAAAGTAAGCGAAGTAAATAGCTTGTATCATGGGCACCAGATAAGTGATATAATACTTAAATACTTTTTTGTAGATACATACATATAATATATATCAACACCCAGACACAGAACAAACACCTATTTTTGTCACACAAATGTTTGGAAATCGAACCCACGACCTACAGCGTAGAAAGCAAGGTAACCAACTAACCTATGAGACCAGTCTAAGAATTCAACGTAAATTAAAAGATATTTGTCTGGCGTGTGTGTGTGTGCGTGTGTTGAATACGAGTAGTCACCTGGTCCTGGCTGTGTGCGTGCGCGTGCGCGTGCGCGTGCGCGGGCGTGTGCGCGCGCGAGGGCGGCCCGCGCGCGTGCAGCGCTCGCTCCCCGCCGTCGCGCACCTCGTCGATGTACTGCAGGGAGCTGCAGCGGCGCGCGCCGAACGGGGCGGAGTGCGCGCGCAGCACGCGCCAGTCGCGTAACACTTGCAGTATGAACTTCAGGTTGAGGTCCTTCCACTCGCTCACGTCGTGGATGTTGTACGCGTTTATGTTCAAGAAGGGGATGTCCTCTGGAAGCAGATTTAATGATTTATTTCTTATCGATTGCTTACTGCACTAATAGTGTGCACCAACACGTCCAGCAAGCCATTTACAAATATACAGATGTCATCATCCTCACGTTATTTAATGGTAAGTGGTGCGAAGTGGCGGTACAGTCTCTTAGTTTCATGGCAGAGTTTGCTGCTGCAACCCGACGTACACAGGTGAGTTTTACTCAGGCAATAGCAAATCTTCATAACGTTGAAATGACAGAACGGGAAGAAACCGACACGTCCTAGAACCAAAAATTCGAAAGCCGTTTCGATTGCCCTAAAATGTCTTCTTTGAGGTTCCTTTTTCTTTTCCCTGTCCTGATTCGAAAGATATTGACGCGATTAGTAAGTAGTAGGGAGAGACCGGTAGGTCTCTCCCTTGGTACCACCAAGCTGTCTGTTTTTACTTCAAAAATAATTACTTTGTGTAGCAAAACGAAAAACCGTCTTCATCACCAATGAACGAAAATGATTCCTCGTTGTGTCGTACTTAGATGACTGATGATGATTATTTTCCGTTATTTTAATTTTAAAACCAAACTACGTAACCCTTTATGAGGAAATTTCTATGGGACTAATAAGAAAGTATATTTCAAATAAAGGATTTTCCAAGTCCGTTTATAAATGACGGAGATCTGTGGTAACATACGTAAGAAAACGAAATCTGAACCTCCTTTTTCCGAAGTCGGTTAATAGTACATAATTACCTGGATCTCCCAAATCGTGCGGGATTGAGTCCTTTACTTTGTATTTCACCATGTTTCCGTCGTACAGGGAAAGCCTTGTCTTCTCACTTTCCAATCCTATACTATCTCGGTACATGTACTGTAAAACTACCTGGAAAAAAATGTTTCATTTTTTTCGATGCTGTGGTTGTTCTCTTTAATTACAACTGTCACTGAATAAATTCATGAATCCAGCATTATTTAAAACATAACGCTTTCTGTTAACGTTCGACTTAACCATTTTAAAATTTTCGCACCGGGGTCTTTAAATGATAAGGATTCTTAATTAGTAAACTTTAAACATTTGCAATTCATGTGATTTATTTAATTGTAAAATTAAATATATTAATATGGATAGACTTACTTGTAGATTAGGCCACAACTGCGCAATAGCGAACGAAGCATAAAAGTGTACGTCATACGTATTATACATTCTATATTCGTGCCCTTCTAAATATCCAAACAAACCAAACTGATGTCTGAAAAGCAAGTAAATTACATAGGTATATAAAAACTCTATATTATATTTTTTAAATATTTATTCATTAAATAATTATTATTCAATTTAAAAGCGGTATTTTATATATGGTACAGTTACAGTTGTAACCCATAACAAGCAATGCGTCTTGTATCCTCCCCTACAACAAGACCCAAGTCGCATCATATACGCCCGTAGCTCTCGAGACGTGAATGTGGAATGTCTCATGTGCTTGTAATTTCACAGACACCTTTCAAACCACATCCTTACACGAAAAGTAAGTAACGGGCGCAATACAGTACGTCTTGGGTCCTCCAAAACTTAAGTAAGTGAAGATCCAAGACGTTTTGTTATGGGCGGAGGTTACCGTTTATCACCAGGTCGGCCATATTGCTCGTTCTGTAACTTACTTGAATAAAGAAACTCACCAACTTCAAAACAATACGAGAATCTGTGAACCTACTACCCTCCAACTTCTCTCCCCTCATTCATGACGTGACCCTCGACACTATGGAATTTAGGGAAATCCCAACCGTTGGGGTGTATAAAGCGGGTTACACTTAGTTTTAACTGGTCAGTTGTAACTGAACATTTGAACTGATGATTTAATGATATTTTGATTAGATTATCAGTGCAATTGCACAGCTCTCAGTTTTGCCTACACACATACGTACAACTGATCAGTTAAAACTAAAGGTCTGTAGCCCGCTTAACACGCGGATAAAGTAACGGTCGATTCCACTACACTATCTATCAGCGTACAAACCTTGGATCAGTTTCTTGGTACTCGTCAGGAACGTCGAACCAAACAGTGCCGCCGTCGGCGACGAAGTAAAGCTCGTTCATTAAGGCACTCTTCAACCAGTCTGGTATATTGCTGAAAACAAAAAATATATATTGGTGGCCATTTCACACATCACCAGCCCCAAACTAAGCATAGCTTGTACTATGGGAACCAGACAACTGATAGAATACATATATATATACTTTTTTTTACTTAATAAATTGTAAATTGAACTTTATACCAATGAGTTCAATACAATATGGTTTACTGAAGTTGGAGCAACTTACTCGTTGACCTTGAAAAACTTTAGTTGCAGAGTTAAACTGTATTTTCATGAGCTGACTTTCCCATCAATGTCTTTTTCGAGTGTTTCACAAATTTATAGATACAACAATAGATTCTTTACAGAAAGGACTTACTTAAATATATATACTCACTTATTATTAAAAATAGGCTCCTGCCACTCAGCAAGTAATTTCTCCCAATTGTTATAATTCCTAAGCGCGTATGCCGCTATAGAAGCGCCGGCTATACCATCGCTACCAAAATATTTCGTATAATATCTGAAAATAATATAAAAACAATTAAGACCTCATCAAATAACATTAGCAAACTATTTGGTTCGCAGCCGCCGAATGCGTGGATAGACAAAGCAAACATCTAAGACACACACTTTATAATGATAATATAATGGAGATGGGAATTGAACTCACTGAATCTCGATCCATCACACTATCAAGATCAAACGTAAACAAAACTTATGTAACTATATGCAGAGTAAACTAGCAAATCGTAAATAAATAAATATCTGTGGGCATCTTACACAGCGCCATCTAGCACCAAACTACTGACATAATACTTAACCAGACACAGAAAAAACATCTATGTTCGTCACACAAATGTTTGACCTATCTACGATCAAACAAACACTTACGTACATACATACGTAAAATCACGCCTGTTGCCCAAAAGGGTAGGCAGAGAACACGTTTTTTCATATGCTACAATCCTGACACACTTGCACACTTCATGACACGTACGTTTTCATAATAAAATGTAAAACTTATTTAGAAAAGAAGTATTTTGTTCTAAAAACTTACCGTCTATGTGTTTTTTTGTCCTTCTTATATTTAATAACGGGCATATCCCAAGCGAGGCAGAACTCCGTGCTACCGGTACCACCCGGCTCCAGGCGAATTACACTTGACAAAGCTACCGAATCACCTGTCGACAACAACACACAATATACAAATAACAATACGCAATGCAAATTTTCAACTGTAGAAGGATGTTCGAAACCTAAAATATAGACAAATTACCATATTTTTGAGCTTATTATTTATAATTGAGTATTTAATGCAATTTGCAAATGGGCTAGTGAGGCCAAAATAAAATTCGAGATAATTGCAAAAAACTGTATTTCTAGAAAATCTATTTATTCTATCTATTTCTAAAAATCTAAGAAATATTGGCTATTCTCTATCAAAGATCAGATCGAAATTTGTTATAAGCGTTAAATGTCAAACTAAGGGAAAGGTCTCATTTGTAAGACTAGTTTTATTCATGTTACCTTTATAATCAATTGTTCCAAATGATACTGTTTTTAACTATGGACTCGACGTCTCAAGTATTACCATACTTAAAAAAAAACCACAAAAGATGGCACATAATTACTTACATTTATATAGTTTTTTAGGCTTTTCCTTTTTTTCTTTTTCTTTTTCTTTAGATTCGTCTGCAGGTTTGCCGTCGGGTAACTTTGGAGGCGGCGGCGTGAGACTGGGGTCAGGAGATAGCTTACCATTCTGAAATGTAAACAAATAATTGAAAGCATTATTAATGAATAATATTGTTATGAATAATAAAGGTTAGCCAGAGTGATAGTGCATCCTTTTCACTTATTACTTACTATAGCGCAATAATCATTTTTATGTATACATTATGGGGAAGCTACTGTTTTCATGCAACACAGTGTGAAAGTAACGCAGGAGACGGTTTTCACAAATGCATGTTTTTTACACCCACTTTTTTGAAATAAATTATTTGTATTTGTACTTCCATACAATTGTGCAAGGGAGAGCGCACTATAGACAGACCTCACAGCTCAGTTAGTAGTAACTCTGCCTTCTGCGCTGTAGGTCGTGGGTTAGATTCCCACCCAGGACAAACATTTGTGTGAAGAATGTAGATGTTTGTTCTGTGGCTGGGTGTTAATATGTATTATATGTACAATACAAGCTTTGCTTACTTTGGGGCTAGATGGCGCTGTGTGACATGTCCACAATATTTGATTATTATTATTATTATTATACGGTAGATACCTCAGTTCGTACCTGTTTGAGACAGTTCCACACAAAACTGGAAGTTTTCGCCGCGTTCCACAGACAATATCCTTCATGTATTGTCTCATCGTCTTTCTTCTTCTTGGCTATCGTGAATGTGCAGGGCGTATCGTTTATCTTCTGTTCGAGAGAGACACCGCATGTGTACTCTTCGGAATACCTCTCCAGGTCAAGCTTAGCTGGAAAGAAGCCTTTTATTATTGCTTTTATTTTATACAAGTGGCCAGGGCAGTACTGGTACCATTCCATTCTCACCACGAAGCAGCCACATTGCTACGTTCCGGATTAAAGAAAAAAACTTCCATACGTGATATTTTTGTAAAGGTGGTTTTAAAAAGCAAGAAGTCATGACAAGAATTTGGTGAATCTTTTCATATTTTCACACTACACTAATTTTGAAACAATTGTACTTTGTACTTCACAGGAATAAATTATCCTAATCAATTCAGTGCTAATTATAATACATGTCCATTGTTCATAAATCTTAACCGTGATATGAATCACCACTACCTTGTGTATTTCTCAAAACAGTATTGCGGTGATTTGTGAAAACTGCCTGCTTTTCGCATATAATAATACATAATGGTAATAATAATCCAGTTACCAGGCCAGTTTACTTATTATTTTAAATCAAATAAAAACTTTCCTACACCAGGTTGACTACATTTTGTACTTTGTTTTTTGTACATGGCGTAAAAAGGCCCCAAAATGCATGCAAAAATGACAAGATCCATCTAACCTAACATATATCATACGAAAATTTACTAAAAGAATATCAGAAATGCAACCAAAAAGTATTGCCCGCGTATTCATACTTTCTTTACAGATTTTATACTCAAAATCAATAGACAGAGACATAAACTTTATATCCATTTTTAAAATAAATAGTTTATAATGTTTCAAAAACCGTTTGAGCTTTAGTGGGTCAACTGCTCAACCCCTTTCCTAGACATGCTTAGCTACAGAAATACCACCAACCACTATTTTTATTTTTATTGGAACTCCCCAGCACTTCCGTCCACGTGAAGGTAATGCTAACATCTCTCCGCTCGTCGCTCAGATTGACAGCAGTGAAAACGAAAACAGCACACGGCAGGCTGCTGTCCTGGAAAATAGAACGGCACGTGTGAAACGTCGAAATTGACAACACACAAAACACAAACGCACACACGCACGCACGCACGCACGCACGCACGCACGAGCACACAAACAAACAGATAGCCGTATCGAAGTTTATATATTTGGGGCACATTTACCTTATAGTTGTGCGGTATAACCGGCGATATCTGCCGACAGACCAACTTGACTCCGTACTGCGAGAGATCGTACGTGGTCCAGGCGCGCGGATACAAACCGGTGTACTCGCATTTATCCGGTTCCAGGTTCCATTCCCATGTTGCCGGCGCCTTCTTAGGTTTGCTACAATAATATAAACAATACAAAAAAACAAAGTCTTGATAACGTGTCCTAAAAATAATGTAAGTATATATATATGGTATGGTAGTTTGTTCTGGATAATGCTCGTCATATAATGGTTTGTCCTGGGTGGGAATCGAACCCTCGACCTACATGGCAGAAGGCACAGTTACTAAACAACTGAGCTGTGAGGCCAGATCAATCGTATCGTTATTTATATACTTTTTGTAAATACATACATATAATACATATTAACACCCAGACACAGAACAAACACCTATGTTTGTCACACAAATGTTTGTCCTGGGTGGGAATTGAACCCATGACCTACAGCTCGGTAGGCAGTGTTACTAACCGAGCTGTGAGGCAAGTATAAAATATTATACTGATTAAAACTAAACTGTTATCGTGAATACACACCTGTAAGTCGATAAAACTGATTGGTATATCGTTACGTTTTTATCGTTCCTTATGTTCACAATGAACTGACACTCGGGCACGGTCACGTACTCGTATATACCCGGGTACAGTTGGAACCGGCAGAACTCGCCCTTAAACCCTCGGCCTATCGTGCCCCCTCCGATGCCGCCGATCGGACACCCTGTGGACAAGGAATCAAAGATATTTCTCTATTGCAATTACAAATGGACATAGAGCATTCCTACAATATTTTTAAACTGCATTATTAAGTTATTTACCAAAGTTACTGTAGCCGAAATAAAATAAAAACGATAAATAGTCATATCACAAGGGTTGTACAATGTAGTTTTGAAGACACAATTCTTTTTTTTTCACAAAAAAAATGGCCGCTTTAAATTTACCTTTTGCCAGCGGAATTAAGAAGAAACAAACATCTGCACTGACCGAACATCTTAGACTGGTCTCACAACTCAATTGTTAGTAACCCGGCCTTCTGCGCAGAGTAGGTTGTGGGTTTATTTCTCACCCAGGACAAACATTTGTGTGACGAATATAGATGTATACAATGTATACACTTGCGTACTGAAGTTTCATCAATTGGACTACTATTTAGAGGTCAAGTAGGAATGCTCATCAATTCAAAAGAAAGGCAACCATCAATATAAAATTGGAGCACTAATAATAATTGACATGGGAATTGAAATGCCCTTGGACTCATTGCGTTGGTAGATATAAACGCGAACAGCATAATATACCGTATTGGAACTAATTCTGTAGGGAGTAGCTTGTAAAGAATTTTTAATTAATCGATGAATTTAAGCATTTGGCATGGTCTTGCAATGGAACTAAAAAATGAAACTAACAATGGAACAAAATTTTTTTTTTTTTTTTATAATTATTTGTGCTGGGATGGTCTTATCGCCGTGTAATGTGTCCACTTGGGCACATAGCCTTGGTAACTACTATTTAAATTTAAAACCAGTTAATTACAAAACTCGTTATATTGTTTCAAATGAAAATAGGGGAACTTTCAGTCAACTAATTAGAGGCTGGACCACAACAATATCTCATCAAATTGTAAAGCTAAACTGATTGGGCCACAGCTGTTCACCCATCAATTTAGATTTGCACATTTTATGATGGTTAATAAATAGGAAATTATTGGAATGATTTTGTGTCAAACGTGTACATTAAATTGTCTGATAATATGACAACTGATAAAGTACAATACACCTGGGTACTGGGCACATCAATCAGTAAAGATTACAACATTCACCTTAAATTAATGGCAATGCTCATATCTACTATATATATATATATATATATATATATATATTTAGATTTATTTACTTTCTTTGCAGTTTTATTTTTACTTTTGACAGTGTTACATTTGATGTATAAAATGTTAATATAAATGTAGCATGAGCCCTCAAGTGGGGCATCTACCAGAACACACTATTAGGTGCTTGATTTTCTTGGTAATTTGTTGATAATTAGTAAGCAGTTAACTTGGGGCAGTAGCTAGCCTTGTAGGATGTGAACCCACGATAAGTAATATATGAAAGGTTAATGCTGGGAATGGTTTTAGAGTTGGAAAAATTAATATCAGTGAGAAAGATAGATCTGAAACTCCCATTTGGTTAGTGATACTACACGTCTAAATATAATAAGTTTTAAAAAATAAAACAAGTTTATGCTGAAGTTCACAATGCCAGAATTGTATAGTCTACCGGAACAACCTACCTACCTACCAAACTAAATGTCTAAAAGCAGAAACTATTAATACTAATAAAATTTTATCATAAATACAATTTTGTCAAGTGTGAAAATATTGTAATTTTTTATCTTTTTATTTATATTGCTTACCATACATTCTCTGAGCCGAAACCATGTTTATATAATCCATTATCGGCTTCTTGTGGTTACACTTCTTTCCAATGTAGTATTTTAGGTACCTGCAATATGTTCATTCAAATATATATCATAAAACTCGTTAAAAAAAGCCTCCTATGCAAAATCAGTTACTATAGGAATGCTGTGTATTTTAACTATGTAAATTTAGAATAATATGATCTTAAAACTGGTAAAAAAGCACGATGACATTTCTTTAATACAATAATATTTGAAAGTTGGCTCCTAATGTGTAAGCTTTCATCCCGCAACTGAAAATGAATGTGATTTGATCCAGGAATTACAACATACAGATTTGAAAAAACTGGGAAAAGAGAATTCTTTATATCACCGAAATTCATAGTTATAATAGATAAGTTTATTTTGTTTTTCATCTTCTAAAGCCATCACCATCCTCTCACACTATTCATAATTTGGTGGAGTCATACTGACCAGCATGCATGCATTACTGGACTCTCAAACAAAATAGGCTCATTTAGGAATTATTTATGCATTTCATTACAATACTGTACTATATTATATTATGTTATTTCTCCAGTATTTTCTTATTTTGTAATGGTGAAATAATTGTTATCCTTCTTCTTTTATTTTCTTCAAACACAGAAACGGAATGAAATATGTCAATTCATTATTTAAATTGTAGAATATGTTTTCATATTCAACACATACATAATCATACATTTTTCTCTGAAAGGGTAAACAAACAACAATTCAAGCTAACCCAAGACATTCCTTTACCAATAAACCTAAGATTTTGAGAGACTAACACAAAACAAATACTACAGTACTGTTGAAAACTGAATACAATCCTGAATGTCTGCAATCATAAATATCGAAGCTAAGAAATTCCACGGTAATTTCAAATTTATATTCTAAACCCGTCATGCCTCGGCCTTGTTACTATTAATGCTCACACTTTGCTTACATGGATACATTGTTATTTAAAGACCCAGATGAACTTGTATTTTTTTCAGCAGTTAGATATACATAGGTATAAAACTGAGATTACCTTGCAGTCAGAGGCATCATTTCAAACATCTGCTGGGCACTTGGTCTGATGATCTGTTTGCTTTGTAAAGGAAATTCATGATCAAGCCGAAGCTTCAACCCAAGTTTGGGCGGCTGATCCAAGCCGTGGTCCCCAATGTTCTCTGCTTCCATGGTTGTAATCTTCTGGAGTTACTTCAGTGATTCTTACTTAAGATTATCTTCAGTCAAATATGCTGTCATTACATCGTAAATGCTAAATTAATTAGTCGAATTCGTTCGTTTGTATAACCATATAATTCGCAGAGTACCAGTCTAACAAATAATTTTAAGGTACAGAAAATATTAAATTACAGATAGATTTCTACAAGCACAACACACTCCCACGACACACGCAGCCGCCGAGACTGACTGATGTTGACTGACATTGACGGCTGCTGTCATCTTCAGTTCAGTGACGTCATTACTGTCAATCCGTGGTGCTGCCAACTTTGTCCAAACGAAATACTACATTAAACATTAACACAGAAAACTAGAAGAGTTATTGGAAAACTTGTAATATACAGTTTAGAGTTTCATTTCGTATCGTTAATTTTCTTCATTAAATTTTATTTTCATAATCTTTTGTCAGCAAAGAAAATAAACACACGAAATTTTTAAGAATAGGCAAACTAGACATAAAAATCAAAATTTGGCTGAAATAAATGGGATTCCGTAATTAAACAAATCAAATATTGATAAAAACTTCACACAATGCCATCTAGCCCCAAACTAAGCCAGTTTGTACCGTAGGATCTTGATAATTGATGACTTATAAGCGAGACCAGTGAAACCATCATTATTTGGAAACTGAAAATCTTATTTGGATTATTTTGGGAACCAGTGGTAATCCAGAACAAAAGTTCTGGGCTTCTTTCTGTGCTTAAAAAAGCACAGAAAGAATAGTATGAGTTTAAGTATACGGTTTTGAGAGTAATCTGATAAGCACTGGGTCGTTTCTTTAAATGTTATGTTTGTCAGTTGTTTTTCCTCAGTTGTAATTCCTTTTTTTTTTGCTATCTATCTAGTCTTTAATAAAACATGACACCGTTTTGGCAACACTGGTCCAACCAAACCAAATCAGTGAGCGAGCGAGTGGGCATCAAAAATAAATACAATGAAAATGGCGATGTAAGTCGACAAATTTCTAAGGAAAACAATGGAAAACCAATACATATCAGTTGCATAGCGAATATTTAGCCCTATTGATCTGCATACAGAGTTATACTTAAAAATATCTGCTAAATTGATGTGTGCTTGTTTCACGGGATAAAATAGTTTTTCGTGTTTACAATGGATATCCCAGTGCAAATAGCAATACGCTTGAAGCCACCAAGCTTGGCGGACTCCACACAATGCATCTTCAGCAATCCAGTAACTCAAATAGTGATAACAGAAAGTGGACAAACATTTCATGTGAATAGAGCCTTGCCGCTGGACTGCACACAAGCTCACCTGTTCAACTCTTTCATGATCCCCCAGATCAACTGTTTTCTTGACGGATGTGATACTTCTGTGGTGGTGTTTGGACAGGCTAAGACTGGAAAGACTTACACGTTATTTGGGCCAGGTAACTAGTGTTTTACGTATGAGTAGCATGACTTTTCCATGCTGAATACAGACTTTGCAAAGGAGCTCCGTAAAAATGAGTGAATGCTATTGTGGATGTATGAGGGAATGTCTCCATAAGCATATTTATAACATTGCCTAGCCTCGCAGCTCAGTTGATTAGTAACTCTTACCTTATGAGCTGCAGGTCGTGGGTTCGATTCTCACCCAGGACAAACATTTATGTGACAAGCATTTAAGTTTGTTCTGTGTCTGGGTGTTAATATGTATTTGTATGTATGTGTTTACAGAAAAAGCATATATGTATTCTATCAGTCATCTGGTTTCCATAGTACAAGCTATACTTAGTTTGGGGCTAGATGGCGATGTGTGATATGTCCACCAATATTTATTTATTTATTATTTATTGCTGATCACACTTATTGGCCTAATTATAATACTGAACATTTATGAAGAAAGGGTTGTAATTATATATCTTTACCTTGCATTATATGTAATTCCCAATATATATCTGATCTTTCTTGTTGCAGGATTTGAATGCATACACAGTGAGTGTGATCAAGGGATAGTACCACGATTTTTGACTGAAATATTTCATAAACTGAATCAGATGCCTGAGAGGGAATTTATATTGCACATAACCTGGATGCAAGTTGTCAATAACAACATATTTGATGTGCTCGGCGCTGGATTGGTGAGATGCTGCAATGTGGAAGAAGCTTTCCAATATCTGCAGTTGGGGTGGCGTCAAAGGTGTTCAGGAAACAACCACACAGTATTCACTGTTAGTGTTGAACAGAAATGGGTTGGTACTAATGGAGTTCTAAACCATAGGATGTCTACAGCAAGCTTCTGTGATCTGGCTGCCTACCCAGAGCTAGGGCTTTACTCATTAGAAAGTATCATGAAAGAACTGCTCGCCGGCAACCCTCCCAAACAAATTAATTATGACCAATGCATCCTCACTGCAATGCTGAGAGATTCGTTTGGTGGTAGAGCATTCACTTGGGTTATAGGGTGCATCAGCACTGAGCCTGAGGACTATCAGGACACATTAAAGATATTGAACCTGTGCCTCTGCTGTCGAGGCATTAAGAACTTTGTCACTGTCAATCTATTTGCCGATAATAACACTCCTGTTTACCCTGAAAAAGCAGTGATGCCTGCCGGAGACAACAGTTTTAATCTACAATTTGCTACTAGTCAGTGGATTAAACTAGTTTCCAATGCGGAGGGACTGTTCAATAAAATATTGCAGTCGAAGTCTCTGTCCGAAGCTGATGTTAACCAAGTCAGTGAGTGGTTATTTCTAAAAGCAGAATGTGATGAATGCTTGAATGGGGACCCAGCTGTAGATAATAAAGATTTCAGTACGAAGCAGGGATTACCAAGGATTGCAGAAGATACTGAACCCAGTGAACTGAGCGAATCAGATGTAGATTCAGATTCAGAGGAAGATGCACATTCTGATACTGTATTCCAAGATAGGTTAGAGAAATTCATGGAATACTTTAGAGAGAAGAACGACCAACTGTTTGCTGATCGATGTGAAGAGTATTTGAACCACATCGACTCTGACGACATCACAATATCTGAAACAAGTGGTTCACAGTCATTACCCGTTATGACATCTCAATCAAACTCAGGCCGGAGAAGAACCATTCAACCAGGAGAAAGTTTATCAGGGCCAGAGTTAGAATTGCTCAGAAAAGTGGCAGCTAAAGCGATATCACCAGAATCTCAGAAAATACTCATTGAATCTCATAAAAAAGATGTTGATCCTGAACCCAAACTGATAGAAAGAGAGCTGCTCAAAATGATAGACTCTCCAAAGACTGAAGAAATATGTAAAAAATATAAAATCACAAAAGAAAAATATACTCAGAAACAAATTTTGGCAAGGAAATTATCAAAAGAGATAAGCAGCAGTCAGACTCAGTTGAAAGAGCTCATTAACCTTTGCATAGCAAAAGAAAGGCTAATTGATGACCTCTCAAAGGCATTGTGCCTCCCAAATCATAACAAACACTATTCTGACAAGATTGAGTACAGCATAGCAGATCCTGACACCATCAAAGAAATCAAAAGACATGAAACCAATTTGAAAACATACAAGAAACAGATTGACCAAATCAAAAGACAGATTAAGAAAGATGAGAAACGCAAAAACACATTGGATGTGGAACTAGTCAAAGATAAGCTAAAGTTAGATGACCTGTCTGATACCTCAGTTGATGTAAAAGACAAGAAAGTGAATTCACTGAAGCACTTCACAAATAGGATAACTCAATTAGACACTATCTTGAAAGAGAAGACCAGTGACTTGGAGAATTTAGAATTAAGTAAAGAAAAGGAGTTGATGTTGAGGAAAGAAATAAAGAACTTGCGAAAGACGAGGGAATGTTTACATGAGCAGCGATGCAGTCTTGGACACAAGAGGAAAATGTATAAATCTCTTTCAGATTCAGAGGTAGGTAATTATTTATAGTTCAGTATTGATATGTTGAAGAATATCATTAGTAATGATAAAGGGCTGAAGTTTTAGCTGTTGCATGGAGATATTGACTAGCATCAGGTGGGTCACCTACATATCACCTTATGCCATACATAAAAAAACACTGCATTAATAATCTAACTTAACCATTAGCAGGACAGTTCATTGCATCATATAATTCAGTCCATCAGAAAAAAGCATGAGTTTGTTGGGAGAATGTGCTTTAAGGAAACTATAATTTGCACATGAGATTTAAATTATGTGTCAGTTGAGTCACCAGATTATCTTTTATGCAATAACAATCAAACTCTATTCATTACTACCTGTAATAATATATCAAATGAAACTAGAGGTTAGGTAAAAAAAAAATGACGAAATAAAAAACTAAATAGTTCCGAATTCATTAATTTTTCGTTAAAGTAATGTAGCGGTCAACCTAACAGCCTCCCTATATTATACAATTAAATGTATTCCAGGAGCGAAAGCTGCTTGAATGTGAAGAGGCTATAGAAGCGATAGACACGGCAATAGAGTACAAAAACAACCTGATATGCGGCAAGTCACCTTCAGCCTCTCTGTCAGATTCACAAGACAACAAGGACTCGAGGAGCCGAGGGGAACAGATGCTGATGGCCAGGCTAGACAAGCTCTCCCACGATGAGATGAAGACACTGCTCTATAGGTATTTCCAGAAGGTAACAATTGATTTATCTTATTAGCGAACACTAATTTCCGTACTCATTCACACATAGTCAGTGAGTTCCAATTGCTTATGTTTACACCCAGTCCTTTTCTTATGCAACACTACCTGTTGCCCGCGACTTCGTCCGTGTGGAATTCGGTTTTATCACGCACCCCTATTTTAACTCTCGGAAAAGTAGCCTAAGTTACTCTTTGTTACATCAGCTATCTGCCAGTGAAAGTCCCGTCAAAATCGGTCCAGTCATTTCAGAGATTAGCCGGAAAAAACACAAAAATTGAAAAAAAATGTTGTTTTGGTATATGTACCGTGTATACATCCATATGCACTTAGTAAAAAGCGGTTATTTTAATATTACAAACAGACACTCCCAATTTTATTTATTTGTATAGTTATATAAAGGAATTGAACTAAAAGTCATCAAATGAGAAGTTACTACTCTCGAGTAGGGCGATGGCGCGTTGACAAGTATAACGGTGCTCCCAGGGGCTCACTTCCTTTTTTTAGTCAGATTCCAAGGAGAAATATTGTTACTCAAAGACTCGCTACTACATAAAATAAGAAATGAAAATAAAATAAGTCGGTCTATTAAAACTACAGGTTCAGACTTGTTTGATCAATAAACCACTGAGCAGACTACTATCACTTACTACAGTAATGTTTTATCTGTCCAGACATAAAAACGTCTTTTTAAGATTAAACCTATTTTTCGAGTGAATAAAAAAGATCATTATTATTATTAATAGTAAAGCGAGTACATATAGTGTATATGTCGTGTCGTGTCAGGTGGTGGACCTGCGCGGCGCGTGCGCAGCGCTGGAGGCGGGCGCGGCGGCGGCGGGCGCGGAGGCGGGCGTGTGGCGCGCGCGCGCCGCCGCCGCCTGCCGGTACGCGCACAAGCTGCGCGCCAACCAACACTCCGCCAGGTACCTACCGCCACCGTGTGTTGTGATGGCCCACCTGATGCCGAGTGGTACGAGGTGACTCAATACGCATTGCGTTGCGTCCATCAACCCCGAGATGTTACGTCTCGTGCGGCTGCAATTTCAACGGCACCCACTCCCTTCCACTGGAACACAGCAACACGAGTGCATCACTGATTGGCGGCAGATTAGGCAAGAGCAGTAGAACTCACGTCAAGTTCGTCCGGGGAAGTACTGACATATGCCCATATCTGCCGCCAAGCAATAACATATTCGCATTACTGTGTTCCGATTTGAAAGGTGTGGTTGCCGGTGAAATTACAGGCACATGAGACATTCCACCTACACAGAGTTACGGGCGCATACGATGCGACTTGGGTCTTGTCGTACCTAGTAGGGAAGGACCCGAGTCGCATCGGTTGTTATGGGTCGAGGTTACCACATAACACCAGGTGGGCCGTCGGGCCGTTCCGTAACTGTATCGCAAAACAAAGATTACCAGATTTGGAGACAGTACTTCTCTTGGCGAACTTGGCACAAGTTCTACTGCTACTTTGGGGTTGCTCCTTTCGCACCACCCAGGGGTTGTAGGGATTCAAAGGACATCTACAGACGCGAGCAACGTGGGTCCTCTATTTTTTTTTATGAATTGAAAATGTATCTGATGTCCGAACCTATCTATATAGTTGTTACAACATCAATAACTCTAACTGAATGATTGTTATTTCAGGCATTTCCAGTCGATACACAGATATATAGACGGCGGTCACCCGGAGAGCGCTCTGTCCCTCGGCGTGACTACAGACTCCGAGACGTCGGACGACGCGATGCGGTTGGTGGACCGCATGAAGCAGCTAGCCCGATATCCACCGGTAAATATATTTTACAATACTAAGAAGGGGAGGAAAACACCAAAAAGTTATTGATTTTGTTATGGGCAGAGGTTACCTCTTAACATGAGGTGGATCATCTTGCTCATTATTTATGCCCTAACTGGGTTTATGTTTGTATCCTGTAGTATATTAAGATCTTTGTAACAATATAGTGTGATAAATGTGACACATCACTCCCGAGGAGTGAATGCGGTTACCTCAGAACAGAACTATCCGAACTGACCTTCACTAACGATCGGTTTATATTTATTGCAGGCGCCGATCATACCTAGTCAAAATCTCAGGCAGCTGATGCCAGCCACCAGCATGCCGGCCGCCAAGGTCACCAAGGAGAGGAACAAACTGGTCATTGTGCAACAGATAAAGAAACATCACTGAATAGCTTTATTATTAGGGTTTTAGAACGTGGTATAGCGCACATCAATTTTTAAATCGCAAAATCTTATTATTCTTTTAGAATAAGGCCTTGAGCAATTTTAATAATCAATTATATTTTGACTAGTGATTGGACTTTTTGAAAATCTTTTTAAGACTTATTACTGTACTGCCACCATGCCCTTTTCTGCCGCCAAGCAGTGACACATTCGCGTTACTGTGTTCCGGTTTGAAAGGTGTGGTTGCCGGTGAAATTACAGGCACATGAGACATTCCACCTTCACGTCTCACATTTACGGGCGCATACGATGCGACTTGGGTTTTGTCATACCTACTTTGGGAGGACCCAAGTCGCATCGGCTGTTATGGGCCGAGGTTACCACTTAACACCAGGTGGGCCGTCGGCTCGTTCCGTAAATGTATTACATAAAAAAAAAAAAAAAAACTCATTTCTAATCAGCATTGGACTTACACGTCTTCAAGAGCAATGATGATGAAGATGGTTTTTATTACTCAAATCTTTAGTGTAAATATAATAGCTTTGTTGTAAATATTTTATACTTTGAAGACTGTTATTGTTATAATGTAATTTGGATTATACAATAAATCTATATGAAATCGGTTTTTATTTTATTACTATTTCGCGCACCCCTATTTTATCCCTTGGAAAAGTAGCCTAAATTACTCCTTGTTACATCAGCTATCTGCCAGTGAAAGTCCCGTCAAAATCGGTCCAGCCATTTCAGAGATTAGCCGGAACAAACAGACAGACAAAAATTGAAAAAAAGTAGTTTTCGCATATGTACCGTGTAAACATCCATATTATGCACTTAGTAAAAAGCGGTTATTTTAATATTACAAACAGACACTCCAATTTTATTTATTTGTATAAAAAGTGAATTATGGCCGCAAAATCTGTATCCTGATATCTTGGCAAGAAAAATCAGACTACTGCTCCACTTTATCAGTAGTACTACTAGTCTAGTCACAAAGCTCTAGAACTAATGAGGTGAAAAGATTTATGTGCATCCTCCGAGGCTCCTACATAGTACATACATAAACAGGTATAAAACACATTAAAACTTGATATTTTATACAAGAGCATATTTATTTATACATAATTCATTCTATTTTTCAAAATTAATTCATTTATATTATAGTGGAGATGATTTAAGTATAATTTATTGTCTATTTGAAATCCCATGGAATACATAAGGCACCTTCAGACAGTACTGAGTAGTAATGAGTCACGTTCAGGATGTTTCCCTGTAGTTTCTGTAAGTGAAACAATTTAATAAGCATTTATAAATAAATAAATACGTGCTCTAGCACTTAAATTATACTATCAACATATTTCTGTCCATAATATAGACCGAAATATTATAAATATCTATGTATTCTTAATATCGAATATGAAAGCACAAAGATGTCTGGCTCTTTAGTCTATAAATTATAACAGTTTTTAGGGCATTTAAGGTATTACCAAACCAGATCGTCGATTGTAGGGTGTTACCAAATTAGATCGGCGATCGTAGGGTGTTATCAAAACAGATCGGAGATCTTAAAGTGATATCAAACGAGATCGGCGACCGTAGGGTCTTGCCAAACCAAACTGGAGATGGATCGATCATTGGTCCAGTGTGGCGCTTAAAGAAAATCATACTAACCATATTTATTTTATCGCTCCGAGTGAGCAACCTTTGGCAGCAAAGGATCATGAGACCTGGAGTTATGCTGTCATCTTTGTTTAACTCCAACAAACCAAATCTCTCTTTGACTTCCTTGTACAGAGCTTTTTCAATGTGTTTGTTTCTGAAATAAAAAGAAAAACAGAACAATAATTTATTATTTAATAATTGTACACATTATGAACCACTTAGATCTGTCCACTTCGATCGGTCACTTTGACTAGCCATGGTAGGGATCGATGTCGACCGATCTCATTCTACCAACGACTGATCGACTGGTGAACCCTAAGAAAGATGTATTTTGTAAAAGTAATTCTTGGGAAAATGCTACATAATATCTGTTTTTTTATTTAAACTCAAGAGCAATAAACAGATTCACAACAGAGTGAATTACTTAGTTATTTTATAGTTTACTAAAAGTAATCTAATATCAGATAACTGGTTTAATCTGTTCTATTAACATGTACTGTGTTGTTTACGTCAAATGGGACAACGGGATGCAAGTGGTTGCAACCAAATCAAACAATATTCAACCATATTTATATGGCACGAGATTTACGTTTCCCGTAACACAGTTGTTACTAACGCGGAAGGTAATGTTTTATTCTGTAACTACCCTCATTTTTGTTTGTAAAAATGTTGTAGTTAAGTAGTACTGTACAACAGTTCTTTAATGTAATTAACGTTATAACATATCGTTTGCAATCATTTACAAAACACTTCAAAATGGTTAAGTTTGCTCTCCGAGTCTGTGGGACTTCGTCACCAAAATGACTAGTTACGATACATTAAATATGGAGTGCAGTAGAGTTGATCCTCACATGCTATATTCGGTTAGCAGCCGCGTAGCCTCGTCTAGATGGGTGGCGATGAATTTGATGAGCTCCTCCGCGGGACAGGATGAAGGCGTGATGAACTGCCCGGTCGGCGACACCATCAACGGGCCAGCTTCTCTGTCGACCAAAACTAGGGTATGAAGTGTCGATACTTTTTCGTCCTCAAAACGGTGAAGGAAAACATCGCGAGGAAACCGACATGTCCTGGAACTAAAAATTCGAAGACACGTGTGAAGTGCACGAAAAAGTGCACTTTGAGGCTTTTAAAAATCCTTTCACCACACCGTTCGACAGAACCAGTGACTCGGATAGAAGAACTTTTTCGAGTCCCAGGAATTTTACGGGAATTCCCGTTACTCTCGAACTACAGTTTTAAAAATAGGAACAAAGAGGGTAACAAAATATGAAAAAAAAGTCTTAAATTTACTATTTTTTTTCTTAAAATGATAGTTACAATTGGTTAGATTTCTATTAAATGTATGTCCATATCTGTATTAATACAGGCTGCACATTTCCTACGACACACCCACACTGGTACCTATCACACAGGTTTTCCCTAGTTTAGGGTCAGTGTTGACCACTTAAATATATAAAGCAGCATTATAAAATTACCCTAATATTATAAAGTAAACAACAATACTATATACTGATAACAACACTTTTAGTTCTGAACTTTATTTTTAAGTTGATGTGAGCAGTGCGAAAATTAAAAATCATTTTCTAGAGTTGGCCTTTACCCCAGCAATGGCAATACTACAGGCTAGTTTGGTCACAGATGTCATTTTTTTACTCACGGTTCTACCACTATTTGGTATTTGCTCAGTGATTCGGGCACAGAATCTGCAAACTTGTTCCCGCGTCCGTAGAAATCTCCAATAGACGTTATCAGCTGCCTCAGATGGTTGCAGTATTGTATGGCCGACACTTTCGGCATAAACTTCCTAAAATTTACAAACAAAAATGTTGTGTTCGGTGTTGCAATTATCCCGTGAAATAATATTATATTACGAATCAATCGACAAATTAAAATCAGGGATTCAATAAACTGCAATTTTAAGCGAAAAAAAAATTGCAATTGATACCTTTAATTTCATTTCATATTAGATTAAATTCAAATGTTTATTTTTCAATATAAACGTGGAAACTTTTTTTTATAATTACTTAGTATAAAATTAATTATAATTATCAAATCTAACTAAGATTTTAATAGTAAAATATGTTAAATAAGTTTTTGTTCCCTGAAGACATAATTCCCAGAATGCAATAATCTCTATTTCGCCAGTATTCAGACTTGTGCCATGATAATATTAGAAATAAAATGTTTAAGGATTCCATCAGTATTACTCGAGTTTGGACCTTCTTTCATTCTCTCAAATCTAATATTCTGTTACGAGTACCGTTGCGCCATCTGCTGAACATTGGAGAATTATTGAATTATGATTCTTTATTTATCTTACCTTCTACAAATGTGTATATCCCTCAGTATACTAGATAAAGCTCTTTCATAGTTTGGTATCATCACCAATGCACTATCTTGCTGGCTTACTTTTTTGATTAGCTGAAAATAAAAAAAATAAGAGAATAATTAATTTGTACCGCAAAATGAACGAACTAACTTCATCGCCAATGAACGAGAATGATTCCTTCTTATCTCGTACATGGATGACATATTTTTTTCCAGTTATTTTCATTTAAAAACTAAACCACTGAACCAAATCAGATGAAATTTGTAGAGAGCAATCTGAAAGTGTATTAAGTAAATATTAGTTGGCCTATGTAACAAATAACGTCTAATAGTGCTGCATCTTCAGTTCTAATATTGGATGAGTGCAATCTAGTAGTTATAAGGCTATTTTTGGTATGTTACACTGAAATTCAAAGTAGGTAGCTACGAATGAACCCGTAATACCATTCACCATACCATTCACGAGATACCAACAGATCGTAAGAATCTAATAATTTTATTTGAATGATTAAATAACTATATAATTAAATTCGTACCGACAGCCATTCATTTCTGACGTCGATTATATTTAAGTAAATATCGCCGTCCAGACTCACTCCAGTGAATGCACCCAGAGCTATTGTCCGACCTGTAACAAAATTATTAATATCGTACACACATGGTTTTCTTGCATTTGAAACAATACCACGCAATACTACGTTTACAAAAAGGTGATGGAAAACATCACGAGAGGAAACCGATATTTCCTGAGGCCAAAAATTCGACGAGGCGTGTCAAGTACACGCAAGGAGCCTCTTTGAGATGCATTTTAACCCTTTCATCATACTGGTAGGCGAGAGCTCGTCCTGTGTACATTTTAAATCATTCACTTTTTTCGATAGTGGCGCAATTTGCTTACTATTTTCCTCGCAATGAAAATTATCGTAACATACCTTCTAAGTTAGTCATCGCCTTGGAATGCTGCGAAGCTAAAGCAACGAGACTTTGCAGCGAACCTCTTATATGGCTTATGTTCCAACCATCGTCGTATTTCACCTAAAACACATTTATTGTCAAATCAACATTAAAAACAAGTTAAAGGAATTTTAATTAAAAACAATATAAAAACACTTTAACTCGATTGAATCAGTTAAGAAAAAGCTTAGAAGATCACGTTACTTGTTGCACAGTTCTTCTTTGACTTTCAAACCTCAAATGACTGGATTTACAGGCAGTAACCCTACTATTAAAACCCTATCTTACCCTACATGGGGAAAAACATATAAGAAAACGAGAGAAATGAGAACATGATTTGTCATCAACATAAATAACGGTATGACCATAATCACTTAAAACTTCAGTGTGTCACATGACTTTATTATTTAAATTGCATGTTCGCTTTCTTTTGTATCAAAAATCCTGATCAATCAATTCAAAAGCCAATTTAAGTATTTTAAATAAGCTTTGCTAAGCTTTTTTTTCGTTGTCTGAAAGAGATCGCTACTTGGCGCTAAGACCGCCCATTATACAAATATTAGGTATAAGTAGTTTAATCGTTTACAGTAAATAGTTTTCATCCATTCATTCGTTCATATATTCGAGTTTGAATCCAACAAGCAGGCTATAGAGATTGTCAAAAATGATATCAATTGGAAGCAACTAAAAATAGATTTTACCAACTTCTTTTATACCATAAGTATTGCAAAGTGTGACTATCAGATTCTTCACTTGTTCTCTCGTCGCTCTTGTTGATTCATATTTATCTTTTGCTACGGCACTATTCTCAAATATCCACTCACTGAAAAATAAATAAAACCTTTTACAGTTACCACATACTTGAACATGATTATTTAACGAAAGTAATGAAGAGGGCCCACTTATATCCTACTAATATTATAAACGTGAAAGTTTGTGTGGATATTTGTTACTCTTTCACACTCAAACGGCTGAATGGATTTGGTTGAAATTTGGTAGCAACATAGCTTATATCCTGGATTAACACAGGCTACTTTGATCCCAGAAAAGTGCAGCATTTCCCGTGGGATTACTTATTCACCGCGGGGCGCAGCTAGTGATATAAATAAAACTTACACAACATTTTCTACAGATTTCTTTTCTTCAGTTTTTCTTTTTATTCCAGTCGACTTTTCAAATTCATCATTGTAATTTTGGTAGGCTTTCGTGAACTCTGCTCTGTAATTAGATAATAAATTTGATTATGGTGGGTTGGTAACATTTTACTTTATTTTTTTTTGGTTATGGTGGTTGAGTCTTATATTGCTACTACTAAGAATTTCTTAATTATTCATTCACTTTTCAATTTAGTATAGACTACACTAGGTTTGCACAATATTTATTATACTTTAATCACATAGTTCAACTGTGATAGATTTATGCCTTAGTGGGCAGACCAGCATCTCGGATACCTACAATAAATAAAGAAATATTGGTAGATAATTCATTCAGCACCATCTAGCCCCAAAATAAGCCAAGCATAGGCTCTATCATGAAAGCAGACAATAGATATAATACTTTTTGTAAATACATAGATAATTAATATCCAGACACAGAACAAACATCTATTACCATCATACAAATGTTTGTCCTGGGTGGGAATCGAACTCACAATCTAGCGCAGACGGCAGAGTTACTACCAACTGAGATGTGAGGCCAGTCAAAATAATGAAAATGTAGACTTGACAAGTGGTGAACTCAATGCTGTCAATGCTCACCAACTAATAACTTCGGTTGTTCTTTCTGCATATGGTTCCTAAAAATACCTACAGCCCCACAATACAGATCTTCAAACTTCTTTTTCTTCTATAAAGATAAACAACAAGTTGGACAAAATCAGATTAGAATAATTAATAAATCCATTTGGCTCACTTGAAATCAGGTTTTGATTGACTCGGCGGTATTTTATCAACATAATTTGTTGGCATATCACAGGCGTGTAAAACTTTAATAACAGTTTCTCTTACGCTGCCTCCATTCAGTAGTATTTTAACTAGTTTAAATTCACCTGTAAAATATTTATTATAATGAATACATTTTTCAATCTCATATATTACTTAAAACTAAGTAAAGGCTAATGAGTGCTTTTGAATGTGCCAGCCATCTTGTTAACGACTGGTGACATTTTATTACTGTTGAAATTTTTGTGTCTCTAAATCTGGGTAAAATTAAATTTAGGTAATAAATTATACTAAAATTAGTGATAGCCATTATTATGTTTCCAGTACAGGTATGAAGAGCAGGCTTTTGATAACTGAAAATAATAATGGTAAGTTAAATAATAAAGCTCTTTTTTGTGATTACCTTCTGGAACATTCTTCTGTCTCAGATAAAAAGATAGGGGTGGTAGAGCCAACCTCCGACTTGATTGTTGAGCCTCTAAAATTGCACTCAGTTGCTGCAATGAGTTTTCATTTATTTTCTAAAATAAAATATTACAGACTTCATTTTATATTCATTAAAAATGTGGCAATCGTGTTGTTTCTGTATCTACATATATTCTATAAATATAAAATAAACTGACACATCACTCTTCGTAAACATTTGCAGTAAAAGTGATAGCAATATACATATTATGTGTTATGTAATTTATCTTTAGAGATTGAGATGTCATGATAAAGTGTGAGAACAGTCACAGAAAATGTATGTAAATTAATAACAAGAATCATACCTACAATATAATGCATGCTTTGGCCCATTCTAATCCTACCCGACCCTCCAACAAGAAGAACAAATACAAAAAACCTGAATGAGATATTTCTTTCTTGAATTGTATTATTATATATTATATATATTTCACATACCCTCTGCTCAGGATATTTGCCAAAAAGGTCCGGATGAACACTGAAGTAAAATGGTCTTAACGCAGTGGATACCTCGGCTGAACTCAAAAATCGACATAGTACTCCAGAAGGGGAGCTGCATCTGGAAACAAAAATATTTTGCACGTTTTTTACCGGGCGGGTTTGAACATGTCTCTTTTATATTAGGTTATAGAATAAACTAGGGAAATGACTGCAGTACATCTGTTGTACTAGTTGTTTGAACAATAATATCGTAATAATGTTTATTTCGCTACGAAATATGCTTCTAAATCTCGTATAGAAGTTAGATTGTACTTGTTTGCCGAGTAAACGTACAGAAAACAAGACATACCTTAATTTTATTTTCGAGTACATGGTTTTACCTAAACGCGAACATGCATCGAATACATGCGCATTTAGAATAATAGCTTATATTTTCACATTTTGCTCGAATCATCCATGGTGTTTTGATTGATAATTTCATATTTGATAAACGACATTGACAGTTGACAAAATAAATTAATGAGCACCAAGTCCACGGTATCACTTGACGGTTGCAGTCTCTATGAGATCGCATAGTTGGTAATTATAACCGAAACATACCATATCGATTCCGATCAGTGTGTTGATTCCGACCTTTTGATTCAGTTCCAGTAACGATAAATGATAATAAAATAGATTTCACATTGAAATTGATAAAAATTGTCTGAAAGATAGGTCATTGAAACTCCACTAACGCGCCGATATAAATTATTTATTGCGTAAAACAGAATCGAATCGAGTCGTGTCCACATTATCTTACCAACATGCCAAGCGACCTTAGAGTGACCAACGTCATATGATTCCGTTGACTTCGTAAACTACTTGACGTCCTGCCCATCAAGTAGTCGACCGATGTTAACTTTGACAACCCACAACTTTATGACAGTTATGCACGTTAATACACTTTTTCCTAGTTACTGCCATAGTTTATTCTACAAAATTATTTTCAGTTTTGTTTTTGATCACCAGCAGATTTTTAGTCAACCTGGCTTCCATTAACAATAAAGGTATAGTCGGAGAACTCGTCATAGCAATTAATATACCTTATTGTATGAACCTACAGGGGTTTTTGTTGATAAAAAGTTCTACCCTCAAACTGAACACCTGTATGTCCTTCCTCTACTAACTTGTTGATATGGAGCTTGAACAAATTAATTAAAAAGAGTCATAATTTAAATGTACTTATCGTTGTATAAAGTACCCAATCACTCTGTACAACTTTCGTGAGGGAAATCCCTATCAGTAGGTACGTGTCGAGCTGTATCGTCAACTTCCCATTCTACTTAGATATCGCATACCATGTGCGATCTAATCGTAGAAATGTATTTGTACCTACCGCGGAAGCAAGGCAGGAAGATATCGCTAATTGCCTTAAGTTAGAGGTTAATGGTGTTATGAATAACAGGTGAGCCACGGAATGGCTGTCGTGCGGCTAAGATAATATCCGAAGGCTGCGAGCGGGTACCAGAGGCGCGGTGTCGATGGGCGGCGCGGACGCAGTGACGCAACGCGGCAGAGCAGACTCAGTAGCGCCGCGCCTCGGCTCGCCGGCCAGCACCTCGTTTCGCCGAGCTTCACTATAATTGTTACACAGACGACTTCAATAATTAAGCGATAATAAACCAGCATCGCGGCGGCGAGAGGAGGGCGGCAGTCGAGTGGCGGCCGCGTCGCACACAACACCGTACCGAGTGATGGAACCGAAGTTCGTTCGACATTTTTCTATCGGACATAGGAATCTCACCGGACTGGTTCCCGCGCAACGCTGCGTTAGTGCGCCGCTCTGGTGAACCCTTTCGCTTGTAAATGTGCCGATATTTACATATGCGCGCTCGATCTCGCGTCGAACTTTCGATCCGCGCGAGCGGGCCGCGGCCGAGTGCGGAGCCCCGCGACACCTGCAGGCCGCGCGCGCCGCCCTGCGCACCCGCACCCGCACCCGCCGTCTCCTGCGTCGCGACGTGCCATGACCTACGTATGTCATCAATGAGGGCCTGTCTCCCGCTCACATATCAATTCCCGGTAATTGCTTTTTTTTAATTCTATTTTACATAGTAAAAGTTTACATACATTCATCAGTTGCGAAGTGATCGGCATGTGAAGCTAACTTCACATGCCGACTCATCAACGACAGAGTTACATTAAAATATAAGTAGTTGGTATTTTAAACAAATCTATATTGAGTGAATTTAAATAACAGCTACAAAAGTAAGTAGTTTAGCTAAGTATTTTACAATTATTTTTTTTTATAATTTACGGGTTTTTACTTGCAAAGTCAGAATAAACTGGATATAAACAAAACCTACCCTGGCATAACAGGCAACAAACATAGATTAGGTACCAACTTGACTCTAGATTCTCAGAAGTAACGTCTAGCTTATTTGCGATGATAATAAGCAAACGGCAAGATATGAAGATGTAAATTATTGCCTTGTTCCAATTAAATCTCGTCGATAATGTGACGTAGGTATTCTATACAAAATGTTTGTGCAGTAAGTGACGTTGAAGAGTCTAGGTATCAAACGAAATATATTTAGGTACCTACTTTGTAGTTATATCACCAACTAGCTGTTGCCCGCGACTTTGTCCCCGTGGAAATCGGTTTTATCACGCACCCCTATTTTACCCCTCGGAAAAGTAGCCTAAGTTACTCCTTGTTATATCAGCTATCTGCCAGTGAAAGTCCCGTCAAAATCGGTCCAGCCATTTCAGAGATTAGCCGGAACAAACAGACAGACAGACAAAAATTGTAAAAAAAAATTGTTTTGGTATATGTACCGTGTATATACATCCATATGCACTAAGTAAAAAGCGGTTATTTTAATATTACAAACAGACACTCCAATTTATTTATTTGTATAGATTTGTTGCGTATCGTCATTCAAAACAACAACCAAGTTAAAACATATTATGTAGAAACGGGTAAAAAGGAAACACATTACATAAATATTTTTCTCCTTGCTTGGGAAACTGGTCTAGTAGAAAACCTTCTGAAGTTCTAATCTTAGGTTGAACCTTAGTTTCCAAAAGCTCTTATTAACCTAATGGGTAATATGAGACAAATCATAATAGGAACTAGAAAAATAGTTTTACGCTACGAGCTAACTAATAACATAGGTATTTATTTATGAAACTTCTTATGAATTGGCCATTATATGTAAAATGTACCAGTAGGTGTAATGTATATAATGGTATATTAAATACCTAGTGTATGTATTACAAGATTGGTGATCAGTAGAGCGTTCAGGAGTGGAGAGCCTTCAAGACACGCTTCGCTGGACTCAAGAACGCCTCCTCTTTGACGCAATTACTTATTTACTTGCAGTTACAATAAAATAGAGGTAATTGCTTAGGTACTTTCGTCCGACACGCGCTTCGCTAAACGCACGTGATGTGCTAGTCAAAGCGTGACATTTCAGATGGAGTTTTTTTTTTAACGTTAGACACCGTAGACTGCCATATGGAATCTATTGCCAGAGTGATAAAGATCAATTTCAAATGTAAATCATGCTTTGAGTATGCCCTTGTAGTAAGCTTTCAAGTATCTACTTGACACAAATCTTCAATGAAGTAAAAACTTAAAACCTTACGAAAATTGTAGGTAAAGGTTCATTCTACTTTATCATAGCGTTATGCAGTGAGTGAAAAAGCTTTGCTTGTAACACATTTTTTGGTGGTGTAAACTGTGCTCAATGCAAAACATTATGAAACATTGTTTTCTTGTCCAACTCATTATCTGTCAAAGTACTTTTTTTTTGGGAATTGCTAGAAGTAGTGCACTTTTAAAACAAGTGCCAATATTTGAGACTTTAAAATAACAAGGACACTAACTTAAATTCGAGCTTAATGTATTTTTTTTAGTTTAAATATTAAATATTTACTTATACTTCAAATTATTTGTCATCAATCAGAGTATGGCTGAGCTAGTAGGTACTTCTTTAGGACTTCTACGTAGGTACGCTAAGTAATTCTTATTTTAGTATTTCCAGATCGATTCGACGGAAAAAGTTCAATGAAACATCTATCACCTAGTCATTTGACTCCGTTTTTGTTTGGCCTGCGCCATAATGAAAGCATAGAACTTAACATTAATAAACTCCCCATAAAAGCGATACGAACGATCATAAAAGATAATGGGTAGAGGTAATGAGTGAGGATACCTTTGAGAGTGTCATCGTAGCCCTTAGATCAGGCACGCAGGGTATATGTTAGGCAGGTTCGGATCATTTTGCCTTTGAGTAGCAACAAGTGTTAAGCTTGTGTGTTACACACACTCACGGCCGCGAACCGGTCTCTTACACTCGAGCCACCACCGTTGGACGACCAGATAATTTAAATAAATGATAAAACCTCATGCTGCGTCTCACAATTAAAACTGTTAAGACAGAGCGCTACGATTTAGTTTGCCCGTTACCTAATTAGAAAGTACGTGACGGTTTAATACGTTCAAACTATCGTAAAGGATTATTGTTACAGAAATAACAGTCCTTATCAGCCCGGGGCCCTATTCCCGGCCCGATCTCACTTGTACCTAACATTGTTATGTTGAGCTGTAACGTTATACTAATGACCAGGCTTTATTTCCTTAGGCTATATAATTCTTAAAGAAATGTCTGGGAAAATTTAATAATATTCAAAACCTAAGGCCACGCGTACTTATCGCTAAGTTTGACGCCTGATCAAACCCTAACCGACTCTTTTTTCGCGAGCAGGATCCTTTAACAATCTGAGTACTTAAATCTAAGTAGTGTCACATTTAAGACTATATAAAATACTGAAATAAGATATTTAAGATATTTTTGTGGCGTTGAACACAGCGACATATATTTTGGATAATATCTATTAGATATATTTTGGATATTTATACAGATACTAGGTTTTAGTTAAATAAGAACCTAATATATGTGTACCACCCAAAATACTTAATTGTTGATCTTTTGATGGTCGTCTATTCCTTTCGTCACTTAAAAATATCCAACAAACCTTCATTCATCTTTCTAATAATTCTGAAACTCCAAAAAACATTGGAAATATAGTTGTTGACTGTAACACAAAGTTGTAAGACAAACAACATGCAATAGTCATTAAAAGGGCGTAAATTAATTCGTCTTGGCGTCCATGTTGCGTCAATCATCATCATCGGATAGCAAAGTGAGAAAGTTGGAATTTCTGATGTGGTATCAGTATCACGGATCATAGCGGTATTCATTTTATTTAAATACTTCCGTTCGAAAGGATATGATAGACAGTTGTTCAAATTAGAACAAATTTTATATATTGAATTTAAAGTGGTTTTAAATAAATAATATCTGGAATCTGGTTCCCATGGTAAGTACTACAAACTATGCTGCTAAACATTTGGGGCTAGATGACTCTGTGTGAAATATCCGCAAATATTTATATTTATTTATTATATAGAGAAGACATCGTTTTACTAAGGGACCTCTTTTAGGTGCATTTTATCCTTTCACCTTTACGAGTATTTGTTATTTTTTAAAGGTCTTTAACGTTTCACTTGTTGAAAGAGTGTGATTCTACTCCAGTGAGAACCACTGTCCTCGAAAATAGTTCAATAGCCTTTCGATTAAAAACTTTGCACCGAGTACATAGGAAAAATAAAATAAAAATCCGAGCTGAAATACTTACGGACTAAAAATATAATTTTATACATTACAGTTTTAAATATTATAATTATTATTTTAGAGAATTCTTGTTTTGTGGTTTTGATTTTCCTTATTTTATTAATGTAGTATGTGTAGTTTTACACGTGGCTAAGAAATGCAGTAGGTACCCGAAATAGAATTGAAGAGTTTTAAAAAAAATTACGTTTTGGTGTCCGAAAAACATTGTCATAAAAATATGAAGAATATTCTCTAAAAGTGTTCATCAACCATCTGAATTGGGTGGTTATAGATTATTTATCAGTTACTTACTTATTAAAGTTTCCTAGACATCCAAGAAAGTTATTTCGTTTTTGACTACTGACCTCTTTGCTGAAATCCTATTCTTCGCAGAGTAAGGCAGTCTAAGTAGGTACCTACCTACAATTCTTTTCAGTACTTATTTTAGATCTCATTTAGTATTGTTTTACTAAGGTTGTTAGGTACTTGAGTACTTAGGTTACTTGAGTAAATAAATGTATGTCTATGTCTATGTCTATGTCTATGTCTTAGGTACGTTTATGTTATATACGTGTAAAAATCTGTTCTTCGTTTATATTGTTAACAAGGAAAAGGAAAACTGAATACCCATGTATATTTATTTATAAATAGGTCATTTTAAGTAGTGCGGTGGTTACTATGGTATTATATATGTTATGTATTATATATATGGTATTATATTGACTTGTAACTTTGTTACGAATAAATGAACTATGAACTATAACTATGAACTATTACAATCAGTACGAGTGCAAGTAGTTACATGTGAAGTAAAATGCGAAACAAAAAACGATTTCACAGAAAATCATTATTACTATTATTACTATATTGTATACATTTATTGATTCCAATCACTCACCGATACAGTATTTATTACAAAATCTCCCTGTTTAATGACATATTATACTAATCGTCCTAATTGTATTTTCCATAAGTTCCATACTAACTACTTATCGTTTTACGTCCTTTTTCCTTTATCCCAATGATAATGCGCCTTAACATCACCCCACCTAACGTCACTACTCCTAATATAAGACAAAACATTATGATAGTCATACGAGTACAAATCATAACACCATTTATTATAAATTATTGATTATTATAAACTTTGGTATCCCAATAGTAAAGTATCATAAAATTAAAGGAATAGTTGTTCCTAAAACCCAGGTAGGGCAAAAAAGGGGATGTGATCGTATTTCCCTGGAATAACTATAAATTCATTATACTGATTAATCTACGAGATCTACTCTCCCGCTTCCCACCAACTCCCCCCACTATAGCATTCTCCAACCAAGTGAGAATGAATGAGCCTTAATCTGCATCATGAGCCCAATGTTAACTAAATAGGGCCCTGTGTTTCTATAACCCTTAAAATGTACGACTCTGTTGGGATAGATAAGGGGCCAGCAACATTTTTATATAATTAAAGACATAAGCATTTTTGACTGTTTTTAATTGAATTTCTACTACGTGTATTTTCGGCAGAACTTATCTACCACATCGACCTAGAAATAGGGCCTCTGGCGAGCGAAACCGCGGTTAAAAACTAGTAATCCATTAGCATCAGTTGATTACCAAATTTCACGATAAGAACGGGCACTGGACGTTTTATTTTCGGTCTTGGTATTAAACATTTTAGCATAACATGTTTTTCAAGGTTGATATGGGTAGACGAATTAATACTCGTACAATATGGATGTCTCCCTGTCATTCAGACATATTGATACAAGACTTGCTTAAACCTTAAAATGAGTACCGTGACAGTGTCCACGTGGTCCAAAGAATATCAATTGATTAGGTGCTAGATGGTTTCAGCCACTGAAACATCTGTTAGTCAATCGCAGCAAATCCCCTTTCCTTGCTCATCCTGCATTCACTGAATGGTTAAATGGTTTAGTGTTTGTAGATCAGTGAACGCAAAACATCGTGAGGAAACCGACATGTCCTAGAACTAAAAATTCGAAGACATGTGTCGTGTGGACGAAAGGAGCCTCTTTGAGGCGCACTTACAATCCTTTCACCACACTGGTTCGACAGAACCGGTGACTCGAAGAAGAAGAAGAAGAAGAAGAAGTGAACGCAGACATCCACGAATAAAGCCATCAACTCACAATTCTAATTTACATTAAACAATGTTATCCGAGGTTTAAATATGAAAGGTAAGAAACTGGATGATTAATTCACTTTTATCAATATTATTAGATACATAAAACACATTCATATAGGTATTTATCTTTGTTCGAAGTCACACGCCAAGTCAAGTGCTCATCAGTCGGTGTAAGTCTATATAGGAAAGCTATGTATTTATATATTTTGTGACTGTGTAAAATGTTGTCTTGAATCTGGTTAAATGGAAAATTAATTTATATAACATTTTCACGATATAATATATTTCTAAATTTGACTCGTCTTCGTAATGAAACTTCGTAAACTTTCATCAAGCAACGCAAAATAATAGATTTGATTCATGATTTTTTGCACACAAAAAGATTTTAGATTAACATAAAAACTGGTAAATCAGAATATTTAAATTTTACCTCAAATAATTATAAGACAAGTTATATTATGGTTTTTCTTCACAGAACGTGGAAACCGTCAAATTAAAATTGAAAGCATTTATTGCACTAGTTGTCACAAAGATATTTATAGGATTCATACATAAACCCTGTTAGGGCATCAATACTGATTCTAAACCGATTCTGTCTCTCGTATTGAGTTTATTTTCGCATAGTGATCGATGCCTGTGCTTAAGTGAACTTTGAAATAGTTTTTGAACCTACTCGTAAATTATGGAAATTAAATCACCCAATATTCAAATTCAAATTCAAAGCATTTATTGCACTATGCTGTTACAAAGATCTTAATATATTTATAGGATTCAAACATAAACCCTGTTAGGGCACAGCAGTTTTTATTATTCTGGGTGGCTATTTGTTTTAATTATTAGTGTAGATACATTTTATTTACTGATTTCTTGTCAAGTATCAATAAGTAATGTTGTTGTACCTAAGTAGGGGATGACCCAAGTCGTATTGATTTATGAGTTTTGTGGATGGGGTATGGGCGGAGGTACCACTTAACACGGGGTGGGTCATCTGCTCGGGTCATAACTTATTCATATAAAACATGTAGTACCTACGCGTGTCCATATAATTACATAGCCTTAACATTTTTCAAAGAATTACGATTCTCATGAATTCGGGTGACATACGTGTCACCAGAAGTCATCGATTACAAATTCTATAAATTGCGGTGGTAATGTAGCAATTTTTGGTTTTTCAAAAACATTGCTGTATTAGTAATATTCTCATGATGCCCTCGAAATAATACAGTGATATCTACCGACACTGTTCCAAGAAAGCTCATTTCAAAGCCGTACCCGTCTCATTAGCAGTAAAGCTGCAAAAGCGTACAGTAGTCGTTCAATGAACACCGATAATTATATATCGCAAATTACTTATATTCATTCATTACGTTAATTATTTTAGCTTGAAGTGGATACAGTGTAATGTAGAATACTTATAAAAAACACACTAATGTATTATAGTTATACGCTGGAACAATTATTATGTTCCTTCCTGTATTGTTACTCAGATATTTATAACAAACTAGCTATTGCCCGCGACTTCGTCCGCGTGGAATTCGGTTTTATCACGCACCCCTATTGTACCCCTCGGAAAAGTAGCCTAAGTTACTCCTTGTTACACCAGCTATCTGCCAGTGGAAATCCCGTCAAAATCGGTCCAGCCATTTCAGAGATTAGCCGGAACAAACAGATAGACAGACAGACAGACAGACAAAAATTGTAAAAAAAATGTTGTTTTGGTATATGTACCGTGTACATCCATATGCACTTAGTAAAAAGCGGTTATTTTAATATTACAAACAGACACTCCAATTTTATTTATTTGTATAGATAGGTATGTATGGTTATTAAAATGTGCTGTTAGGTTATGCATTGTAAACTACCTACCTCTTGCCTTTCCAAATGATAAGCGTTTTAAATCCAATAAAACCAATATTGGTTACAAAACGATTTTGATGTTTTGTCAAATTATATTTTGTAAAATAATTAATGTCACAAAAAATTAAGCTTACAGAATTAAAATAATTACCTAGGTAATTACCTACATTAACCTAGGTTTTATTTAGGTTGAATTATGTTAGGATTCTAATCTAATAAATGTAGATAACAGTCGACTTTGGAATTAAGTATTTAATCTATATTAAATAATTCGCCGTTTAGCCAACTTAGGCTCTATTTCCGGCAGGATTGAGAAATATTCACGTAAAACTGAAAAAAAAATGTAAAATCATATTAGATTATTACATTTCAGATATTTACATTTCTTTCACGTCCAATAAATAGCAATAAACAATATATTTGGAATTTTGTGGTGTTAATAGTCAATGGTTTACTATAGAATCGTTCTATAAGTACTCCAACATACAAACAAATATTTTACCTCCATATAATATCAGTGTACACGTAGATCATAAATTGTAATAATGATAAATTGCCTAAGCGCTACTGTCAGTAGACTACTGGATCAGTTCAGTGCAACTTCCTTACTAGAATACTGGGTAGGTACATATTTCGAAGCATGAATGAATGCAACTACGCAACTAAATATAATTTGATTGCCTTTCCTTTTAGCTTAACACTATTATTGCATATTACCCCGACGAGCTCTTGAGTTTATTCTGTAGAATTGATACATAACCTTACGCTCACCCCATTATAGTTATGTTACGATGGTAATCAGCAGTTTGTCAATTCTGCCAATGAAACCGGAGAGCATACAGTCACAGTGAACATCTTGTCACTTCGTATATTCTCATTTTTTACACTGTTTAACAGATAGGTGTAAAAATATATGCCACTTTCTTAAAACAGTGAAGGAAAACTTGCGTCTATGCAAATTTATTTCGACCAAGTCTGAAAAATCATGCCTCTGAAGAGCTTTCACCGGTGCGGTGCTAATCACTTTTACATATCGTCTGTACTAATAGATAAATATTATAAACTTTTTATATGGAGAGGATAATCTGTTAAGCTACTCAATCAGTTCGTAAAAAATCTTTCAATAATACAAAGCTACCTAGAAACAACTATTATATATTATTTTGATAAGTATACTCTTTCAGGCAGAGATTTTTGAACCTCATTGTTTATATATGAAGTCGTAAGAAGAAGCACTTGGATGTTGTGACCAAAAACGTGAATATACATGAAAATAAATGTACTTACGACAAATATTTATTAACAGTAGATCAAAAAAATGGCAGGTGGCAAGGATCAAATCAGAAAAGGCACGTATACTACCGAAACCCAAGAAGTAACATTATGCTCATGCACAAAGTCCGCCCGGACGGAGATCGAACCGGTGACCCATCGCTTTGCAGACACCGCTAGCAACTTAGCAATGGCCAGTTACTTAAAAATTTAAAGTAATAGTTAATGTTCCTCAAAAGAAACTAAACATACGAGTTTTAGCATTCTAGTAATTTGTTAGAAAACTCATGAGGGATAATATTCTTGTCAAAAATAAATATCTGAAGTATTCAACGTATTTTGACATTTTCTTGTGCTGGGTGTTTGATTCAAATGACGTATCTTTATAAGAATTCGAATAATGTTTCTATTTATGATCAAATATTTTTCAGTACATACCTTACATTGTATTAAAGTCTGAAAGTACGGGACCCCAAAGTTTAGAATCTGGGTGGGGTATTATTGTATAGGTGATGAAAACCAAATTCCTTAGAGACCCAATGCAGGCCAATCCGCGCCGGCCGAAGCTATTTCATATACAAATAATCAGATGTTTATATGAAACTAATATCTATCTTTTAACTATCTATATAACTATCTATAACTATCTTTTAATTAGCCATTAGTCTTTAATTTATTAACCTATTTATATTAGCTAGCTGTAAGATCTCCTAAAATTGTAAAAATAAAATAAAATAAAATAAACTCCAAAATAGGTATATCTTTCATCATGAAAATTGCATGTACAGATTATTTCATGAAAAAAATATTTTGCTATCCCTTTTATGCACCTATGGCAAAGCAATGTTTGTCGGGTTCTGCCAGTAACAGCTATCAACTGCCCTCCAATCGTTCTTAGTAATAGTCTTATAGTTCTTAGTTAATCGTTCTTATGGTAGCGTAGTGATGCACTCGTGTTGCTGTGTTCCGGTGGAAGGAAGTGGGTGCCGGTGAAATTGCAGGCGCATGAGACGTAACATCCCCGTCTCGGGGTGATGGCCGCACCGCAATGCGACTTGAGTCATCTCGTACTTTGGTGGAGAGAACTTGGGTCGTATTGTCCGTGGGCGGCGGTTACCACTTCACATCAGATGGGCCGTCAGCTCGTCCTATCGACATTCATAAAAAAGAAATATTTGTTCTACTGTTAACGAGTATGATAGCAATACCAGAGCGTGGAAGTGAAAACCTCTTCTAAAATTTTTAAATCAAGGTCCCACGCGAGCGAAGCCGCGGCAAGCACTTCTCTCAAACCGAATGTACTAACAGATTAATCTGTATTAATGGCCACTTAGATTGTTTACTATTCTGATGGCGACCGTAGGTAGGCAATAAGTACAGTAAGAGTCGCAGTAAAATGAACTTTATTTAAGCGTAAAATAAAATGACACTGCATCACTGTATGTCACGTAACATCTATAATAAAATACCTAAATCATTAAAAGATCTCGATGACAATATATTTAGGAGCAAATTGAAACAATTATTAATTAACAAGTGCTATTATAATATTAACGATTTTATGACAGATACATTTTGACATCATCTTATTAGTATTACTTTTATTTTTCTATTTCTTATTTTTATTAATATTATATCTTAAATTTTTGACATTGTTTAAAATTATAATATAGATTAAAATTAGAATACATACAATATTATTTGAGTTAGAACTCACCCTAACATTTGCATGCTAATCTTAGTAGAACATAATTGAAACTAAAAATAATATTAACATCTGTGTAATCTACATTATGTTCAAGCAAATAAAATATCTTTGTCTTTGTCTTTGTCTTTGTCTATCACTTGCGCTCCACTCCATCACAATTAACGGGATGTGAAATCCTATCCTCTTTCGTAGAAACTCGAGGCGCACGGCTGTTTCACGAGCTGGATTAATCACCCAATTAATTATCTTAGATGATACAGTTGATTGTTAGCAAGGTTATTGAATTACTTGGGTTGCCAGCAACCTACGCAACCCTCCCTTGACAGGATAACTCCGTGTGAGATAATTGGAGAGCGTGGTAGCCTAGTAGTACCGACACCGAGTGACAATCCAAGAGGTTTTTGGCTCAGATACAAAGGAGCGCGATATTTTCATTTGAAAGTTTTATGCGTGCATCACTACATCCAATGTACTATGTTGGTAAAGAAAATCGGCGTTTCACAGAACCAAACATTAAGACTATATTAGTAATTATGGTATATCCGATGTTAGAAAATCCCATTTGCTATCGCATGGCGAGAGTATAGCTACTTAGGTACGGTGCATAAAAGGCTGTTACAGTGGGATATTAGTCTATTGTTTGTGTGCAAATTTAGCATTACTCGTATCGTCCATTTCTTTCTACTTCTTATTTTGATTACCTGTGCATAATCTGTTTAATAATAATAAACAATAAATATTGGTGGACATTCTCACAGCGCCATCTAGCCCCAAAGCAAGCTAAGCATAGCTTGTATCATGGGAACCAGACAACTGATATAATACTTATATACCTACTTTATTTTTGTAAATACATACATGTTAACACCCAGATAGAACAAACATCTATGTTCATCACACAAATATTTGTCCCGGGTGGGAATCGAACCCACGACCTACAGCGTGGAAGGCAGGTCACTACCAACCTACCAATTGAGCTGTGAGGACATTAGAAGTTTTGATAGACAACTACACTGAGCTGTTATATATGTGCGCATGCAACTTTTATTATGCATTTATACATCGATGTATAAATCTGTAATAGGGGGTAGTGTTCAAGTTACCAATAATTAAGCATGATATTGAAAGTACATTTTTATGTAAGGAAGTGACGTTTCATCATTCCCTATTTTCCTTTTTAAGATTTCATGTAAAATGAATTTCTTAAATATTTACTTAAATACTCACTTATTGCGATTAAAAATTTTACTCGTTAATGCCAGACGATACCAGTAATCGTCTTACATGCTATCATTAATGCAACCGTACGTACAAACGTAGTACAAACTATCTACTGCCCTCACCACTCATGTGTACTATCGGAATGTACCGGCTCGCACTGGTAGAACTAAGTATTGACAGCCAGCAACATTTTAAATTAAACACTCTGTGTGTTTAATCGCTTTAATTTTTAAAATTGTTTAGTTGCCATTACTCGTGAATCAGTCTAGGTATAATAATAATAATAATAATGGTGGACATATCACACAGCGCCATCTAGCCCCAAAGTAAGCTAATGCGAACCAGACAACTGATAGAATACTTATATACTTTTTTGTAAATACATGCATATAATACATATCAACACCCGGACACAGAACAAACATCTATGTTCGTCACACAAATGTTTGTCCTAGGTGGGAATCGAACCTACGACCTACTGCGCAGAAGGCAGCGTTACTACCAACTGAGCTATGAGGCCGGTGGTAAACCATATCAAAATCCATACAGTAATTTCTGAGATTAGCCTATACGAATGGTGACAGGCAAACGCTAGTTCCTGCTACTCGTGTCTGTGTGTTCGAAGGTAAATTGCGCCTCTCATAGGATTTTCTCCATGTCTAGACATGTCAGCGAATTAAAAAAAATATATTGTTTCTAAGATATGTCAATTTCCTCACGATGTTTGTCTTCACCGTTTAGTAACGTAGTATTACGCAGCGGCCTCCGGACTGAAACTGAGGGTCTAAACTACCACCACGCCCTCAACATAAATAAGAAATATGTTGGTTTATATGGTGCCAGCATCACTCGCGTCACACGTTCGCCTTCTTTAGATACGCTGCCGTAGCAAGAGCCAGCGATGAGAACGTCATCAACTGACAGTGATATGATATGTCTCATTAAATGTACCTGTACAATGTATATGTATGAAATAGCCCGAGCAATGTGATTGCATATCGGTAAAAATAAGATCAAGTATTTTTTTTCATGGAATTCTGTTTAACTGGTTTATTCAATGAAATCATCTTGTGTGAGAAAAATCACGGATGGAACTTTGGAAAATTACTCCATGGATATACAGGTGTCCTGTAATGAATGGATAACCTTGAAATAGGTCTTAGTAGAACTATTGGGCATTCGGAAAAAAATATCAAATAAAAAAAAACCAAGTAGTATAAACAAAAACAAAAAAAAACGAAGCAAAACAAATAAAACAAAAAAAAAACAAAATCAAAACATCGATATTATTTAAAAAATACATATCTTTGATACTACTTGTTTTTTTTTTTAATTGATATTTTTTGCCGAATGCCCAATAGTTCTACTAAGACCCATTTCAAGGTTATCCATTCATTACCGGACACCCTGTATATTTATTAAATGCTGTTTTTCCTTAAGCAAATTAAAGATATTATGAGCAGTCTTGATAGTCAAAAATTAGATACCTACTGAGCTATTGTATAATTTGAGTTACGCTGAATTGTGTATGCACCTTTTCTATGGTTGGCCTTTTTAATAATAATAATAATAGTAATAATAAACTTTATTGGGAGAAATCACGTTAAAATTATAGTAATACGTAATAATAATATTTATTTTACCGCACCGAGAAAAAGTTTACGTTACAGATTCTGTGTATATACGTAAAACCAGATGCGTACACAATTCATATATGTAGGTATATGTGTGTGTTAAATCGAAAAATATTTGTCATTAATTGAGATGTGTATCCTCAAAGTCAGTGTTCTTGTTTTTGCTGTTCGTGTTATAAAAATGAGTAATCGCCTTAATTAAATCTTGGAATAATGATTAGAATAGACTTTCACTCTTCCGCTTGGGAATTGCAATGTGCGTATCAGATTGTACTGTCTCATAAAACTGTACAGGGTGTGGCAAGTTATGGTGTTCCCAGGGAAGGTGTGCCTTCTGATCTGTAACATCTACTTCATAGCCAGGGAGATTCCTTCATCGCGAAAGCTGACACAATACCTATCATTAGCAATTTAAAGGTGAAAATTGGTATTGCTTTACGTATTGAGTTACGTTATTCAGTATATACTGGCAGTAACAAGTTACAGAGTAAGTCCATGAGTACATTCAACTTAATTTTGTACCTGGTTGTTGACAGAATACAATATTTGCTTATTCTGAAAGGAAGATTACTTCAGAGGTTCACAGTCAAATACTTAAAAACCAAATACGTTCTGATTATGGTGTACAAATCAAGGAAATTTCTGCATAACCTTTGTCTATTGTTTAAATGTTATATAACCTAAATAATATTGTTTAACGCTGAAATTTATAACAAACTGAACAAAGAACAAAAATATAAAAAGAAAATGCGCAGTGTCAATGTCCACGATGCCTTTGTTACTTTTTACTTCCAAGGGAAATCGTCGCTTACCAACGTACTTTTATAATGATGTGACTTCTCGACGATATCTGTCAATTTAAGTCCACATTATCCTGGGCAAGGAGCTAACAGGAGAAGCGGACGGTCGTTGATCTAATTGAGCATTTGAGCAGTGCGTGCGTGCTAAATGTTTTAATGGACTAATTAGGTGTATGAGAGACGAGAAGTGGTGAGTCAGGGCAGGACGCGGCCGCCCGTGGGTGGGAGACTGCGTGGCTCCCGATGCTCACATCATTTTACGTCCAACCTCTGAAACGTTAATCGCAGAACCATTATTACAATTTCGGAAATTACAGGTCCTTTTCGAAAACGCACGGTTTAATTTGGAATCGAGCTCGGCATGTCGAAGATAACCGTCCGTTTCTAATGTCTGAAAAGTCGCGTTTCTAAAGCGGACTTTTTTTTAATGTAATACAGTTACAGAACGAGCCGACGCGACGGCCCACCTGATGTTAAGTGGTAATCTCCGGCCCATAACAACCGATGCGACTTGGGTCCTCCCCTACTAGGTACGACGAGACAAGACCCAAATCGCTTCGTATGCTCCCGTAACTCTGAGACGTGTAGGTGGAATGTCTCATGTGCCAGTGATTTCACCGGCAATCACACCTTTCAAACCGGAACACAGTATCGCGAATGCGTTACTGCTCGGCGGCAGAAATGGGCATGGCACAATATTAATTGAGTTTAATTTCTCTATCAATTACGGCGGTCGTTTTGTTTTTGCGTGGCACAGAATACGGTACGAGTCAGGCTAACTTTCGCCGGCTGAATTAAGTAGGCACATGGCTCGCAGGCGACACGCGCCAAAAAAAGACCTCAGTGATTTGCGCTGCGTAACGGCCCCCAGTAGCCGCCGCGCGCCGGTAGCCACCTCGGTGATTTGCAAAATGATTTCATACAATTATAGCGATTGGATCTCGTAACTGGTTTTTATAGCACAAGATTGAGTTAAAAATGTTTTATAAATTTATCAGTCAAATTGATATGACACGTTGGATCGTACTTACGTACACGTTCATTGCTTTGGATAATTCCATTCTTATCAACCCAATTTTAATTTTGAATTTGAACGGACTGTTAATAATCATAAATCTAATTAGTTGTGTTTGATGAATTTAAATAAACTAACAGAAAATAAAAGTAATAAAAAAATTGTACATGTCAGTTCCGAGGCACTATTGGAACCAATTATTACTATTATTATTCCTACCATTTACCTAAGTGCAATGATATTTGTCATAATGCATTTTGTTAACCCTCACTTTTACTCCCTATCAAATGTTTGTCCCGGGGGCCTTAATTGAAATGGATTCTTAAGGAGTATACTCCAATAATAGCTTTGTACCGTATTTATTCATATATTTATGAGTGGGCGAAAGGTCACTGGAACCAAAACATGCTAACATTATTTAACTGATTATCTCTTTCTCTAAGTAGGATATTGAAATATATTTGATACCAATATGTGATAAACTATTTTAATTTTTTTTAAGTAAAAATTAAGTTTTTGCTTTGACATAACTCAAAGAATTTATTGCACTATGTTGTTACAAAGATCTTAAACTGATATAATTAAAGAATTCAAACATAAACCCTTTTAGGGCACAGCTGATTCTAGCGGCTAAATAGCCATTAAAATTAAAATTACCAATAACCAAAAAAAAATATTATTGTACGTTTTAGTATAGATAGTAGTATTTCAGTTCAGTTTATTAGCTAGTTTATAGTAGCTATAGTTCGTCTCTTTTCATTCTGAAGAAAGTTGGCTGAACTTAAAACGAATCACAGTTTGTTACTAGTAGAATCGCCATTGTCTTATCAGCCGTTACCTGATGAAAAATTAATTCTTATCCTCTATATTATTTCAGAAGATCTGTTTACAGATTTCAGTACACGTAGGGATTCTGGATTTTTTTCTGTCATATTAGTGGAGTTATCTATCTACAAAATGCAATAAGTGGACATAACATAACATTTTTTTTACTTCACTACATCCTCCTCATTCGTAGAACATCTACCTACTAAATACTAAAATCGTTGTCTCATACGAGCACATAAAAGGGTGAAATTAGAAGTGTTCTATTCTATTTATTTTCGAAATCCTAAAATGTTAATATTTTACTGGTCGTCAGTTATCTATGTTCGAACTTAATCGTTCTTTTAATACATATCTAATTATTATTATAATAAAAAGACATATACTATATAATTGTTATCTATGTAAAGTTTACTTTTCGTTGCCCAACAATACCTTGTATCTCAAGTTTACACTCATTTAACATATTTTCCTGAGACTCCACTTATTTCTATTTTTACCGTTATTAATATAAATCAGTCCGTTAAAGGTGACTCAAGATAATTTTTAATACCGTATTTGCACGTAATTTAAAACATACATACTAATAAATATTTCGTTTATAAACAACATAATGTACTATACTATACTATACTATGAACTAGGTACTAAATATTACTATTATGACTATTTCCTATGTTACTACTGAGACAACAAACATATGTAGGTATGTAGATAACCTTGGCTTCCTCCTACGTATTGAAGTAGGTACCCCATCAAGGGTTCATACGACATACTAATATCATATCGTATCAATAACCATATTAGGTATACATATGCAAGACATAACTGAGTATGCATACAAAACTGTAGTATCACTTTTAGACAATTTAAAAATGTTTGTGACTGGTAGGTACGTATTTTCGTCACTCGTCAGATTCTTATCATAAGCTTTACGATTCGCATTCCTAATACCTTAGACTTGCCCTTTTCACGTCCGACAGATAAACGGAGTGCGTAACATAGTTTATATTTTTACTTTTTCTGCACCTGCCGCCAAAGATATAACAATGAGATGGTAAGGTAAATATCTGGGAGATACAGGCACATACCAGAGCGATGAGTGTGTCAGAACAATGATTGCAGATTCGTTCAGGTGTGAGATGTTACGGGCAGATCTATCTAAACTTGTGTGTATTTTTATAAGCAGGTGGACGGAAGCCTTTTCTTTTACATTCAACTGAGTGATGTCACGTTTTGATTTGCGGTTCACTTACCTCAGTTACATATTTGCGCCAATTAATTATTGAGTCTTAAATGGTCAAGCCATGCTTGTGTGATGGGGGATCGGATATCAGGACGATGTTTAAAAGAATTATATATTTTTTCGAGTGTGTACGACAACGAGCAGTTAGTAGGATCACCTGATTACCAACCTATAATAATAGGAATACCCTACTTAAGTATGGGATAAGTCATGTTTTTTTTTGTTTTTCGAGTGCCCAGAGAGGATAGGTTTTATGAGGATAAGGTAAATTATGTGGTTTTGGCAGAATAATAGCGTCCACTGCCAAAACAGTGGACTATGGGCATAGTGCTGAGCTGAAACATATTTGCTGCTGTAGCAATAGTAAGGTCTTGTTTTATACTTCTTTATTAACTTTTCATATTTCGATGTTTTTTTTATTATTACTTCTCCGTGTTTTTTGTTTTTGGATTAAACTGATTTATTTTGTGCTGAATTGTTATGTAATATATTTGTGCTACTTGAGTGAATAAACGTATGTCTATGTTTATGATCAAATTGTGAAGAAAGGTAAAGGTTTTTGCTGCCAAATAAGATTAAAGTTGTGAATCGTTGAAATACTTAAAACTGAAGTTATAGGGTAAGTAAGTGTAGGTAAGTATAAGGGTATATGTAAATGGTTTTGAAATCATCAGCCAAGACTAAAATTAAGAATATTACAAAAAAAAATATTCTTTACTATTTTTAAGAAATAGGTAAACCTTCAGAATACTTGTTGGCAACGTTTTGAGTAGTACGGGCTTCTTTACGATCCGGGTACCAAATAAAAGTAACAAAGCTTCCCTACCACAAAGCCACATCAAAAAAATTTTTTTTTAAAATCTATACTGTTGTCTAAAATGTCTAATAAACGATAAATTTACACCTGGGTATAATTTCTATAATCTAACTTCAATATTTTTCCGTAGCTTCGTAGCATTTCTCGTAGCACACTGTAGACAGTCAAAATATTTTCAAGATTAATTTTATAAACATAAAATTTTAACATATTTTTTTATTAATTTTTAATCTCAGTTTAAAAAGAGTACACTTTGTATTTTAGATAGACAAGTTTATATTTAACTATGCTATATTATACTATGCAAATATGTCATAATTTGCGAGACAATACTCAACGACTAAAGGATGAAAATTCAACAAAGGTGAAAAAATATAATTGTTTCCTATATAATTACATTGTCTTATTTTACTACAGTGATAAGCCGATATACACAGAACAGAATACTGTCGAGTATGGGTTTTATCCTGTTCCCGTGATTTCTGTTGATCTCAAGTAGAAATTAAGGAGTGATGAAGTCGGAACGTAATGGAAACATCATAGATAAAACAATGTTGTCGAAAAGTTACGGGAACATCATCGTATCAGCGTGTCGGCTGGCAGCCGCTGAGTGTGAATGATGTTCGTGTCCAGGGGTATGTCGGGGTCGGGGGTAGAGTGGAGGGTGCGTGGGGGCGGGTCGGGGCGGGGGCGGGGCGGGACGCGGCGCGGGCACGCCCGGCCGCCTGCGCCTGCGCCGACGCCGCCGCGTCTGGCCCGCCGTCGCGAGCTCATTCCGTCCGCGAGTGCCGCGCCGCGAGCACGCCATGCGCCCCACACACGCACGCGACATACGCCAGCCGCGCGACAGCCCCCGCGCACATGCCCGCGCCACTGATGTTACCGCACTCCCTTGTTATGTGCCATCCGTCCATTCGTGAACGAGTCACATTCCATCTGTTCCCGAAGCGTTGAGTGTTTACTTCGCGAGGATATCGCGGATTTTGTTAACCCGTTGACGTCGGATGCGTTAAAATTTCGGGTGAGTGAGAGAGTCGAGCGACCGTGCGCCCGCAGCCGGTTTGACCGCATTATTTTCGAAATACGTACGCCACGATCCGGTCGATCGCGCTAGAACGATCAAAACATTACAACAACAACGTATAAACTTCGGTGAAAATCAAAGCCTACTCATATGGTATAGCAGTTTCGTATCGTTCGGTCGATTACTCCATTCGTCTGAAACAAATAAAATTTCTCACTTATAAAATACAAGAAGGTACGCAGCTTGCAATAAACAATTCATATAACTTGATGTTTTCTCAAACATACAATAATCGAGTGTACTACACAGTACACAGTGGTATATACTATAACAGCCTGCAAGTACGAGTATAAAGCCACTTGTATACATTTCGCAGCGCAGTCTGCATCCCGTTGAAGTCTTTTACAGCGCTTTTGGAAAGTGCTTGAGCGATAAAACCATGTTTATTGGATGTTTGTGTAACATATCTCGTTTTTCGTTTCTCTTAATTTTAATACGGTATTAATGGTCTACTATATAAAATTTTAATTAAAATTCCAAACAATACGACGGTTATAATTTTTATATTGATACCAATTGATTATCGCTGTATGATAGGCAATAATTCTCGATATTAATGCAACCAAATACACACGGCCTTTGAGGTCTCTTCTAAGGTCAAAACTTGTACTAGGCTGGTTAGCATTTAGGAAGTATTTGTTGAAGTTTATAAAGGACAACTACTTAAATGTACAACAACTTCAGTATTGCAAATGTATAACTACCTATACAGTAGATGTGTATATGTATTTATAATATTGTTTTGATAAGGACACTTCTAAGAGTAAGATTTCTATTATTATTTAAAATGTGAACACTAACTTTGAACTTTTTTGTTTTATATGAAACCAATAAGTTTTGTTGGTATAAACGGTCATCTTCATCAGCTTTGTGGTAGCTAGTACAATATTATATCCAGTTAATGTTATTATTTCTGAGATATAGTAAACTGTAAATATATTTGACTGAAAATTAACCGAAAATTAAAAAGGTTTGTGGCTTTCATATACCAAGTAAATACACTTGGAAATGCAATCTTACAAAGTACCTATGTACGAGTATATACTATTCGTTTATGTATGTATCCATCACAATGGTACGGGACGGGTGCATGGACCTATATTTAGAAATAAATAATGATAATGCATGAGTGAGAATATAGATACATATCAACATTACTTTGTATATTGTTGAATTCAACAGAAACACATCCAGAGATAAACAAACTGCCGGTTGTGCCTACAATGTCACTCTTTGTTGTAACTAATAAACGGTACATACACTACCAGTTCTCTTGAAATCCTTTATGTAATCTCAAAAACTATATACAGATGAAATTGATGCAATATTTTTACATGATAGTAATTTACGTTTATATATTTTTCAAATATTCGTGTTCTTGTCGACTATTTTATTTTACAGGTTTAAATTATTATATTTTGTCGACTCTTTAAGTCCACCGAGAGTTATTAGTGGCAAGAATAATAAGAGAATAACCGATGATATCTAATCTTTCCAGGCGGGTCGAGGAGAATTATGCGTGTGGAGTGCGCATGCGCGGTGGTGTGCGCGTTGGTGGCGCTGTGTTGCGCCGGCGACGCCGGGCTCGACGCCGAGACGCGCGCCGCCGCCGAGCGGCAGCTGCTGGCGCTGCTGGGGCTGCCGCGCCGGCCCGCGCCCCCGGCGGCCGCCTCGCCGCCGCTCGTGCCGCGCGCCATGCGCCTGCTCTACGAGGCGGACGGCGCGCTGCCCGCCGCCGCCGCCAACACCGCCCGCTCCTACCACCACCTGCCGTCCGTGCTCGACGACCGCTTCCCCGGCGAGCATCGGTTCCGCCTCTACTTCAACCTGAGCGACGTGCCGGCGGACGAGGCGCCGCGCGGCGCCGACCTCACTTTTCGTTGCGCGAGTGCGGCGCAAGGTGCGCCGGCGCAGCGGCTCCTCCTCTACGACGTGGTGCGCCCCGGTCGCCGCGGCAAAACCGCACCGATCCTGCGGCTCGTCGACTCGAAGGTCCTGACGGCCGGAAACGGCACCGTCACGGCCGACGCGATCGACGCCACGCGGCGTTGGCTCCGGGAGCCCGAGAACAATCACGGACTATTAGTGCGCGTTGTCGACGAGGGTGTGCGAAATGTGGACGCTAAAAGACCTCACGTGCGCGTGCGGAGACGTGCGAACGAGAAGGAGGAGGAGTGGCGCGCGCGGCAGCCCACGCTGGTGCTGTACACGGAGGACGAGCGGGCGCGGCGCGCGCGGGAGAGCCGGCCGCCGCGGCTGGTGCGCAACAAGCGCGCGACGCAGCGGCGCGGCCACCGCGCGCACCACCGCCGCAAGGAGGCGCGCGAGATCTGCCAGCGGAGATCTCTGTACGTGGACTTCGCCGAGGTGGGGTGGAGCGACTGGATCGTCGCCCCGCACGGCTACGAGGCGTACTACTGCCAGGGTGACTGTCCGTTCCCGCTGGCGGACCATCTGAACGGCACCAATCACGCCATAGTGCAGACGCTGGTGAACTCCGTGAACCCGGCTGCCGTGCCGAAGGCGTGCTGCGTACCGACGCAGCTTACGTCCATTTCCATGCTTTACTTGGACGAACACAATAAAGTGGTGCTCAAAAACTATCAGGACATGATGGTGTTGGGTTGCGGTTGCCGATGACAAAGGCGCCCCCCACGCCCCGCCCGGTGCGAACTCAGTGATAAATCGTGGACCCAGTGTAAATATAGTGATGGCCTCGAACATTGTAAATATCTGTTTGTGTATATACTCGTGTAATTATTATTTTATTGAAATGAAAAATATAATAAATCGTGTAATTTTATAATGTGATTGATTTTATTTGAAAGTATGTCGAATATAAAAACTAAGTAGTCAAATAGATAATAATATGTTTACAAAGTGTTAGTGTTCATTTCGCCATACATTATTGGTATGTAATTTAACCCTCTCTATTAGATAATACTCGTTGCGTCATCTCCACGCTTTTCAAACACGTAACAGCGAATTAATAAAAACCTAATCAAATAAAGTATGGTGAAACTAACGCTTGTTTTAACAACACCCATTTAGTTATATATAGTATAATAAGTGATTAATTCATATACAGTGACAAAATAAAGAAAAAATAGTTCCAGGTACAAAAACCGTACAAATCGCTTTAGCGATCGAATAAACTTCTCGATCAGCTCGAAGCCTCAATAAGCATATGAATACTGCCTGATTACTCCATGAATGACCTAAATAAGTTATTCGTGAGAATCTAATAGTAGTGATAAGCTCTGTAGTTTTCACCTCAATACATCCACGCTGGTGTGATAAACAGTAGTACACGATCCCAAAAGAATTTTGCCTTTGTAGGAAAATTGCTAATTTTTAAATTGCTAAAATTGTAATTGATATTCCTAGTGGAAACAAACCAACATAAACAAATAAATAAATATAAGTGGACATTTCACGCAACGCTATCTGGCCCCAAAGTCATCATCATCGGAACCAGACAACTAATATAATACTTATATACTTTTTTTTAATACCTACATATAATACATATCAACGCCCAGACACAACGAACATTATGTTCGTCACACAAATATTTGTTCTGGGTGGGAATCGAACCTACGACCTACAGTGCAGAAGGCAGGGTTACTACCAATTGAGCTGTGAGGTCAATCGATCATCATTCATCAATTCCACAATTTTTTCAATAGATAAAAATGATCTAAATCTTGCCTGGTGTGGATGAGATCGATGAAGGTTGAATGCACGGAGGTTAATAATATACCTAGTAGGTATGTTTCGAGCTGAAAATACCCATGAGGTAAGACATAGTTAGCTGTGCTAGTCCCGGAGTAGAATAGAGCTGGGCCGGTGGGATCACATAGTACAACTATGCATAGTAACTGAAATGTAACCTAAGATTGCAAAATCAGTGTAATACTCATCGCAATATGCTTGACTCCATAAGGCACAAGCTCTGCGTTCCATCGATTCTAAAGCCGTATTCTGGTCATAGGCAAATAAAAAAAAAAAAAATTAAAATCGAGGAATTTTCCATCGATTGGTGAGGAACATAAGGCTCTGAACATTAGTAATGAGAAATATCTCTCAGGCAACAGTCCGGTCTGCCTTACAGTGGGCATATAACGAATAAAGAAACAACCTCCAGACCTAAGTTTATCGTTTACGTAGCAGTCGGGTATAGACTTACCAAGTGCAATGCCAACTGACGTGAGACAAATTCTGCTTATAGTGAAACCAATTTTATATAAATAAAGTTTTTCATGCTTAGGTACTATTGAAAGAAGACGATGACTTCCGAAATACAGTTTTCAACTAGTTCGGAAGTCAAAGGTTTCAAAATGATTGTAATGCAATAACAATAAAGATTTATTACATAAAAAAATAGCCAGTTGGAATACTATTTAACCTGGATTTACGGCGGTGCAATGTCTGATTAACTTAAATTGGAGGCGCATGAGACGTAACTTCCCCGTTTCGGGGTGATGGACGCAACGCAGTGCGACTTGATTCATCTCGTACTATGGAGAGGAGTGGTATTGTGTATTGTCCATAGGCGGCGGTTACCACTTAACATCAGGTGAGCCGTCAGCTCGTTCCGTCACTTCAATGAAATAAAAAATAATAATATTGCAAGTACTACGTCAATAAGAAGGTCACGGGTACGTGAACTTTTTGAATGAACCCATAACAACCCATTGTTACTTATACGGCTATAATACGAACAACGAATGCCTTGCGGTAGGTTCAAGTTGTAACTTCTGTATATTGTGTGGACTGACCTTTGGAATGCCATTTAATTTCATAAAGCTCGTTACGTCGAGTACTGCTGCTTGCTTATGGCTTGAAACGGTGCAATCTTAGTAATAAAATGACTAACTAGATAAATTTTGGTTAATATTTTCCACAGCACCATCTACCCCAAACTAAGTAGGTATAGCTTGTACTATGAGAATTGATGAGAGAGAGAGGGAATGATACTTATATATACTTAAATACATCCATATAAATACATATTAACACCCAGACATATCTGTCATACACATGTCTGTCCTGGTGAGAACCAAACCCACGACCAACAGCACAAAGCCGAAGTGAGGATTCATATATTTGTCCTATTTCTGTAAAAATAAAAATTCGTCTTAATATAATCATACTATACTACTCATTACGAAATCATGTAAAACCCAAAGCCTTGCCGGGAAAAAAGGAGGTAGATGCTCGCTACGACGTAATTTTTCTAAATTTCACACCTAAGTGGGATATATGGGGTGACAAAATATTTGTGAAAATGCATTTCATGGGTGTGTCATAGTGTATAACCAAATTCCACGCTAGTCCACGAGTTTGTCTATGAAATAGAAATGTAGTCTATTGTAAAAACGTCTAGGAAACATTATGAAGACGTCGTTAAAGAATGCCAGAGATAATTTTCTAGAGGATTCCGTTTAAAGTGTGGCGGGCAGATCTCCCGATTTGAAATGTTTCGTCACAAGGTGGCTCGACTATATATCATGTTTTTGCCGGGACTCAGGAATGCCGGCCGTATAATTTGGCCGGCCACCCGGCAACTTCTCGTCTGCCGCGCCCGCCGCCCTACGTCTATATTATCAGTAGATAAATTCATGCTTTGTCTTTGCCTCGTATTTCGTCCTTTCGAGATTTTGCTTTTGTTTTTTTCGTCGGCCGCGGACGGCAACAAAAAAGAGTCGAGGCGAACGAAGTGGGTATAATTTATTTTATAGTCGGCTCGCTCGTAACTCGGCGGTGGACGGCTGGACGCCGATTATCCCCATCTTGGCGTAATTAACGTAAATGGATTGGTCGGTGCCGGTGCCTGTGAGCGCCGCCCGCCCGGCTCCTCTCGCCCGTCACGCAGACCCCTCCCTGTTTGCATTCCTAACACCCTGATATCGAGGTACTCGCGACTAACACGGCTCATTTTCCCGAGTTCCAATTAAGTGATTATTTTTTCAACCGCAAGATGAATAAGATACGATTTCTTTTGTGATTACGCGCGGCGTAGGCTTCGTTCTCCAAAGCGCGCGGCCTCTTATCCCCGGGGGAATTATAATTGTTTTGCATTCTCGCACGGGTATAAAAACAAAAGGCCAAGTTACGGGCCCCCCGCGCTGCCGCAGACCAGACTAAAGTCTGACGACTCGCATTCCCTGCACACAAAAAGCTACGAATGAATTAGAGCGAGCTTTCAAACTCGGTTAGAGAGATATTGCTTTTTTGTGTGAGGGTATAATTATTACCAAATTTATTTGTCTATTGTTGATATCAATACTAATGAGTAACAGGCAGTAAATCAGGAGGAGTTAACAAAAACATTTATAGTGAAGTTAATTCAATAGCTGAAACGGTCAGAACAAATATATTTGAAATAAGTTCATACTTACAGAAGTTCAAAGTGGTTGTTGTACACCCGTTATAAATTATGGTGTGCAAGACATTTTTCATCTCAGGCAGACCCTGAATTAATCGGGACTGACGTAACTAGAGCGTGACATGTCCGTTTAAAATCACTTACAATGTATTTTTATGCAAAAGTAATAAGAAGAAAAAACCAGTTTAATTTGTGCATGCTTGGAATATTTGAAGAGGCGCGCGGTCGATGGCCGCGACGGGCTCAGCTTCTCAATACGAGACACTGCGCCCGCACCTAGGGTTACCATATCTCAGGATTTGTCCTGAGATGTCAGTATTTTTAGGCTCTTCTCAGGATTGCAGCTGGATTTTGGAAATATAAGAAAAGACAGGATTTTTAAAATTTTCAATTTAATTGAGTAGAATTTTCAAATCCTTTTTATTTTTAGCATAAAAGAGATTAGTATAAAAACAAAATATATTCTTATTTTTATACTTATCATAAAAATCAATTCAAATTAAATCAGCACTTAGTAATCTATTAAATCTTCATGTACTACTTACTAATCGTATCGACTTTGAGAAGATACCTATTTACTTTGCGAAGATAACTTTTTCAGTAAGATTTTTCTTCAATCAGTGTTTACTTTTTTCCCACAAAGTTGTAAATTACGTTTGCGTTGTCAATTTTATAAATCAGGCTTTTCCTCCGGACTTTTAAATTTTCCATCTGGTAACCCTACCCGCGCCCGCTGCGTTGCCCGCGCCGTACGAGCCACATTTAGTACTCGTTGCATCTTACCTTGTGGGATAGGATTCAATTAGACGGAAGCGACACTTGCCCATCGATGAGGAAAAACTCCTTTACACTTATTCGACTTCTCACAAATCTGAGTTCTCTAGCTATTGTAGCGTAATGTGATATTGTTGTCGGAGATATTAATCATTTCCTTACATTATTTGCAACCTTCTCAATACTGCTCTACTCTTACAGAACAACTGCTTCTGTACCTAGCTGTTCTTGTTCCTCAGATGAATGTACCTACGGAAACCGTTCAGTTTTAAGAGCGAATTTTGTGTGGTGTTCCTTCTTCTCCGAAAACAATCTAATAACTACTAGTATATCAAGCTGAAGAGTTTGTTTGGTTGAACGCGCTAATCTCAGGAACTATTGGTTCGAATTGAATTAATCTTTTTGTGTGGGTTAGTCTTAAATAATGAAAAAAGCTATAGGCTATATAACATCACGCTTCGATCAATAGGAGCGGAGCATGAATGGAAAATGTTGTAAAAACGGGAAAAATTATTACTTCTTAGAGCTTCCGTTGCGTGCTGTGCGTAAACGGTTAAAGTTACGCTAAACTCATATACAACGAAATTGTTTTCCTTTAAAAGTTCTAAAAAAAGTCAACGACAACGTATCGCTATCTTTTAAGGTTGGCTCACTTTAACCTTTCTTATGTTAATCAAATTTGTTCTAAAATAATTAATTACTGGCGAAGGTGTTTTCATTGATCTTTTCCTCAAATAAACGCGATTGAAACGGCGGGACACAGCTTAGGTTTTTATATTCTGCGAATATTTACTGATTGCAGGCCTGTGTGCAATACCACTTCCTCAGAACTTATAATTTTACCAGTGTAGAGATTACTTACTAGTTTTGTCGAGTTTGTCTTTACTTACCCTTAGTATAAAAGATTACAAATATCCTCTTCGTTCTAAAATTCCTTGTAATGTTCATTTTTTTGTGACGAAATGTTTGCTGAAGAACTGGTGTGTTTCATCAATCTTAAACCACAACACTTCCTCGAACACTTTCTCATAGTTACTTATCGAACGTTTTACTATTTTCTAAACACGGTGACACAGGGAATCCTAGATCTTAGAGGCTGTATGTAGCACCGGTACAAACCTTAGTGGTTTTTAGAAGCTAAGTTCATAAAATTTTGTAAAAATTGTAAAATTGATATTTAAATTTAAAAAAAAAATTGCCCAAATTTAAATTGGAATTGAAATCTGTACTGTTTTTCTCTGTTCTTAATTTGGTTGGACATCTGGCCAGAAAGTGATAAATGGAAGATGTTCATTCAACTCGTTCTTCTATACAAGACCCACACATGTCCATTTTTGTGTTCCAGTTTCAAAGGTATGAGTGCCGTGCCGGTGAAATAACAGGCACATGTGACATCTCAGAGTGACTGCAACGGGATTTGAGTCTTCCCTTACTTAAGTAGGTGGTCCGAGTTGTACTGCTGTAGTAATAAGGCAGAAGGTGCGCTCTCATAAAAAACTTCACATTTATGACTAGGGGAAGCTACAGCGACAGTTGTATGGGAGAATGTGAGCTATATTGAAGACAGATAAGTTTTCCAAGACGTTTTGTAGCTAATTATACAAAGTATTCATAAAAAACTCAGGTAAAATAATAATAGCCACAGGGCATATCAGTAGTAAAAAAAGTTCAGTAAGTGTACCAAGCCCAAATAATTCCAGTAGCACGTATAGTAGCATTTTTAGTAGTAGCATCTTTAAAATTAAACAAGTATAGTTTACCGGTGAAAAAGTCCGATTTTAATGCTTGTCCGAGCATTCTTAACTGGATATTAAATTTTTTATTCAATCACATTTTTATCACGTTATAAAAATCCCACATTTATGTTTCGCATCTTCAGTACCATTTTATTTTGGGTGTTCAGCAATAAAAACGATAAGAGAACTCAGTGGCTAAGTTGGTAGCGGGGTGCGAATACCGGGTTCAATCTCCGGGCTACTCCATTTTTTGTGATGATAACTTTGTCATGGATCTAAAATCATTTTTTGTTTTATCTATATCCATCTGTGCGAACTGCGATACTAGAGCTTTTTTATATGATAAAGTTATGGAACGAGCAGATGGACTCTGACGTACTTGCTCCTCTACTTAGGATTTACTTGGGTCTTGTCTTACCTATATAGGGGAGGACCCAAGTCGCATCGGTTGTTATGGGCAGAGGTTACCACTTAATAGGTGAGCCGTTGGTTGATTTTGTAACTGTATCTCATAAAAAAAATGGCCAACACTGCTTTCCGTCGAATAGCTTCATCATTTACGCACAATCTGTGAAGTATTTTTCCAATGCGACGCGTGAAATTGCAGAGATTACGAAACGTCCGTACACGTCTTACGGTCGCAACTCCTCAGGCATAATGGAACATTTATCACGTGCAGCCGCGTTATTTGCGTTTCGAATTTGAGCAACCGAATGCATCTTGGACAATTGCGGTCGTTTGTTACAATTGCGACCTTTCTGCGTAACACTCAAGGTCGAGATTGTAATAAAGTGTTACACGGCGGTAAAAAATGATAATAGTCGCGTGCCGCAGCTCGCGTTTTGTTTGTCCCGTACGTACACACCTCATTTAAAACGACTTTCACCAAAAGGGCAGAGTTGTAGCCAGATCTCGAGTTAGCTGTTGCCTTTTCTATTGATCGTAATAAACGCTTGTGATTAAGATAACTGAAACTCGATACTCTGCTAATGTGGAGAAGATAGTAGAGTATTTAAATAAACATTTTATTAAAATTGTTGTAATCAAACACTACGGCTTATGGAACTAATTGGCATACTACGATTTTATTACACTTGTTATCAATGACAAATCTCTTTCTGCTTCACATTTTTCTATATTTTTAAACCCGGAACAATAATGCTGATAGAAACTAGATAATGGTACCCCAGACGTTCTCTGTATAGGTAAGACCGGGTACAAACAACATAATTGACAATGATATTTAAAAAAAAAACAAGAAACTTAATTAATTGAAATTAATCAGACCATAATAAAAAACATTTCTAAATGCTGATACTCATATTAGCACAAATTTCTGAAACTACAGTCCCAACTTTGAAATTTAAGGGTTACGTTTTCTGTCGTCTCAACCCGCGCTTCTGGCACTTGTACTCAGTTTGCGTCTAGTGCGGTGCGACCGTTTGAAGCCAAAAAAGCAGTCGTGATCTTGATCGAAAAAAGGAAGCCCTCCTTCAGGGGTTTCTTATCTATTCTCCCCATGGAGGGTCGGATAGGGTTTGAACAGGCGTCAAACTGAGCGATAAGTACGCGTGACCTTATGTTTCGAATATTATTGACATTTCCAAAGTCATTTCTTTATGAATTCTATGGAAATAAAGTTTTTGGCTGAGTTTGACTTAGCTTACTTTGGGGCTGTGTGAAATGTCCACCATTATTATTATTGTACCTAATCGAAATTTCAATTGCTCTCAATACTGACCAGAAAGATGTTGATAAATACAGGTAGCGGAGTCACAATTCTCGTTTTATCACGTGGCTGGTATAACGGTGATGACATATTTAACCGCACGGCTGCCGCCGGCACCGGTCGGATGCAAGCCGCAGATATTTCGAAGAAAAACAAACTCATCTTGTATTGCATGTTCCGTTCACTTGATGGGTTTTAATAGACAATCTGCTAACGCGCCAAATACTATCGGAATTGACGCCCGTTATAACCCCCCGTGTCGTTAGTAGGCCTGTGTTTCCTGTATGTCCCAATGGGTGCATTAACAATGACAAGAAATATATCATTTGGGCACTCGATGACCTACCCGATGTTAAGCGGTAATCTGCGCAGCTATATGACAGAAACTCTTCTGAATTTTCTGACCTAACTTAATCGCAAGAAAAATCTTCCATAATCATATATAGGTTTCACTACCCAGACGTCAGAAGGACTATACTATAGCCACTCAAATAACTTACCGCTAAAACCTAGGAAGTGGAATAGTAGAACAGCACGCCAAGTCAATACATTTGCCAATTTTTTTATTGTAAGGTGTAAATATTTTCTAAATCTGTAGCAAAAATAAAAAATGACTTTCTTTCAATTCAAAGGTTACTTTTGACGTGTCGAGGGTCGTCTTGAAACGCCCATACAGATCGCTGTAAAACGGATTTTTTTCTCACCAACTTTGCAAGCGTCAAGACGACAATCGTCTGAGTGATGAACGTATGAGTCCGCTTATTTGGCGTTCTTATTATCTACATACTCCCTACAATCATATATTATATACTACATAATACACAATCGATGTCTGATATAGGTATGCAGTCACACCATCCCTCATTTAACCCTGACAATGGGTGTTAGTGATAGTAAATCACACACATAAGAATAGGACCCTGAGAACGACACGAAGAACGAGTGTCTCAACAAAGTAACCATTTTTTGGGGTCACAAGTTCCGTAAGATTGTAAAAATTCTGTACATGCGCGTCGTACGCTAGACAGACATAAACAACACTTTATTTCTGGCAACGAACCCGCGTCCTTGGCGTCGACCTTATTGCGCAACACCGGTTTGGAAATGCGCGCACACGCTCTATGTTCATGATAAGTGATGTACCTTCGGAAAGCTATTGATGCATACGTAATGTAACGTTGGTCGCGGCGGAAATTTAAGGCTATGTAGCTCTTTTATCCATATTTTTTTTATGTTATACAGTTACGGAACGAGCCGACGGCCCACCTGGTGTTAAGTGGTAACCTTTGACCATAACAACCGATGTGTCTTGCGTCCTCCCCTACTAGATACGACAAGACTTAAATCGCATCGTAGGCGCCCGTAACTTTTAGACGTGTTGGTGGAACGTCTCATGTGCCTGTAATTTCACCGGCAACCAAACCTTTCAAACCGGAACACAGTAACGCGAAAGCGTTACTGCGTATACTGCAGTAATCTACTTTTAAACGATTTCTTATTAATGAAATATGACAACTCAACACGTGGTATTAGTTAAGCTAAGTTTATAAATCCTAAGTTTTGGAGTCTACATCTCAATGCTAAGAAGATGATGTGTATAAATAATTTTGCCTTTGAACTTTTTCTCTTCTGGTATGAATATATACCAAACATGATTTTATCGTAGATGTCTGGTGTAAACAACTTTGAAATTCCTTTCCTCTTTTGCAAATAATTTGCATTTTACAGCAAAATTTGTTGATTGAGTCATCAAATGTGTTTGTACGAAATGATGTGTTGATTACACGAAGTCTAACCATCATCAAAACGGGAGCTAATTTACTTAAAGCCAATATTGAATATTTAGCTTAGAGGTGCGTCTACTAAAGCACAAAAGCCATGTCAATACGAGATAATGGCAACCATTTGCATAGTAATTTGTATAATAAATACCTAATATTCATGTAGACGCTATTAGCTATTAGTTTTTATACTGGTCGTTTTTATCATAGGGGACAAAGCTACGCTTGACTAATTCAAATGGTGGGTTAATCACCTTTTTAAGGGCTGGCACCGCATCTATATTGCCTCTGGTAATGCTGTTGTCTATGGGCGACGGTGACAACTTTCCGTAAGCTCGTCTACAATAGACAAATAAAAAATATGTATTTGTGATGTCACAACTTCGAAACATGTACTAAATCTATGAAATAATTTTTCGGCCGTTGCTTTTCAAATCAAATCAGTGCAAACTTTCGCGCTAAGTAGTTTTATTGAGTTTGTAAAAAAAAACACTTTAATATTTTGCTCTTAAATTGTAATGAATATTATTTAGATATAAAGAAATAACCATTTTACATCCAACGATATCAAGATGAGAATGCGTTCAGCGTTAAAAAGCATTTTGCATTTCGTCTGTTTTTCGTTTTATAGTGTAGGTACAAAGTGCTCTTTCACTATTTCAATGAACACAGTTCCAAATTAACAGAATATGCCAAAGAAAAACTTATTCGATTTAACCCATGTTTTACAACTGAACACCTAACGCAGGTATTTCTTGTTGTTATTATAGCTACATTTTTCTTGTTCTGGTAAGCTTATAAACGACCATCAAAATGTACAAATACATAGATCTAGGAAACTATAATAATTTAGTATACGTGGTTTTCTATATCACGATATTACTAACATATACCACTGTTTGTTGAAACTTAGATACATATCTGTTTCCTCCTGTATTTCAGTTATTATATGGGTTACCGAACACATAACTTGATAAAAGTTATAGAAATATTGGTCAGGATTCCTAGCTTTGTCTAGATTCTAAATTAGTCTACTTAAATTGTGACTTGAAAAGTGAACTTAATTCCATGTAGATTTTTGAAGAAAGCCGTTTGTTAAATGGAATAAATTTCAATATATACTATATTGGATCATATATAACATATTGACTCAGTAAGAATTAATTTTAATAGTCTTACTAGAAATTGGACGAAAGTACGACCCCCTCCATTCATGTATTCATGTAACATCTGGTTTGCAACATAAACATGAAAATCTTCTGTTTATGATGCAAAGATATTTACATTAGAAAGCAGTTGTCAAGATTCGTTGAAATTCTATATTAAATAGTTAGCATCACTAGGAGTGACAGAAAACCAGCGCTGTATCGGCTACACCGAGGATGCTAGACTTGTTGAATGGTACTGTTTTTGAGACGAAACTGCATCAAAAAGTTAAGGTATTATGTATATTTTTATGTAACTCTATATATACCCATATATGTCAATGGAAGATTATTCTATATCGCATTTATAGAAATTGCCGTATCCAAATATGAGAATGGTTTAATGAATGTGCGGTTGCGGAGTGAAAGTGGCGGCCCAAGCCTCTTGTCTCTCACGAAGGCCAACCACAACACGCGCCGGCCACAGCCGTGAATGTACTCACAAAAACTTCATAACTAATGTCCAAACTGATGAGATATGTTATATTTGAAACGTTCGGAGTATGATCAGATCTGTGACTCTAACCGTCGAGACATTTTTCTAGCAAGCAGGCAGAGCAAATCAAAGTTGTGGTTTAAAAAACTTGTATAATACTAATTATAAAAAAAATACTATAATTGTATAGTACTATAGTTAAACTAATTTGGAAAAAATCAAGTTACTGTAAATGGAAGTAGAAATCTCCTCATCATAATCATAGTTATAGAAAACATTAACTTAACTAACATTATAAAATCTTAACAGCCTTCCTAAAGCCCATCAAAATTCATTATGTAATTTAAATCAGCAGGCACAAACATAAAACAATAAAATATTGACCAATCTAGGTTTTTAGAGTAGTGTATAATCTACATCAAAATGAATAAATAGCAGAAAAAAACAAATAGTCATTCACACTTTATTAGACAAACCGCTGAAATTCTCTTCCATAAAAAAACTGTTCCTCCCACTAATACATACAAATAAATAAAATTGGAGTGTCTGTTTGTAATATTAAAATAACCGCTTTTTACTAAGTGCATATGGATGTACACGGTACATATACCAAAACAACATTTTTTTTACAATTTTTGTCTGTCTGTCTATCTGTCTATCTATCTGTCTGTTTGTTCCGGCTAATCTCTAAAATGGCTGGACCGATTTTGACGGGACTTCACTGGCAGATAGCTAATGTAACAAGGAGAAACTTAGGCTACTTTTCCGAGGGGTAAAGTAGGGGTGCGTGATAAAGCCGAATTCCACGCGGACAAAGTCGCGGGCAACAGCTAGTCAATTTATAACTGTTGCTGCGAAATCTGTGGTTTGTATGTAGTTTGTGTGTCAGTAATTTATTTCCGTGACCCAATTATTGTTTGTATGTTTCAATCGGGTCTGGTGAGTGTTGCAGAAACGCGTAGTAGGTATGTTATTGGATTGGTAAATTAAAGCCACTTTTAGTGTTCCACTTTATGTAGAATAGATTTTCTCCAAGTACACGTAAAATTTACAATTGTAGCTCGAACTTGTTGGTAATTTCGTTGGTATAACATTTGTCCTGGCCGTCGGATTATTTTGGAAGCGAATTACTGGAATTGTTAGCTGAGTTATTAGTGGGAAAGCACTAGCTCACCACTGTCACTCAATGTAATGTAATTCACAAGGTGAAAAGTGATCAGTCCAGGGCCTGCCTACCCCTTCAGGGGAAATTCTATGTATGTATGTATGTACATGTCACATTCTATATACTTGCAAAGATAAAATACGGGTAGGTTGTCAAAATGAGCTCACAAAATATTTCAGATATAAATCTATACAAATAAATAAAATTAGAGTGTCTGTTGTAATATTAAAATAACCGCTTTTTACTAACTGCATATGGATGTATACACGGTACATATACCAAAACATTTTTTTTTACAATTTTTGTCTGTATATCTGTCTGTCTGTTTGTTCCGGCTAATCTCTGAAATGGCTGGACAGATTTTGACGGGACTTTCACAGGCAGATAGCAGATGTAACAAGGAGTAACTGAGACTACTTTTCTGAGGGGTTAAATAGGAGTGCGTGCTAAAACCGAATTCCACGCGGACGAAGTTGCGGACAACAGCTAGTGTATAAATATAAAACGCCATTCTATATATTTTTCATTTAACAATCAAGCCTAGGGCTTACTCATTTGTAGCGTGTCACTTAACTATGTGAATGTAAATGTTTTGTAAATAAAAAAACAACTAAATAAAAAACACCACACAGTTATTACTCCGACCGAGTTCCTGTCACTGTTACGTGCGCTGAGCGCAAACATTTTTTTTTCTCTGTGACTACCGTTATCAGAGTAATAAATTGATTTGACGACGCTATTTACCACTACGTTATATACTTAATTTGCATACATTAAATGAAAATACACGATACAGTAATTAAATATCGGTTGACATGTGTGATGAACGGGTCTCATGCAAATTAGCGAACAGCCATTTTATTGTACTTACTGCAGGGACATCATATTTTTTACAACTTGTGATAGCAAATCTCTCATATGTAATGTTGGTTCGTGGAAATACTGTTTTGCTTTCCTTTTTGAATAAGTGCAGCCATTTCTATCGACAGAAAAATTCACTGATCTAAGTTTTCTTACAGTTTGACAACACTAACTTAGCCTTACTAGTGTGAATGTTTGGTTGCCAAGTTCTCAGTGTATAGCGATAAGGTAGAGAGCGTGGTGGTCTAGTGGTACTCACTCCGAGTTTCAATCCGGAGGCCGCAGCGCCGGTTCAAATCCCGACGTGCATTTACGAGTTTTTCAATTGAAACATTTATGTGCCCAATACCACATTCTCAAAACGGTGAAGGAAAACATCGCGAGGAAACTGACATGTCTTAGAACTGAAAAAGCAGTCATTCGAATAAGAAGATAAGAAGCGATTAGGTTATAATATCAATGTCGAAACGAATCTAGTTTGATCAGTTTAGAGAATCCGGATGTAAATAAATCTGTGCGGCTCCTTTCGCGAGACGAGCTCTGCAATTACGTGCCCGGCCCGCGGGCCATTCCGTACAGCCTCATTAGAGCGACGAGCCTTTGTCTAACTCATCGGTTCACCTTGTTTTTTACGATTCGGCTCTGGAGGACGCGGCCCTTTGTTTTTGCCACGAATGTTTAATCGCGTGATTTAGCGCAAAATTTATAACTCACCGTGATCAATTTATGGCTTGTTTAAACATAAACGAATGTGCCATCATCAATTTAACCCGCTTGAACCTGTATGCTCAGTTTGATAGATGTCACCGAGTCAAAATACATCGCATTTCCCCGCGAAATCACGTTTAATATGCAAATAATTTTATCAGGTAAGAAACATTCGTTATATCCTCAGTCGACAAGTGCAGCGAGAACGGAGAACCTGAGAATGTAACGCCGAACAGATCACAAACTGGCCGAGAGCAAATAACCCGCCGTGTTTGGAAGATACCGATTCGTTTGTTTACCGAGCTCGGCGCGGCGTACTCGTACACCGCTCCCTACATCTCCGAACTGTTACGTAAACATGTTAGACACATAGTGCACAAACATCTTCCACTGATCGGTAAAAACAATATTTAAACAACTACCGGCGAGCTACTTCACCTCGCGGCGTAGTCGATAACTGTCAACGAGGCTGCAGGTGCGACGGTGGCAGAAGCGGGAGCGGGAGCTAGAACAAACATACGCTCATTCATTACAGAGTTCACAGTAAGAGCGGTTTATACAGCGTGATTAAGACCCGTGATAATGTGTCACTGGTCTTAATCATGCTGAATAAGCCGCTCTCGCTTTGAACTCTGTAATGAATGAGCGAATGTTTGTTCATAGCGTATCCATATATCGTACTATTAATAAGTATTCCATTGTGATCAACGGGAATATCTAAGTATCTACAGATGTAAACCTATGTTCGCATCTGTAGATACCTACTTAGATATTCCCGGTGATCTCGTTGAAATGTCGATTATGCAAAGATAAAGATCTAATGGAAAAACAATACATCGCACAGGTGTAAACAATATTTGATTGGGTTTTCCTAATCCTACTCCTTATGCGTTATAGTACGCTGTTACTATAATTATACCTATGCCTAACTTGTTTGGTTCAAAGCTGCGGGTAAAGCTAGGTACATGACACAACGTGCGTCGATATAATGCTACGCCAAAGAACATCTAGGCATAGAAGGAAAATATACCTCCGTACTATATCTGTCAGTGATTTCTAATACGTAAGGTATTTCTGATTGCTTAATTAACTCAAAGCAGGTTTTAATTAGATATTATTTAATATTAATACTCAGATGAAGATTTCTGTCCTGGTATCTATGTTGATAATCGATTTTTTTTTATAAAATTGCGATATAAAAATATAAAAAAAATTATGGCATCCCTTATTATCAGCCTTAAATACTATAATATTTAAGTTGCGTTAACGATCAATAAAGTGATAAATTCTATCTCGAAACGGTTCTCACATTCATAGTTATAAGTACACAAATAAATTATGTAACTCGCTATCTCCTAGTTTTCAAGTAGTGACGAAATGAAAAGTAAAATTTTCATATTACATGCAGTCTAGTCATAAAGTTCGCTTTTTTTACAGAACTTAATATCTTTCACTGACATTTTTTTGTGAGTCAAAAACTTTAAGATTTTAAATTCAATAACGCATACAGACAATTTTCTAAAAATATGTACAGCATTGGCATCTTAATGTTTGACAAAAGCATGACAGTTTGGAAACGCCGTCTCACGACGAAAACACGATAAGGCAAAGAAGGTTCGTTCAATGAGGTTTTACTCTATGGGCTCGGTACGGTCTGGTTTATAAATAGCCCGCGGGCGAGGCAGGTGGCCGGGGCGGCGCGGCGCAGACGAGCGGACGCCGCGCCGCGCCGCGCTTCCGCGAATCTCCTCAACATGAACTCCTCAACTTGGATTGCTATGCACCGTGCTTAACGCAACAACCTTTTGAAGTAGCCTCGAGGTTTTATGTCAGCCGGTTCTGAGAGCCGGTAGAACATAACGAAATCTGCTATTTCAAATCTATGCTGGATTTATATTCCTGACGTTGTAAGTATTATATTAAAGCGGTTTGAAACGTGGAAAAGAGCAGTTTATATAAGTATTAACAGCTTTGCAGCTGTTGTCCAAGGATAGAGCTAGATAGAACTTTCAATAGGGATAAAAAGTTTATAACACACCACTTCTACCCAGTGGGCTGGGTAGTCATTAAAGCGTGTGTTATAAAGTTTGAATTTATAATGGAAATATATTATTTACATCGCTTTTTTGACTTTATCTGAGACAGAACGTTAGAATTTTAATATAATAACACAAATATGTTAGCTAGTGTCGCTGCGGACTTTTATGAATAAGTGATTGCTGTCACAAAGTTCCGACTTATTTATTACACAAATTAATTTTAGCTGTGGTCAGCTAAACTAATTCAAAACAAGTTGATCGCCTTCTTCACTTGACCTATTCCGTTAGAGATGCGGAAAGTACAAGTACTCTTTATATATGTACTATTTTCTGTTAACGATGGATTAAAATATAACTTCCTCAAAACCTAGTATCGGTTATTTATAGCTATTTAATTAAGTCCTAACTTAAATCCCTTTAAATCCCTGCCTATAAATAATTTGCTTGAAATGTTCGATATAACCAGCACTCATTATTTTGGAATTTGCCAACTTTTATTTTATTTTCATCTTAAATTGTCACACATTGGTATGCTAACAAAAATTTATGAAATTTATTTACACATTCCTCATCGTAATTAAAGCTGTTGTAATAATAAGTTTAAAGAAAAATGTCTTATAAAGAAATACATATATAGAGGATAAAAATCGCCAGTCTTGAAGTCTGACATTGTGACAATTTCAACATTAAAAACCTAGTCATCTCAACATTAAATCACTAATGATCGATAGCAAACAATCTCTGGAATAAAAGGAACTTGTTCTTGGGACCGATGTTCCCTCGCAACATCTCGCAATGCTTGGAAACAGGAAAACAGGGACAGATATAAATGGAATCCCGATCGCATCAGGCAAGGTATAAATACCTTTCAACTTGTTTGCTCATATAGGGAATACTCGTTTTCTTCACCGATGAAATGACTGTCTCAAAATGATGTTGCAGTAAAGCTTCTACGTGGGCTGAGTGTGTATTTCGAGTGTAGATATAGGTAATAGATTAAAAAAGATATCAAAATAGATTAATTTTTCGAGATTTCATTTTTTTTCCTCATATAATATGTTACAATTTTCTCTCAATCTTCCGTACAATCAATTTATTTGGAATCTTTAAAATAATGATTTATTTTTGATGAACTAAAATGATAAGCTCACTTCACTCAATAAAATCAATATTCCCTAAGTTACTGATTTCTTAGACTACGATTTCGCCCACTGAGTAGTAACAATACCTATATGAGGTTAAGTTATATATAGTAGTGTTTTATATGCACGGATATAGAATAACGATATAAACATTTACTTTATTATATCCTCTGAGGTAACACCAGTTTCATTTGGTTGTAAAATTCAAAATCCAAAAAAGATTCCAAACTTCGCTCGAAATAATACAAAAACTTATTTAACATCAACAAAACAGTAAATTTTTAAGCTAGTTATCCTCAATTTTACGCGTTCGTCCTACGCGTGAGACCTTCGCTTCACATAAATGCGAAATAAATGTAATATAAAGGAAATACAAGTTTAATGGCAGGGTCTTTGAGGTAAATGAGGGTCGTTATATTTTTGGTGGAATAGAGTTTGGGTTGTTGGATGGGAATGATAGGCGGTCTGTAGACGATAGGGCGCCGTCCAGAGACGCCGGGCAGCCTGTGCGTCGCGTTACGCGATACACACGGCCGACGAGAACACGAAGCAAACGTTACGTTTTTGATTTTATATTGTTGAATTAGGCGCCATATAATATAGTCGTGTTATATACCAAGGTGTAATGACGTGTAAATGTAATTCATACTAAGCGTGGTTGGCCTGTCTGAACTTTACTCTTAATAAAAGATAAAACAGTTCACATCGTTGAAATTGCCGGCTTATCTATTTATTATATAATTACTGCATAAGAATATTAAATTAAATTTATTTAGAATAAAATTGCAACAGATATTGTATAAATTAACTATGCTGGGTACACATGTTTTGGAATACTATCTAGCTCTAAATTAGTTTTAATCTAAAGTTTTATATTGTTTTATCGATTGTGTTCTGTTTTGTGTACCTAAATAAATAAATAAATATTGTCCGATTTCATTATAAGTTTAGAGTTAAGTTTCATTGACAACAACTGATGGATTTTGTTGCAGTTTAAGATAATTGTAATATATTTTAATATTATATTATTATTATATTTCCTGCCCTACTGTGAAATAAAGGTAAGCATAAAACTTTCTTAACTAGCGATCACACACATCTACGAACTCTTATCTAAGAAGTGAGAAAAAATATTGTGTAATTTTAAATTTTCACCAGCCATGTCCCTATCCCGAGAAACCTCCATAGTAAATCCTAGCTAATACCTTGATTTCAGCATAACTTTTTTTATATATATCAAGGTGACTTCGACGAATGTAATGTATTGCATCTGTTGCCGTAGCTTGATACGGTATGAGATTTAGTACGAGAAAGGTTCCCTTGTAGTATTGCTGTTCACAAAACATACCTCTTAACATCGAGCCAACTGCGTGATCGTTATTGAACCGAATATTTTAATAAATTGTGTTTGATATAGTTCACCTGTCACCCAATTCCAGGTGAAATTTAGATATGTTACAGAAATCATCAAGGTTTTTGAAAAAAAAATCTCAGACTCGCGTTCGCAAAGCTTTGACAACATAAGCTCGTAATCCCGGAGGTCCGTGTGTATCGGCATATTACCGCACGCACCCACCTGCGCACGACTTGCGTCATTTACAACTTTAAAATAATAAAACAGGTTTCGATTGTGATCTACACGAAGGTGGATCGACGATTAATGGCCCACCACACCTGGCCTGACCCCCGGTCCCCGACACACGACACGGTGTAACCCGAAGCCGATATCTAAAAAAAAACACATTCCATATGAATATGGAATATTCATATGGAATGTCAATGTCATTGTTTTATGAATAAAACAATGACATTAAATCAACTGATCAAACGATCTGACATAATGTTTGAACTTGATTTACGTTCGTAGGTTAACGGTCAAGTCCAATCTGTAAGCTAATGTCATCATCGGTTTCGGATGCCTTATATCAATGTATAATAAATTGAAGCTTTCTTGAATAGTGATAGGAGAAAAAAACGACTGGTTTTTTGTAGAGAATAAGTTGTGTCATAATAATTTTTCTTCATTGAATTTCCGCACACGTTAAACACGTCTACATAATGAGACATGTCACATATTTTGAACAAAGAATACGAGGCGGTACATCGACCTTCCCTTATTTGGAGAAGCGAGGCGACACAACATCGCACACCATGCGCTCACAATTTTCACGGGGATAAGTGTAATGAGAATTGTTTCCAATCTTCGGAAATAGCCCATGAGTATCAAATTTTGTAGCAGTAACTTCGTCTCGGTAAGTACTGCGACCATGCCCATTTCTTGCCACCAACCAGTAATGAATTCGCGTTACTGTGCTCCGGTTTGAAAGGTATAGTTGCCGGTGAAATTACAGGCATTCATCATGCCGGTGTAGTTGTAGCGCATGAGACGTAACATCCCTGTCTCGGGGTGATGGACGCAACGCAATGCGACTTCAGTCATCTCGTACATTGGTGGAGTACTTGAGTGGTATTGCTATTGTCTATAGGCGGCGGTTACCACTTAACATCAGGTAAGTCATCACATAAGTCAAATAAATAAAAATATTATAACTAAAACAATTTGTATAATTCCAGCGGTTAATAAATATTGCGATGCACTTGGCGTATTACGAGTTATTTGTTGTTTATTAGAAGCCTCTGCGTAGCTGAGATTAATCATAAACATAATATAAAATCACGCCTTTAACCCCGAAAGGGTAGGCAGAGCAATGGGCCACTTTTCACCTAATCGCGGGAACGTAGACGTAACGAGTGGTGAGTGGCGAGTCGTCGCCGCCATTGTCCTGTCACGAATAACTCTGAACTTTATAAATCAATCGTTATCATCCATGACAGTAACTGAATATGAATACCTAATATATTTTAATGAGTATACCAACTGAGCAACCATCGCTTACAACCCTACATGTCATTTGTATATAAAGTTTAAAATCGTAGAGCAGCTCAATTGTTTCCTTTTTAATTCTACGTCCAATTTGTCAGTGATTAAGCTGCAAACGATCTCAAAATATTAAATATCGAATCGAACGGCACAATCAAATTTTGAATCTACTAATCATCATTAATATAGTAGTTTTTTGCGAAACCATGACCACAGCGCGTAATCGATATTTCTGGAGACATTAAACGCTTTGAATGGTGTGGAATTAGCGGAGAGGTGGGGCCGGCGCCGGCGCGGCGTTGCGTGGCGTGGCGTGGCGTGGCGTGGCGTGGCGTGGCGTGGCGTGGCCAGGTGTACCGCGGCGACCTGTTCCGTCGGAGTATCATGTTACACTACGTTTCACATTAGGAAATTTATACGACGTCTCGTATGACTACCGACTGTTAATTATAATTATTGTTTTATCGACGTGATAAATTATTGTAATTATTAATCGATTCCAAGAATCGCCTGCAAAACAAGGTGATTCATCGGCATTTATTTCACCGCTTTACGGGACAGATGCGCGCCGCGGGGTGCGTTTGTTAAATAGAGTGACATTTAATTTTAATTCATCGACATAAATATCGTACGTTACGATCTCGTCACTCGCAGGATCGCAGGTGCTGAGCCAAAGGTCTCGTCGATGCCGCGACTGACACAATGTCTGCGATATCTGCGACAGATAACATAATTTATATCTAACTAGCTGTTGCCTGCAACTTCGTCCACGTGGAATTCGGTTTTATCACGCACCCCTATTTGACCCCTCGGAAAAGTAGCCTAAGTTACTCCTCATTTCATCTCCATCTTCATCAGCTATCTGCCAGGCCAGTGAAAGTCCTGTCAAAATCGGTCCGGCCATTTCAGAGATTAGCCAGAACAAACAGACAGGCAGACAGACGTACAGACAGACAGACAAACAAATATAAAAAAACATGTTTTGGTATATATACCGTGTATACATCCACATGCACTTAGTAAAAAGTGGTTATTTTAATATTGTGAGGCCTGTTAAAAAATCCCTAAATCCTTAATAACAAATGTTAATTATTCAAAAATATGCACAAAATGACAAGCTTCGTTAAAATTGGGGGCTTTTTTGTCCGGCCCAGTTTGATACGAAAATTTACAGCGATTAGTTTAAAAACAAAATTAGTAACTTGTACAACGATTTGTTTAAAAACAAAATTAGTAACTTTTACGGTAAATATAAAGTTATGTATCGTATCGTTTTAAAAGCAAGTAGAGTCTGCGACTGGCACGCATCCTACTGCTGACAGTTTTATAAGTCAACTTCGTATACAACCGTGTAGTAATTGTTTGTCAATTTGCATTTACTTAAACGACGGAATTGCGAGGCGTAGTAAACTGCTCATGGGTTACATAATTATGTAGGTACCTTAAGAAAAAATATACTAATTCACTTCCCGGTAATAGTTTAAAATTGATACATATTTAATCAGCAATCTCCTTATCACAAATGCAATAATTTTACTAACATACCTGATGAATGAACTTTCGGTTACATGTATTTTTAAACGACTTCCCAATTATTTAAATTAGCGATTAAAAATTATAAATTTAACACGTTTCGATATATGTTTTTTTGGAGAAGTTCCTATGCTATAGCGCTCCTATTAATTTTCCAGGACAACTTCCATTATGAATCTTTGTACTAATGGCAATTGTACCGTAATGTGTGCCGTGTGTACCGTGTAATTGTGTGTAAATATACAGTAAATATTGTTTTATATAATTCAGTGCAGTGATTTCGTCCGGGAAGAACTGCCTCTATACTTGTATCTGTCGAAAAGCAGTAGTGCTCTGGAAATACTGTATTCCGGTTTGAAGGGGTTACTAGGAATAACTATGTCAGGGAATATACAGATTGGTATCTGCATTTTCGCAAAGCGGGTTGACTTTTTCTATTAGTGAAGTAGGATATAAGTCGTACTGCTGTTGTCATTTGGCAGACGATAGTGCTTACATGCCAGCTGATTACTAGCGTTAAAACCTATTTTGCCTGTCGTGCAGTAAAATTAAATACACAATTTATTATTTTATATTAAATATATAATTTTATTCCTGCCTGGTCTCAAGTGACATTTCATAGATGTAGGACACTGTGAGCGTAGCAGCCAAGGGCACGGTACACCAACTTGCAAATCGACGTTCAATGGTTCGAACCCGGGTAGGGATTTTGGTTTGGGGTCTAGTTTGGTGGCAAATGTTTTTGCCATATTTACGAGAATATCAAATTTCTGAACGAAACGAAATGCTGTTTTGAATTAGAATATAGAAAATCCTAAAGATAAATTTCATCTTCATAGCCATTCTCAGTAGGTTACATCATTAGGTGCTCATTACCGTACCTCATTTCGTATTGATTCGTTTCATAAGTGCCATTTTGTCTAGGAGAACATAACTTTGCATAGAGGTAAGTACCTATGGTTTGCCTACAGACTGCACCGTGCCGCACCTTATTATCATAACTATTTACGGTTGTATAGTAAATCAACACGTTTATGTGTGTACTTTACACATTGCAAATTACTTACGGTCTTTAATCCTGTGATTAAATTAACATTAAAATATTATAATGTGGGTACAAACAAATCATTTGTACAATTCCCAGTGGTTTAATAAATCTCTCGATGCAAATGACGGACATATTGCGAAGTATTTGTTGTTTATTAGAAGCCTCTGCGTAGCTGAGATAAAACCTCCTCATCAATGAGGTTATTGAGAAATAAATGATTAGATATATAAAAAAAGAACAAAAATTTTAAATTTCAATTTTTCGTTATATAAGCCAATAGCTTATAGCTGCGGCTTCGCTCGCATTAATGTTGATTTAGTCAACACATTTTTCTGCCACCAATCAGTAACACTGCGCAACTGTGTTTCAGTTTGAATGGTGTGGTTGCCGGTGAAATTACAGGGATATAAAGCATTCCACAGAGATGTGCGCGCAATACGATGCCACTTCGGTCTCCTCATACAGCAAGTAAGTTGTCTTACAAATAAATAAAATTGGAGTGCCTGTTTGTAATATTATTAAAATAACCGCTTTTTACTAAGTGCATATAGATGTATACACGGTACATATACCAAAACAATTTTTTACAATTTTTGTCTGTCTGTCTGTCTGTCTGCTTGTTCCGGCTAATCTCTGAAATGGCTGGACCGATTTTGACAGGACTTTCACTGGCAGATAGCTGATGTAACAAGGAGTAACTTAGGCTACTTTTCCGAGGGGTAAAATAGGGGTGCGTGATAAAACCGAATTCGGCAACAGCTAGTGGCAAATATAGGCATACGAGAGGTTGCCGCTTAACATCAGATGGACCACCGAAACCTACTCATAAAAGGAGTGCACAGAGTGCGTGTATGTGTGAGGCATGCGCGGTGCAGTAGCCGACCTTGCCTGGGCGTAGCCGGTGTCAGGTTGCGGCCACATAGCTGGCGAGCGGCGCGCGTGCGGTGCAGCCCCGCGACCGCGACGGAATGCCCCCATCATACGATAGCTGGCCAACACTCGATACGCACCCGGGCCCGGTGCCATTGCCGGAATACCGGCCGCGCAGCACCCGTGACAAGAAAGGCCGTTCCAGATCCCGGATTACTGCTGTCATCGTATTTATTAAAAACAACACTTGAATACACTCAGACTTATGAGAATGTAAAGCACAAGCTTCAGCTTCTTGTGTTAAAGCTTCAATATGAGGTTCCTTTCATGGAATGTTATTCATTTACAGGAGACGACTTCTAAAAATCATCTGACACTTTCACAAAATAAGAAGCAGCTTTCGAAATGAGTATTCTACCTATATGATTTTACAATTCTAAAGCAGCCTCCAGGATGTTTATATTCAAATCTTACACTCTTCTATTGTATTCTTTGAAGAGCAGTAGAACTCTCGCCAAGTTCGTCCGGGGAAGTATTGCCACCATGCCCATTTCTGCCGCCAAGCAGTGAAGCATTCGCATTACTGTGTTCCGGTTTGAAAGGTGTGGTTTCCGGTGAAATTACAGGCACATGAGACATTCCGCCTTCACGTCTCAGAGTTGCGGACGCATACGATGCGACTTGGGTCTTGTCGTACCTAGTAGGGGAGGACCGAAGTCGCATCAGTTGTTATGGGCCGAGGTTACCACTTAACACCAGGTGGACCGTCGGCTCGTTCCGTAACAGTATTACATAAAAAAAAAAAAAACTATTCGAGTCACTGGTTCTCTCGTACCAGTGCTGTGAAAAGATGTATGTGCGCCTCAAAGAGGCTCCTTTCGTGCACTTGACACATGTCGAACACATGCACGAATTTTTTGTTCTAGGACATGTCGGTTTCCTCACGACGTTTTCCTTCACCGTTTTGAGAACGTGGTATTGCGCACATAAATATTTCAAGCGAAAAACTCATAGGTGCACGTCGGGATTTGAACCGGTGACCTCCAGATTGAAATTAGGGGTCAGTACCACTAGACCATCACGGTCTCAAATCTTACATGATCGTATACCACGTCGTACCTGCCACCCCAAGCCGCACCTGTATCATAGACATATCCGATTCCAGTTCTACAACATCAATCTGATTTGCCTTTCAATGCAGGCAAATTGCAATACATTACTATTGATTGATGTTAACATTGCTCGCGAGAGATCTTTTATTTATAACTCGCATTATTTACTCTGTGGTTTTCCACCTGCGTTGGGCTTTTCACGTGTTAAATAAATATTATAAAACGAAAAAGAATAAGATCAGCCACAGAATTGGCCACGTGATCAAACTTCTCTTTTGTATAACTAAGCAACGGGAAAATGAGTTAGCGTCTAATAAACTAATTCGTATTTTTTACAACACCAACTAAATATTTTAAAGAAAGCTTCAAGTAAAGATCAACAAGTATTTTTATTTGGCCCACTGATTTATACATCACTACCTAATTTACCAACTCAGCCACGAATTTTACAACTAACCAACATTTTACGTTACAGTTTCAACATAATGATGCTCCTAAAAAAATGTAGGTTAGGTTAGTATTTTAGAAGTTTACTGCTTCAATGCATGTTACAAATTAAGATGCTTAATAATAACCACCATGCTGAGTTATATTTAGATTTAGAGTGGCTTACATAGAAGATAGGTAACTAGTGGCTAACTATTTATACGCGCGTTGATTGTGGCTGACTTAGTAATTTAGACGGCAATTAAGATTTTTAGAGGCGAATAATGCAATTAAAAAGAAGTCTATTTAATTAGCACTCTTATAAAACGAATAAAATGTCTTTTATCCTTCCCTGGTAAATTTCAGGCTCCAATCGCTAAGCGGTGTTGCAATTTTGTCTGGTAAGCGCAAATTTCTATAATGAACATTGTTTTTTATGGATCCTGCGTGCATCATTGTAGTTTTATGTTTGTATCCAGAGAACTGCATTGAGTTTGGAAAAAACGGCGAGATATTTACTCGATGTTGAACTAAGTACCTCATTATTATAAAGTTATTTCATTTGCCTGAAATGTCAAGAGTATTACTTGGACATATTTGATCGATATGTTATTACACACATTTTAAGTTAATTCGATGTTAGTAATTCTATCATTTATGACGTGACGATTGTTACAAAAGTCGTACACACAGATCTTCTCGTTGGCTGAAAGTCTCAACTATTGTAAATTATTTTCAGAGCTCAGTAACATATTTTCGCATCCTACTTGGTCGGTGGTATTACTTAAAGAAACGGCGAAGGGAACCGGGTTCCGTGACTTGGAGTATTATATATATATATATACAGACTAAATATAGAGTATAACCTTCCGGTAGCCACGGTAGTAGTCACGGTTGAGTTTTTTATATATTGTATTTAAATTCCTTTTATAACATAATTCTTACAACTCAGTATATTCACACATGTTCACATTATGGACATCTCTACTCTACATCATTCCCCACCAATAAATTCTGGGCGCTGCTTTAATACTTGAATACGAGCGTCCTTAACTGCCAAACGTATTTTTTTAATGCATCAAGCAATTGCCATAAAGTGAACGAGCCGAGCTCATTCGCTTTGCATAAAATGTAAGCTGTGCTTAAGTTAGATACTTGAGATTTCGCGTCTATTTTTAGCCCAGATTCTTGGTCTAGCTCGTAACCGCAACCGATAAATAATGCAAATAGAACGCTTTGCATTGACACACTGACTTAACTGGTAACATAGTAGATGCTACTTTTAGAAAATGTACACTACCTACTCTTGGTCGAAATGAGGTCGCGGTGGCAAAGGGTTTTCAAATTTATCCGCTGGTTTCAACTGAAACGGATGAGCATCAATTGAACGAATATACGAGTATATATGTTTCCGTGCCTTAACCTACTAAAAAGCTGTTAAGATTTAAACATATTGAGCGTAAAAATTCTGATAATAATTCAATCGAAGGCACATAAGTTAAGTAGTAGTGTATGAAAGAAGTCAAAAGAAGTACCTACATACAGGTAAGTATACGTATTCTATCAGTTGTCTGTTTCCTCTAATACAAGCTATGCTTATATTTGGGGCTAGATGGCGCTGTGTGAAATATCCACCAATATTATTATATATTACAATTATTACCATTTTTAAGTCTTAAAAAGTCTTGAAATTTTCCACTGGCTTCAAATTTAAAAATAATATGAGTGATAAATTGAGCTACCAAAATGGTGACCAGCAAGCACCGTGCAAGTGACAAATGCGTCCACTTCAACAGGTTGCTGCAGGTACCCACAGATAAGTGTGTTTAAGTCTCAATAACTGCGGTGCGCCGATCGATCATGGAGTTAGTTGTTTTTCTGACGGTGACAGGACGCAGGTCGGCTTTATACACCGACCAAGCTATCTGACCAGCCAGCCAAGTTTACCATGTACAATTTATTTTCCTTCCTATTACCTATTTACCGAACCTGTATAGTTAATCATGCCTTCACACAATCATGGTACTAATTTTGAATGTCTAAGCTTAATAAAACAATGGCCTAATACTGTAATATAATAATATTAGTTGACATTTCACACAGCGCCATCTACCAAAAGTAAGCTAAGCATAGCTTGTATCATGGGAACTAGACAACTGATACAATACTTATATATATTTTTTTGTAAATACATACATATAATTCATATCAACACCCAGACACAGAACAAACATCAGTGTTCGTCACACAAGTCCTGGGTGAGAATCGAACCCACGACCTACAGCGCAGATGGCAGTGTTACTACGAACTGAGCTGTGAGGCATGTCAAAATGCAATGGCCTAATAATTTAATAAATACTCGTAAATATTGATAGACATTACACACAGCGCCATCTTGCCCCATAATCTCTTGTCTCCTTACCCTATTATTTACATGTTACCGGCACTCGTAAACCAGCTAGGAAAGATTAAATACAGGTAACTAAAGCGTCCAATCCAACTGCGTGACATTATTTACGATAGAGATAGACAAACGACATACTTTGCGAATTTGATCATTTTAACGGTTTATTGGTTTATTTACACCCTAATGAGGATAAAAGGAATTGTCAATGAGCCCTCTTCAGTATTCCCAACAATGTTTATATTCCAGTAGATGGGTGAGGAAAATTATTGAAGCTGCTAATAACGTTTTCCTTACCAAGAAACGATCTGTCTTACGTCACAGAGCACTCTTAGTAAATATGTGTATTTAATGTTTGAATCGTCTCATCTTCTGCATGTTGACAGAAATGGGATATGGTAGCATTGCTTCTCCGGATGAACTTGGCATAAGTTCTACTGCTACTTAAATGTAGAATAATATAGAAGAGGCAACGTATTAAATACATCTTCTACATCAATCAATCTTGAAAAGGTGTCAACAGCTGAATCTGACTTTTACTACTACTGAAACCCTCCGTGTCAGGTAACGTGGTGCAGCTATGATGAGCGCGTTTCAGTCATTATCTAAGGCTTGCATCGAACCATTCGTCATGCTGTCACAGCGACAGGCCCGAAACAATCAAAGTGACCGACGATACCGGTGATGGGCTAGTTTCCCATACTTTAGGTGTGAGACCTCGCGTAGGGTAAATACTTCGAATGCCTGGTAGAGACAACTAGTTCAGAATTACCTAACGAAATTTCGGATAAAACCTCTTTAGTACCGATCATTATTGTTGGCAATCAAAGCGTTCGATTTTTGTTTAGAAAAATTGTGGTCTTTGTACTTTCCATACCATTCCACTGACTTCTAATAAGTTTACTAACTATGCTATCCATCTAGAAGTTACATGGAAGAGATCATTTTAGGTGATAGTGTCGCCATTCTGTATACCTTTAAATTTTTTGTGTTTATTTTATTGGATACCTTGTCAAAAGTTTGAAGTTATCAATCGACCTCTACACTTTTTTAAATTAGTGCAAGTAAACTAACCTAGAATCAACGTTATATTTTATCTTTTGATTTTGTATAGAATCAAATATTTATTATCTGTGTGGTCAAATATCACTTTCAAATAATTTCATTTCAAATATTACTGCGCTTTTCCAGTGACAGTAACGACTGATTATTCTATTGTATTCTAAAACCGTATAGACGCAAATTTCCTCAAGTTTCAGAGTAACGATAATGGATGCAACACACTGATTACATACAACATACACATTTCCCATCTCAAAAGTTCAGAGTATAAACTATTCATTTTGTATAAAGGGACACTAAAATATTCGCAAATGTAATAACTTATTGAGAACCCGTGAGGACTAGAATTCATAGCATTTGTAACTTAGTTAAAACTTTATTTTTATAAATGATCGTGCAGCTTAAGATTTAAGGTTTATAATCCATTGGAGATAAATCTCTAGAGTGGAAAAATTGTATTATGCTTCATTCATATGGTCTTACTTTCTTTGCCAGTAACTGCTTAACTACGGTCGTACTCAGATTACTATATCATTGTCTAGATAATAATACCCAATTCTGTAAAAACTATTAAACCTCGTTAATTCATTATCTTATCATTAAAATTCTTAATTTATTACGAGTGCCCCCAAACTTCAACTCTTTTATATAATATTATACTAATAATTTCACACTGCTAATAGATTTCACTATGCTAGACATGCTTGAATATCCCAAGGAGCAATTCATGATTAATCAAGAAAGTAGCCAGTAGCTCACACCATGGTAAAACATTACGATTTTGCATTAGACGGGCAAGGCTCACAGATTATGAAATCTTGACTCCCACATTTTGTGATAAGCACGTTTTAAATAACATTGACACTCGTATTCAACTGGCCAGTAGCTCGCATCAACGTAATGAAGCATTAAGATTATTGAAGGCAAGTTTTGCATTCCGCAGGCAAGGCTCATAAAATACAATACATTACGAGCGAACTAACGGCTCCCGCGTTACGTAATACGTGCTTTTAAATAATTTTGGCTCTAGTGGTTTACCCCGGCTTTGCGTAGAGGTTCAAAAAGCTCACAGGTTTCCTCATTGGCTGAAAGCTTTCGTAGATTAATTATAAATAAGACAAAAACATAATATATCACTAAAAATGTGCGAATGAGTTTTCTCATTAATTGTCAATTTGTCATTTATAAAAACACTACGCTTTTATCTCTGGTTTGTTTAAAGCGTTACTAATCAAAACGCAGTTTTTTGCTGATAATTGAAGTCCTTATCTATCCTCCTCTATGAGATATTAGAGTTAGGGCAGAAGTAACCTTCTAATAACATTTTAAAAATCAACAGTACATCCATTTTATTTTCATATGATCGCAAAAATGTGTAGTTAGATTTGAAATTCGTAAAGGTCGTATACAAAGTTTTAAACTTTACCACTTAAAAGTTGTATCAAACATTTTTAAGTAGGTACTTTATTATTATTTCACTCGTTTGGCTAATTTTAATGTATTTTCTTCAAATGCTATCTGCATTTGAAGAAATCTTCTCTTCTACAGAATTTTCTACAAAATTAAATAATGAAACAAACGTACATACATTGCCTCCGTACATTACTATTATACAATAATCAATAACTATTGCACACTTTCATTTTAATTAACCTACTGACTAAATTATAACCTCTAGGTATATCGTGAAAAGTGACTAGTAATTCTCCGTAGTTATTGGACATGTTGATTTAATTTCTCGGTTACTTTAATTACCTTGAATCGTAAACTCTCTGGATATTGAAACACCAAGTGTTTACCTCTCCTTAAAGGTTGTGGCTGTTGTTGACTGTAGACTTTGTCTTTGAAGCAAAGGTAGGTGGTTAATTTTAAAAGAATATGCGTTATTATAAATAAATATTAATGGATATTTCACACAGCGCCACCTAGCCCCAAAGTGACTAAGCTTTGCTTGTATGGTGGGAACCAGACAACTGATATAATACTTATATATCAAACAACTATGTTCGTCACACGAATGTTTTTCGAAGAAATCGAACCCACGACCTACAACGCAGAAGGCAGAGTTATAGAGAGTATATTGCATATATATATATGCAATATACAACTGACTGTGTAGTGTAGGTATACATAAATACGTTTGTTGTGATTCCTTAAATTAATAATTCGTGTGTTGTGTAATGTACACAACACACGATAATATGTGTAGGTGTATGTGTTAAATTAAACAGTGGGAATCCACCAAACCATCTGAAAAGCTAACATTTAGGTTGGGTTTCATTTTTTCTAAATCCGTAATAGCTACCACGGACGATTGAAAAATTCAGCACGTATTGTTCAAAACTGGTTGAAATTACTATATCAGAATTTTAATTGGTTGTGGCAACCAATACAAAAATCTCTATATTCTCCGATAATGGTGACTGGTACTGGATGAATCATTTCAGGAATACAATTTGGTCACTAGCTCAACAGCGAACCATAATGGCACTTTTGTCATAATCCCTGACACAAAACAATCCTACTGCAGAGAAGAGAAACAGACCAACAGTCGTAAAACAACACAACGAGCAACAGAACACAGAAAGAGCTGTATACACACGACCCGAAGACCCCCTACACACACAGGAATGCCCATACAATCCATCAGATACGCTCATTCATCGCATCATAAACGACTATTTCGATCCTAAAACATCGTTATCACTGTTCCCACTCTAATCTGAGGGCAATAAAATTCCCGAGGCCCACAAGAGCTGGGCAGGCTCGATAACCATAAATTTGGCCCGAAACGGATGGGACAAATTTTTATAATGGGTCTCGTCCACTCGGGCGCTGCGTCGTGTTAATGACAGGCTAACAGTTTGTTTTAACATCATTATAGGAGTGTATCGGGAATTCCATCGGGTTACCTGCACCTACACGCACCCGGCCGCGGCCGCGGCCGGTGTGCTTACACGCCTTGATAAATCAACGTTTCAAATGATTCTTATCTTGGAGACTTAATTTAATAACAATGTTTTATGAGGCCGACTGGGGCCCGGATAGCGTTCATAAATTGCAATGGTTGATATAAAAACAAAATATTAATTATTTTATTTGATATATTATTATATCGATGTCTCGTTTTCAATACTGAAAAAGTGGTATCGTTATTATGAATAATGTATTGTTCCTCAAGTTCGAAATCTTACACAACTAACGTAATTTACGTAATGTTACTTTACCTTGCGAGTTATTATTGAGTTACGCAACAAAGCCTTAAAGCATGTTTTTTTCTTTAAAGCGAAATACTATATTTTGCTTTAAAGAAAATAATCTGGATTATTATTTCTGATGTCAATAACTATTGTTGACATCAGAAATAATAATCCAGATTTTTCAACACCAAAAAACTACTATGAATATGGTAAAAAAAGGATCTATAATCATAAAATAAGTTTTTTTTTATATGTTTATTTATCAAAAAGAAAAAACAGTATGCAGTATGATTAAATAATTTAACTTTGTAAACTAATTTATAATTCTATGACACATTCCTGTGATAAGTGCTCAAGTCGTATGAGCCTTAGGCACTTAAGACAGCCAAAATGATTAATTACTGTTGGGCAGTTTTTGTGACGAAATAGTCTTGCAGGGCGGCCGAACACCGCCATACATCCCGTTGGCAGGAACAAGCATTCACAATTACCTTATCTCGGGCCCTGCTCCTTACATCACCCGACAAATATTCGTGTCCCTTTACATGCAGAACGGAAGAGACTTGGTTGAAGGCAAATTTACCTAAGTTCGAAATCTCTTGTTTGATTTAGCTCGTCTGTTCTACGGATCGTACACAATTCTGCTTAAATCGTATTTTGGCTTCTAAATAAATAAAAGCTTATTCTAGGCAAGTGATACACACATACATAGATTATATGGTAAGTTCATAAGCCGTTATCCCTGAATGGGTAGGCAGAGCTACTGTGGGCCACTTTTACTTTTTGGGTTACTCTATCTTGGGAACGTAGACGTGACGATAGAGAATAGAACTGGCATTCGTCTACGACAGCGGCTTAATCTGGATTTGCTTAGATTGCTAGCTGCACTATTCACAACTATTTTAGACTTTAAACACAAAAACGTAGGTTTAAATCAGCCTTTGGGCCTGAAGTCTGAGGCCCGGGGCACTTTGAACACGCCTGAGCTCACCCCACAATGACCATTGAGAATATATAAATAAAAGCTGGAAAAAAACTTTCGGAAACAGTACATTACTTTTAATTGATTTCAGGAGTACAAGCGCGAATGAAATTGACATTTCAATAGCAAAAACGATGAGGCATTGTGTGAATATCCCAAATGATTTAGCGCTGAGTTGGGCGGTAATATGGCCGGAGAAATGACGATGCTTTTTCTGAAGGTCCTAGAATACCTTTCTTCGTCCTGATAAACAGTACATACTCAAACTAGAAATATAAAAATAGTATATTACGATCCTAGGCCCGAAAGTTGGATTTCCTGGCCGGGTGTGATAAAAAGGCCGAGGCGAAGCCGAGGCCTTTGTATCACACACGCCAGGGCATCCAGCATTCGAGCATTCGGGCCGTGGGTCGTATACTATTTTTCTTGATTCCGAAAAATGCTCTTCCCGGCCTGAAATGCGGCTGGAAAGTGCGTACTTTCGGCTAGGGGAACAAGAAAAGGAATATCCTGAAATAATAATGACTAAACTCTGAAGATATACTCGTAACAACGTTGGGAACTTAGAGCATATAGGTACCTAAGTAAGAACTTTTAAGTTTTGGAGACACTTTATTAACAAGCCTGTTATGTGGAGACTGTTTATGGGATAAAAATTAGTAATATTTATAGTATTAATAATACAGTATTAGTGGAAATTTCACACAGCGCCATCTATCCCCAAAGTAAGCTAAGTATAGCTTATATCATGAACCAATCAACTGTTAAAATACTTTTATGTAAATACATAGGTACATATAATATATTTACCTACATCTAAACACAAAACAAATTAAAAACCTATGTTCTTCACATAAATGTTGGTTGAATGGGAATGGAACCCATGACCTACAGCGCAGAAGGCCTTACCTACTACCAACTGAGCTGTGAGGCAAGTCAAGGAATGTTTGCATCTATGCAATTATTTTTTCCACAGAGTACATGAGCTGTAGGTATATACAACACAAGGAATCCTACAAAGGCCAGAGCTAACTATCTTGGATTACTTTGATCATTTACATACTACTTATTCAAGGACTTTTGTGAAATGTGTGCCACCTCTTCGATTACAGGTTCCCATGGGAAAGCTCTCGCAAATATTGACACAACAGAAACATGTTTATATGCACTTAATGCATCGCTCACCTTTTTACATTTATTTGTTTTGAGCGCGCGAGGCAGACGGTGCGTCGGCCTCTTATTTGACTTGTTTTTGTCGTAATTCTGTTTAACAGGTAGTGTCTAATGTCTGTTAAGAATGTGTTGTGCGTGATGAGACATATTTGTGATTTTCTTACGTGTTTCTTACCTAATCATACCTTGCTTGTAAATACAGTTCTTATTGGGATCCCCAGGATCTCAGTAAGAACTGTCTTACCATGGCAAACGTGAGGATTTCGACCCTTGACCGCCGACTTATCGTAAGCGACAATTTTATCCAAATAGCATTTATTGTCGCAAGTGATATTTTAAGGTATAATGAAAAGGTGATGTCGAGATTTCCCGCCGAAGTGACGTTATTTAAAATATATAGCGAATGCAAAGTTTATCGTTAGCACGCCATTTTTCACATTTTATTTAAAAATATCATCATTTGCAACAAAAAAAATGCTAGTTGGGTAAAATTGTCGTTTACGATAAGTCGGCAGTCAAGGGACGATTTGTTCTTGGTTCTTGTTTGTGTGATCAGCACTCGAAGCGTAGCTTGTCTGGTTGTTTTTAATACATTTGTAGCATGTTTCTGAAGTCATCATCTCATCACTTCACTGCATCAGTTTACTTGTTTTTGTATAGTATTATGTCTTTTATGCCAGAATGGTTCTTCGTGCGTGTCAAAGACATGATAAATTGCGAGTGCGGTCTATAGCGATTGATAAGCTTGACCCTTAGCCAATAATTCATACAAAATTGCATATTTGCTACCCCAAATATTCGTATTCTGGAGTATAGAAGGTAAGAAAAGTCTTCTGGTGGAGTGCACATGATACATTCCATCTCACTAGTTATCGGCGTAATACAGAGAGTAAGGTAAGTAAGAAAGGACGTTATGCTGTTTTTAATTTATCAGATGGGCCACCTGCTTGTTATATAAACTTAGTTTTTTGTCAAAGATGTATCTGCCCAAGTTCTGTCAACAATCATCCACCCATTGAAAGAGGCATCGGAAACAGCATAATTACAGATAATCACATTAGAAATAGAACGGCATTTGATCTACGAAAACTAATTCGCCCAATAAATGGGAGGCCCGAGGCTGGTTAGGAAGTTTTTTATTCTCACGTTATTGATGGTGGCCGCACTTACACCGAAGTGTAACAAACGAAATTTAAATTAGAAGTTCACACGATAACAATTTTAGCGATATATATCTGTTTACATATTAATAGTATTCAAGAAATGTTTTTTTTTTACGATAGATACTTGAACACTATACAATAAAATAATAATCATCAGACTGAATCATCAGACCTGCGACTAAGCCAAAACTCTATAGGACTACCTCCACTGGCCAATAACCTGATATTATAAATGTGAATGTGAGTTTCACCTTCTTCTTCTGCTTTCACCCCTAAACTGCTGAATCGATTATAATGAATTTTGATACAGAGAAAGGTGGGACACTGGAGACAGTTATAGGATAAAAAATAAAATTGTTATTTCGTTAATGATTTCTGTATCGATAAAACACCAGAACTGGTTGACAAAATCAACATTAACGTGAGCGAAGCCGCGGGTAAAAGCTAGTACATAATAAATTTCAGCTTTAACGGATTTGAATTAAAGTTATAGATAATAGAGATATTAAGTTATAATATTTTCAGACTGCAGCGAAATTAATATGATTTTCTTTTATGTATCGGCTAAGGCAGGAAATAAGTTCAGATGTGATGAATCAGTTACCTATTATAATAATCAGAACATAACACTATAACAAATAAGTGTAATACATATTTCATTTTGTTACGGAAGTGTAGCGCACCAGCGTTAACTAATATAACACGAATCAATGAATACACGACATATTTTTTACTGTGAAAAAAAATATAAATACGGTGTGACTAATATCAATTTGCGGTCAAAATAATGGGTCAAAATTATGTGTTGTCCTTGCCGTGACCAGCGGGAATGCGCGAGATATTACGTCACGTCACACTAATTACATCCACCGGCTCAAATTATAGCTTTGGACCAATGAATGGTCCGACCGATTCTCTTGGCGTATCTCACATTTTTTTGGGTCTAATCATTTCGTGAGCATGTTTTAAAGAGCTTTGTCGTTCAAACATTTTCATGAGACGTAACATCCCCATCATCATCTCGAGGTGGTAGACTCAACGCAATGCGACTTGAGTCATCTCGTAATTTGGTGGAGAGAACTTGAGTCATATTGCTGTTGTCTATGGGCTGCGGTTACCACTTAACATCATGTGGGCCGTCAGCTCGTTCTACAGCCTACATTATATAAAAACAAACACACGCGCATCGTTGATTCTTTAACATTTCAATTGTTATTTTATGTGATAAAGATTCGGTACGAGCATATGCCCCAACTGGTGTAAAGAGGTATAACCTCAGCCCAGAACAAGAAATACGATTTAACCCTCCCCTACTTAAGTACGACAAGACCCAGTCGCATTGTGTGCGCCAGTAACTCTGAGACGACTCAAATATGCCGATATATCTATTTCTGTCACCAAACAGTAACTATTAGTAGTTAGTACCTAATCGCATTCAAAAGACAATTTCATCCACCGAATTAAATCCTAAAACTTAGACGGAATAAGAAACGACATCATAACAGAATCTTAGCTTATTTGTTAATAATAAATAACTTTAGTCACAACAATCCAATTGGTTCCCAAATACCAAAGGGAATATTTTATGTTTAAGACATCAAAATCAATTATTATGCCCAAACTGGACCTATCCTTCGGGTTATTTATCATTATGATCTCGATCATAAAAGGAAGACCACTCAGAATAACTTATTTAATCACTCCAAGGGATTGTGCGCCTTATCTTGGAAGGCGTAGATTGGGAATTCGCATGGACATTGACGGTCGATGCTCGCAGCGATTTCAATTTGGGATACATGAAAGCGTGCAAAGGATTTCGACTGTTTACGACTACGTGGGTGGTTATGGGCGTGGCACATCCCATCCTGTTCCTTCCACAGACCTATCCCTATCTCCATCTCATGGCCGGCCGCTCCCACAGGACCTTTCTTGTTAACGTATTTTTTGTTCCTTTCAACCTGCTTTATGGAATGGTCAGGCGAGCAAATATTTACTCACGATTTTCAAAATCTTGTTTTCATACTACCAGTCCTTAGGATGACTCGTTACTTTGTTATGTTGGGTCTGTTTCACTCGAGACAAGTGCTTTCTCAAAAGCTCATAAGTTTACTACAGCATTTACCGATGCTGTTGGTACACATATTTCTGTGAAAAAAATATATTGTGACACAGACCGAGTGTTGGTTTTAATATGCCTTTATATACAAAATAAAACTGTTACTATGAAATGGTTATATAATACTATAGTACCTATGCCATAGAGCGCTTTAATAAATTGAACTATGTAGGTATATATTATGTAGGTACAAAGCAATTTGATGAACTGCCTTACTGCCGCTGCCGGTTACTGATTTAGCAGTATCACTGAAGATTGAAGGAACACCACTCAAGAAAATTATACAGATGAAGGATGACAATGATTCATTGAGTTTCATTTAAACGAATTCATTACTGAATCACTGAAATCCCTGATAAAATGAACTTCAAAAATTAACCATATTCTCGGCTGCATGGAAACATTTTTTTATGTTATTTAATTGACGGAACGACCTTATGGCCCACCTGATGTTACGTGGTAACCGCCTTCCATAGACAACAGCAATACGGCTCAAGTCCTCTCAACAAAGTACGAGAAGACTCAAGTCGCACTGCGTTACGTCCATAACCCCAAGACGGGGATGTTATGTCTCATGCGCCTGCAATTTCACCGGCACCCACTCCCTTCCACCGGAACACAGCAATACGAATGCATCACTGCTTGGCGGCAGATTACCGGGTGTGTTAGAAGTACTTCTCAGGGCGAACTTAGCACAAGTTCTACTGCTATTACTCTGAGTTCTTAAGCCAATACTGGTTTATAACATAGGTTTCTAACGCTAGTAGTACAGAAATCAAGGCATTAACAAAACTGCAAAATTATATCAAATAAAATTTTATTATTATTATACATTAGTCATAAAATCATTTGACTTTATCACTAATACAAAAACAATATTCATTAAATCGCGTGATACCTTGAATTTAAAACTTGCTACTGTATGTTACATTCAGTATACTTTGAACCTTACATAGGTAGGATTATAAATATGAATAAGGCATGACAGGATCGTAGAAATATCCCGCTATTTTCTCGATGTTTCTCAAACGCCCAATTATTATTAATTATCTTTTAAAAATAAAGAAATCTATTATATACAATTATAATTACTGCAATTACAATATCTGTGCATTCCTGGAATTTAAAGAGAACGTTCCCGCGGCCTCTTAATGCCGCATTTTAATATAAGGAACTCCATGCAAACGTATATTTGTTATAATTATATTGAACCCGGTGGTAGCCTGGTTATTCGGGAAAAGATTGACCAGCGTACTCGACTGCACGGGAATTGTTTGAATATTCCGCATATTTTCTCCGGATCTGGATATTATTTCTTATACTTTCTCTCATATTATTTCATAGACGTCGGCCTCACGGTAAAGCCAATAATCTGTCACTAGAATTTAGTAAACGCGTGTAACATAAACCAGGTATTTACTTTTTATATGTGCAATAAATAAGTTGTGGCCATCACTTCCAGCATTTTCAGATATCAATATAATATAATATCAAATATAATATAACATCAATCATAATAACTTATAAGAAGCACCGAGTATTATTTCGAACACAATAAAAAATTGTTTTGTGGTTTAGGTATTATCGTGTCTTGTAAATTGACGTCGAAGTTTGACAATCTTGTTTGTAAAAGTTTACGGATGTACCAACTTAGTATAAAGAGCAGTTTTTAAAATAACGGGTATTGTACTGTAGTGCTCGTTTATATGCTTTTATTCAAAAAGTTAAGGTAAAAAAATAGTTGACATCAATCGACGAGGGATATATTATATATGAATATTGAATAGGGTCCTAAATAGTGGCCTAGTTTTTACATTCTAGCCGTTATCTAGGTATATATTTGCAACCAAAAGCTGGTTAGTACAAGATCTGTGCTAAGCTAAAGAATCGGGTTCATTAGTAGCATGACGAGTCGGGAACGTCCTCTTCACGTAGGTAGGTATGTGTGTAGAAAGCGGCATCGGCAGCATGCTATCACAGGTGCCATCACACGAACAGATTTGTCTAAATTGTTTAGTAATTTATGATAACAGTCTTAATATAATAGAAAAACAATAAGTATATTTCTCATTCCGTATTTTCTTCAAATTTGACCTATTATCGAGAACAAAAGCATTAACCAAATGTACAAATACTGAAAAGAAAAATAAATTTCATTTTTTTTTTCTAACTAACCGATAAAAGTTAATCAAAAAATGTTTTGTAATATAATCAGTACAAAGTGGTTTTCTAAAAGGTTAGCCGTTAATATATGATTTGGCAACAGTAAGACCTCACACGCGTAGCCTTTGTGATAAAGTGATTATACTACTCTTCCGACTAACCACCACCAATCGGCTGCATCACGTCTAATTGGAGGGTACCCCCCCGCCCCGCGTCCCGCGCCCCGCGCCCCGCGCCCCGCGCATCGTTTGAACATGTATTTTCCCGCCGTCTCCCATGAAGTTTATTTAGACTTGCCCTGTCTGAAAACCAGCGTTCTTCTATACGTCTTCTGTTGCATGTTTTTTTTTGGTTCTGTATGTTTGTCTGTTTTTGGTTTTATTATGTCACACCTGTCTGCATCATCGTAACTAGATCCATTGCGGTTTTATCAGAACAGTAGTTGGTAGTGTGATGTTCTATATGAATTTATGTGCCTACAGATAGATAACATTTTCTGCATATAAAGTGTAATACCTATACCTTACTTGGGTTCAAAGAAATATTTTTCTTTCTGTCCCCGGTCTCTACTGTCTATACGAAATTTTCATATAAATACGTATTTACCATTATAAGAATAGCTGAAAAAGACGAGAAATAAGATTTAATAATAATAATAATAATAATATTGGTGGACATTTAAATGATGATTCTGAAATGAAACCACTAAATTTAAATCTGCTGAATATTTTTAAAGTGAAAATAAAAAAACTTTCAAAATCATCTATACCTACGTAGCTTATTATTTTGAAATGAAACTCCCAAATTCATTAATGTAACAGGGTCGCCCTGAATCATTTTATTAGGTACAGTTTTAAAAAGTAAGGCCAACGAGCAAAGCCAGTTCAGAAACCGAGTAAAGGTAATTCAAAACTTATAATGAAATTCAATACAAACTAATATATTGATAGATCATTAATGATAATAAAACTATTCGATCATTATTTTTATCATCTTTTAAGTTTTAGAATAGGTATTCATTAATGTTTGTAATTTATACGTGTCATTAATTTTTATTATAATAGACGGGACATAAATAATACGAAGTAATATAATACTTAACACCTGTGTTATGATGATAGTAAAGGGAACAGGTTACTATTATAAGTATTATTTACAACAGAATATGAAATAGTTCTTATGCAACAAGAATTTCAGAATTACCGTTCCTTCACTGTAATTTGCGTCAACTAACTCCAATATTCTATAAATGTTTCAAGATTGAAAGTTTGTTTTTATGTTTGTTACTTTTTTCGTAAAATATCATTCATATAAATTATTTGAGTACCTATTATATCTATAGTACCTACCTACATAAGAATTCAGAGCCCTGTCTTATGAATGTTCACACATATTTAAATCAGTCGCATTATAAAAGCAGTAAGTTCGTCCGAGGAAACACTGCCACCATGTCCATTTCTGCCGCTACGCAGTAACGCATACGCATTACTGTGTTCTGGTTTTGATAGGTGTGGTTACCGGTGAAATTACAGGCACAGGAGACATTCCACCAACATCAGAGTTACGGGCGTATACGATGCGACTTGGGTCTTGTCGTACCTAGTAGGGGATAGGGGAGGACCCTAGTCAAATCGGTTGTTATGGGCCGAGGTTACCACTTAACACCAGGTGGGCCGTCGGCTCGTTCCGTTACTGTATACTAACAAAAAAACAATAAAATACTACATTCCTAATATTTATTACATGAACGGGTAATGCACTAGAAATGCGAGACATATCTACTAGGTATGTTATCTTTTATAGAAAAGGAGTTATCGCTTCACAGCTTCACTTATCATGTTGCTTAGCACACGAGTTCATTTTTCACAGACTTGATTGAAAAGACATCAACGCGCACTCGAAACATGTCAATGGACATTATTTGGATACCTAAATACATCCGATCTTAAGAAATCTGATTTCAATCGTAAAAGGTGTGTATATATACCTAGGTATCTTTATATGATACACCAAGCGAATGCTTTCCATTAAGTGGACACATAATAATATAGTAACATCCTAGCTGCTGCAGAATGGAATGCGAAATCGAAGCCAGCAGAGAATCCCATTTCAAAGGTAAAGTAGTAGTAAGGAGGAGTAGAAGACCACCAAGAAACAGAATAATAAAAAAAATAGAGGGACCCCTATATCCCCAGCAGTGGGACATATAAACATACATTTTAATGGTAATAATAATCAAAAAATACGAAGTAATAATATTCATGTCAGAATGAGACATTGGCATATACCTACATGACATTGGTATTACAAACGGCTATTCCGTCAAATTCCTAAAACGCCAATTAACCGGGCCTGCCTTGAGGCGCGTAATTAATGCCCCTATATTATTTCACATAACTAAAAGAACTATCGGAATTTTTCAATAGAGAACACTCAAAGAACTGTGAGTCAGGAGTATGAATCACTATGCATTCACCGCTACCTTCTAACGTTTCACTGATAAAGATGATAACATTAATGTTACACCAATTGTATGCGAAAGGACCGCAGCGGTCCACTTCACCCGTGCAGGCGGTTGCGCAGAAAAGGGCTCTAATACTATTATGTGGAAAGGTTCTCACGGTGCAGAGAATAAAATGTTCCCGGTACAGAAGTGTCCTTTCAGGTGCCGCTGGCGCTAGAGACACAATGGCGATTATCGAACAGGCGAACAAAAACAATAACAGCCCACCTCGACATTATACTGACGTGGAAAAAATTACCGGCGCTAAGGGAAAGTTAACAGGTACACAAGAGACTTTAAGAATTTCGAGATAACGCAAACATGCATTTGAAATATTTAAACACTTGAAACGGTTCATTGTGGATTTGCCATTGTTCGATGATGTCATATCTCTTAAATACTGTGATTTAAAATCACTTGTACACGAATTATTTTAATTAGTTATCTGATATCTCAAAATACTGGTATGGGATCGAGATGATATCATGCAATTATTGCTAATTTGATTACATCATTAATACCTATTAATATTATTTTAATCCTTGTTTAACATACACTTCTGAGAAAACGTTTTTCGTTGATATCAAATTTCTCTAATTATTTGAACTTTACCTATTTTACGATCAAACTTCGAGATATAAAATATGCTAAAGATAGTGGTGACTCACTGATTTTGCGGTTGTTTGTTAAAACATCCCCAAGGGTCCGAAATCAAGGGTAGTAGATAGTTGGCGCTAACAGCTTCGAGCTTTTGTGTCCAAAATTTAGCGCCACCATAAAAAATAGCGTCGGAAGTACAAAGCGAATGGCACGAAGCAAAAAAACCAGGAGAAAAAAAGCATAATTCGGTGGAGTGGGCTTCAGTTCTCGCTCTTGTAAAATTTACAACACCTCTATTTTGTTTACCTGCTCGAGTCCACTTTATATTGTTCGGTAATTGGAGGCATTTGACGATGACTTATTAATTTATTGTGCGCAGTTTCGCTTCAGTTTTTATGGAGGTGCTAAAACGTCCATCGTATTTCGCTTTTGTATTTATACGATCACTGCGCAATATTAAAAACCATAGTTTAATTTTATTATACAAATTGTCCAATGATTTTATTTACTTTAAACAGTTATAAAAGATTTATGGATCCACATTGTTTAAAACATTTCCTGTTTTGATTAGTGTGTAGGTTATTGAAGCAGTCTGGCTTAAAATAAAGAAAAATATTAATAGGAGGTATAAATCTCATATCTTACTCTGATAGGGTAAGCTGCCACAATAGTCAGCACATAAAAATAAACATTTATAGATCTTCCGTATAAAAGAAAGAAATAATAACATGGCCCTATTTCACCAATCTTAACCTAACCTTAACCATACAACATTGAAATAGCAAGAAAACTATAAATAGTTAACCTACATTCAAGTCGTTTCTCACTTACATTAGGCACAGTTGTATAGCTTTAAAGAATATAAAACTACATGTAGTACTTATGGTATATAGGTTCGATCCAACGTACAAAACTATGCTTTGTAGCCGCTGCTTAAACAAGAAAGTTAGAACAATATAAACGTAAGCTTTTATTAATATCTTGAATATGTTTTAAACTACCTATACAAATAAATAAAACTGGAGTGTCTGTTTGTAATATTAAAATAACCGCTTTTTACTAAGTGCAAACATATACCTACCAAAACAATTTTTTTTACAATTTTTGTCTGTCTGTTTGTTTCGGCTAATCTCTGAAATGGCTGGACCGATTTTGACGGGACTTTCACCGGCAGATAGCTGATGTAACAAGGAGTAACTTAGGATACTTTTCCGAGCGGTAAAATAGGGGTGTATGATTAAACTGAATTTCACGCGTACGAAGTCGCGGGCAACAGCTAGTATTAAATAAAACAAGTTCAAAAATATTTTGTTATATTTTACTCAACACACCCTAGTATTTGAACGCAGCACCTAACGCCCTTACCACGTATTAATATCAGTTGCATTTCCACACCATCCGATCGCTGTCGCCCGCGTGTCTCGTATTGCCTACACCTGTGACCTACACCGAAACGTATCCAAATCTCCACACATTCCACGTGACCGCACAAATGCGCGTTACATAACGCCAGCTACCGAGGCGGGGTCAGGTTCCGACCGGCGGCCGGAGAGCAATGTATAAGACGCACACGATACGTTATATTCTAACGCGAGACGCGGTACCGGCTGACAATTCAGGTTCTATACGGCACCTGTAGACGAATGTGCCATTTACATTGTAATGTACGCGCACTGCTTCCAACCAGTTCGATTAAGAGGGGAATGCTGTCCACATACCGGCTCGGCTTACAAATAAACTATTGTTAACGCACTTTACCAGCTCTTCGCGTACAAAATGTGGCCTGCACTCAAACGCAATTTCTTTGCGACACTGTTGCTACCAAGTGCTGCTTATACCAATTTATCTTCCTGCTGATGAATGAGAGCGCACATGTTTATTTCCAGATTATTAACCTACATTGTCAAACTGTTGGAGGAATTCAAAGGCAATTAAGAAGTTACCACCTTCGGTATAATAATACTCCTAAATCTGTTTCCGGTAAAAACTGAGTTTATATTTCTTAGCTCTCGCTAACTGCTTTACCTAATAAGTCAATTTTAGCACATCATTACATAACTCCCGAATTATTTTGACTTATGCTCTTATCAAACTTCCAAATATTAAAAAGATTTAATGAACACTGTTATTGTCTCGAGATTTCGCGATTCGACAATTCCAACGCGCACTTAAACAATCTTCAACGTTAATGAAGTAAAGAAAAGCTAAATAGCATCGCTTCTTAACAGAATTAAAAGAAAGTGGAAAATTTAATTATTGATATATTATCGATATCTATTTGACGAGGGCGGAAAATGCTGTTGTCGGATGTAAGTAGGGACACAGTAGATCGTGATTGATCCCGTGGAGGGGAAGGGCAAGGGGGATGCCGCGAGGCTGCGCGGGCGCAGTGACCGCAGCAGCCAGGTGCGAGCGGCCATCGACACCATAAAATTAATAACCCGTCGTGCCTCCTAACCAATGCACTGGGCATCAAGCGCTCTCCACATGAGCAATCCGAAATGAATGAGCATTCGGACAATAAACTTCATGATGAAAGAAAATCACGACATACTGGCCAGTACTGTATTCTCCTCAAGCCTTAGGAAATTTTAACTATCGAATAAAGTGAATAATACTCACAAAGACTTTCTAAAACTCGGTACCTACGTAAAAGATGAAAAAATTAATTTGGTGGTTTCGCACCTCATAAAAAATATCGGAACGCGTGACGACTCCTGCAACTATCTATTGTTGGCAAACTTAGGTACATGACTAACGAGTCGTTTATAGTAAATACATCAGAAGTATAGAATCATATAGTTTGTATAAAGGCGAAAGGTGTATGAAAAGCATCCTTGACTGGCCTCATAGCTCAGTTGGTTCGATTCCCACCCAGGTCAAATATTATTGTGACTATTTTTTGAAGATTAGGCCTCGCTTTCCCCGATGGAATCCCCATTTTAGATTTCTTTAGAATGCAAATTTCCAACATTTGTAATTTCCTAGTAGGTACCTACACACTTCCACCCTCTTAGAAATACACACCCTCCAAGTTGTGGTGAAAGTTCTACGACTAGTGAATAGTCACTAGAGTCTTAGGCTGGTCAGTCAGCTTTCAAGACTTTGATTGTTTGAAATAAATTATATAGGTTGAAACAAAGTCAAAGTCTACAAAGTACCTAGTTATGTTAGCTGGCGGATTATATTGGGAATGAATTGCTGGAGGATGTTAGCCGTATCATTCTTGGGGAAACAATGGCGGCCTTCAACTCACCACTTCCTCACTTCCTCACCTCACCACTTTTGTGTTCCTAAGATATTGTAACCCCTTAAGGTAAAGAGTGGCCTAGTTAGGCACTGCCTAACTCTTTCAGAGATAAAGACGTGGTTATATATGTATATATGTTCTCTCATGTCAACTATATTAACTTGGCCAACCCCGAAGCATACCTTATCAAAAAATATGATTCCTCATCCAATTAATAATATAGACACATTCGTTTAATGTTACAGCTTCATACAAAATGATGCCAAAATTCGATACGCTAAGTAACTGGTCGCCGAAAACTTGTGAAATTAATAGTACCTATATAAAATAAAAGGAAGATACAATGCAACATATTTGTCGAGATGTGATCGACAGGACACGTTAATAAGCCTTTCCTGTAGGAACGGTCGCCTCTCCGCATTGCGTTCAAACGATTCTCCGAGCTTCGCCTGGCTGCCACTCGGTTTTTATGTACAGTCACCATAACATATAAGCAGAGATCGTGGGAAACTTCGTGCAGATTTTGTCCGAAATGACTTATGTATCGAACTTATTCGTTCCTCCTCGCTGTAGGTACACATATATAAAGCCAGCAAAATACATTACTATCCATCTGCATTTCTCAGAGTGGGCCTATCACAACGCAATACGAATTTTCACACATTTATTCAACAAGCATCAACCAAAAATAGTAGTTTACTTATAATTAGAAAAAATCTATTAGTTTTCTGATTCGTAAAGTACTTATATCTATGTTTGTTAAGTTTGTATACATCTATACCTATGCAAATAAATAAAATTGGAGTGTTTGTTTGTAATTTTAAAATAACCGCTTACTAAGTGCATATGGATGTATACACGGTACATATACCAAAACAACACTTATTCCACGCGGACGAAGTCGCGGGCAACAGCTAGTATCACATAAAAATAAATTAAATTGAATACAGTTTCCTAAAGCAACTGCTTTGGTTTGTTTTATGTTGATTGTACACGCAGAAGAGAATTCCATAAAAAACAATGCTTTATGAATTCTTTATGAACACATCCCGCTAAAATCGACTTGTTATATTGATCGTAAAAAGTCTATGTAATGACCTGACTGATAATAATAATTGGAACTTTTGTAATAAACTTGGCTAATTAATGGGTTTTGTCCATCATAGAGTTACTTGGTTTCTTTGTAGTATGTTGTGATAATAATTGAAACAACTCGGCGTAATGGACATTTGATTAACTAAATGAGACGTAAGGATTTCAATTCTTGCTGTAGGTAGTTTTTTTTTTAATTGTATAATTATTCCAGGCGGAACTAACACAGGAATCTATTAATTATGAGTGTTAAATCGAGCTTAGATTGTAGCTAAGTCTATTACTATGGTATATTCCTAAGGATTGTACAACTTTTGTGAATCACCTCTCAAGTACGAAATCAAGGGGAAAATACGGTAAAAATCTATCTTTGCACTGATCAGTTATAAACAGTTTTTTTATATCTGTAATTCATTGATACTGGTAGCGACGAAATCACCCTCGTCACGTCTAGATTCCCACGACTGTATAACTTACTACGCGAAAAAGGGGCCCAGTGAGGCTCTGCCTACCCCTGGGGGATAAAGGAGGCAAACTATGAATGTATGTATCTGTGCATTCAAGGGGGACAAAAACTCGATTTTTTTAGATAGAAGTCCAATGTATTCCAAATTTCAAACAAACTATTGATTGTGATAATAAATTCACCAAAATAAAAATATAACTTTATATTTGTGTGATTTTTCATCCACATGCCTATGGTTTGGTAACTGAAAATATAACTACTTACCTTTTTTGTAAGTAACAAAACAACGAATACAAAGAACCAACAAGAACATTTTCATAACATAAAGAAGCTGAGTCGATATTCTTCAAAATATAAATACCATAAAATATATCTTTTGTCCGCCCACAAATTGAATTATCATACATTTCGATCCTTTCAACGAATTAGGCTTCATTCAGGGTTAATGTTAGATCCGTATTTAATGAGGGTTTTGGGCCGGTCAGACGATCTGACTGCAGACGAAACCGCGACCAAGAAATATAAACGGTAGAAGTGTATTCTTTCACTAAACTCATTTGTTGCTTCCATGAGTCGCTGACACCGTTCAGTATTGCATTTAAAAATATTTGCATTACTTCTTCACATTCAGCGTCATTGCACAGAGTAGTCGCGGTCTTGTTTTAATGAACTCTGTTCTTGCATCCCTCTTGTGAGAAAAGATAAGAGAACTGATTGATCGCAATAGGTAATAATAAAAAATAAAAAATAATAGTAATAGGTAATAGTATTTTATTAGTAATATTGTTTTACAAGTCAGTTTCTATTCTACATAAATTACAATGTTGTGACAATACTTGTTTATTACTAGGTAATAATAAAAAATTCTAAGCCAAAATAAGAAAAATTTTCATCTCTAGTAGTTATTAGCTCCAGTACAAAACTTTTTACGATCCACGAAATTTTTTCTGCTGCGAGTAGTTATGTTATATCTACCATGAAAGCCTATTTGGACTAATAGATGCTTAGTTTTTGGACATGCTGATCATCTCAAGATTTTTATTTTTTTTATTTTTTTTAGTTAGTATAGGCTCGGCTCACATTTGACCGCAATCTCACCTGATGTTCACCTGTTTTGAGATATATTACCTTCAAATTCACCGTTTTTTATAATTCATAAAAGATGATCATTTTTCAATCTTGTAAGTAAAGTATAGTAATAGTATCTAGTTGTAGTACTTTTAACCTTTTCTCGTTTCTTTTTTTTTCACTAAAAACTGTGTTGTATGTCGGAAATGGATAAAGTGTTCGAAACGTACCATATTTTTAAGATCCTTTTTGTACAACAACTGTCGTACAAAAAGGATCTTAAAAATATGGTCAAAAATCAAAATCAAAAAAATGAAATCAAAAAATATTTAATGTATTTCTGATTATCGAACCTAATCGACCGTAGGAGAACAATAAATCTTTAGCAGAGATGTGTATTAGTGGATTATGATTAGAGAGTTTCCCTTCTGTTTGTGTATAATGCAGCAGCAGCGCGGGCGCGGGGCTGGGGGGGGGGGGGGGGGGGAAGAAACACTCCGCGAGACGGTGAGTCTGCTGATAAAGAGGATTTTATCCGCCCGATTTACCATGAAATTGGAACACAAAGTGAATAAAGCCACAAAATTGTAAACATTACGAGATCCCCTTTTTTACTGCGGCTTATTTACGGTTCTCTTTTTATTGGTCGCCGGTCACCGGTACCGTCTATTTATTACCTTGTTAAACTCTAGTTAACGAACTCAGTACTGGATGCTTAATTGGATATTTATCGCTTTACTCCATAATTGATTCACGCTGTACGCGACTGTACGAGGTACCTACAGGCACTAAATCGAAATTAAACACAAAAGAAAGGAACTAAGTTTAGAACGGCGAAGGCGCGGCGTGGCGCGGCGCGGCGCGGGCGGGCGGGAGTCTCGCCGGTGTAAATCGTGATGGGTGTGCGTTCCCACGCGGCGGGTAAAGTCGGCTGGAAACGAATGACTCACTAATCTCGAAGCTCCATTTCCACAAGTCATAGTGCAATTAATAATATGTGGCATCCTGTCGAATTATCTCTCCTCGTGGCAGGGGTCCGACTTTTTTATTTTAGTTTATAATTTACCACAATGGAAGTTCCGAGAAGCGCTCACGGTGAGGCGGGTCGATTCTTCGACGAAAACAAACAGAAAATAATTATCATAAAGATGAAGAGCGGCCGCGCGGGCCTAATGGGAGCCCACCTGGCAGTCCTCCGCCTCGCCTCGCGGGACCCACATACATACATACATACATACATACATACATACGTACTCTACGCATTCCAAAGGAACAGGGTTTGGTGCTAAGCGCTAGAGGACACAGCTTGCTACTTATCTTTTCGTTATACGCGTCTACTGTTATTTGACTGTTTATTTGACGTCTTTATACTATGCCCATAATTGAAGTAATTCTATTTAGTCAAAACTTTGACCTAAGACCAAGACCCGTCCGTTGCTCTGAGACGCAACAAGTCACCACCCACACATCTCCAAATAGGACTAAGCAATGCGTATGTGCTAGGTACTAACTAGGCAGCAGTTTTTTTTTATGTGGTATAGTTACGGAACGAGCTGTTAATGAGGTGTTAAAAGGCTAACTCTGCCCATAACAATCAATTCGAATTGGATTCTCCCCCACTTAGGACGTGAAGGTGGAATGTCTCATTCGCCTGTAATTACACCGGCAACCACACCTTTCAAACCGGAACACAGTAACGCGAATACGGCTCGGTGGCAGACATGAGTATACAGGAGACAGTGACCACTCTTCTACAGGTGTCTCGTCAGCTCGTCTACTCGCTTTAACGTAAAAAAGTGCACGAAAAGAGCCTCTTTGAGGCGCACTTTAACTCTTTCACCACATTAGTGCAGGAGAGCCAGTGGCACGATCTCGTAGTAACTAAACAAAAAAGATTGCGACTCAATAATTATCTGATATTGTAACATGATGACTTCCACCCTTCACATGAATTGATATTGGTCACCTAGAACAAACATTTGTATGCCGAATACCTATAGATGTTTGTTCTGTGTCTGGGTGTGAATATGTACCTACAGTATGTATTTATTTACAAAAAAGTATATGAGTGAGTAAGTAAGTAGCTAAGTATTATATCAGTTGTGTGGTTCCCATGGTACAAGCTATGCTTAGCATACTTTGGTGCAAGATGACGCTGTGAGAAATGTCCACCAATATTATTTTTATGCTTATACTGTGCCTAGTCACAACAGCTAGAAGCCCATATTTAAGAACGATCGAAATATTTTTACTCTGCCTATGTAGGTATATCGATCCCATGTCGTGTGTTGCATGCATCTAACGCCAGCGCTTGCAGTCAACTTCTAATCACAAAAAGTGGACGTCGAATTAAAGAATCAATAGGTACCTATACCTCTAATGATATATTATATAAAATTTGTATTTGTTTGTGTATAAGTGTGCTATAAGTATGTGGAGTCTATAATTTATTTTTATATTGTCTAATTATGTATTTAACCAGTCTTAGATGAACCACAAAGCCCCAAAGCCCAGTATTTCTTGTCCATCCAAAGGTTGTCTGTAAGAGATCGCTTTATAGCGATAAGACCGCCCATTGTTGTATATAGTTACTGATTGTTGTTATTTTGATTTGGTGAATAATAAAGTGTTATCTATAATCGTCATCCTATCCATCTAACGATCACTTACTCCACGCCTAAGTAGAGGAGTCTTGTTAATCACTTGTTAATTTTGAGGGTATGTTACAAAACGGCAGCTCTTGAACTCGTGTACGGAGGTAGGTGGGCCATCTGCATTTTCCATCAATATAAGCGCTGGCTCACTGTGATTCTATGGCGTTGATGACCAAGTTAATAGCGACGTAGCCATGTAGTCTCAGTAAGACGGAATCTTTTATTTTTTATATTATAAATGCGAAAGTTTGGATGGATGTTTGTTATTCAATCATGCCAGAACCGCTGAAAGGATCTGGATTAAAATTGGCACAGAGATAGATAACAGTCAGGAATAGCACATACCTAGGTTACTTTTATCCCGGAAGTGCAGTGTTTATCTGGGATGACTGATTTACCGCGGGTAACACCACGGGGCGCAGCTAGTGGACATACTTACTATAATTGTTTGAACAGTAAATTAAAGGCTAAAATAAAAATGTACAGTTTCTGTACCACGGGAGCATGCTTTTGCTACTGTTTGGGTAAAAGCTTACATGACCTACATAAAATGTTCGTTTCCGCCTCCGCGGCGCGGCGCAGTAAGACACAGCCTTATGATATAGCTGATAGCCAACTCATCTTCCCGTAAAACTAATAAGGATGTGATTGGTTTTTGATTGCCGATGGTAAAATCCGACGCGGCTGGAATAAAAACATTTATTTATAATTTAACCAGTCAAATGGTGGTCAAGGCTGATAGAATTTATAAATTTGAGACCAGTTTTCTGGGATTATTCTCCGATTCGTATGTGTTTTACGAATTTTTAAGTAATCTAATTATCAACCCTGAATATCTGCCATGTAAAGCTCTCTGAAGCTTTCTGACAGATCGTAATTTTATCTTTCGATTATTTATTATTTTTTGAAAGTTAGTAAATGAGAAAATCTTCTGTAAAATTTAATATAATTTTTAAGCTTGCCTTACTCTTATATATTCATATTCATATATCTTAGTTTTCATTAATATTTTATGGCATTTTAAATTTAAATTATTCGAGTAAATAATCGTATTTATTACGAAATTAATTTTCTTTAGAAAACTTTGAGAAAACTATTACATAAATATCTAATAGTCCATGTATATATAAATAAATAATAATTGGTAAAAATTGCACTCAGCGCCATCTAACCCCAAGCTAAGCGTAGCTTGTAGGTACTTATGGAACTAGATAGTTGATAGAATACTTATATACTGTTGTAAATACATATATAAATAAATTTTAACACCCAGATACAGAACAACAATCTATGTTAGTCAAAGGTAAAGTCCTTAACATTAATTCCATAGAATTCGTAAAGAAATCGCTTGGAAACATCAATATATAATATTCAAAACATAACACTTATCTTCAGACAAATGTTTGTTCTGGGTGAGAGACTTATTTGTGACATCAGTCAAAACAAAACCTACATATAATATTATTAAATATATGCGCTAACATCAAAACCCAGGGCGGAAAGTGGAGAATACTTAAATTATAAGATGAAAACGCTAATCGTGTATTTTCTTAAATTTAATCATAGTTCTGAAAACTCAAAAATGTCATTATAATCAGCCCAGTCGTTATTGCATGATGTTCGAGTAACCAAACAGACAATACGCTATACATAAATGGTTTAATACTTTTGATTTATAATAAAATAATGCAAAAAAGCTGTATCAAATCGCAAAAGCGCATTAAGCCCCAACAGAGTTGACACAGACGGCTTGTCATGACCTGTTATAATGCTTTTAGGCGTCTCACCATTGTTTTCCAAACTTAACAAAGGATTATCATTCAAACAAAATCGGCCGGTAGTTACTTCAAGCACACCTCATGAAAATCCCTTTCAACGTAGTAACAACAATAGCCTTGTAATCTCTCCCACACTCTCATTGTTCTTTCAATTGTGCTAACTTATCGGGATAAGGTACATTTCACTGTTACATATAAAACTGTTCAACTCATTACGATAACGAGTCCTTTATTGCTGCCGTCTTCTCGGGATCGAACTAATAGTGAATGTTAACATTTTCTTTGTGGGAGTTTTTATCTCAACTATGCGGTAATCTAAGGATGTTGCGGTACTTTATTTAACATAAATGTTTAGGGGCCCTTATGTACTGTAATGGTTATAGGCGTGGTCCGTCCAGCCGTATGTCATAGTATTTTTTTCTGATAAACTGTGATTATTTGGTTCCTGAAACCCCTATTCCGTGTTAAACAGTTTACTGGTGAAAACATATTAATTTTAATATCTAACTCATTGAAGATCCGAAAATCATGTGATGATTTTCAGTAGCAAGCTTTAAAATACCTACCGGGATGGGACGGCAGCTGCCTTTTTTGTACCAGTCATTTAGGTACCCACGGCGCAGAAGGCAGGTTTACTGAGCTGTGAGGCCTATCACTAAAACTTTTCTTATCATCATACGATTTAATTAACTATGAATTCGAATATTGGTCTCCCGTAAAACTTGGTCAAAAGAAAATCAAAATGGTGTACCTACCTACTACCTACCCTACCAATGCGAAACGACCTCATTTCTGTTGTTTTTTTTCCGTGGTGTTGAAGAGCCGTTTTTGCGAGAAGGCCACTGAGGTGGTCCATTAAATTTAAACAATGGACCACTCTGTTTCTGTTGCCCTGTTTATCTACTTTAACGCATTTTATGTGATTTTTGTCGGTGTTTTCTTTTCGGCCTAATGACTATCGAGGCTATTCGGAATTTGTGTACAATGACGTAATCGTATAGATAATTTAGTTGGATATATTGAGTATAAATCATTTAGTGAAAAAATTAACAATAATTTTTAATTATTGAACTTAGAATAAAAAAACTACACACCATTTTCATGTTATTAATAGGGGTTAAAGTATGAAATTGCCGTTGTAGAGTAGGTAATAGATACTTTGAATTGACATAAAACCTTCACGGTGTGAGATTTTGGTGTGAAACTTTTTCACAGGATAAATACCTATGAGGTTATTGTTTTAAAAAATGTGCAACATTCGATTTCGACTTTTTTTTTTATTCAGCTTAGATGTGAAAGATGGATACTACGAAAATCCGAGTCATTTTTTAATATGAGTTCCGACGCGTAACTAACGCGGCAGAAACGGCTCGCAATATCAACGCTGCGTTTGGAGACTGCTAATGAAAGCACCGTGCGTTTTTGCTTTAAACGCTATCGTAATGGAAACTTCGACTTGAAGAACGAACCACGTGGAAGACACAGCTAAATGAAGCTGAATTGAAGGAGATGGTGGAAGCCGTGTTTGCCGGAAAAATTAAGGGCACGCGAGACATCCCAACTTCAGTCTCAAAGTCACGGACGTAATGGAACGAGCCTTGGGTCCTCCCATACCTAATTTGTTGAGGGCTCAAGACTTACCTACCTATCTATTGCTTTTGTTATAGGCAGCGGTTAGATAAAACTTAAAATCATGAGGGCTATCTTGCTCGCTCGATATCTTACTTAAACATAACTAAGTTAATAAATTCAACAGGTACTTTTTGTCAGTTTTTTTTATTACATTATCCCACAGTTTATACATTCCATTGCCTAAGATAGAAGAATGTAGAGAAACATTAAAGAGTGTTGAGAATTTTATCAATTTAAAGAGACGGCGGGGGCCCCCCATGGATTAATTGCCTACAAGGCTAATATGGAAGTGACTTCTTCTATTTAGAATCCGTTATTATGAGGAGGTGGTAAATAATAAAAATTCTAGCTACTTTTATAGGTGCACTTAGAACTGTAATAGATTAAGGTTAACGTAGCTACTAGGTCCTAGGAGGTTAATCTTCGGTTTAGTGCGGCCGCATTATTCAGATATTTTCAGAAAAGAGATGCGCTCCAAAATGCACTCTAATTAACCGACTTTAGAAAAAGGAGGAGGTTATCAATTCGGTTGTATTTTTTTTGTTACTTGTTACCTCAGACCATTTGTAAAATGATTTGGAAGTTTTTTTTTTGTAATGATTTTAAGATTGGTCCCATAGAAATTTCATCAACGATGGTTTAGAAGTTTGGTTTTCAAATCAGTATAAACTGGAAAAAATATGTCATCCAAGTACAACGAGGAATCATTCTCTTTCTTTTCATTTATAAGTTAATAAATAAAGAATTTATTAATTTTTATTATTATTGTCATTGGCGATGAACTTAGCTTACTTTGAGGTTAGACGGCGCTGTGTGAAACGTCCACCGGTATTATTAAGGTACAAACTTTACAATACTTTACAATATTCGTATAGATGTTGAAACGATTGTTAGAAGCACTTAACCGATTTGTAGTAACTGCCGGTGTTACAACGCAGTTGCCACAACAAACCAGCTCAATGGAAGTGAAACACAAAACACAAAACTTATTTACATGCTTTCCAAGGAAAATTATTTAATCTTAGCGTACGAAAAACACGCTCCTGATGTTTGTAAACGAGGCGCAAGCCTTGAGAAGTGCAGCTTACATGTTCCATCTTTAGTAAGTAAACGTATTTGTGCAAAGCATTATCAACTCTATACGCATTGCGTATGAAACATTTTCTATTGCACTTTAATTTTCATAACTCCCAGGGAGTTTATCCTGGCTTCAATAAAGTGAACTTTCCCGCAGTGATATTAAGTGTTGAATTTGAATGGTTTCAGGTGGATATAGATCGGGAGCCGAAGACGTAAAAGTGTTTATTCATAAATCACGCTCATTGTTTGAGTAAACTTCTATTTCGATGGTTTACCGTGAAGCTCGGATTCGCGCAAATAATATTTCTCGGTAAGTACTAGGTAGATCGCGTATTGTAAGTACATTTGCATAAATATTTGCACAATAGGGAAAATGAAGGTACATTCATTACCTTCCCATGTATTTACTACAGTTATGTAGACACCCTTTAGCCTGGACTCCTAGGACGCCTAAACTAGGACTAGTTTTCTAACGTCCCTAATCAAGATGGTCGTGTGGTACAAAACAGAATCCGAGTTCCAATCTGGAGGTAGCTGTTTCAAATCCAGGCGTTACAATGAATTTTCGGTTGATATTACGGAACGAGCAAAATGGAAAATCTGGTGTTAATCGGTATACCTATAATAGAAACATACCTACAGGGTTCTCCCCTGTTTAGTTATGAGAAGAACGCATCGCATGTATTGCACCCGTAATTTTCACGTGAAGTTGTAATGCCACACGTGTCTGTAATTTCACCGACCACACCATTCAAACCGGAACACAGTAGGTACCTAACGCGAATACATCACTGCATGGCGGCAGATATGGGTATGGCGGCAGTACTAACCCGGACGAACTTGACGTAAGTTCTACTGCTACTAGATCTCCTATAGTTCATAGTTCATTTATTCGTAACGAAGTTACAAGTCAATATAAATCACAATAACAATTAAATCGAATAAAAATTATTCTATAAATGATAATAAAATTAATAGTTATAGGCCTAATAACAATTTACCTCACAATAATGATAAAAAATAAAAATATACAATATTAATAACAACAAATTAACAGAAAAATTCTTCAGTCTTGTAAAAGGCTTGCTCTAGCAGCCATTTTTTAAGTTTGTGTTTAATGGAGGGTAGTTTATCAGCACATTTTACGGATTCCGGGAGGCGGTTGTAGACCGCAATAGAAGTTATGCTTGGAATGAAAGCCACTTATGTATTTATACCATTTATTTATTTCATTAATACCTATTCTAAAACATATAATGCGTCTACTCAGAAACTTTCATCGAATAAAAACTCGCGTACAGATTTGCTGTAGCTCTGTGGTAAAGTTGCGGTCAGCTCACTTCGAGTTAGCCACGACGGTTTAGTATTGGACACTCTGCCACTTGTGTAGTTGGTGTAATAGAAGAATATCTGAAAAGATAGACGACATTATGATATTTATGATTTACTAGCTGTTGCCCGCGACTTCGTCCGCGTGGAATTAGGTTTTATAACGCACCCCTGTTTTACCCCTTGGAAAAGTAGCCTAAGTTACTTCCTGTTACATTAGCTATCTGCCAGTGAAAGTCCCGTCAAAATCGGTCCGGCCATTTCAGAGATTAGCCGGAACAGACAGACAGACAAAAATTGTAAAAAATGTTGTTTTGGTATATGTACTGTGTATACATCCATATGCACTTAGTAAAAAGCGGTTATTTTATTTATTACAAACAGACACTCCAATTTTATTTATTTGTATAGACTAGCTAAATGTTTCACCCCGCTACTGGATATTAATTTCTAAAAGAGTTTTTTTTTTTCATTTAATGCAGTGCCATCTGCCCCAAAGTAAGCTAAACATAGTTGGTTTCGTGGAAAGTGATATAACTTTTGGTCTAGGTCTTAGTGCATATTACACAGAACAAACATCTACGTTCGTCACACAACATTTTTATCCTGGGTGGGATTCGAACCTACGGCCTACAGCGCAAAAGACAGGGTAGCTACCGACTGAGCTGTGAAGCAAGTCGATATGTAAGTAGTATCAGCTGTCTGGTTCCCACGATACAAGCTACGATTAGTAGTAGAAGTAAGCAGAAACGATTATGGAAAACATTGTGAAATAGTATATAGTAAATAAACTTACTTTAGCGCCGACTTTGCCGTCAATTTCCGAAGGATACTTGTACTTGTAGAAGCCACATGGTGCATTTGACAGAAACTTCACTTTCAACTCAGGCCCGCAGTGTTCTCTAATGATCCTTTCGGCCGTCTGAAAACCAATTTTCATATTATATAATTATTCATATAGAAATATCCCCATTGTTAAAGTATTGTATATTTCGTTGGGCTTGGCCCAAACCTACTGCAAAATCTTAGATTTTCATGCAAACCTACAAGCCATACGGTTGCCATGTGCTTTTCATCAACAGATGGCGTTACAAAACTTCTCATATATATATCATGATTCCTCAAGTAGTCGTAATAGATGGCGTCTCACGTAACCTCCCACATGCTTCAGATAGTTGAGTGCTATTCACTGGTAGATGGCAATATACAACTTTCATATGCCTCATGCTAAGCTATGGTTGATCACTATTCACCGGTAGATGGCGTGTTACATTTATTGAATTACCTGTCTCAATGTCTCTCCCTCCTTCCATTTCCCTTGAGGTAGTATACATTTCTCTTCATTGCCAAGTTTATGTGGGGTCAGGAGGACAAGATGCCTTTGCAGTGCTCTGTCCAAAGAGGATTTGTCTGCTTTTCTATCTGCCTCTGAAAAGTTACATACATGAATTGATTTGACTACCATTTCAAAATATTTAATTCACTAAGAAAACTATTTAAATGTTTAGTTATACAGAAGGTCTCAATATTAATTTTCATCATCAGATTTTAGATCTTTAGGCCATATCTACAACATTTGCCCAATCGTCAATTTGCACAAACATAGATTGGGATTTCAAACTAAGCTAGTAAATCATTCGTTATTTTAAAATTATAAATCTATTTCATCCAGTTATTTCAGCATAAAACTAGTTTTTAGTTCTTGAGTATAAAACTTCCTTTAAGGACTTGCTCATAAGAATACAAATTGAATGTACTATTTTGAGTTGTTCAATAGCTATGTACCTGTTTCAATATCAGCAAACTTGAATTTTGCAAACTCTTCATTAGCAGCATCTAAGAAATCTTGGGCTGTTATTTTACTAGCGGCATCCATGTCCACATCTGCAGATTCATTCTTCAACATTTCAGCTCGAATTCTGAAATTAATCAACTACGTGAGAAGCTATTAAATAGATGAATTTTTGATTGATGTTAGCCAAATGAATGCTTAGTAATATAAGTAAATTTATAGGAATTATACTAATACTAGTACTACTACTACTGCTAATTATTGTCACATACTCTGTCACTAGCAGTGAAAGGATTAAATTGAACTTTAATGAAATGGAACTATGTAGGAATCAAAAATAAGCAACTACAATATATGAAAATGTTTAAACAAACCATATTTTAAGATTTATGATATTTTCTTTTAATTAAAACTTAAGTGATTTTTATCAGCTTCTATTCTATTCGCTAAGAAAAAAACTATATATCATTTAACTACACACCTGTCACTTTCATGTCTCATTTCATGATCAGATTTATAACTATTTTCAAATTCAATGGTATTTAGTAGGTTTTTGTATTTCTTCTGTATTTCATTGAGAGGTGGTGTGACTACGGGCAAACGCTCCACACATACTCCAGTCACTATATCCCATGCTGTACTGCTGCTGATACCTATACAGAAGTTCTAAAATATACATTATGTTTTAACAAATAACAACATTCTTTCACCAAGGGAGTAGACGGCTTCCATATCTTCTATTACCAATGGATTCCACTATTGAGGGACTTATCATGAATGATCAGCGGCTATCGGTTACGAATGAATATACACTCACAGTTTTTCCCTCGAAGGAATAGGCAGAGCGACAGTGGGGCTTATTTCACTATGGTACTTGGACTGGGACATATTTCTCTAGGTTATACCTATAGGATTTGTAGAATATTTCCCACTAAATAAGCTGCTGTGAGGTAAGTACGTTGCATGTATATATTTATGTTAAAGTGCTTCTGCTACAGAGCAGACAGACGGGACTTATTGATAGTACACAATATTTGTATGGTTTAGGTTATGTTATGATCGAATCGATAATATACCTCTACTGTAGATTTTGAAGCACAGGTTTAGCTCTGCGTTTATCAGTGTTCGGCAGAACATTTTTAAGAATTAGTTTTTCCTAAAAATATAGAAGCGTAATGATAAACTCGACAGAACTGATTGTTTACTAACGCATTGACACTTAACTTACTCGCCTGCCGTTGACTTTGACATAGGAATGCTGCCTTTGGCCTTTATTTTTTTATTGTAACATTAAAGTACCTCCATACATCAAACAGATATAATGTGGCGAAAGAAACATGTGTTATACATATCGCAACTTAATATTTTGATGTGAAACATCTATAGCCGCACGTAAAACCGATTTCTGGCGTGGCGACGCGTCGCCACGGCATGCGTTGCATATTACTTTTACAAAATAATGTAGATGTTTCACATCTGCCAGGCGTCCCGTGACGGCTCACATTTTTTTTTGTTATATCCTTGCTTGGTTTAGAGTTTAGATGATAAGATAAATCATTTTATTTCGATGTCATCTTAAGCGATTAAAGCTTTATAATTTAATAGTCAGTCTTTATTTTCAGTGTAATCGAGAGTGTCACTCAGTGCTTACTTTTTTATGGTTCCATTTTATAAATGCTGGCAATAATCCAGAACTGTCAACAAACTCTTTTTCCGGTTCTAGTGTCAAAGAACGTAGGTGAATTTGATTTTATATATAAAAATCCAAAATAATCTCATGAAAAACACTAGATACCGTTATTCCTGTGATTGAACATAACACTACAAAGTGATTCCTAAAATGTTTCTCCCATATTTCATTGATGGACATGCGTTAAAACAGTGCAACACAACTTGTCAACTGATGCGCCGCATAGGTTAGAACTCATCGGTTTATTTCTTTTTAGGCCTTGACATGAAGCAAATTGTTGCTAACCAGAAGGTGAAGATCCCTGAGGGTCTCACCGTACATGTGAAATCGCGTCTGGTGACAGTGAAAGGGCCCCGCGGAGTTCTGAAGAGAAACTTCAAACATTTGGCCGTGGATATTCGCATGGTGAACCCTCGCATGCTGAAGGTGGAAAAATGGTTCGGCTCGAAGAAGGAACTTGCCGCAGTGAGAACAGTTTGCTCACACGTTGAGAACATGATCAAAGGTATGTTTTGTTTACATCTAGAGTCTATTGAAATTACATGCAAGTATAGTAGTAATATTATTCTGGTTCTCGTCCCCTAGCGCTTATTCTTACGGAAGACTAGCACGTAATAAGAGTCAGCTGGTTTTAAGAATAATGTATATATATTTTTTTACAATAAAAATTTTTGGTTATAATTGTACCTCTCAAAATTTATTGATGTGTTTTTTATATGGAGATTATGATTATATACAACATAATATTTCAGACTATGGGATATGATAATTATTTAATGACAGTAAATTGTACGAAACTAGTAAAATCTACAGCCCTGCATCATTTGCCTACATCAGTTCCATTTAAACACATCAGCTTAATCTCTGTTGTTTTAGCATAATGGTAATGGTTGCCAGCATTACTTTAATGCATCTTTAATCTCCCACTTGTGATATGCACAGACTTGTGCACTCTGAACAAAACTATATTAGTATCTATGATCGAGATTGATCAATAGAAAATGTATTAAGTGAAGTTTACAGCTAAGGTTACTGAACACAATTCCCAATGCATTCTTTGTAATGGGAAAAGAATCTTCTCGGGAAAATGCATGATGAAGCTTGTGATTATCTTACTAAAAAGATCATAATAATAAGAGCAGTAGAACTCATGCTAAGTTGTAATATAGGTTCCCATTCTGCTGTCATTTTTATTGCATCTCTTGTTTTCATTTATGTATTTGTTTGTGCGTCCATGCTATCTTCAATCTAGTGCAATATAAGGGTTAATTCTGATGCCTGGTCCTGTCAAAAGCTTGAAATACCCAGCATTGCCAGATGACTGCAGCATCTTTGCATGATTCAGATTTTAATGTTGGTAGAATAACATTATAGGACTGACATGTTCTAAATAAAGAAGCAGAGTCCCCAAACAAAAGAGAAAATAAAAAAATATTATAATCTATGCCTCACTATTAGAGGAACAGTGTGTGCTGCACAGTGCTACAGACCCTGAGTGGACAGAAGAATGACAACCAATGTCATTTTTCACTTGTAAAATTGCACAATATTCTCAGAACTGTGAAGGAAGAACGACATCATGAGGAAGCCAGCTTGTCCTAGAAACGAAAATAAAAAGACATTGTGTTGTCAAGTGTGTGAAAGGAGCCTCTTTGAGATTTACCATTTCACCACTCAGGTTCGAGAGAGACGATACAATCAGTAGTAGATAGCCAACAAGGGAACTGGAACCGGAACACAGTAACGTGTACATGTTAGTAGGGGAGGACCCAAGCCGCATCTGTTATAGGCCGAGGTTACCACTTACCACCAGATGGGCCATTGGCTTGTTCCGTTACTATATCACATAAAAAAAGAGACCTGTGCCTTTTCCACATTCTACCATTACAATAAAGTGTTTTTGTATTGTTTTAGGAGTGACAAAGGGATTCCAGTACAAAATGCGTGCTGTATATGCCCATTTCCCCATCAACTGCGTCACAACTGAAGCCAACTCCATCATTGAAATCCGTAACTTCCTTGGTGAGAAATACATCAGGAGGGTAAAGATGGCCCCTGGTGTTACTGTTGTCAACTCTCCCAAACAGAAGGATGAGCTGATCATCGAAGGAAACTCCCTAGAAGATGTTTCAAGCTCCGCTGCGCTGATACAGCAGTCTACCACAGTCAAAAACAAGGATATCAGAAAGTTCTTGGATGGACTTTACGTGTCTGAGAAAACGACTGTTGTGCTTGATGAGATATAAGGACATTAAATAATTTTACTGACGTTCAACTTATTATTTTACCTAATCTGCTGACTCAGTTTAGTACTGTCCTACAAAGGACCTGAGCATACAATGAAGTTTGTATATCTAGTATGCATAGTTCGCTTCATTATTAGATTGTATGTCTGTACAAAATCTAAGTATTCTATCAGTTGTCTGGTTCTCAAAACAGTGAAGGCAAACATCGTGAGGAAACCGACATGTCCTAGAACTTCGAAAATCCTAGAAAATTCGTAGACATGTGTCGAGTGCACGAAAGGAGCCTCTTTGAGGCGCACTTACAATCCTTTCACCACACTGGTTCGACAGAGCCGGTGACTCGAGGAAGTTGTCTGGTACCTATAGTACAAGCTATGCTCAATTTGGGACTTGGTGGCACTTTTTTCTATTTGACACAGTTACGAAACGAGCCGACGGCCCACCTGTGTGTGTTAAGCACCAACCTCGGCCCATAACCGATGCGACTTGTGTCCTCCCCTACTAGGTATCATGACCCAAGTCGCATCGTATGCGCCTGTAACTGAGACGTAGGTGGAATATCTCATGTGCCTGTAATTTCAACGGCAACCACATCTTCCGAACTGGAGCACAGTAACGCGAATGCGTTACTGCTTGGCGGTACTTCCCCGAACGAACTTGGCGTGAGCTCTATTGCTCTAAACTTTGTGAAATGTTCTCCAAAATTTCTTATTACGGATGGTCAGCACACACCTACAGTCGGTGCTGGAGCTATACATATAGTATTCATACGAAGTTTTTGAGATATCAATTAGTGCGACGCGCCTATCCCGCGGAACCACCGCAAGAGGTGTGACATGCGCTAAGTAGCGCAAAATTGCCGCGACATCAAGAGGTTAAGGATTTATTTTTATTTTTATGTAATTCATTTACGGAACGAGCCGATGGCCCACCTGGTGTTAAGTGGTAACCTCGGCCCATAACAGCCGATGCGACTTGCGTCCTCCCATACTATTTATGACAAGACCCAAGTCGCATCGTATGCGCCCGTAAATGTGAGACGTGAAGGTGGAATGTCTCATGTGCCTGTAATTTCACCGTAGGAACCGAGGAATGAGTTTCTGAGGCTGAGATTCGTGAGGAAACTGGTGGCGACAACACTTGGCGGGCGCCTCTAAACTCACTCTGAACAGAACGCTCTCATTTCGAATATCGCCACTAGTGGACTTGATAAAAATGGTGTAGGTACAGTCGGTGGGATAAATTAATGAAAAAAAATACAGTTACATAGGTACCCTAACACATAATACTACGGGATATTTTAGAAAATCCAGACAGGTAAATTAGTAATGGGAATACAACGAAATGGAAGATGTTTTTGTAAATTACTGTACCTACATTATAGCTATTGTGGATATGTCTATTTCCAATATAATGTATTATCAGCAGGAAACCCAGGACACAGACCGCTGCTGGGCTACGCATTGCGATGTGTGTGACAGGTATAAAACGAATAATTTTTCAACGTAAATAATTTTATTCAAACTATTCTATTGAACATCACTAACTCATAAACATTGTACATCTGCAAATATGGTTTCATTAGTGTTAAAATGACATTAATTACACTTAATTTACAAAACGATCACACACTCAATTAAATAAAATGACTACTTATTAAAATAAATACCTATTAAAATAAAACATTCTCTTAATATATTGTTAATACAGCTGTATGTATCGAGTTCGACTTAGGAGATAAATTAAAATATTAGATCTAATTTATTTACAACAAAAAAACATCACAAAGGAATTAGGATAAACTGTGTCAAACGATAGACTTTTTACCGATTTAATATCAAAATCCCAAAAGTTCCGAATCTTTGGCAGTTTCATAACGCAACTCAGTTCGACACAATATATCTACATAATTCCTTTTATCGTCAAACTAAATATTGTCATGAATTAAAAATGAATACTCTGTCTGGCTATAGATTGAAATTCGTTAAAATATTAAGTACACACCTACAATACGAGTCAAAGTATAATTGAAATAAAAATATAATTCGACTTATTATAAGTACATTAAAATTGATTAGATACATTACGCCACAACGTAAAAAATATAATATTGAAACCGAAGCCATCGTTACATCGGCTCCTGGCTCCATATTTGCAGATGGGCATTCAATTAATTCGTAAGAAAATAAAATTTTCAATAAATAAATGTCAAACACTATTTAAATTGGTGAGACATCACACCGTATAACACAATTGCTTACAATAAAAATGATCAACAAACAACTTTGCACCTCGCCATATGTGTCGATGAGGACGTTGTGTGCATAGAAAAGGTATGCAATGAGATTCAACGGTTACAATACATTAATAGGTTGCCTCTTGAGCAAATAATCCTGATTGTCTTAGCCTAGCCATGCGTGAGGTGGGTCCGACTACTCGCGTCAATACTTCATTATTCATAACTAAAATTATTCAAAATTCATTATTACTAAAGCACTTTTAAATCACCAGTGCCGTTTGTTTGTCAACTATTTGAATATTAAAATCTCTAACTATTATCATGATGAATTTCATAATTGAAACTAGCAACCCGAGTAGAATTTTCAAATTTCATTTTCTAATATGTATTTAATAAACAATAACTGTACATAAATAGTATTACAGCTTGATACGTGGGTTTTGTCAAACAATTAAAATTATATATATAATTTGATATATCCAATTTTACAATAGATAAGGTACCGCTATCTGGACATTCAACAAAAGCGTTAGTGTTCTAAGTGATAGCTATACAAATAGCGAATTCTTGGTCAACAATATGCACAGGTGATATATTACATTATAAATATTAATAAAATGTAAGCTAAAACAACTTAGATAGGTTCGCGTCTATGAAGCGAATTAGAATCTCGTTCGACTCGTCAATCTACGTATTGTAAACAAGCTAGTGGGCGTATTGCTTTATCGCCAACCACTCGGGCTTATTGCTTATGACACGCCCTGCCTTTTGCAACGTTTGTTGCATCCAACTATTTGGAGAGAATCGCTCGGCGTCTATATATGACAGTAAAGTACGCGCTCAATCGTGACCGCCGTTTCCTCGCTCGCTATGTTTTGGACTCAATGACGCCGGGATAAGAGCACTTGTACATGTTAAATTATTCTTAGGAATGGATGTGGGGATATTATACGGTAGCATTTTATGCCCGAAGCTTCGACTTAGGGTCGCCATTAGAGGATTTCTTGCATAAAATTTTATTATACTACCGATTGGTCTCGAAGCACAATGACTAGGGCGCAGTTATGGCGCAGCCCTAACATAATTAAATACATCATCTGGATTTAGTATGAAGCGCTGAGTTGACTCGGCAGAAATTGATGCAGCGTTTCTTGGGACACATGCAGACATTATGGATGGTTAAGATAACGTCTTAAGTTCAGATTTACCAGGCGAATTTTACACTGAAGCCGTCGAAAAAACTATCCAATGCGATAAAGCTCAAGTTATAGGACAGTCATTTGAGTTTCAAGTTTCATTTTATTCAGAATGAACAAGATGAGCTGAGCGTATCACGAGGAACAAAGTTTGGAATAGCGCCAAACAGCAGACGGGGCCAAGCGAGACTACGATTGAGCGCGTATGTGCTAGGGGTAAAGTTCGACAGGCGTAAGTTGGCTGCCCCGAAGTTAGCGGGTAAGAAACAATGTATCTAATCATATGCGAGACGTAGAAATAACATTTAACAGCTAGCTTCTGGACCGGCGAGTTACGCACGCAGCATGTCGAGGCACTATGTCGGGTGACAGGTGACAGGGCGGCGCGGCGCGGGCTCACAGCGGCTCGCGTCGCGGCACCCACACGGCGGGGCCGCTCTCCGCTGTTATAACCGCCTTCACCTTCGTGTAGATCTCCTCGGGCGTGTCGCCCGTCACCACAGCTGTAACGCAATGCATACCAATGTTATCGTTAGGTAGAGTTGTGACCGATACTAAGTTACTACGATCATCAAACCATCATAGATGGCTAAATCAACTGTCAATATATTGACCATAACACACACTCAAGTATTCTAACGTATAAAAGATTTCCCTAGAACCTACCTACCTATACTACTTGTTCCGATCGATTACATCCGACATCGAAGTGACCAACATTTTTTCACTTGAAAGGTTTATGTGCGCAATACGACGTTCTCAAAACGGTAAAGGAAAAAATTGTGAGTAAACCTTTCATTTTATTTCAAACCGGCTTAACCTAGAACTAAAATAAAATCGAAGACACATTCGATTTTTGTGCACGAAAAGCCTCTTTGAGGCGCACTAAAATCTTTCACCACTGGTTAGTCAGTTCTCTCGAACCAGTGTCTCGAATAGTGACAGTAGTAATCGTACTACTGTCACTATTCGAGACAGAGAGAGTATTTAAATATGTCACTATATATATAAGAATAGTGACAATAAACATCACTCGTAGCAGTTATTTTGAATCTGGGTTTACAAATAACCATACATCGTTCGAGAAATGGGCGTCAACCGAAATCTACGTCCATATCTGCGGTTAAAGTTTACGTATATGAAATTGAAAACGAGCTTACCGGTAAAGTACTCGGCGAATTCCTGTTCCATTTTCAGGGCTCGTTCGTATGTTTTCTTTGCTTGTTCTTCAGTCATACGTTTGTTCATTTCCCTGAAAATATTCAAGGGGATTATGAAGCGTTGTATTATACTAGTAGAACGCAATTACGCGATTGATTGAAATTGGCATAATATGCCACGGCCGCGGAAGCCCATTCCAAAAAAGTGGATGTCATATCTTATAATATTTTTTAAATTATTTGTTATTTTTATTAAATTGATTGTTACTTACATTATAGATTCTACACTCTTTGGTTTGATAAATATGGCAATTGGGTAAAGTTGCGCCACTTGTAATCTCTTTATTGCGTTTCCGCTCACGTCTAAAATGCAGTGTTTGCCCTGGAACAAACAACACAGCTGTTAATAAAACAACTTATAATTGAGTTTTATATTTTCTAAAAAGTGTGGCTTTAGTACGATATGTGCAATCAAATGGCAATAATCAGCATCACCTACAGTCTACACTAATATTATAACAAGATAAAGTTTTTAAGTTTGGTGTAGGACGATCGGAAACTACTGTTTCCGGAAATTCTTCAACAGGAATCCGTGAGCACTAGAGTTCAGGTCAAATGTTGCAACTGAATTTTGAAGCAGTTATCCTCAATCGCTTGAGCTGAAATTTGGAAAGTATAGTCCACTCCACGAAATAAGCCCTTTGGCTGTGGCGCTAGTGTCTACGTGAAAGGAATAATCCATTGTTTCAAATTAATAACAATAATAATAAATTTATTCAAATAAAACATGGCAAATATAAAAAATCGTTAAACTTAACAATTTAGTTCCTGGATTCGCCACGGGACTTAATTTTACTCTATATTATTTTATTTCTAATTTTGTAATTGTTAATAAAGTTTGGCTTCAGTTTTCTTCTATGGAACTACAAACCGCTGTAACGGAGGTGGGCGTTGATGCCTGCGACACAGTTTTATTATTACTGCAGACATCATCGTTCCTCAATCATTGTAATCCACTGATTTGTACCTCCAACAAATACATTGATTTGATTTGATTTCCATCCGTAAGTACTTAATAACGCTAGTCATGCGAAGCCGGGACGGGCCACTAGTTGTGTCATAAAAGGGGCGTACCTTCTCAGCGACTTCCCTGACAGACGCGACCGAGGTTCCGTACAAGTTGTCGTTGTACTGTCCGGCCTCGATGAACAGGTGGTTCTGTATATCGCGCTCCATCTGGTCGCGACTCGCGACGAAGTGGTAGTCGCGACCGTCCACCTCGTAGTCGCGTCGCGGCCTGGTCGTGTCTGCGCAGTTTTAAGTTGTGCATCAACGGTTTGACTGGCGTCACAGCTCAGCAGTAGACATGCCTTCTACGCTGTAGGTAGTGGGTTCGATTCCCACCCAACAAACATTTGTGCGACGAAGATAGATGTTTGTTCCGTGATTGGGTGTTGATATGTATTATATGTATGTATAATATTTACAAAAGAGCACATAAGTATATCAGTTGTCTGGTCCCCATAATACAAGCTATGCATAGCTTACTTTGAGACTAGACGGCGCTGTGTGAAATGACCACCAATAATTATTTATTATTTTCAAGTTCGTATTTCGACTGTAGCAATTGACATTGTCGGATGTACATTTTTGCGATTTTCATATTATTGCATAAAAGGCCTTAAAGTAAAACTATAAATGCCCCCGTAAATTATTAAATCTCTAAAATCAACCATCTCTGTTTTTCTAAGTGGAAAAAGTGGAAGTCGATGTGCTCAGTTCACTTTATTTTTATTTTTATTTGAAACTTTGAACGGCTGTACCCTAAAGTATCGATTTTTCACATACGACTATGTTAATTGCTACAGTCGATTTATATTAGGAAGTAATTTAAATTATTCTTCAAGTTTGGTAGTCTTAAGCTTCGAAAGCATATCCTTTCATATAAAAAAAGAATTTTTCAAATCGGTCTATAGAATATAGTTTTATAGAATCATAAATGAAGAGTTTTGAGGCAACATAAAAAAAATACAACCAAATTGAAAACCTCATTTTTTAAAGTCGGTTAAAGAGATACTCACGAGGCACGCAGCTGCCGAATTTGTCCGGAAACTCCGATATAAGATCGTCGTTGATTCTGTCCTTCAGCGGGCCGAGAATGATGACGGGCCGTGTATACGTTATGGTCAACTGCTGGACAGTTTCGTAAGATAGCACCGATTCGTCCTGACCTGCAAAACATAAGTGACCACATTAATATATACCATTCCACGTAAACACACCGCGGGGTGACTTTTATACAACCTTGTTAAATGTAGATAACGTCTAGTTCACAACAATGATTTCGAAACTATGGATCTTGCAATTAGTAAATGTTCATGTGAAATTGTAAAGAACTAAACCTGTGCTACGCGTGCTTATCTAAACATCTATAGTATTTTTGTGCTGTGGTGATTGACAAGTTTAAATTCACATCACCAACACCGATCACATTAACAACTAGGTCATTCGTGGTATACAAAACGCACATACACGTAGGTAGTATGACTGGTCAAATATTTTGTTCATCACTTCTGAACCCTATCTCTTCTTTGTACAGTTCAAAATGTGGCAAGTTTTAATATTTGACCGGGTACTCAAACTATAACTAGAAAACCATTAAATTAATAACATATATAGCTGATTTATACATTTGATAAATTAATCTGTGCAACCAATTGTACATTATTAACAAATCTAAATAATATTTAACAGTTTGAGAAGTGATTTCTTAAGTAAAGCATCGTGTTTCCTAACTAATTGGGCGCTTTGTGATTAAACGTTTTATAAACTAAAACATATTTCATAAAATTCTAATAATAACGAAACGTGTAAGTTAATCTGTACAAACTTCTACGTAGTTTAATACTTGCCTGTTTAATTGACATAATTTTGGAAGCATTTTTTCATCAAAGAAAAATAATTTAAGCTACCCGAGAAATATGCTCAATTTTTGATAACAATTCATGTCTGAACTAGCTACATGAGGAACTCCTGAATCATTTTAGAAAACTAAGCTACACCTCTACACTAACGGCGCAAAAAATAACGTAATGCCAAAATACATAAACGCCTAAATCTAAACTGAGCTTATTTACAGTTCGTTTCCATGCTGCCAGCCAGAATTAAACCATAAAGTGCAATACATACTTCAGTGCCACCATTAATTCTGGCTTTAAACTCATAAAGCACGCGTTCGATGAAGCAAATATATAAAACAACGCGAGCGAGACTGCCAGATAATTTACAGCCCTACGTATCTCAAGCGCAACTAACTCTACAATTAAACCAGCACAGCTTAACTAGGGCAAACTGAAAAACAAGCTCGTATGAGATTGGATGTCGATATCAGAGTCTGTGTCATGCCAATGGCGCGTGTGGACTATAGGCGAAGCGCGTATAGTGCGCTGGTCAAAGCGCGTACAGTGAGCGCGTACAGTGCGTAAGCGCTCGAAGCGTCACGTCGGCGTGTGACAGAGGCAGCTCTCGTGTCCTCGTGTGCTTCCAGTGGCCCCACACTCCCTCCACTAACTAACTGATGCGCGCAATGTTGCGAGTGTCGGCGTGCGTGGCTGCCCGCACGCGTCGGCGACCGACTACCGGACCATCGACATTACGTTCGTGGTGGCTCATCGAGTGCGTATACGCTATTCGAGTAACGCGTTGTATGAATCAAAAACCAACCGAACATAAAAGAAAGTATGACACAAATAAAGTAAAAACTGGAGTGTTATTGAAAATGAAAACTACGTTTCTAATTGATGATCATAACCAGAATGCGGGAGGTAAGGTATCGGCTACGGCACTCGCAAGCTACGCCTCACTCCCAACACTTACACTCGTCCTCGAGATATATGAGCGTTATCTCCTCCATCATGGGAAGTTCCACTCGGTACAAGATTTCCCCTACACGTAGAAAAATTAACGTTACATTAAAATACGAATGATTCGCGGTCCGTCGTGCGACCGGGGGGCGGGGGCGGGGGAGGATGTCTGTGGCTCGGATAAATTAGCTGCTCTCTACAAATTCATGGATAGCGCTTAGAAAAACAAAATGGCAACTAAAAATACGTATTAGACCGGATGAATGTTAACATGTAGGAATGTCACGGTTCGGTTAGCCAACTAGAAGCACGGGACGGCTGCCGTAGTGTCGGACCAATCCGTGCGCTCGCTGCGACCCATTCGTATAACATTAACTACATGTGGTACACCAAAGAGATAAGCTGGTACCGTACAACTGTGAATCACTTCAAACATTAATATTATTATTTTTTATAATATATAGTATGGTAATACATATTACTCGTTAATGTTCTCATTAAAGACGTCACATTTCATATGCTTTTAAAAAAACCCGAAAGTCAACTGTACACTTTCGGTCAATACGCCAATGAACAGTTTTTTATACTAATAATGCCTCTTTTTCCAAACCAATAATCCAAAGTTATATTTAATTAAAAATATTTTAATAAGATCCGAGAAGCTATCCCTTTCATATGAATTTAAAAGGGCTATATATGTTAATCTTGCATTAGATTTAGAAAATGCAATACAAAATTAGAGGCTACATATAATAGTGTAAGATTTAATTTTAACAATGAACACGACATAAGCATCCTTTCAAAATCGTAATTAAGGTAAAAATGCTACATTGCTAATTGTGGTGGCCCCAACTCTTACTGTTAAATTTAGGCTTAAAATTGAAAAGCGGCCAATTTGTTAAGGGAACTGTCAAAGATCAATCTTGTGGTGGTATTTATGGTGGAACACAGTTGTACAATACAGATAATTGAATACATAGAAAACGATACTATCTAACACAAAATCAGAGCGTATAGCTCAGCGCCGCCGCTCACATCATAAGCGACAAATATTGCGCCGATACTGATAATACCTACGGCTAATATATAATATACCTTAATACCGAATGTAGGCTTCACCATGCGTCTCCATACACACTACAAGCGATTACTCACATAGATCCGATACAAAATAATGTTGTTACAACAAGGCTATAATCAAATAATCATAGCGCTGTTTCGATCTGTTTCAGAGTAGGTTACATTCAAATAAGGCGTCATTTTGATATTAATTTAATACAAAGAAGCTTTATTTCGATGCAATTTTAGTTTAATATTAATTATAGGTACTAAATCAAATTTTAGAGCTTTCTGAGGGCAAGAAAGGGAATAGAACTTTTAAATTATTGTAATTATGTCCTATCGTCATTTAAACAGTACCACCTAAGAAATAGTATACACTATTTGATTATTGTCACCTGACATAAAGTTGGGGAGTCCAATAACTAAATTGAAGATTATGAATGAATGATATAGTTTTTGTAAATGGAGACAATTTATACGATCTTTTGCACGTACAATAAATTTTCGAACGGTCTTCGAGGATATTCGAAGCATTTTACAACTATTTATGCAAGTTTAATTACTTTCAGGCTTTGTTTGGACGCGCCAAAACTATCACATACAATAAACAAGTTTTTTTCTCTATACACGCAAGTAATTTGAATACGTTAATGATTGGACTGATTTGATACATTTGATTTGATACTAAAAAACTAATTAGTGGGCTTCACTATGTTCAATATTTTTTTATAAAATTTTCCCAACACTGATCATGTTTTATATACGAAAAGTCTTTTCCATGAAAAAACATTTAGATGTGCCAATTTTGATAGTGATGGGGCAACCGGTTTTGGAATTAATCTACTTATTATATTATACACATATTTAAATACCCATTGTTATATAGGTAAGGCGCCCTTAGCCAATATTGGGAGACAATAGGCACAATAAAAAACACTTTGTGCAAATATCAGCGGTTAGAACAAAGCAACCAGCTCACAGTTTCCCTAACCTGTTAATGGCAATGATACTTTGCGAATGACCTACACAATATTAACAGCGAAGTAGCGAATGTGTGTGTGTGTGTACTCAGACTTACCATCAGCGTTGGTATCCTCCTGTGTGTAACAAAGCATGAAAGCTGTAACAAAATTGGTTACTTAGTGCGTTTTGTACACGAGGTATTCGGCAATATGACTGAGGAAAGCCGTCGAAGCGTTAGTTAGTTACATCTGTAAGAGCTCTGTTTGGTTTAAAATAACTTTAAAATATTAATACCGTAAATCATTTGTCTTTCCCAAGGTAGACTTCGATTTTGGTCTTTAGTTATGAGTGTGAAATAAGAGTGTTGCCATTCATTTGGATTTGACATTAAAATAGGCAGACATTATTTAGTTCAAATGTTCAAAACGCCTTGAAAACAAATGAGGCAGTGTTGCAACAACACGAGTCCTGCTCCGAATTTATAGACATATAAATAGTTTATAATGTGCTATAACAAAGATAATTACAAAATAAGTATAGCTAACAAAAATAGTTGCTATTGTAGCGACAAAACTGGTCGTCGCTCAGCATAATACTGGAAGAGCTTTGCTTTGTAGCACCGTCGTCGCGCTGGTTTTCAGCGACTCCAGATGAATTTAAGGAGTTGGGCTGACTGGAGCATGTTTGGCCACGGGGGACAATGAAGAACACACAATAGGGGTATGCGGGACGTCAGTGCAGACTATTGTCACCCCAATTACGTATTTGAATTAGATTCAGACCGTTAGTTTTTGCATCCTGTTTTCAAAGAGCCAACGCTTCTATCAGATTCCAGATTGATAGGAATTTAAGAAAACATTTTCCCGCCCCAATTATCCTATGTAATCATCCAAAATAAAACAGGACAGTTGGCCCACTAGTGTGCAAGGGTCATTATTGATTTTCGACTTTACACCTCAGAACATAAGCCTTTTAGCGTAAAAAGGAAAAGTGCACTTATACCCATTCAACCAGAGTGTTTCATACCCAGATAGAGATTGCAAACTGAGCAACCGAAAGCTTGTCAGGGAATCATTGCTTATAAACAATTAAAATTGATTTACATATAATTTGTAGTGGTACAAAGGTTGCCTGGAAGAGATCGCTTTTAGCGATAAGCCGCCCATTGTGCCGCTTATATGTCTACAGCAGTTTTGTGCATGTCTTTTTAAAGTATGGTGTACAATAAAGATATATTATTTTCTATTGTAATATACCGGGGTCTTTCATTCCTTTCACTCACATTAGGACGCCCTCTAGAATACTAGAGAAGTCTCATGTTTGTTCGAATCTCAGACATCTTTGACATGCAGCAGAATTTGTGTCAAGTGTCAAGTTCGTCCGGGGAACCACTGCCACCACAGCTAATTCTGTCTCCAAGCAGTAAGGCATATGCATTACTGTGTGGTTGCCGGTGTAAATTACAGGCACTTGAGACATTCCACCTTGCTAAAACGCGAGTTTTGAGCATACGGAGTAGACCCATAAGATCGTATGGCTGAACAGATGTGAAGTTATCTACAATACTCACGTTCCTGATCCGAACCATCTTCAGACTTGCCGTCCTCTCGACTCTTCATGAATGGGAACTTTCTGCTAAACGAGAGAGTTTTCTTTTTCCTTTCGAGAGTAGATTGGCTCTGCAATGTGATGCGTTGTTGTGTTACTTAGCTTTCATTCGTCTAAGCGGTCTCATATAAATCTAATAGCAGTGTGGGGGTGCCAGCGATAATTCTCTTTTAACGCGCTCTCGAAAATCATAAATAACAGTGGCTCGATTCTTGTGAATCATGAATAGACTGACTTGCGTCTGCTGCAGGTAACATTAGTTTAAACAGCGATTACTCTTATTTAGTCCAAGCTTTAAGAATTCAATGGAAATAATGCTTTTGGTTATGGTCTATAAGTGCTGTCAAATATATAAAGCCTACTAAGTATTTAATATATCTTGTAAACTAATAAGGTTGCGTTATTTTTTTTATTATGCGCTATAATGAAATAGATGATCCGGTGAACTTCATATCATCCAAAATTTATTTGATATTGAAAGATCCGAAATGAGAATCCACAGAAAATTACTAATTTCAGTTTTTTCGATTTTTCATCTGTTTCTTTGGGGCTTTTCCCTAAACAAAGTATTATGGGATAAAAAAAAATGGTCGAGCCGTTTTCGAGTTTTTGCAAGACACGATCACGGTTTTTGCATGGAAATTGATATATGTATTGTATATATTTATTTTAAACCACAATGGAGTGAATTTTATCATCGTAGATATAAAGGAAGCCCTTAGTGATCGCAAGAATCGAGCCAAAGAGCCAAGCACTAAAAACTTCAACTGAAAAGTAGCTACCACCTTACCCTATCACTTGCCTCATTCTGCTCGTCCTGGATGCAACATCCGGGCATAATGGGAAGGAATTAAGGTGCGCCAACTTATTAGCGATTAGAGTATGGATATTTGGTCAAAAGCAACTTATTTACACATTACTGGCGTCGTAGCTCAGTTTGTAGTAACTCTGCCCTCTGTACTTAGGTCGTGGGTTCGATTATCACCCAGGACAAACATTTGTGTGACGAACAAAGACGTTTGCACTGTGTGTGGGTGTTAATATTTATTTCTACATAAGTATTTACAATAGAAGTATGTACTGATAGAATAATATAAGTACCTATTTAGTTCCACTAGTACAAGCTATGCTTATTTTGGGGCTAGATAGCGCTGAGTGTAATTTTCACCAATGCTTTTACGCTATGTATATATGTATGTATAAAATGTTTTTTTTTTTATTTACAACGAATTTAATCTATAGTTTCGTAAAGAGCTCATAAGTGCATAAGTCGTTTCGACAAAGGATCACATTATGGCCAAAATGCTTATCTTACTACCACCAGAATGACTTATCTATACTGCATTTATTCTAATACTGTGAGCTAGCTCAAAAAGAGGAAAGTTTTCAAGTAATTATAATAGTTTTTTGTTTTGTTTCTATTCTTTTTAATATAAGTCCAAGAAAGCATTGTACAGTAATGAGTGTGTGACTCGTCGACCAAGGGGTGTGTGCCCGCACTGAACAGTGTGTGTGTGTGTGTGTAGTACTCACAGCGCTAACGGGCGTGCCCTGTCCCTGGAACTTGACCTGTCGGTCGCGCGCGCGCTGCTTGCGCTCCCAGCGCCGCTTCGAGGGGATGATACCCATCGCATCCGGATCCGTCGTGTCTATGCGTCTGCGCAAAATGTTGAGACACATGTATTAATAACGGAAGAAGCTGCAGGCCCACCTTGAGTTAAGTGGTAACCTCTGGCCATAATCTGCCGCTTTCTCTCTACGTACGCACGCACCCGCTACGTACGCACCCGCTACGCACGCACCCGCTACGTACGAACCCGCTACATACGCACTCACCCGCTCCTCACGCACGCACCGCTACGTACGCACGCACCGTCGTCACCCCACGTGTTGCCCACATTATTTTGTTCGTACAACAATCATACATATTGTATGGTATAACAACATACTTTGCTTGCCACCACTCATCGTCGGACGCGTTGGTGACGTGCAGTATATCCCCGTATCGGAACGGCAGTCCCCTGGACGGCAGGCCATCGTCTCTGATAGGGTCGTAGTCGAACAGCGCTCTGAAATTCAATCACACTAATATTATAAAGGCGAAAATTTGTATGTTTGTTTTGGTGTAGGTTTGTTGTTTGTTTTTTGTAACTCTTTCATGCTCAAATGTTCTACTAAATGCTCTACGGAATTGGATGAAATTTGGTATCAGGACAGCTTATATCCTGGATTAAGACAGATTAATTAAATCCCGGAAAAGTGCAGTGGTCCCGTGGGATGGTCAAATAAACTGTAAATAAAACTGAGTTGTTATTAACAATTCACCGCTAGTAACACAACGGGCGAAGCCAGCATCACATAAACATATATATATATATATATAGTAGTATATTATACAGTAGTATATTTTAGTAGCAGTGGAACTTAAGCCAACCAAGTTCCTCCGCGGAAATACAGCTACCATTCCCATTTCTGCCGTTAACCAGTAATACGTAATACATTTGCATTACTGTGTTCCGGTTTGAAAGGTGTGGTTGCCGGTGAAATTACAGGGTCATGTGACATTCAACCTTCACGTCTCAGGGCTATGGGCACATATGATGCGACTTGGGTCTTGTCTTACCTAAGGGGAGAACCGAATTCGTATTGCTCGTTAGAGGTCCAGATGGGTCGCCACATGCTCGTTCCGTAACATAATTACATAAAAAATACAGTCTATTGGTGGATCGTGGCAACACTGAAGTTAGATGTGATCCCAAATATATTTGGCAACAGTGTTTTGTATTTTTTTCAAGTAATGGACAGTTCCCAGTTTCACAGTCAGACAGTTTTAGTCGGCAATCCATACAGCAACAACAAAAAGAACTAGTTTTTCAATCATCACATAGGCTTGACTAATTTGACTAGGAGAGGAAGAACTTCATCCATCCCAACGATATTCAGACAGTCTGTTATCCAACAAATAGTTTAATTCGATGACATATGGTGACAATCTGACGCGTGTTTGTTTTAGAAGTTAGCATTGCCCAGATATATTTTCTCAATTTCATTATATAAATATTACATAAAAATACTCACCGTACATAGAGAGATCGTTTTTGGGATGTCCTCAGAAGCGTGTGATGCTGTTTCAACTCGTTGATGCGAGCTTCGAACTTATTGTACTCTTGCGGTCTATACACAACTGTTAACTTGACATTTTGTCCAGTACTCTGCAAAGAACAAATATAGTGAGTTATTGTAATCATACTATGATTATTTTCAGAAAAAATAAATTTGCGGTCCTAATAATCCCGCCCTCGCAGAATTTTAATGAGGCATACATGCATACATCTATGAATACGAATAATTTAATAACTGAACAATTTTATTTGGTATCTATTCTGTTTAAGACTTCTCAATATACAAATACTACACTACAAATACAAAAGGATAATCGTTCAATTTAACTTCGCCTACTCTTTCCTACGATATTGATCCTAATTCACGTGTTCTTTAGACTAAATTTACATTACGTACCATCAAAACGTGGTCGCGTACTCGTGCTGACCCTGAGTTTCAATCCACAGGTCGATGGTTCAAATCACGACATGCACCAATGAGTTTTACTTAATAGGTTTATGTCCGCGACTTGGCTCCCCCTTTTCTACTTACTAAATTAAACCTATGTGCAGTTTAAAATTATTTTACAATACCTTTAGAGCTTTAGCGGCTTGTTCGTGCGTAGCGTGTGTTATATCGACTTCATTGACGGCTAGCAGTCTGTCCCCGCGCCTCAGTTCCCCTCCCTTTTCCGCCGGCCCCCCCGCAAGTAGAAAAGACACGTAAATCCCGTGCCCGTCTTCCCCGCCGACGATATTGAACCCTAGTCCTTGGGTTCCCTTCTCTAGTTCCACCACGCGGGTTTCTTCGGCGCTGTCGGTGACGTCCTCTCGGCGGAGCGAGTTGGCCGCGCTCGAGGCTGTTGCTGTAAGTATAAATTTGACAAGTTGTATAAATTTACTCTTCATAAAAAATTTATGCAAAATTATGTGAATCTACTTTTTACAATATCCGCTATCTAAAATTAGAGGTTACTTTAATTCGACGAAGATTCGGTAGGAAGCGGTACGGTAATTAAAGCTGCGTAATATAGATAGATAGATCGTGTGCGCCGCGTCAATCCGATATACTGGTTGGAGATAGATCAAAACCAAACATCCTAACGCGCTCAAGCGCTGTAGGCTCCTTACACGCCGAGGCACGCGATAGGCGCACCCAAAGCACGCCACAAGAGCACCCGAAGCACGCCACACGAGCATTCGAACCACACCACATGTCCACCCGAAGCATGCCACACGAGCACCGGAAGCACGCCACACGTGCACCGGAAGCTGGCAAGCTTTGTGTTACGGCTGAGCGGTGTGTACTAACGTGTGTTGGCGCGCGAGGTGCGCGGCGAGGGCTGGCCGTGTCGCGGCCCCGGCACGAGGACCAGTACCACGCGCTCGCCCGTCGCTTTCAGTGCTGCCACCGCGTCTTCGTGTGTCACGTTGTCTAGGTCAACGTCACCGTTCTGCGGGCAAGAGGAATTGTTCGTAATATGAATATTGACATGAACACTATACATACTACTTTTCTGAAATAACATGATAATGATTACATCACGCAAAAAGGGCCCACTGGCGACCTAGTAGCGGAAATCAGCTCGCGCTACAAGTAACATGATAATGTTTTCAGCACTGATCTCATTTGCTAGTCATTTATTTACAATTTGTGGGGCCTGTTACGGCTTACTATAGATATGGTGCCAGTACTGGTTTAAACTTGAAACAGAATTATAAATATGTCGACGTAAAAATAAACTAAAAATAAGAAATACAGGACCATACCACAATCTTCAAAATTTCAATGTTCACACAGCTAAAAATGGGCTTCCTAAGGATTTTACGTCAATTTAATTACCTCTACACAGAGTTTATTCTAATTTTATTTTTATTTTTATTTTTACAATTTTAGGAAATCTTACAGCTAACTAATATAAATAGGTTAATAAATTAAAGACTAATGGCTAATTAAAAGATTCCACAGATAAGTATATATATATATAAGTATATATATATAAGAAACATATATAAACATATTTTACTTACAGAAGTATTCTTGACCATGAGCAGTTTGTCGCCGACTCTGAGCCGACCGTCGCGATGCGCGGCGCCGCCCGCCATTATCTTAGTGACGTAGATGCCATTGTCCCCCGGGATGTGTTGGTTGCCCAGTCCGCCGGCTATGCTGAACCCTAAACCGGACCCGCCTTTGAGCAGTTCTATCTCGACGGACTCCTCTTTGTTAGAAACGTTTGTCACGTTCAGAGTGTCTGTTTCGACGGCTCGACGTCGTACTTTCTGCGAAATTAATGTCGAGTTAGTATGTTTAGTTGGGGGCTTATCTTGGACTATAGCAGTCGCAATCGAAACCTAACGAGAATTAAATGGGGTTAGTAGATTTTAGGATCCTGATATGCTTTTTTGACACTATGCCTGAGGCAAGTAAGAGGGCCAAACGAAATTTTGACATCATGGGAAAATTTTGTTTATCCAAACTGTCCTGTTTTGCAGATTTCTTCCACAATAACACCATATTGGGTTTGCTCACTTCAGATGGCGATTTCTGAACCGACAAGCTAGCTGCCGTTCTCCATAGTAGTTCTGGGTTTGTTTTATAATTTAATAATTAATTACGAATATACTGGGCTGCAAACGAAGAGAACTAGTTCCGAGAACCAACAAGAATTAAGAATCGGTACTAAGCACTTTGCTGAGAAAATTGGTAACCTAGAGATTGGTTGAGGTTACGTGCTAACAATTTTACATCTGAAGAATTATATTATAATAGTCAATATGTTTCGATTACAAATTTCAAAATCTGACTTTGAACAAATTATGTATTACACTTTATGTATTACACTTTGATAATATGTTATACATAACAAATTTAATTGAATAATGGTCAGACCTACCTATCCAAACTGACTGGACTATAAAGTATATCAACGGCATAAATGCGCTACCATTCCGATAGGGATTCATTAAATTATTTATGTGCGTGGAAAATGCATTAGGTGCGCAGTTCATTAGAATTCTATGCACGTGTCGAATCGAAGCGTCGCTCAGTTGACACATCAGCGGTATCGGTTTCAACGATTAAAATCGGTCCCATCAGTAAAAACGGGAAATAAGGACAAAGCCAGGCGGGAAAAGATGTATCTATCAGTAATGTATCTGTTTCTTTCCCATTGGTCTTTAACGAGTAAGACAGCCACCTGATGTTAACCAGTAACCTCTGCCCATAACAAAGGCACTGAACAGATCTTAGGTCCTCCCCTCCTTAGGTATGGAAAGACCGCGTCGCACTGTATTGCACCCGTAACTTTGAGACAGGAATGTGGAATGTCTCACGTGCCTGTAATTTCACCGGCAACCACACATTTGAAACCGGAACATAGTAATGCGTTACTGATCGGCGGCAGAAATAGGTGTGGTGGCACTATGAGCCCCGACGAACTAGTTCTAATCAAAGAAAGGTAACCCGTTTGATTCTGGTCTGTTGTGTGTTTCAAATACCATATGTACTTACAAGTCTGACTGTACTGCCGGCCTTCTTCAGAGCGTCCACCGCGTCCGCGTGAGTCACATTCACTACGTTTACGTCGTTTACCTGCGAAATAAATAGAAGCATCTAGATATCACGGTTTTCAACATACAATCATAGTCAAAAACTTTATTTCCATAGAATTCATAAAGAAATGGCTTGGAAACGTCAATAATATTCAAAACATAAGGTCACGCGTACTTATCGCTAAGTTTAACGCCTGTTCATCTGAGACTCTATGGGGAGAACAGCAAAGTAATCCCTAAAGGAGAACCCTTTTTTTTTCGCCATCATCATAAGTAGGTATCATTTTTTTATGTAAATAATTGTCAGGACGAGCAGAAGGCCCACTTGGTAACCTCTGCCCATAACAAGCAATATGATTTGGGTCCTTCCCTAATTAGAATTTTGAAGTGTTATCGATACCGATCTCACATTGGCCGAAAATGTTGGTTCAGTGGACCAGAGAACAGAGTCTTCCATTTTACACAATTTATGTGAAATCGTAACATCTGTGTGAAATCGTAACATCTGTCCAAGAATATTTCAGAACTAACTATCGCTGAACATAAAAATGATCATTTGATCATCGGGCTGAGATACTAATGTCGCTATCGCTACCCGCCTCTAGTTTCTGACTACTGGAAAACAGGATCACTCGAAAAGCTAGCATGAGCGTGTCCAATGCTTCAATATACCACAGGAACCAGATCCTTCGAATTTTTTTGGTTCACCGTTATGAGAGTGGCATTTAAATGAACCTTTACTCTACCTATAGGTACTAATACGTTTAGTACAACTGCCTGGTAAAATTAGAGCACTTAACAAACCACGATAGTGAAAATTAAACGTGTAAATAGCGTTCATACAAGTTTATCTTGTGATCTACGCATTGTGCTTATGTATATATATATACATGTAATGTAATTACGATATGTGTAGGTACTCAAGGTCTGAGCTCAATGCTATGGAATAATTCGAGTACCTTCATATTTCACAATGTTTCGGTTATGTAATCTTACTAAGCACTCATGCTGCAGAATACATAGTAGCTATCAATATTGACGAGTGAAATGAAATTCTGAGTTAAAGACTCGAGAAGACTTGTTTCATAATTCATGATCACATACTAATTAAAGAAGATGGAGATTTTTATAAATAAATAATCACTATTTCGGAAATTATCTTAATTTATCGACTGGCTTCATATCTGAAATGGCTAACCCTGCCATCTGCGCTATAGGTTGTGGGTTCGATTCCCAGACAGGACGTTTTTTGTGGTTTTTTGTGTTCTGTGTCTGGGTGTTAATGCATTATTTGTAAGTATTTACAAAAAAGAAACATTTAAGTTGTATGTTTCCTGAAGTACAAGATATGCTTAGTTTTGGGCTAGATATACATCAATTTTTTATTATTTTATTATTCAGTGGTATAAAATAATAACATCGAAAGTACTTTATTTTCGCCTGGACTTGCTGGTAATATAGTAGATAGGTAGATTATACTATCTATTGAATTGTTAAGGATAGTTTTACTGGAGAAAAGTGTCAGTCGGTTTCTTTATGAAAAATAATAACGGCGACGCACTCACAACTTAATACGTCTATGTTACCCATAAGTATAAGAATGTAAAAATGTAAAAATAAAAGTATTTTCTACTGGTTCCTCAAGGTTTCATAAAAAAAGATATTATCAAAGCAATCGGTCTAGAAATAATTATGAATATATATTTAAAGGAAACTTTTCATTGCTACTGCAATGAAATGCAAAATGTCCCTTAAAATATCTGGTTCTAGTTCTGTGCTACTGAAGCACGTTTATTTGTTTCAATTAATATGGATTAACCAATTACATATATCAATTGGATGTATCCATAAACCACATGTATTTTGCATTCACTGTATCGGTTTTTATTGACCTATTTATTAGTAACTTTTTTATGTAACAAAGTTACAGAATGAGCATATGGCCCAACTGGTGCTAAGTGGTAACCTCTGCCCATAACAAGCAATATGACTCCTCCCCGACCTAAGTACGACAAGACCCAAGTCGCGTTGTATGCGCCCATAACTCTGAACTTACCGATAATATAGCATCATTGATTTGCAGTTGACTAGCCGCCGCCGCACCACCGGGTATAAGTTTTGTGACATAGATGTGTGGGTCGTCAGCAATGTGGGGGTTGTCGGAGCCTCCAGCGATGCTAAATCCCAGCCCAGCGCCCCCAGCTCGGGACAACACAACCGTCAGGTGGATGTAGCCATCTTCATTGTGAATGCGGTCTGTGCCACCTCCGTCTATACCATTTACCTGTAACTTTCACAATATTATAATGGATCAATTATTTACTTGGTAGTGTGTTGGGTCTGGCAACTCTAAAATTATCTCTTTTTCTCCTAGTGAAATATAAAGCTATGAACGCCATTTAGTTTGGTTTCTGTTTGGTCTGGGAATAACAGAATGTGCACTTACTTTTACTAACATAATATTATACAAAACACATACAAAACGAATACTACATCAAAATATATAATCACAGCAAACTTTATAAAATAAATATTTTTATTCCTTTTAATAATTAATTAAATAATCAAACATTAGATCTACCTGCTTCATTTCTGGCGATGTGACGTGAGCCTGAAAATAACAATTACATTAAGCTGACAAATATGAACAAATAAAAGATAATGAAGGAAAAATGGTGTTTTATTAATGCAGAATTAATTCATTATGCCTGTGTTTACAAACATAATGTGTACAAAGGCAAACAATTCCATTGAAGGACCCACTTTCCAAGTATTATGACAACAGTTCTTTCGTACAGTGGTGTGATTGGCATAGCTTCTGTACTACTTAGTACCTATGTATTATGAAGAATTTTATATCACCATAAATGATCAGTTTGGTTTCATGTACACAGAATGACTATTTTGATATCATATTTACCATTAATAGAAACATTTTGGATGAATTTATAACTAAAAGAAATAATAAAATTAAACATATGATTTAGTTGTGTATCTCACTCAAACATAATAAATTACATAGGAAAAGCATTACATAACTAATAGTTAGTATTAAGGATAGTATAAACATGTTAAGAGGTACATAAATGACACAGTAAATAACAATTTATCTTAGAAATACATAAAGTTTTGTTAGAAAAGCAGTATAAATATGTATGGTATGTACATTTATAAAATAAAGTAGAAACAGTTACAGCAATTGTTTCATTGAGTAGGATTGATTGCCAATTGAACACCTACTCACCATGTCAAGATTAAACAAGGAGGACACCTTCCGTAGGAATCCATTATGTGATGATTTTTTCTTCCGTCTTTCTGTCATTTTGTTGGGCAAGTGTGCATAGCCCTCGGGTGTATCAAACTGTTCTCACACTATACTATGTACACAGCATGCATTGTTAGTTACACACTTGTGTCCACTTTCAGCACCTTACTGGATGTTCTCCTGCATGCACCATTTTCTACCTAGAACCCACAACTAACTTACACCAAACCATTCAAAGGTATGTGACCTCTTTAGAATGTGGGACCTGTTTTCTTGGTTACAGATAATCCCTTCAAATGTTTAAGCTCATTATCATGTTAGCCAGGCGCGGAACTGCAGCAGTCCTTATCTAATGAATGTCCCGATCGAACCGAGCCCTTCTCTGATAGCGATTTTAGTAGATAGATATGTATGACTGGGTAATAATTAGGCGTGTTACCGACTTGTGTACGATGATAGGATGGTATGAATGTCAAAGTGATGAACCGTGATTATAATGTCCGTGTTACGTTATTAGTGTGCAATTCATGAGCACTCGACAGTATTATCGAGTAAGGGTACAATAAAAACATCAGCGCGAGTAACAGCAAATTGTTACAAGCAAACTCTGAACTTGCAGTCTCACCAAGAATCAAATTCGTTCCCAGAGTAAAGAAATTACTAAACGTTTAAAAATAGATTAGTGTTTATTATATGGCCTTACTTGAAACGAATACGAAATTCAGCAGTGTGAATGTCAAAATTTTGTGTACAATATCATTTCACTGACTTTATCAGAAACGTTATAGTTTCAGTCGATGCAGCATTTGGACGTCATTGGCACAATTGATAAATTCAACGCCAATCCACAGAACGTAGGAACGTAAGCGCACATATCGCCGAAAACCTGTAGTTTAATTTAGGTTAAAAATAGTACTGAGACGCGAACACCAACCAATCCGCCATTACCGACCACTTGTTGTATCTACGTTCCGTTCGGTGACTTCGCTCCGTGCTGCATAGCACGTCATCACCTCAATACGAAAAGATGGCTTGGATAGAAAGGAACGTAAATTTTAAACATCCAATAAAATCGAATGTTCAATTAGATCAATCGAATCCGTAACCCTCACGTCTCGCAATGGGACAGAAATATTTGAAACAGTTGGACAAGTTTCTTCAAAAGGTAGCGTGACTGACCTGACCTCAATATAAAGTGTGCAAGCGGGCCAAGACGAATAATCAAGTTATAGGAATGTTCTTTACAGGTAGCAATACAGAAGAATAGTTGAGTGTGTTAACTAGATTTAAAATTATCCGCGTTGGCTACCCATATCGTTGGGCAGGTAACCCTTCTGTATTTTACTTCGTCGCAAGTGTCATTTATGTATCTCTTTATTTATATCTATATCACGAAATAAAAGCTGTAACGAAATAGGGAAGAAAAGTTATGCTAGGAACATGACGTAAAGGTCTTACTAACTACTTACCAACCAAGTCTTACTAACCTTCTGTTTCTCAGAGTCAGATGGAGGTGGCGGAGACACAATCGGTCGCACCTGTTAAACAATCAGAAGTGTTAAGTAGGTACCTACTCTAATAAATATTAGATCGACCAATGCATGTTTCGTAATTATTGCTTCCATTACATAATTTCTTTTAATTTCACTTGAAAGGATGGATGCTGACCTTATTCGAGTCTGGGGTTTCATTGCGCGACTCCGACTTTCGATTGCTTTCTTGAAGAAATGCATTTGAGACCGATCTGTAGTCACTCTCTTCTGACAGTATCTGAAAGGATAATTGATAACAATACTTCACATGTGAAAATAGTAAAAACTGTCGCAGAACACCACTGTTAATTTTGACATACCTAAACGAAAACTTTTTTTTCAAATGTCATGAAGTTTTAGCTTGGTCCGACTTGGACTGGCCTTATTTTCACTATACAGATTGCCCAAGTGTAATTTTAGTTAAAATTTTAGTACCTAGTAGTATTTTTCTGAGGAATTTCTATGATAACTAACTGCGACTCTCGTTCAGTTCCATTTACGAAACTGGATTAGATATTTTAGATTAAATTTTATTTTTTAAGTATGATCAAACCGTAAATAAATAACGTAAATAATAACAGAATACAAATACGTTAACTAGTTTATTTAACGGGAATACTTAAAAGTACTTCTCTACCTGGTGGTTTCACAAATTGGGAGCTCGCTTCACTGACGCCTATTATTGAAACTACGAATAAATACTCGTTAACCGTCATGCTGACAATGCATTCACAAGTTGAAGCTCTTTATTTTTGTTTATCTGAATCCGTTGGTTTGTTGGAAATAAAACTTACATCACGTCGTGTCCCATCAGTTTCCCATTTGTTCGCGATGCGTATTGTTTCAGCAGTCTTTTGTTGCAACGACTTCGTTTCATCGAGGAGGGTAAGCTCATAAAATTCTTGTATATCTGAAATGGAGATATTTTAACAATAAAAATCTTTATGAACATCAATGTATGTAAATACATAATCATATGAATATAAAAGAAAATTATAATATTGATATTTTTGCATTATAACAGAGCTATTATAAAATAGTTTATATAGAAAGTTATCTTTGTATTGATATTTTTCAGAATGCCAAATTTGCACGATATTTTGGTACAATGTATATGCGAAAGCCCTTATCTGGAGCAGCTATCTGTAAAAAAAATGTGCTGTTGGGTAGAAATATCGCGTGAGTCGTGTCAGAGATCGATATCGACCGAGTCGACGGCGGACGGCGGACGGCGACCCCGCTGTCTCATAAAGTAGAGTTGAACTTAGCTAATGCATATTAGGAACACGCTCCCTATATAATACTAGCTGTTGCCCGCGACTTCATCAACGTGGATTTCGGTTTTATCACGCACCCCTATTTTACCCTTCTGAAAAGTAGCCTAAGTTACTCCTTGTTACATCAGCTATCGGGCAGTGAAAGTCCCGTCAAAATCGGTCCAGCCATTTCAGAGATTAGCCGAAACAAACAGACAGACAGACAAAAATTTAAAAAAATGTTGTTTTGGTATATGTATCGTGTATAAATCCATATGCACTTACTAAAAAGCGGTTATTTTAATATTAAAAACAGACACTCCAATTTTAATATTTCAGAACTCTCTTGATATAATATTTTAATTATAATAATGCTTCATTGCCAATACTTTCTACTTCTTACATAGATAGATAGGTGACACTTTATTGCTCACCATATCAAAATAACAACAATCAGTAACTATATAAAACAGAGTGAAACAATGGCCGGTCTTTTCGCTATATATCATACTTTTTTACTCGTAACGGATGCTCAAATTTTGATACCAAAATAAATAGCTTCTAGCTACACAAAACATTGTGCGTTATGGTAGCTAATGAGTTTTACTACCATAACAAAGAACTTCATAACATTGACATTATTATTCAATTGAATAATATTCAATTAGATTGTTATTACGTATATTATACCTAATAACAATCGTGATTGCTTTGAATATTATGATTTTCGTTATTAGACTAAAGTAGTTCAATAATTAACCAATTCAAAGCCTGCTTGCTCTACCTGCCTGGTATTGTCTATATGATATAACGGTAAAATATTTAATAAAATTAATTAAATTTAATTGAAACAAACCTATTTATTCTGAATTAAATGGTAATTTATGTGCAAGGAGCACTCAAAGGGTTACTCGTAGTTTTGTAATGAGTATAACATGGCGATATGGTATCAGCAGCTTTGGTTTACTCGGCGACCTGTATCGACGATATGGGTCAAACAGATCATTGCACACATGTAGAAGTTTGCAAACGGTTCACCTTTTTGCAGGTTTTTTTTTAATGTTATACAGTTACAAAACGTGTCAACGGCCTACCTGGTGTTAAGTGGTAACCTCCGCCCATAACAAGCGACGTGACTTGGGTCCTCCCCTACTAGGTACGACAAGACCAAAGTCGCATCATATGCGCCCGTAACCCCTAAAATCTAACTCTTAAAAACACTCCACGTCAATTCAAGTTCTTAGGCTTGTTACTCTCATTAATTCATGTGGCTCAAAATACAACGATTCATCATTCAAGTCCTCTAGCATAGTTGTGTGGCGTCATACGACACACTTTAGTTTCTAATGTCAATGTCAAAATCTCAGCGCGCTTGCCGCTAAAAAGAACAAAGAGATAGAATTGGTAACACATTGTTGTAGCGAGCGAAGCGCATGGATGTTAATTATTATATTGTGAATTGAACAAAGAAGTCTTTCATTTCGACGACCTGCGGTCCCCTTCTACATACATTTAAATGGACCTGGTTGGCGCCGCCCGACGTCGTGTCGTCTGTGTGACACGCGGGCCCATGAGCTCGGTGCCCAGCAACCAGCAACCTCCAAATTGGTGACCCCTTCAGTGCAACGCAACAGCGATCGCAGAGTATTTCGTCGAAACTTGACGACTTCACCGGAGAGGAGAGCGTACAAATTCAGCGCTTGGATACAAGCACGGTCTTACATGACCGACAGGCAAGTCGCAGCGGACAGCAAGAGGTACCGAACCTTTTCATTTATACCTACTTCGAGTGAACCTGGTGGTGGACAAAAACCCAAATTCCACAATCCACATCCTGTGTGTGACTGCTACTTTACATCGGCGTGACTTTCAGATATGTGTGGTGTTGGAAACTTTTAACATTGCCAACAGTAATACTGCTCAGTTATCAGTGTAAAACCTGGTTATGGTGCATAGTAATAACATAATTCTACCTATTATAATAACCTATTGGTGGCTTATTTGGTGTTTCTTTATTATTATTTTATTTTGATGTGTACTCTTATAATATTTTGATCTAAGTTATTCGCATACAGCTGGTTGAATGTGTATTTTAGCTACTAATTATCAAATATTTGGGATACATACTACTCTTATAATATTTTGACCCAAATTATCCGTATACAGCTGGTCGAATGTTTGTTTAGCTACAAATTATCAAATATTTGGGATGCATACTACTAGATTTATTTTTTAAATTAAGTATATATATATATTTTTTTTTTTTTTTTATTGTTTCTGTGTACATCTTATTTTATGTTTATATAGCATAGTGAATGTGTCTGATAGTTCCACCAGTAGCATAATTTTGAACGCACACCACCACATTTCCCACTTGTCTGTAAAATTCTTGTTCTTGCCTTGTTCTGTAAAATTACCCATTTGATTTCCTTTCGGTTTTGGTGTTGGTACAGTAAAATTAGCATTATTGAAATGGAAGATTTTGCACAATCAGTAGCTGAGCACAGCCAACCTAATCCTAATACTGGGGCTGGCACGTGCGGTGAGAGTTTGGCATCTACCAATGGTACCGCTGCGGAGAAAGTAATTGTGAGTAAGGTGTCTATCCGCACCCCTCCTTTTTGTAAGGACCGTCCAGCTTTATGGTTTGCTAGCCTTGAAGCACAATTGAGCATTAATGGTATTACACAGGAAATGACCAAATTTAACTATGCCATTGCACATCTGGACACTAACTGCACTAGGGAGGTGGAAGACATAATTTTACAGCCACCAAAGATACAGCCGTACACAACATTGCGGAATGCAATTATATCCAGATTTTCAGACTCACAGGAAGAAAAAGTCAGGCGTCTTCTAGAGAAGGAGCAAATTGGTGACAGGAAACCATCTTCCTTCCTCAGGCATCTGAAGTCTTTGGCTGGACCAACGTTTCCAGTTGACCTGATGAAGACCATATGGATGAGCAGACTACCCAGGTACCTGCAGACTGTGCTTACAGCTCAACGCTTGGAGACATTAACTGAGCTTGGCGAGCTGGCTGATAACCTGGTTGAAATTAACACACACCCAGCGTCATTTGAGGTGTGTTCGACACAGTCATGCTCAGCCCCGACGCCACCGCATAGTAACATGGAAATACAGGAACTTCATAAGAAGGTAGACGAGTTGACGCGCATAGTAGCTTCTCTCACTAGTAGTAACTTTGGCGGTAATATCGATCATGGTCGCGCACGCACTCGTAGCTCTGTCCGGAACCGCAGCCGCTCGCGTTCACGCAATCCACAGCTCTGTTTTTACCATGACCGGTTTGGAACAAAAGCACTTAAGTGCGTGCAACCATGCAACTGGTCTGGTTTTTCACATTCGCCCAAGGAAAACAACCAGGGAAACTCAAGCAGCGGTCGGTAGAGGCGACAACCGATTGCTCTCCAACAAGTCGCCGTCTCTTTGTAACCGATCGGTACTCGAACCGAAAATATTTGGTTGACACTGGCTCGGATTTATGCTGCATACCACGGCAATATGTGAAGGGACGAACACAGCAGCCTCAGCCGTATGACTTAGTTGCTGCAAATGGCACCAAAATAAATACTTACGGTCTGGTTCAACTTAACCTTAATTTAGGGCTTAGACGCGACTTCAAATGGAGTTTTATCATCGCAGATGTGGAAAGTGGTATCATCGGCTCCGATTTCTTGTCGCACTACCATCTACTACCCGACTGCGCCCAAGGCAAATTACGTGACGGGAAGACTGGACTGTTTTCCTCCGCAGACCTCAGTGTAGTGGACCAGCCAAGCGTGAAGATAGTATCTCTCCCTGACTCGCCGTACACCGCGATCCTGGCGAAATACCCTAGCATCACGCGACCACCTGGAGCACCTCGGGAACTGAAACACACGACAGTGCACTATATTAACACTACCGAAGGCCCTCCGGTTACATCTAGACCACGCCGGCTTGCACCTATTAAGCTGCGCGCCGCACAGAAGGAGTTTGAAGAGATGGTTCGTGCTGGTACCGCACAACCGTCAAGCAGTTCCTGGTCGTCTCCCCTGCACCTCGCTCCTAAAAAGGATACAACGTGGCGCCCCTGCGGTGATTATCGCGCATTGAACGCCCGTACCATCCCTGATCGGTATCCTGTACGCCATATTGGTGACTTCTCTCAAAATTTGACTGGCTCCAATGTGTTTAGCACAATCGACCTGGTAAAAGCATACCAACAGATACCGGTCAACCAAGGAGACGTCTGCAAAACCGCCATCATCACACCATTCGGTCTTTACGAATTTCCGTTTATGACTTTCGGGCTACGGAATGCGGGGCAGACATTCCAACGGTTTATCGACGAGGTTGTACGTGGCCTTGATTTCTGTTTTGCGTACGTTGATGACATTCTTGTGCATTCCAGCAGCCAGGCGCAGCATGCCGCACACCTAGAAAGATTATTTCAGAGGCTACATGAGTATGGCGTCGTCATAAACACGGCAAAGTGTGTGTTTGGCGCAGAAGAGCTGTCCTTCTTAGGATATCGCATTAGTGCAGCAGGCAGTTGCCCGCCTGAGGACAGAATCCGTACCCTAATGGAATACCCGCCACCCAAGACAGTACAAGGCATGCGCCGATTTCTCGGCATGGTAAACTTCTACCGTCGTTTCCTGCCAGATACCGCAAAATACCAAGCACCTTTGATCGATGCCGTTTCTGCCATACAAGGAAAAGGAGCTAAACCCTTTGTGTGGACGCCTGAATTAGAGGAATGTTTTGAATCATGCAAGAAGAGTTTAATGTCCGCTACAACTTTAGCTCACCCGGACTGCAACGCCTCACTTGGACTTTTCACTGATGCCTCAAGCACACACGTAGGTGCATGCTTACAGCAGCGTGTCAGTCAAGAGGATGACTGGCAGCCGTTGGCCTTTTTTAGTAAAAAGCTCAATACGAAGCAGTCAGAGTTGCCAGCATACTACAGGGAACTTCTCGCTGTGTACGAAAGCGTACAGCATTTCCGGCACATATTAGAAGCCCAACATGTGACTATCTACACAGATCACAAACCGCTCACTTACGCTTTCGTACAGCGAAGAGAGAAGTTGCCACCAGTCCAGCTGAACCAGCTGTCATTCATAAGCCAGTTCACCACGGATATCGTCCACATCAAAGGCACCGACAACATAGTGGCAGACACCATGTCCCGTATAGAATCGATCTCACTTGAAGAAGACTTTGCTGCGCTCGCTGAATCCCAAAGCACGGACGAGGAGTTAGCTAGAGTGCGCGACGACTCTTCCCTTAAGTTGGAATCAATCCTGATTCCAGGCACTAACGTCACTATACTTTGTGACACCTCCTCAGGTCGGCCACGACCATATCTGACGCCCCCTTTTCGCCGTGCCGCGTTCGACCGTTGTCACAACCTCAGCCACCCTGGTGCGCGAGCAACCGTTCGCCTGGTGACTGAGCGCTACGTTTGGCCGCAAGTCAACAAAGATTGTCGCAAGTGGGCGCGCCTGTGCCTGCACTGTCAGCGCAGTAAAATTAGCCGGCATATCATGTCGCCTCTTGGTAATTTCAAGAGCCCTTCTGGCAGATTCCGACACGTCCACATTGACATCATAGGTCCACTGCCACATTCTAACGGTTACAATTACTGCCTCACTGCGATAGACAGATTCACGCGGTGGCCGGAAGTGTGGCCTATGACGTCAATGACAGCGGAAGAGGTGGCAGATAAATTTACAAATGGGTGGATATCCCGTTTTGGAGTGCCTAGCATATTGACGACCGACCAAGGCCGCCAATTTGAATCCACATTATTTCAGCGGTTAATGAACGTGTGCGCTACAAAACGGATTCGCACGACCAGCTATCATCCCTGCGCGAATGGGATGGTAGAGCGGATGCACCGCCAACTAAAGGCATCATTGATGTGCCATGCTGGCACATGGACCCAAGCACTACCGTTCGTTCTTCTTGGCATGAGGACGGCGCTCAAGGAGGACTTGAAGACCTCGTCCGCTGAGCTCGTCTACGGAGAGACTCTCCGGTTGCCTGGCGAACTTATCGTAGCACCAGAAGAACCCAGGAGCCCAAACGATGTCGCAGATTTCGTCTCAGAACTTAGAAGCCGCATGGAAGTTTTGCGTCCTGTTCCCGCTTCGCACCACGTTCGACCGTCTTCTTTTATCTACAAGGATTTAGCGACGGCGACACATGTTATGCTTCGAGATGACACAGTACGACGACCGTTGCAACCTCCGTATACTGGCCCACATCGCATTCTGAACAGAAGAGATAAAACGATTACCTTGATTATAAACGGCAGGGAGTCTACAGTCAGCATAGACCGCGTGAAGCCTGCATATATGGACGTTGGCGTATCATTAGACAGTAGTGCATCGCCCGCGCCGCCCGTACCAGCCTCGGCTTCATCACCTGCTGCCGCTCTTGATCCAGATTCTTCCGTTTCTATTCTTGCTCCCGTTCTTACAAGTTCACCTACTGCTATATCTAAACCTACATCACCACCTGCTCCTGTCACCACCAGGACCGGAAGGAAAGTCAAATTTAGGGATATTTTAGACCTGTAAGTTTTTTTTTTTTTTTTGTAATTTTTCCTTCTTCGTGGGGGGGTGGTGTGGCGTCATACGACACACTTTAGTTTCTAATGTCAATGTCAAAATCTCAGCGCGCTTGCCGCTAAAAAGAACAAAGAGATAGAATTGGTAACACATTGTTGTAGCGAGCGAAGCGCATGGATGTTAATTATTATATTGTGAATTGAACAAAGAAGTCTTTCATTTCGACGACCTGCGGTCCCCTTCTACATACATTTAAATGGACCTGGTTGGCGCCGCCCGACGTCGTGTCGTCTGTGTGACACGCGGGCCCATGAGCTCGGTGCCCAGCAACCAGCAACCTCCAAAGTTGCATGCCAGAGCATTTACAATATTTTTTTTATTTGGGGAGTGAGTATTTGTGCCATCTAAATGGACAAGCGATTATACGGTCGGTTTCACACTGCGGCAGGCAGGCTCGGTCGAGTGTGTAGAGAAGACACCGATTTAACCCCCACCACCACCCCCTAAATCGCTACCGATTGCAGGGATGAGTTTAGCCGCTTGAAAGATATTTCCTGTATGTACCTGGTCTACACACGTAACTATATATATTTAACTTTTTAACTTTTAAATCCTTTCATCTATTCCTATTTCTAACTTTTAAATCCAAATGCAATATATAATATAATGCCTGTGTTTTAGTAAGTTCGTTTTTATTTGTGTCAGCAAGTTAAGTAAATATTAAACATTTAATTCTCATGTAGATATTTACAATATGAACAAGGTATATATATATACTTACGATAGGTACTTAATATCAAAAGTAAAAAAATGCGTTCTTAAATTTATAAAAGAACTTTTTTTTTTTTTACTTCGTGTTGTAAACATTTTACGCACATTGATAAGATTGATTAGACGAGTTGAGAAAGAAATATTTTCTCATTGCCCCAATACAATTATTATTATTATAGTTTTAATTTTAATTTTTTAGCTTTTCTTTCTACTTCGGCAGCAAATTAATTGAATTTTACGAGTCATATTTGTCTGAGAAATACCTTGTGGCCAGATTGTTCCCAAAATTTGCCTACACTTTCAATACATAGACGCTGAGTATGTGTGTCTATGTATTGAAAGTGTAGGCAAATTTTGGGAACAATCTGGCCACAAGGTATTTCTCAGACAAATATGACTCGTAAAATTCAATTAATTTGCTGCCGAAGTAGAAAGAAAAGCTAAAAAATTAAAATTAAAACTATAATAATAATAATTGTATTGGGGCAATGAGAAAATATTTCTTTCTCAACTCGTCTAATCAATCTTATCAATGTGCGTTACTTCAGCGCTCTTTGTCTGTTGTTCGTTGCAACTGGCTAAATATAATGTGGATCACAATAGCAGTGTCGTGGTCAAGGGAGACTGGGAGCGTTGATGACGTACGGTACGGCGCGGCGCGGCGCGGCGGTCACGCGCGTTTCATATATTTTTAGAAGCAGAGTATCTAATCGAACTGAATCCCTTCGATTAATTATCAGAAGGCGAAAAATTTGGTGGACATATTACACATCGCCATCTAGCCCCAAACTAAGCATAGCTTGTACTATTTTGTTACAAGATGATCTTCACCGTCTGGATAATTACTGTTCTATCAATAAGTTAGATTTAAACCCGCTGAAATGTTCATGTATAACCTTCACTAAGAAGAAAATTACGATTGATTTTAATTATACCCTGAAGAGTCATTTGCTGTCAAGGGAATCTTTTGTGCGAGACCTCGGTGTAATACATGACAGTAAGCTGCTGTTTGATAAGCATGTGGAATCTATACTTTTGAAGGCATAGGTATAGGGCATTAGGTTTCATTTTTAGAATTTCAAAGGACTTCAATAACATTAAAACATTAAAAATCGTATATTGTTCGTTTGTAAGAAGTATCTTAGAATATGCTTCACAAATTTGGAACCCTAACTATAACGTGTATAAAAATCGTATTGAACAAATACAAAAGAAATTTATACGATTTTTGAACTTTAAGTGTAAATCAGGTATCAATCAAAGACTATAAACTCAGTTGCAAAAAATACCACATACTACCATTGGCTAATCGTCGTGATATCGCGAATATTATTTTCCTAGGTAAGCTGGTTTCAGGTAAAATTGACTGCTCAGAGTTGCTGGGTAAATTGCAAATGTATGTTTCTAACAGATCTCGACGAACCAACCCCACATTCAGTCTCGATTTTGCCTCAACAAATTATCGTAGTAATTGTTATCTATGGCGTGTGTGCGATAAATATAACAAAAAATATTCTAACTCAATTGATCTATTTAATTGTACCTAGTATACGACGTATGAGACGTACGCTGAGTGCTGATTTCTTTGATAGTGTGTAGACCTTACAAAGTGCTTAACCATCTTAAATGTTCTTAATCTGTTTACTGTTAATATAGTGTTAGCTTGTACTCTTGCTTGTTTAAATAACTAACCTATTTCTAGTTGTGAAGACCTGTTATTAGCCTTATGTTTAAGTTAATTAAGTTTTAATTATTATGTTTTTATGTGCTGTAGGTCTTCCTAAAATAAATAAATAAATAGGAACCAGAAAACTGGTAGAATACATATTTTTATTTAAATACATGCATTAATATTATGAGATAAATATTACTTTATGCCCAGACACAGTACAAACATCTATGTTCGTCAAATGTTCGGATCGAACCGAATCAAACCCACGACCTACAGCGCAGAAGGCAGAGTTAGGTACTAGGTACCAACTGAGCTGTAAGGTCATTCAGTATTAAGAACGATTATTTTTTCTGTAATTATAGGTTATGTGAAATAAGTTTTGATAGATTAATGGATAAAACAACACATATGATTCAGCGTCTATGTAATTTAGATATCCGTTTTTAAACGACTTCAAAAAAAGGAGGTCCTCAGGTCAGTTGTTTTTTTTATTTTTAAATTTTTTACCTCTTAGCTCTCTTGTTATCTCTTAGCTCTGTCATTTATTAACCATTTGAAAAAAAAAATGAGAGGACATACTCTTTGATTGGTCCCATTGAAATTTCATCAAAACAGGTTCAGTAACTTGGTTTTAAAATCAAAATAACTGTACATAATAACTATGTCATCCATGCACGAGATAATGAGGAATCATCTCGTTCATTGGCGAAGTAGGTTTCTACTCGTATTGCTGCGAAAAAAAAAAAACTTTATTATCTATGGAGACTTATCACTGACGTATACACGTTCTGAATGTTAATATGTATTATAAGTATAAGAATGTAATTAAATAATTCAAGTATTTATGTTATCCGTGGTTACCACATTACAAGCTATGCTTAGTTTGGGGCTAGATGGCGCTGTGTGAAATGTCAGTAAAAACAAGTTTCTGTTGTGATTTTCGCTCTAACATTAGTCTAGTGTACGTATTTAATATAAAAGTCATTAAATTCTTACCAAGAAGAGCTTGGAATAAACGTGACTTGAAAATCCTGATGACTCTCTCGATAGCAAGTCGTAGTTGACGATCCTGTGGCCTTGTCAGCTTGCCGTGATAGTCTTCCAGCAATTCTAATGCACGGTGGGCCTCTGTATAAATAAATATTACAAATAGGTAACAAATTATACGTACCTAGGTACGATATAATATTATCGGTAAATCTTCTACACGTACTCTACTTTGCGTTTAATTACAAAGATCATTTGTGTGCCATCTAATTGGGCATGTTTATGTAATGGTAACAGGTATGTAAGTTATTTTAATTATGTAGCGTTAAACATTTAATACCACTTTAGGGGTTATCTTACCTACCACCATATTTCATTTGCCTATCAACTATAATGCTAGGCTTGTGCTACATCCTAGATTAATAACTAGGTATCTGTGCGGCTTTAGTCAGAAAATAGGTCAAAAGCGTGACTGTCGCAAAATGGAACAAGACAAAACAACCACACTTTCATTACAGTATTGATGTGATGAAACACGGGCGTAATATTTTCCAAGCGTTATTAAATACCCCGCATCGTAAAATATGAAAGAAATAAAACATTTGGATCTCACGGTTCATGAACATTACTTAGACCGCCTGGCAACCCTATACGTCGATACGAATCACTAGAAGGGTGCTATTGTGGGCGCATGCAACCCCTTGCGTAAATTAAATAATACGTCAATGACAATATTGTCGCTCTACATGAGCCAGTTTGGTAATTGTACATAATTAAAACATACATGGTTAAAGAATTTTCCGGAAAAATACCTTGCTTACGAACTGGCATCACGGCACCACCCCCAGACGTAATATTAGATACCTATTATACACTTTATAAAAATAAAATGTAAACAATATCTCACAGCAACCTCGGTATGAATACGATCATTTTACACATATTTAATCACCAACGAGAACATTATTGAATGGCACATTGTTGCACAACGAAAATATTTATAGAAGGTAAGGCATGTGAGGTACGGATGCGCGGTGGTGATGCCGCGTATGAGGGCCATCGAACACTGCGTCTTATAGGATTGGTCGATTTTCACAGTGACGTCAGGGGGTGGCGGCATAGACAAGGAAATTGGGGTTGGGGTTGGAATAACAGGGATGCCATGCTTAACTGTTGGGGATTTGAAATATTTTTTGCTAGAAGTTTTTATTGAACGACACTTTTTATGTATGAAATAAGTATGAATATTTATAAGTTTAATAAAGATGCAATATTAAATTTGCTTTTTTTATATTGAATCATCTACTTCACTTTTGGCAATCACCCCTAAGAAGCTATGATTAATACTTTTCAAATGAGGGAAGTCGTTTTTGTCTCTCCTGTAAAAAGTCTACGCAAGCTCTTGCTCATCGCCGAACTGCACATTTTACAATTTGCTATGGCAAGGCGAACTTTATCTTCCGAATTTAAAATTATAGGTATATATGATTCATGTATTAATTATGTCTGCCGAATCACATAGGTATTTACAAATGTTATGGTAGTATATGTATGTATGTATTATTTATAAGTATGTATATTTAAATTATTATTTGTTTATTATATATTTAAGTTTTATATCTATATTAGTATGTATTTAGTTATTTTATTTAATGTTTTTTCTCTTGTATTTAACACCACCGTCCCATATCATTCCTGTTTTAGTCCAGTCCATCCAAAGGTTGCCTGGAAGAGATTGCTTTAAGCAATAAGGCCGCCCATTGTACTTCAAATTAAATTATTATTTCTTATAACATTTTTAATGTAGGTATATCTTGTGGTGTACAATAAAGAGTTATCTATCTATCTATCTGTTCATAATAGCCATACTGACAATATAATAACTAAGGAATCACTAAAATTATGTATTTAGTTAATGGAAACTGTTAAATTACTCAAAATTTGTATTTATTTAAATCAAGATAAATGATTTTTGTGAAAATACAGAATTCCGCCATGTTATAAAAAATCCATCAGAACAATGTGACTATTCAATTTGTTTCAACTTTTCATGCATTAGCGCTTATTGATAATTTCTGCACGGTTAAAAACATCACAAGTTTCGCAGTTTTGTTCTTATGTACCAAACAGAAATAGAAATGGTAATTAATCGACGTTCGACCGAAAGGATTGTCATGAATTCTAGGACTGGCTGGGTTAGAGAAGCTAACCATGGGGAAATTCAAGCGGCTTCGAAACAAAATTCGGACGTGCGTCGGATGAAGGCCACCCTTATTCATTACGCGGTTTTCATTAACGGCATACCGTCCGATAAGACGAACGCAAAATAAAAAACATGGTAGAGTAGGTACTCTTTTCTAAAAACATGGGGCGCATTGGCCGATTCGCAGAGCGTGGTTTCCATATGAAAACGTATGCATTTCTATTTAAGTCGGGATCTTTAGCCGGTATTTTTTTAATTCCGTATTTCTAAGTTTAAATCCTCCGAAATAAAAAAAAATAGGTTTTGAAATTTTGTTTCATTAAATAGTTTAAGTGAATTTTCAAACATAATAATTTTATAGAAAACTAGAGAAATGCCTTGAGAGAGAAGATCAAAGGATCATAAAGAAGCTTAGAGTTATGCAACTACCCGCTGCGAAATTGTAATGAGCCGGAAATAGTTGAGTGGCACTTTTTGAAACTCGTGAAACTTTAAAAGGGCTATATTTGCATTAATCGGCTGTTAAGAAAATGCTAGAAAGGGCTAAAAATACAATAAACTCACTGAAGGCTTCAAATGCTAAATATTGAATCTAATAAAGACTTTCAGTTACTAGTAATGCTGGAATTGTGTACTGTGAATGTATACTATTGCGAATCAAACGAGTTGATAATTTGCTTATCACTGGTCTATTTAGGTCACTTCATTACTTGCAGTTCTCTCTGAATTGTTTGCAATGGAATAAAATATTTATAAAAGTTTAATCTACCATCTCTATAATTGTAGTGAGAGACTAAGCTCTCGATTTGCAGATAGTATTATTCCAATCAGCTTTCCTACTGCGAATCTGTTTTTTTTTCATACATGACATTAGCATGAACGCATTTTATTTCTGAGTGTAAAGAAACGTATGACGATTTTGACTAAAGATGAGTTAATACCGATATTTTACAATATCACTGATACCAATATATTCATTGAGAAGTATTATAATACGTAAACTAATATTGGATATCACTGATATTCATGTAATTGGTGGCTATACCTAATACTATGAATACCCATCTACTCTTAATATTATTATCACGTTTATTGTGAAATTAATATTAATGCCTATTATGTATGCCTTTCATTAATCTATCGGATTTTGTTGAATTATTGGAATCAATAAAAAAAAACGATGAAACACTATTAGGTAGTTAAATAAAAGTTTACAAAAAAAAGTTGGGTGTAAACAATTATTCAATCAATTTATACAATAAATAAAGAAAAATGTAATAGGCAAAACATAAAACATAGTAAGTAAAATGTAATGTAAATTATGTAAGTAAGTCAATGATATTTTTTAATTAACATCTTTGTCTGAAGTAAGTTGCATTTCAAATATCCCGCCGGCCCAACCACTCAAGCGTCCACCCCGCGCAAACGACACTCGCTTCGCTTCACCTGTCCGCGCATTAAACGTCACATTCGTTTTCTACAACCGCGCGAGTAGTCTACAAAAACGATTAGGTACTACTGAGAAACTACTGTAGCCACAGTTGATTAAAAAATACTACCGAAAAGTTCAAAGAATCGAAAATCTAATGAACTTCAAAATAAATTACTTAGATTGATGACAAAAGAAGAAAATAAAGCTTAAAGTTGGGGATTTTCGAAAAAAATGTCGTGTATCCTTATTGTTTCGAGTTTTACAAGAAAATATGAAAGTTAATAGGAATAATTCTTTTATGTAACAGAGTACACGATATGCCCTTTAAAATGATATCAGAATCTCAGTATAAATATTAAGCTTTCTCAGAAAAAAACAAATATAGAAGTACTTCCCGCCGGGTCAAGAGGCCTCGGGCGACGTAACCATCCATCCATTCATCCATCAGACGCATCTCAGTATATTTCGTTTGTTGAATGGTCTAGATGTAATGATAGTGAAGCATTATCTTATATTTAGCATTTATTTTTACAAAGATACTATTATAAATTTTCAACAACGTACAATCACAATCAATTATAGCGTCGAGATCATGTAACTTTTCGGACCAAATTATTCTACGAAAACCTTTCGGGATCGTCGTCATTATACATATTTCGAACATAAAATATCTTCACGATTAATCGCAAAGAAACAAAAAAATTACTTCATTTTAGTTCGACCACAAATTCACAAACAAGAATGGCGAACCGTCACTTTAACTTTTTTTTTCTAAATATTTTGTTTCTGGACAGGTACTATTCACTCTCACGGATGCCAAATTTAATATATTGCCATCTAGTAATTTCCCCTTGAACTATTAACAACTGATTGAGGCGCGCCTACATGACAAAATATGTCCAATGCAAAATAGTCCTTAAGCAATGCACAAAAGACTCACTTTCCCTACGTAACTATTTGTCTCGCTTGTTCTGATCACGTATCACATATTAGCGAATCAGAGTGAGGCATAATTTACACGAAGCCCGCCGACAGATATATCAGCCAATGAATAGTGAATACGAGTAGAATACTGATATTATACGACCGATATTAAACGCCCGCTAATATGGTAGAGTGAATATTAAGATTAGCATACCAGATTTCGTGGGATTACTGATACATGAATACACGACATATCACTGATATCTTAGCGAATACTAATATATCGGACTCACCCTTAATTTTGACATATCAAACTGACCTTGAGCGCCCTGGCTGCCTGCGCAGCGCAACGTTTTCATGAAATAAAATGAAAAGAAGTGAAGGTGAAGCCAGCCGAGCGAGCTAGATTATTGTCCATGTCCAGCCAGACTTGGTGTGTCTATTGTGTATACGTAGATATTTTTTAGATAAGTAGTAGTTTAGTCGAAATCAGGGAAAGTGGGGCGCAAATATGCCTCTTTTCGGTAAAAAAGACTTCGGGAGAAAGTCTAAAAAAGATGCCAAAGAAGCTGAAAAACCACCAGGCATCGAGGATAAGTTTGTCATCAAAGATCTCCTGGGAACGGGTGCATTTTCCGAAGTGCGTCTAATAGAAAGCAAGGAGAACGGGCAGATGTTCGCGTGTAAAATCATCGATAAGAAAGCCCTCAAAGGAAAAGAAGACTCTTTGGAGAATGAAATTAGAGTGTTGAAGCGATTTAGTGAGGCTAAAGCTGAAGGTGCCGAGAAGAAAATGTTTTCTCATCCTAATATCGTCCAGCTGTTGGATACTTTTGAGGACAAAAGCAAAGTGTATCTCGTAATGGAGCTCGTTACTGGCGGCGAGTTGTTCGATAGGATCGTTGCGAAAGGTTCGTATACAGAAAAAGATGCCTCAGTTCTGATAAGACAAGTTCTAGAGGCTGTGGATTACATGCACTGCCAAGGAGTTGTGCACAGGGACTTGAAACCGGAAAACCTCCTTTACTACAGTGCTGATGAGGAGAGTAAAATTATGATCAGTGATTTTGGTTTGTCCAAGATAGAAGACTCGGGAATTATGGCCACCGCTTGCGGTACACCGGGGTATGTCGCCCCAGAGGTACTGGCTCAGAAGCCCTACGGAAAGGCTGTTGACGTTTGGAGCATAGGAGTTATTTCATATATCTTGCTTTGCGGTTATCCTCCATTTTATGATGAGAATGATGCAAATCTGTTTGCGCAGATATTGAAGGGAGATTTCGAATTTGACTCACCTTACTGGGATGATATCAGTGAATCTGCCAAAGATTTCATTCGGCATTTAATGTGTGTTGATGTTGAAAAGAGATACACTTGCAAGTAAGTGAACTTTTTTGCCTGTTCCTTTATAGTTATATTATTTTATATATATTCCTTTATAAGCCTATAATCATGGCTGTTCATAATTGAAAAGATTTTAGGTCACCTTTTTATCTTCATTGTACATGATCGACTTAACATTTAAGTAAAAATGACTTCCTTTTTAATCACTCATATATTAAATAAATCTGTGCCATGGAAATATTCACTAAAAATAATTTGGTTACTTGAAAAATGCCCAAAATTAACTTTGAAAACTCAAAACTTTTCAAGATATAAAATCCAATAGCGTCTAGGAGCTCAGCTCCAGTCCAACATGAAAAAACAAATGTAACATTTCACACCAGCCATGAATATTGAAATTGATTTACAGCAAAAAACCTTTACTAAAAATGTTTGACAGATTTCTGTGCCACCATTAATATTCTAACAGCAGGACACATCTCTATTCTTAATAAGAGAGAGGGAGTGAGCTTCGATCTAGCACAGGATCCCACACTAGTTTTGTAGATTTTCTTACTCATAGTTTGTGTGATATTTTCACCTTTTTTAAAATGTGATATTGTACAGATCAATTTTCAAGCTATAAAACTGATTGGAGACTCTTGAATTCTAACTAGTGACCTTTGGATCGACAATCATGATCCATATCACACACCCACCACACTAGACAATTACTTGATTAAAATAACTTGCTTATGGATTTAATGGAGACATTTATCTCTACTTCTTTAATTGAAGTTTATATCAACAATCAAGTATGTAAATCATAACAATAATATTATTGATATAACTTCATTATTTTGCATTCTTAAAATCGTCTTACATTTGTTTCTTAATTTCATTCTCTCTTTGTCTTTATAGGCAAGCCTTGGCTCATCCGTGGATTTCAGGCAATGAGGCCAGCAACAAGAACATTCACGGCACTGTATCCGAGCAGCTCAAGAAGAACTTCGCCAAGTCACGCTGGAAACAGGCATACCATGCGACTACGGTCATCCGGCAAATGAAGAAAATGGCCCTGAACAGCAGCAGTTCCAGTCGCCATATGAATGAGGCAAAGCAATAGTCATTCCCCAATATACATCGCCATCACACCTGCTTATAAAGGTACTTAAACTAAACAATGATATAGCTTGTATCGTTTATCTTATCAGAATGTTGGTCAGTGAGACACTTGTTAAATTGGTTGATGTCTCACACCAATTCAAATTAATTGTAGTCAGTTGCTAGGAGATGTGCAAGATTCGTGTCATAGCTGTTGGAAACAGCATTATAACTTTATAAATGCTACAAAATTTATATGCATAATGATTTAACTGTTTAGATAAAATTGGTAAATCAACGAACTTTTTAAAGACATGTCTAGTCATTTTATTGCTCTACTTGCAAACAAGAATGTTTATAAATATTATGTTCACAAAGTCACAATGATTCTGCTTAATATGGTCATTGTGATTATCTCCTTGCTTGTTAAAAGTGGGATGAATACATAAGGTTCGTAAATGTTGGCTCTTCTGTAGTAGTAAGCGTTGCGGCCTTAAAGTTTAAATGTCTATGCTTATGAGCAGTGTGTTTGAATATTAAAATGTTGCCTACATCTCTCCTACTGTACTGGAATCTCATGCTTAAGATCTGTCCTATATAAAGTTAAGAACTATCAGCTTGAGGAATTACAATATTAAAAAAAATCCTTAAAAATAACAATCTATCTTTTTTGAATTATATAAACTAGGTTATAAATGTTCTCTAACTAGCTATATAGTTAGTTATGGAATTATCACTTGGTAACATCTGTTGCAACATTGTTAATAATAAATTGGCTGTTACAGTTCAATAATAAAACAATTGTTGTCGGTGTAAGTAAACACCAGCAGTGTTTTATAAAATTATGACTTGATAGTAGATTAAAGATTTCGCTATTGCGGTTGCGTCTCTACATGTATAAACAATATTCATATTTAATCCTTTTAATGTAGTGGTTTAAAATTTGTTCTATCCCATGTTATTCCTAGATTAAGATTGTGGTTTTAAAAATTAAACCTACCTATCTATGCACTCTCCTAATCAGGTGTTTAATGTAGAATGTTATTGTATCGGTTGGATCCTATAAAGGACTCAAATATGAATAACTTGTTAATCTACTTATGTTTCTGAGTGATCACTCTAACCTCCCAGTTTCTGGAAAGCAAATAGTCTTCGAAATTAGCTAATCGTTGATTTAATGTCAACTGATAAGCATTCATAGCTTCCTCATTTGATTTTCGAGATGATTGACTGATAGCCAACTGGGGGTTGCAATTATTAATCAAAATATCTAGCTATTTTACCTAAAAAAGAAACATGCATTTGTTCGTATTTCAATCATTTGTTAATTGCGTGACTGAGTGTGACTAATAACAAAGTTAATGAGCACACTCTACTTGTAGTTATTCTGGTGAATAACTTTAACTGTTCAATTATATTTGTTTTTTGTTCAGAGGAAATATTAATTGTGGTGAAAGTTTAACACAGCATGCCATTTCTTATTTCCTGGTTTATTTAGCTTTTAATACTAATAGAAAGGTAGTACTCGACAGGCTCTCGTTATATATGCCTACCTACTTGCGTAGGTTTATTGGAATCTCGTTTAAACATGACTACTTAACCCTGGTTAATTCGTTATCTCTCTACTTGTATTAATGTTATTTTTATATTTATTATGATTTATGATGATGACTTTTGATACATTTATTGCATTTCCTCAACACGTATCATTGTAATCGTGTTTACTAAATTATTATAATATAATACATTCCTATTTTATTGAATTTTAATTACGGACATATAATTTAAAGTTATTTCTCTTTTAGATTTCTTACATTCCAGAATGCAGTATTTTATTTACGAAGGGAATAAAATATATAGAATATTTTAGTAAAAATATTTTTTTAGTACTTTTCTTTATTATGTAAAGTATCCCCTTTTTGATGATTGAAATGTATAATATATTCTTTTTATAAAGTTTTCGTTTTCCCTTTTCTGTAACTATTTGTATGCGACATTCCAAATTGGCCACAGATAACGTCAAATCGACAACGGTCATGCAATACATTTATTATTATGAGTAATATTATTTTATTTCAAGAACATACAGTTTTGTATATAAATACAAACTGCCGTCCATCTTAGCCATGTAGCCTGATTTTGTATGAATTTTTGATATGAATTTCAATAATTTGTCCATTTTTTCGGAATCAGATGATGACATGTTTAGAATATTTGATGTATCGTAGGGCGATGATGAAATCTGGGTGTTTCAGGATTGAACATTCAAGGGTACATAGGGTGATTTATAGAAGTGTCTGTTTCACACTATTTGATTTTTTTATTTATTTAGGCATACAGTACATGGAGATGACTTCTTTTAATTTATTGTTATCCTACAAATACTAATACTCTGTATTACAGGAAAACAAGAAATTTTATTCAAATTAATGTGTCGCTGAACTATTACATGAAAATATTGCCAAAAGGGTATAAATAATCAAACTTGGATTTCACCATCAATCTGTGATGCATCGAAATATTAAAAAAAGCTTCGTACAACATCGACTTTAGCTTTTTCCTCACGATATTACTATTCCGTACCAAATACGGATGATTTTATCATGACAAATGATTTAAAATTTCATAAGCGATCCATTTTCCTGTTAATAATGTAATCCAATTTCCTTTTAATAATTTTCCTTCTAATAAATAGGTACTTTTAATAATGATTCAATGATTGTGTTTTTATAGTTTCATATAATAATATGTATTATGTACGACTTGTTATTGTTATTATTTGGGCCTGGATTGAAGTTAGATAAGGGAGTGACCTTTTTAACTTCTGACGTTATAGATGCTTCTTTATCTATTTATAAGTTAAACTAACAACTTGTTAAATGTTATCGTCGCTTTGAATTGTCTATAGACGTAAATAATAATTATAATAGCTTGATTGTTAAGCACTGCTTTGTTTAAATGTCTGATATGTTAAGGTGTAGTAAATTCAATAATTATCTAAATGCGCCTTAATAATCTATAATGTTACATACTTTCTTCCGTACACCTGTTAGTATCTGCTACTTTCATAACTGTGTAAGTCTCTTTACCCACATTAACATAATCTTTTTGACGATACGGTACGTACCGAATATATCTAATTATATATACATAAACTGACTTGTCTCATGTAAGTATCGTAATGTATTGTGTTCGTATAATTATTATTATTATTATTAATAAATATATAAAAAATGTAGTTTTGCCAATGTAAAGGTGTCGCCACACGCGCACGGGGAATACTCAATATGGAAAATAACGGATTATTATTTATCTTTGACGTTATAGATGTGACATTTTAAACGCAACTTCGGATATTTTCTACGTAATTCGATCTTTGTTCTCGATCCGCCAAGCGGATAAATGTGGCAACGCCTTGCATGAGCGGGGAATTATTGAATGTTTTTCCAAAATTAATGATTTTATTATAATGTTAAAAATTCCATTAATAGTGCCATGTTTTCTGTTTATTTTATAATTTTACAACCGCGCACAACATTTAATTGTACAATCCATACCAATTTATGTTCACGACAAGGGCGTGCGCTGGTGGGCGGGTATCTGACGAGATTTGGAACATTTGTACCCACCAGTCACCATTGCCTACCATCGTACGTCCAGTCACAGGGTAGTTGGGTTTCAGGACACATATCCGTAAACAATGGCTTTATTGGCTCTTCAGTCGCAACATGTTTTAAGTAGCTGGCCGACTCTATAAAGGCTGCACAGTGATATCGACTCTACATCAACACAACTCTTAGTAGGTTTTTGGTCTACAAGGAAAAGCTTGTTTGATCCGGCTCGAAGGACCACGTTGTTTGGTCTACAAAGAAAAGGCTTGTTTGGTCCGGCTTGAAGGACCACGTTTGGTCTACAAGGAAAAGGCTTGTTTGATCCGGCTTGAAAGATCACCTTTTTATGTCTACAAGGAAAGGGCTTGTTTGATCCGGCTCGAAGGACCACTTTGTTTGGTCTACAAGGGCTTGAGGATGTTGTTCAGAGCATATATTTAGAACTTGTCTCGTCTTCCTCGTCAGCCCGACTGATCTCGAATCCCTGAGGGAAACCCTCTAGTTTTCTTCTACATCCGTCTGTGTTTCAGCCTGTCAGCGGCCAGTAAGTAGAGTCAAAAGAGTCCGCGACAGTAGACATTAAAAGAGCTTGAAATTTTGTTATGAAGCCGCAGGATATTTTAAAAAACTTCAACAGTCTCATTCACGTTTCGTGCTGATAACAAGTTGACCAGCGAACTGTGTAAGGCGTTATTCTCAAGGACGAAACCTGAAGCGATATAAACGTCCGTTAATCGATAGTTCACATGAGAAAGCTCACATACTTAACGATCTACTTATATTTGTGTTGATGTTTAGTCGCAACGTGTAGCCTTTTATCACGTATAAATACGGCCCCATTGTCCAATTAACGTTGAAAATACAAAGAACATTTACGGATATTTCTATAGAAACTACTTTCAACCTTCACTTTTTTAACAGACTTCAGATAAATGAGGACATTCTCTCTATTTTTTTGTTATCTCCGTCATTTATAACAGATTTTTTTTTATTTGAAAGGATAAATCAAATTTGCCCCAAAGAAATTTCATCAAAATGTGCTTATTAGTTCGGTTTTTAAAACAAAAAACCTGGCATAAATATGTCGTCCATGTACGAGATAACGCGGAATCTTCTCGTTCATTGGCGATAATGTCGTTTCTTACGTTTAGTTGCGCAAAATAATTATTGAAATAAATAGCGACTTCTGAAGTCCTTCCGACTCTGGGGCATTACTCTGATTGATCTATGGGCCTTTAGTAGGCCTGTTTTACTCGCATAATAAACTGTTACCCACCTGCCCTGTTTAATTAAGTTTAGTATTACCAAGAGATTATCAACTTCGTTAGTGCACAAATCGATTTGTGTTATCAATAACATCAGTCTTGCCATTGTTACACATGTATAGTGCACTTTTTAGTTAGTTTCGGTCTCTAGACACTTATTATTCTGTTTTAATTGTGCCAAAACCATATCATGATCAGTGATAAATTAACGTAAGGTTTCAAGTATATTAGACTTTCATAGTCATCTGTCGGAGTTTCCATAACACAGCTTTACATTGGGGCGACGACGGGCTGAACGAACCACTAGTCTTCACGAATTGTTCTTGCGGCCGTTGACTGGCCTCGGAGCTCAGTTAGTAACTCTGGCATCTGCGCCGTGGGTTCGATTCCCACCCAGGTCATATTTGTGTGGCGAACATAGATGTTTGTTCTGTGTTTGGGTGTTAATATGTATTTTATCAGTTGTCTGGTACCCATAGTACAAGCTATGGGGCTAGACGATGCTGTGTGAAATGTCCACCGATATTTATTATTTTATTGTAACGACCTTTAAATATCCTGACGTAAGGTCAAAATTACTTATAAAAAACTATATCTTGGCCACTTGTGAGGTTCTAAAATAGGAATCGAGCATTAGCGCATCGATTTTCGATTAAGATTGCGTGTTTGATTCAATTGAAGTTTGCACGAAGGACCGCCTCGACCCGTCGTCTTAATGTAAACGCTGCATTATATAGCGGTCTACAGTGCTGCGAGATGTGAAGTTCCTCGTATTTTAAACATTACTTTGTTCATTAAAGTTAAGTAAGTAAATTCTTACACATATTTACTATTTTTCGAGGGTTATTGACTATTCATGTTTTAAAAACGAATACACATTTTAGTTTATATTTTTAATAATAAGCACAATAGTTTTAAGGGTTGGGATATAAATTCAACAAGTTTCTTTTTTATACAGTCTGTTCTTTTCGCTGTGAATTAATTTCCCATATCTATAAACGACTCTTCGGAAAGATTCTAAAATGCGGAGTTGAGATCTGACTAATATTGAATTATACTAATCTTGTGATTTAGATTTTATACTTCTTGTTTAAAACAATCAAAATTATAAGTAGACTATTAGAAGTTAGCTATATTTTCAATGTCATTGTAAATAAAATGCCAACTTGTTGAGATGTTTGTTTCATTTTATTCAACCGCCTACAGCATAAACATGTGTTTAAATATATCGTAATAATAACATTATTTTTACATCTATAGGTTATAAATATGCACGTGGAATGTTCACTGGATCTCTTCTCCCAGTAATGACAGCTGTTTGAGAAACTGACTCGCGTTGGGGAGAGTGGTGGAGCCGTAGATTATTTTCCTCTGAATGCCGTTTGCAGCTTGTTGCTGTAAACAAAAACACACAACTATTCAGTGAAAGGTGAAAAACAAAAGAAAATTAAATTGTCCTTTCATAGAAAAGTGCAATTTGTATATTACACTTTTAATTTTAAGACTGCCACTATGCCCATTTCTGCCGCCAAGGAATAACGCATTACTGTGTTCCAGTTTGAAAGGTGGTTGCCGGTGAAATTATAGGCAAATGAGACATTCCATCTACACGTCTCAGTTACGGGCGCATACGATGCGACTTCAGTCTTGTACCTAGTAGGGGAGGACCCAAGTCGCATCAGCTATTATGGGCAGAGGTTACCACAACACTAGGTGGGCCGTCGGCTCGTTCCGTAACTATCACATAAAAAAAAAATGGTTTAGGTGGGCGCCGGTTATCACGCAGCCGAGAATTACAAATTCGCGTTTATTGATTTTCACTCTTGAAAATACATTGAGCATGTTAGGCCCTTGGTTTGTCACGTTCGGTGCACGGAATGACGGTGGGTCTTGGCAGCTGATGTTATAGACGAAATATATTATCGTCTCTTCATGTCACGTGCATAGCGAGAGAGAATACTTTTGGAGATTTCAGAGTTGCCAAAACCCTCGCTAACTGTAATACTCGATAAAATAAGGCACCATATCATCGCTTGCTCCAATAGTTAGCCCCTAGGTGATGATACATAGGTTCCCCCACCCTACTAGGAACACAGCAACACGAGTGCATCACTGCTCGGCGGCAGATTACCAGGTGTGGTGGCAGTATTTTTCCGGGCGAACTTAGCACAAGTTCTACTGCTACTTTGGGTTGCTCCTTTCGCACCACCCGGGGGACACGTGTAGGGATTCGAAGGGTTATTACCTACGGACGCGAGCAACGTGGACCCCCTAATACCTTTAGGTGAAAATATATTGCCGCACGCCACTAGTGAGGTATACCTTAGCGAAGTCCATGAGGTTATGATACTCTATATAGTTCCCGCCGCCCACTAGGAACACGACGGCGTCGGTGGGCTGCGGCGTGCGCGCGGCGCGGGCGCGCGCGGCCGCGTCGCTGCGGGCCGCGCGCGGGTCCGTCCACTCCAGCTCGGTGCCGCCCTCGCTGCTGCCGTTCAGGGCGGCCTCCACCGCGCGGCTTACCGGCAATTTCTGAATATAACGGATTATCAAGTAAGGGCTAAGCTCAAGTAAGGCGTGATTTAACCCAAAATTTTTCAACTGCGACTATAGAAATATTAATTCGTTAGCGAAAACCGTCATGTCAAACGTGAAGATGCATGCAATTGTAATATTAAAATCTGTGATGAACATATTTTAGACTTTAAGAACAGATAATTAATAAATCTCAGTATGGACAAGGAAATAAATTAGTAATGACAGGAACACCAGACCACATCTCTGAATTTTTTCTTCGTGTGACTGATGTGACAGAAAAAGCAGTTAAGGCGGCATCATAACAACAATAGAATGTACATAATGTAATGAAATAAAGACACGAATGGAGAGATTGTGAAGTGTGGCGCAATAAAACGAATTAAATCGACCAGCGGTTTTATAATTGTAAAACATTCTAAATTTTACTGTTTAAAAAGGTTAAGTTATGCGTGAGAACAGTTGGCTGACTTGAACTTTCATTGTTTGAGATACTTACGTGTTTCTTAACAACTAAATTCTTGACTCCCTCCATGACGAAAGAGGATCCTTGTGACACGAGTTTTGAGAACATAGACACGGTTTTGGTGCCTCCGCCTTCATACTGATTGGACATCTTCGTGAAACCTCTGAAACAAACCGATTGGTAATTATTATTTTGTGCAGCAAAAATGAAAAAACAACTTAACACCAACAAACGAGAATGATTCCTCGTTATCATGATTAAGAATAATAATGATTCACTGGAATAAATGTCATCGCACTTGAAGACATTTTTTTCCAGTTATTTTATTATTAGTTATATAATTTTAAGAATTTTTAAATCGGCTTCTTCGTGACGAAGATATGAGGTAAAAAACATAAAAATATACAACCGAATTGATAATCTCCTTTTGTTGGTTTTGATATTATATAATAATATTTGAATAGTTTGTCGGTTGAAATATTGCTTATTTTTTTTTTATCAGGTGTATTCAAATGCCTCCATATTTTGGTTATAAGGTATTTATTGCTATGGGTCCTGATGTATATAATTACACCAGTGTTGCCAGATTACTAAAATAAATAAATTAAACAACTTCTGTTGCTTCATATTTCATCCCGATCACTGATGGCAAACTTGACGGTTCAGTTTCATTTGCTGTCCAGAAAGAGTGCAAGGTGCGCCTAAAATATACTCACTTCCACCTCTTCATGTAAGCCATGGGCTTGACATCACAATTGGCCCCCATGAGAGCGCCTTCAAACTTTCTGTACTCCTCTTCCCCGACATCAGTACAGAGGTAGTATATGATGAAGAGGCGCATCTTGTCTTCTTCTGTTCCCGCCGTGGGGTCCGATATGAGATCGATGACAGCTTTGCTCTCAACGCTACTGCTCTTGCTCATTATCTTTTCTTCGAGCTCGAAGAATGAGTCCAGTCGTCTAAATTTGATGGCGTTTAAGATTGCTGAAAATATTATACATGTTATTTAGCAATTTGCCAATATCACATGTTGTTTAAGGTGGGTAATTCGTAATATTTCGAATTTTTGGAATCGGATGAGTTATTCGAGTTTATTTTTATTTTATTTATTTTTTATTTTTAAATTATAATTATTTCGTATTATTTATAAGCCCAAGCTACTACTGCCCCTTCTACAAAGATTTTATTTTATTGGCAAAATCGAAGTACCCGCAAATTGCTATCTTCCGGTGGAAGGGAGTGGCTCCGGTGAAATTGCAGGCGTATGACACCTAACATAGCCGTCTCGGGATGATGGAAGCATCGCAATGCGACTTGAGTCATCCCGTACTTTGGTGGAGAGGACACTGGATTTGAGTCGTATTGCGTCTATGGGCAGCGGTTACCACTTAACATCAGGTGGGCCATCAGGTCGTTCCGTCACTTAACATCACAAAAAGAAAATGAATTCCACATTACCTGTAGCAATAGTGGTGTGCATATCAATAAGCCGTTTCTTCTCCATGAGTTGCGGCAGTGAGTTGACTGCGTTGGTGAGCCGCTGCGTGTTGTCACTGACCATGCTGAGCGCCACGTCGCTCTCCGCGTCCAGTCCCATCGAGCTTTTTAACTTCTTTACTTCGGCTTCCGAACTCCTGTCGGAGGTATTGCACACATTCAATGTTGTAGGAATGTATTTGTGATTGGGGGCAGTGTGCTTTCACACACAACACTCTTCGACATATATTCATATGAATTTGTTTTACTGTCCTTTGATTCTGTTATATTTTAATTTATACATAATTTGTCATAAGGATACCTTATGGATTAGCGAGAATCTAAATTACATAAGTGTAAACTATAGTATATACTATAGTATATATATATGTATGATGTAGCACTGATTGTTATGATGTCGTTACGCAAGTGAGTTTTTGTGGCATATATACCGTTTTGAGTAATGTAAGGTTTTCTGGTAGAAAACGCTGAGAGCGATTAGACCATCATTATACATTTCTTATGATTTTTATACATATTTACCTAAATGTTTTGTACTGTCCAGTAAAGTGTTCATCCATCTACATGATCATATCATCACACCAGACACCAATTAGGCATTACAGTCTATTTATAGAATTGCATGGAAATAATATACCTTTAACGGAACTGTAAAACGTACAATTCTCTTCTTCGTAGTCAAATACTTTATAATGGGATTATATCACAACTACAAAATTACCTGTATTTGTCTAAGTCTTCTTGAATGGCTTCGGCTACAGTTGGGAACGGGCTGCCTTTGTGCTCCATCCACAGAGGATCTTTGGCATCCAGGTCACATATCCTCGTTTTGACCTTCTGCTCTGCCATTGTTATATTTGGGTTCTCTGGAACTGCTGCCCTGAAACACCAGTTGATTTTTCAAGAGGTAAATATGAACACTCTTTTATCTGAAGGTAAGGTAAGAGCCAGTAAGAGTGTGATTGTAATCTCTTCTTGCTCCAACTGAGTGGCCTATATTAACAGTCAATAACATCTTTCACAGGTGATCATTATACACACCAGCAGAACCTGGCTGCCATAGATCAAATGGATAGCAAAAAATATTCTACACAAAAAAACACTCAGTTGTGCCAATTTTCACAGCGCATGATCTACCGGTTTTAGAGATCATCAACTTCATACATACATATCTTCAACAACCATTTTATGTACATAAAATTATAGGTATAAGGTATAAGTTAGTGATACATAAGTACTTTCGATAGTTAGAATCTGTGGATCCATGCTCCAGATTCTAATAATTTTGCCATGTTATTGTTTCAACTTGCGAAGAACCCTAATCGTGAGATCACCAACCACAAGGTCACAAACTAAAAATACTCAATAGAATTTCACATCTACCAATCCTGAATATGCTCCCATATGGACACTTACTAGAAAATAGGAATTCTGTAGTAAATGCAAAATTATATAAGTAATGCCCAGACATGCTTGGAATTTCGTAATTTAAGATGTGTCCTGGCTATCGGATTATTAAGAACGAATTTCTAGAGAATTATTGATGGGGAAACAATAAATAAATGTATTGGTGGAAATTTCATAAAGCGCTATTTAGCCCCAAACTATGCATAGCTATGGGAACTAGATAACTGATAGAACACTATTATAATTTTATCTAAATAAATAGCAGACAGAGCAAGCAGAAGGCAGAGTACTACCAAATGAGCTGAACTACGTCACAAATTGCCATGTCTACATTCCCATGATAATGTAACCTAAAAGGTCAAGTGGCCCAGTGGACGGCTAATCTCTTTGGGGAAAAAGGCACACATAAGTAATGAGCAAACCTATTTAGTGACAAATCCAGCACATCATGTGCAAGTGCCTGGTAAGTCCATGTGTGGTGCAATGGTGTTGCCATATCTATATTTCTGTCCAGTAGTATGAGCATTGGCCTGCTGAAACTGAACGAGCCAGATTGCCCTGTGTTGCCATGGAAAAGGTTGTTTCTCGCATCCCATAAGTTTTCTCTTAGCTTCTTATCCAGTTTTTTGGCAACCATTTCTGCTGCGTTGCCTTTGGTGTTTCTTATAATAGGGACATTGCCTAAAATATTAAAATCGTTTATTGTTCTGATTTACATTACAATATAAAATAATACTGCAAGTAGGCAGCGATTGGAATAACAATGGGATGTTAAATGTGTTTGTTGGATAATTTCAGGCACATGAGAAATTCCAACTTCAAATTTCAAAGTGACTGGTGCAATATGATGCTACTTTGGTCTTACCATACCTATGTAGGGGAGGACCCTTGGCACAATGCTTTTGTTATGAGAAAAGGTTACCATTTCGCTAGAGGACCTACCAACTAGAGTAGACAGTGGTTCAAATTTGAATAATATAAAAATGTGACTGGATCATAAATTCATTACAAGCAGTTTTGATACATACCTAATGTAACAAATACTGAAAATAAACTTTCCACAATATTATCCATGATTATTTCCATTTCAGTGTCCTTTGTGTCCCCTTTGTTGATGGCTGCAAGAATAAAAATAAATTAATACATACCTAACATGTTATTGGCAGATTACTGGGCCCATATTCCAAAATAAATATACTAGATAGGTACATTAGAACTATAAAATTTTACATGATATTATTTTTTGTTTCATGCTATTCCATTTTTCATATTACCCAATTATAGGAAATGATTTTCATAAAACAAAATTATTAATTTCATTCTAACAAACTATTAAGCCTGTCAACCAACTATTTTATGATATCAAAAAATATTTTGTTTGACACTAAATTCTGCTGGGATTGAATGAATGAACACACTACTATTTGTTCTGTGTTTATGCTGCAAACATAAACTTATAAAATCTTGGCAGTTTCAAGATCAGCAAGATCCTATTTCTTTGAAATAAAACTACTTTTATTTACCATAATATGACAAGGAGTCCGATTGTTGATGCTTCATTATAAACAGGTCATCTTCTAAGCAGATGAAGTTCAGGTACTGATCATATACTTTATGAATATTTACAGCCGAATTTGACTGGATAGCAGAAGCCGCCAAGTCTTCCAACTTCTGTCTAGTAATTGGTGATATAAAGTTTAGATGATACTGATCATAGATTCCATTATCTAGATCTTGGCAAATGCGGCCAAGGTTTTCTTCAGTTGGGGCACAAAAGTATACTGCAGGTACTTCTGGAATTGGATCCCGATCTGAATGTAGTTGACTGAAATACGAAAAATATTTATGAGGAAAATGTATATATGTTACAAGCTGTATAACTTTCAGTAACGTTGATAACTATCAGAAACTATAAAAAAGGATTGAGGACTCCATTACTCAAGAATGGAAGTGATAATTGTTTTCGGATATAATCAGTCTTGAGCACATTCAAAGTTATTAAATAGGACTAATCATAAAATATGTATACACAAATATAAACATGGGCATATATATTTTGACATGTTGAAATGATACCTACTATGGCACCTATTATAATCCATACTTAAAATTTAAATCTATAGATCAATCTACTAAGTTAGTCAAGTTCATTAGAATTAACGAGAAGCTTACATATGAAGAGTCACGCCTAATTCTCGGAGATCTTTCACAGACACAAGTGGGGAAATTATGTCTTGTCCAACTCGGTCGTATATCAAGACTTTCCATGATGGTTCATTGGCCACATTCTTCGTGAGAGGTTGGTTCAGGTTCAACATTTGCTTCAAAGCATCTGGCAATAGCAATTACACAAATAAATACGAGTAATATCACATTAAAAGTTTCGAGTTTGTATTGAACTACATTTCGGAGCACTTACTAAGCTGGCGTTCTCGAAGAGTCGTCATATTATCTTATTTAATAAATATCCTTTCAATAAATAATAATTTATAGTAGTTATTGTTTTAATATCATTTATAACAACTTTTCAGTTCACGTATCACATTCACATCGAAAGGCAATCAAAACGTCAACGTGATGTTTTGTTTTACGTCAAACGAAATGTGACACGTCGCCAAATGTCAAAAGAGTGCGTTCAAAATCTATTTTACAAGAGTAACGAAAGTTTTTTTTTTATAATATGCGTGTATTTGGTAAGGACTGGCAATTTGTATGTATTATGTAATGAAGGTTGCTGATGACAATGCAATATTATTGTGAGCTGTACCTGATGCTGCTTCAGGGCATCTCGTCTCGGGGTGATGGACGCAACGTAATGCGACTTGAGTTATTTCGTACTTTGGTGGAGAGAACTCGAGTCGTACTGCTGTTGCCTATGGGCGGCGGTTATCACTTAACATCAGGTGGGCTGTCAGCTCGTTCTGTCACTAATATGATATAAAAAAAAAACTCTACTACCACAACTTGTATCAGGTATATTCATTCAATAAAATCTTTTCTGTAGAGTTAAATAATTGTTGGATATCTGGGTTTCATACCCCCATAATATTACATCATAGTAATTGAGCCATGTATGTGCTTAGGCATAGTTTGCAGCTGTTCCTGTTTTAATGTCAGTATATTTTTAAGTTTGTGAAGTCCAGTGAAGTTTGATGTTTTTTTCCTTTTGTTTTACTGTAGTTTCCAGCTCAGTTGTTATCTAATTCTACTCAAAGTAATTTTGGCAAAGTAATTTTAAAATCAGTAGAACTGTCGCCAAGTTCGTCCGGGGAAGTATTGCCACCATGCCCATTTCTGCCGCCAAGCAGTAACGCAATCGCGTTACTGTATCCCGGTTTGAAAGGTGTGGTTGCCGGTGAAATCACAGGCACATAAGACATTCCACCTACAGGTCTCATAGTTACGGGCGCATACGATGCGACTTGGGTCTTGATGTACCTAGTAGTGGAGGACCCAAGCCGCATCGGTTGTTATGGGCCGACGTTACCACTTACCACCAGGTAGGCCGTCGCGTCGGCTTGTTCCTGTACTATATCACATAAAAAAGGCACAAATTATTAAAATAAAAAAAAAATGGTTTAATTAATATTAGTTTCTTATTTAGTTGTTGTTCAGATCTTCATATTAGTTCAAGGAATAACTACTAAAATATGTTACCACCAGCATTAGAAACTCGTTGGTCCGAAATAGAACCCGAACTTCAGACAGAAGGGTAGGTCCGTAACTGTTGGTTGCTGCTCTCAATAGGAAAAGGCACTATCTTCAATTAGTTTAAATGTAGATGTGCCACTTGCCAATCCAATATATCATCCGTAAAAGGCAAAAGAAGAGCTGACAGGTTGGCAGAATATAATTCATATAACTGAAATATAATATCTAATAGAGATATGCCACATGATAGTAGATCCTATTATTATTATTATTGTTTATATTAGCCACCGCAACCTTCTTGTACCAGATTTATCTATGTAGGTAATTTGCATGATCAAATTTGTCTAGCAAAATGTATGATGACCGATATTATCCTTAGAGATATCCTATATCCTATATATATCCTCTACTCTACCATAATTGTCTAGTGTCAGGGGGTCTAGAGAAAGCCGTCGGCGGAGGTCAGCTATAAACAATCTGTTCCAAGTAAGAAGGCTCATTGCCGGGGCGCCACTATCTATATGGAAGCGTGGCTTGATAATAATTTTTCCTGGTTGTAGGTTAGTTTTCGTGTCCGCCGCGGGACTTCATTCGAGGAAGGGGGTTCTTGGGGCAATGCCGCGTCTGCGGTCTGGGAGCTAAGAATCCGCAGTGCGCTCGCGGCGGTGAAAGGAACCATAAGTACAGTGTGTCCGCGGACGGACATCACGATGGCCGGGTCTTACGTGCGAATATTATGTATCTGTGCTCTATTTATCAACGGTCAGTTCCATTTTTAACCATTTTGTTTTTCTTTACGATCGAGTAATCAGGCGTAATCCCAAAAAAGGTGTCGGAATGCCCTCGTAATTAATCTTATGCAAGCTTATTGGTATATCGTCGTTAACGTAACTATTACGGTCTAGTGTTATGGTGAAAGCTATTAGCATTCGAGTTTTTAGTTACCATTCCTTATAGCTTTACCTTGTGCGTGTCTTAAATTATGTGCTTAGGTACAGTAAGAATTACTAATTAAGTACGTAAGTTATTATGTAATCGGGTAAGTAAGTTGCTGAATAATGTGGTTGCAATGCTTGTTAGAAAGCGTGGATGCAGCTCCTCATTGAAATTCTACGGGTATGTCCTTTCTGTTACTTGACATTGAGGTTTATGACCGGTTACGATCGGGGATATTGACACAAGTACGTACTTACGAGTTTTATTTTGAGAATAAGTACAGTTATTGAAAAAAGTCATTAGAGACTACAATTTATACAGCCTAGTCACTAGGAGTAAGTAACATATACGTTCATATGATATTTGTAGAAATAATGATTTCCATATTTTTTTTTTGCTTGATTCAGTTTTATGTTTGTTGTAAAGGTCCTGTTTTATGGTTCTTAATAGTATTATTCCACCGAAATATTGAATTTTATTTAGATATTTGCGATTACACTCCTGATTAATTTTTATAAAAAAAAAGAAGATTATACATATATCTTGAAGCTTATTTTGATAGAGCACTTTACTGAAATTTCAGCTTGGCAAAGGGGGGATAGATTTTTTTCGGCTGGTAGTTATTATTATTCACGAAGAAGAATATATTACCTAGAATAACAAATTTTTAAATAAAATTGTTACACAACAATTTTACCATCATAATTAAAATCTTGCAATTGCATGGCCAATTTGGCGGAAGTGTGTAAATAGGTACGGTTAGTCTCAACTGTATACGAAAAAGATTACCGAATATTTCCCATACAATCAATTGTAGTAATAACAAAAAACAGTTACGGATGTAAGATTGTAATATATCAATAATGAATATCATAAGTAACAATAGAGGCGTTAGTACGAAGCTACAAAATATAAAAATTTGACGAGTTATTAATCACATATATATGTCAGGTACTCTAATAAAAAACTGTATAAATGTATTTAAAAAAAGTGTTTCTTACTACTAACTGTAAATATATCATATACTTAGTACCTACCTGTATCTCATACTACCTGACTCGAAACGTGTTTTATGAATTCAAGCCTTGAAGGGCAAATCGTTCGGACGACGACAGGACAGAAAGTAGCTAGGTCCATTCACCAGCAAAAGTAATTAGTAACTGTCAAACATGTCTGAAAAACATGCTGGTGCACGTAGGGCCTTATGTGTTAAACTATTGCAGTTACAATAGTATTACTATTTTTTTACGTGTCTTCTTTGTTTGTTCCCAATAAAGTTTTATTATCATTATTATAAATTCACAAGCCATATTTTCAGTTTACCTTGAATATAATGATTAAATGTTACTCGAAATATATAAAAAAATAGTGTTCTCACGTCAAAAAGGCTGCAAAACAACGTTAAGCTTTTCGGTTTTCATTATTTTTTCCACTCATCAGACACCATTGTATATATTGGCAACTTATTTTCTATGAAATAAGTTTCGATGTGAAAAAGCATGTTCTAAGGGAATAGATAACTGATAGAATAGTACCTATATATTTTTGATAAACGTACATTTAAATACGTAATAACACCCAGAAACAACAAAAATATATGTCCGTCATACAACTGTATGCCCTGCGTGGGAATTAAATCCACGACCTACAGCGCAGAGGGTAGAATTACTATCAAAACACCTGTGAGGCAAAGATTAGTTTGATGGTTGCTGAGTCAAGTTGGTTGTAATCCCACAAATTGATGGGGTTCGGTCTCTGGCCTGGGCAAAGATTTATGTGAACAAAAATTCATTGCTACAGTTTTCATCACTGGCTCACACGAAATGGCTTGCCTTGGTAACTAGGAGTAGAGAGAATATAGACAGACATTCATCAATTCGACACACAAAATTGTTTTACGTAACCAGCTTTCTCTTCATAACAATATACCATATTAGTAAATGGCAATCGAAAGTACCTATCTATGTAACTAATTGTATTACTACGCGATTAATGGCACAACTATGATGACTCATGGAACAATTAATGCACGCCTTTATAGCCTTGCTGTAAGTTCTACCCAAATCATCACCTTACCAAGCCAACCTAACTTTTCAAGCTTTTAGGCTTTTTGCACACAGCTTCTAAATTGTTGTGCGTTAACAGCGAAAAACAATCACTATGAATAGTGAGTTTGTTCAGAAACTGATCGCACTCACTCATCATTTCCTTTCCTCTTTTTTTTTATGTTATGCAGTTACGGATCGAGCCGACGGCCCACCTGATGTTAAGTGGTAACCTCGGCCCATAACAACCGATGCGTCTCGGGTCCTCCCTTACTAGGTACGACAAGATCCAAGTCCAATCGTATGCACCCGTAACTGTGAGACGTGGAGTGGAATGTGTCATGTGCCTGTAATTTCACCGGCAACCACACCTTTTAAACCGGAACACAGTAACGCGAATGCGTTACTGCTTGGCGGCAGAAATGGGCATGGTGGCAGTACTTCCCCGGACGAACTTGGCGTGAGTTCTACTGCTCTTAGACCATGACCATTTCCCTTGTCCCATATTAGGTGGTGTCGCCACAATATGTATTTTCCTTCCATATCTCTCTGTCATTCTCTCCTTTCTTACTCATATCGTCTTTCTCGCAATCCATCTATCTTTTCTTTGGCCTACTTTTACTCTTACATCCATCCATATGCATATTTAAGACTCTCCTCCTGGCATGACTTTCATCCCTCCGCAAAACATGTCCATACCACGCTAGCATAGGTACTGCTCTTCAACTTCTGTATCACTGATCGCACTCACTATCAGAATGTAAAACTCTTAGAGTGTGAGAACTCACTCGATGTGTTAGTCTGAAATGTATTTCACTCACAGGACAGTACGTACCAGTATACCAGGAGGTGGGTAATTAGCTAATCCGTTACTTAGTTCCAACCGTGCCAAGAGGCTCAATAAAGTTTTAGTGTGCAATTAATTATGTAGGTACTACAAGTAGGTACTGCAAGGACTAATCAAATTAGCCATGGTTGATCTGTGATTGTGCATCAGTAATGTTAAGTAGGTTAGGTTAGTTACAATCAAGAGGTAGAAATGGGTCTGTTCCAATCAAGAATATACATCAAAATGTTTATTCATAAAACTTACTTACCTTACTTATTGCCTTCAGGTGTACCTAAGTATTTTGGTCCTTCGAACCAGATTCAACCTCAAGATCGGATATTTGAGAACCAATAAACTAATAAAACTTCTTCAAATTCTGTACGAACTGTAACAAATTATTTTTTCATAGGCCAAAAACAAATCTTACATTTTAAATACATATAGGTACTTGAAATGTAATTATGAAACATTTTTCGATTAGAATATATTTTATAACAAATATACATTTCAAGCCACTTTTCCGATGGCCGTACTTTTACGAGTTACAATTTACGAAAATACTTTTCATAACCTTTCAGGGAGTTATCAGCAGAAGGAAAAAGAAGAGGATTTCGTTTGTCCCGAAGGTACAACAGGCAATGGGAACTTCGCTGATCCAGCCACCTGCCGTCGCTTTTATCAGGTAAGATTTGTTTAATTCTGTCCCATGAAAATTATTTTGTTTACGTTGCTGCTTTTTCAAGAGTGTATACGAAATTATTTATTATAATTTCGTATAATCTTAAAATTAATACTTTAAATAAAAATAAAGACAAATAACACCCGATTAAAGAATAATAATAAGATAATAATAACTTTAACCAATAAATAATAACTTAAACTTTTTTTAAGTTATAAAAGATGGTAGGATTTTGAGCAACACATCAGTGGTCTTAGGTAGAATGTTAAACGTACAAACGTACAATTTAAGACCTAAATCAAATAAAATTGTTGTAAGGGCTACGCTTACCCTTAATATACCTAATAAAAATTCAGTAATAATTAATGTGGTAGTGTAATAAAAACTCAATTGTACATAACATTCAGATCTTTAGATGTTTTTCATGTAGTTATTGAAATAAATAATAAATTATCGAATAATTTCTTTTAAAAATAATCGATCTTTCCAACTTAATAAAGTAACTTAAGCAGAGTACTAAACAGTAGAACACATGTAAGGCAATAAGTAGAAACTTTATTGTGCAGCAATAGCTTATTGTGCTTGCAATATTGTGGCATAGATTGCTTGATAATATTTATTGAAAAAATCATAGTTGTGCGCCACCATTTCTAAAAATATTCTGTAACCTCGTTAGCTATGTAAATTGAAACAATCTAATTATTATTTACCGTTCTGAGCATTCAAATAAGCGACAAAATATAATGAAACACAATATGAATATTTAAAATCCAATTTTGCGGGGCGCAGCCTTCAATTTGCTTATCCCAATGGAGTAGTCGTGCATATACGAACGCAACGCATGTCCTTTATTTGACATTTTGACATACTCGTTTCAGCAAAAAAAAAAACTGATACCCAATTGAACTGACCGCCCATTGTGGTTTTTTTTATTATTATTTTAGTTTAAGATTATAATTGTTTATTTACGGTGTTAATTATGCACAATAAAGAGTATATCTATCTATCAATCTATATATCTGATGACTATTGGTGATAAAATTCAAATACAAACACTATAAAATTTGAACTTGAATCATTTAGAATCGTAATTAATAGTAATATCGTATAATCGTAATATCTTAATATTAGTTAGGATACTTAACTAATATTAAGAATGCAAAAGTTTGTTTTGTTTGTTTGTTACGCTTTCATGCCTAAAACAGCGAATCGATTATGATTAATTTTGAAATAGAGATAATTAGGACCCTGGAGACTGTTAAAGGCTACTTTTTCTCGGTAAAAAGTTATAGGGGTTGGGGTGAGAGGAGGGGTAAACTTTGTATGATTTTTTTATTCCGTCGCCCGATGTGCTTTTATGGGTGACAAAATCAACATTAACGCGAACGAAGCCGCGGGTAAAACTAGTATAGAATAATAGTATTTTCAGCAATCATGACCTTTTAAATTGTTCATGTGTGTTTCGAATCTATCAAACCTCAACTCGTGTCATTTTGGCGGCCATTCGGACTCTTGAAGGCGAACCAGAAATTTATTCTGAAGACATCATTAACAGATTTATTTAATTTTATTTATTTATTTTAACTCAATAAACACGGATTTACCAATTACATCTATTGGTTCTCTATTTTATTTTATTCTGATGATCTATTGATACATAATTACAAACAAAATGATTCTTTACTATTTATACATAATGTTAAATAGCTTAATGTAGATCCTAAGTAATCTTAGCTTGTCCGAATGTTCCCGATATCTCATCACTTGAATTTGTGACCTTACAGACATTACAATTAACCCCGACTACTGGTCGATAAACAGGAAATGAACCGAACGGCCTTGAAAGCATCTGAAATATCCGACAAAGGGCAAACTACTACCTAACAAGAAGTTGTTTTTAGCTTTTATGCACACACTCCAAACTACTGTTAAATCAAAAACCTTTGTTATAAGTATACAAGTCCGGCTCACCACTGGCGAATTGTTCTGTCAGGTATACCGTACCGTGTATGGCCGACCTTATTCTTTACCCACATGTAGAGTCGCTGTTTGATGTAATTGAGTAATATTGACTCGAGTAGAATAACTAATGCGTCTCTCTAAATAGTGGCTTCGTTTTTTAAGATCTATATCCTTAATTGCTTTGCTCGAAAACCAAATTCGGTCACATAGGTTCGTAAATATTTCATAATATTTAAGGAAAAGTAATTTTTGGCATTTTGATATCTAGACCAACCGGTTTCAATCTTGTAAAACTGGATTACTGAATGTTTTTATATTAAGTTTTTATTAATAACTCGCGTAGGTGTTTCAATGAATACAGACCAAAACAAGGTTTAATGAGACGTCAGTTCTTTGGACTAGTGGTTGAATAGCCCTGTCTCAGATTTGAGCCCGCATCAAAATAATGGTTGCAAAAGAGTTATGAAATTTAATGTGAAAAAGTTTAAATATAGTTGTTTCTAAATTGAAAATTGAGGTCATGTTTCCTTTAAACAAATTTATCCCGTATGGCATTTTTGGCTAATAGCAGACTCCGTATATAATATACTTAAGCATATAAAAATGACAGGATTTCGCTGTTAAGGACGTAGGTTGAAGAGATGCGACGCCACGATATAACAAATTTTGGGTCGCTAAACCATTTTAAAGCGCAAGTTTCAACAGAATGGTGACATTGGTACCTGGTAATCATAATAATCATTTATTTCAGACTAAATAATGTATACAGTAGATTAGATCTAGTGACTTTGAGATTTAGGAGTAAGTAAATCTTTTATTTTAATTTAACGATGTGTAGATAATTTTGGTGACATCCTTAATGGCCGATATTATTATGATGCTATATTTGTCGATACACTATGATGATCACTACTGTATCGATTGCGGCAATATGTCCGCGACGTGAGAGCTTTGATGATATCTAACACAGGTTTTATACAAACCTATCTCAGGTTTAGGTTTTTATGCTCGTCCTACATGATTGCATCTAGTTTTAAGAGAACCCAATATTTTTCCAATATTTTCGATAGTATGAATGATTATAATTATAATCATAGAAATTGATAAAAAAGAAATTGCAATTATTATTGTAAATGGGGGGAGGAGCGGCACCCACATGCCATTTACATCCCCATATCTGCCATCAAGCAGTAACACGTTCGCATTACTTGTACTACTAACCTCATATGGACAAAAATAGTCAGAAACAAATGCTGATTTTATTATTATTATTATTACTGTGTTCCGGTTTGAAAGGTGTGATTGCCAGTGAAATTACAGGCACATGAGACATTCCACCTACACGTCTCAGAGTTACGGGCGCATACGATGCGACTTGGGTCTTATCGTACCTAGTAGGGTAGGTAGGGGTACCCAAGTCGCATCGCTTGTTATGGGCCGAGTTTTCCCACTTAACACCAGGTGGGCCATCGGCTGGTTTCATAACTGTATCACATAAAAAATAAATGAATATTATATACTTATTTTAACGTATTTACTACGCAGAACGACCGTTATAGTTGATATTTTGCGTGGTGTTAAAGCAAATTCCCCGTTGGTTAGCTACCACCCTGGGGTTACATATCTGCTACCTGCTACGCACTTAACATCCGGTATTATGCAGTTGAACGCAAGTAGTAAAAACATAAAGACGTAACCTTGAGGCTTCTACCAAATAAATAACATCCAACACACACACACACACACATACCTGACTAAGATTCTGCGTTACATTTTGTGCTTGTAAAGCTTTTTGGTATTCACATCGATGTCCTTATTTATTATGTGGCGATGCTCGCTGAATTTTAATATAGTGGTTTGGTGCGGCTCCATATTATCCGATACATTACTAGATTTCTTTGGAATAGCAGTCTCAATCTTACCCCTTTTAATATACGATCTTCAAACTACGAAAACAATTTATATTAATAGTATATAAAAAATATATAAATAAATAAAAATAATAAATTAATAAATATTGGTGGACATTTCACACAGCGCCATCTAGTCCCAAAGTAAGCTAAGCATATGTTGTATTGTATCTTGCACCAGACTACTGATATATTCATTTTTTACTTTTTTGTAAATACATACATATATTCACCCAACACAGAACAAACATCTATGTTCGTCACACATATATTTGTCCTGGGTGGGAATCGAACCCACGACCTACATCGCAAAAGCAGAGTTACTTACCAACTGAGCTGTGAGGCCAGTCGAACTATATTAATTATTTGTATAATTACTTTGTCACGGACGCCGCTATTAGACAATTTTCTAAATTCTCTATTTTGAGTCATAGCCCTCCAGATCATAATAATTATGAAGGCACAGAACAGCAAATTACCCAGGAAACGTATTTGCGTTAGCACACAAAATTTAGATACGAAACATAAAATTCGAACATTCGATTCACACGATCTAGTTCGTTTACGTAACACCCATTTTCAAATCGTTAAAATTCGTGTAACGGAATGTGGTAACGTGTCTGCTTAAAGATTCTGCGCGTTCAATGCAATTTTATAAATTCCCACCGAATAGGTACACACACATATTTTTTATGAACTTACGCCGTACATTTCTGGCATAAAAACGTGGGCTTTCTTTTTTTTGTACGTAATAACATAACCCCTCGCGACTACCCCTCCTGGGATTACCGTTACAGTTTATGTTATGTCTGCGAAATTGGGAGGATTCAAAAATAAAAACGGCGACACGACCATTATCTGAGTATGAGAACCTTAAGCACCAACCTTATTTGAATAAGCTGTGCGTTTTTATTTTGTTGACCAACGACACAATTTTATTATTATTTGCGTATTCTCCGGCTTTAGGACTTCATAGTAATTTGAGTTTGTAATAGAATTTGAGCAAGTATTGTTACATTAAAAATTACATCTTTTTAAAAACATTTGTAACATTCTCATATCCATAACCCATTTATGGTGCGATACAGTATTGCACCTGCATTTCTGTGGTTTGATTTGAAAGGATGCTGGTGTGTTTTGATACACCTCAGACATCGCAGAGTGGAGGGTTCAATGAGATAAGACTTAGATCTTCTCATACGTTAGTACGGCAAACCTCAATTGTATATCTGTTGTTATCGGCTAGGGATACCTTATAAAAACGTTCGCCCCTACCGGGGCTGTAAGCCACTCTCTCTCAGTACTGAGCTAAGGAGCTGTCTACTATCTGTAAGCTGTCTCAGTAAAAAATGTAGTTAAGTTTTTAAATTTACGTAGTTTATTTAGATCAATAAAATAAGTATTTCTTTTAATTACAGAGCAAAAGATTCACGCAATTAAGAATTGAAAGATTTAGAAATAAACATTAAATTGTAATATCTTGGAAGAATTGTAGCCCAACTTATCTAGAACACCACCTACGATACCTAAACACTAGAACCTTAAAAAGCCGATCTAAAATGTAACGAGCTTACGCTACATCGATTTTATTTGCCTATGTAAATGTAAATTGAGTGTAAAAGTAACAAATTATTCATAAAAGCCTACTTATTTTTTCAGTGCGTCGATGGATACCCGTATTTGAATCGGTGCCCCTCAGGACTGTACTTCGATGATATTAGCAAATTCTGTACATTCAAAGCAGAAGCGAGATGCGGCCCCATCCCCACCAGTAAGTACATAATGTTTATTTATTAGTTGTACATCTCAGCATAATGCCAACAAAGACCTTTTTATCGGGGATTTGGAATCCATTACAATGTTTCACGGCGGGTAATTTATTTAATGGGATAAAGGAAATTTTAATTAATTACTTTGATTGAATAAACGAATTATTGCGATAAACGTTCAGACAGACCAACGATATTTTAAATATATTGGCTCCTGGCTTCGGCCACGGCTGGAGGATATGAATCGTAGATTCGTATTTGCACAGCCTCGCGGGTGCTTTTAAATCATGAATTATTTATTTACAGTCAAACCGACCAAATAATCATTTCTATAGGTAAGCAAATAACCATTTATCAATGTTGGCTTATGTTCTTTTTAGAGCAATATAATCGAACAAGGAATCTTGTTTTTAGGTACATCTGTACATTTGCCGGGTTATTTTAGAAATTACTAAGTTTCGGGCTAGAGTTAACTGAAAATATTGTAAGGCTACCACGATATCTATTTAATAGTTATATTAAAAGGCACCATGAACAATTTGGACTCGCAATTATTTCAGTCTTATCGTCAGCTTATCATGTTTTTATTATTTTACGAATAAAATGGAGTCCGCTTTTCCTGTTACGTTTACAAACAAAGAAGTGAGTCCGTTTGCTGACTAAATAGACAAGTGTATTGATTTTGTAAGTATTTAGAGAAGATTTACTGCTTGCACTACTCTTTTAAAATATAGCATATATTTTACAAAGATTTCTCGTACATTGAGGAAAATCTTTGTAAGATCGCTTTGTCTTGTCCTATTTCATTGAGAATATTCCTATCATGAATTCAGTTCAGAGATTTGATTGAATTGAATAAGTAATACAGGAAGGTAAATTATTCAAGTTATTCCAGTGGTGAATTGGGAAGTTAGTGAATTTATTGATAGCCGTGGAATCGGCCTACGTTACAAGTATACCTGAGAAATGGAATTACTTAGATTTATACAATTTAACTACGTACAACTTTTTATTTGTTCCTAAGAGTAACCTGTAGCAACTTACGACGAAATTAATTTGAATTTAAATGAAACATTGAAATCTGACTAACTGAAGAAATAATAATGGAATATTCTCTGATTCACTGCAAAACAAGTAAAGGCAATTTACACTAGTAATTATTCTCTTGGTTAGTAATGTTCGACATAGTACAATCCAAATAATTTTTACATTTCCCTAAACTTTCACAGCACCGGCTCCAATAACAGAGACTCCTCTGGACCTGGCAACCAGATGCGACCCTGCGGAATGCCAGCTGCCTTACTGCTTCTGCTCCAAGGATGGCACCCTAATCCCTGGTGGTCTTGACCCGGAGGAGGTAAGGAAATGTGGAGATACAGACTTGGTTCTTAATCTTGTTTAACAGGTTGTAAAAATTTTCTACTTCTGGATGTGGTTAAATGAACTTCTGCAGAATGCCAGCTGTCGTACTGTTTCTGCTCCATGGGTGACCTTCGTCTCTGTTCTTCTACCCCAGGGGAGCTAAGGACATAATAGAGGTATACCTATTTGGGTCCAAAAGTTGTTAATAGAAGTTCTCATTGTCATTTTTCTGCATAAGTGATTTCACCCTGCATATTAACACCCAGACACAGAACAAACATCTACGTTCGTCACCCAAATCTTTGCCATGGGTGGGAAACGAATCGGGCGTCGTCTTTAAGCAAAAGTGAGAAATACACTGAATGATAATTATTTAAATAGTATTTTCCCGAACAGTTGAATTGAATTTGAAGCAAATCAACGCCCATTCATTTATTTTCAATAAAATATGATTTCGTCGCGGCTTAGATTTTATAAACTTCATCATTTGGAAGAAAATATTCCCCTTCAAACCCAACGAGCTTGTTACAATTTATTAAGTTGCCGGACGCTTCCCAGATTATTTAACTCTTCAAACATCGTTACGAACGGGAGAGTAGGCGGCCAGATCCTAACAGAATTTCATGTCAATAATTTAAGGTCCACACAATTTGATCCTAATAAAATTGTATCCCACAGACGCCGCAAATGATCATGCTCACATTCGACGGAGCCGTCAATTTGAACAACTTCGAACTGTATAAGAAAGTGTTTGGAAAACTGAAGAATCCCAACGGATGCGCCGTCCGGGGCACTTTCTTCTTATCTCACGAATACAGGTGAGAGCAGTCCCACCTATCCAACTTCCATTGTATAAAGTAGCTCGGTGTTTGTTCTCTGTAAACTCCACACGGTGTCGACTCCCTCGGGGCCTACCTTTCCTCATTGAGTTTAAATACCAAATATAAAGGTTTTATTACCTTTTGTTCGTATCACTGTTTTAATAATATTCAAAGGAATTCAAAGTTTTCAGCTGAAACGGATTGTTCAAACGATCCCTTTTTATCGCAATCATAAAAACATTAGAAAAACAAATATCAGAAGTTCATTGTTTGTACGAAGCTCACGTTCGGGCAATTATGTGAGGGTTATCCGTCTGAGGCGTTTGTCTAGATACGCCGTTGTTTTGCGTAGGTGCAAAAGCCTCGGAATTGACTAAACTTAGTCATATTTTCTAGAGAACCCCTTTGAATGAAATATGAGCAAATTATAAGGCCAGATGCGCGCTGTTTATTATGAGCCAGGTTGATTTATACTGTATAATAGATATCTCATCGCTGAAATATTTAATACTTACGCCGATTTCCTCTGATCTCCCGAAATTATTTTCCGCCCAGTGAATTCATATTTTATTGTTTATTTTCAGCAATTACGCAATGGTTCAGGCCCTTGCTCATGACGGACACGAAGTAAGTTGATGTTTTATTTATTAACCTGATTTGAAAACGAATTCACTTACGAATAAAATATACCATAAATGTAATATGAAGCTGGGAAATGGTGGATATTATTTGTCAATCATAATGAAGACTTTTTAATCGAATCGTGGCTTCGTAATAAAATATATTCTAATTTAGCTGTTTATACCCTTAATTTTGAACCCCTCTAAAATATTTGTATTAAAACCCGCATTGCCTGATGTATTGCTTTACATTGTCAAAACCAAAAAAGCATATTTCAGGCATATTTAAGACCTACCTACTTGGAGGTTATTTTGTAGCATTGCTACTATACACTAAAAGCTACGAATTACAAGTACAACGTGAATGCCGCCCAAACACAAAGCAAGGTATTACGCTGTCGCCCTGAGAAGTTGGCACGAGTAGGTAAAGTCTCACGTGCTTGTAATTTCACTGGCTTATCTACGTAGCCGGCAAGGCAAGCAGACAGTTACCTATTCCTTCAGCTGCTGCCTCACTACATACGCACTTAGCTAACAAAACAGGTCAATTTTCCAGCGTTTTTGGTGCGAAATAGATTGTTTTGTATATTTGGAAGGGTGTTGAATCCAGTTCAGATAGTTGTGCGACAGCTAACGCTTCGCCGTGGCATTTTAATGAATAATAAATATATAAAATAAATATTGGTGGACATTTAACACAGCGCCATCTAGCCCCAAACTAAGCTAAGCACAGCTTGTACTATGGGAACCATATGACTGATAGAATACTTATATACTTTTTTGTAAATACATACATATAAATACATATTAACACCCATTATTCCCAGTACAACTACCCACCGCAGTCGCCGTACCCGTTTCTGCCGCCAAGCAGTAATGTTTTAGCGTTAGTATGTTCCGGTTTGAAAGGTGTGGTTGCCGGTGAATTTACAGATACATGAGACATTTTACATTCGTCTAAGAGTTACGGGCGCATACGATGCGACTTGGGTATTCTTGTACCTAAATAAGGGTCCTCCCAAGCCGAATTGCTTGTCACGGGCAGAATTTACCACTTAACACCAGGTGGGCCATCAGCACGTTCCATAACTTTATCGCATAAAAAGGTCGAACCTAAGCTTAAGGTATTAAGGTAGTAACAATACTCCACAGATAGCGACAGGCACCGTATCACAGCAGCAAGGCCTCCAAGACAAAGGTTACGAAGAGTGGGCCGGCGAAATGATCGGCATGCGGGAGATTCTGAAGAAATTCGCAAACGTTTCGCGCGCGGAAATCGTGGGGGCTCGTGCGCCTTTCCTGAAACCTGGACGCAACACTCAGTTCAAAGTGAGTTCTAATTATATTATATTGTACTTTTGTAGTAATATATAATAAAAAATACAATAATTACAATTACTGTAAAAATTACAAGTAATTGTGGAAATTTTACACAATATACAGGGTGTGGCGTAATGAGTGGATAATAGGGTACCTGCGGGTAGGGGCCATTGTGGCGGTTCAGAAAAATATTTGTTATGCTCAGTAAAAGTGCCTCGGTTTTCGAGATATTCGACATTTTCGAAATTTAAGAAATATTTCACCCTTCGTCACTATTTTTGGCGCCCAGACTGCAAATGAATTTTTTTTTTCTATCTGTTTTTTGGATAGTATTCTTGGATAGATGTGCTATCGAATGGAAACTATTATTTTTATAACACAAGCACAGTTATGTTTTTAAAATAAGATTTCACTAAAATTTTACTTGCTTTCGAATTTCGAAAATGTCGAATATCTCGAAAACCGAGGCACTTTTACTGAGCATAACAAATATTTTTCTGAACCGCCACAATGGCCCCTACCCGCAGGTACCCTATTATCCACTCATTACGCCACACCCTGTATATATCATTTCCCCGTTATCACTTCTAGAGATGACTTGTTTTCGCGCAATAGCACGATAATAATACTCATATGTATCCTTGAAATATCAAGGATACAGATGATCATTATTACTAATTATAGAATAAAATAAATTAAGTAAGGTGTATTTCAGAAATTTTGCTGATTGTTGAATGAAAGAAGGAGTATTTACTATATGTCTTAACTATTGGGGAAATGACTGTAAATGCATATTAAAAGCTTTTTATTAGATAGTTTCTCAATGTCACCGCATGCCATTAAAATGTACATTCAATTAATGTTTGATTATATTGTTCAATATTTTATAACAATAACAGACGTATCTCAAAATAACATAAAAACTGTTTTGGACATTAACATATTTATTAAGTTTACTGAAACCTAACATATCCTATCGAGTATTATGAAGCGTCATTAAATAATCTACGATATAAAAACAGAATACGCTTTCCATACTGTCCATTTCAGTTTATGTTTTATTCATCAAAATAAAATTTAAATTAGTTGCGTCAGTCATCCGATATATTCGACAGGGGATCGCGTTCCGTATCAATATTTCACCAAATTTCACCATTCTATTGTGAATTTATCCGTAAATAATCTATCTACCCACCTGCCTTGTCACTCTGTCAATATTCAGCTTGATTGTTTTCTGGTAGGACATTGATTTTAAAGCCCGCAAAACTCTCGCAATATCTTTATTTAGGCCTATTCTATGTCCGATACAATGACAATCTAAAATAACCAGGGAGATTATATTTACATTGTGAACTTCGTAGCAGATTGTGAACAATTATGCCAATTGACGGTTCAATTAGGACCAAGCAAGAAACAACAGTGCTATAGTTTTAAAATATATACAATTTCTCTATTATTAAAGACACTACCAGTTCTTTCGAATCATTTATTCTCTAAATACAATGCAGAAATTTTCTTCACTGTTGCACGCGGCCCATTACGTGTCTGCTTAAATAAAAAAGTGTATTTTATATCAAAATGTGCTGGATTTTGATTCTGTCAGATCATTGAGTGAAACTCTTTTTTCGGAAATTATTTGTGGATGTTTTTAATAATTTAAAGTCTTTTATCTGATACAATAAATTGCAATTAAAGGAAAATTTTGTGATACAATCAATTTATATACGTTACTTTATAGGTAATTGTTATTATATCGTTATTTGGGTGTTTGTGTCTAGTATGTGTGTAACCAGGTAATACATTTTTTATGAATAGGTAAGTATTTCTATACCCTGTATGTCCAAACACATTTTGATTGTAGCTATTTAATGCCTGCTTATCTTGTATCTCAAATTACATTCAGCTCCCTATTGTCTATGCCTTTATCCTATTACCGAGTGAAAGTACCAAACGTTAAGATAAAAGCTAAAATCACAATCAAGAACATTTATCTGCAACAATTTAATTTCGATATTTTTTTCTAACGTTTTTTTGATTTTTGTGGAATCCCTTGGGTGTGTGGGGGGGGGGGGGGGGTTGTCACTTATTCAATATGTGCGCAGCGTATCGGAGGCACTTTTTCAGGTCGACAGGTGAACAAAATTGAACTTGAATTACAGGGCTCTCTCCCGGAGTTTGTAATGTATTTTAAATATTTGTTGGATTTTTTCTCGTGTGCTTCAGTGTCACAAACAGATTTGAATTGGGAATTGAATCAAAGGTGGAAATGATCAAGGCTTTGTTCGATTAGTCATTGTTTTAAATTGCGTCTTTTTTGACGAAACGACATTTCTAATGTTAAATAATATTTGACGTTTTCATAACAAGCTTGTACCTACTACATAATATGGTGTAATAGAAGATTGTAATAGAAAAATTAAAATGTAGAGATCTTCCTAGGAGGGATTATATCAGTTTCGGTTTAAAGAAATTTATTCTCAAAAGATCATATATATACAGTTCGCTTACATGAGATGATTAATACAACTTAAATATACTTTCGCTAGTCGTTTTTCAGTAACGAACTTACCAACAACACAAATGTAAAAGTATAAAAAAATAAAAAAAATATTGAGTTGTCAATTGGTAACGAATATGGTACAAACAAAATTTCATCAAAACAGAAGTGGGTAGCTTTCCGATCAAAATTACTCAAACTACCTTAATTTTTAAGAATGGGTCGATTTAACGAATTTAATAGTCCAGGAGCTTACACTAGATTTTGTTTAGTATTTTTTTAATTATATATTTTAGTGGTTTATTACTTCTGACAATTCTAATATTATTTATAATTTTCATTCAAAATATATTTTTTTAGTTTATTTATGTAGATTCTAAAATTTTGACTTTCTTTAACTTAGAGTAGTAGTTTAAATTTAGATCTAGAAGAAAAAATCTAGGTGACAGTTATCTTATGGCTCCAATTTACTCGCGCCTAGCACGCTGGTGAGTTTAGTTAGTGATACAATAACACATGACACTTCTTCCATACGATAATGTCACAGAAACAATGTCATCTTGTCATTAATCCGCACTCCATACTTAAGTTTATAAATTGGAATTGAGTCAAACACCAAGTAATATATAAATTTATTAAAACAATGCCAGTCATAATGTAATGTGATATAAAATCGAGGAGACTTAAAAAAAACATACAGTTATATTTTCTATTAAAGCTCATTTGCATTGTACATCAACATATACCTATCAATTACTGTGTTAGATCTTATAATTTACTAAGCTTGCAGGTAGCCCGACGAAATGAAAGTGCTCTAATATATATAAATACATTTGTTTTACTGGTTTTGTCTATTTATAGCGGTTGTAATTATTCCTACCCCTTCGTACTAAAAGCATTACCTAAGCTTGTTGTCTGTATACTATTCCAAACTCAACATTTCAGAATTACCTTGGAGTATTTGCCGTCAACTTGATATAATTTAGTTAACTAAACAATTTGTACAATGAATACAGGTATTTCCTAACTGAATTCCTTGCTGTTAATCTCAAAGACATAGGTACTTGCAGCGAATAGTTTGCTGTCGATAGAGCAAATTGAAACAAGTAGGTACACCGTACAAGAGGAATAAACCTGTGTAGCGTAATATTAGATCTGTGCTTTTAGATATACATGACGACAGCTCGAACGCCTTTCATTTAAGTTCCACTAACTCAGGTCAAAATTTTCGTGCCATTTTTATTTATTTATTCATTAATTTAATCGGAACGGCATTTACACCAATTACACCAATTAATACATAATTTATCCAGTAAAAGTTAAAAGAATCACATTGAAATAAAATAATAACAATATCATTATACCGAATATTATTAGTAGCATTATACTAAATAACTACTAAATCGGCATTCAAACGGCTTGTCAAGGAACACTTTTTGAAAATTATTAATTAAGGTTATATATATTAATTAATCAATTAAGGTTAAAATAACTTTTTTGTATTATTTTGTATTTGTATTGTATTATTTATATGCGCCAAAATTGTTTTTCTACCTGACTGGCTGACTGGTAGAAAATGCATTTGCATTAAGTCCGCCTTTTGTACATTGTTTTTTTTCTGTGTGCAATAAAGTATTAAATAAATAAAATATACCGAAGCATAGTATTTAGCCTTTTAGAAATAAGATCATAGAATTTCGTTTTGATTTTATATTTTGCACAGGTTCCGGGCGAATAAAAATGCAAGGTACTATGGTTACTGTGAATATTTTAGATTTTCAGATAGTAAAGCTTGAGAGTATGATGTTAGAGATGTAATTTGTGTTAATATTTTGTAATTATATTTTAAGATGCTATCAAACTTGGTATTATAAATTTTAAATAAGCAATTTAAGTTTTGTCTAGAATTTAAGCGATAATAGCTCATTTGGAAGGGATGGCAGCTTACGATTTGTAAGGATGTGGGTTCAAATATTACAATAAGTTGAGCTTCCAAAAATATCCTGAGGCTAGATACCACCCTCAAGTTGGAAATCTGTCGCTGACTAATTGTGTGTTCCGGTAACCTCACTTGAGAGCCAGTCCGCAATCCAGGCGTTATAATACGCCACTATTCGTTATACCTCTATAGATGCTTAACATTGACACATGTCATTAAGCGTAATTCGATGTGAAATTAATAGTAAGTAGTATTTTTTATAAATATGCACATTTCATACAGCGTTTGCATTCCATCTAGCCCAAAGTAAGAATAGCAAAGTAATAATATCATGGGAACCACAATCTGATATAATACTTACATACTTTTTTGTAAATACATATAATACATGCTAACACCCAGACACAGAACAAAATCTATGTTCGTCACTCAAATGTTTGCCCTGGGTGGGAATCGAACCCACGACATTACTACTAACTGAGCAGTCAGCATTATTTCCTAGTTAATTCTTTCAATTGAAATACCTCTCCTACAGGATGCTATTAATTTTCCCACTGAAAGATCACAAGTCAATTACAGGTGTTGGAGGATTTCGGGTACATCTACGACAGTTCGGTAGGCGTGCCCCCGCTCCCGACCCCGGTGTGGCCTTACACGTTGGACTACAAGATTGCGCACGAGTGCAAATCTGGGACGTGTCCAACCAAATCGTTCCCCGGTGAGTGTTCTGTTTTGTGAATTACCTGTGATTTTAGAATAGAATATGAATTTGAGATTGATCGACTCATTTGCAAACATTACATAGAATTCGACACGGTTCATCAGTGCCTATTTGTACCAAAACTGTTGATGAAATCTGAACCATATTGGGTATATACAGAGTTGTATTTACAACGAAAATGCATTGCAATGCACGTATTACACATCAATCAATTACACATTAGCAGACAACAAGCATTGACCATTCGCCTCGCTAAGTTATGCCCGACCGCGGCTGCTGTGTTACAAACTTCGATATTAGTTAGGCGTATTGTCATGGAGGCGAATCATTAGGGACGTTGATGAGGTAACTTCTAGCATTAGATCCATAAAAGTGCTTTATTGAATGAGGAATGTATTTAATCTTAAATTGGCCAGTTTATATACAACTAATAATAATATAATAATAAAAATTGTTGGACAATTCACACAGCGCCATATAGCCCTAAAATAAGTTGCCTGTATCATGGGAACCAGACAACTGATACTGGAAAACACTTAAATACAAATATAATACATAAATACAAACATATAATGCATATTAACACCCAGACACACAACAAACATCTATGTTCGTCACACATATGTTTATCCTGAGTGGGAATCGAACCCAAGACCTAAAGCGCAGAAGGCAGCGTTACTACCAACTGAGCTGTGAGGCCAGTCAAACTGAACAACTTCAGGCGACATCGTAGGTTAGAACGTTTACTCACCGAGTGTCGTATTGTGTAATTGTCTCCTTATGTTTCTTTCTATTTTTGTTAATCTATCTTTACAAATAAATATAATTGGAGTCTATGTTCATCACACAAATGTTTGTCTTGGGTGGATATCGAACCCACGACCTACAGCGCAGAAGGCAGGGTTACTAACCAACTGAGCAGTGAGGCTATTTGAAGTTGTAAATGATATTACAAAAGTATGATAACCTTGACCTGATGAGGAGCCATCACCTGGATCCTGCAGGATTTCCAACGTGCCAGGAGAACTCCTCAACAATCAGCTTATGTTTTGGCTCATACGATGCGTTTTGACGAGCACTGGTTTTTGTATCGGGGGTTTCTTTAAGTTTTTAATTTATGTATGGGGTAATACCGGATGTTAAATATTTATAATTTTCAATTTCCTTCCACCGCTCCAATGTACCATTCCTATTGTTACTCGGAAGGAATGCTATTATGCAAAGATCGCAAGAAATGGAATGCGATACCCCTATTTTTTTAAATCTCTCTCTGGATGCAAATGTAGCTAAGATCTCGCTTCAAACTTTGAATAGTCCAAGGATTTCGACGAGAAAATTATTTTTAAGAAAACTCTCTGAGTTCGTTCGTTCCGAAATAAGGAGGGTGACAATTAAACCTCAAGATGGCGGGCGGCTAATCGGCGCTGCAGCGATCTTAAACTTGAGAATCGAAATTTCTACTTAAAAGTTCTTCTCCAAGTTAGGAATCCACTAAAAGTCTCAACAGTATGCGCATTTGAAATATCTTTTAGTGCTTGGCTCCGTCTTTTGGTCAGATTGAAGTATTTAAGTTGCAAGTGAATTTTATTCTTGTAAACAGCAACCTTCCCTTCAGAAGTAGCTATATTATATTCGAATAACAAAATGCAATCTCCAATTAAAGTAGACTGCACGTTGCGAGGAGATTCATTGTGTCGCTAAGATGCGAATACTTTGATATTTTAATGAGGTTACTGTCAATTCAGAACCATCGGAAAGGAAACATAAAGAAAAATGGAACAAACTTTCTCCCTCTACCAGGAAAAAACATTCTCAGAACAAATGTCGTGACAACCGTCAGAAAACTCGTGGTCACCTGAGAAAACTTTCAACCCTGTCAGGAAATCCACAAGTATCCGAACTTCAGTCATTGTGACATGTTTCTGGGCTTATTACATGGCGTAAGATTGAGGAACTGTGTTAACATGATCTATTGTATAATCAACCCACTTATTATCAGTTGTTTTCGGGAACACAAGATCATGTTTTCATTTTCATTGTTTATAATATTCTCATAGCTACAGTTACGCAGGTGGATTATGGAAATTGTAAAGTGCATAGGACAAATAGTCTCCTTCCATTTCTCCAGAATGGAAAGAAACAAAACGTTCTGAGGCAATTACCGAGTAGTCAACTTTCGTCGCTCGAACTATTATAGGATTATTTATTTGCAAAGGCACGTCTGGTGTTATGTTGCTGTCGTCTGATATACATAACGATTGAAATACAACTGAGGTCCTATCCTACTCGGTAAGAGCATCGACTTTGTGTCTACGAAAATACAGGCCATGTAAAAATACACTTCTTCCGTGCCTGTATTTCCACCGGCTCTAATATTTAAACCGGAACACACTAATGCGAGCATTAATTATGCTTGGAGCGGTAAAAAGTATGGCGACATTAACACTAACGCTGCAACAAAAAGTTCTGCTGCTCTTACAACTTTTCGTACACAATATGTTTGGATAATATTTACTAAATTTGTTTGTTATGCACAGGTTTATGGGAAGTGCCGTTCAACGCTCATTACGTAGAAACATACGAGGGCGGACACTGCCCTTATCTGGACCAGTGCGTCTTGCATAACCACGACGCAAATGAGGTAATTAGCTTTATTTATTTTGATGGTTATTTACTAAACCTATTAGGTATGTGCCATTAAATCCGTAATGTGGTAAAATTAATTTGATATGGTGACAGTTACATCTTAATTGTGTTAGAATCAGTTTGCCATCTCGCTCATGGGGTCGAAATTTTTAGTAAGCTTGTGTTCTTTAATTAACCAAAATAATCTCGTGGAAGATATAGGAAAGTAATCGAGCACTTTCTTTTCATCACTATATATTTTATTTCAAAATAAATCCATTTAATACAATTATTAACACCTTAAATAAATTACTTGGAATAGCAAATAAAAATATAATAATACAGTACTATCATGAATCAAATTAAAATAACTTTATATAATAATACTTAAAACTGAAAATCTGCCGCTTTTAATTGGTCCTGACCTAAAGCTTTTGCAGCAATCTAATTTCAGATTTGAGAGCAAAGTCCTATTTCAACTATTGCTTTGCACCACTGGCTAAAAATTTGCTTGATCTGGGATCGTGTAGCCAAACACAACCTTGTCAAATATAAAAGAAAATTATGAATCGATTTACGTTTAATTTTATTCACAAGAGAATAAATTTATACTCTTAATAGAATTACCGATGTAAGTTGGTCAATTTCTCCGAGAAAAGGCACCCTCTGAGTGGGCAGACCCATCGGGTCCCTGCCCACTATTCAGGTGCAATCGATCGTACAATTCACGATATCGATATCAGCGTGAAGAGTGTGTATATCGGCCGGCATCACCCAAAGTATATCGATTTTATTATAAATATCGAATCTGTACAAAACAACTCGACATTTTACTTTGATAACACAATGTACAACGGTACTAAAGGGAAATTATGAGAAATAAATATTCTGAAAAAAGGGATTTTTATTTATCTAAATGGGATTTTCGCTACATTCGGACATTTCGGAATACATGTAGGTATGTCACCGAATAAATGAAATCTGTCAGGGTAGGTTTAATGTAACATAAAATGACAAAAGATTACCCAATATTTTCCACTTATTTATTAACTAGCTTTTACTCTTAGCTTCGTTCGTATGATACCGGGATCAAAGGGTATGGAATAATACAGCAACAACATTTAGTTGCTTATTTTTAACTACTGGGAGACGACGGCTTCTTTGTGACGTCAATGACAATCTGTATGTCTCGGGGGCCTCGAATACAATAATGAGCTGGAGGTTCCGGTAAAGGTTAAAGATCGTGAGGGAACTATAGCGTGGTGGTAGGACAAGTGCCCAGCTTGCTAGCTACCACCCTCAAGTTGAAAATCTGCCGCCAACCACCTAACGATCTTCTGGTAGTCTTAACATAACTTATCGGTACAAAAGAAATACATAAAAATGTTTTATAAAATGTTCCAACACACAATGTTCCATTGTACTACTAATCCAATTTTATTAAATAGAAACTGTAGTTTCCAAGTAGGGCGCGAGGTCGAACTAACGCGGAAAATAATTTCATATCCGCACACGGCGAACATCGGAAGCGTATTATTTTACATCTACATTTAATTTTATCTCGTCCAATATCCATATTATCGCTGCGAGAATATTAAAACTACGCTTGCAGGCTCTTGTGGTCGATATAACGTTTTTATTTCAGCTAAAGCTAAAGGCACTTTCAGATGAACTAAAAGTGCGGTATGAAATACCATGTTTTACATTCCGATGACCGTTGTTTAAACATGAATTGAGAACTGCTCTTCTTCAAGTTATTCGTTAAACAGATCGAAATAAAATCCGAACGCGTTAATTTTCGCTGAAAATTAACATTCATTTCTGGTGGAAATTTTTAACGATAATTCCGGAAATTGAATAAACAAAGAGTCGATGAATGCGAGTTCTTTTGATTTAATTAATAAATACCAAAGAGAATGGAAGTCAGCGAGTAAGCGTTGCTTTCTGAAAGTAATTGGCGTGCTACATTTCAGTGGATAATTGCTCTCCATTTTTTTGTTTATTTGTACACAAATTTTTGGTGTATATTTAAAAATCTGAATTGCGTGCTATATTAATAATATAATGATAATTTATAAATCATGTAAGATGCACAGTACACTATTAGTAATAATAATTTAAAATATATTATCTCGATATCAGGTATTTGAATGGCTGCAAGAAGACTTTAACCGCTACTACGATCAGAACCGGGCACCTTACATGATGCCGTTCCACACCAACTGGTTCCAGATCAAGGAGCTAGAACGTGGACTTCACAAATTCCTCACGTGGGCTACGGGATTGTAAGATATTTGTTCAAAATTATTTTTTTATACGTAATTCGTTTTCTCATCGAGCAGACAGCCTACCTGGTGTCAAGTAACCTCTGCCCATAACAACCGATGCAAATTGGGCCCTACCCTACTAGGTAAGTAACACCCAAGTCGCATCGTATGCGCCCGTAACTCTAAGAAGTGGAGGTGCAATATCTCATCTGTAATTTCACCGGCAACCACACCTTTCAAGCCGGAACACAATAACGCGAACGCGTTACTGCTTGGCGGCAGGAACTGGCGTGGTGGCAGTACACCCCCGGACGAAGTTCTACTGCTCTTTGTCCTTATAAGAATGATTAAAATGCGAGAAGGCCTTAGTTGCCACTACAAGCAAAACTTGTCTCCTTACATTTTTTTAAGTGAATAACTTACTGAACGATCTAGATGTCCCACTTGATGTTAAGTGGTCTCTACTCATAACAAAAACAATACTTCGGCTCCTCCTACTTACGTATGGGAATACCACGTCGCACTGTATTGCGTCCATAACTTTCAGACGTGAAAGTGGAATTTCTCGTGGCCATTTATAATAACGTGATGCCATATCCCTGCGCACTGCCCAAAGAACAGCGGGAGCACCAGAGCATTCCGAGACTCCTTTATGATGTACTTCGATGAACGGGAGTATGCAAAGAAAGTAATGCTCTTTCTTATTTGTGAAGAAGAAAAAAGTTTTGCAACCGATAGATGACCTTTTTCATATTATGGCGATGATTATTATTTTAACTCTTCAACAGGAAAGACGTGTGGTTCGTCACCGTTACCCAAGCACTGACATGGATGACTGACCCCAAGCCAGCGAAAGCGTTAAGCAACTACGAAGCGTGGAGGTGTGACAAGAAAGAATTCCCGTCAGCACCGTGCAATCTATCCAACAAGTGTGCGTTGTCATTCAGACATCCGGACAACAATTTCACTGACACGAGATATATGGAAACTTGCACCGAATGTCCCAAACAGTAAGTAGACTATTTTCTCTTCAGTTTTTGTGTTACAGTTACGGAAACGAGCCGACGGCCCACCTGCTGTTAAGTGGTAAAGTCGGCCCATAACAACCGAAGCGACTGGGTCCTCTCCTACTAAGTACAACAGTACCCAAGTCGCATCGTATGCGCCCGTAACTCTGAGGTGTTTTATGACCTTGGTAGGGTAAGCAAAAAAGTAGGTAAGGTTCCCATTCACACCTTCACATTCTGCTTCTAGAATCTTTTAACAATCACATAACAAAGTCATCTCGGAGGCATGATTAGACGCTGTTTTATGTTTTTCAATTATTCGATTATTCTTCTATTTTTGGCATTATGAACGAAAGACATAAATATCACAAAGTGCTTCTAAGCTCTCCTCTGAGTTACATTTGATTTGTACTTTTAGAACTTCGCGATCATGTTAAAATTACTTAGATTATTAGATATAAGAGTGTTACTAAGTTATTAGATGGTTCAGATAGTTTTTTGAAACTGCTTGTAAAATAATAAGGGTCATGATCAAGTAAGTCTCATCACAATGCCCCAAATGTAGTAAATTTTATATTCATAGGAGTTCTTTTGACTTTCTAAAGGCTTTGATGTTGTTGTTTGGGATTAAGTCTATTCTTGTTTGTTAGGTACCCTTTGTGAAATTGTATTGTATTTTCTTAGTTTTAATGTCTCAAATGTGACGAAAAGAGAATAACATCTCTCACCAATGTTATAGTTTTTATTACTGGATTTGTTCGAGGTCATTTTTAAATTGAAAATTATCTAGTTTTATTAATATCATTCATAATATATTTAAATATGTTCAAAGTTAAAAAAAATAACATTTATTATGTAAATTCTTTTGTCTTGTAGTCGAAATATAAAATGTATACCTACCTTTTATGTTTAAGTAACTAATGGTCACTAATATCAAACTTATGTCGCTCCGTTAATATAAGTGTAACTTAGTAAATTCTATACTGACACTGCTGAATAAAATTTCCAAAGTTTCAAAAAATTGGTTCTCTGGTATAGCAGACAGACTGGGTTACTTTTGCATTCATAATATTAAAATGGATTGAATTTAATGGCAATTAAAGTATGGAGAGAACCAAACCGCATCATATTGTTGACATAAGTGAGTATAATAAAATTATTGTAATGTTTATTTCTAGGTATCCTTGGCTGGGCGACTCTGGCGGTACGGGCATTCCTGGTAAAGATAACTACATACCCGATAATCTCAGGAAATAGAACACACATAGTCATTATAAAATCCATAGCAATTTTCTTTTGTATCCATTTAAAATACAAAGACTGAACTGTATAATAAAATGAGTCAAGTAAAACATTCTACCTTCCAAATAACCATAAGTTAATTCCCAAGAAAAATTTGTGCTTCATTTTGCTCAGTCTATAAACAGTTTTGATAACGTGTTCTTGTATATATTTTGTTATGTATATATAGTGTAAGTAATAAGTGACTAGTCGTCGCAATTTAAACTTAGTTCGTAAATATCTAGCAATGCAAGGTATATAAGTCCCAAACTTCTACGTTAATGTATTTCAAGTGTGGTCATTAGTAATCTTGTTATAACATACATTCACCCAATTTTCTCCGAAGGGATAGGCAGAGCTGCTTTGGTACTAATTTTCACCATTTGAGTTAAATACTTGTATCGAGTAGGTACTTTTACGACAAGTCAAGGCAATGTAACCCCTATATAAAGAGGCCTGAGAGTTTCTGCCTTACCCTTCATAATAACATTGACTGGCCTCACAGCTCAGTTGGCAGTAACCCTGCCTTCTGCGCTGTAGGTCATGGGTTCGATTCCCACCCAGGACAAACATTTGTGCGACGAACATTGATGTTTGTTCTGTTTGGGTGTTGATATGTATTATATGTATGTATTTCCAAAAAAGTATATAAGTTTTATATCAGTTGTCTGGGTCCCATAATACAAGCTATGCTTAGCTTACTTTGGGGCTAGATGGCGTAGTGTGAAATGTCCACCAATATGTTAAAAAACTACTTTATATAATGTACATGAATTCGCCATAAATACCATCCAAAATTATACTCATCATCACGAATGTTTATTTGCTAGGAAATAAATACCTCGACATTACCCTAATGTGGATTTCATGTTTACACAATACTCATAAACAAGTTTGGTGGCTTCGAAATAAAAGGACACCTGACTTAGTTAACGAATAAATTAGTATTTTTATATTCTTTGTTTTATTCTAAATGTATTCCAAAACATGGAAACACCTTTACCTTAACAATAAGTTATGACACAGTGAACCCGAGGGAATGGGCTTGTGGCACAAAAAGAAAATTATTTGAATTTGTGTGACTGTAAAGTTCATGATTTTAGGACTGCTTTGCTTGAGAGTAAAATATACATACTAGTACTAAGTGCTTATCGGAACCGGTTGCTAATTTAAAAAACTGAACATATATTCTAAACATAGGTCACACATATGTATATAGTATAAGGTAAAGTTTTTTTTTTATTAAATCAATAACTTATTTATTTTTCCGATAAAGAAAAATTACAATATTCAAGTCCAAATTTTTAGCTTATTTGCTTGCTCCACTGCTCAGAGGGGTTGCCATTTCAACCCCCTTTCGGCTTTGTCTTTGACCACATAATTGAAATTCATTTGTCTTCGAGGCATCTTCCAGCCACTTGGCTCGCCTTGATATTTAGGCTGTGGATTCCTCACTAACAAAGATAGTAATGTAATAGTAATGCCTGTGTAACAAAGTTCAACCTTAGTGATCACTTTACTAAGTATTGTTTTAGGGGATGGTCAGGTGTTTATATAAACCAGAATGATTAGTTTGTCGACTTGATGTTAAACAAATAGATAGATAGATGACACAAATAAATAAAAGAGCAATGAAATAAAAAAAATACAAGAAATAAATGACAGTATGTACCTTTGCCTCCACTGCCGAAAAAGGGGTTGGCTCAGCATATGCCGAGTAATTTTACTCAGCGCTGGTTTTCAGTCAACAATACCATTAATATATTTTTTATGTCAAAATGATTTGGATCTAGAAGGCGGCCCCCACCTGGTTAATTAAGTGGTAACCTCTGCCCATAACAAAGGGGCTCGCGACATGGGCTTGAAGATATAACGTCTCATGTTGCAAATAAACCGGTACTGCTTGGCGGCAGAAAAGGGTACTATGGCAGTACTTTCCTGGAAGAGAACTGCACTTATAATTCTACTGCTATCAACTCACCGGCACACGTATTGCGTACATGTCGAATCAGGATAATCCGCTCAGTCCCATTAAATCCTACCTGCTACTGCTCCAAACTGATACAGATACAACAGCTATTACAAACGAAACTAGTCCCACAATCCTCCATCTAGGTAGGGGAAACCTCATTAAAATTTCAACAGTTGTTTTCTGCCGAGTGTGAAATGTTTAATAATTCAAGTCAAACCATTTAAATACCGAAGTTTTTTTTTAAAAGGTGCCTCGTGGTTGTTACCCAATAAAAGTCCCAAAAAAGAGTATTGTATACATATTTTATAAGCGAGCCTGGCAGCAGCTCGAGACCGCCCGCGGAGATTTAATTTGAGATTGCGCGCTGAGCGGCTCCTCGGAAACTTTCTCCATATTCACATGCATTAGCCGCTGTTACTGAGAGTTTTTGTTATACACATATTCAGAATTGCTTTCACCCCATTCATAACTCAAGAATCAATATTGTTCGAGTTGAAACAGCTCAGTGCGTGAACGGAAATGTTTCTGCGTAACGGGCGCGTTTCATATCGACTTGATATGGTGATGTCGTGTGAATCGCACGGATCGGTTTAATCGAAATTGTATTTGATATATGAAATTTTGTACGTAGCAACTTCTTTATCTATCTATTCTTTAACTTCACGTAATTTATTTTAGGTTTTGAGTGTTATATGAACAAGTTTATTTTTTTAACAATTAAAAAGTAGTAGTAGTAACGATGAACTAAAAAACAGATACCTCAATTATAGAAACACACTCAACAGATTACTAAAAGGATTAAAAAAGAATTTTTACAAACAGTTACTTGAAAAACATAGAAGAAACATTAAAGAAACTTGGAATACGATCAAAGAAATATGTAATATTGGCAAAAAAAGGGAACCTTCCTCAGATTTACTAAATAGTCACTCAAATATTACAGAGTCGCTTGATGAAGTTAATACGTTTTTCACTACTATAGGGTCTAGTTTAGCTAATAAAACTTTACGTAAACTAAACACAACCGACATCATACTTTCCTCAACTTTTAATTGTAAAGATACACCTGTTAATTCAATGTCTCTTTTCCTCACTGAGCCTGGAGAGGTTGCAAACGTTATATGTGGTTTGAAATCAAGCAATTCGGCTGGTTATGATAAAATCACGTCAGAAATTCTTAAAAATAATCGTTTTTATCTGTCAGGTCCCATATCATACTTGATTAATCTTTCATTTGAGTCTGGTGTTTTTCCTAAAATATATAAAAAAGCAATTGTATGTCCAATATATAAATCTGGTGATAGAGCTTTGGCCACTAACTACCGCCCGATTTCTCTTCTAAGCTCATTAGCGAAAGTCATTGAAAAAATTACAAATAAGAGACTGATACACTATTTAGAAAAAAATAATCTCTTACATGACAGTCAGTTCGGTTTCCGTTCTAAGAAATCAACGGATGATGCTGTCCTACAGCTCACAACTAAGATAACCACGTACTTAGATAAAAACGAGAAAGTTGTAGGAGTTTTTCTGGATCTACAGAAGGCATTTGATACAGTCTCAATTCCAATACTTGTGAGACGCCTTGAAAACATGGGAATTAGAGGTAATGCGCTTCTGTGGTTCCAGGATTACTTGTCTGAAAGGAGCCAGTGTGTTAAGGTGGATGGTAATTTGAGTAACGAAAAATTCACTTCTTACGGTGTGCCACAGGGCAGCACATTAGGGCCGACTCTTTTTTTAATTTACATCAATAGTCTCTGTAATCTTAATCTTAATGGAGCTGATATACAAATGTTCGCTGATGATACTGTCATACTTTTCCATGGAAAGTCTTGGGAACAAGTACATAAACTAGCGGAAGAAGGGCTAAGTACAGTAACATCATGGTTGGAAAATAGTTTACTCACGCTTAATACAAGTAAAACCAAATATTTATGCTTCAGCAAAACAAACATTACCGCACCCAAAAATTTCTCCCTGCATACTCATTTCTATCCTTGTAATCGCGGAATTAATAAAGCTAATATCTCATGTAGTTGCCCAGTGCTTGAAAGAGTATCTTCTATTAAATATTTAGGAATTAATATTGATGACAATCTTAGTTGGAAAACCCATATTACGTATGTTGCAAAGAGAATGAGAAAACTGATTTATATTTTTAAAGAGTTACGTACTGTCTGTGATAATCAGCTACTAATACAAACCTACAAGGCCTTGGGTGAATGTGTCATTACATACTGCATCTGCTCGTGGGGTGCAGCCGCCAAGACGCATATATTGGAACTTGAACGGGCACAAAGAGCTTTGCTTAAAGTCATGTTTTACTTACCATTTAGACATCCGACAACAGCCGTTTATGAAAAAGCTGGAGTTCTCTCTGTGCGCCAGTTATACATCTTTCTTAGCGTTAAGAAATATCACAAAACTAGTGTGCCGTATCTCCCCTTTGCTGAACAGAGAAGAGACCGATTCCCTGTCCCCAGAGTTAGAAGCAAACTTGCTCAACAACATTATATCTTCCAAGCCCCAAGACTTTATAAATATTTTAGCGCAAAATATAATGCGAAAAACCTGTCTAACTTCCAATTAACACGTAAGCTTAAAGAATGGTTAAGTAAACTTAAATATGATGACATAGAAAATCTTCTAACAGTGATCCAGTAAAACCTTTATTTATTCACAATTTTTTTATATATTTTTTTTTTTTTTAATTCAGTCTTTTAAAAGCATGTAACCTTCATGCAATCAAACATCAACATACACACACACCCACACACACACACCCACATGCACGAACACGCACATACACACACGCACACACACACACACACGCACGCTCGCACACATACACACACACACACACACACACACACAAACACACACACACACCCACACACACACACACACCCATACACACACCCATACACACACACACACACACACACACACACACACACACACATACACACACTACACAAATAAATAGTGTAAAAACACAGTTGTTATTTTCTTCTTCTTTTTTATATAGAACGGATAGCATTATTGGGTGTGAATTGGGTGTGAATAAGTAGTTTAAGTTCATCAGTTTAAATTTTTATCATGTATAATTATATATTATTAGAAATGTTAAACCAACTTCAATAATTATCACTTGTGTAAGGGAAGGAACTGGTTGCCGACATACAGCTAACGCTAGTTCGAAAACCAGGGCTATAACAAAATTGTATAATGTGGTTTACTCAAATAAAGTTTTTATTATTATATATTATTATTTTATTCATTTGTATTTTAATACTTTTTGCCGAGCTACTTCTAAATATTCGACTTTAAAGAAATGAACAAATACATTTTCGACATATCCATCATCTGTCTGAGAATGATAAGGAGATAAGAAATTTAACGAAGCATGAATATTGTTTATTTTTATTTTATATTGTTTCCTAGATTTATACATTTATACAAGACTGGCGTTCCCGACACACGTTGTCCTGGGACCTGATCAAGGCGCCACCTATCGGGTCCAATTGTGAATCTAAACAGTTCAAGCACCCAGAATTTTTGTGAGCGTATGTGTATACGCTCACAAAAATTCTCAATATCGGTCCAGCGGTGTAGTAGTCGTGTGTCGTAGTGACCTACGTACATAAGAAATTATATATATAATAAAGATATATGATGTATTAGATGATTACCAAGAGAAAACAGATAATGAAATAATATGACATGCAACTTGCTCTAGCCAATGTGAAGGTAAAGTCTGACTTTCAATTTTCTGAAGCTATTTTACTGGATTATTTCTTAATACTTAGATGGGCAAAACATATAGATTCCATCTCGACTTCGTAGTCAGCTGTCATGGTCGTGAATGTCAGAACGCTCATAATATTTATCTAAACTAAACCCGTGATAATATTTACTTTACCTAATATCTACGAACTCAAACATATTGTGTTTTTGTAAGGTGAGACGTAGGTTAGCCGCGTGTTTGCGTAAACATCAACACGGCCCATATACGTGTATGTAGGAAGGTGGTAATAAGATCCGGACACATTTCCACCGAGTGTGGAACATTACGGGGACCTGAGGCATGCCAGTGAGCTCCATAAAATATAATAAGCCCTACTTCGCCCATAGCGAAACCAGGTCAAGCTGTGCAGGCGTGAAAAGTATCTCACTCATAAAAAGCATTTTCTTGCTACATGATAAAACTATAAATAGTTTCGAGATACGAACTTTTTACACCATTTAAAGTTATATCTAACTCAGCATTCACATTGTCACTAGTTTACGAATAGACAAACGATTATTTTCACTCTAAAACTTTGCTATAGGAAATATTTCATGCGAAAATTATCCGGAGCTTCATCTGTCGACTATAAACTAGGCGGTGAATCATCCCGTAATATGTAAATGGAAACATTGGAAACAGAGAAGGCACATTTTATGACGCATGACATACGAGATACGAAGGAAATTGGAGCTAGATTGGAATAATAAAGTAATCAGATGGAAGCCCTCCGAGTGAGTTACTTTGACCACAACAACAACCTAATCGCCATCGATCCGCATAAGTATTCTCATTATTTTTCCCTTATCAGTGTACTAACAAAGATAAAAGCCCGGAGTTATTCTTATAGACGACGTTTTTATGTCGTCAGAATAGGGAAATAACGAAGTCATAAATGGGAGTTGGACGATAAACAAGCCGTAGCCTTTGAGATAAAGAGTCTCTACGAAGTAATGCGACTGGGAAAACACAGATATAATAAATACATACACGTACATAAAGCCTTATCTCAATGCGCCATGCACATAAGTGTTTCATTTCAGCTTTGGGCGGGTAATATAGCTGTGTTTTCTTTAGACGGGATCATCCCTCACGTAGTCTACTCAAAGCATATTTTACTCGAGAATGTTTGATTACTTAAGTTTTAAAATACACAGTTTATTTTGACGCCTTAAACAGATCGTCGAGAGTAAACGGCGTGAGCATCGGGGCATAAACAGAACAATTTTTAAGTGAAGACGTAACTGAAGTTGTCAAGAGAGTTCAAAGGAGCTCGCGTCTCGCCCGTTCAGATATAATTCTGAGTACCAGCCACAGAATAAGAACTGTGAACTATTAAACAGCTAAACTTATGAGCAACTTATGAAAAATATTGTTTATTCATTATATTCTATTGGAGTCCCTGATACTCTTGAACCTGTGTGGTGAAAGGATTTTAAGTGCGCCTCAAAGAGACTCCTTTCGTGCACTTGACACATGTCTTCGAATTTTTTGTTCTACGGCATGTCGGTTTCCTCACCGTTTTCCTTCACCGTTTTGAGAACGTGGTATTGCGCACATAAATATTTCAAGCGAAAAATCATAGGTGCACGTAGGGGTTTGAACCAGTGACCTCTGGATTGAAACTCGGGGTCAGTACCACTAGGCCATCACGCACCTATTCTTATTTAATTCATTTATTTTTTATTATTAAACTAGATTATATTATAGAGAAATTAACGTAATAATTCGTGAAACTAATCGTATTTCTTTTGTTTGATAGAGTTAAAGTTTGATGGAGTTAATTCTCGACACTTGAAGGCCATGAGATAGATGATTAAGTCAAAATTAGCTCACTGAAACTCTGTGTGACCCTTCGGGGAGAGCAGCTTAGAAAAAAGGAAAAAAAAACGAAGTAACATGTAATAATCACTTCAAAAAATTAATTCGTCATCTTTCATATCTTAACTAATGTCTCTTCTATAATAACTTGTTCAGGCAGTAAAACATGTGCTAAGATAAGAAGTACTGCTACCATTACTAATTTTAAGAAACAGTAGCTCGTTTGAATGAGTTGAATTAGTCGAAGGAAGGATCATATTGTATTTGTCGCGACAGATTGGGCAGATTGGGCAGTAAGGTTGCGTACCTTACTGCCCAATCTGCCCATGGTGTGAGAATAACTTGGTTTTAAACGAGTATAATAACTTCACGCAACAAAATCGATTTCATCGCAAATTAACGACAATTATGCCTCGTTATCTCTTACTTGGATAACATCTTTTATAGCTTTTTTGATATAAGAACTAAACAACATTTTTACGAAATTTAATGGAACAATTTTGGAATAATCCTCTTTCGTATATACGAAATTTTTTGTAAATCCGTTTATGTACAAAGGAGTTATGCCCGAACATACATAAAAAAAAACATACAAATTGAGAATATCCTTATTATAAAGTCGGTTAAACAATTAAATTACCAAAGGATGTAAAGAATGCAGCCTCGTTCACCATCTTCAAGGTAAAATAAAAACACATACTGTACGATCACACATTTTTCAAATGAATTGTACCCAGATGCGTAAAGAGAGAAAGACTGTGGCTCGTAGAATTGAAACAGTTTCTGTTGCGCTCCTTGCCGGTGTTACCAGCTGTGAATAAGTCGTCCCACGGGAACAATGCACTTTTCAGGGATCAAAGAAGCCTATGTGTTATTCCAGGATATAGCTATCCTGCTACCAAATTTCATTCAAATCCGTTCAGACGCTCGCACAAACAAACAGACAAAAATATGTAATCGCATCTGTAACGGATATTAAAATAAAACGTTTCGTTTCAAAGCCTTTAGATACCTCTTATAAGAGTATACGAATATTTTTTACAACGGATCCATAAAAACTAAACCCAAGTATTATAAAAGAGATAACAGCCAAGAAAATTGTATAGATGGCCCGGACCGTCTTCGAATCTCATTTTACATTTGGCCATGCTCGAAACGCTTATAAAACGAGTCCGTCTCTATTCCAGCTATGTTTACGTTAAGTGGCTCTGGTTGGCTGTGCTCAGATCGGGAACTATCACGTATTCCAAAACAGTCCGCGATGGTCCGAGCGAAGGCATTTGGCTGACTTTCGTATTTTCCTCGAGACAAATACCATGTTTCATCAGATAAGAGCCTGTCGTCGGCTCGTCTGTCTGCACAACCAATCGCTTTGTGGACATTCCGCGCACTTCCATCTTGTTTTTATTGCGAAACATTCTGAAAGCCTATTTAATGTAGCTCTGAAGGAATTGTAAATGGATTTTTGGACAGTCACATTTTCTCGGCGAGCCGCAATTTTGTCAGTCACCTTGTTAATTAGTTAACATTTTTGATGTGGAAGTTGTTTCGGCTTTATTGGAAACTTCGGCTTGAGTTTGAGCTAAGGAGATTTATCTGCCATTAGCTAATAGGATATCTATTTAACAAAGTTTTAAATGAAATCTAAGAATATCATTCTACAACTTTACTTCTGCTCTCACCATTTCCAATTTCAGATTCAATGAAAGTACTTAACACATGAGCTCGCACACAGTTGACTACCTACGAGTATGTTTTCACGATAGCGTTAGAACAAACATTTAAGTTTGTCTACAATTTGAACATTGAATGTGTAAGTAATGTGCTCTAAGTGCTGATACTTTCTTTACTATAACTAAGTTAATAACATATTATGTGTCTATAATTTATATATTTTGGCATATATAACTTGTCCAGTAATGTTTAGAACCAGTCTTAGATGAACCACAAAGCTCCATTTAGAGTTCAGTATGTCTTGTCAATCCAAAGGTTGTCTGTAAGAGATCGCTTTATAGCGATAAGACAGCCCATTGATTCACTCTGTTGTATATAGTTAATGATTGTTGTTATGGTGAGCAATGAAGTGTCATCTATCATCATCTCTCTAATATATTAATGATAGTAAGTTAGTTTTTTTTATTTTATGTGATGATTGGAACGTATCGATAATTTATGAATGCCAAGTTGGGCACGTGCCGAGTTGGCTAAAACCTCTAGTAAAAATCGCACGGAAAAGCGCGAGCCCACGAGGCGCGGTAATCGCCGCCCGGCCGCGGCTGCATTATGAATTTGTACTCCTTTGTTCGCAGTTTTTAATTCTACCGGTAAAATGTATTGTTCATTGAACAAAAGTCTCTAGTGTCATTGTCGTTGGCCAAAGTTCATTTAAATTCCGCACCCGTGAGAGGGAACAGTAGCAAATATGAATTCCTTTACTTCTATTGTCAAACTGCTTTTGGTCGTTTTGGTATAATACTTCTGAAAGCCGCATTGTTACCCATGGCTCGGTAAATATTTTCAGCTGAGGAGAGGTTATTACTGGACTGTAATATAGTACGTTCTGTTTGTTTTGCTATTGTACTTGGTAACAATGGAGTATTGAGGGATCTTACAATAAATATTAACAGAGGTATTGAAGGAGTTCCCGTTTTCGCATGTTAAATAAATAATGGTGGACGTTTCACACATCACCATCTAGCCCCAAACTAAGCATAGCTTGTACTATGGGAACCAGATGTCTGGTAGTTTTTTTTTTTTGTAAATACTTACATATAAATACATATTAACACCCAGACACAGATCAAACATCAATGGTCGTCACACAAATGTTTGTCCTGGGTGGGAATCGAACCCACGACCTACAGCTTAGAAGGCAGAGTTACTAACCAGAGCTGAGCTTGCAAATTGCAAATTGCTTGGATATGTCAATAATATTCAAAACATAAGATCACGCGTGTTATATACCTAGCCTGTATGGAAACCGCCGACAACGATTGCAAGGCTGCAATATAGTTGTTGTTCGTGAAGTACAGTGCGACCGCCGAGTCAGCAACCTCATTACCAGGATCGTGTGAATTATTATGAACGTCATTCTACTCCGTCATTCTATTTCGCGGTACGAAATCGACCGGTCATAGTTTCGATAGTTTTAATTATCTTATAACTAAATTGTACAAGTTTTTTAATAAAGTACTTTAAAATCTTTTGGATTTTTTTAAAACCATCGGTCGGGGCTTCCGTTATTCGCGTAGGTACTTATCGCTAAGTTTGATGCCTGTTCAAACCCTATCCGACCCTCCGGGGGGAAGAACAGCAATAAAACCCTAAAGGATTAAAAACTTAGTTACACGGAAGTATCTTAAAAATTCAGTCAAGGCAATTCTTATCCCAAATAAATAAAAAGAACAAATGCTTTTTTTAAATGATGAGCCACGTATTTGCAATAATCAAACCATGCCAAAGTTTCAGTTTTGTATAGAAGTGACCGCCGCGCTCTGGCGCCCTTCCAACCCTGTCCGATTTCATAGCATTTCACACGAGTCACGAGTCGCAACAAGTTATGAACCACATTTTGGAACAGTTTTGGTCGTAAAATAATTCCAATTGAGACAATAATTACTGCAGAAAAATTATAAGACACATTATGATAAATAATTTCATATTGTTTTCTTTGGAACAATAATAATGTTGGAAACGATATGACAAGTTGATTATTAATAAACTGTTGATAAATTGTTTTACAACATTTCCATGGTGTTTTAATTATATATTCTTACATGGTATCACCAGCTGAACTTCAACGTCTTTCACTGTTACTGTCACTTTGAAAATCTTCATCAAAACTCCAGTGAATTTGCTTGTATATTTGTAGGTTTATTTAAATTTTGTACTAAAGATACAAGGTTGTATTGTTTGTAATATCAATTAAACTACTCAGTAGTATCTCTATACTACCTACTATACTACTACCCCACATCACTAAACGTTACTTTATAAAACTATAATAACCTTACACCAGTATAATAAATAATAAGGGTTACATAGTTAATTTACTCAATGTAATATGTAACGGAGATAATTATAATATGATGGAGTGTGCTGATGTTACCTCAATACTAGTTTTAATTTATTTATTAAGTAAACACACAACACATACATGAAACAAAAACAAAATAACAAAAAGACAGTTCTGATTTATAATTATGACCTTTAGAAGTGTAAGTACATAGCTTTTACCAAAACACAAATAGAAAATTAAAAAGGCAACAAGTACTTAAAACTAAGGAAGTTAAAATGATAATAGTTTTATGCGCATTAGGTTAAGTCTTTTTTTTATAATGTCATTAAATCAATTTATAGGGAGGATGACAAAACGAGACTATATAAATACCATTTTGTTGAATATTTAACATCCAGCCTCTAATTAAACATAGCTTGTAGGTACTATGCGAAGAAGACAATTGATGGAATATTTATTTTCTTTTACAAACATCTGTGTTTGTCACACCAATGTTTGTCATGGGTGGGACTTGAACCCACAACTTGCAGCATAGAAGGCATAGTTACTACTATTTGCTGTGAAACCAGTCTAGTATTCTACACAGCATTGTCCTATTAGCATAATGATGTTACATTACTCATGTATACATATACATCTTACATTATTCAAGCTCACTGGTGACGCAAATCAGTCGGAAGAGCTTTCCCATTGAACGAACTAAAAGCTATGCACTTCTGTCCCCAAGTGACGTGACGTGGATGATTCGGGTCACTTCACAATTATTGCAAGCATATAATGCCTAAAGAGCTCCACACACTGAGCGCGAGGCGGTACTGTGCGTTGACAACGACTGCGGTGTTTTATAAGCTTATAGGAGGCTACAAACCAAACGGTATTTGGCACTACGCGATTCCAATCCAGGGCGCTTCGCTACTTTTATGTGTGGATCTCCTTATAAAATAGGAATAAGGAATACCGTTTGAAAATTATATAAACAAGTTATATACGATTATTAAAAAAAAAAAAAACGAAAAAAAATTGTGCATAGTTTTTAGGAAGTTTTTAATATATTAATATTATAATATGCTTTTAATATATTGTATTCATACAATATTATCTTTTTTTTAACACCACCGTCCCAAATCATTATTTTTTAATCCAGTCCATCCAAAGGTTGCCTGGAAGAGATTGCTTTAAGCAATAAGGCTGCCGATTGTACATCACATGTAAATTATTTTTAACTTGTTTATTTGTATGTGTCTGTGTGGTGTACAATAAAGAGTTTTCTATCTGTCTATCTATCTATCTATTAATATTATATTATATAATAACCATAATATTGGTGGTCATTTCACACACCGCCATCTAGCCCAACAGTAAGCTAAGCATAGCTTGTATCATGGCGACCAGACAACTGATAGAATATTTGTATACATTTTTTTTGTAAATATATACGTATAATACATATTAACACCAGACAAAGAACAAACATCTATCTTCGTCATACAAATGTTTGTCCTGGGTGGGAATCGAACCCACGACCTACAGCGCAGAAGGCAGGCGGGCTACTACCAACTGAGCTGTGAGGCCTGTCCATTGAAACCAGATTATACCTTAATCAGTTGTTTTTTTTATCACGTTTTATATAACGACATTAATTTTGTGATATGTTAACGAGAAGACCGACATATTACTCGCGAATAGTGGCCGTGATGAGATTGGCACGAGACCAACAAAAATTTTGCTATAACGAAGCTGAGGCGTAACTAGACCTACCTATCCTAGTGAGCTAGCGAGCAGAGCACTTTAATCAAATGCAAATACGAAAGACTCAAAACTTACATAGCTCGGGTAAAGTACCTCGCCAAATTATTCACAAACTCCAATTATTTATCAACACAATAAGTTGCGATGTGTTACTTTGTACAGACGATTATCGCGCAAACTGTTTCGCAGTTTATTTAGTACTAGACCCACGAATAATTTGATTCGTGTAATTATTAAACTCTATTTTCATCAGTCCTCCCTAAATGGTGGGTTGCGAGGTCGAAGTAATTTTGTCCGGAGCGAACTGAACGAAAGTTGAAAAAGGAAAATTACACAATTTGCTAATGGGCACGGCAGGGATAATAATTTGTTGGGTTTTATTACTGAAGAAAAAATAATGAGAGTTGAATTATGGCTTTCTTCGATCGATACGACTATTGGCAGGCGAGTGTCACATTAAATTAATTAGATTAGAGGCTTTTAAGTATCAACGTAGAAGTTTTATCGGCTGCGATCGATAAGTCTTTCAAACGTGAAAGGTAAAATCATATTTTATTTCTGCGCGGCACATACTTGAGTGTTCGAGAATGGTTCAGTAGCATCGGGTAGTCAGAACTTTATTAAAACTGTCTGCGGTGCCATAACCAGGTGTTCAATTCCGGTGGGTCGGATTAGACGGGCGGTAAAGGCGCATGAGGTCAGTCGGGTTGTATAAAAGCGCGATTCGGTGGCAAATTTACAACTTTTTCTGCGCGCCCGGTCTCCGGCGACGGCCGTAAACTGGTAAGCAATCTCACCGCTTCTACGCTGCGACTATGTTACAGTGTAGACGACAAACAGTAAGGCCATTCAAAGGGCATAATTTATGGTATTCGTTAATGATTGCGACTGAATTATCTTAACTTTCATATAAAGATAAGCGTCTGCTATTGATTGTCCGTAACTATGCTAGTCTCAGCATACGGACATCACCTATTGAAACGTTTGCTTATTTATTCCGTTCAACACCACACTTGCTAATTATAAATATAAATATAAATAAATATTGGTGGAGAAATCGTTGGAATACCCATCGCAGCAATAAAACTCAGGACTCAGTGAAAGTGACATGAAAATGGACCTCCTCATATGCGTGTACGCACAGGTACGCATATATTTTAGTCAGAAACACGGCATTAAAAGTACACTAAAGCACGAGGGAGATTAGTATACTTTCACTGGATAATCAAACAGTTAGTCTCTTGATTAGAAATACCTTTGAGAATATACGCGTGAAGATTACTTAAGCCAAATCAATTAGGTATCAGACATGTTTTGTGATGAAATAACGGGCACATAAGGCATTTCACCTTCACGTCCAGAGCGCTATATGATGCGACTCAGGTCATCCCATACCTATTATAGGGCAGGACCTCAGCCCGTTTTACTTAGGTATGTTATTTTATTTTATTTAGTACAAAGAATCCACAACCCTTAATTTCACACAATAACTTAATTATCTTACAGCAAATATAGGATTTACATTTTATAAAATATGAATATACAAGACAGTTATGTGAATATGTTACTGCTGGGCCCATTGCTCATTTGCTCGTTCTGTAAGTTATTCATACCATTATTGTTTTATTAATATAGTGGTACTAACCAATAGCAGAAATATTGCTAGTTCTGCAGTCAGATACCATGTATACACACTTGCACTGCGCTCACTGCGAGGTATATTGGTACTGCGCCTCCAGAGTTATTTTGTGGAATATTGCGGGGCGCGCGACTAATAAAATGACAAATAGCTGACGGGCCCGCGCACGGACATACGGCCGGAATATAACGCCGTGGAATTAGATTAGGGACGATATAAATGAAATAAATTTCGGTCAAGTCCGAGCTGAACGTCTGAATCCGATGGTTTCTTTATTTCATATTTCAATTTTAACAAACAGGTGTTTTTTTTCAAGAATGTTACAAAAGATTTGGAACGTCAGAAAGATGTTAGAAATTATACTTCTGATATTTTAGTTGAAATTTGGCATGTACGGTAAACTTTCATCGCCTCATAGGTACCTTTTTCGACTTTGGCTTTAACACCACTACAACTTTCAGGAGAATACGACATTAAATTCTCACAAATAAAAAAGTTTGTGTGACGATGGATAGTCTGCTGTGGCATTGGCTCCTTACAAATGCCCTTCAAACTGGATCATTGTCTTTACTCTTTAAGTACTCAGATTGTATGAAGGATCGTGCTCGCGAAAAAAATTTTTTTTTTTATTGTTAGCGTTAGGCAAACATTTGACCACAGTACCTGGTGTTAAGTGACGATGTGTTAGGTTATGAAAATTATTATATTACGTTTAGGGAAATCAGGATTCTTGCCTGTTCTTCCCCATGGAGGGTCGGATAGGGTTTGAATCGGCGTCAAACAGCGATAAGTACGCGTGACCTTATGTTTTGAATATTATTGTCGTGTCTAAGACATTTCTTTATCAATTCAATGGAAATAAAGTTTTTGACATTGACTTACGATCTACTATCTTATTGTGCCATAATCTTAAGTCTGGTTATGCTTTCATGCAAATATGTTGATTAATCTATTCTGCAACTGAGTTTGCCCGGGGAAATACTGCCACCGTACCGTACCCTTTTTACTCGCATTGCACTGCTTTGGCTCGAAGTTTGTGGCTCCCGGTGACATTACAGGCACATAACACTTCCATCTTATGATATGAGATAAGGTGACTCTTGTAATACAGGTTTAATAAAACTTAACGGAAGAAATTCCAATTCATCAGGTTGTCCTGTAGACCACATGGTCTAAATAACATTATTTAAATAAATTATTTTTGTTTGTCATTTGATCATTACGTCTTAAAGCCATGCGTTGCGGTCATCTCATAACTAAGAAGGGACCCCAAGACGTATTATTTTAGTTATGGGCGAGGTAACCGCTTAAACCCAGGCCGTTGTCTTGCTTGTTTCTTAATATATTGACATACATAACTTCTCGTACGAGAAGACATAATTATAAAAGCAATCATAAAAAAACTTCCTCTTAAGAGTTCTGCAGACAGAGCTTAGTTTGGGGTTCCTTTTTTTCGCTATTCGAACCCTAAAACGACGCAAAATATTTTTGGATGTACATCACTTTTTGATGTGGGTTGTTTAATCAAGGAAGAAACCTTCTTTATTGTTTGTAAAGACATTAACCAAATTCCTTTTAATAATTGAAAAATGTTAAGAAAAATGTTGAGGGAGACAGTATCTAATTATGCCTTTATATAAAGTCGTGTCCCTGAAAAATTATCGTATTATGCGTGAGACGTAAAACTTACTTAATATTCCGTGACAGGCGGCTACTTTTCTTTCAATATTTTTTCACATTTTTGGGGCAAAATATAACATGGTTTGCAAACTTGTTGTATTCAATTCTATTATTAATTCTGAACAATATATTCCAGCAAAAATACTTTGTATATTGCCGGCATATCGACGGTAAAATCGTAGATATTATACAAATAACTAATGATACGAAACAAGGCACCGAAAGTGATCTATTAGTTACAGTGAAAAGTTATTTATATATCCATCCCTTGCGCCTAAACCCTAGAGGCGCGGAGGGTTCAGTAATGAAATTTTAATTTGGAGAGAACTAACATTACATGAGATATGCTAACGTCTCAATACTGAACCATGAGCAAACTTTTACTACCTGTGTAACTCTAATAGATATTGTAGAGGCGAGGTGAGCGAGGAAGGAACGCGATGCACGCTGATGTAATTTGAAGATTACATCACGATATCTTGTTAAGTTGGATATCATACCGAACTAGGGTTCTAAGGTTCTTGCGGCATATGAACCGGCCTACACTCGACATGATTGGGCTATGATCTATTACGGAGGTTGGAAGACATCATTTTCATATACATTTTTGGTGACCGAGGTTAACCCTTATTCTTATGAGAACGTGGTATTGCGCGTAGCCGTTATCGGGGTACGTTGTACCCTAGCTAAGTATTTAAACCTTTAGATTGAAAGCTAGGGGTCATATCTTATTATTTGAAAAACCACTTTGAATTAGGCAACAAAACACCAATAACAGAAATACCTTATACATAAATATAAATCAGCACATTTTCCTAAAAACAAATTACCACCTCACCACACACGAAGCCTTGTATGCTTTCTAAAGTTTTTTGTTTTAAACCAGTAGATATCTACAGATCACATTAAACTTAAATTACTATTTGTGAAAGGGATAATATAATTTTTCTGTGGTTTGTCATAAGCCATACATTGCTTCGTGTAACTTCTTGTGTAAAAAAAAATATAATATTTCGTTTGTATTGATATAGACATAGTTAAACACCTTTTAGCATAAAACTTTTTTTTATCGAACTTTCTTCATAATTCTTGCAGTCATGGGTTAATATATTATTAATTAGGTGTCTGTGCTCATTGCACGTTACAAAACAAAAGGAACTATAACAAATCAGAAAAGAACATCCCACCCCAACAAATAGAAAATGATTTTCTTTGATCTAAGATATCATTATTAATATTATCTAACATGTGTACGTCGCGAAAGAAAGCTCGCCTAACCGATAAAACGAAACAACGAGGCTATCAGAAACAGACGCAAGCGTCACTGTTGGCCTGACATTGACAAATAAGCCATTCTGAAAAAGATCCCATTTTCCCCGAAACCCCTACCACGACTATTAATATCAATTAACACAACGTGAGTAATTTCACAGGCTGGAAAAAACATTACTATGATTGTTGACTCTAGTAACAATTCTACAGCCATCATAACAAAAAAAATTATATCAAAAAACTTTTTAAAACAAGTTTGCAAAATGTACTCCGCCATCTTTAGAAGTCCGCCATATTGGATTTAGAGTGACGTCACTTTATTTTTCTAGTTATTCTCAGCAAGCCCTTTCATTTGGTGTCCATATTGTAGGAGTGCATTGAAAATAACTAGTCCGCCATTTTGGATTTAGAATGACGTCACACAGCTAACCATGAAATGTCATCCAAATTAAACGTGTAAAATTTCTGCTCAATTGGTTGAAGATATATCTGCTTCAAAATTGAGTTGCAAGATTCCACCCGAACAAACATAGTTACATACATTGCAAGTTAAATAAAAGCTTGTAAAAAAAAAGTTTAAGTAAAGTTAAGTTGCGTTCGATTTATAAATTGAAAACTGTAAGTACTGAAGTCAAAATACGTTCAGATTTAAAAAGAGTTTTATAATAGCGAAAAAGGGAATTGAAAAATAGTCGAGCGTCTAATGCGGGTTGAGGCAAAATTAAACTCACACACGAACCGGTATTAGTTTGGGTGAGTCGATTTCTGACGAAGCTTACGCAAATACCTATAGTAGGCGCAGTGAATACGAACCGAGCGAAACGGAAGCCGTATTACGAATTTAATCTCGCAGAAATGTGGTATCGTGGAAATTGCAGCAACAAAGCCTCTGTTTACGACAAACGTCTAGAGGCGATATTACCTACGGGAAAAATTTTAGAACATCTTGATAATAATATTTTTATGCGGCTGTGATGTGGTGTTAGGTCGAGGACATTGGCATTGTTCGACAATCTCGGCGGCGGTGGTGGCGGTGTTCCTTTCAACTACTGACTTATGAGTAGAGTAAGATTCACACGAGGGACAAATACTGCTATGGTGAAAGAAAGAAATATTTATTTTGCCATAAACAACAATGCAAATTTATATACTAAAACACACACATTAAAAACTAAAAACAGAATATTATTTGATGCAACTGACATAGTAAAAGGAATGTGTTGAGGAGGCAAAATGGGTCCCTGCCTCAGCATAGTACTGCAGACCCTGAAAGAGAGAGCGTAGTGCTGGTTTTTAGGAGGGCCCCACTTTGTGGCTGTTGGGCTGAAATGTTTGATTATTAGTTAGGCGTCAGGACTATGTATGTTTAAATATCTGTTGTTATGATATAATTAGTTTACTAGCTTTTGCCTGCCACTTCCTCCGCTTTATTATCACATCTTCAGAACCCTTAATTATACCGAAGTATTAGATATCTTAGTGATCACTAGCTTATGAATACAAATTTGAATAAAAATCAGTACAGTACTTTTTGTAAAAACACAAGACATCAGTTTTATAATGATACTATATATTTTAGATGATTCCACAACCTTAATTAATCTTCATTAATCTGGAAAACAGGCTGAACTTCGAGAGTAAGTCTCATAATTACGACGTTTATTTTCGTTACATTTCACAATGTGCAAAAGCACCTTATTTTTATAAGTAATATAGTATAGTAGTGTATGTGTGGAATTGGTAGAACTTGTGTTTTTCTCATGTGAATGAAGTGATTCTTCGGGAAGATGGTTAATTTGAATTAGAGCGGTATCATGTACCATGGTGTACATGACGGTATCATGGTGTCAGCATAAACATACGACTTAGATGTTCCCCTCAATAGGTGAAGACCCAAGAAATATATACTCAAGTTTTTTTTTGTCAAATATTTGGTGCCCTTATCTATCGTACAAAATAACTGTCATAATATTAGCTACGTTTAGTTTCTATGACGAACTTAAATGTTTATTCTATGTCTGAGTGTTGATATGTACCTATGTATTTATAAAAAAATGTATAAGTATTGTTCAGTTGTCTGTTTCCCATGATACAATCTATTTTTAGTTTACTTTGGGGCTAGATGGCGCTGTGTGAAAAGTACACCAATAAAAAAAGTTATGCTTGGATATATTTTTATATATCGTGGTACATACCGCAAGTCAGACAAGACATAATTAATTATACAAAAAACATTGCACTGAGATAGAAATATACCATATCTTTCACGGGGTCTGTCTTAATTTAAATTTACATACTTCCTTATTTGTACTTTACATTTGAATATAGATGAGTTGGTGGATTAACGAAATTACGACCTCTTTGGCTAAATGTATTATAACGAGTTAAAAAAAAGCCGCAACTAAATACAAATCGTGACTCGCGGAGCCCATTTCAAAGAGTGGGCAGTGAGCTGCAAAAGCGTGGCCAAAGGCGTGTTGGTCATTATTTAACCATTAATCAACTTTTTGGTCAAAATTACACCCAAAGTTTGTTTATTTCAATGTTGAAAATGGAATAAGGAAATTAGTATAGAATAATATTTATAACTTGTGTACCAGTACCAGGTTAGATATCATAAGTACTAAAGTTCATTTGTGTAACGATAAAATATCTACGGACTTGGTTTATTAAAGTTAAGTTCAAATTAATGTATGTTAGTTGAAATGGACCGGTTGCTTACGGTTGGTGAATGTAAATTAATGACGACTAAATATCTATAAGCTCATTTAAAATAAGCTATATTTGTGTACTTAGAGCTAGATTCTAAATAAATTGATTAAGTTTGGAAATGAACTGAGAGGACACAGACTGGCACGGCAGCGCAACTAGATTATTATTATAATTTATAACAAGATTAGTTAGTTTATTTTTTAATATAAATAATCTTCGGCTCCGGCAGCCGCTACTGCGGCTCGCACGCTTAACTCGTTCACCTCGCAGTCACAGTTCAAACCATCGTATTTTAATTTTAAACATAAGTATTTTGACCTAATTTACTAATTTATGTCCCCATTACACCGTTTTTGCAGACGCGTCGACTGAAGTTTTACATATAATATTCTTGGAATATAGTAAAATGAAACGATGATATCTTAGCAAATCATTATCAAATTGCGTACGAAACAAGGATAAATCATTTCGCTGCAATGTGCATGCGTCAGTGCTTCATTGTGGTAACGTTGTTTTTCTTAAGTATTTAATATGAAGTGTTGACACGAGCATAGTAGCTAACGCTGCAATGGTTTATGATAACATAAAACGACGGTAGATTTCAATATTGGTGTCACCAACTTATAAACGTATAAACGTATACCTAAACCAGCGTAAGGGCAATTTTTAGTCACCAAGCAGCTTAGGAATAAAGACAACTAAGCTTGTGTAAACTAGGCATTACTCGAGAATCTTGCAATATGAGAAGTGGAGTGGAGACAGAGCACAGCACGTTGCATGAAGTTTTCCAATCTAACTTCATGGTAGACCAGGAATTGCTCTCTTCTTGCTACGTGCGGCACTAAATGTAATTTGTGTTTATCCTACCTGTTTTCGCGATCGGTAGACGTGCTTCTTGCAATTCGAGAATCGTGGAATCATTGTAATTGAGCTTTGGAATGCAATGCATTTCGTTGTTTTTTTTTCTACTTGATTCGAGCAGTAGTTTCCAACAGAGGTGCATGCAACTACGTTTATTAAAAGAAGAAACGGGGATTAACAGAATCGAGAAATAAAATCATAGGAACGAAGAGATTCATTTAAAACGAACTTTATTTAAGAAACATGTCTTTCATTTGTTTTTTTTTCATTCTTTTTTTTTAGCACACATAATGAAAAAACAAGGCATATTTGCAAGCCAAAACAAATTTAAAGTCACGTCCATTTATCAAGCCATATAAATACTTCCAGCAAACTGAATGGCGAAAATTTGCTCTCTCGAATTAAACAAGGCTTGATTTTGAAAGGTGACCAGTTATTCTTACTCAAAGATCAAAGGCTGGCGTTATACAGTATGTCAACTTGGCAAACGAAATGTTCTGTATAAATAATCCGGAATAAAGCCTTCACACAAAATGGGTGACACGAGTGGGGGGAGGGAGAGATTTATCCGCTTGAATCTAATCTTGCGGATGGCGAAAAGAGCAGTTTCTGCAAAAAATTTCGTCTCAATTCTCGCGACACTGTATACTTTGAGACCATTCCCCGCTGGATCCTAAGAACTCATTTAAGTAGATGAAGGGATCATCTGGTAGGTGCTTAAGAGGTCACGGACGGTCACCTAAATTAAATTACTTTGATATAAATGGTGCGCTGGAGAATATTTTAAAATAGTAATTATGGTTTTTATACAATGGGTTTGAAACGATCTCCGTTTTTATCGCGGTTGCTCTAAGTCTGTCCACTGACGCTCAAAGCCGTAAACTGCTGAATCTTTTATTTTCATTAATTTGAACGGATGATGATTTAATTTTGCACTCAGATTTTTTACAGCACCAAATAATTCATGGCGTGCTTAAACCTATTTCTGGGCTTAAAATAACCCTTTCTTATCAATAATAATTGATGAAGCCACGAATAGGCCCACTTTTGAATAGACAAAAACGTTTTTAATATTTGCTCTCCATAATATAGGATCTGCTGCAAAAAACTATGAATTTGGATATTTTGTAAATTATACGCAGTCAAAAATTAATTTAAATTTTAGCTGACTGTACGGCGGATATGTTCTGTGAAATGAAAAAACATGAAACGGCTATCAAACATAATGAATTAACTTTCTATATGCGTATGTGGATTTCATTATACTTTTTGCTCCCTTTTGAAAACACTGGAATAAAGTATTCCAATTCGCTTGTTCAGTTATACCTACATACGAGGCATTATATGGATGTAGATATGGTGAAACAAGCTGAATGTAATGAACGTTTGTGAAAAGACACGAAAAGGATTAACGCGTTTTGCTTTTATTTTTGGATGTAATATCACATTGGTTCAGAAAATTAAGTAATGAAAGAGCGGTCTTCGTTCTGCATGTAAAATTAAATTACAGGCGCATGCGAAGTTACATCCCCGTCTCGGGGTGATGGGACGCAACGCAATGCGACTCGAATCATCTCGTACCTACTTTGGTGGGGAGAATTTGAGTCGTATTGCTGTTGTCTATGGGCACCGGTTACCACTTAACATTAGATGGGTCGTCAGCTCGTTCCATCCCTTAAATTACTTAAAACAATATATACTTCCACCATAGACAACAGCAATACCACTCAAGCCCTCTCCATAGTACGAGATGACTTAAGTCGCACTGCGTCTATCACCTCGAGACGGGGATGTTACGTCTCATGCGGCTGCAATTTCGCCGGCACCCACTCCCTTCCACCGGAACGCAGCAACACGAGTGCATCACTGCTTTGCGGCAGATTACCAGGTGTGGTGGCAGTACTTCTCCGGGCGAGCTTAGTACAAGTTCTACTGCTACTTTGGGTTGCTCCTATTCCACCACCCGGGAGACACGTGTATGGATTCAAAGGGTAATAATAATAATCGCATACGTACGCGAGCAACGTGGCCCCCCATTAATAGGACTAATATATTCACTCCTGAGACGGGACGTAATAACAGTGCCTAATTTTTAATAATACACCGTGAGATATGTTATAAAACATATATTTTTAGTTATTAAAATTCAGATTACCGATGTTTCTTAGTATAATTTTTCCAAGTTATATTAAGTCATTTTTTAATTACTCACTTTAATAGTCCCTTAAGAACACCGGTCTGTTATTAAAACAGACCGCGGTCAATGATCTGCGACGAACGAAATTAGAAATAAAACTGAAAAGTGGCGTGCTATATTTAAATTTAAAAACAGATATTAATAAAGGTTAATATAATTTCATAAAGCACTTACTTCGCTGATTATCCAACACGTTCCCAACCGATAATATAATAAGGGCTTTTACGCATTACTACTCATATATTTGCAACGTAACAGGCACTACACGGTCACACAGTCGTTTATCACATGGCGACGTGTAGTCGAACGCATCGCAATTAATAGTAGAAAATAGGAAAAAAGGAGAAAGTAATAGATGTCTCTGTGGCTAAGCTGGTGGTAACCCTGAGTCTTTTTTATGTGATAAGGTTCCAGACAATCTGACAGCCGTCCATGATGTCCATAACATATATATTCATATAATCAGTCTCTTATAGACATCTGCAACACCAGATGCAGATATCTACTAATATGGAGTTTTGGATGTTCGTTTTGTGTATATCCATGCTATTTCCGGCGCAATACTAGTGCAGAGATATGAGTGTAATTTTATTTTGTCTGCCTTATGATAAAATTGGTTTTGAATAAAAAATAATAATGATAAATATTTAAAAAAAAAATGAAACAAGGAGCGACAAAAATTGGAGACTTCAGTCGTATTGCTGTTGTCTATGGAGAGGGGTTACCACTTAACATCAGGCGGGCCGTTAGCGCGATCAATCACTAAATTACTTAATAAAATATTATATGTGTTTTCGTCATAAATAAATCTCCTATTTTGAAGTCGGCTAATAGTTAAACCATATACTTCAGCAGTCAGGAGCGTGATTTATTTAGTCACGTAGCCGCAGTCCGAACTCTCCTTCTTTCCGTAGTTTCTAATCTGCTATCAAACAAACTTTTTTATTACTTCGTAACTAGTAAACAACGGCCAGAGAAAATTTGTTCCCTGTACGCGAGTTGAACATACAAGATTGGACTTCCAAATGGCATTGGGAATTGCCTTTTGTTTCTGACCAGAAAACAGTATTTTTAGGAAAATAAAGCGACATTTATAAAACGACTATTTACTTTGTACGAGGTTTGTCCTGTAAGTTAGATTGTCTGGTTGGAAACTAACAATTCATCATCATCAACTGAGGATGTGCTTAGTCCCGTTAGTTCAGGCTGCAGTACTAGTGCGAAGTTCTTTCGGGGAAGCAGTGTCAATTTCTGTTGCCAAGCAGTAACGCATTTAAAGTATTATTTCAGGATTCAAAAGTGTGGTGGCCGGTTAAATTAGAGGGGCATGAGTCATTTCATCTTCACGTCTCAGTGTTACGGGTACAGTACAGACGTACTATTGTTATGGGCTGTTATGGGCCGAGGTTACCACTTAACACCAGGTGGGCCGTCGGCTCGTTCCGTAAATGTATTACATTAAAAAAAAAAACAAAAAAAAAAGTACAGTGCGACTTTAGTCTTCGCTATATTCATTATTAAATTAGTTTCTTCCTTCCTTTCTTTCTTTCTTTTGTTATGGGCAGAGGTTATCGCTTAACACCTGGTGGGCCATATGCTCTTTCCGTAATTTATTCACGTAAAAGGGCTCGATAATGTTCCTAATCAGATTGTCTATACCCTAATATAAATAATAGTAAATAGTATGCGCGTGTCACTAAACCAAGTCGGCTGGATAAATTTTTCCCTCTTAAAGGTTTCCGTGTTAATTTTGAATGTGGATTAAAAAGGAAGGAGCAAAATGAGCGACTGAAACTATACACTATACAGATCACATAGGGTGTAATATATCATCAGTCTACTAAATTTAATTTCTAATACATAGTTGTAGTATGCCGCTAGAGCAACAAACGTAACATATATTTTGAATTTTTACAGTCATAATTTTTTCACTAATTTTAATGGCAGTGTTGACAGCTGATACAGGTGCTTTAATTTAATTTTAAATCCATTTTCATAACACCAAATTAATCTTGTTTTCGCATAAAGGCCGTTTATACGTATTATAAATTTTCATTTTTGTTGTGGTGGTGCGTCTGTTTAAGTAAAGTGTTTGAAATTCCTGATATAAGGATGATAATTTAACAAATATAGATATAGTTTAAAAGCTACAATGTCAGCAACTTAAAATCGTTATGAGCGCTTGTGCGATGATGTATAGATTGGGCAACATTTTTATTTATTTAGCATGTGATCTGTCTTGGCTGTTTATTTTCTAAGGTATTATTTACTGATACAAAACCTTAATTATTATTGAGTATCTACATAAAAACCAATAATATACTGTTTGTTTTCCAAATAAAGCAAAATATAATTTTAATGAGTTATTCAGCAATGAAAAACTTCTGTACATATTTTTTTTGTAAAAAACCAAATTGTTTACATACATTTTACATTACAAGAAAGACGTAGAAAGCGTAAGTTTTTTTAAATTGTTCCGGAGTGAAATAAGATTGTCGGTACATTTTATTAACATTCAGTCACAACAAATTTTGTCTCGTAGATGTTATCACGAAAAAACACCTTTCTTGTGATTTCATCTGCGTTGAAGCGAAAAAACAGACGTTGAATGAGAGTGAAGAATAAGAGCCCTGTAAACAGAAATTTCATTTGCGCTGTGTTATTTGTTGAAAGTGAATTACGTATACGAATTTTATAAATAATATAACTCGTGTCTTGCTTAAAGTATACGGAAGTGGCATCATTCTGTGATTTCACCACAAACCGAAACCTTCAAACGGAAGATAGTACGAGTGCACTGCTGCTTTGTGGCAATAGTGGGTATGGGGCAGTACTTCCTAGGACAAACACATTACATAGTTAAGTCTTTTGTCACTTAGTAACAATCTATAAACCGATTTAGATGACGAACTCGATACAAATTGATTACTTGATATAAGTTTTGGAGCCAATAAGTAAAGTGTTTGAGATATATGTTACTTACATACATACATATGCTATATGTTGCGAACTGCACTGACTGGCTCAATACATTTTTAGAAACAAATTTTATTCGTGTATTCGCGATTCGTTCCCCGTAAATTCTGGGTAAACGCTATCGTTGGTCGCGTGTCGTGTTCTCTCCGATATTCTCTACAAGTTTAGGAAAAAAAAATACTTTTCATCGCAATTCATGCCCTTTAAATTTCTATTGATTTGACTGTAAGTTTTTTTGACATTTCACAAAATTTTTGCTGATCAGCGTGTAGATTTAGGTTGTACAATAGACGCGGGGCAAATTTTTCCTTTAAGAAGCTTTTAGTTTACAGAGGTTGTTAAACAGCGAGCTTCTGCGGCTTCCTCCGCACTTACTTATTCTGAATTAATAATTGTTGCGATTCGAGTTTCACCGCAACTCTCCGGCTGGCAATAAACGTTCCGAGAAATATTTTCACATCGTTGTCGGAGTTAAAATGAAAGTAACTGTACCCAGCAGGGTAATATTCCACCAACTGATAATGCTGAGTGTTTGGACAACTTTTGTAATATTATTCATGTGCGTGGGCCTACTGCAATTTCAAACTATATTTTCAGCCTTTGCGCCCGCCCGTTGGTTTTATTTTGTTGGCATATAACCTGTCCTATTTTCTATATTTCACAGTAATTTAAATATAAATAAATAAATATTGGTGGATATTTCACACAGCGCCATCTAGCCCCAAAGTAAGCTAAGCATAGCTTGTATCATGGGAACCAGGCAACTGATATATACTTTTTGTAAATACATACATATAATACATATCAACACCCAGATACAGAACAAACATCTATGTTCGTCACACAAATGTGTCCTGGATGGGATTCGAACCCAAGAACTACAGCGCAGAAGGCAGGGTAATAACTACTGAGCTATGAGACCAGTTAAAAAGAAAATTTAAGAAATAAACACTTGTTACATAGGGTTTATTACAAATAGTGTTTCAGAGTTCCACTCGAGCCCTGAATGGTTGAACTTCAGAACATTATATTAGTGCCCCTGATTTGAACTAGCAAGCCTTGCTTGAAAAATCTGGAATTTTTAATTCGAACATCACCCTGACAAATATTTCCCTGTTATGAGTACATTCTCGACGTTCACATGTAATCCACAGCGCATTGTTCGAATACAATAGTCTGGTCTTAACTTTTCTAGTTGGAATATTGAGAGTAAAATTGAAAAATGTAGAAGGCAGGGTAACATTGTATATGGCAGTGATATTATTTAATTAGTTTCGTCATGTTCATTATGTATCATCATGATTATGATTACTTATACCTATTTATGTAAACTATAGATTAATTAAACAGAATATCATCAATTTGTTTCTAATAAATTTTGTTGTCTAATTATTTAAGTGTGATTAGCCAGATGAGAAGATTTTCTGAGTTATTCGTGAGAGCGGTGGTGAGTCATTTTATCATGTCTATGGTCTTACGTAGAGTAAGCTGAAAGTGAAAATGAAATGTCAATTTAGAAAATCCTTCAAAAATAAAATACGGACGTCCTACTAATGATTAGTAATGGGTACCTACTGCACATTAGCATTCCATATAATGTAGTTTATTTCAAGCTGATATGTACCGTAAATGTGTATGAGACTGTAATACGTAAATTGCTCAGATAGATTTCCGATAAACGGCGAAATATTGGACGCCTCATGAGCTGTTCGAAAATTTCTACCCCAGGGATGGTCATTTTCGCGTATCAAATGGACTGTTTTATAAAAAGTATGAAATATTCTTGTAATATAAAGAAATCGCCCCAAAAGTGCTCAAATATTGCCGTCAAATATTTATATTTCCCTCTGAAAATGTCGTTTCGTATAATGTTATTGGAATTAAAGAAAAGTATAATAAATTTTGATTACTTTCTCACGTCCGCAATCGTGATTCGATTCCACAATTTTTCATCGCACCCCTTGGGAGAATGATGATTAAAATGGAAAGCGTTATTATTTTCAATCAGGATATTTCTTCCGCTACCACATCCAAAGGATACCTACTTATCGGGCACTTATAATTTAATATTTACTTAGTTTATTGAAGATATTTCTTCGTTCGTTCCTTTAGGCAGCGTTGAGTGAGAGGCATCTGATGAAGATAACTGGTAAATAGTTTTTTTTTCATTTACTATATATTACCTATTATATGTATAAAGTATATAATAATATGTACCTATTGTTAGTACCTGTAAAAAAAGAAATTAATTGAAACGAAATGATGTTTGACACCTCTGTAGCGTAATTGGTAGTAATACTACTAGGTTACCAATGAACACAAGGTGGGCCATCAGATCTTTCAGCAACTTTTTACATAAAAATAGTATATAAACATTAGAAACGTGAACGTACAAATTTTTAAGAAATCCTATTTTGTTATATTTTGCCTGAACGGTGAAGTTGCTAGTGAAATGGGCACACGGAATGAGATTTCTCAGTTGAGGTGACAATCATAATGGACCTCTCGTCTTGTGCGGGCATCGAATCGAATGAACTGAAATTTCACGTGGAGAACTATTTCTCGTAATCCCTACTTTATCAACTTATGTATAAGTGAAAACGTGTTTTTGTTGCTTTGTCCTTTCACGCGGACTAACGGATGGAAGTGATTAAAATAATGTAAAAAAAAATATATATGCATATAAATAATGTACGGAATGGCTGAGATTTGCAGCGAATCACGGGAGCTATGTCGTGGGTATAAATAGGGTAAAATAAAGCTGCCAAGCTGCCAATCAAAATACTTTTAATATTATTATTATTTTCATTACATGTGTTCAAAATTAAGCTTTCTTGTCTTTCTGCTACTAAGAACTCGAATTTAATTATAAATAAAACGAGGTTTTTTTAAGAATCCTATAATCTATTACTTAACATATTCAAAATACATACATACATATTTTCAGAGAATTTCCAATTTACACATATATATATATATATATATAATTCTTAAGAAACACCCGTATTTTCTTAGTTCATCTTTTTGACAACTAGATGGAATAAAAATAAACTATTTTAGTTCCAGATCATCATTAACTTATGACATAAGTTTCAGCAGCCAGACTCAGTGGTTATGGCGCGAACGTGCCTCAAACATCTAAAACATTCATGGTAATTATTTTATATTAGTATGGTTTCTTAAAAAAACTACTTAAACATACATCTGAACAGTATTTGTCTAAGTTCTGTACTAGCATAGCGCTAAATAAAACACAGCTGCGCCGCTATTCAAATTACAGAAAAGAGCTATTTGCTAATGGAAACGAATTTTCGAGCTAGCGCAGAAATGTAATTAATCTAATGAACTCATTATGGCAGGTAATTTAAAATTATGGAACTTATTGAAGTTTCTGTAAGGAAAATAAGTTTCAAGGTATCTGTGCGGTCTTGGATTTACTTCCATTAAGCAATTTCTGCCGCGAAGCAGATATGATGAAATTAAGCGAGACGGGCGTAAAGCATTAAGTACCTACTTATATTTCTGATAACTTGTATTGCTGATGACTTAAATAGCTGCTAACTTATAAGAAAGAAAGAAAGAAAGAATAAAATTTATTTATACAAATACAAAATGTACACCACAACACAATATAAAAAATAAAAAGACACATAGACATACGAATGATGATCGTTGTCGCGTACATATACTTGTATAAAAAGCCCCGAGCTAAGCGTGTGCTACAACATGTTGCAGCGCTGATTTTCAGCACAGGGCTGCGATGAGGCGACGCATTTATATGAAGCTTATATTGCTGATATATATGATAAAGAGGCTAATTCAGTACACCACACTGTTCAGTACTGCACACGGCACCGCGCACTGCAGCAGACTGCGGTTGAGCGGAATTAGACTTTATGATTATAGATATTACTTCTCTCTAGGTCATCCGTAGCGTCCTTACACGGCAACCGCCTATCCGGTGGAGGCGCCACGCATTTCCGTTGCACAGTACTTCGCACACACACCTGCGGAAATTTGAGCGTTACAGTACGGCTTGGACGAATAAATATTTTATTTAAGTAACTGTAGTTTCGATGGACTTTGATATTGAACGATTTGTAACGGAGATAACAAGACGAATAAGACCAAATGTCGCTACGTGGTTCGACGGTGCTTCTGCTTCTCCGCGCGTTCATACGAACCGCGTTCCGCCGCGGTGAGCGGTGCCGTGTGCAATACGCCTTAGCATCGGGTACCAACCATGGTACCTGCGACATTAGACAATTAAAAAATAAAATCTATACAAATAAATAAAATTGGAATCTCTGTTTGTAATATTAAAATAACCGCTGTTTACTAAGTGCATATATAATATATGTATACACGGTACATATACCAAAACAACATTTGTAAAAAAAATTGTCTGATTTTTTTTGACTGTTTTTGACGGGACTTTCACTGGCAGATAGCTGATGTAACAAGGAGTAACTTAAGCTACTTTTCCGAGGGGTAAAATTAGGGGTGTGTGATAAAACTGAATTCCACGCGGACGAAGTCGCGGGCAACAGCTAGTTATTAATATAATTTAAAGTTGGATCAAATATTGTTGGGAATAATCGTGCTATTATAGGTGTATTGTTTTTGAGACTATATGTCTCTACTAACCTCTCTGATACTAGAATTTTAATGTTCATAGAACTTGGTACAAAATTATCCCATAATTCAAATATAATGCCTGCAAAAACTTTTTATAGCCTTAAAAACCTTTTAACACCCGAATGGTGTATCGGAGAGTCATAAAATATTGTCAATTTCCAAGCACCTAAAAGTGTTTAATGTTTCCTCTTAAAAGATTATGTATTTTGATAAATGGGTTCGAACGGGAGGGAGTTTTATCGGAAATTGAGTAAAAGAGATGTGAAACGTAAACGTAGGTAAATGTGTGGAATAAATTTCAAGAGACGAATACATAAACCTACCGTTATTGAAATATATTGTGAGTTGAAATTGATTTAAGCGATGGCAATTTTGATTTCCAAATTTGATTACAATTTGCAAAAATGTACGTCGTAACTTATATTTGCAAGCCCTACAAATGTATTTTTTTTCTTCTATGTGATTCAGTTGCGGAACGAGCCGATAGCCCACCTGGTGTTAAGTGGTAACCTCTGCCCATAAAAAAAGAATGCGACTTGGGTACTCCCTTACTAGGTACGACAAGACCCAAGTCGCATCGTATGCGCCCCGTAACTTTGAGACGAGTAGTTGGAATGTCTCGTGTGTCTGTAATTTCACCAGCAACCACACCTCTCAAACCGGAACACTGCTTGGCAACAGAAATGGGCATGGTGGCTGTACTTCGCCGGACGAACTTGGTGTGAGTTCTACTGGTACTAAAAAGTATAATGTAAATAGTTATGAATATAAACGCCTTACTGCTTAGTGGCAGAAATAGTGGAGTGGTGGTAGAACCCTGGATGAAAACTGTGCATACAATAAAGTTTATTCTACTGGTACATACAATAAACGGTTTGAAATATGGAAATAAGAAGTCTTAATTCAGTTTGGTATTTTCACTGAACTTGAAATGTCTACTACATCTTTTACATTTCCCTTAACGGTAGTAATAAAGCTAAAAATAGCATTTCTTAGCCGATGCCTGTACTCAATTTATACAGCACTGTTATTATACCGCTTCACTGAATAGAGAGTACTAAAGGCGACACAGTAAGTACGATTCACGATTAAAAATAGAAATGCAGTGGACGAAGTCAGGATATCTAACCGGGTCAACTTACAGTTTATTCAAGTTTACATAAGTCTGTATGGTGTTAGAATACTATCACATACTACGACTACTCGAAGCAGTGTGGTAAAAGGCACCTCAGTCACAATAATTGCATGACTCCTTAAGTGCAATTGACTTATGTCTTCATTTTATGGTTAATTAAGTGCAAGTATATTGCAAGTATTTTAATTTTAAGGTAAATATTTGTAAGGTGTATGTATGTTATTACTAGTGAAAAACAATTAAATAAATAAAAATATCCTAGTTTCCTTACGAAATGAACGTTTATTAATATGATACGTTTTGGTGTCTGTTTAGAAATGTTTTACTGTTTTTATGATGACGTTGTTTTTTCAGTGAATTAAGAGGAATATAATTAAAGAAAAAAATATTTTTACTTTACTCCGTGGCCTTACTTTGAAGTTTAATGAGTTAGCGAACTTTGTTAATATGATTTGAAAACGTTTTATTAACGAGGGTAATTTGTAGTTTTTATCAAAGTACCAACGTTAAAGATGAACGATCATACCTGTGGCTATTCTTTTGGCAACCAACCTAAAATTAATTTAAGTTTTTCAGATTTTCTTCTCTCCGTAATAGACGAAAAGAGAAAATACTTTATGCTATGAAAAAATTCTAAGGGTAATCAACAAATTATTTCTTATGTAACCGAGTAGGTACACGATTCATGATTTTTACTAAATCTACTAAGTCAATAGTGTAACGGCAAAGATGTATAAAAAATATCAACATCAACATACATGTTTGACTTATTGAAAGATATTTTAGACCTTGAAATTAAGAGATGGTGGACTTTGTAGGGCGTAGAGCGACCACTGTGAAAACAATTTTAGAAAAAACTTTACCTCATGGGTTTAAACTGGAAAGGAGAGTTTATTCTTGTTTTTTTTTTCTGCAGTACTAATCGAATGACAGAATAAATAACAACAAAACACTGACCTTTTGACTGATCTTTTCTGAATGCCCGCAAATCTTAGTAATCGACGTCTCTGTTCTAAATTGTTTTGATAACTGTCCAGTACGAGTACCATTATTTAAGGCAAATTAATGGTTAGTAAAACTAAAATGCTAGACGCAACGCTAGAAGCCATCTGGGCATTTTATAAATTCACAGCATTCAAGAACTAGCTTAGCTTGGTTGCACTCTTACAAATCTCCCGTCTTAGTTGGGTCTTAGTGCGCCCCTGACTACTGTCCTATTCAGAGTATCGGCTCGGCGATTGCAGGAATTTCCTAGAAGGAAAATAATGCTTTCTAAGTACAAGTATGACAAGGAACATTCAGGAAAATATATAATGGCATTGCATTTGATGAGTCCCTTTTACAGGAATATATTAACTTTGCATAAATGCCATTCGTTTATGTGAATGTTTGAGGATACAGTAGTACATTTATAACAGACTTGATGTATAATTTTAATTAAACAAGTACATTACATGTTTGCGACGTAATACAGACTGTATAGTTTATATTTTTGGTTGGACATCTCGAACAAGTTAAAATTTCAAAATTATAAAGATTCCTTAATAATAGCGAATATTTGATAAATAATATTTAAAAATATTTTTTCATATGATGTAATAGGAAAAAATATTTTTTCAATAAAAAACATGTCTCCCGAATAAAAGTTGAGAAGTAAAGTTAACAAATTAAATTAGGTATAATATCGACCGTATAGAATCACCAAAAGCAATTTGGTAAACTACCAAGGCTAATGTCTTACAAGAACAGAAGAATTGAAATCCTCTAATAGATAATAAACATTTTTCAAGTAAAGCCAAGCTCTGAAACAGATTCCGTTAAGTTCACGTTAATTCTCACCGCGTTCGAACTTACCTACGTCCTAATTTATTGGAAGAACGGAACAGGCAAGAGTTCGATCGGCACAATAAATTTCAAATTTCATTATTTGAAGAGGAAGTCGCGAGTTTCCAATTGTGGATTCGGTTTTCCGATCACGTCTCCATACTATCGGCGAGGATATTCGAGCCACCTGCGCCCGTACTCTATGAGGCTTTAAACGCGCCTCAGCCTTTCGATAAACTGAGTGTGAAATATTCGCGGCGTCGCTGGCTCCTTATGAATGATACATGCCGATGGTGGGTGTTCGCCTCACCGACGAACTTTTGCGTAGTCGCTGCGACGCGACGTTCACTCTGGGTGCAGCGCTAGCACGTGTCTATACTGAATAGTTTTAAAAAAGTACGCTCGATGAGCCGTGTGATGCTGGAGTGAGCTGGGAACTTGTTATGAATGATACATGGTACGCGAGTAGTGTTCGCTGCTACAGTTTCCTTATTCAAATATACATTGTAATTCAAATTGTTGCATTAATTGAGCGGGTATTGTAGTGTTTAAATGTATGCCTGGAAGATTTTGCCTTAGGAAAGTACGTCGAATATTGCGTTTATTCCGTCTAGTCTTATGAGAAGGTCGAATGTTAAGGATATTATAATAGGAGGTATAAGGAGACGCAGGTTAGGTTCCAGATAAATCAGCGATTACGCGAACAGCGCATTTTTTTTTACTTCGATATATAGGTTAACTTTTCAACTCTAAATTTCATAATTAGTAGTGATCAATAATAATAATATTGGTAGATATTTCACAGAGCGCCATTTAGCCCCAACGTAAGCTAAGCATAGCTTGTATCATGGGCACCAGACAACTGATATACATAGTATTATCCTTTTTTGTAAATACATACATACATATTATACATATTAACACCCAGACATAGAACTAAAATCTATATTCGTTACACAAATGTTTGTCCTGTCCTGTTTGTACTTCTGTAAGATATAAAAGGAGTGATTTTAACGGAAAACAACCTTATACCTGAGAACTAATGCGATATTTATTATTCTACAATTAAAAATGCTCTTTGATGTAAAACAATGTAAGGCTAAGGCAAGGTAAGTGTTTAAGGCTTAAGAACATATCAACTGAAAACCGACGTCATCAGACTTTTTTTTTTACATATTCAGTCAAAAAGCCTATAAACCAAACTGTAAGGAAAACAACACATAGGTCATATACGTAAGACACAATTGACTTACCCATAAACTCTTCACAAAACAAAGAATCCTTCATAGATAGCTCATCACGGGTCGCAGTCGAGTAGGGCGGGGAACAATAAAACGTAGATTTTTAAGGCTGTTTGGAACAAATTGCGACGTAGCATTCGCAGCCGGGATGACGCGCCCCTACCACGGGAATTACAACTTCACAAATCTGAGCTTCCATTGTTGTGCCTTTTGTTGGGCACGAACATGAACCACTTGTGTTTTCCAATTTTTCGGATTGTGACTCCACTCAGACTGCCGCTACGAATATATTAGGAACTAGCTTTTGTCAACGCTGCTTTGCCTGCGTGGACTAAATGAGTAAAACGCAGTGGAGCTTAAAGCGTTAACATAATTTTTGACCTTCAAATCGTTCAAATACTTAAAGTAATACTACTGATCAAGAAATAGTAGGCCAGAGACAGTGCACAATAAAAAATAGGCTGAAAATCGTATCTTAACAAAAAGTCACCTCAATTTAGCAGTAAATATTTTTGGAGAATATAGATTATCATCTCGTTTTGATGCAAAACACGGTATGAAATGACAAGGAGTTAACAATTTAAGTAATCAAAATGGGACTAAAATTACCCTACTACTACTATCCGGACAGAGGGCGTTGCAAACTATTCCCTTTTTCTCATTTCGTAGCGAACTACACACAAGTACACACAAGTAATTAATAAGTACCAAATTTAAAAACCTTTTCTAAGACATCAATAATATTGTCGTTAAAAGTTAAAAAAGTTAAATAATTATTCGTAAACCAATTTTTCTGCTGCCCTAATTCGATACAAATGTCAGTAACAAAAATAATGGTCAAATATAAAAAAAATGGCAGCAAATTGGAAAAATATATGAACGACAAATTTCCAAGTGTTCTCTAATTTGTTGCCTTCAGAAACACGACGTGGGAAAACGAATCGGCATTTGGTGTTTGATGGGGCCTAAAATAGGAACAATATTTGGGTCATTTGATATCGGCGACGGATTTCTTATTTTTGAGACACACGTGTACAAGATACAATGATACGTATGACAAATGTTTTGAGAATTTTTATTATATATTAAAGTAAGTCGGTGCTCTTTCTTTAGATATTGAAACTCTATTTTGTTTTACTCCAAATTAGTAGTGAATTAAAAAAAATAAGGTGACGCGTACTTTTAGCTAAGAATCAGTAACATATATCGGAAGCAAAATTTTTCGCATTTTCTCTCATAAAAACAGATATACCTACACAAGAAAGTGCTTTTGCTTTGATGACTGGACTATTTGCTGTTGGCCGCAGATGGCCTTGACAGCGTTTACACGGGCTTTTGGTGAGAGCAGACGGCTCTCAACCGGTAGCAGACGGCTCTCAACCGGGCAAGAAAGTGCATCCCTCTCCCTCGATACAGGTTTAGCCTAGTGAGGAAGCCAACGTTAACTCCATCTAAAGTAGTAAATATTTAGCCTGCTTTGTCACAAAATGAATAAGGCCAACTCAGAAGTCTGTGTTACATTACAAAAAGGCTGTGAGTGCACCCTGTAGTAGAGGCCGCCACGGTTCATCCCCCGCGAAGATTTGTTGGTGAGATTTCATTTGAGATACGGTCACGACCACGCTCCGCCGTCGCCAACTTTTTGCGTAGCTACACCCCGAATTAGCCGCTATTGTGCACGAATACGACGAACGTCTCATTTTTGAGAACACTGATATAAGAGTTTATTGAACACAGTTAACAGGAAAAGTGGATGGAAAATTGCGAGTTTTATATATTTCTGATTAGCTCTCCGAGTTTTAATGATCTCGATGTTTTTACTTCAATGGGCGAACGTTTTTTTCCACGCCTACAGCTGTAGACGTCTGTGATATTATTTACGTAAAAAGTTTTTGTAGATATTACGTAAAATATTGCTGGTATCGTATTTCATTTAAATATTGAGATAGTACGGTTATGTACTGAATATTAGAGTAACAATGACGACGTAAAAATATTATATGCATTTATTTGGTTATATTACTGGCGCAGTTCGAGCTCTTATCGCATAAGATGGAGTATGTATGTACGTCTGTAAATGCAGTATGAATGTTTGGCTGATCTTTAGATATTCACTGCGGTTTTTATTTAATATGAATTATATGACAGCTTCGTAGCCCAAGGGATATACAGCTCAAGTTTCAATCGGAATATCACTGGTTCAAATCCTGATGTGCACCAATGGGCATTTTTCACTTTAAAAACGTAAGTGCGTAATACCACATCCACAAAACGGTGAAGGAAAAACCATGAGAAAACCAATATATCCTGGATCGAAAATTTGAAGACACGTGTCCAAGTACCAGAATGGATTTCTCCGAGATGTTTGGAGAGCTTGTGACACGATTAACAGGTGCTAAGAGAATAACTTAAAAGAGTCGATGAGCCGATAGACCTGCTGATGTTACGCGGTAAGGGGTAGAGGGAGTTTGCTGCTTTTATGGTGGGGGGGGGGGGGGGTCTACCCACAAAAGCAGCAATAAAACACGGGGTGTACTATAAAGTGGGAATACTCAAGACTCATCGTCATTGCTAGTAGTATTTCCCGTAGAAATACGCACTGCCGCCTCGATTGGAGTCTTCAGGTCCAAACTTTATCAACATTACATATCCATGCAAAACAAGGAATAAATTGAGCAGTATTTTATGTTTATGTATATTTATTATATATGTATATGTGTGTATACTATATATATATATATATATAATATATATATATATATATATATATACAGGGTGTGGCGTAATGAGTGGATAATAGGGTACCTGCGGGTAGGGGCCATTGTGGCGGTTCAGAAAAATATTTGTTATGCTCAGTAAAAGTGCCTCGGTTTTCGAGATATTCGACATTTTCGAAATTTAAGAAATATTTCACCCTTCGTCACTATTTTTGGCGCCCAGACTGCAAATGAATTTTTTTTTTCTATCTGTTTTTTGGATAGTATTCTTGGATAGATGTGCTATCGAATGGAAACTATTATTTTTATAACACAAGCACAGTTATGTTTTTAAAAAAATATTTCACGAAGGGTGAAATATTTCTTAAATTTCGAAAATGTCGAATATCTCGAAAACCGAGGCACTTTTACTGAGCATAACAAATATTTTTCTGAACCGCCACAATGGCCCCTACCCGCAGGTACCCTATTATCCACTCATTACGCCACACCCTGTATATATATATGATTAGAAACTCAACTGGAATTTATATAAAAAAATACAATTCTATAACACAATCAAAAGTATTCATATAAATTAACTTCACAAAATTAACTCTCAGCGAGTAGCAATAGCAACAGCAAGTAATAATAGCACACGGCTAGGAATAATAGCAAGTAACTAAACGCAACGTCCGTCTATCTCTGGCGCTGTGGCAGAAGTGAGCCCTGTCCCGGTGACGGCGCCTTATTTAAAGCCCGCTCATTCGACTCGGCAATGATCGTCAACAGGCCACGCCCCTTAACAACTGGTTTGGACTGGTTTGCGCTAGGCTGCGCCAGTTCTCGGCTAATTCGGCTTCTCCTGACAGCGGTGCGCCCTCGCCCGCGGTATCATCAGAGTGGGAGAGTGGATGCGGCTGCAGACACACCACGTGGGACGGTGATGCAGAAACATGAACATCAACGTCAACGTCCTAGCACTCAGCACATAAGCATAAGCAGCTGATTGTCATCTGAATCATCACTATAACCTGAAATACATTTTGTGTATTAGTTCCATAATCAATCTCAAATATCTTGAAACCAAAAGAGCCTTGATTTCTTTCAAAAATTCCGACTGAGCCTTCTGGTATTCTGAAAAACAATGGTAGTTCTCAAGAGATCAGTCATACAGAGCCCTCAGGATGCATGTAAAAGTTAAATGTAGTTTCGAGTACACGGTGAAAATTTGTACCTACGGGAAAAGTAATGACGTGCTCACTGTGCAGAGCCCTCAGGTTACACGATCAACACACGGAAATGTACCATTCAGGATGGTCACCACCATCGCAGAGCCCTCAGGGTGCGCAAAAACAACAAGCAGAGCTCTCAGGATGCTTAAATGAATGGCAGAGCCCTCAGGATACCCACTATGCAGAGCCCTCAGGTTACATAGTCAACACATGGAGACGTACCATTTAGGATGGTCTCCATCATCGCAGAGCCCTCAGGGTGCGCTAAAACAACAAGCAGAGCCCTCAGGGTGCTTGAGTACAGAAAATCATAATATCACAGTACACATCATATAACGTCAGTAAAACAGAAACCTCAAGTTGTTTCTATCAGAGTACAGAGTTCTCGGGATACACAAGTACAGCTAAACATTAAACATGTACATAAATCGTATTCACTAAACATATGGTGCAAACATCGGGGGTCCCTTCCCCACGCCAGCGTCTTATAAATTCTGCAGCACCTTTTGTGGTACTTCCATAAGAATCGGAAATCAACTTCAGCTCATATCGTCCACGTGGCAGCGCCCGCGTGACCATGTATTGTCCTCGCATACACGAGTAACTTTCCTGTAGCCTGACTACACACAGACTTACACTGACTTACACACAGATCTACACAGATCTCCAGATCACCTTTATTAAAAGTACGTGGTCCAGCACCTAGCCCTGTCGATGGTATGCTATACCTTGCTAAAATAAACAACGGGCTGCTGGTGTCCTCCGTCACGAGTTTGTAGCAAAACAGCGTCATAACCCAATGCCGATGCATCGATGTGACTACAGTGAGAAAACAGAGTCAAAAATGACCAGTACAGGAACATTGGTTAACCGTTCAATAATATCTATGCGAAACATTTTTCGCTTCTCACCCCGTCGGAACTGAACATCCTTACGCGTCAAATTAGCCACGCATGCTGTCTTCAATGAGTAGCCTGGAACGTACAATCTAAAATAAACCACGAGGCCCAGGAATTGCCTCACCACCTCCACATTGCTTGGCACGCGCCGTTAACTAACGCATCAACTTTATGCTGCTCGGTCTTACCTGACCATTACTAATGTTAGAACGCATCGTATAAAATAACTCCCGAGGCCCAGGAATTGCCTCACCTCCTTCACATTGCTTGACACGCGCGCGTTAACTAACGCCTTAACCTGCCTTAGGCTGCTCGGTCTTACCTGACCATTACTAATACTTCTGCTTAGATACTAGACCTCTGTAGTGAGAATCTTACACAGCACAGTACAGTACAGCACAGTATAGTACAGTACAGCACAGTACAGTACAGCACAGCACAGTACAGCACAGCACAGTACCGTACAGTACAGCACAGTACCTTCTACAAGGTTATCCTTGAATTAGTTAATGAGTCTAGTTAAACGCTTCCTATCTTGACCTACCAACGACGTTAATTGGTAAACACAAATCTAACTCAAACTCGAAAACTTTCTCAACTCATGTGAGTCATACTCTTCGCGTTCACTTATAAGTAACACCATATCTCTGTTCAGTACATCGGTACCAACAATAACAAGGGTCCAGCGTTTGCTAGGAACTACATGAAAATCTATTTCGAGGTTAAACTGTAAAAACTCTACCGTCAAAGTACCACAGTAAGTTGTTTCTATTTCCTGTCTACCTATTCCGCGTAAAACACGAAACGACTGGGTCTGTGTGCATTGGAAGTGCTTCGTGACAGATTCGAAATTAAAGAAATAGAACCACCGTCTATTACAACATCTACAGGTACCTACCCTTTGAATAAGTTTGTAAATGTGTCGATGACTTCACGACAAAACTTGACGCTCGACTTAGCCCATGAATTAGCACACTGTTTCGCAAAACAATCTTCAATTTATAACCTACCTCCCGACAAAAAGAACAAGGCTCAGACCTAGGCGGTAGCTTGTTTTTGTTTGACGTGACCTACGAATAGGGCGTCACTAGTCTATCTGTCTGGCTTTACACGTTTGGCTTTACATTTAAGTGATCTACACTCAAAAATCCTTAGTGGGTTTGTCCCGAGTGCATGGATTCCTCTAAATAATCAATAAAACACTTGACATGACAAAGTTTCATAATAAAACAACAAAGTAACCGTTGATTCATTCGATAGTGAGTTGAAAACAATAACCTTGCGATTAGTTCGCTGTTCCCTCAAAGCCCTCAATAATTAAATTGCACATGTACCTCAAGTTTACTCATGAATCTATACAGGGTGAAAAATATCGACCCTTGATCACAGACTTACGACATGAAATCTGGTATGGTAAATTTACGTGAATTTGATGAAAAATAAATACTAAACCACCCGCTAACAGTTTCGCATTAGTCGCGGCTGTTCGTATTTGAAGGTATGTAATACACGGCAGCAACCAATTCATCACTCATAACTCTGATACGCAATCGTAGTAAAGAGCGTCGCATACGTGGGTAGTTGTTTGAATCTGTTTCCATAACATCAAATAGAATATTCGCGATATCTATACGTAGCACAATGCTTTACACTCCCACTAAGTTTGAATAGGTGTGGTCGTTGCTGACCCATTCACTTAGCCACAACTTCGCGTCATATTTAAGACAGTTGCCAACATGAACATGGCATTGCGATAATCCCACCGATTCACACTATGATCACACACGCACGTGATCGACTTCACTACACCACAGATCGAAATCATTCGATGATGGATCAAAGTTACATATAAAAACATGGTTTGATCTTACCGGAATACGCCTGATAGCACTCACAAGTTTCTCAGTTACCTCGCGTATAACCAAGTCAGCGATTAACTGCATAGCATTGAACGCAATGCAAAGCATGACACCTGACATGTCCAAGGCTTCCGGCGCACGAGTCTTCGCCAGAAGGCACTGTTTACAGCGCGTTAGACGACTTGCCAACTGATGGCACCAGCGGCGGCAGCGTTAGTGCGCGGCGGTGACGTAACTAAGTCGTGCGATGTACCCACGGTCTGCCCCCAATGAACGATACCTGTAACCAACTTCCAAAGAACTGAGTAGATTCGAAATCGTTTGAAGTCTGCTCCAAGCCAGAAATAGAAGAACTGTCACTTCTATGACATTTACGTTTACAAGAAATTTCTTTTTATTTAAAATAACAAATTCACATTACGTAAAATCACAAAAATTCAAGTATTCAACTTCAAAATTTATAAATCAGGACAAGCCAAAGCAGAATGGAATAAGTATCCCACTTCTGAGATTAGAAACTCAACTGGAATTTATATAAAAAAATACAATTCTATAACACAATCAAAAGTATTCATATAAATTAACTTCACAAAATTAACTCTCAGCGAGTAGCAATAGCAACAGCAAGTAATAATAGCACACGGCTAGGAATAATAGCAAGTAACTAAACGCAACGTCCGTCTATCTCTGGCGCTGTGGCAGAAGTGAGCCCTGTCCCGGTGACGGCGCCTTATTTAAAGCCCGCTCATTCGACTCGGCAATGATCGTCAACAGGCCACGCCCCTTAACAACTGGTTTGGACTGGTTTGCGCTAGGCTGCGCCAGTTCTCGGCTAATTATATAGTATATTATTATTTAATTATGTAGTAGTATGTATGTGTATAAATAACTTTAATCAAATGCACTACCACATCCACTCCACACTACACAAAGGTTAGCTGGAAGAAAATGCTATTTAGCATTAAGTTCGCCCATGTACTTGTTTTACCTTGTGCAATAAAGCATTTTCTATCTATCTATCTATCTATTGCTTAAGTGCTTATATCGCGGATCGAGAGCGCGAGGAGAGCTCGAGTTGTCGGTGAGGGAAAATATTGTTAAAGAACCATTCAGCATGCCCGGCTGTATACCTTCCACCCTCAAATTGATAATCTGCCGCTAAGCACCTAATAGTGTGTTCCAATAGCTTCACTTGAAAGCCAGTTCCTAATCAGGCGTTGTACCACCACAATAGCAAATCTGTAGGTAGTATTAACAAATATGGACAACTCACTGACTCACGATTTTGTATGGCCTGCGCTGTAGGTCGTAGATTCGATTCCCACCCAGAACAAACTTTTGTTGTTTGAGGAACATACATATTTTCTGTGTTTTATATACGGAAGAGAGTTTATAAGAGAGTAGAGTATAAAGTTGCTGGTTCCCGTAATACAAGTTATGCCTAGTTTGGGACTAGATGGCGCTGCGTGAAATGTCGACGATCAAATATTTATTTATCTACCAAACTGGGCTTCTGTAGTAGATTAAGGCCACTCTCGCTTCTCGAGAATAGGTCCGTGGTTCTACAGTCGGAATATTAGAGGCTGCAGCGATCAATATATATTTAAATAGACAATTAAAAACATATGAAACTTACTTGTATTCCAGAGTTTTGTAAATCCTTCTACTTGTCTTCTTGGTTGAAAATAAAACGCCATTACGGTTGTCCGTATAAAAATGTGTCGGGGAACATCCTGTTCGCAGACGTGTGATCGATTCTGCTTCCTCTGATATTCGATTTCAAAGAAACTAAAGCCGGAAATTGGACTGTACTGGCTGGTGTACATCATCAAAGGACTTCCGGCACAAATGGACCAGTGAAACATAATCAATTTGAAATCCCTTTCTCGATGGGTCAATTGTTTATGAACTCTTTTTATAGTAGTATATATTTATAGAAGAATAGGTATTTTTTTTGTGAAAAAACTAATGAAGGCTCTACCTGACGTTAAGTGGTAAACCTATGACAAAGCAATACGACTTGGGTCATCCCTTAGTTAGTTTAAATCGCATCGTATTGCGACCGTAACTCTGAAACGTGAAGGTGAAATGTTATTAAGTGCCTAACATGAATGCATCACTGCTTAGCAGTAGAAATTGTCCCGGACGAACACGGCTCAAGTTTTGCCATAATTAACATCATTTGTCAAATGTAAGCAATCAAGTCAGCAAATAGTTTTACATCTACATATACACTAATAAGTCGATACCTTAATTATCAGACCAATTAGTTGGAACAATTAAACCACAGAGTAAACAGAACATTAACCGCAATCCGCTCATCGCGTTCTCCAAATAAACGCAGCGATCCACTTCCAATGATTACGGCTGCCGACTTGCCGCGATCCGATCGCGATTCCAAATCCAAAACAATTTCATTTTGGTCCTTTAATATTACTCATTCCAAACCAGCCCAAAATGCTCCAAGTGTGTATATGCCCATTTTAATTAATAAAGTATATAGTACTAGTACCTTCTGATAGAGGGCAGTGAGAGTTCTGAAAAGGTACCAATGTAGCAAGAAGTTCGCGAACTCGTCATGCTTTTTACTATAGGAATTAAAAATAAGATTTTTTGAAGTAATATTTGGCTACTTTCTCAGTCAGATTACATTACCCCACTTATGGGCATAGCCTCTCTACTGAGCTCGATTTTCGTCTCTCTGCATCAAAAGGGTTACTTACCGATGATCGTTCAATGTATGAAGGCTTCGGAAGGCAAGTCATCCTCGTCTAAGCGGTCCATAAACCAAGTCAACTTTCAAAGCGATCGAAAAATTCCACTCACAAGTTTCATTCTTATACTTCTCTTTTGTTATGTTGCTGTTTTATCCCTAAAGACAAGAGTTTTTAGTAAACATGGATATATAAAAAACCATCATACTGCGGAAACTTCTGTGTCACATAATTTATACGATAATAATTTGCTCCCGGAGTCCGAGAAAAGTAGGTATTTATCTATATTATATTATAACAATATTCAGCCAATGTTTAATTTATGATTATTACTATACAATATTTTTAGGCATGACCTAGAGAAAGAAACGCAGAAAAATTCTAAAAGTATTTTCAATTATTGAAAAAACTACTGTAACTTTCAGGGCGCTTCGGAAGGAGCCTTCAATTTTATTTAATCCTGCGATGTCTCGACCTGCGGGACTCGAGTAATTTCCTGCGAGTCGGGGTGACGGAGGCAACTGAAAAACGAGAATTACACCATTCGCTAATTGCTGCAATCAGTTTAATGTAGTCGACAAGAACTGAGAGGGAACCAGCCGATGACCTATATATAAACCTATATAAAACATTTTAAATTGAATTTCGCGCAGTACGATCATTCAAACGGTATGCAAGTAAATAGAAAGAAACTTACAAAGTTATATGGGCAGTCGTTTTATTTGTATTATTTTCAGGGAGTTTGTACCACTACAAAGTTCTTCTGGGACATTTTTACTAACCTAATTGAATGTGTAAGATTAAAATGCGTGTTATTACAGCCTGACACTGACGCATTTGTTTAAATGATTATGATTTAATGATTAATTTGATTAAAATAATAGACAGGAGCTGAAGTTATAATAATAATGAAGACATAATGAAGACAAAGTTACGGACAAATTTTATTTATAAAAGATAGAGAAGAATATAGCGAGATAAATAAAGAAAGAAGACAAATCGGTCGAATTGCATAATTTAGCTCCATGAGGACCTAAGTAAAATTCTAGTCGAATTTCGATTCGATATCACTCGCATTGCGACGCGTCATGAGTAGTCGCTCAGCGAAGGAATTTCCTAAATTCCCATCTTAGCGAGCGTCTAGTCTGGCAATGAACCATCCGTCTTAGACATATCGTGATGAGTTGGTTTTTGTGTTTCAAAATTATACAAATTTTAATATGGCACCAACAATTAGACGAAACCGAAAGGTTCCGTTAGGCCTAGACATATTATTAGAAATTAATAAATAAAAAAGCATAACAACTAGAATCGAAATCGAAGTAAATAACATTAACAGTACATTTTGCGGTTTGCTCCAAGGAAAGGCGTAGCACACTTACGAATTTTGTACGTGAAACGTGTTCAACAAACCCCAATATTCTGAGCATACACCTAACATAATCGATAGATATTATCGACAGAGTATTAAATATATGATGCTTATTAGAGACTTCGCACCTAAGAGATACGAAAGGCTTAATTACACCACTAATAAACTAAAGGTACTAATTATAAAGTTAAGTTTAGTTTTTATTATATTAGCTGTTTTTAATTCTTGAAATTGGTACTCATAAAATATAAGCAAGTAGAGCAAGGAAATTTGTAGGCTTAGTGGGTCGTGCAACTAATTCAGTTTTTTTCGACCGCCATTTTGAATCCGCCATATTGGATTTTCAGTATCACCATCGGATTTCCCTCGACCTCCTATGGCATTTGGTAGAACACACCTGATATAACTCCACCTTTACCGATGTATAAGCGTTTCAATGTTGTATGGCGGCCATAATTTTTTGTTGGGCAGCCATTTTTTTTTTCATAAATCTTAAATCAGTCACCCCCTTCTTCGACTTTAGTTTGGGGACGACCTTCTGCTATAGTTTCGTATTAGATACGCGAGAGGAAGTAAAGAATCCCCCTCTTTTTACCCCCTCTCGCTGACAAGTTTCACATTTTTCTCTGGCCATTTCCGACCCCGTACTCACTTTTGACCCACACCCTCCTGTTCGTCGTGGAATATCTGTCAGTCAGTGATAATCGAACTAAGAAAAAAAAAGTATTTTTGAAACGTCTCGACTTAATTCAGTTAATATCAATATCATCAATTTTAATAGAACCTTAGGTTAACAAGGAATCAACATTGTATAAGAGTACTGCCAATATGTTTTAGAAATAAAGTTGTTTATAAGAAAACGTTCCAACCAAGCGCATCGACGTAAACAACATTATTACAAAAAACAAAAACCAATATCTGCATGTAGATATTAGACCGAAGCCGAGCCAAGTAATATATCCCGCGATGCAATCCAAGTCGGAGATTCAACCAAAAGAGGCGTATATATCCTAAAGGCGACAGTAAAGTGGTGAAATGATAAATTTCGAATGTAGCGAGGACAATGGCGTATTGTATATGGGATTGTGCCATAGTTTTGTGTGGGGGGGGAAGGAGGCAATAAATGGCAATTGCATCGCCGGCCCCGCGCGCTACAATATTATGGACAATGTGCGAGCGTGTATGTTATGAAATGTGTTTATTTAAAATATGTTTCGTTTATTTTACATAGATCGGTAATTTCTTCGATTTTCATGCTAACGAACTTTCATGGAACGAGCTGACAGCTCACCGCAATAAGACTGAAGTCCTCTCCACCAAAGTACGAGATGTCCTAAGCCGCATTGCGTTGCGTCCATCATCCCGAGACGGGGATGTTAGGTCTCATGTGCCGGCACCCACTCTCTTCCACCCGAACACAGCAATGACGATGCACTTGATCACTGCTTGGCGGCGGTTTACCAGGTGCGGTGGCAGTACTTCTCCGGGCGAACTTAGCACAAGTTCTACTGCTACTTTGGGTTGCTCCTTTCATAGCACCCGGGAGACGCGTGGATTCAAAGAGTAATCATTTACGGACGCGGGCAGCGTGGGTCCCCAAAACTGCTTCTTTGGGTTGCTGTTCCGTTTCGGAAGTAGTCAAATGGGATTCCATTGGAACAAAAATATGTTCGTATTTTTTAAAATGGCTTTAAAAAAACCTGTGACATCTTCCGATCCAGATTGGGTTCCTGTGGTAGATGAAGCCCTCGCATGTCGAGAGTAGGCCTGTGTCCCAATCCCCAATGAACTCAAAAATTATGAAGCTATTTAATACGAACAAATCTACATTATTGGGGCAGTTAATATGAGGACTAAGATATAAGCTAATGGTAACAATAATGTAAGAAACAAATAAATATTTGTACGACTTATACAACTGAAAGTTATTGCATAATTTTCGCGTAATGAAACTTTTCATTTTCTCCTAATACTATTTTCTTTTTAAATAGACGTTGCATAAAATAAAGTTGTATTAGATGGAATAAACCAGATTGTCTGTTGTCAAACGACATGTTATACAGCGCTGTCTTGGCGTAACTCGCTGCTGTAGCTAGCTCATATAAACGTTTATTTTATAACTACAGTTTAAGAAAGGTACAGTTCACACAAACGCTTGCGATTTGAAAAACGCACTACTATTTGAGTATGTATGTAAGGCTCAAAAGAGCCATACAATCCTGTACTGTACATACATACATACTGTAAGAAAGCAACTACATTTGCTCGGTCCCAAGGCCAAGGCCCAAGGCTGGATTCTGAATGATTCTGCAGCCGTGATTCCTTCATATTACTCAAATGATATCATATGTGGACAGATATTTTCTTAAAGAATATTCCAGATATGGCATCAAATATTGACTTTTTCATATAACTTAAGGTAGGCGTTCCTTGGTACGAACGAATACCAAAACGCTGAATAAACTATTAAAAAAAAGAAAAAACTAGTTTCATGTTACGTTTTCCGAAAGGCACTGTTTAGTACATATTATTTTTGGTTTACAAACATCACAGAATCTCTATCCTAACAAACTATTGCAGGAATATTGAAACAGCTTTACTTCTGATTAAATTTGTCATCAGTCACTATAACCTGATCTGACGTTAAGGGTCCTTTTCCGTTCACCGACACAGAGAAAAAGAGTTTTTTTTATGATGTATTTAATTAGATATATGTTGAAAAAATACTTATTATAAGATTTCATATAATTTTGAAACAACTGTAATTTTATTGTTCATGACGTTTGCACCATGCCCTCCAATGCAAATAATGATTAAGAGTGATCTAATACTTCTAATTTCTTTTCAAAGTTATGGAACTGCTTCACCATAAATTAATAAGTTCAATTAAAACTAATTTCTGCAACACCATAATTTGACATTAATTAAGAAATAAAAAACAAACACGAGATTCAACCACCTGAACGGAGCAGACAATTTCCAGGAACAGTTTATTAGACACAAAACGATGAGTTTTTCTTGTAAACTTTTTGCGCTACGAGGGAGAACCGGTTATTAAAAACAGAAAAAGCCCGTTAAAAGGCACTTTTCATCTATAATTTATTTTCCTTTTTATAAACGTGTGACTCAGCTCTTGTCGATAATATACATATGCACATTAATGGATCGCTGGACTAATGCACCTTAAAATGCTATTTTAAACATTTCGACGGATAATTTATAACGTCGCAAACTGCGAAAGTTTATTTTAGACCCAAACAATTTTAGAACCTTTTTTAGTTTAGTTTCAAAGCGTACATAATTATATCATTCTGACATACACTTCACTATGACTCTCGATCATAATTAAGTTTCGTTTCCATTCAGCAACGCATTGGACGGATGTAGTTATTATTAGAATGGGATATTAGCGTCAGATTTGTTTCTGATCCAATTTACCACTCATGCTTTACTTATTCATTACGATCGTTCAATTGAATTCCTGAAGATCCAAACCGAAATTCGCCACCGACAAAGGCTTTGTGTGGAGCAATCATGCCGCCATTACGTCTTGACTCTAGCTTATAATTTGATCCGATAAAACCAAGCACACGACTTTTTGTGAAATCATCTTGTAATCCCCACTTTGACCCGTGTAACGTTCTCACAACAAACTTTATGGTCCAACGGTCGCGCGTGAATTGTTCAAACTGCTATTAAATCTGCGAGCTGTACTGTGTAGTGGTGACGTAACTAAGTTTTGGACCGCTCTCGTTGTATATTGATGGTAAAATGTAACGTTGTGTTTGTGGTCTCGCACGGTGGAGCCTGGCGCTAGTTTTCGGATAACTGCGCATCATACTCTCATTATAGCTTCGAAATTCGCGCCGGGTATGTGAGGACCTGACTAATGAACCCTGTCATTATTTCTGTGTAATTGCAAATAAATAACTATGGAAGTAATATCATGTTAGAGATTCATCAATTAACTTTTTAACCCTGAATGATGTTTAATTACATTAGATGTGTTATTACGAGTAAATTTTAGGCTTTTGCAATATGTAAGCACTGATAATTTGCGTGGTTACTTAATTTACATTTTTAATCAACTAAGTCAAATATGTAACGTAATTCTTTTTTATAACAACATATTTTTAGATACATTGAAATATATAAATGCAGAAGATTTTTAAATAAGATGATGCATTTCTTTCAGTGGAGATCAATTTATCCCCCGAAAATAGTGATACAAGAGATCTTGAAATGTCAACGTGATAGATTAGGTTAAAGGTCAAATAAGTATGATTTCGTTAAACAATAATGGAGTCCACGGGGTAATTTTCCTTTCTGAACATGATAGTTTAGCTGTCAGATCATGTATAATATTAAAGCTCTTTGTCTAGTTGCATGTTAGAAAACCACACTAGGATTACGATGGCAGTAGTCGGAAATATAACGCTAATAATGTGGAACAAGTTGCAGGAAAAAGCTAACTTAGGTATAATTAACTGAAAGAAAGCATTAGCCGAGTTATTTGAGGTAAAGCCATAGTGTTGTTAAGCCATCTACTTTCTACGTCTATAAGCCCACGATGCTCTAAACCACAAAATAAAAAGAAACCGAATGGGGGTAATCGGTGAAAAAGAGATGAAACTATTTATGTAAGTATTATTTTTATATATACAAATTGTTTGAAGAATATGTTACATTGAATCTGTCAACTGCAATATATTATATATAAATTACATACTCAAAAGTTATATGTTATTTCAACGTCTTAATATTTCACGTCTATTGCATATTATTTAATACAAATGTTACCTGTTTTTCCGAGCAGCAGTTATATCCAGTCGGTAAGGTATTTGAAGATCTAAATTACTGAGTGGGTACACAGGCCGAGTGTTGATAAAGGTCTTGTCTAGATTTAATTTAGTGTTTTGTATAAGGCAAGGTACAAGGTCGACAAGTGTCGCCCGAGGCAATTGATCTATCTACAAAGGGAAGATTCAGAATTAAGCTCGACTTATTTTTATTTTATATATCTTAGCAACAACCATAGACAATAGTTAGCCCCAGAATGATGCCTCTTGTTTTGTGGAAAATTACTAATTATAATTATTAAGTATAATGATTAATATAATTTGAGAGAAAAAATATTTTATGTTATTACAAATAATAAAGATTTTCTAGTCTGTTCGCAACAAAAATATAACTATATACAAGTCATAAGGTTGAGAAATTACTAAGTCTTAAATGCATTGTAGTAAGATAAACGGGAACATTTTCGTTCTGAAGCGATCTTTTGATGAAGGCTACTGAACACGAGCCCCAGTTCGTAACCCATCACTGGTTTACCCAATGCTAACCATAAACACGGTTATATGAAAGCTAATATCATTCACCCGACGCAATAAAATTATATTAATGTAAGACCCTTGCAGGGTCACAGAATACACAAGCAGACCTGCGTACTTATTTATCACTTTGGTTTAACTATGTATGAATCTGTGGGACAATATGCAAAGAATCCCACGTCGTGCACGGCCAGTTCTACTCGCACGGTTGAAAACCTAATATCAACATGACAAGAAAGCACGGCCATTGCGTTGAAGTCTGGTCGACTGCATCGTATGTGCGCGATGCTCGTTTGAATCGGAGAAACTCTTTATGATTTTTATCAGTTTTTACATAGACCAGTAGTATGGGAACGAAAAACATGATACAAAAAACAATAAGGAACAATTAATCTGGAAAAAAATATAATTACCTACCTGTTATAGGTATACGCCACAACTTTTTGCAAAGTATGTTTGAATAGAAATAGAATAGTTTTTTTTTTTGCGAAATAATGAAATTAATTCATAATATAATAATTTTGTTTTAAAGGACATACCGAGATATACATGTGTATATCGTGAATATTTGGGTAGTATATGGTGGTATATATGGTAGGGTATGTATGGTTTTATGTCTGTGAATTTGTGTAAGTGATTCAGAAAAGTGAGGAGTACAGACTGAGTAGGTTTCAGCCTACAATACCAGTCTATTTGGCGTCGAATCGGGTATCTGACGCTTGGCTTAATGTAAGCTATTTTGAATTTAGAATCAGTGAACAAACTCTTTTCACATACCAATCTCAAACACAGATGGGTTCGAGTGAAGTAGGCCTGCTTTAGTTGCCTGTTGCCAGGGCTACCGCAACACGGGCAACTGCCAGTATTTATGATAGGGCAACATTCTTCACAATATCCTGTGCTTTCTAATAAAAACATTCTTACTTCTCGTAGCGCATATAGATATAGATGATTATCTTCCCTGAAAAATTGATATAATTATCATCAGGACAATATGATTGCGGATATTGTAAGGAGTGGAACATGGTTTTCTGATAAATAAATAAGATAAACGATTAGAAATTACATATATAAATAAAAAAATGAGTATAAATACGAGTATTTAAAATTCAGCAGTTGATTGTCCAATAAAGTTAATTTGAATATTTTTCCATTTTTGTGGTATATATTATAAAGTATTTATTATCCACCCATTATAGAACCATGGCAGGCTCGGACAACTCGTTTAACGAAGACTTTTCTACCGCACACTTGTAGGCTGTGGCTACCTCCTGAAGTCTTCTCGGCAAGGTATGACATGGGCAACTTCAAGAGAATTATAAAAAGAAATCTCCAGGGTAGGCAACGCATCAGTAATGCTCCCGGTGTTGCTGAAGTAAATAGGCTGCGGTGACCACTTAACATCAGGCAGGCCTGTGTGCCGGAACGTAACATAAAAAAAATGCGGTAAATCTACAAAAGGTTTCTGAGTTGAGAAGGTTATATAATAAATCACAACTTTTTCTTGGCTGCAGGATTCTATAGGTTTAGGTGTAAGTACCTGTATGTATGGTAAGTACTCCCCTCCCACCCAGCATCAAACTTCTACAGATTACGCTAAAATGGAATAGGTGTGATAAAATAAACATTTTTACGACATCGCAAGGGTAAATTGCTTCATAAAACGCAATTATCTCGAGAATAAGGCTCTGCGATATAGGTCATTTTGTTATGGTTTTGGGCAGTAAAGACACAGAATACGTATTAGTGGGAGATTTATGAAAACAATTAACTCAGTTACGTTTGTTCTTATTTTTATGTTTTATTGACTAAAGTAACATATTAAAACTACTATGTCAGGTTTACGGCGTCCTTTAGTGAATTGTAGTTTTACGAGAAGCGATTCTGAATGCGACAAAGTACCCAGTTAAATTTCGCAGTCAAAACGTACGTACTCAGTAATTAAATCTAGCACTATTTGGGGTTTTATCATCAAAGTTTTGTCATAATTCGGCAAGTAAATGAGACGACATTAGATGCTATATATTATGCGATGGAAGGTGTTCATGTGCCTACTACGTGTTGCTTTTAATGTGAATAAAAAGTGCTATTATATTCGTTAGGCAGAATTAAAACGATTCAGAAGTTGGGAGATGTTTTTTAGAATGTGCGAATTTACGCTTTTAATAAGTATTTCTAAAATGATATATGAGAAGTATTTTTTGTAGGATACTGTTCATACAATGGCATTTAGGACACTTCATTAAATTTTTCTTTCTCACAATGATATTCCATTTAAACTGTATTATCACTACATTCACTACAGAGTTAAGCTACTTTGAGAACAGCTATTGAACAGCTATTTTGAGTGGCATCTTCCCTTGTGAACCTTGGACACAGCTCAAACACTCAGATAAATTATAAATACGCTACAACAAATGCTAGAGAAACCTCGCAACTGTATTTAAAGAAGTAATATTTTTTCGCGGATTCATGACGCCAGTTGCACTTAAAAATCGCATATCTCAAGCCATTGTTTTCCCAACAATAGGTAACCGAACCAGTTGCCCATGGCAAGAAACAATGGGATACAAATTTATAATGCAGCCCGGGAATGAATCACGTCATGTCCCGGTCCTGGGGGACTCTGCCGGCCGGATGAAATGAACAACAACGCTGATTCGACGGCGACGTGAAAATAATAAATAGCTGGAAACACTTGGGAACTCACCTTTAGTCCATTGGGATATTGGAGATTTGACAGAGGCACAACGTTTTTAAATCTATAGAGACCATAGCCCAGATTTGGTAATAATTAAAGTCTTTGTAGTTCAGTCGTTGATATAGTCTTGCGATCTGGAAGTTGTATGTTCGAAGCCTACCATAAATATGAGTTTTCGGTGAAGGAACTGTTATTCGGTGTGTCTGCCAAACTCAATGCTACGCTAAACGCAGTGACGTGCTGAATCTGAAAAAATGCGTTAAATGTATATGAATAGCTTCTTAGAATACTTTTTCAGTATATTTTACTTATTAGGCACAGTAAAGTAATATAGTTCTCAAATTTATGAGTCACAAAGTCAACATCTTGTATCCGAATAAAACTGTACACAAATACACTGGCAAGAATGACAAATGACATTACTAGATCGATGTTAGCTCGAAATAAAACTTCAAACGCACTTTATTTTTGAGAATCCGCCGTCGTGGCAAATTCTTAATCTTTATGGGACCCTCTTAAATAAATCGGAAAGTGAATGAATGTCCGCTCCAATTTCTGGAATTGTTGAATGTACGCGTCCGATGGGTCACAATCGAGGGGTCCTCATTTCGAAAAATAATCAAGTCCGCATTGTATCTGTTCCGCCGTGCGATTCAGGGAAGTATTCGATGATTGCTGTAATATTTTACTGGTTTTAGGGTATGCATGTATATTAATGTTTGCATTTGTCGGTGATTGGGGTTTCCAACAACTCAAATTCAGTTAAAATCATAGTTAATGTTATATCAATTAAATATTGATCAAATATATCGGAAAGGGTTTTTTGTAAAAATAAATAATTAATTCAAAATTAATAATTGAGTGAATAGGTATCTTCTAGGCAAGCATGTTACATTCGTAGACCGCATCGTTACTTAATATCAGGTGAGAGTACGGTCAAATGTTAGCCAATAGCAAAAAAAATAACTGTGTTAGTTATGTCGAAACTTTTAGGTAATTTTGGCAATAATATAATATAATAATATAATTTTTTCCGGCGTTATCGGGAATGATTGCTAGCATCTACATGTAGCATCCAGCATCTATATAGCAGCTATATCCGAGAAAAGCTTAGATTTGTCGTCTATATCAAGAATTATATAACCAATTAATCTGCAAAGCACATTATATACAATTTCAGAGATTAGCGCGTACCCAAAACATGATTCCTTTAGAAAACTTCAAAAATGGCATTGTGAATAAATGCAAATCAGTCATCGCCGATGCTTAAAATGCGCTATGGCGCCAATTATAAAAAAATTGAACGACCTATTTTTTACACGTTAGACAATAAGAGAACTGTGTGAAATTTATGTAACGCTAATTTTTGGACATAACTGCACATTGGGGCGTTATTAATGTGGAACTCATGAATAACATGTACCGTTTCGCACGATTCTGTCAGCAAATGGCCCATGCGTCTGGCTTAGTGTTGCAAACACCCGAAATAATAACACAACGATATATTTTGTTCGTTCTAAATGCTATGTGATTTTAGCAGCTGACAAAATTTAACCGCCAATTTCCTAGATGTTTCACTATGTTTTGTTACTCTTATCTGTGAAATTATAATCTGTAATGTTTTGTTTGTAAAAATCAATTTCCACATTTTTTGCATACCTATTGCAAACATTTATATCCGACCCAATTTCTAAATTTGGCAGATATGTCTCGATGAAATAGGCTAAAACTTACCTATTGTAATCAATAAATAAAAGTTATATTTTATATCAGCCTTTAAAGTTTTTCTATACATCATGATCATCTCCATATTTTGGCCTTGTGAATAAGGAGGTTACATTTATGAGCAATTTTCATACTCAAGTGCAAGGTTGCTGATTGAACACTACTTTATGTTCCATAGACGGTACCTACCCAAAGTCAAATGCTGTTGCATCCCTCACCCTTTTAAAGTAGAGTTATAAAATAAGAATAAATTCTACATTAGTTAAAATGCAGCATATTATGTACTCTAAAATACCTACATACTGTCAATTTATATAATGAAACATAGAGATAAAACTTTCCAAGTTGTGCAAAGTTTTCCTGAAAGATGAATACTTCATTCTACTTTGTCGCAAAATCTGTCACGGATTTACTTTATAAAGTGTTTTTTTTTCTCTAAGAACTACTTTTGTACTATTCCGTAGTGCCTAAACAGGAAATATTATATCCAAAACACACCACAGTTATGTTAAGAGATCCCGCAAAAATTCTGCTTTAACTTAAACTTTATTGAATGATAACTGATGTAGGCCATTATTCTTAACAATTTGCTTAGTTTTGAACTTTAAACACCTTGTTGGTGATAAAATTGTTATTAACTAGTTAAGATAACCCGGTTTAAGTTTTGAAAAACTTACATGAAATGAATGACAAAAGCCATTTGAAATGTATAAAATGAGAATACAGAAAAAAAACTACTTTATCAAAATGATGAGCAATTTGTGGATTGTAATCCCAGTCCATTTTCACCCCGAGGCTATCTAACAGTCATAAGTTTTTTCAGTCACTGGCACTTGTATAATGCCGTCATAAATCGTTTTTATGTAGGTGTAAGCATTTACACGTTAACTGCGGGCGTGTGTAAATAGGTCGTTATATTTCGTTTGTAGTGGAACCGTAGTCGCATCCAGTTGAAGGGCCTGGAAAGGACTAATATCTGGACAAAATCTAAGTTCAATACCCAGACATTTAAGGAAGGAAACCGTTGTGGTAGCCTTCCCTGACATCTATGGCCGGCGACGACTCATCCTACCTACATGGATTAAAAATTTCAGCCAATGCAGTTCAGTAGTTTTAGCGTGAAGGATTAACTAAAATATATTATCCATTCCAACAGTACATAATTTACGTCTTTGTAATAATAATATTATTCTATACAAATAAATAAAATTGGAGTGTGTTTGTAATATTAAAATAACCGCTTTTTACTAAGTGCATATGGATGTATATACGGTACATATACCAAAACATTTTATTTTTTTTAATTTTTGTCTGTCTGTCTGTTTGTTCCGGTTAATCTCTGAAATGGGTTGAGCGATTTTGACAGGACTTTCACTGGCAGATAGCTGATGTAACAAGGAGTAACTTAGGCAAATTTTCCTAAGGGTAAATAGGTATACGTGATAAAATCGAATGCCACGCGGACGAAGTCGCAGGCAACACCTAATATAATATAAAAATAAAATTTTATTAATTAAGGATTCATTTTCTTTCCAACTCCTGTATCTGTGAATCACATTAGATTTGGGAACATTATAGTATAGTGCACCATCATATGCATAATATTTTGAATATATTTATTAGTCTGTTGAATATCGTGTCCAGAGGTTATCAAGCCCAAGCTACGTTGCTAGTATTATTTATTCTGTGGTGCGGCTAACAGGCCTCGAAGCCTCCTGAAAGGCTGTAAACGTCTCCAACGGGTGACTTTCAGTGATTTACTTCAATTTTATGTGTCTCTTCCTCTCTGGATTTATATTAAATTTATTTTATGGCGAAATTTTACAACCCCGAAACATGTTACGATGGTCATTTCGTCGTCTCATTTTAACATGTGTTAAATGTAACGAAACAATTGTTCCATTCTTGTTTTATAAAGTCGTAAATGAACATTGATGGAAAATGATTTAGTGAGTATGTTCTATTCCTAAAAGCTTCGTATGTAACGTTATGTTTAAAACAACTTAGAGTTGCCATTCCGGTTAAGAAGTAAGTAATAAGTAAGGGAGGCTCATGTTGCTCGCGTCCATCATATCTATACAAATAAATATAATTGGAGTGTCTGTTTGTAATATTAAAATAACCGCTTTTTACTAAGTGCATATACACAGCAGTATACACGGTACAAAGACAAAAACAACATTTTTTTTAATTTTGTTTGTCTGTCTGTCTGTTTGTTCCGGCTAATCTCTGAAATGGCTGGACCGATTTTAACGGGACTTTCACTGATAGATAGCTGATGTAACAGGAGTAACTCAGGCTACTTTTTCGAGGGGTAAAATAGGGGTGCGTGATAAAACCGAATTCAACGCAGATGAAGTCGCGGGCAACAGCTAGTCCTACATATTATTACCCAGGATTACTCAGATTAACTATTATCAGATGGGCATTGGCTCTTTTCGTCACTTTAATTAAATTTTAAAAGTACTACACTTCTAATTATACGGCATTCGATATTAAGACGTCTTTAAATGTTATATTGAGTTTAATCTTAGTCAAGGCTAATTCATATTACACTATCTCTGAATCGTCTCTAGGCAGACTTTCAATAGTCTAATACCTATGGCCTTTTATTAACTATAGCCACAATTGACATAAAAGAGTGCGTGGTTTTTAAACTGATACCAATTTTACGCTCCAACTATTGGCGTATACGAAATTAAATATAAAAATAACAACATAGCAGCAATTAGCGTGGAGTTGACAACCGGAATCATTTCGCTTGAACAAGGCTTTAGTGCAGCTATGGCGACGGTTTATTGCTATTTGCGGTGTCCATTGGGAAGTAATCACTTGGAAGCGGTAGAAGGAGGCAGAATTATTCAATTTTCAACTATTACTATCTCACTCAGTCTTTAGTTTTTGCACAGTTGTGAGACAAGGACGACGAGCATTTTAACAGGTTTGTGAAATTGACTGCTAGAACAACTTCATAAACATAATAGCTATGAAATATAAATGTATAAATAAAACATCTTTAAATTATTATTATTATTATATTCGAGTCACTGGTCACTGGTCGAGTCACACATCACTGGTTCGAAAGAACCAGTGATGTGTGACAGTGAGTGGGTCAGTACCACTAGACCACCACGCTTTAATCCTTAAATAAAGTTCATATATCTTTAAATAAAGTTACGTAATTTTTTATGTTTAAGCAAGTCCATTGTGAAGGAATCACGGGAGCACTTTATATTGCTCTGCTCGTGACGTCCAGGATTCTAATAAACATTTATTAATACACGGAGCACAGTGGGCGGTAGAATAAACCAGACAATAGAGCTTACACTGCAAACGAGAAGATACACGGTACCTAAACAGGAAGAAATTCCTATTGAATTGTTGAAGCGTTAGTACTTCAGTTTAAATGGGGTTTGACTGCGTATTCGAACTGTACAGAAACAGATCGTCTACAGAACAGAATATAGTGAAGATAAGTTACTGACTATATTATTATAACTAGAGAAAATACCAATATATATAATGCATTCACACTTGACATTTTAATATAATAAATGAGCTGATATGCTCAACATAAGTGGATGATAAGTAGGTATTAATAAATAAATATTAAGAGACCTATAGTAAGTATAATATTTCTGTACCGTGTATAGCTCCGAGTGTAATATGTTTTTATTAGATGACAAAGTAAGCGTTCAACCATCGCAATGTTGCAGTCCACGCGAAGTCGCTGACGAGTAGTAAAATAATAAAAGCTTCATTCCGTACGTGCTCTGAAAGTGGAAATCGACCATTCTTATTGCAGCAGTAATCAACGTCAAAACGTTCGGCCATCAACAGGAGAGAGCAATAACGAATAATACGACAGTCAGCCGGCTTACCGGCGATTAACTTCGGCGAAAATTAAAAGCGACGACAGATAATAAAAGCAGTTGGGAGAAACGTGACCAATATGTCCCGCAAGGTTCAGTTACAAGAATAATATATTCATAGATGCGAATACTACAAGTAAATAAGCTACCAATGAAATTTTATTATAATATATATAATTTTATAGTTTTTAGCGGAGTTATATATTTTATACGTAAATTAATGTATTTGAAAGCACATATTATTAACTGGTCTCACAGCTTAAGTTGTATAACTCCACTTTCTGTACTGTAAGATCGTGCGTTTGATTCCCATCCAATACTAAAAATTGTGTCACAAACATAGATATTTCTCATATATTTTTAGTGCATATTTACAAAATAATGAGTATAAGTATTGTGTTTATTATAATTAACTAGTAGAAATGGTAGAATCTATCCTTAGTTTGATTTGTTTCGTTTGGACTACTTGGCGCTGTTTGAAATGTCCACCGATATTTGTGAATTATTTTTATTATCATATACAGGGTTTGGCACTCATGGTAGATCTGCCAATCTAGATTGGGCTCACACTGTAAATTACATCTTATTGTCACATTGTCCAGTATAAGCCTACTTATTTGTTTTTACTGCTGTATGTATGTATGCGTTGACCATGTCTCACTTGGTTGACCATGTCAACTGTCTCACATGTTTTCTCCTATAATTAGAATTAAGTAATCGTATTTGGACACCCGCGAGACAGGCTAGCCCTAGTGCGGGGTTCACAGGCATATTATGTACACGAATTTGTTTTGGAAATAAATGATTTTGATTTTGATTTTGATGTCTGTGTGTTATGAATTGAAATTAAATAAAACCAAAAAAATGGTTCAGATCACAAGAAATACAAAATAATTAAGAAGATTTTTCAGTACCGTGCACAGTGGCTCGGGAAAAATGTGTGGCCAGTCAGACTGTGTGGTACTTACTATGTGATGATGTGATAGTTGTCTTATGCTACAGAGTGACAAAACAGATTCGTTTCTATCGATTTGTTTCCATGGTTCAGTTTGAGTTTATGTACATCACGTAGGACGAGTTTGCTTTGCCAACGGTAGCTGCTCGCCCGATCGGATATCGAATCTTAGTTTGAGGAACGTATGCTTGTCTTCGATGTTCAAAGTAAATTTGAGATGGTGATATAAAGCTCAAATATTTAGCATTCACATTCCCATGTTACAACAGCATTTCTAAATAGCAATACTAAAATTCCTTGTTAGGGTAAAATAAATAATTCACAATGACTACAATACTAAGAATAAGAAGAAATATTTGATATAAGGCTTCTTTTATATATTTTTATCGTATTTGTTTTATCTTATTCTCTCTCTCTATTCTCCCCATGTAGCGTCAATTAGTACTAATTGAAGTTTCTAACTTACTTATTAACGAATTCAATGCAATTAAAGTTTCGGACTGTAGCCATGATAAAATCTTATAAAATCCAAATTAATTACATTTGCTGTGCAAAGATGTAAACCATAACATGTTCAAGGGTAAACTTATCTCATAGCTTTCGGTTTCAAAGCAGGACCTTATCAGACAGTATCCGATACAAACGTGTTTCCGTCCAAACTATGTTTTAATTAAGGTCTTTCATCACTGGGGGGTTCCGAGAAGAGGTCACTCGATGAAAGGGTGCGATGGCTATCGGGTCCAAAATTTCAATCGCGTCACAACTTCGCTCGTTAGACCACACACATGTCAACGAAATTTCTATTCAAATCATTTCAAACAGGGGTATTTCATTTATGAACAAAGCTGCTTATCGTTCCTTCACCATGGCTTTTGATGTGTAGGAATTTATTTCAGGCCGAGGCTACGTCATGCCTACAAATATGCTTATCAGATTTTTGTAATTACTCGCGCATGGACCGGGCCGTACTATGCTTTCTTTTTGTAATGTTTTACTTTTTTCGCTTAATTTAATTGCTCTTGTCTGGAAGCTGTTTAGGACGAAATCCCGAGAGATCAATTGATTATCACTTATTAGTATTACAGGGACGTTTTCCTCCTAAGAATTAATTCCCCATTTTCTTACAACGCTTGTTTTTGGTATAAATAAATAATGAAAGCCGCGGTGATAAGTTAGCGGCGGTAAGAGTTTCTATTTGTTAACGTTAGGAGTTCGCATTAAAGAGACGAATGTGGGTTCGGTGAAAACGATTTAATAGCCATATTTAAGGTTGCCCTCTTGATCCGCTTACGAAACGAATTGGTTGTGAAATTGCTATCTAAATTGGACTAGTTCGGTGGTAGACAATTTGGCAAGACATTTGTATTCTTGCGGAGAAAAATAGCATGTACCTCGAGCATCTGATAGCGAACGAAGGAGGCCTGTCGGCATCTACGTCTGTTGGGTCTGAGCCAATCATTCGAACGAAATGAAATATTTCGTTGCCATAGAGAGACTTAATGAAAAAATCCCGCTTCTTATTCAATATGTACCCGTAACACAATATAAGCCGATATGTTTTTATTGCTTTTTCAATGGTGAAAGTAAATTGGAATACTCCGATGAATATCAGGAATCGAAATACAGTGGGGGCGTCCGTGACTCCGTCTGCGTGGTATTTGTTGATAACTTTTACACTACATACATTTCAGGCCTTGCAGTATCAGAGCTTTGAAGACAATTCAGTATGTGAGATGATGAGTGAATGAGAAGGTTTACAAGATTCGAATCATAAAGCCTTAATAACTTTTCAATTACATAGATTTAATTTTTTTTAACCAAATGTAAGGCAGGGCTCTTTTGACTTGGGTTAAACTGGTGGAACATAGACCTGTTGGGGGGTACTCTTGGTAAGATAAGAATTGGGACTGAAATCTGAATGAATATTTATCTCATCTAGATAAAATGTTTAATTTGTAAGTAAAGGATAAAATCATTGTTTTGTATTATTTATATGCGCCAAAATTGTTTTTACATCTGTAAGGTAGACTGGTAGAAAATGCTTTAACATTAATTCCTCCTTTTGTACTTTGATTTTTCTGTGTGCAGAAAAGAATTAAATAAATAAATAGATGCAGCCCATAAACCCCCTTGCATAAAACTCATCACTACCCATGAAAAATCTGCTCATTTGTATAATACCACTATATTAGCTGAAATAAACTCAAATATATTGAAAAAAATATATATAATTCTGACCAATTTATATAATGCATATAGCCAACATATATACATATAAATATCATATATCATATACATAAAATAATATTTATAAATATCCGTCCCTAAACTAACTACTAGGACTACTAGGGGATCTTCAAAACGACATTCGCTGCATCAGTCAATCCTACTGCATCAGGGAAGCATACAATAGAATCGCTTCATTATCGTGCACATAATAGAGTACCAATGTTAACAGTCCTCACTTATTGTGTATAAATTGGATTCTGCGGCAACTTGCCCATCGTGCTGTTTTTAAAAATGGGCATTTTATTGTTCCCTTTTATTTAACTGAAATTACTCCTCATTCATTAGAGGACGGCGCACTCCGTTTTTTATTTTCCATTGTTGGTTTTCGAAATTAAGCCCCAGTAACAATTGCTTTGTTAATAAGGGTCCCGCGATTAATCTGCTTTATTTTTTCTCATTTTGAAGAAACAAGAAAGTCTTTAGACTACATTAGTGTTTTTTGTTGGGGGGACTTCTAAATTAATCAGTCTGAAATAGGTACATTTTATTTCAACGTAGCGTCGCTCGTCTCGGGATTATAAAACTGTTACTGACAAAACACTTGGCCCGGGGCTATTCTTAAATGAAATCGGCGGTCCCTTCTTAATGTTTTACTGTGGGGCTAAAAATTCGCAAATTAATAATTTTCTTTTAATAATGTTGTTGTTCTGAGGACACTTATTGTAATAAAATTTATCCGGTTTTTTAAAAAGGTATTTACGCAATCAAGACTCTTCTATTCTAAAAATAATGTGCCTACAGAAAGTTTAAGAAAAATATCAATTTGTATTATGTCCAGAAAATACTTAGTTCGTAATCCCTGATTATTGGAACTGCTACATTGTCTCTAAACTTATTTTATACTTCTTTTAAAATCATAGCAGTAGAATACAGCTGCATATGAATTCTCTGTCTAGGGAAAAACTGCCACCATACCTGCTTCCGCCACCGAGCAATACTGCAATTGCAATAGAATAGAATAGAATACAACTTATTTGAAATTACATGCACATGAGATATTCTATCTACATGTCCGGAATTGATACTGGCAGTGGCACCATACCTTGTATCTTCTTGAGACTTCCTTTGAGCCAAGGCTTAATTCCGGTAATATCAAGATATTACCGGAAAAAACGCTTTTAGTCATAAAATAAATAAGTTAAGTTTGTAACCCCTCTTTTAAATCCTAACAAACTTAAAATGGTAAATATCACGTGTATTTTATTTTATTACTTTCTGCGTGTCCGCTCGCACTGGCACGTTCCACCTGCCTAGTTTTTGCACCAAGCGTATTTTTTTCACCCATCAATATAAATGATGGCTATTTATTCGCAGTCCGTTTGTACATTGTCGCCAGTTGAGCTTGACAGATGAGAGTGTCGTGTAACACAGCAACAACAAACAAATACGGCGGCGTCACGCTCTCATAAACGAGCTCAAATATTATCCCGTAACAAATTACCGCAGACATTGTCTGCGTGTAAAAGTGTAAACATTAAATATGGAACAATGTTTTGTAGGAGAATCTTTGTTAATGATGCTCTGGGGTCCCCTAAGCACCTTCACTGTTGCCCTCGAGGCGAAACCAATAGAAGCGAAACATCTGTAACATGCCTGACTTCTTAGCGTTAGCAGTTATACTCGTGATATAAGTTATAGAATGTTATAAACTTCACAATAAAAAAAAAACATTATGGCTTCAGATTAATTTTGTCACTGGTTAAAATCAATAACCACAAACTTCACAATACTACGACCCAAAAATATATGTAAGTCATTCACAGTCCAGTCGTCAGAAGAACCCTTTTTCATTTCTTTCCAGCTGTATAACTATAAATCATTTCCTAAATACATATATTTTATTCTTTGTATAATTCTAGGTTCTATATTTGATAAAAATACCTATGGAGGAGGTATTTTATCTATGACTCTAGAATTGGAACCCTCTCTAAACTCGATTTCCTTATTTTGTGTGGTGCTCGAAAAAAAGAAAAAGACAAATTACAGCTTTAGACTTTTTTAGCTAGCAACAAGACAATAATATTGTCCAACAAAGAAAAAAAATATTTTAATTGTTAATAAATGTTGTTAAATTGATATAGATAATAAAAAATTATCTCTGAACTGTTTTAAATATATTTGCTTCTACTTATTTATAACCCTCATCCCTCTCCAAATCACGATTTGTAAACAGGAACCCAGCTTCCGATCAAAATACTCTAAAATTAATGCAATCTTTTCGGTCATCGTTACCGCCTTTGTTCAGGAGGTTTCTGATTTTATATTCCATTTTGTTTATGAATTTTCAGGTGAAGATTTCACAAAGAACAAACCTTGTTTTTGGTATCACATTTATCAGCTGCGCCATTTCCATTATTTTAAAATCAATGATAGTGATCTTGACTCCAATGTCATTTTATTTTGAGACCAATCCTGTTGAAACATTGAAAATAAATATTTGGATAGACTTTAAATGACAGGGATTCACCCTTCTGAAAAATATTTTAAACTAAAAAAATAGTAATATACTTACAATTTATGCGGAACGTGTTTTGTTATTGTCTACGATGTATATTTTAGTCGTGGTTTAATTATGATTATTATCATCTCTATTAACAAACAAGGTGACTTTCAACTATTGGTAAGTCTGGGAATGTTAATATATCTTTGTGCCGGTACATATATAGCGATAGTTAAGTTATATGTGTCCGCTTACTCAACATATTAGTACTAGACCGAGTAAACACATACAAATATCCTACACTACTAGGCCCAACCGTGAATACGTCTTCGTAGACATATTAAAACGTGTCTAGTTTATCTCCCGGCATCACTGTCAACCCCCTAATGTTAAATTATATTTCATCGTAGGTATCAGTACCAAATTTTTATTCAAATATCTTTTGTCGAAAAAAATCAGTCATTCAACATTCAGTTGTGAAGATCCCATACTTTAAACCATTTTAACATTCGTTACATTTGATCCCTACATAGCAACTATATGGTAATAACTTGTACGACTACGCTAAGTAAAACTTAGTTTGCCTACCGCGACATTGTATTGTGTAGCGTATTTACAAGGAATTCGAAATTAAATTATTGGTTTAAACTGCTACGCCGTAGCGCGTGCTCTACGCAACATAATAGCTATACGGCCACATTATACGATATATGCCACTAATTATGCGAAATCTAGGCAGAAACTAGTAGTAACCTAACCTTTATAAAAGATATAATACAAAGATACTTAAGCAATAGGTTTGATTTTCCTCTTCTTGTCTACTTAAGCCCGTGACAGCATATTGCTCTCATATAGAAACTTAGCGAACAATAAACTACGAGTTAGTTGTATTGTCTCGAACAAGTTCATAGAGTATCTGCAATCAACCCCTTAATTTGTACGGTAAAAGCTACGTTATGTTATTGGCAATTTCTGCTAAGAGAAACTTATCCGACTTGACTAGTTTTGTTCCGTTCTCGGATAGAATTTCAAGATTGTACAAGTATGATTGCTAACAAAAAAGATATGATATTTGTAACAGTAACCAGTGTTTTTTTTTCCAGCATATTAATATTTATTTCACCAGATTCGAGTAATACAGTAGCAGTAACAGTACCGTTCTCGAAATGGTGAAGGAAAATGTCGTAAGGAAACCGATATATTTTTGAACCATAAATTCGAAGACATTTGTTAAGTTCACGAAAGGAGCCTGTTTGTGGCGCATCTAAATCCTTTCATCACTGGTTCAGAGAGCCAGTGAAACGATTAGTATTAATAGTAGCCTTCCTTTCATCTGACGTGATTTGATTCTGAGGTAGAATAAACAAAAGGTCGTTAATTGTTTATTAATGAGTACTCCTAATAGAGATAAAGGTATGGTTTTGAAATGGAAATGACGGATCAAACAGATTGCCCCATTTGATGTCAAGGAGTATCCTATATCCTCTTTCCTAACAACGGCAAAACGACTCAGATCTATCCTTACTTAAGTATAGGAAGACCTAAGACGCATCGTATTGTCCACCTTAAGACAAGAATATCGAGTCACATGTGCCTGTAATTTCATCGGTAATTACATCCTTCAGACCGAAATAGAAATTCGGGTTTCGGGGAAATTACTTGGCGGAATAAATGGGTATAGTTACGGTAGTGATGTTATCAGTACTGCGTTATGATCCCTTTATATGACCCAGAGTACTTTATTGATACGGAATTTGTATATATTTAAACAAAATACAATTTGCAACAATTTACTATGAGTATTTTAACACTTTGTCACAGTCATGAAACTACAAAGTGCGATCCAAATACATTTGTCTTCATTCGAAACATCGAGTTATTACCAAGCTAGGTAACAAATAACTTACAAATTGAATCATCTCGATTGCTACTATCATCACAAATGCAAATTAAATCAATGTCTGTATAAAGGTCGATGGCAAAGCCTGATTGCAAAGCCTCCGCACGCAATTCAACAATAAACTTTGCACCAACGGAACTAAAATTTCAACGCAACTTTATTTTTATCGACGGAAGTCGTTAGACGTTATCTGAACCACCTAGCGCGTATTAACATACATAATTATAGGCAGTTTAACAACTGGAGCGATGCCAACTCTGCTGAAATTATGTACCACTATTACAGTTTTTCGGTTTCCGTTCGTAGGGGCATACACAGAATAGAGGAGGCGCAGACAGTACTGCCTAAAATTATCTTTTGGTCTCCGCAGGCGGCACAAAATCACAATTTATTTAGTTTTGTCTACAAAATACTGTTTTAAGTTTAAGTGTATATATAAAATTAATTCAGTAAGAATATCTTTCATTATAACATATTTAATTCTGTTTTTAAATTTTACTAAGCTACAAACGGTCCGTCTCATAAATTGAAGGGAATATTTTCTATTTATTTTCGCTAGTTTAGCGAACAACTCAGGCATAGAAAATAAAAAAAAGTGACAGTAAATGGATACTCAAATTATTAGAACGTTTACATACCAGGCTCATTTTCAACCAACGCGCGTGTACCTACTATAAAATTTTCGCGCAATCCATTCATCAAATTGCACCTCCAAAATTAACTCTATTTACTTGTTATAATGTATATTATTTACCACCATCCACATTAACCCCTTGAAATTAGTGATACTTCTGATGATATTATACCAACACTGTGACGGTAAAAACAATATGTTTTCGACAATATTCTTCATTTTAGGAGGCGTTACCTTGAACAAATTTATTGACTAGATTTATTGCGTTAGTATTTTGATTCTCAAATTACGACGAAAAGGAACGGAAATGTTGATAAATAAACACTTCATGTTTTTATACGTGCTTTTATATATTCATGTTTTTTTTTTGTTGCAAATTCAAATTTATATCTGGCATACGCCTTGTGAAAACTAGATGGACAGTCACTGATACATTAGACAAGGTACAAATAAGTGTTTAAAAGTTTATTTGTATTGTTTTTTGTAATTGACAATATGTATGTGAAATCTGAAAACTATATTTATGAATTTATATGAGATAACAAATACACCGTTTACAAAAGCTTACATCCAAATATTACTGTGATCCGATATTATATACACAAATAAAACAAAAAATTACATGTAAAATATGGTTTCATTTATACAAAGAGCCCAACAATCTTTGACATCATAAAACGTAGCTGAAACTTTGATCAAAATAAAGTTTTTATGAGTAACCGTAAACCTGGAAAACAATACAAAGAGACTGTATATTTCCCTTTATTGTCAAGCACCGGGCGCTGCCGGTGACACTTCGATTTAGTGCGACCCTTGGTTTGATAAAAGTCCCTCAGGCCGTCCTATTATTTAAGTACCTACGTGTACCTACCTACCGAGGCTGGCTAAACGATCGACAACTACATCCACATTTACACATCACAATGTGATTAATGCAAATAGTATTAATATTTATTCAAATGTATGTTTGTTACTATTTCACGCCAAATCTATGTGACATTTCGGCCACGGTAAATGATGAATGAGTTACATTGACATTGCACATACGGTTGATTTTACTGCTTTACAAATATATCTCAATGAAAAACGTTACATAGATATTTTTAAAGTCTGATCAGATGCAGTCATATACGTATCCACAGTCTGATGGTCATTCAGCCAGCTTCTGAAATCCCACCGACCTCGCCTCCATTATCTAAACACCTGTTTGTGCACGGGTAAGGCTCATTTACCATAAGTGTTATAAAACTAATTAATTTCGCCCAAATGAGGTGTCTCCCACAATTACTTGGATTAAATTGTAATTACAGAAGTTTGTTAGTCTTTGTTTAGTCCCAAGTTCAAGTCGATTTGATGAGCTTCATAATGGAGTTAATTCTATTAATAAATCATTATTTTTACTGTATTATAACAAGTTTACAAAATAAAAAGGAAGGTGTCCTGATTTCAGAAACTCAGTAGATTAAAGATATTTTATTTCAAATTAATACGAAATTTCTTAATTAATGCTGATATGTGTATTGATTTACTGTTTGACAGTATCTAAAAGTAATAAATAAGTATCACAATTACATGTACTAATTAAATTTACATAGAATCATGCATTTTCCGAACATCACCTCGTGGATTATACTGTCGTGGAAACGTAGAGCCATTTATTCACAATTTGATATATACAACTAATAGGACTTCTTTGTTTCACAATGTTATAAGTTCTATGATTTTATTAATAATATAAATAAGCTCGTAAGATAATACCAGGGGCTTAAATTTTGACTAATAATTATGTAACGATTGAGTATCTTTTATCTTTACTTTGACTTTAAGCGTTGATTCTGATATAAAAGAATCATTAGTGTGCCTTGGATTCATATCGGATTTAATTTCCGTCTGTCGTAAAATGGTCGAGAAATATACACATATGAACCACTTTCGTCACGGGGACGTCAATCCTTACTCAAACCCTCATTCCAACTGACATTATTTAACTTTTAATCCAGTTTTTGGGAAAAAATAGAACAAAGATATTCTGTTTTTGAGATAGTTCGTTATATTACAGATTACTTGTATATTAAGAAAGGCCTGTAAAAATTCAAATACTAAAAAAAATATGATTTTTAAATGCATACTAAGTAATCCAATATGGCTTTGTGTGCAGCCCATTAAGTAACAGCCAAATGAAGCTACGAAAGCCTAAATTGGCTAACAGAAAGTGGTACGATGATATTGAGCTGATGATGACTCTGGTTGAACTATTTCCCTGGAGACGTGAAGAGAGGTTAACAACGAAAATTGAAAGATATAAATAAATAAATAAATATTGGTGGACATTACACACAGCGCCATATAGCCCCAAAGTAAGCTAAACATAGCTTGTATCATGGGAACCAGACAAGTGATATAATACTTATACACTTTTCTTTTGTAAATACATACATATAATACATAACACCCAGACACAGAACAGCCAATGTTACAAATGTCACATAAAATGTTTGTCTTGCGTGGGAATCTAACCCACGACTTACAGCGCAGAAGGCAGGGTTACTACCAACTGAGCTATGAGGCCAGTCATATCTAGTGAATATATCTTCAATAGATAATCGCTCTGTTGTTTGTTGATGAATTTCTAATTGCCGATGACTATTTACTAACAGACAGAGTGTTATCCAGTAGGAACGACTAATATTCCGGACAGTAATTATTTGTGTCCAATCCACAAATATAATTAGCTTCCCATAACTAATCTTGAGCTGACCAATTGTGACCTCTCCTCTTTAACTTGTCTACCGACCCAAGGTAGTAATATAATATAAAGTTTATATTATATTATTATATTTATATAAAGTAGGAGACGGGTTTCCTTGAAAAAATATACATATCACTTCTCCATTGGTTTTGTTCTCCTTGTTTATAAGTCAATAATAATTAATTGCACTGTTTTGAAATAAATTGTAAAATAAAAAGTTAAAAGTTCATGCGTTTATAAAAAAATAATAAATAATAAAAAAAAGATTGATTCACAAAAAAAGCTTACAAAGATTACAACATAGATCGAAAACGTTTATGTTATTACATTTATGTTATTACTTTTATATGTAGCGGTCCAGTATCTGCTCGACGCTTCGTGAAGAAGAACAGCAAATATAAACACTGAGTGTAGGGATATTATTGTGATATGTTATACAATTCAAACAAATTATCTACTTTTCATTTTATCATGTAGCTTTAGGGTATTTCAGTCGAACTAAATTGAATAATCTTAGTAGCTACATCGAAAATTGGGTCCAGTAGTCTTCAATTGCACCTATCACCAGTGAACAATACCATTCCCTCAGACAAAGTATTAACTCTGAAGAAGCAAAAAGATAAACATGTTGACCAAGTTGCCCCACGTAAGCTTAGAAGCGTCTCGTCTCTAACTTGCAGTAGGACATCGGCAAGCATCCAAAGTCACAAGCGTCCAAAGAGTTTTTTTTTAGTTTCAGTGTCAGGGGATTAAGGTTAATGGCCTAATATTAAGCAGAAAATAAGGCTTAACCGTATAATTTTACATAACCGCTGCCTATTTATACTTCTCCCAATACATCTGTTCAAATAATTAACAAATGCGGTTATAAAATTATTGACCCAAAATATCAGATTTTTGATTTTTCCTCCGAATAAAATTAAAATAGTTTCTAACATTTACAGCAAAGGATCCCAAGGATAATTCGGGTTTTGTGTTATTTATGACTATTTCCATTTATGAGCTATAAACTGTCACTCGTCACTCCCAACAATTGCCGAAACTAAGTCGATTCGAAAGCGACCTGATGCTAATGTCCTTATAACGTAACAAAGAGCTTGAAAAATAGCACGTCTGAGCAAAAGAGAGGACGTAAATTCATGAATTTATGACCAGGCCTTGTGTTTGTTGCAAATGAAGACACCGAGGTGACAATTTCAAGACGTTGGGACAAAATGACCGTCTTGGGAGGCTACCGACACCGCGACCCTCAAGTTTTATTTCAACACATAAATACTAGCTCGACCTGGAATTCATAAATGATCTAATAGAATAAATAAATTGTTGTTTCGTTCCAGTCTTTTCGTGTTCCTACTGTGGGTAATGGCCTCGTAGGGATGAATATTTGTGGGTTGTGGATTAGGTTGCTGTGATAACTCCATTTGCACACGGCTATAATTTATTTAGCAGTTATTTGTGTAACCTGTATATATATCTCTTGTAGCGTGCCACCCCAGACTGCTCTGGGAAAGAGATAGTGAGTCGGTTATAAATTTACCCTACCAGCCATCTGGATTCTCATTCACGGAGACAGACACGCTCAAAAAGCGAGAGTAAACAGGGTTCTGAAGTATCACGGGTGCCACAGACAGCTTAACTAACCCGGATGGTACTCGTAGTCACACATTCTTGAACTGTGATTTTATTCTTAGATTTTTTATGATTTCTTTAACTATAACTTTTTATTCGAAGCAGCAGGCAGAAGCAAGTACAACACTGTAGCTAAGCTTGTCTTGTCGTACCTAGTAAGGGAGGACCCAAGTCGCATCGGTTGTTATGGGCAGAGGTTACCACTTAACAGCTAAAAGCTAAAACTAAAAACTAGCAATATACTCAACAATAGCGTCTATGCTATGTATAATTTATCGCCAATTTATGCTGTTCTGTTGTTATGTTATATCGTATAGCTACTTGCTTTGTCCGACCTGAAATTTCAGTATTCATAAAGCAAAAGTAACGCGTCAGCTCATATTATTCAAATGAAAAAATGTTTGCGTTAAGGTAGAGATGGGTAGAACAAATGGAATATACAAAAAACGTTTTATATCTTCTTTCGCTAAATGATTTCGCTTATCGTACGTAAGCCCGTTTATCCGCCGTTACATTTTTTATGGTTTGTCAGTTGTAGGTTATGTATTTTATTACAAACGCGCTATCTATAATATATTCGTCGGTACCGACGAGATTGTTTTCTGGTACAGAACATGATTTGATATTTCTGAATAAAAGCTCACGAGGCAAGATTCACATACAAAAAAAAAACAAATTGATTTATTCAAACAAGACTTATCAGTTTAACACTTCAAATATTAATAACTGCAATTTAGATTTATGAAAGTGTGGTAACCTGGTGGTAAGGAACCAGAGTTTCAATATACAGATTTCATTGTACGTGTATCTTAAGTAGTTTTAACGTTTGTACTGTATTTTAACGGGATATAATAATTTTCATTCATTCCTTCATTAATTTCAAGGGTTCAAATCCAGGGGCTATCAATTGAGTTTTTCGCTTGGAAAATTTATGTGCGCACTCTCAAGGAAAATATCGTTACTGGGATATTCTTAAACCATTTTTTTGTATTTATAACATATACAAAGTGAACAATTGGAGCCTTTTTGGGGCGCACTAAAATCCATAATTTTTGTTCCTTTAACCGGTTCAAGAGAGCCCTATTTTCTAATTCTTGACCTCGGTACTCATGCCTGCTTTCTAATAGCTGTTGGCTAGGTAGAAGGCTATAAATTCTTTAGTTTGCAAGATTTCTTATGAGACTTCGTATCACTCTTATAAAGTTCTCACTGCTTGCTCATTGACCTTACATTCAATGGACGAAGTTCAGCAATCTGTCACTCAAGTTTTCCTTTCCTGAAGCCCATTTATTTTACCTTGAACTTCTTCGGACCATGTAGCATGTGCACGAAATGTTGGAAATTTTAGTTTAATCCATAACCCAGTGTTAGGGCTTCTTATAACAGCGCTTTCAAGATATTCTTCAAAAGCTAAAATTGTTCGTCGTGTTTATTTTAATAAACAATTAGTTTTTATATTATAATATTGGTGGACAATTCACACAGCGCCTCTTCATTTTGTTTATAATGTTATAAATACTACGGCTTCAAAGCTAAGAGTACTTCTGTATAGGGTCCCATATTTAAATCTTGGCTAGGGCGATCATTTTAGTAATACTTATTAAGTTGTTAATTAAGTTTATTCTCGGGTAATGGATATTTTGTTTGGTTTGTATCTTCACGCGAAATAATATGACATAGATATATACTATGGTCGAAAGATTAATTGACATTAAAAAATACATTTGGTGGTTCATTATTATTAATAACTGTTTAAATACATAAACACATGAATGCTTCATTTTGTTTAATATTTGGTTTTATATTTTACTCGTCTATGCTTAAACTTTATTTGCGTACCTGAGGATTAAGACACAGTTTATTTCGTGCTGTAGGTATTATCTTACCTCCCGTTAATGAAATTTATATGCACTACTCAGTGTTTTCGCGATATTAGCATTTAGATGACGTTGTATTCCCTACAGCGTTTTTACCCATTAATTATGAGCTGCAAGGAATATATTATTCTTATCTTGCTTCATCTTGCTTGCTACTGACAAGTTGTGATGCTGTGGGGTAATTATAAAGGCGACGCGAAATCGCAAATTTCTCTTGTATGGTATGAAAAGGCATAACGGGGTATAACTAACTATATCATGCCATTGCACACGTGACAGAACTAATCAGTTTTTCGCGTACCATTCGTGAATTAACTACAAATGGTATATCGACGAAACCCGACAAGTTTAGCATATCTTGTACTTCCGTGAGTACCAGTGAAATCACAGATATAGAAACTGAGACTCAGCTCGTCAAGTCCCAGAGTTATTTCTAATGTGAAAAATTTACGGAACGAGCAGATGGCCCACCTGGACTTACCTAATAATCTGTGCCAGTAATAAAAAAATACAAATAAGAAATTATTTATTTGTTTCCGTAAAGGTACAATTATTATATACAATATTCAGCAGTTAATGAGTCATAATATAATTGCTTACGATAAAGGTTCACTAGTCCCCACACTAGGATTACCTATGTTGTGGGTGACTAGTCTAGTAGACTAGTTAGACTAGATATATAGACCAAACATTTAAGGGGGTATATGCTAACTTAATAATAGGAAAGTGAATTTGGTAAGAATGAAAAAACAATAAGGCTTGGGTTACCCCTCACTTAGTTACAACAAGACCCAAGACGAATCATATGTGGACGAACTTGGTACAAGTTCTGTTGCTGCCTGTAAAATCAAGAAATTAGTAATTCCACCCTTAATTCCCGATCAAGACCAACGAAATTCAATCCACAAGTTGTTCCAACACTATACAGTTTCTTTACTGCAAACGAGCAAGCTACTCTGGCATTGTCACAACTAGCATTGCCAGGCGTCCGGATAAAGCCGGACACAATCAGGCTTTTTGGTTGCGAGTCCGGCCAAATTAGTTGGTTTTGGCTTTTGTCAGGCTTTTTAAATTTGGCCAGTTTCTTTACATTTCTCATATGTTGGTATAAAAAGACTTATTCATTCAATTTTATTGCTGTTTCATTAGAATTTAAGAACATGAAAAAGAAAAAAAAATGTGAGCCGTCACGGGACGCCTGGAAGATGTGAAACATCGACATTATTTTGTAAAAGTAATATGCAACGCATGCCGTGGCGACGCGTCGCCACGCCAGAAATCGGTGTTACGTGCGGCTATAGATGTTTCACATCAATATTATGGTTTGATATTATGACAAAAAAGTCAAGTTTTAATAAAAAATGTGAGTCGTCACGGGACGCCTGGCAGATGTGAAACATCGACATTATTTTGTAAAAGTAATATGCAACGCATGCCGTGGCGACGCGTCGCCACGCCAGAAATCGATTTTACGTGCGGCTATAGATATTTCACATCAAAAAAAAATGTGAGCCGTCACGGGACGCCTGGCAGATGTGAAACATCGCATTATTTTGTAAAAGTAATATGCAACGCATGCCGTGGCGACGCGTCGCCACGCCAGAAATCGGTTTTACGTGCGGCTATAGATGTTTCACATCAAAAACTGTCGTGTTATACTGAGACTAAAAAACTAAAAGTGTCCGACAATTTTAGCAAAATGTCCGGCTAAACTAGCCAGTCTGTCCGGCTTTTCGGTTTTACGACCTGGCAACCCTAGTCACAACTAGCACGTACGGAGTCATCGGTGCGCTCGCCCGCGCGGCCAGATGTATTGAAAACCTAACGGGATGTCTTACAAATAGAACCCGCGCTGCATACCCAATGGTTGCGCTGAGCTGCTCCTGACTGTACCGTGTATTTATTCGTAGTCACCGGGGGCGTTCTATTATTTTTAATGTCGCTGATGCAACGGAACGAGGAGACTGCAATTCAGGCGTTGCACTACCGCAATTATGTGACTAACGAGGTATCTATTAGCTAGGTAGTTAAACATTTGTCGAATTGTTAAACGCCAGTAAGTTATAGAGATGCTGGCGAACATAACCAACAAATTTACTTTTCATGCTATGGTGAACAATTTATATATGTATATTATATTATTTGGTAGAACTTGTGCTAAGTTCGCCGGGAGAAGTACTGCCACCACACCTGGTAATTTGCCGCCAAGCAGTGATGCACTCGTGTTGCTGTGTTCCGGTGAAAGGGAATGAGTGCCGGTGAAATTGCAGGCGCATGAGACGTAACATCTCCGTCTCAGGATGAAAAAAGCTTATTAATGTTATGATTCTGTATTCAGTGACTAACTACTCTTCCAGCCTCTAAATTTCAAACTAGTTCGTTATATTCCATTTTGAAGTTGTTTACCTGAGTACGTGTCCGAGGCTATCCACTCATTAACTCAAAGAAGCTGCGAGCACGCGACACTCAACTCTTTCATCAACGCGCATTCACGTTCAAATGGTTGCGAGTCGTTATATCACTCTTGTACTGTTTTTACTTATAAAAGCTTAAAACGTGCATAACACAAATATGTAGCAACAGTAACAAAAGTATGTAGGTATGTATTTTATCTGTAGTCTGGTTCCCATAGTACAAGCGATGCTTACTTTAGGGCTAGATAGCGTGTGAATTGTCCATCAATATTATTATTATTATTATATTTCCGTAACAAGACAACTGTATGAAACAGGCCTATTAGCCTCGGCTCCTCTTATAAACTCTAAAGACCAATTTGGGCGGAGAAACCATATCTGTGAGCGTAATATTTATAAAAATATCTTAAATCAATTATGTCAAACAGGTGATTTTAAACATCGTTTAATTTGTTAAAAACAGTAATCATACCAGTATTACTAACGAACTACATCCAAATAATCCAAAGTTAAGTCAATAAAAAAATGTTATTTAATGCTATCTTAATTAGGAGAATTATCTCCACAATATTGGACGCTCGTTATTTATTATATTAATAACGTATATTTTAATAGAAGACTGGAGGATTGTACATAATCCAACATCATCATCAACAAATCCAGCAGAATTACACTTTAATTAAAATAGCTACAGCTAAGTAAAACTGAGTGCTGTATCTTCCTAAAAAAAATGAACCCGCACCGTCGTAAAATATTTTATGGATCTCAAAACGGGTTTTAATGGTCTCAAATGCCTAAAGTTTTAAGAGACTCATAGTATTTATCCGGGCGTATTAAATTTTCAACTCAGTTCCGTGATTGCATCGACAAACGCCGGTTGAAGTTACAAAGCTTTATCTGACTAGCGTTGTGCTTATAAGGTCTCACTTTGTGCCCCTCTGCTAGATATGCCATAAATTTAACGCTATGCTGGTCAGAACTTAAACTCACATGACTATCTTAATTCAGATCCTTTGTAGGACGGTGAGCTTTGCTAAGATATGAAGGAAGTGTCTACAATATAGTCTGAAGGCTGATATTGTTTCGTGCGATGAAACTGACTCTCGTTTACCTTACTCTTAATATCGTTTTACCTATGAGCCATTGCGGTAAAATTGAAAATATTTAATTTCCTATTTCTTTTAAATTGGAGCAGTGCGCTAGTTTGTCTGAGGAACGGAAATAACTAGTATTTGTAGTCTAGCAAATAAGCTGATTTAGTTTTGTATCATGAATTATTTCGAGTAACAAAAAAAGAAAAATGATTATCTAAGAACCACTTATATACACCACTGCTTAAAGCCCAAACTTTTTTCACGGAGAAGAGCTAAAGACAAAAATATTTCCATTGAATGCGATGACCAACCCATAATAAAGAAAAACTAGTCAAATAAAAAAAGTACACGCGTACTTCACTACTTGTCATATACACAACACAACATCCAGGACCGAGAAGAAACTATGCTTATCTATTTTCGCTTACTGGAACTTTATTAATATTTTGCCAGACTCGGAGCAGTTGCTGAACACGCAACAAAAATAGATTTAATCATCTGTTTTGCGAACTGTAGTTAAATAATAAATCTACACTTATCATAACCATTAACAATAATTATGCATACACCTATGCATAATAGCACGTAACCTAATATCTCCATGAAGTTTCTGGTTAATAAATGCATACGCTCTACAAAATTGCAAAACGTAGAATTTCAACCGTAAAGGAGCGATATTTTTATCACGACAATAATCACGAATTAGTCAATTAAAATGTCCATTTTGAAGTTTACTTATTCCAGATTAAAGTTGCGGTGTATTTCAACCAAAGATATTCAACACGAAACCGCTTTTTATTTCAATCCGGTCCGCCTTTTACACATTTATCATTTCCATAAGTAGCTTTTGGAAAGCTTTAACGAATGGTTTGGTCGAATTGAAAGAGTTCGAAATTATTTTTATTTTGTAAATCAGAACGAGTCGTGCTAATTGGTTCATTTAAAACTTTTAATGATTTTTCATGCTATATTGTAATATATTATGTGAGATTAACATTATATTTGTTTTCTACCAAGCGAAAACCAACTTGCAAAATAAGGAAATGAAACACATAAAACCCCTTTAAACATGTAGATGATACAAATTTTATGATTTTGTCTTTGAAATCAGGTGAAATGGGAAGTAGCAGGTATTCTCGTGTGAGTATACTACAGAGTAGATACTATCAAAACCTAAATGTCTAAGTTCTAACTAAAGGTAGATCTTAGAGGTCTAACTTTCTGATTTTGGGATATTTTCAGTGATGTAAATACGAGTAGATTTAGATTTACGGAATTATCGCTTTATGGCTGTTTTACATCGGTACGTATCATAAATCAACGCAACACAATGCACGTCGGCGGACTATCGCTGCAATTACAGTTTGGTGTAAATGTTACACAGTTTATTGGGTCAATTTATTGTTACTCAGTTTAATATCGTATATCATGTTTATGAGTCTAGGGTATGCAGAATTGGCTCATTTTGAAGAACCAGGAATCACGGTTCTTTTTAATGAAAGAACCGGTTTCCGTTTCGGTTTCTATGTTTCAATGCATAACAACGGAGGGACATAAAACAAAAAAAAATATCATCCATGGATCCTTTGTTTTAACTGAATACAGGACTTTTGTCTACTGTTTTGGTTTACTTTACGCCAAAATTTATAGAATTTTGTACTCCTACGAAACCATACAGTGCCCAAAATGTGGTGTAGTTACTGCATTTTAGTCCGCGTATATCTTTATTCATAAAGTATAAAAAAAAAACGGATGTCATCTGCCGGATTATTGTTCTACTGTGTACAAAGATTGTTAAAGTTACATAAAAAAAATAACTATTAAAAGTTTGTCTTTTTCGGTTGTACGATAATAAATTAGCCGTAGGTGCCAACTCTTGCCAGCTCTTCTTTTCGTCTTAGGTGAAATGGAAGTTCTGACCAGACTGGGCTTTTTCTGACCAGATTATGCGTCTTATACAGGTGGACCAAAATTTTATTGCTCACATGGAAAACTCCTGAGCATCAGGGGAGCCTCTAGGTCGGCTCGTCACTTACACCCATAAAAAAATGCGGGTGAAATATTTCACATTAACATATTCTCAACACTCTTACCGCGAAATGCACGACGCAAAACTCACGTAGGTAATTTACTGCGGAAATCTTAGCAACGATGCAAAGTTCGCCGAAGTTATTGTGAATCTCCCGGAAACTCGGGGCAATATTAAAACTTACAGAGATACCGGAAGTTGGTAAAAATAAAATATTTCGGTATCTGTGCGCGTACTTTGCGGGCTTCTGCCCGTATTTCTCTGCTATCTGATCTTGCCGGGAAATTCTATTCTGCCATGCCATTGTAGTATTTCCCTGCTGAGTTCGATCACTTAACGTTGCTATTCACACTGGAAAAATAAATTGAACCAAGAATATAAAAAGGAATAAACAATTCCGCTTCCAGCGATACGAATCTTTAATTTCTTTTCGCACTTGAGAATCTTAGTATGGTTAGGAATGTTAAAGTTTGTTTTACTACTAGTAGGTACTACTACACGTGGCTTCACCATCATGATAGAAGCTCGTGAGTTTTAATACTAGGTACCTATGTTCAAAATTTCAGCCCAATCCATAGTTTTGGTGTGATGGAGTAACAAATTTATCATCTTCATCATTTCTCATTCATCCAGCAAACTAACTTTCTCAATAAGAAAAAGATGTGATAATATAAGAATGATACAGGATAGTTTTATTGGGAGTTTTAATGTATCTTTACATTTAAATAATTGCTTTGAGGCTATTAATTATCACACAATCATACAAAAGTTAAGGACATTGTGTCTGAGCTAAGTTCCAAATAGTCTTTGGTCTAAACTCTAGCTTGCATTTAGTTTTCATGTGTAGTCTTATTACGGCCTGTAAAACACGGAGAGGGAGTCACGAGTCACTTTAGCAATTTGTTCATAACATTCTTATTGCCACTCTCCTGTTTCTTCATTTTAAGTGTCATTCTGCAAGTGAGCAATTCTCACTACGACAAATGCAGATTAAACATGTACATTGTACCTATTCCAGTATTTTCATTCGCCAAAATGGTGTTTCTGCACTTTCATTATAGCAGACGTATTCAAACCAACCTAAAAATGTTTATTAAAGATCTAATTAAAATAAACATCATTTTTAAACTTTAAGAAAAAATATTTTATGAAAAAATGGCAAGAAATTTTAATTAGGTTTTCTTATTTTATAGCTTTTATATAACTTCACCTACTAGTTTGATAATATTGTGATTTCTGAACCACATACGTCATCACGAAATTTACTTAGTTTATTGGTAATTACTTAAAATACATTCCTAATGGACGACACCTTTTCATTTTAACATCAGTTCCGTCTCCGTTGACATATAAAATGATGAACATTTATGTGTATTCATAATATTAGTATTAATTGTTATCATTATTAGTACTTCAGGGATCTCTGCATGTTGTTATTGAGTAGCGTCTATGCATATTCAACAGTCTAAGAGTTATAACTTAGTAAAACATGTTATGCTAGTTACCGAACCAATAACAATTCTGCCTACATTGTACGTGATTACCACAAAGTTGCTCCAAACATTCCAACTGAAATTTAATTCGCATTGAATAATTTTCTTGCAAACAATTGTGGATGAAGTCGTTTATAATAAAAAAAAACGAAATAACTTTCGCTTCTATTACATATCGTGTCAATAGCTTTTCTGAACCAGTGCGTCGAAGGGATTAATGTGCGACTTAAAGAGGCTCCTTCCGTGTTTCTAGGACATGCCAATTTCCTTACTATATTTCCTTCACAGTTCTGAGAAATTGCGCACAATAATATTTCAAACTGAAAATAATTTTGCGATAATCCAACGCTAATAATAATCATTGCTTGACTGGCCTCAGCTCAGTTGGCAGTAACACTGCCTTCTACGCTGTATATCGTGGGTTCGATTCCCACCCAGGACAAACATTTGTGTGACGAACATGGATGTTTGTTCTGTGTCTGGGTGTTAATATGTATTATATATACATATATGAATTTACAAAAAAAATGTATTGTTGTCTGGTTCCCATGATACAAGCTATGCTTAGCTTACTTTAGGGCTAGATGGCGCTGCGTGAAAAACCACCAATATTATTATTATTATATTCTACTGTTTCTATGGAAATGTGACTAAATTCTATACACAAAGACACAGACACGGTGGCACTTGTAAAATTATAAAGCAAATAGTTACTCTTAAATTATCGCCTCACAACGTTAATTAGGAATGCCTCTATATACGCATACAAATGTTTATATAACGCGAACGGTCGGAATGGCAAGATGAGAAACAAGAACAGTGTCTGTAATTAACATAGTAATTATAGGCGTCTAATTGCCCCAGTGTTCATGCCTTGAGTATCAAACGGGCGTGACAGGACTGAGGAGCGACTCGTTGATTCGGGCCCTTCCAAATAATATGACGTTTAATTAAATGTTGTCCCATCAATGCGTCAACGGAAGGCTGCGCGAAATAAATTATTTATCAAGTTCATTAACAGTATACAGTCACAGAATGCTTAAGTAATCCTTTTTGTGTGAAGAACATAAATGTTTGTTCTTTGTCTAGATGTCGACATGTATTAAAAAAGTATATTGTGTCCTGTCTGTTATCTAGTTCCCAAGGTACAAGCTATGCTAAGCGTTAAGTATTTACGTTTTGATATCATCTCTATCAGGAAAAAATAGGCTTTAGCGCGCCGGGATAATGTATTTCTTATTAGTGTAAGAATAATCAGAATGAGATCAGTAGTTCTAGAGATTTCCTTATACTTACAAACATAAAAACGACCTCTTTATAATAGATATTATTAGTGTAGATACTACTAATGATAAACTTCTGACGAAACTACAGAGACATTTCAACACGACGTCTAATTCAAGTGTGAATTTTCCATTAGTTTATTTGAAACCCGAGGCGTCTAACTTCAGAATTTCCCAAGTGAATGTGAACATTCATACGTTGAATTTCTCATCAATATAACAAATTGTCATTGGTGTCACAATTGGTTCAGTACAACTAATTGTGTCACTGGCTCACCAGGTGGTGCAAGTATTAAATGCGCATCAAAGAGGCTCCTTTTGTGCACTGATTCAGTGGAAATTATAAAATGAGTTTGGATGTGACAACGTACAGAATTCAATTTAATTAAAATGTCTTCCTAGATCATAATTCCCCGATTTATGATTAATGTGTGTTTACAACGTAATCTACATCCATTAATAATTAAAGTCCAACGTTAAGTGACTACGTAGCCAATGGATAGGGTTATTATACCTGTTTATTTAAAGGAAAAAATCAAGTAAGCAAACAATCTCAGTTATAACAATATTGTTTTCGAAATAAAATATTAATATTTTACAACAATTTTCAAAGATCTATTTTCTAAAAATATATGAACGTATTAGCGACTAAATTTGATTATTATATCATTTTCTTCGCTTACCAGCTTTCATAATCATCATTTCAGTCTGCAGTGTTCATTGTTTATTAGGCTAAGAACACAGAGTAGATTAATGGGACTACTGCACAGAAGACTCACTTTGTTTACTCTATGCATGAATTTGTGAAATCGTCGCATATAAAAATTGAGACGAATACTAGTTAGTATGTGCAGGTTCAAATTAACTTGACAAACTTCAACGTAAAATCTCTGCGAGAATGACTTTAACTGATTTTGAATCTATAGCCAAAGTAATAAGGTTAATATTAAAAATAAAAAATTGCTTTCAAATTACCATTCTCTTCCAAGACTGGGAAGGGAGATTTTCTAATTAATACATCATTATGATAGTAGAATGCGCGGACGTTGAATAAATAATTTCATATTAATATAATGTGTAGTGCAGGGGGCTAATAAATGACACGATATATCAAGACGTATTAACGGGTGTAACATTACAGGTAAGATATACAATAACAAAGAAGCGATTATTGAATAGTAATTCCACTTATTTATTATCAATTAACTTATTTTATTTGATCCTTCTCGAACTTTTATCGAGAGAATATTACCATTTTGCTTCAACAGCAAACTAACTATTATACGAAATAAAACACAAATTTATTTTCACGTAAACCTATTACTACGGTATATAGTTAAGTCTCAATGGTTTTCTCACAAAGCATTGTTTGTACCGAGGAAAACTAAAACCGAAAAAGTAAGCTGTAACAACTGACAATTAACAACATTAGTCTGTAAAGTAACAATTGACACTAGTGTCTGCCATTAGCTAATACAATGATTAGAATCTTCACCAAGTTTGCATGAATTAGCCTCAAAATAAACACAGCGATATTATTAGTCATTCTTGCTCGTTTATTATCGTAACAAGCTATGCCTAGCTTACTTTGGGGCTAAGGGCGCCGTGTGAAATGTCCACCAATATTATTATTATTATGATAAATTTCAAAATACTCGTCTAAAACTTACAATTGTATTTATGTACCCGAGGTAAATTTCCTTTGTCTCTGTCACCGAATCATGCACGGCAATCAGTGCTGCTATTGCGTCTAAGAAGTACAATCATTGTAGAGGCTTAGCAATTTTAAACATTCGCTCCTAAAATTTATATCCGGTACGCTGCAGGTGAGGTGAGATTAAGTCTACGTACTACGTACAATCCTGTCTTGATTTATACTGTGCACAGCTCACAGCGAGCACTTTATTATGAATCATGCAACAATGCATGTCAGGCGGGCTTATCGCCGCTGCAAGTGTTTCTGGTGTAAATGACAAAGGCTACTGTTTCTGAACAATACCTGCACGTATCTGTTACTATCTAGTAAAGGGAAGAGTAGTTATGGCATCTCAGATGGAATTAAATGTTTATGAAAGTAACTAAGCCATAGTTTAGCCTCTTCAGTTTTAATTTTAATGTACAGGTCTCTGACATATCCTGTGCAGGAAGACCCATCGCATAGAATGCAATTCTGAGCGTAAAGATGGAATATATCCTGTAACTGTAATTTCATCGGCATCCACATTTGCAAACAGGAACAACAGGAACGTGTGCGTTACAGCTTTGCGGTAGAAATACTTATAATGGCATTACTTCTTCCAATGAACCTGATGCAAGTTCTTCTAATTGGACCTAATTATGTTTTTTCTGCGACACTGAATCAAATAGAAATACTGACATTAAAATTTGATCATACAGTGTACTATTGATAACGGCTAAATAGATTTAGTATAATATTTATTAATATAATATTAACATATACTTTTAGAAATAGACAACATAAGACTGTAATATTGCCAATGCTGGTCCGATAATTTATATATTTTACTATATAAACTGAACTTGAGACTTTTTGACATAATCTTTAGATGGTGAAGTGTGACCATTTGCACTTATATATGGAGACTTTCCACTGTATAACAAATACATTTATATAATACGAACATTATTATGACCGAGGCATTAATTGGGAATACACAGTGACCGTACAGTAATCTTTGAATGTAATGAATCATGGAACACAATGCTTGTTAGGGTTTCGGTGCCTGCAATATGGTGTTATTGTTCTCTATGTATGTACCTCAGGTGTTAATTTATGGATATCATGGAAATACTCGTATTTAATTAAAGACTTTCTTAGCAAAAAAAACAAAATCATCGATATACATTCAAGCAATTGGCAAGCATTCAGGAACAATAGTTTACGTCCTATTCTCAGACCTACGTATATATACACAAAAAAAAAAACATAAAAATCGGTAAAGCCGTTTCGGCGAAGTTTTGTTACAAACACTGTGACGCGAGAATTTTATATATTAGTTGTAGAGCGTATATGTTTTTCTTTACAAAGTTCCCACCGTATAATGATATATACGGGAGGTTATTATCTCCAGTTAATGATGTGCTGCAGTTTAATCCGATGCACCCCATTCCCGGCTCGATGGTAACATTGTTAGAACAAACTAAAGTCGTAGACACACTGGCTGCATAACGTGAGATATGAAAAATTACTTAATGTGTTGACCTTGAATTTTTTAACAAAAGTTTATTTATTCATATAAAAATGTAATTGAAAAGTGAATGGGATCAATATCACTTGGCTCACTTAATTATTTAATTGATATGTATTATTATTCTTATTTATGTAGGCAATCTAGCGTACTCTGGTTAAGTTGTGTCTTAGATTCTACAGAACCAGCGTATATGATTACTCGAGTTGCCTCTAATGCAACTAAATTTGGAAAGTGAGTGATTCATAAAATTTTCTGTAATCTGGTGGGACCATCGCTGAGCCTTTACAAACAACTAGCTTTGTTGAGACAATAACCATTGCTTGAGACGGCTTAAAGGCAAAGAAAAGTAAATAAATAATGAAACATGATTAATAGGTATTTTACAATTTTTTGCTATTGCTCTGCGCTAATTACATATATATGTATTTCAATATTAAGCGAAATTGGATAATTGCAAATCAAGCCATTTAGGTCAAGACAGAATTGTAAAAATCGATATTTGGTGTTCCGTCTTTCCATTTCCATAATTTCCTTGAATTTGAACTTGAATTTTATTTATGTAACACCTCAGAATTAATAAATGTTGAATTAACTTATTTTTTATTAAAACAAAAAGAAATAGTCTGAATTAAGTACAATAAATGTAAAAAAATCGCAAAGAAAGGTGTTTTTATATAAATAAATAAATACATTGAAATATATTAGTATTTTATGTGGCAGCAAGGTATTTGCTTTATTTAAGCGAATCGAAACGATTGCAAGCTCAGTGGTACGCAATGAAAGGACCGCGCATTTGCATCAGCTTATTAAGGGATAATGAAAGAAAAAAGAAAGAAAAAGTATTTGCTGTCATAGAACTGTCAGAAGAGATGGCATACAAAAAATGTATGAGAATATGAATCTTCTCCATATTTTTGTCGTGAAGGTTCCCTTTGTTTCAATAGTTATTATGCTATCCGGGGCTCGGACAAATCCAAGAAATCCAAGGTCATAAAAATCAGTCAAAACGTTCTTGAGTTATAAATGGTGTGACTAACATGACTTTATTTTATATAGGTCGATATATATTTTGCTACTAGCGCCACGAAACGCTTTGATTGGGAACTGTCGCTTACGTGAGACTTCGGGAATTCACCACTAGATATTTGGCACAGATCTGTAACTTAATGGTGGTAACTAATGAGCCGGACATCTTCAAGAAGAGCAGTAGAACTCTCGCCAAGTTCGCCCGGGGAAGTACTGCCACCATGCCCATTTCTGCCGCCAAGCAGTAACGCATTCGCGTTACTGGGTTCCGGTTTGAAAGGTGTGGTTGCCGGTGAAATTACAGGCACATGAGACATTACACCTACACTACACGTCTCAGAGTTACGGGCGTATACGATGTGACTTGGGTCTTATCATACCTAGTAGGGGAGGACCAAAGCGCATCGGTTGTTATGGGCCGAGGTTACCACTTAACACCAGGTGGACAGCGTCGGCTCGTTTCATAACAGCATAAAATAAAATAAAAAAGTAAGCTCGAACTTATTGTATATTTGAGCCCAAGTCCTCCAGATTGTAAGTCGAATCACTACCAACTGAGCCGTTATCGCTATAAAATATATTTCTAATCTGGTGAGCTGTTGTATGTCCGTAGCTTTAGCTCTTATAAAAACTAACGTATATGATTACTCGTGGCGCTCCGTAATCTCGGCGCCAGGATTAGTAACGGCTGCGGTGTCTCACGATATTTATATTTTTAATTTCACGCTGCTGTGAACATGGCTTTAATAATAATTTATTTTTGCTCTAGCCTGCGTTGGGAATAACGCAGGTAGCCCTCAAAGAAACTCTTTACATGTTCTTGTCTCTGTAAGTGTTTATTGTCAATGGTGCCCTAATTGATGCACTTATGACGTCATTAACGTCTCTGTTCGACATGATTGACGAATATATCCCAATACCGTTTGTTACAATAATTATTTTCGACGCGGTCTTCCCATACTTAGGTGTGGCCAAGATGTATTCTGTTATGGGCAACTCTTAATGTCGGGTGTGTCATCTGCTAGTTTCTTAACATAAACAATATACGGAAGACTATTCAGCAGATTATCAACAAAATTCGGAAAATGTGGTCACACCGCATCGCTCGGTATCGCTTTAGGTGTATGGTGGCCGAGCATTCTGTGGAGGTCGTATATTTTGTAAACGCATTTTGTAAACTGCCAAACGGAATGAGTGTCGCGGGGATATATTAAACCGACGCGACTGCATGCACACGCTGATGGGTTTACGTTATTCATATACGTTTATTATAAAATAAAATTTCTCCGCATTTTTCTATCTGTCTGTCTGTATAGGATATTTCGGAACGATTTTAGTACCATTTTGACATATTAAGATCAAAGTAATGTTTTAAATATAATTTATATCAAATTTACTGTTCCCAGCATCAGGAATATATGTCAGGCATGCAGTAATTTCACCAGCAACCACACCTTTCAATACGTACTAGTAATGCGTATGCTATACTGCTTGGCGGCAGAAACAGATGTGCATGGAAGGAACCACTTCTTGGGACTTTGTCTTAGTTCTAATACTTGGACTTGCCAACTTAGGCTACGGAGCTATTGCGTTTTTTTCATTACGTGTACATTTACGTTATCGCTTATAGGTAATTTGGTATATACAATGCTCTTATTTTGCAATAACCTCGTTTACTGGGTGTTAAAATTACATAACAGCTATAAAGTACTAAATTCAGGACGTTTGTTTATGAAAGCACACAATTCATTACTTTATTTGTTTAATAAAGCTCGAACGGCACCGTCTGTGTACACTCGAATATAAATTACCTTTAATTTAGGTGAGCGATCCGGAAAATATGATGACGTACAGTTTTCATCAAGCCTTAATAAAACAAGAGCTTGTAACGTAAGTGTGAACCTACTGTTTATGAAATTGTTTGTTAACAAAAGCGTCTGATGAGTTATTCTTATACTTAGTGTGTTAGTATCGATATCCTGATAACTACTCGTACTACCATTACTATTAGTAGAGTATAGTATTCCAGAAATCCTGTTCGAACCTGTGAAAGGATTAAAGTGTGCCTCAAAGAAGCTCACTTCGTGCACTAGACTAGATTCAAATTCAGATAAATTTATTGCGAAAATGGGTATACATGTAGTTCACAGTTAATAATAGGTTCCTTCATTGTCCCCTTTACAGCATGCTACATTTAAAGTAGGTAATCACAATTTAAGCTTTAAATATAAATATAAGATCGATTATAATTCTAAATAACTTACTCTGGGGCTAGATGGTGCTGTGTGAAATGTCCACATAATTTATTTATTTAATTGAAACTGTCGGTTAACATAAAAATATATGAAATCAACATTAATTGCTCTTAATTTTTTTTCCTTGTCATAGCATCACAGATGAGTGTTATTTGACGTCTTCCCATTGGCCCAGTTTTAGCGAGGTTGTCAGAAAAATTGTGCGTGTCAGTTCCAACGCGTGACTTGAGTTAACTCTAAGTGCGATGACATTTGTCATAGCGTTATATATCTTTTTGTTAATGCTCATTTTTACTACCCATCTAATTTTCGTACCGGAGACTTTTTTGATTTTTATATTAAATGGATTCTTAAGGAATAGAGCTAATACGTCAATACCTTATATTATTTATTATCAAATACAAAATGCGTTTTTAAGTAGTTTAAGTAATAGTAGTTTTAAGTAATTTTTTGTAATTAGGTTTGTAATTTTACATGCGGAGTTTAACCGGTGAAGTGTGTATCTATTTTATAGGTAGATAAGACCTTTATAGAACCAAACTTCTAGGAAATAAGTCGCAATCATTTCATTTATTTCCATTATTTAAAAACTATCTTGCAGCGCAGAAACTTAATGTTAGCTATTAATTACACCATTTAGATTAACGTTATAACGGTTGATTAAACTTTGAACATGGCATGCAATTATGCAGAGCTGTTGAACTAAGATAATAATACCTAGAACATACATGCTGATAAAAAAACATTCTTATGTGATACTATATTATATTCTTATTAAAAGTATACACTTCTGTGTATTTCTTCTTAAAGAAATAACATGTACATACTTGATTTTGAGCCTTGCCTTCCACCCGCGCCTCATACGATGTGCTAGTTAACACGAAAACATAGTTTGTTCTAGCTTGTTTTTACCTAGCCCATTCATAGCATACACTTTTCGTATAAACGTGCTAATTGTATGCTGTTAAGTAGCGTGCTTTTGTGCCAATACATAGCATGTGTATTCGCCATAACTGTTGATTGTCATGCTACGTGCTACGACTTCCTCGTAGCACTCTACAAATACTAAATGCTTGTAGCAACAAATCATTTTGTACAAACACTGAGACGTAGTGGCGACCACGGGAAGGCATATGTAGTGTACGAATGGGGGCTGGCAGAATGAGTATGCCAAGAGCCGAATACTGGGCTGATAATGATAATAATAATAATAATAATAATTATGTTAAAATGAAATAGATAAAGCTTCTTAAACTTTAGCTAGATCAGGTTATTATATCATTTATCAATCATCATAATAATCGCCATATATTACAATACATTTTCTTAAACCTGTATCATAAAAGTCAAATCGAAGTGGGGTGTTTGCATTCTGGAGATAAAGTCACGGCGAAAAATGATATCTTCCAAGAATTGGAACCGTGGCTTTTCTGGAATGAAATGTAAGCTGAAATGGAAGAGCAAATGGTATTCAGATAGGATAAAATAAACTTCAATGCTTGCTTTTTGCTTACTTAGCGAATGTTGTCTTGGATATGCATCATCTACTTTGATGAAAACTAAGCAATCTTAAACTAATATAAATGCCAAAGTTTGGATGGATGGATGTTACTCAATCACAAAAGAATGACTGAACAAATCTGGATGAAATTTGGTATAGAGACAGATTAGTCTACAATATCAAATAGGTTAGTTATCTCGGAAATATATAGTGTTCCCGTGAGATGACTTATTCTGCGGGTAACATCGCGGGTCGCAGCTAGTATTTTTATAAATTTGATACCATATTAAGCTATTTTTAGTCAGTCAGACCCTCAACGCACAGAATGGAGCTGTTAATCAAGTTAAAATTAACTACACAATGGCCTTCAAGGCAATGTGTCGAAACATTTTGAATAAACGTGTAAACACGTCGGTACAAAATTTACAAACCACAATCGATGGACACGTTTTTACAATAAATAAATAATTTTCATATTTTTGCAGAATTTGGAACGGAAGCTTTGTTGTTTTTCTTAAAGTGAGATAAAATAAAAATAAAAACGATTATTGAGAAAATAAATTATAACATTCTTATTGTAGCGTTCCATGAACGATTCAGTGACGTGTAACACTCATTTGGTGGTGACATCAATTTACGATTATAATTCAAATGCTGGTAAAATAAAAATGTGAGCCGTCACGGGACACCTGGCAGATGTGAAACATCGACATTATCTTGTAAGAAACTAAGTACCCCATCAATAATAATGTTTATGATTTGTCGTAACCTTGAACGGACCAATCAGCGCTCATGCCGTGGCGACGCGTCGCCAAGCCAGAAATCGGTTTTACGTGCGGCTATAGATGTTTCACATCAATAAAACATGTTGATGGGTGGCAAAGCATGGTAGGTCAAAACCCTAGCTAACCAGCTACCGTCCACTAAGCCTCCGAGCTCCTGCGTGTTCCGGTAGTCTCACTCGACAGCCAGTTCCCATTACAGGCGTTGGGCGGCGCTATTATTGGCTACACAACTACATAACATCAGTTGATATTTATAATATAACCTAAATGTAATATTTTCTTTAACATATTTTTTTTTATATAAAAAATATAATACTGAGCAGATACTGACATTTCATGTCATAATATTCTAGTGTCATTGAAAAATATAATGATTCGAATGTATCACAGAACCGCCCCACTGGGAGCCGCTAGTAATAAAAATTCCAACGCGGAGTTACAAGTGTGCTTTCAAGGCAGTAATCCACGAAGAAATACAGCCTCCTACCGCTTCCACATTTGTAACGGAGAAATCTCCATTTTCCTTTGACTAGCAGTCGTTTCAGAAGCCGCGGCTCCCTAGTGTGTCATGACTCTACTCATAAAAATTCACCGCGACGAAGTTTAGTCAGGGCGCGCTCGATGCGCCAAAAAGGATTTTGTTGTGTTATAATTTTATAAGCTCACTTAACAAAGTGTACGCAATTTCGTTTGAATGTGAACCATTAACCCCTTTGTGCTTGTTGGAAAGTCGTTTTATTTGCGGAACTTCAGCGTTGAATGTTTTTAAGGAACCTGACATTTTGTGCGTCTATTTCACATACAAAACTAAACTTTGTGAGAACATGAGCTTATTTATATCTTAAAAAGTCTAAGTTCAAATAAATTTAGAAATAAGAAATCAATATAGTAGTATGCAAGTCTGACACGTACAAAATATCGAAGAATAATGCACCATAAACAATCTCAATTAATTAATTTTCAATTCAATACATCATCAAATTGATCTGAGACATTCGGGAACACGAAAGTGATCGAGAGACACATCCCGCAACAAAAACAATATAATTAATAAAGACCTCGTCCCATTGGTTCGCTGATTGCTTAGCTCGTTAGCACAGCTCATAATATCAATACAATTTCAATTATCAGACTTTATTTATGGTATAGTGCCGCATTAAATCTCGGCTGTCTCCCGAACCTCTTGCTCATTAATAAACAAAATAAGGACATCGGCCTTGCCATGATACGTTTACGTTCCCGGTTTCTTAATTCTCCCTTTACGAGAATTCAGTTAAATTGCGAAAAATATGACTGTATACTTGAACTTAACTATAATATCCTCAGTCATTTGAACCGCATATGAAAAGTTTGACTTACTAAATAAGACGAAGAAAGCAATAACTACCTACGAGTACCTAAAAAAATGCAAATTATTTTGAAAATGGTAAATACTAATTTTAAAGATTTTTGTAAAAAGAATGAGTTCTTTGAATCATTGGTATCGTGTATATTGGTAATCAGAAAGATTACTATATCATTGTATCTCTGTTAGCCGTAAATATTAAATTACGGCTTAACATACTACTAGAAATATCAGGATCGAAGACATCACTGCTGATCTATTTTGATATCATAAGTAGACATTTCTCAGTATCGATGTTCAATTAAAAGTTTTTAAGACGTTTTAACGAGGAATTTTATTGAAATATTCCATTATCATTTCAAATTTACATAAATTCAATGATATTCAGAACATTATCGTAAGTATGCACCTCAAATTATTCGGCCACTATAATAACACCAAACTCCTAAACAATATTCAACAAGCTTAAAATAATATAATTAATTAATCTTAAACTAAATACGCTTATTTACATTTTGTAGAAAATATAATTAATATATCTAGATTTTCCCGCACGAGTAGAAAAATCCAGAACTGAGTATTTTGTAATCCCCTATATAGGCAAAAGCTGTTACACATAGTAGTTTTTTGAGAGGTATTTATATTTAGCATCCTACCAACACCTCGCTTTAGAAAAAAGATAATCAATTTGCCACATATTCAATTTCCAGAACTATTATACCTTACACCCATTACAATGTGAAAGAGATTACCCCATATCCATCTGAGTTGCAGGTACAAGCGATGGTTGAACAGTGACGGATGCGACTCAAAGCCAAGTTCAGACTGTACCACGTATTTTCCGTAAATCTCCGGCACGCTACGAAGCAAACGAAGTTAGGATAAACGCGATTTCCTAAGATTGGACAGAAGAAAGGCAGGCAACGTTTTGAAAATTGGTATGGTGAAATTTTCTACTATTCAGTTTATGGAGGAAGCATAATAAGGTTGCAAGGTAGTGTAAGGATCTCTACTCACTAAGATTATAATCTTAAAGGTATTGTAATTTATAAGAAACAAATAAGTTGATTTCGTATTTAAAACAGCATATGCAAAGCTGATATAGAGGGTCAGTTGTCGAAGTCAAGCGCCTTCACGTGACCATCTGAACTGGCTTCAAGGATAGATTCAAGGTCCTGTAGCTATAGAGATGAGCTACGCTGAAATAAGCCAGTAGGCTTTAGGATTCAAATCAGAGATTTCCACCTCGGTTACTTAGCGCTCGCTTTATTTTACTACCTACCATCAGCATAGCACACTGACAATTTCACAAATTCCACAAAATGCATTTACACATGTAGCGACCAAAGGACTAGTGCCTCTATGTTTTGCCTGTATTCCGCTTCCATTATATGTCCCAACTGGTCAGTGACATACTCGTATAATCCCCTCCAAATTAATGCTACTCAAAGAAAAAGATACAGTTACTCCAGTCCAACGTTACCTTAACATCGCGATGTATTACAAAACGAATGAGATACCCTATGTTTTATCCATCAAGTAAAAGCATTAAAATTTCCTTCCAATTGGCATTTCATCCATCAAGTCACCGAAGCGCACGACAGGCACAGGCACCATGTGTTCAATTTTAACTCGGCAGCGTTCTGGTCTCAGAAACAAGGGCTTTTTGCAGTTGGAAACTTATAAAACAACCTTATGTTCTAGACTAGAGAGTTCAAAATGAAGATATGGGAAATTTGTTTAGTTTTCCGCCGCTTGGAATTGCAATTAAGTGCTTCCTTCACGTTTGTGTGGGAGGTTAGTCAAATAATTAAGACATTTTTTCTTTTATATTTTATTGGTATGATTTTTATTAGCATTGTTTGGGGCTATTTCGTACTATGAGAAAATAATAATTCTTTCTGTGATGGGATATAAAAGATTCAGTGAAATAAGCTTATTGTGCATTCAGTTAGGGCCTCCGCGCACTAGCGACTTTTTGCCGAATTAATCGACTTCACGAATGACTCAGTTGCTAAACGGTAATCTTACAGCGATTGAGCCATTGCGACTGACAGCAGGACTGCAGACTGAGACAGCAAAACGTAGTTTGTGGTGAAATACCCAACAACATATATTATTATTTTTCTCATTCCAGAGGCCTTCTTTCACAAGTGTTTTTATGTGGCGAAGTTACGGAACGAGCTGATGGCCCACCTGGTGTTAAGTGGTAACTTCTATCCATAACAGCAATACGACTTGACTCCTCCCCTACATAGGCACAACATACCCAAGTCGCATCGTATGCGCCCGTAACTCTGAGACGTGTAGGTGGAATGTCTTACATGCTTGCAATTTCATCTGCAACCACACCTTTCACGCCGGAACACAGCATCGCGAAAAATTACTGCTTGGCGAAAGAAATGGGCATGGTGGCAGTACTTCCCCGGATAGATAGATACTTAGAACTTGGCGTAAGTTCTACTGCTACTAAGTTTGTGATCGTAACGGACGAACCACAACAGTACATGGACTGGTACAAGTTACACATAACTTTGAATATACAAGTTCTAGAAACAAAGATATTAAATAGGGTACTGAAGCCCTAAAACTGTAGGTGACTCACTCGTATCTTGCTTACACGAATTAATTTTGCGCAGTCATTTCTGAATGTCAACACGGGAAGTTGAGAACCTACGAATTAAGGTACGAACTTTGAACTTAAACTCTTCATCTACTTGCTCATAAAATACTGAAATAATAACAAGTCCATTTGATGAACTCCAAATGAACTAAATTTAATTACTGTTTCAATTTTAGTTTTGAACAAACAAAGTTGTTTAGTTTGAATTTCACACGTTTCGCCGCGAGCGTTGGCGCAATATGCCTATTGCAGCTTTAACGTTCTGTGGTTTGGATTCGGTCCACGTACGGAACCCACCATAAAAGTGGTCGGCCCTGGCTTGGTTCAAATTGTTTTGGTCCCACAAACTCGCACGGAACAGTTAACACCGTTGCACACCCAGTTAGTAAATTTCAAAGTGTCAGACAGAACTTGACTGTAGCTAAATATATATCGGTAGAGAGACGAGTAGCTTTATGGTAGGTATTTTGGCAGTTAGTAGCTGATGAGATTTGTATTATACGTCGCCATCTTGCTGGAAGCAGAGGGAAATATCTTGACAAGAAGATACGGGATTAAACGGCGTAGTCCGTCAAATCGTTCGATTGACACACGACTAAAATTGTACTCCATACGTATGTCTGGCCGTGAAGTTTTCGCTTCAGGCGAATCAATTCAATGTTATTACATTGTCACTACATATTTCGAACAGACTTTAACCATGAATTTCTTATAGTTAAATTGTGTTTGAAATATTACCGTATATATTAAAATTGACAATTAAAAAAATATGTACAATCTAAAATATTGTACAATTATGTATGCTGTGGCTTGTTATTATTCCTTTATTTTATAAAGAACAATCATTTTAAGCTTCGATTGACTTTGGCTTTTGTAAAAAATAATTGATACTCATTCTAACCGCACTCTAGCCAACACATTTACTTTAACCATAAAAACCCCTTGGATAAAACAGGCAGATTTTTTATGTTCAACTTTCGGATTTAAAGCTGAAACGAATCTAAAAAACAAGACATAACACGGAGTCAGCTGCCAGTGTTGAATAAAATAAACGCACGGTTTCTTAGTAACTGCAGTCGGTTTGAATATTTAAAAGCAGTTCAGGCGTACTAGATTCCTCCAGTACGCCTGAACTGCTTAGTAGTCAAGAAGCTTAGAATCTTAATTTTTAAAAGCAAATATATAGGTAGATCTTCAATACTTAGAGATACAGTAAAACATGGAATTTCAATACAGTTGAACTTCAACATAGGAATCAAAAATATACAATGTCATAAAGTAGTTACATAACTAACAAATTAATAAAATTCAAAAAGTATATTCGGTATAAAAATCGTAATTGTCATTATAGTTATTTATGATAATGAATACCATTTTGTACCATGTTCTACCATTGTCCATAGTGCAGGGTAGAAGAAACGACCCAGTCAGACATATCTACTCTTAAAAATACAAGTAGAGAGTACTTTTTCCATCTTTGTTGCAAGTGTAACTTTGTACGTCTTCAAGAAAAAAAAAATAACAGAAATTGTGTAGAAGGTTAATTTAAATCACAAAATCTGAAGTGAAATAAGTTTATTGTGTTAGAAGCTTTTCACTGCACTTTCTATAAGTGTAGCAGGATAGATAGATAAATATTTTTTTGGTAATTTTCTTGTCACAGTTTCTTTCACAATTTTCATTCATAATAATTATATCAGGACATGATGTACGGGGTTAACCCATGGCGAAATATTACGTCACCAAATTTGAGGTCATTAGGGTCGTCTGGCCCAAGCGAAGCGTGGGGTGAATGTTGGCACAATTCTGGCATATGGATTAGGCATTAAAATTCAATGTATTTTATCTACCAAATGAGCTATATTTTGAAGTATTATCACGGCTTACTTTTCATACTGAGAAAAACCACCAAAGGCCTCATTTCACAACAATTTTGATTGCATATAGCTCTAACAGCTTGAGTAGGTACAGTTTATAATTCCAAAATCATTCGGGTCAGGACAATGTGGATCTATCAATATCGCCTGTATCTTTTTTAACCAATGTTACATAATAATAATAATAATAATATTGTTGCATATTTCACACAGCGCCATCTAGCCCCAAAGTAAGCTAAGTCTAGCTTGTATCATGGGAAACAGACAACTGATATACTACTAATGTATGTACTTTTTAGTAAATACATACATATTAACATCCAGACACACAACAAACATCAATGTTCGTCACACAAATGTTTGTCCTGGGTGGGATTCGAGCCCACGACCTACAGTGCAGAAGGCAGGGTTAATACCAACTGAACTATGAGGCCAGTCGATACATATATAAATAAAATTACAAAATTATATATTCTTGTTATAATTGAAATAAAATCTTACGTATACTTACAAAGTCACTGGGAACGTACCTGGTACAGGAATCCGAAAATAAAACAAAGTAATGTCAGAGCATTCCGCCTTCGGCATCTATTCTATGGATGGAAAAATTCCAATATTGGCGCATATTTTCATTCACAAAGATTATAAAAGCACGTAGGCACCGAACTACCTGTTCACCTTTAAATAAAAACATTGTATTTTCGTGTTGGCGTAGATGTTAAAAATTAAAATATTAAAATATTCTGACAGAACAATTGAGCATTAGCATGGATTGGCATTTTGAAATGGAATAGTTTTTCGTGCGAGGGAAGTCGTTCCCGATAAGTAAGCTCGGAGAGGTGATAAGTGTATGAAAAAGCCGAAACAGCGATTTATAAATGAAAATGTTGCGAATGATTGGAATTTTGCTTTGTTCGAGTGCAATATGTTATACTGCACAATGTTACCAAAATTCGGTCAGTATTATTAGTTTGATGAATATTTATAATGGATACTATGTCACAATGTTTTCAAAAATCTATTTTTGAGATAATTTCATAACATTGTAAAATACTAAAAAGTAAACTACACAAATGAAATAATAAATATAATACTATACTAAATACTGCCACCACACCTGGTAATCTGCCGCCAAGCAGTGATGCACTCGTGATGCTGTGTTCCGGTGGAAAGGAGTGGGTGCCGGTGAAATTGCAGGCGCATGAGACGTAACATCCCCGTCTCGGGGTGATGGACGCAACGCAATGCGACTTGAGTCATCTCGTACTATGGAGAGGACTAGAGTGGTATTGATGTTGTCCATGGGCGGCGGTTACCACTTAACATCAGGTGGGTCGTCAGCTTGTTCCGTCACTTCAATTAAATAAAAAAATAAAAAAACTTTATAACATTAAACTGCGATTCATTATGCTAATGAGCTTAATTAATTTAAAACATAATGATACTTTTAACATTGTTTGTATTTTTTTTGTATCCAGACTAATTAGACTAAACAGTGCTTAGACAATCAGTTGATAACTATAGTTTTTATGTAAAAAGTATGTATAAAATATTACTCTAACCAATGTAAATAAATTTGATACCAAAACACTACATACATTCATGTACAGCGAGAGACCTCTTGTAATATTTCATAAAGTATACAAAATATGGAGATAGGACTCTGGCTCCCAGTAAATATACGAAACCGACTGAAGGCACTGTAGGTAACTAAACGAGTTTGTAACGACTTACTTGAGGTGCATGCATCTCTCGCAATTTGAATTTCATATTTTGGTAGAGACAGTAATTTAAATATAGTTTGCTTGAAGGATTATCTTTAAAAGTGTTCCGCAGACTGAAAACTCGGGCATTATTATGTATGGTTTATGCTGAAGATATTTTTGTTTATTAAGTTTTAGTAATCAAAAGCAGTCTTGGGATGATTATGAAATAACTATATAAATTTCAGAAGTTGCTGAACAACAAAATTTTTGTTTAGAATAATGTGAGATAAATGTTGATACTATTTCTGACTAACCTGTTAAAACCTGACATTTCTTAGTAATGTAACCTGAAATACGACAACGTACCGCGACTTAATACGCAAAGTTACGAAGACAAGGTGAAACAATAGGTTGCAGTCTTGCCGTAGACAAACTTTGTACAGTCCCAGTATCGGCGCATGTTTAAAAATAAGAACTGATACTTTACTAATAGATCTTTATCTTATTTAGTGCCTTTGGAAAATTTCTCTCGACCGTAGCAAACGATGAAAAAACGAACTGAAGAGATGATTACATAGAACTACTTAAATTGCGTTGCGATTGTTAGATTAGTTTGTATGTGAACATTTTTGAATCAGTTAAATATATTTTATTTAGCACTGTGAGCACTGCCGATGACAAGACTGATTTAAATTTATATAATTATTCCGTGTTTTTTTTTATAAGTATATGTTTACGGAATAAAAACTATTTTAATTTAATTTTAAATATGACTTATTAGAAATAACTTCCAAAGTGTACTTACTGTTTGAAAACACAATATATATTCTGTGCCGCTACTCTCGGTACAATGACGTTCTATATTAGTTGTGTTTTCTTGTTGAAACTTCTCATGTGAATTGTTAAATTTCATCTCAAGCCGGCGCGGCGTTCCTACTTCCTAACTAGATTTTAATTATGGATATTCTGGGACTGCGGCCAGGTAGGTTTGTGAAAGTGCGCCTCTGTTGCGGTGCACTAATTTGTACGCCCCCATAATATAACTCTCGCCTCGCCTTCGCTTTGAACAACTAGCCGTGAAATTACACGAGTGGGCGAGATTCAGAAATGGGATATAAATTAAAAGCCTTGCCGGTACAAGTAGAATATGAACTGTCCGATAACAAATTAATAAATCGGTTGTAGGCTTAGTTAACTTTACCTGTAGTATTTATTAACCGAAATATTTACCGTGCACATTACTAATACTGTATATACTAATACTTTTGTACTTAACAACTGCGATATTTTTGCAATTTTCCAAAGGTCTATTTATATTTTGGTTGTGGTCTGTTTGAATTGTATCCTTTACTTTGGCTAGTAGCCTATCTGCGCCCGTATAGTTGTAACCATGTGAGTATGTTATATAGCCGGCAATGCGTTCGTGGTAAGCGGGTGGGGAAGATACGGTCTACCTGATACATGCGCGCAGCACTGACCGCTAGAGATGGTTTGCCTAGTTCGGCTGGTGGTGAGTAGGATAGTCGCTCAGTATTGTCTTTGCTTCTTTGACCACCAAGGCAAAACTGCTGGACTGATTATGATGAAATTTTTTGTTTAAATTCCTATGACTAAACTAAAAAAGGTATCTCGCTAAAATGATAAGAGTAAAGTTACAGATTTATTGTGGGCGAAGTCTAAGAAAAATTTAGTCAAGTGTTTATTATTAACCATTATTTTTACCATTTATTTTACAAATTCCGTTGTGATGGTCAATGCATGTTTTACACTGTACATCATCAAAAGTATCCCGGTACTACTTTTCGTGTTCTTTTTAAGTGACATTTATTCGCATCATCCGACAGCCAACGTTCTTCACTTTCTTAGTAATTTTATGAGAGTCTCTCTATATTACCGTTCTATTTAATATTTTTTTATGATGCTTTAGTATTTTTTATGATGTTATAAATTGAATAGGGAAGAGCAGATATTTCTTCAATCAATGAGCGCTTTTCAATGATGTAACATGAAAAAGTTTGGAACGTTCAGTGAGCTTAATACCCGTAGGAGGTCGTGCAAGTCATCTTTTTCTCACGAGTATTAATGCCGTTTTGAAACAGTGCTGGGTGATTTTGCATAAATTCAGAATTGATCTATCTTTTCACACAATTGCAAAAATGTTTCGGTTGTTTTACGGTGATTTTTGAACGGTATTGTGAGATTTTTGAACGGTATTGTGATTTAAGCATCTGCTTACCCACTCGGAGGTATGCATGACTTCAGAAATGTGTTCACAAAATCGATAGTTCAAGTGCCGTTACATGAGGACAAAAAAAATGATACTAAATAGATAAATATTGGTGGACATTTCACACAGCATCAACTAGTCCCAAAGTAAGCATAGATTGTATCATGAGAACCAAACAAGTGATATAATATTTTAAAATTTTTATATAATGCATATTAACACCCAGACAATACAAACATCTCTGATCGTCACAAAAATGTTTATCCTGGGTGGGAATTGAACCCACGCTGTGTGCTGTGCAGCTGTGCGTCCAGTAAACGTATGAACTGAAGAACTGTGTTCCTGATGATGTAACAAAAGTTCTAACTTTTCAAAAGACTTAAAAGGTTAAAGTTCCCAGGAATAGAGAAATACGCTGTGTTAAAAGACAGGACAGTAAAAACGTAAACAACGAATGTCACCAATTCAACCCGTCTACTGTATGCTTTTAACTTTTATTTAAAATTACTTGCTCTCAAGTTCATATTGAGTCAATACGTTCCAGAAGTTGGTAGTCTACGACTGAGTAACTCCTTCAACAATGTGCACTAGAGAATTTCAGAAGCTATGAAACACTGAAAGTTTCGTTTCATTCGTTTTAGGAGTTCAACTATATTTCACCCGTAACGAACTGAAACGAATTTGGACATTTGCAGTCGAAGATAACGTTGTAAACGCCGTTTTATCTGTCGGACCCGAACTCGGAGGCTATCGAAATGGGACGCGAATACGTAAGTTCCTGCTATTTCGCCAATGACTTAGGACAGCCCGTAAGATATTACCTATACGCACTTATTTTGCAACCAAGTGTCAAGTATCTTTTTTTTATAGGAAACGACGAAGAAACGAGCAGATGGCCCACCTGGTGTTAAGTTGCAACCTCTGCCCATATCGCTTGGGTCCTCCTCTACTAAGGTACAAGAAGATTCAAGTCACATCGTATGCGTCTGAGGCGTGAAGGTGGAATGCCTGTAATTTTGCCTGAGATTTAACCGGCAAACACTACTTTTAAAGCGAAACACAGTAACATAAATGCATGCTTGGTGGCAGATATGGAAACGGTGGCTGTACTTCCGGGGACGAACTTGGCATAAGTTCCACTGCAACTAAATATAATATAATACTATGATTATGTCAATAGAGGCAGGCAGAGTTAACGATTCGTACCATCTTAGCTACAGAACATAGAATCATAGTGTTTTTGTTGTACACGGCTCATATAATGGCAGTATACCCTAACAGCTAGTCTATCTATAATAATCTATAAATCTTTCTAATCTATATTTAAAAGGCAAGCGAAGCATTGCAAATTACTACTACTACTGTAATCGATAGTTCAAAGCGTGCAGCTCAAAGATGAAGAAAACGGCATTGCATCAAAGTAATCACTTATCTAGACTGTCGATAAAAGTGGAAAACGGAAATTTCAAGGATAAAAACATAAGGGATAGTGATGAGAGAGTGAATGTTTGTTCCCGGTGAAATCCACTTTTTAAACACTAAAAACTCTAGTCTTGTTACTACAAAACGATTGGTTGTGATTGTATTTAAAGTTTAATTGATATTTTGATTTGCGTTTGACTAAAACCTTATGATAAACGCCTATGATGCGCTGGTAGTACCTACTAAGATGTAAAGAAAAAAGACAGGAATAATTCAAATATACTCATATCTGATAGACTGTTTTGAGAAAACAGGACTCATCTGAGCTTGTAAATAGATAACTAGGTACATAAATTATATCTTCCTTTATGTAATCTTTCAAAATACATATGCAAATATCTTTCAAGTAACAAAGGCTTTAGATAAGTCTCAGGATAGTTTTGATCCACCATTCGGATTCCCTGGTTTATGCATTAAAGAAGTTGTTTGACTGGCCTTATAGCTCAGTCGGTAGTAACCTTGCGTTCTGCGCTGTAGGTCGTGGGTTCGATTCCCACCCAGGACAAACATTTGTGTTAATATAAATTATATGTAAGTATGTAATTCCAAAAAAGTATATAAGTATCATACCAGTTGTCTGGTTCTATATACAAGCTATGCTTAGCTTACTTTGGGGCTAGATAGCGTTGTGTGAAATGTCTATATTTATTACTATTAGTTATATTTACTGCTTACATATATTTCATGAGTGAAGAAAAACATCTGAAATCAGATTATTTTTTATAGCAAAACGACTTCGGGTCCGTTATAAGAAGACATCCCCAAAAATCGATTGGAGTTTATTGTATCGGGGGATTCACACATAAAGTGGTACCAAATAATTTTCATCTATTATTTATAAACATCTAACCGAGGGAAAATTTGTTGCAATGACCATGAAAAGTAAAAAAACTATTTAAGGTTAACAGAGAGTACGGGAGGCATTAAACTACAATGTTTTATTGTGAGTGCCGGAACGGTGAAGCGCCTAAAGTCACGTTCAATTTGTTTTGATGGCCCGTGAAAATGTGTCTTTCATTATTTATATGGACTAAATTCAATAAAACAGCTTTTATATCCCATGTCGAATTCATGTGTCATTTGTCAGTGTCGACCTGAGATTTATTATTTATTTTGATTGATCTAATGTACATAAGTGCTACTCTTTTAGCTCATCCTGATCTCAAAAATGATAATTTAAGAATTTACCAATGGTGGAACTGAGTTGCCAATGTGCTTTAGAGGGAAAAGCTCAAGGTAATTAATAAATTACAGTAAAAAAATTACAGATCACACGTGCTTAGCTTATGTTGAGAAGGAACTAAGTTTCAAATTATATTTGTTCAATTCAATTGTTCAAAATTTTAAGACCAACATCACAAAGCAGATATATGAACATACATTTACGTATATTATATACATTAATTTGAGTAAGTTACGTACTTAATTTTGTAAATGAATTAAATGAAAAGATAGATACAAGAGATAACATAGTTGCTCACGTTTAACATCCCATTTGTAAACTGTAATATAATAATCAAAAAACTTACCTATTTTTTAAGATATTTAATTTTTAATCAATTCAAATTCAAATACATAATATAAATGTGTAAATAATAATAAAGTAAATATAAAGTATAATTCAAATAAAAGAATAACTATTTATAGATTAAAGTGTAAATGAGACGATAAATCAGTAAAGAAAGGCAGTATAGGTAACAGTCAGTGTCAGTTCAGACAATCACTAAGCAGAATGCTACGCAATTTTTTGAATAGACAACCATACTCTTAATTATACTCTTCCTAATATAAATCTGAAATATCGACACCGAAAATTGCTTACAGCAGCCAGTCTCCATTAATATCAACTACGCCAGAAAGTCAGAATCGAGGACCTACTTACCTACCAGAAAGCTTTAATGCAAAATTGGATTTCGCGGTCCATTAATTTTCAATTTGCGTGATTGCAATTTTGGAGGTTTGCTCGTTTGTGAGACGTCTGGATCGGGGACAGAAAATAACAAAAAGACTTTAGCTTCGGATTGGAAAGAATACATTACTAGTCCGGATTCTCGCGATATTTATGAAAGAAGATTGTTCGCCCCGAAATGATATATTGATCTGATTATTCCTAAGAAGATTGGCATGATATTGGACAAATAATTTGGATTTTATGAGGTATTTTTTTCAGAATCTTATAAGATCTTTCCGGGAAATTGTATCATTGTTCGTCGTTGGTAGAGGTTGTATAAGTTTCAAAGACAAATAGTGTAATTTTTTGTTTTTCGATTGAGAGATTTATGTGCGCAATACCAAGTCCTCAAATCGGCGAAGGAAAACATCGTGAGGAAACCGACATGTCCTATGTGTCAAGTGCACGAAAGGAGCCTCTTGAGGCGCACTTAAAATCCTTTCATCACATCACATGTAGACCAAGACTTGTAAGTTAATCGCCCTTCCGTATTGTGTTCAAATTATAAAGGTTACATTTCAACTCCCAGCCACAACCGGCACCTAAAATAATTGCGTATGTCTTCCATCTCTATTTCTCGTTTTGGTACACAGTCGTGTCAATGTAGTTACGTTCCGAGCCATTTGTTGGAGGGACGTTTAAACGGCGAAAAAACGTGACAAGAAAACAGAACCGTCACATTAAGTTTTCTTTATTGTGCTCCAACGTTTCATTTTGTTCTGCGTGAAGATTAAAACGTGATATTTAAGAATAGGACTATGATTTTGGTTATATGTGTTTGTTGAGAAATATTATCTAGTAGGTATAACTAGTCGAGACACTGATTCTCTCGAACCAGTGTGGTGAAAGGATTTTAAGTGACAAAGAAGCTCTTTTCGTGCACTTGACACGTCTTCGAATTTGTGTACCTAGGACATGTCTGACTTACGATGTTTTCTTCGCCGTTTTGAAAACATGGTATTGCGTACATAGTTCATTCAAACGAAAAAACTCATTGGTGCACGTCGGAATTTGAACTAGCGACTTCAGGAATGAAACTCGGAATGAACACGAAATGAAACGGAATAAAAAAATAACAGTTTTTTTTAATTAGTCTAGCAAGAAATTTCTAGTAAGCCATGAAGTATCTTTGGCTTATTACGAATATTTTGTACATAACTGGATTGTCTTAGTAGCAGTAGCTTTCTAACCTAGTTGGAAAAACAACCTACTCATAATTCCGTCCCTACAATAGTCGTAACAATAATATTTTAAATCAGCATTAATAAGTAAGTAATTAGTACTTACTTTTTAAAACGATCTGAAAACATCTCCAAAGAGATTTTTCCCGGTGAATACATTAACGAGACTCGGAAATAATGCCTCCTTTGACGAAGACTAACGCGTACCTTTCAGAAAACGAAGCAGATAACATCTTCAAAATGCAACAAGTACATAAACAAAACTGAATTTACAATCAAAAGAAACAGGAGCTCGCGAGCTTCGGCACAGTGTCACAACTCATTAATATTAATAGTCGGGGGTGAAACCGGGGGCTAGCTCTCTTTACATGCATAATTTCAACTCTCAGTTCCTAACAAAATTTTAATTGCTAGAGTTGTAACACGCTTTCGAACGCAGATCACACTCATTTGTGTTTTGTAAATAGTTAGAAAATAAATAACGTTTCTATGAGATAATCACTTCGATTTTTTTTATGACACTGAAGTGACGGAACAAGCTGACGGCCCACCTGATGTTAAGTGATAACCACCGCCCACAGACAACAGCAATATCACTCAAGTCCTCTCCATAGTATGAGATGACTGAAATTGCACTGCGTTGCGTCCATCACCTCGAGACGGGGATGTTACGTCTCATGCGCCTACAAATTCGCCGGCACCCACTCCCTTCTACTTTATATGCTGCAAATTGTAATAACTGTTTGAGGTAGTTATTAAAGATGAAATCTATACGTATAATAAAACTGTAACAGGCTGATTCTACACATTGAAGATAATTTTGGAGGTCATTCTCACTCAGACACAGATTCTACAATCGATACAGATGCCAAAACGAGTTTTTTTTTTTTAATTTTTGACTGTCTGTTTGTTTTCTGGCCGTGCATCACGCTACAAACTACAGAATGGATTCAAAAGAAAATTGGCGTGGTTTGAGTTTATACTACGAGGTAGGACATCGGATACTTTTATTCCAAAATTCAGCACGATTTACTTGAAATAGGGGGATGCTCAGATCAAATAACAGGACAGTAATCAGAAAAGAAAAACTGCAGTAATTAAATTAATAAAACAGTAGTGTAGTTGACTACACCAACGCCTATTTATCGTATATTTAAAATAAATGACATGTCCAACACAGCACTCCCTTTGCAGGCTGCTTTTACTGGGCGTTTTGCAACTATCAAAAGCTTTTAAGTGTTACTTCAAACAAAGTGGTACAAACAAGTTCAAACCTTAACCCATGACAAAGAGGGCAATAAAACAAAACTCCAGTTATTATGAGGGGTTAAGCAAAGTTATTTCCGAGAATGACGTGCGCCGCAAGTCCCGAAGCTTATTATAACCCGTCACAAAAAGATACTTGCAGCTCCCAAATGGCTCAACCCAGACGCAGCTGATAATATAATTGAGGCTTCAACAGGACGAGAAGATATGCGATATAATTTGTTTGTATGAATAAATATAAATAAAATATTTGTGGACAATATCAGACGGCGTTATCTAGCCCAGACTTAGCATAGTTTATACTAGACACGTAGGTACATGATGACATTGGTATACTTTATGTTTACGTAAAGATTCTTTCATAAATTATAAAAAAGATTTTTATATACCTGTTTCAGATCATTCAAAGCGTTGCATTTATGCATGCATTAATATCTATAAATATAAATAACCAGCCACAGAATAAACATCTATGTTTGTCACATAAACGTTTGTCCTGGCAGGGAACCGAACCCACGACCTACAGCGCAGATGACGGGGCAGTGAGGAAAGTCATCACGAATGGAATGTTTCATAAATTACTACCTACCTACCTAGTGAAACGTGTACTAGATACTGAGATCGTTTGGCACTTTACACATGTAAATCACGTATTATGTTTGCCTCAGATTCAAATTCAAACTACTAGCTAAGAAAATACCTCGGTTATTCTGTGTGCGCGTGGCGGCTGGCAGACGGTCCCTGCGCGCATCTCCTGTAACACCCGTCTATCATCTCGCCCCGACACCTGTCATGCCGCAGAAGACTGAGTTATATAGTTTGATTATCTTATCTTACAAGTAATCAACACAATATCAATAGTCATAGTTGTGAGTTATTCACTTCACACTATGATTACCGCAAGAGACTTAAACCCAAATCGCGGTGTTTGACATGATTTGAAAATTATGTCAAACATGTGGTGTTTTATCAGTCAGTTAAAAGTCAGTCAATCAGTAGGAGAAAGAAGATAATGAGTAAGGAGATTTTTTTAGATTTTTCCGGTTTCCGTTACTGGATATACGATATTACGACAAGTTCCAAAAATATTGTATTGATCTAGATCACACGACTTTTACGTTTGCTTTTTGAAAAAGTTTGATACTAATATTTAATCTGCACTTTTACTTACTACTTTACTTCATATTGTTTTATAAAAGAGTAGATTTCTTCATTTCTCATCTTCATTTGCACTGTACTGGCACTAATGCAGCCTTATTAGTGCCACCTAGTACACCTGTGTACACATTTAAGTTAATAGATAGTTTTAGTGTGAAGAAATACATCCATACAATTTTTTGCATTATTACATACATATACATTAGTGTGATGTATATAGACGTTTAATGTATTAAAGTTCTTTCTAAGTGACACAAAACGTATTAAAAATACATCTAAGTAAAATATTACCTGACATCCAACATTATGTTTGACAATAACTTTTGTGTGTATGATGACGGTTTCAATATTTTTTAAGGAAGAAAGTTTGTGATAATTGCATTTCGTTTTCAGTAAGTACGTTGAATCCGTCATTTCAACTCGCGGCCTCAGGGTCTTTTCATTTTCCAACTTTTGGAGCAATTACCAAAGTAGTTGAGAAGTTCCCATCGAACTTTCAAGACTTTCGTTTGCAAGAATGAATTTTCAAATAGCTACTGTTTACGTTACCTTGATGAATATTTTATTTGCATTTTCGTAATTACGTTTTTTGACTTGGCTCCAAATTTAACTTTGTTGAGTCAGTTTTATGAATATGAAATTGGTGTAGGCAAACGTATATCTAATTTTCTTTAATCTTTTGAGAGTTTGTAATCACCGTGAAAGTTAGGAGGATTAGACTTTCTGAATTAAAAAGTAGGTACTGGGTATTATACTTTAAAGCAAATCAACCCACGCTCAACTCATAATTCGTTTATAGGAAAGAAAATGTAGTTGTTAGTAAATCAGAATTTAAGCTAAGGAGATGATTGGTTTACATGAAATTTTACTAGGAGCCGCTTAATTAATTCCATCCAAAAACAAAACTTTGAGATAAGCTTTCCCCATTACAAAATGAAATCATGCGAAGCTAAAATTTGGGGCAACTGTTGGCAGCCACTAAACCAACGAAATTTTCCCTGATTATAGCCGGTTCACATAATATCTAATAGCTATTTTGGTAGGTGTCAATAACGATTAAGTACCTATCTGGGCGGGGTCAATATTATATCGGGCTCTTGATTCCCTTATGGCAGTGACATGTAATATAACCTGTCTAGGAGCTGACTTTTTTATGTAACAAGTACATTCTCCATCGAAATCATTTTCGTGAATTATGTAACATTGGAAAGTAAGTATTTTTAATCATCAGTCTCAATAACATTAAAAGACAACAGACAATTGGATAATAGTCTTAGCGTGCGGCATATTTAATTATGTAAAAAATACGGTTTAGATTCGTATACTATTCAAGGTAATGAATTTTAGATTACCATTTCATCAAACATAATTGCTTTAACATCACCAAAGTAATACAGGTTCTTAAAAAAACATTATTAAACAGTGTCTGAAAATTCCAATCGTAAAGTAATAGTTACAGCAAATTCTAAACCGAAAGTAAATTGCACTTTTACTGCACGGATGAAAAATGAAATTCAAGAAAAACAACCCGTTATTGAAATCCTGCTTATTTCGAGCTGGCATTTTATCGGCGGTAATAAAGATGCGTTCATCTTTCGAGCGTAGCCCGGTAATAAGAGTAGTATTGGGCGATGTCATCTAACTCAGATTATATTGGGAGCGTATAAGGTTGAACAGCTTGTTTATTTTCTTTATTTGGGCCCTTGCATACGACGGAGGCGCGTGACACATGGAAGAGATACGTGTTTATAGCATTTTATTTTTTTCAGTATAGTCCATCTTTTAAACATTTAAATAGCTAGACAAACACTTTATACTGCACATTACATCAATTAAACAAAAATAAAAACAAACACACGAAAGAAATGTACAATTGGCGGAATCGTCGCTTATAGTGATTTCTACCAGACAGCCCTGAGATATAAAAAAAAATCAAGTTAATAAACTGGTTATAATTCAATAATAGAAATAGAGTTCTTAGTTTCGTTTATAACTTTGTAAAATGATAATCGCTTTGAATGATCTGAATTATCATTCAAAGCGAATCTTGACTTTAATTTATGAAAGAATCTTTAGCTTAATCCAGAGTTAGGACTATTTTCGAAAAGCGAGAGAGTAAATCGGCTTTTTTCTACCAAGGTTCCTCAGTCTTTGTAGGTGTCACAGGTGTTAAAAATGTTTTCTTCTCTGACAAACCTTGTTCACTATGTTGTCAATCGCCGTTTTGAGAATTAGTATTGCACATATCCTGTTTTGAAGTGAATAACTTAGTCACACATTGTGATCTTACTAGTGACCTTCGGACTTAAAGTTGTTGCCACCATGCTCTTATTAATTGGTTGTTAACGTAGTAAATTAATTCACTTTAATATCATACCTTGTTCGTCAAACTTTGACTAGGTTTTTTTCTTATATATTAAATTGCTAAACAATTGTTTCTCGTATATTCGTATGAAGCTCGTGATAGTCATGATTACTTTTACATACTGTGTCACAGTTACCGATGAAATACAAAACACGCTCATCGGAGCAACGCAAGTGATGTGCTACTTGTGACGCAGCAGGTTCCTTCTTGCACGTGTGAATAACATTGTATCATTGTAACGCTCCAGGTGACAAGCGGCACGTCGCGTAGCCAGCAACTGTGTGAAACAGTTCCACTTCTGTGTATAGAATGGTTTCGGCTTATCGCCGGCGGCCAGCCGGTTCGTACCACCGGCCACCTCACGCCCCCATTCGGATATAAATCATGGAAACACACATTTTCTTTCCGCAATGCTCACAGCAAAATCTATTTTATTTTACCTCTTTGTTATTGATAAGTGACCTACGCTTAAATTGACTAATAAATCATACAGATGGAACCAAATGGAACTCATACCTGCGAGACTTTGATAAATCCATTACTGTTACGTGTGCAGAATTTCAGTTTTTTTTTTACGTATTTAATATGTTTGTCCATACTTGCAATGTTTTATACATTTCTGAAATAAAATTATTAAGAGTTAGAACACTATGGTTAATAACAAAGTACGTAAACCATAAAAATAAGATATATTGAGTGTAATTTTTTTACATAATTGAGGCAGTCTTCAACGCCGTCATTTAATAAATTTCACCTAAAACATAGACGTTGAGTTCCAAATTACCAAATCTGTTTCCAGTATATTATTTATCCACAATATTAAAAGTGGTGTATTGAGTTTTGTGTGTAGTTTTTTATTTATTTATTTTCACGAGCACGATCGTCAAGAAATGAGTAAAGCTAGCACAGATTAAAGCAGACTAAACTTATTCATATATTCGTATATATAAATATATAATTATAGGAATTATAAGTCCTAAGTTAAGTCATTCAAAAATATCACGAAAGTTATTATTGGAAGCGATTTTCCAAAGATTTACAACGTTCGAGTTGTGAGTGTGTCTATGGTAAGCGATGAGAGTACTCCCTAACAAATTGAAAATCAATGAACCGCGGAATTCAATTTGATATTGAAAGCCATCTCTCACGCTCGCAGGCGGCGTCAGAACACTCCCGATATCTCTCTCTTTGACTCCGTTTCACACATAATGCCGTACATTCAAGACTAGGTTATTTATACGGCACTTATCATGGAATTGGTGAACGGCTATCGTGCCTGGTCGGGAAGTGACGTGGTCGCTTTTGAATTTATCATACTGGAAAATGCTTTATAAATCATAGATATTTGAAATCGTTTTTATCCAAGATCAAATACAATAATAGCAGGAAACGAAAAGGAACATGTAGGCACAATTTGTGACGACATTTTTTTCTCTCTTTTGTAAGTACGTAGCTTGCTGAAGGGACGTACAGCAAGATGAAACGTGAATATAGAGCTTTTTGTTACAAATGGCGCAAAAGCGAATAAAGCGCTTCCGAAACGCGAGACCTCTGCCTAAAAGGATTGAACAACATTGACATAAAATTTGTAGAAGGCACTGCAAGTGCCTTCTACAATGTTGACAATGTAAATTTTTTTGAAATGGGCATGTTTTCTTTATGTGATTGTTACGGAACGAGCCGACGGCCTACCTAGAGTTAAGTGGTAACCTCTTCCCATAACAACAGATGCGACTTGGGTCCTCCCCTATGACAAGCCCCAAACCGATTCGTATGCGTCCGTAACTCCGAGACGTGTAGGTGGAATTTCTCATGTGCCTGTAATTTAACCGGCAACCACACCTTTCAAACCGGAACACAGCAACGCGAATGCGTTAATGTTTGGCGGCAGAAATGGGCATGGTGGCAGTACTTTCCCGGACGAATTTGGCGTGAGTTCTACTGCTCTTAAAAGTCTCTCTTCAAGTTTAATATTTGTAAATGTTAAACTTTCTAAGAAAATGCTAGTAAGCCACATGTAAACCACAATACATTAAAAACCAAAACCTACAGATTTGTTGCATCATAACCCCGCACCAGTCGTGTCGCTTGATAATAACTTAACTGTGATTTTACGCTGAGAAGCCGAATAAAACTGGCATAAAACTATGTCATACATAATATAAACAAAGGATGGCGGTGCCCAAAAAGTTTCTAAAGTAATTTTACAAAGTAGTGGTTATCAAGTTAGTAATAAAGCTTAATGTAGAGCCGCGGTCGAACCGTGCATTATTGAGCCTACCGAAGGCTTAGTTATTTGTTCTTAGTTTGAATGGAAGCTTTTGTTTCGACAATAATGCGATACGAAATCTTACTTATTGACGTCTTAAGTCCTTCGTGTCACAATAAATATTGTTTCAGTAATAATAATTATTGATTAGGTACAAATTACTGACAGACACAAAGTTTGCATAGGTAAAATTTGGTTTTGTCTGATATACATAATATTTTATATATAAAGATAATGATATATTTTATATTCACGGTTTATTTTCACTATGTAAACCCAGACAGTCATTGTGATGTAAATTGTCGGATTATAAGCTATTTTTTTGTAAACTATGTTTAACGCATATTTCGCACTTCAGGCATCCAATACTGATACAGAAATACGTTTTCTGATCAAAATAATTATACTGTGCTAAGTTTACCGTATCATGCCTGCGAAGGGATTTTCAAGGTATATTGTTATTTACTTATTTGCGGGCCTTATTGAGTTTTGTTGTATATAGAAAACTGGCCTTACGCGGCTTGGGAATTTTATAAAAATACATACATATGACAGTTTTTTATCAAAAAAAATCCTGTACCTGATAAATATAAACAGAAAAAAAAGACGTGTGGCACTCGGAGACTGCCGCGCTAAAGCTATTGCGCGTGATATTTCAAAAAGTCATTAAATGTTCTGGTATTTATCGATAGATGGAAAAACTAAAAAGTATCACCGCTGTGCCGGTCGGAGTGGGGGGTGTTAGGTTTTTTTCGTTACGGAATTTCTGGATTCGGTCTCCACGCTCAAGGCCCGCGATAGAAGCTATGCAATAGCTTAAAAACAACTGAGTTGAGTGGTTGAAAAAGTATTCAAATAATTAAATACTATATAAAAAATACTGGTAGAGTAGTTTACTGTTAGTTCAAATAAGATCAACGAAAACGATTCATAATAACCAATCCAATCGATCTTCGTATGAATGAATAACACAAAAAGAGAAATGTCGACGAATGTAACATTGCAAGAATTAGTGCGGGCTTAAACATAATAAAATACCAGTCAGCGCATTTCCGATGTGAATGTGCCCAAACAAAACACGTCCGCCCGCGTTTTGGGCGCGAGACCAACCTGCGATTTATAACAATGGTCAAGTGTGAAGCTTACAAGGCTTTTCTAGGCTTGTACCTACGCATAAATTAATTACACAAATATTATAAATGCAAAACTTGTTTGCATGTTTGTTTACAATGCTAGACCTATTGAATAAATTTGATTAGAAGTTTGAACTGAAATAATATATCTAATTAATAATAGCAATTTTTAACCCTTTACCAGAGGCAGAAGCTTATTATAATTAAATAATCACAAATTATAATGTTCAAAACGAGCCACAGACTGCATTAAATAAATATTAATAGGATATTATTCAGAAATGGCGTAATAGCAAAGAGTATTTAATCCGGGGCCATAGATGTCAATTTTATTTTCATTCTAAGTGTGTAATGTTTTTTAATTTATTGAATATAAATTTTCTGTAATTTTTTTTACTTAAATCAAGCTGATATAGTAGTCGAAAACTATACTTGTGATTCAATAACTAAAAAAATGTGAGCCGTCACGGGACGCCTGGCAGATGTGAAACATCGACATTATTTTGTAAGAAACTAAGTACCCCATCACTAATAATGTTTATGATTTGTCGTAACCTTGAACGGACCAATCAGCGCTCATGCCGTGGCGACGCGTCGCCAAGCCAGAAATCGGTTGTACGTGCGGCTATAGATGTTTCACATCAATATCTAATGCTGAGCACTGTTTCATAGGTAAATTTAATAGAACATAATTACGACAGAAAACGGTGAGAAACGCACCCTCATGCAGAACCCTCAGAAACAAAACACGTGCATTTTCCTCACGGTACCATAAAAAAGTAAAAAAAAAAGCTTTGAATTTACTAGCGGACTACAATTCACTGCTCGTGCAGTATAGGCTTGCAATTTCGTAATTAAAATACGTAGTTTGTAATCAAAAAGGCATAAATATCGTCTCAGTTACAGTTTCCAAGGAAATTATTAAAACATCGAACTGGTCGTTGTGAAAGCGTAAAGTCTGCAAGCGTTCACCTTAAGGTAAAAATAATCACAAGAGCCATATTAATATCGCGTATTTATTCGTCGTTAAAATTTTAAGTAAATTACACTGGTTTGTAATTTTTCAGAATATCAACATTAACATTAGATCTTTGTCTACATATGTCCGATGCTATAAAGTTATAGAACGAGCAGATGGTCCACCTCATGTTAAGTTCTGCCCATAACAAGCAAAACGACTTTGGTCCTCCCGTACATAGTTGCAACAAGACAAGTCGTCTCACGTGCCTGTTACGAGTATATGAAAATGGAACACAACCACTAACTATCCAAGATAGGAGAATAAACTGATGCTCATCACTTGGTCATCATAAATTCTACGAACGGGGATCAAAATCTCACTTCAGAGGCTGAGTCATATGACTACGCTACAGGCATTTTTCTTTTAAAATGATTTTTTTAATTAACTTGAATATTTGACTTAATAATGTCCTATGTCAAAATGAGACACGCTCACGGAATTATTCTATGCGTTTAAGGTAAAAATCTGGTAGGACTTATTGACACTTAAGCTCTATTGAATCTTGCTTCTGTGCGGTTGCCACAATCGACGATAAGCCAGCACATATAAAGTTTCTGTTACTGTAATTAAACGTAATACCACGGTATAAGTATAATAGCGCCCAGTGTGTTTACAGCGGTCAGTCACGCGACCGTAAAGGGAAAACAAAGTTTGGTTTGAGATTAGGACAAAGTGACAATCAAGAATTGGAAGACGCAGTCACATTCAAGGCAAATAAGACTTAATGAACAAATTGTAATTTGACATAATCTGTGTCCATTAGATGACGGTCGAACCACATTCTATTATTCATGCTGGCTAGCGTGATAATTTGAATTTGGAACTGAAATGTTTTTTCTTTAAATTGTTATTGTTTTTAATTCTCTAACAAGCAGCAAGTGGAACATCATATCATACATAAAACCTTTTTTGTGTAACCTTAGGTTGGTCTCTTGGAATACATTTTATGGCACCAAAAAGTTTGAACACTGGAAGGTGGATCGCTGGATGTTTGCCAAACTGACAGTTTAAAAAGCTACGTTCCTGAAAACGTAATAAGATGATGGCTCTCGTCCATCTACCTGCTATTTAGGAATTACTACTTGCAGTGACGTAATAATTTCCATAACTTTCGTTCTATGTTAATATTGAGAAAAGAACATTTATTCTTTTACCTCTGACCCTGAATTTTGTGTGTCGTATTGTATGCAGATATCACAATTCCCTAGATCCGAGAATAAACTTTATAATTATCATATTCATACATTCATACTTTTTTTACTTTGACTTTCACATATTTTTCTCGATCGAAGATTGAAAGGTTTGCCTGCAGAGTGAAGGATCCCAAGTTCGATGGCCAGCCAGGGCCGCGGCAAACGTAATTATAGACTTGTATGTGAAAGAGTAGAACTCGGCGTACATACTTGACCAAATCGGTGACGTTTTGGAAAAAGACCAGGTCAAGAGTACCCTAAACCACCGAGCATGCATGAAGAATGTGATGAGAGTAAATTAAGCTAAGGAGGTATGTCAGGATCGTAGCTGGTGGAAAACCATGATCTCTGCCTACCTCTCCGGGAAACAGGCGTGATTTTATGTATGTATATATATTTATGTGTCCATGCTGTCTGCTATACAGGGAATACTAGCGCAGGGGTGAGGGTGCGTAAGCGTTTTTTATAGATGGCCCTCTCATGTGCGTCATATTGCCCACTAGCGTCCACTGTACAACTAGCTAGTGTCACGCTTGATTGATCCATTATATCATACAACAAAATCATACGCAATACCTAGATGCTTAATATCCAGTCATTATTAATTCATTATAATCAGTATCGCACCTGCTGTAGCGTTAATTTAAAAGAAATTGATATCACTATTTTAACTTATTTCATTCTTGGATTTTTTGGTAACTCGTCTGTGGGGAAATAAACTGTTAATCAGTCTGTACCTATGTTAAAACTTTTGGAACTATCTTGGTAATGATACATTATTTTGATATTTATAAGATATTGGTGAGTGTATAATATAACGAGACAGAGTTGTGAATTAGATTGAAAATACCTAATAGAAAATGTAACACATAAAAGTACAAATAAAAAAGTAACAACAAAAAGGCTACCACTCAGCATGTGCTGTATCAGTGGTGTGGCTACTTCAGCGCTGGTTTTCTGCGGCACCAGTGTATATGAGCATGCGACAAGTGATACAAGCAATATAATATGAAACTTAAATACCTAGGTATTTTAAATCTATTGTATTGAAGTGTGTAAATCTTCTAAATAAGTAAAGCTTTGTGTACAATAAAGGGAACTAATACAATTTAAAAACAATAACTAAATGGCTATGAGATCTCTTCTAATAAGTAATTAACAATTCAATAAAGTATACAATGAAAACGAAACAGGCACATATAACTGAAACTAACTAACAAATTAAAAATAAACTCAGAACGAGTGCCTACAGATGGATATTGTTGAGATTTAAACAATAGTTATTTAAGAGATGTTTTGAAAGAGGCAAAACGATTTAATAGCTATAGTTCCTAGTAGTACCTAATTGAATTTTATCGAACGTACCTCTCAAGGTGAGTCATCAACTTCATTAGTACTTACTCACATGAAAAATATGCTGAAGGTGAATGAAAGTAGACAGATACATTGTTTGCCAGTACACTGCACTACCCACGCAAGGAATTAAATTTTCTGAGAGGGCGCACGCAGGTCAAAATACAGATAATATTGGTAACTCAAAATCATGGCAATCGTCTGTAACGTGAATTGTAAGGTTTTTGTAGCATGGAATTGGTAAAATATGTAATACTTTTGTATTATTGGAATATAAGACGAGGGAAGAAATCTGCAATGACTTAACTATATTTGACAGCCCTCATAACTCAGTTGGCAATAGCTCTGCCTTTTACGTGGTACTTCGTGAATTCGATTCCCGGACAGAAAAAAATATTTGTGTAACAAACTCTTGTTAGTTTTGTGTGAAATAATGTAAAAGAAAAAAAAAACACAGAATTCGTAAAGAAATGGCTTGGAAACGTCAATAATATTCAAAACATAAGGTCACGCGTAGTTATCGCTAAATTTGACGCCTTTTTTTTTTTTTTTAACAACAGGGAATGCTTTTATTCATACCTCTCGCATTTCGGGGCTGCAAGAGGTTATGTGGGACTCACCCCCCCCCCCATTATTAAAGTGATGGTATTGGGGGGATACCCACTAAAAACCTGTTGGTATTCCGTCTCGCACCATGGGTGTTGAAGGCAGTAGGTTCGCGGACATTCTACTACGCCTCCAACGGTGCTGGTCATGTGGACCCCGTCTTAGGTCGATTGTACGACTGGATTTTGTCTTCTGAGGAGCGCGTGGGAACACACCACGCGCTGCCATCTCGGGCCTTGACTTATTGGACGGTAGACTCCCGAACCTGCCACCCGAAGGCCGCTTTTATGGAGGCTGGAGAGAGCCATAGGCCCTTCTCCTACGTCCAGGTCTTCTTGAGCGGGCCGGGACTGTGCTGGTAGCTTCCCGATCCCTTTCCGCCGTTTCTTTCGATACCATTACATCTTCACAATAGGCAATCATCCCATTCCATGACCTCTCACTTTCAAGCATGGACTTAATGATTACTGGAAGGGAGAGGTCGCTCCCCACTATAACACATAAAGCACGACGCTGCTCTGCCCACGCCGGACACCACTCTAAAGTGTGCTGAGCCGTGTCCGCATCGCAATTGCCGCAATGATGACATCGCGATGTTTCCTCCCTTCCGATCCGACACAGGTAGCTTCCAAAGCAGCCGTGCCCCGAGAGCACCTGTGTCAGACGGAAGGTAAGGACTCCGAACTTCCTATCCAGCCACATTTGAATGACTAGGTTTACTGCCTGGATCGTTTTTAGGCCAGCGGTTGTATCTCTTAACCTAAGTGACCATTCCTGAGTGAGAGAGAGACGAGTCTCAAGCTTACGTTTTTCCATCTCTCTCAATGCTGGCCGCTCGCCTCTCTCCAGTGCTTCCTCACGCCATAAGTATATTGAAGCCATAGCTATTGCCTCCAAATCCCACGGGAGTGAGCCCGCCAATACACACGCTGCTTCATACGATATTGATCTATACCCACGAATGACCCGTATTGCCATCGCTCTCTGAGGCTTTCGTAGAGCAGCGATTGTATCCCTGTTGACGCCTGTTCTAACCCTATCTGACCCTCCATGGGAAGAACAGACAGAAACCCCCTAACCCCTATAAATTTACAAAATACTTACTGGTTCTGTGGGGCTTGATGACGCTGCGTAAAATGGCCTCCAATATTTACTTATTATTATTAATTAGTTATAACTTGTACCTAGAACTCTTTTCGAATGCATACATTAAATTAGACGTTATGCATAAGGTCTAGCAATTATGAATAATCACATTTATATACATGATCATTACGCAAAACTTAAAACAGTTTGTTCAGCGAGCCGTGAGTGTAGAGCGTACGATGAGATTCATGCAGTCATGAATAGATTAGAATTTAAATACAACAATGTGAAGCAGCATCGGTGTATTAATATCAACACATCGTACGACACTTTGCCTTGCCACAGTCAGTTGTAATAAAACTTTGATTGACAAACTGACAGAATTTCAATTTTTTTATACAAATGATTACACCGATTTGTTTAATTTGTGGAATAAAATCGAATGCCATTTTTGTTTAACTATTTTTTTATTGTATTATTTTTTTTCCAAATTGAAAATTTATTATTTACAACGTAGAAGGGGTATTTGGTCAAGAATGTGAAGCTTAATTTGTAGTTAGAAAATTGAAAGCGCTTCGAGAATACTTATAATTTGAGTGATCTTAACATAAGATGGTTCTAGGCAGCCTTTTCATTGAAAGCAATCCCGTAAAATGTTGACCACTTGTTACGTCTATATTCTGACTAAAGTGAAAACTTCTCAACTTCTCAGAGAAGAAAAATATTTAGAGTATATATTTCAACCAGGTTTCGGTACTAAAACTTATAGATTAGAGAAAGATCCATTCTTTTGCCTTTTCCCAGTTCATTAATGTAATTTGGATAAACCTTATACCTACTGTCTCGCAACACAAATCTTTGTAATTAATTAAATTGAAATAATATGTTTGTTGATCTCAACATACATGTTATTTCACATGTTTCGACAAATGACCAAACACCACCGGAATAACCAAATATTCGTGAAAACCGCTTTTCTATGGAGCACGCGCAATGCCAAAATTAGCAGTATCTCTTTATGACTGCCCGTGATAAAGAGATCTCACAAATCATTGTGACAACCGCGTTATTGCATCGTGTTACTGAAAAATGTTCACGAGCAAAAGAGAAGGTAGGTATTCTATTCCACCCAATATCGTACAAGGTGACAGAACTATGCATAAATCTTACGAACATACGCAAGCGATTTTGATACTAAGGCCTACGTGTGACAGACCAAATCAATATGAAATATCTCAAGCCTCGTGACGGCGGACGGTACTGCAAGTTATTTTGTATCCAAATCCGATGTAATAAAGTCCAGTTTACATTATAATACCGTAAAAGTAAGACAGGCTACGAATTTGGTCCATTGATATATGCGGCCATTCTTCACGGGTGGTTAAGGCAAACTCTTTGCTTGACTTATGTTCGATGTATTGAAAAGGGTGTGTTATTTATTATGTGACTTTCGAATTAGAGTTTTGGTGAGTGCGCCGTCAGTGGAGCTTTTGTGTTGTGAAGATGAACGTTAAGGCGAATAAAAGAGAGTGTATTATTACAAAATAGCCTTCATTTAGTGATTAAAGTTATTTATCAAACGGCGCAGTATCAAGTGTAGGTACTAATGGTTTGTAAATACATTATAGTCCACTCTTGAGAATGTACTATGAAAAGTAAAGTGCTTTTTTTATTATTTGGTTAAATCCGGTGAAATCTACGCAGAAAAGTACGCCTTAGATTAAAACAATCAAAGGCTTGTGGCATCTACCAATCCGGATGTACCAACGTGAATGGATGTACTAAAATGTCATGAACCACCGTTCATGAAAACAAAAATAAAATAAAATTTGGTGGCAAATATCCTTATAATGCTACAATTAAATGTAGAAAAAATCGATAAGATCTTATTCATAATCTGGGAGTAGAAATAAGATATATTTTTTGTGATTTATCTTTCAGGTTTACATGTGTGAACACTATAAACTACTCGAGAATTTTATTTGTAAAATTTCCATTGTATTCTTTTTATTGTGCGCTGCTGAGAATTTAGATTAGCTCTAAAAGGCAAATCTGCAGACATTTCACCCTTATCAAAAACCTTTACCTACGTCTTATGCCCTATTTATAAAGGCATCTGTTAAGATATAGGTATTCCTACGCTTATAAAACTATGTATAATTGCCTGCCGTAAATCAATATAACTTGATTTGTAAGCTTGAACATCTTACATATCTAATAGAATCCAAAGAGTTTACGTAGATAGTGAAATAATTCTAGGCTCATTTTTGTTTTTAGTTTTACTGTTGTTTTCAGTTGACACTTTCTTTTTATTCGAAGTTTACAGGTCTATAAATAATTATGAAGAAATAAATGATTTATTTCACAAGTTTAAATTGGTTCTTAGCAAACAGATTTATATACGTTAAGCTAAAAATAATGACATATAACTGGAAATAAATTTTCTTCGCGAAATTTAAGGCAATTAGCAATAGATTTTGTTATATCCGCTGTCTTGCTGGGTTTAGACAAAGACGCAATGCTGCAGTGGAGGAAACAAATAGTAACTGTCTCAGATGGAGCTACCGCTCGATTAATGTATTAATTTTTTTCGTGGTAACATAGTGTGTGAGTAAAAGCAGCAGATATACAATTATATATAAATAATAAATAAATATTGTTGGACATTTAACACAGTGACATCTAGCCCCAAAGTAAGCTAAGCATAGCTTGTATCATGGGAATCAGACAAATGATATAATACTTATATACTTTGTTGTAAATACATTCATATTATACAGTAAGGAAAGCGTACTACACATTAATTGTATAAATGACAAAACTCCATTTATTGCCGTTTATGAGCTATTTTATGAAGAACACAATGAAAATAAAGTTTTTGTTATTAATAGATCAATGGAAAAATATTAGAAAACTAGAAAACTAATGCTACTAACATTTTCCCTTAAATAATGATCTAATCTTTTGAGAATTCAGTTGGAATATAGGCGATAGTAATTAACCGTAAGATTGATATTACATACCTAGTTCAATATTTTGTATGAATAAAACTCAAGGTAAGAAATTCTCACTTTAAATTAGTGGAACGGCGCTTGATTTTTTTACGGAATTTCTTGGACTATGTCAATAATCCTGCCGCACCCTAGAGTTCAAAGACATTTCATAAGTCAAAGTCCATCTCTGAACTGACATGAAGTTGGAATATCTAAACTCTTGTATTAACCAGTTTTACACCCTTCAAACCAGAATACAAAGAGTGAAGCAGTTGAGTTATCGAAAACATGAGTGTGGTGGCAGTACTTCCCCGGACAATCAAATTCAGTAGCCTGTACTGCTCTGAAATTTATGAATTATACTTGATACTATAATAATGATAGTTAGCTACTATGTTTTGCAAAGTATCTACTTACTCACCCCTAATGTTTAAATCAAACACCCAATGTAGGTAACTTAGCATAATTTAGGCAAACGTAAACACATAACATTATTTTGGTATCATAATATCCTAAAATTTTCCCTATGGAGCGGTTGGTAGCTCAAATATTTGTGTAGGACGGGTTTCTGCGAACGTCGCGTCGTGCCGTGCCCACGGCCGTTTATCAAATGATCTCGCGTCTCTTGTGCCAGCCTTTTTAACGTTCCAAGCTGGCTATTGCAAGTTGAGCATCGCTATGATTGTCAAAACAGTGTAGCAAAGGATGTTTCTCGACCAGAGCCATGCGAGGTAGCGAAGTGGTGCGCGAGGAAAACAACAATATAATTTATTTATTTACTTTATCTCGCTCAGTGCTAATCTGGTGAAAAGAGCTAGTAGGTACATACAACATAAGCTACAGATGTTCGCAAAGTACGTGCGAGAGTGACGTGTCAAAAATGTGTGCGAGGGATGCGTGCAAGAAGGTGTGGCTTGTGAGAATACTTTTATATTATTGTTTTTTATTTTGTATCTGTGGAGCAAATAAATATAATTATTTAAAAATATGTGACTTAGTCATACAATGTTTGGCTGGCCCGCCGATACCACAGCTCCCCCCACCGCATACTCGCTCCGCTCAAGTTCCTAGTCCAACTTTGGTGCAAAGAATAACACTATTTCACAGCTCCGCTATGACTCTTGCTCTGGTGAAAATGTGCCGCAAGAAAGTGTTTCGGTTTTCGTTTGTTTCAAGTTCGTTACGGTTTAGCACCGTTATATTTCATGTTAGTTCATATATTCGTTAAAATAATCGTTCCATAACTTCACACGTGGGTATAAAAGACTATATACATACTGTCATATAAAAAACGTAAGATCCATAATGTATCGTGCTTGCTCTAAAGCAACGTCTTACAGTGGACTTTCTTTAGTCACTCCTACAGGAGTTTAAATCCTCCTTCGGATATATCTGAGTCAAATACAATAAACTTGCAAATTCAGAGACTGGAACAAAACAAATTAAACTTACCTACTTGTGCATTTGTCTTCAATTGGATAGAAAGACGTGTTACTATACGAAACCATAAGGCATATGATAATACATGGAATGCTATTATCGAATGTCATTACATAATTATAGAATTTACGTGTGGCATATAAACACAATTCCACTTTACAATAATACCTAATAACTAGCTTACTTACTGCATAAAGGATTAGATTATATATGCGCTATCTATATGTACTGTTAATTTTCACTAAGATCAGCAATCTTCAGTAGGCACCATCTGCTAACAACTTATTCTGAAAGATATTTTCCTTATTTGTTTCAATTTGATGTTTTAAGGTAGGAACCCTCAGGGTGCTAGTTTCGTTATCACTTTTCTGTTTTTTGTATAATTTGAAGAGTTTTTAGGTTCAAACCAAGGAATTAAGAAAAAATTAAAGCATCCTACAGGTTTGTTCTAATAGAGCTTTCAGATAAAAAAAATTATGTACTCTTTGTTTCAAGACAAAAAATCCATTTCACAAAGCTTGTGTAGAATAAAATATCTAAAGCATATTTGTATCTTCCTATGACTTTATTCCTTCAAAGAACAGGACATAATGTTATTAATTACTGAGCTATTAACAAGCTTCTTGCTTCCATTAAGTAATAACTAAAGGGCACTAGTATATTCACATCACAATAATTGCATCATCAGATATTAATTGGATCATCGAAAATAGGCCGCCATTTTGTTGAGAAGGGATAAGGCAAATTGAGTTATCGGGGATTGAGCCGCGTCATGAAATCCGGATATTTCAATTCAATTCTCGATTGGGTTCGTTCTTGAATTTGAGGTTGGATATAGATTACAGGTGAATGAAAACTTCTTGGGCTTTTGTTATTATGCCCGTCGATATCTACGGCGTCGTAGTAATTACTTACTAATTTAAAAAACTGAGTGCTGAGACAGCTTGAACTTAAAGTAAATTAAAAAAATGACAACTTATCATTTAGTTGCAAATCTATCCTCCAGTTTATAAATAAACCCAAATAGTTTTCCACACGTTTTGGCAAACTAACGCTGCTGAAGTTTCATAATTTAGGTTTCCAACTTCATAAACGTATTTTTGGCAGAAATATAATATTAAAGAAGTTATGGCAGGTTTTATTTATTTACAGGCTCGTTTTTGGGTCACATTAGGCCCCTAAACTGCCCCCACCTAACCTGTCTGACCTGCCCACCTGACAACTAAACATCACCCTTCGGGTCAATGTTTACCGTGAAAAATTCATTGAAAAGCTGCCTTTGGTGAAAGTGGAAAACTTTGTACGTATAATAAAAAACTTTTAGTCTGCTGAAACAATCGTACATATTTTGCTTTAAGGTGGATTCTGTCGTATTTTCGGTGTCTATTTAAACTCTTCTTACAAGAGATATAATTTAATTTTGAATCAAGTTGTTATTCAACATAATTTTATTTCTATTACACCCTAATTTTGGAAGGTATATAAAGTATGTTCTTAAACACGGTACTTTGTTAGTCTAGCTACGAAAATATAAAACTTCTGGAAGAACATATTTCAAGACTTCTGTACCCGAGTTCGAAGGATACATTTATGTACTGGCCTGATACTGTTCCTATCTGGATGAAGGAGATTCAATACAGGGTACTTCAATGATTAAATATATTGTATGAATTTTAAAGACGTTTTATTACGATCCTCCATTACACGCAAGTCGCAAGTCACCGAAAATGGGACGTTGAAAATGAATGGATGACATGGACGAATGAAATGAATGAATGAATGAGTTGATATAAACCAAAGTAAAAATATTTTTAGTCTATGTTTTACATCGTAGTTCCGCCGTCGACCGCTAGATGGCGCCACACGTAACGGCTTGAACATACCGGCCGCCTTGGAAGCACCCGGTTGCAGGCTTCCAACTTGGACTCGTTCGTGTCGCCGTCACTGCTCGGAGGGTTCAGGTAGCAGCGGGCAGATCTTGGAAAATGCCCGCCGAATGATGCCAGACGCCGTCCGGATTTCCGCTACGCGAGAAACGCCGTCTGCGCCTGGAAACAAACGCGTTATTCTCCCCATCCTCCACTTGAGGGGAGGTACATTGTCTTCCTTGACAAGTACTAGGATGTCCTTCTCGATATCCTTGCTGTCGGCCTTCCATTTTCTGCGTTGCTGGAGTTCTGACACGTACTCCTTCGACCAGCGCTGCCAGAAATGCTGCCGCAGTCGCTCCACCATATGATAGCGCGTAAGGCGCGAGGGCGCGATGCTCGTCAGGTCTTCGCAGGCTGGCGCAGTCAACGGCCGGCCAATCAAGAAATGGGCCGGAGTAAGAGGTAGGAAGTCGTGGGCATCTGAGGACAGAGGGGACAAAGGCCGGGAATTCAGGACGGCTTCGATTTGCGTCAATACCGTACCGAATTCCTCGTGCGTTAGCCTTGCATTGCCTAGTACTCGCTTCAGATGATACTTACATGATTTTATTCCAGCCTCCCACAGACCGCCGAAATGGGGACTGTAGGGGGGAATAAAAATTAAACTGATTTGATTGTTACCTAGATAATCGGAAATTTCATTCGAATTCTGAAATATTTGATTTATTTCTTTAAGAGCCCCGACTAGATTCTTTCCATTATCTGAGAAAATTTCTAAAGGCTTTCCGCGTCGAGCTATAAAGCGTTTCAAAGCAAGTAGATAGTCCTGTGTCGACAAGCTACCTACCAATTCGAGATGTATAGCGCGAGTGGTAAAGCAAACGAATAAGCAAATGTATGCTTTTATTAAAACGGACCCTCTGCCTTTACGATTTAAAATAAAGACAGGGCCAGCAAAATCGCAGCCGCACCGCATAAAGCTAAAACTCCCACCTTCTAAACGCTGGTGGGGTAAATTACCCATCTTTGGGGTAAGTGTTTTAGCTCGCATGCGCGTGCATATAACGCAATTGTGTACAATTTGCCTGGCTAGATTCCGCGCACCTAGCACCCACCACCGCTCACGCATGGAACATACGAGAAGCTGTGGCCCAGCATGTAATAACCTTTTGTGTTCATATTCGCATAACAATCTAGAAAATCGATGTTTACCACTCAAAAGCACGGGATGTTTTTTATCGTAACTAAACTCATTTGAATTACATAACCGGCCGCCCACACGAATCACTCCACTTTCGTCTAAGAATATATTTAAGCCCGCAATCTGATTGCCATGCTTACCATTTTCTTTAAATGGTAGATTATTTACAAGCCTATGATACTCAGTAGGGAATGATTCCTGCTGTACTGCGCGCGTTAGCGTAATGAGTGAACGGTCAAGCTCTGTAGCTGATAACGAACCGGTTTTGTTAGTACAATGCGCGTGCGGCAACGACGATCTTGTGTTATCTATAAAACGAAGTAAGTATGCACAAGCGCGCTGTATGCGAATAAACGATGAAAAGCGTTCACAATTAAATAATGGACTTTGCTGTGTACACACTAAATTAATCGTAGTAAATTTACGTTCCGGTAAATCATCACTAATTGATATATCATTATTGTTTGGCCAATTGATACTTGGTTCACCTAGAAACCTAGGGCCACACCACCATGGATTGCTAGTGTCATATTTTAATGAGTCTAACTTTGTACCTCGCGTGATAAGGTCGGCAGGATTATCTGTGCCCTTTACGTGCCTCCATATCGTGTCATCGGTTGACTCATTAATTTGCACGACCCTATTTTGCACAAACGTTTTAAGAAGGTGGGGAGACATTCGTAGCCATCCCTGCACGATTGTAGAATCCGTCCAAAAGTATACTTTTTCGAAAGATATACGAAGAGATTCTTTTACGTTAACGAACAATTTCGAACCTAACAACGCACCGCACAATTCAAGTCTCGGAATGCTAACAGTTTTTATCGGAGCTAATTTGCTTTTAGCGCACAATAATTTAACAGAGATAGGAGGGGTGTGAGCACAATCGTCCCTGCAGGTACGAACGTAGGCACACGCACCATATGCCGTTTGAGACGCGTCTGTAAATACGTGCAATTCCGTGTAGTTGCCATCCACAGATGTAATGTACCGCGGAATTCGAATTTCCTGTAAACATTGCAGACTAGAAATGAATCCACGCCATACGCTTGTTATGTTCTCGGGTACCTCTGCATCCCAGTCTAACTTTTGTAACCATAAACTTTGTAAAAGACATTTAGCTACTATAACCGCCGGAGATAGCAAACCTAACGGATCATATATCTGTGAAATGACAGAGAGCATGATTCGCTTAGTGAGCGGTGAGTTAGTTTGTTCTAACTTAGTTGTGAAATGCAACTCGTCAATTTCCGGAGACCAGCCTAGCCCTAATGTTTTCGACAGATGAGTTTCGCCTATGTTCAGGTCTTTACTACTCTGAGGACAAACTTCGTGATTAAATGTCCATTTGTGCAACGGAAAACAACCCTTTTGTAGTACCTTATTCGTTCGATTACATAAATCTAACAATGTATCTGCGTTATTGTGTGAGATAATGACATCGTCAACATAAAATTCGGATTTTATGATTTGTGCTACAAGTTCATCATCGCATTCCTGTGCTAATTGATTTAGGCATCGGATACTTAAGTAGGGAGATGATGAATTTCCGTAGGTTACTGTATTTAAGGAATACAGCTGTAAAGGCAGGTCTTTACGTTCCCGCCACAAAATCATCTGTAAGTTACGCAAGTCAGTCTGTACTAGGATCTGTCTATACATTTTTTCCACGTCAGCACACGCTACGTATTTGTGCTGTCTGAAACGAAGGAGAATGGAAAAGATGCTATTTTGCAGAGGTGGACCTATGTGTTGAATGTCATTGACAGATTTGTTGGTTGTTGTTTTGGCACTCGCGTCAAAAACAACTCTCAATTTTGTCGTAAGACTAGTTTCGCGGTAAACCCCGTGATGCGGGAGGATGTAGTACGGTTTGTCAGGATCAATGACGTTTCCTGACACCGGGGACATGTGACCCAGCTGCTCGTACTCACGCATGAAATCACAATATAATTGTTTATATTGCGATGACGAGTCTAATCTTTTTTCTAGCGATAAAAAACGTTTTTTCGCCATCGTAAATGAATCGCCTAACACGTCAGCTGATTCCTTTAAAGGGATGCGAACAGAAAATCTGCCGGAGTCGTCGCGCTCGGTAGTTTCCGTGAATAGGTTTTCGCAAAATCTATCATCCTTTGTCAACGTAGAAGGTAAGTTCGTCAGTTCCTCTAATTCCCAGAATTTACGTAGTTGAGAATCAACGTGAGCGTGATGGCAATGAACATTATTTATGAAATACGTTTGAATGTTATGAATCGGTCCGGATATGATCCATCCTAACTTCGAGTCGTAAAGGTATGGACCGGCCTTTAGTTTTATTCTGTTTTTCAGGAGTAGGTCCCAGAATATATCTGCGCCTAATAGGATATCTACCTCGGACGGGACACTAAACGTAGGGTCGGCGAGTGAGATGTAGCTAGGTATACCTATAGAAGCGCAGTTGAGTTCTACTGAAGGTAGCTTCGTTGTTATGCTTGGTAAAATTAAGCATTGGATTTCTCTGATGAAATCACTTGTTTTTGAACGTATATTTAGTTTACAAGCGTGAGTACTTTGTGATACGGTTTCCCCAACGCCTGAGATTCGAACAGTGGACTGTATTATTGGAATTTGTAAACGATTTACTAACGATTGAGAAACGAAACAGTTCTGAGACCCGTTATCTAAAAGAACCTTAATAGTGTGATACCTATTATTCGAATCAAGTACTTCTACTCGTGCTGTGGATAGCAGTACTGGTTGCATAGCCGATTGACAAGCCAGTACGTTGTGCTCAGCGCGTTCTTTTAGCGCATCAGCTGACGTTTGTGAGTCATGCGGACGCAGGGACAATGAACTATGGGCGACTGTACTTATGGTTTCCCTATTGACGTGAAGGAGCGTGTTATGCTTCGCACTACATAACTTGCAACAACCATAAGAACAGTCATTTACGGAATGTTTGTCTGAACGCAGACAATTGGAACAAAGTTTCTTATCAGTGACTAAATTTTGTCTATCTAGCACAGACATGTTTAAAAACTTTGCGCAAGAATATAAAAAGTGATTCTCGCTACAATAACAGCACGAACGCGGCTGTTTTGTTTTATCATTCGATTGTTTTGCAGAAATGAATGTATGCGTTTGCGTGTGCGGGTTCGATTTATGTTGATTCTTATTAGAAGTTACCTTATTATTAAATTCGATCTGCTTTTGTTTAAATGACTTAGTGCTTGTAGAACTACTGTGAACCATTTCCAACATGTCGGCCCGGTTTCTAAGGAAAACAAATAAATCGTCTAGCTTGATCTTATTCTCGGTACCTACCTCACATCGCTTAGAAACGATTGTACCCTTGTGAGATTCCCATTCACGCTCTGTGACCGCGTCTAGCTTTGATACAAGTAAGTACACAATCAAGGTATCCCACGAATCAGTTGGTTCGTCCAACGATTGCAGGGCTCGCAGGTTACGTAACGTTGAATCTACAAGCTTCCTAATGTGCATAGGCGACTCGGTTTGAAGCGCTTGAGCGGTAAACAATGATTTTAAGTGATTTTGAACAAGCAATCGATTATTGTGGAATCTATTTTCCAGTAAATCCCATGCGTGGGCATAGTTGGGCGCGGTGAATTCTAACGCACTTATAACTTGAGCAGCAGTGTCAGTGAGAGATGATTTCAAATAATGAAACTTCTGTATCGCATTTAAATCGTTTCTATTGTGAATCATAGTGAGATACGAATTCCTAAATTCTAGCCATTTATCATAGGATCCGTCAAAGGCAGGCAACTTTATTTGCGGTAGTTTTATCGACACAGGATGACCTATTCCTTCGTTATGATGAGGCAATGAATCTAATTGAGAAATATCGCTCAATAAGCCTTTCGCAGTAGCCATTAGAGAAAAATACTGTATTTCGAACGCTTCCCTATGTTCGAGTTGAGAATCAAGATTGGAGTCATCGACCAATCGCTCGATCTCACTCTGAACTTCGTTAAAGTCTTGAAACAATTTAACAATTGATTGAACTCTTAAATCAAATTCTACCTTCTGCAAACTCTTCTGATCTGAATCTTGTTGGATTTTACTTAAATGTTTGCTAAATAACGTCAATCTACATTTGAAGGTAGACCTTTGCCTTTTGAGAGAAGATAGACGTGAATCTAAGACTTTAGGGGCGTCTAAACGCGGCGATTTTGATCTGCTAACCTCAACTTCTACTCGGGAAGCCTTTGAGGGCAGAGAAATCTCGTCGTCACTCATAATGAAATGAAATAACTTACAGTTTCTCAGCGGTACAGGCGATGCAAGGCAACAGGTAACGAACACGAACGCACGAGGTGCTGAAACACGAGACAAATATTAACGCAAACTGAGTTGGACTGGGAGAGAAAGGATGGGTAAGCTGAACCGACCGTTGTAGGTGCTCGCCGCTGCTCCAGATCTCCTCCAGGACTTCGCACGCTTCCAGATTTCGATACCGGGAAACGTGACCGCGTGGCCGTTCGACTCGGCAAACGGCAAGGTAGGTTCTTCGTATATGGCTCGTAGTCTCAAATTATGCTCCAGATCTCCTCCAGGACTTCGCACGCTTCCAGATTTCGATACCGGGAAACGTGACCGCGTGGCCGTTCGACTCGGCAGACGGCAAGGTAGATTCTTCGTATTCGGCTCGAAGGTCCAAATTATGTTCCCGAGTTCGAAGGATACATTTATGTACTGGCCTGATACTGTTCCTATCTGGATGAAGGAGATTCAATACAGGGTACTTCAATGATTAAATATATTGTATGAATTTTAAAGACGTTTTATTACGATCCTCCATTACACGCAAGTCGCAAGTCACCGAAAATGGGACGTTGAAAATGAATGGATGACATGGACGAATGAAATGAATGAATGAATGAGTTGATATAAACCAAAGTAAAAATATTTTTAGTCTATGTTTTACATCGTAGTTCCGCCGTCGACCGCTAGATGGCGCCACACGTAACGGCTTGAACAACTTCTTTGATTGATATTGTTTTTCATCGATGTTCTGTGCCAATATATAAAAAAATTCTTCATTCATTAAAAATGTAATAATAAGAATAATAATAATATAACAATAATAATAATATTGGTGGAAATTTCACAAAGCGCCATCTAGCCCCAAAGTAAGCTAAACATAGCCTGTGTCATGGGAACCAGACAACTGATATAATACTTATATACGTCTTTTTGTAAATACATACATATAATAAATAGTAACACCCAGATACAGAACAAACATCTATATTCGTCACACAAATGTTTGTCCTGGGTGGGGATCGAACCCACCTACAGCTCACAAGGCAGAGTTACTAACCAGCTGAGCTGCGAGGCCAGTCATAAAGAATTAAAAAATGTGATATGCCTATCTCCTATAAATATAGATGAAGTAGCAATAAGTACCTACTTAATAAGTTGTAGGTACAGGCTGGAGGCCTTATACCTATAGTGTTAGGTTTATGTAGTATTTTTTCGCATGTGTATTTTGAGTACATGTCACAGTATATGTCGAAAATACCCTAAAGCTCATAAGCAAACTGAGCAAAACAGGTAAAATACTCCATTTCGCGTAAAGCAGCTAATTAGCTCGTTTTAATGACTTCATTTCCGTAAGAGTCTCGAATATTTTTGCAGAAATTTTAACTCCGATAAATTCATTCAGTCGCCGAGTGGACTTGAAGTTGTCGAGTGGCATTGAAATAAAACCCAACAAAATGACAAATCTAATCTACACTAATATATATAATAAAATAAGACTGACCAAGGGGTCAATTACGTAGGACTTTATGCTACAATAATTTGGACAGCAAAATGACTTTTGTAATAAGGCAAATTAAAATAGAAATCCAAAATCGTTTATTCTTTCGTGTCGCTACTCTGATGTTATAAAATATAAGACGACTTATGTATTGAAATAAATAAACTTTTACTTCAAACCATTATTTAATTTAATTTAAAATAGTTTGCACTTTAATAAAAATACTAAGACATTCTTAATGGGCAGCACAAAATAATCATTACAATAAAAAAAAACTAAGTCGGTCATTTCAGTTTTCCAAAACACGTGATTCAATTTTCCGTAAGAAGCAGTGTATTGATTAATACATATTATTTTCCTTCGAAAGTGTACCGGAAGTTTTCATCAACCATTTTATTCCAAAGTTATGAACGAATGCAAAAATATGCGGAATAGAACCTGCTACTTAGCGTCAGTGTAATTAAGCGCTAACAATTGGGCTACAAATTCTCAGCAAGCAGGTTTCAACTTTAGTATTAGTGAGATTTTCTCTTCTGATAGAAAATGATTCACTTTATTAAATTCTTCCCGTAGATTTAATCAGAGAGAGAAGTCGCGAGCAAGGCAGCTAGTCATTTTTAATTTTACAAGGGGAAGCGGAATACTTTAGTAAGGCGAACAAAACAAATATCAAGAGTTCTGAGTGTGTGGTGAAATCCAACGCATAAATATGAAAAGTTTCACCCTTGGTTTTTATTAAAAAACCGCAGGATTTTTATATGAGGGCGTTTGGAATGCAAGAGAAATGATTGGATTAAAACACCCTACTTTGTATCCTCGTCATGGTTTTAACTAGCTATTTTTATACCTTCTTCCTTTTTTTGAGTAGTTTATTATTTCACATGATTACATATTTTTTTATATTGGTCGATTATTCACACAGCACCATCTAGCCCCAAACTAAGCATAGGTTGTACTATGGGAATCAGAGAACTGATACAATTAATTTATACTTGTTGTAAATAGATACATAATATACATATTAACAACCAGACACAGAACAAACATCTATATTCGTCACACAAATGTTACTACCAACTGAGCTGTGCGGCCTGTCAATATATATTTGATGGTGATGTATTATATTTCACAAGATCTATATCGCATTTACGAATCGTCACTGATGGGGCAGGGAACTTCCCAGTTACTTCTCTCACATGTTTCATAATTTTACAATAAATAGATATTGATTTCGGTCAAATCGAGTTGCCAGTATTTTACATGGTCACAGCACTGTATTGATTAATGAATAATTTATTTTCATGAATAACTTAGCATAGTTAATTATGTTTTTAATTGGTATCTGTATGATTGTTTTCTTTTGTCAATTACTTCAAAAAAATCAATTATTCCCTAATTTTTTTGTTAGGAACAGGAATAAAACACGTAAAGAACATTTTATTCAATATAAGTATATGTTTGGTTTTGTCAGTCTGAAGACCAAGACTGTCTTGCATTGTTTGCATACCTAATTAATTGAATTAATGTGACGGCCACCGAGTAGCTCAGGCAGTTTAAATTAACTTGTACCTACTGCGACTTCAGCCCAAAACTTCGCTAATTTTGTGAGCGTAACATCAAACTGTGCTTGGCCCATATAACCCTGTTTGGTCCCACGTGAATTTTCTACACTAATTAGTTTCGACGATGTTTATTTTACTTAAGTTTGTGTACCACAATGATTTATGAGCGCGACGAGTTGTTGGAAAGGGTATTATTAAGGGTTTGTTACTCTTTGTACTAAACACACACGTGTGACTACGTGGAATAACGAACGAGGCCGAGCAAATAATTATAAAATACGTGTCCTTCTCTAAAAAAGTACTCATATGTGGTAGTAACACCGGGTGAGACACTTTTTGTTGTTGTCAAAGAACGAGCAAGATGGCTCACCTGATTTTAAGCGGTAACTTCTGCCCATACTAATATTACTTGGGTCATTGCTATTATGGCTGATGTCAGCACAATTGGAACGTCGTTCAGATTTGTGCTTAGCATCGTTTGCTCAGCTTCCTTCGTTTATCACGTGATATTTCGCACTAAATAAGCGTTGTATATTTTAATTTCCCTCACCGCTGTTATGTACTACTTGTTATGTATCTCTCATCCTATCTACATGAATGTGTTTTTCATATATTCAAGGACACGTTTTATATATTTGTCTCAAGATGATATTAGCATTACTCTTCATTAATAAGGTAAGCGGTATATTGTTTTATCAACATAATATTAACCTTAGTTGAGTGGCTATAAATGGAACATAAGATGACCAAAAATTTGTTATTATGAGGGTATTTTGTAATCAATTAGATGTGTTATCTCACTTACCCCTAGTTTCTGATAGGCTTATCATCTCAAAAATGAGTTAAACATAATATCATCCGATCATCGGTCGGTATATTTGATGGTTAACAGTCAACGTTCGTGGCAGGCAGCAAATTTTTCGATATAATTATGTTCTTTTGGAAAACTGGGTCATCAACTCAATATGTACGGGTATATACTAAGAGATTCCTGAAAATTCAAATCAGGAGTTGAGAATATTCTCTTTATGATAACGATCAAATTACAATTACAAAGGCAGAGTATAATGCCTATTGTGACTTTGTTCATATTTCAAGATATATTTTCACATAATAGTGTTTAATTTGCATAGGCCAAGATGTAGCTCTGAAGTGCCATTATGCGGCTGTTTTTAACTGTAGTTGAAAATTAAATTTAAAATCCATGAAAATGTTGGATTTTTTTTCTCGGATAACTTTTTTTTTTATACAAAAATTTGTTTTAATTTTTATATTTACGCTTAAATAGATAGGCTAAAAATGTTGTCTAGCTATGACGAGGGAAGTCAGAAATCTATCGATAATTTGGACTGAATGCTTTCTGCGCTGTAGGCCGTTGGTTCGATTCCAACCCATGACAAACATTTGTGTGATGGACATTGATGTTTGTTCTATGTCTGGGTGTTTATATGGATTATTATATTATGATAATATCATATAATGGAAAATGTATGTTTTTTACATTAAAAAAATATATAATTATTATATCACTTGTCTGGTTCCCATGATACAAGCAATGCTTAGCTTTTACTTTGGGGCTAGATGAAGCTGTGTGAAATGTCCAACAATATTTATTGTTATTATTATTTGTTATTATTTTGGGTGGAAATATTTTGGTTATCAGTGAAAGGAAGCTTCACACAGTTATATTTAAAATGCATATAAAATAACGAAATAACAAACATAAATTAACGAATAATGAAGCATTTCTTTTCAAAGATCTTACAGTATTGGAAGCCCCTTCACCTTCCGCTTATCAGCACCTTTTGTACATTCCATCGGTGTAGCTAAATTTTCCGTAACAAAACACTACTTTGAATACGTATAGAAAAAAATCTTTTCACATCATTTTCAATTCTCACACCTTTTATCCTGAAAGAAGCCCCTGGTGGGTTTTAATTGAATTTTATTTCAGTTTGACAGATATTGATCGTTCACACTTTCAATACCTTTTGATACTGTTTCATTACGAGAATAAATAGACCGTAGTTATAATAAATCACGTTGCGAAAGCCGCGTTTAAGCCGTTGGGTGCAGTCGATAAATCATATAATTAATGAAGTGTCTATGAAAACCATTAGAGAAAAAAGAGAGGCGGTTATTTCAATATCCACACTAAAACCAGTACTTCAACCGGTTATTTATAAAGAGCCTTACCATTCGGAGTTCACTACACTATAGGTACACACCTTCCTTCATACCAGTTCATTATTTGATATTTATTTTAATTATTATTGTGTTAATTGTGAGCTTAATAATTAGTTTTGTTTTGTAACTACCCATTGTTAATTCTTATAAAATACATATATTAATTTGTTTCTTTTCGTTTTAATTTATTTTAACCAGATAACTGCTTAAACTTCTCCAAAATAACATTAATTAAGACTTCCATTTGCTAAAGTCTCCGAGTATATAATGTTCCTAATTGTAATATAAATTTTATGAAAATTATCCTTATTAGCTTTGCAAGACTCATTCAGCTATGTTAATAGAAGAGCAATAAATAATACAATCTATATGTGGAGACAGATTTCCGATCCATGTTTGCTGTGGGCTCTAAGAGGCTAAGCACAGTAACCTCTTGGTAGCAATAATATTCAGCGGCAGTAAATAATTTCCTGAACGTATTCTCTATTGTTACCTCGACTCCCTTTGTTTTAACTTTTAATCGCATTTGATACAGAAGCATAAACATTTATTATTTTTATTAGCATGTAAAGTATGAGACATTTTTCTTCAAACTTCCCGCAATGATGGTGACAAAAGCAAAATACTGTATTATCGTTACAACTCCGGCTCTCGTTGTCGTAGCGAGATAAAATATATAAGCCATAGTAGTATATAGTAACTAGACCAAATATATAGGCCAACACCCATTGGATGCATAAGCAGCATAGAGATACTTAGACGTAACCGTAGAACCATACGTGCTGCATACGTAATGCAACTTGACCGTGTAGTACCCAGTCTACGTGCTAGTCTACGCGTCCGTTGTGGTTTAAGGTCAAACAAAACTCATCAACATCGTTCCAGTAGTTTTTCACGTTTTTCGAACAAGCAACCAGACAATTTTTGTGACAGATTTATGATGTTGCAGATTCCAACGCAAATATCCCATCACACAGCAAAGTTTACCAAGCACAGAAGCAATTTAAAATTCACTAGAATATTTCAACTTCAGCCGGGTGCAGCAATTCGGCCTTCATAATTTAATGAAATAGTGTGCTTCAAACTCTGGGCTCTCCGGGACGTACGAGCAATATGATGTGCTCAGCATGTTACTTCGCGAATACGGCATAAAGTTAAATTCGCAAATACATATGTGATTCATTTTGAATGATATTTTGTTCCACCACTTGCAATACGTGACACACGCATTTTTATGTTGTATTCCACAACGAAAAATCTCATTTATATGCTGTTAATTTTATCCTAGATATTAAAATACAAAAAGAAATATGTACGGTGACGTACTTATATTACTAAAGGGTAAAAGTTCGGGTGGAGCCGCATGAAGTTTTTCACTGACGGTCAGACTATCGTCGAAATAATAAAGTCAAAAACTTAGAATTTATCAAGACAATTGAAAATATAAGGTCGCGCGTGTGTTTTTATTTCTATTAATACCACAGCAACAACTTTTTTTTTCACAAAACTAGATATATTTTTATGAATAGGAAATAAATTGTCATAGATATTCTGAGATGTCACTGTGAGTACGCTTCACTCACGTAGGTTCACTCTCATTCACTCTCATTCATAGCTCGGGTACAACTTCCCGAATCCATAGAAATCTTCTAAAATAGTAAACCTACTTTACTCCATAGATGGTTAGCGAATCTGCAGGTATTTGTTTAATTTACTTTCAGCCGGTAAGATGAGCATGGTGGCTGAATTGTGCTTTAATCTACAACTCCAATATTTAAATCTAAATAGGTGTGTTTTTATTCTTAAATCGCTAACCTTTGAGCGTAATAATCACTATTTTCCACTCTGAAACTGCCTAAGAGTCATTTTTATCTTGTAAGAGACATTTAGTAAAAATTATGGAATGACTAATAGGTAATTTCATTATAGAGTTAAACTAGTTCAAAACCCGAGAGAACCCAACAGAAAAAACGACAAATCCGTGTCGGGCTTTCGTGGTAGGTATAGTACTTTCACTTCTAGTTGTCCAGAATAGGTTGTTATCTGAAGTGAAGAAGTATTAAATGGCTTAAATATACAAATACTTTATACTGCCAATGTTTCTAGATATGGTTTCAAATTCACAACTGCCTACCATGTTTATGCACTCAAATCAAATCGGCGTTGTGTAAAAAATCAACCCTGCCTGTAGACCTCAGTGCCAGCCAGGTTCTATCAATCTACCTAACAGAAATTACCATAAGACTGTACGGGCAAAGGCCGAGAACGTATAAGTAACTATCAAGATCTATACTCTACCTAGCACGACCATAATCCTTCTGAGGTAAACACAGGCTAGATCTGTTTTATCAGGGACTGGGTTCGAACCGCGTTTCCTACTACCATTACCAACAAGGCTCTTTTAATTCAAAATTCATATATTTTGGACTTTCCATATACAATTTGAAATAAGTTTAGTTGTTTTTAATTGTATGCAGTAACAAAAGGTAAATTTACTGTGAGATTATATACTAAATACCGTAATATATTTCATAGTTCAATTTAACAGGCAATTACTTTGATCCTAAAAGTACACTCGATTGTGTCGCGCCATTTAGTTATCAGTTTTCTCCCCATTTCAAGGCATTTTCAAAACAATATCCACTCCTAGGATCGACAAAGTTGTTCGACGGACTGTCCCGTCGAAGTTTCCATCTGTTGGTCACAGATGGCCAAATCCACTCGAAATAATTACAATCTGACGAAAAATATCACAAACATCGCTTAACAGCAAAATGAGTCTGAATAAGTGATGAAACCATCCACTTCCGCTTTTGATTGATGGGACGCAGTTAATGTAATGGCACAAAAATTTGTAACGAAATTTTCCCTCCAAAGTGACGCTTTAAGGGACATCAAAATGTTTCACAAGGCACTCTTGAAAAAAATTGATTTGAAAATTTTGTATTAATATTAAGCACGTTCGAGCAAATTTCATAGAAAAACCAAAAAACTGATTTTTATAAGAATGATCGATGAAAGTCTTTCGTGATATTAATAGTGAACATTCAATCATGCTTCAATCACAGGTTATTGATACAGATACTATTGAACTATCTCGTATAATATTAGTATCATTATTCTGTTACTTGCAGTTAGATAATCATACATACATTATTAAATAACTGTGGTTGTCTGTTGAATTACAGGCACAATATAAGTTCTATCTATCTTCAAGTGAAGGGTGACGCCTTGAGATTTCTTACAAAAAGGCCTGCGTCTTCCCCAAGATTGCAAAACATTAGCCAGGTTATCGTTAATCACCTAAGAACATTTTATTTGCATATTTTGTAGTCTTTCTGTTTTTTACTTTTACATGTATGTACCTATAACTTGTGCGTTTAAATAGAAAGTATACTTTACTCTTCAAAGTAAATATAAGACATGCATAATTTCATTCTCCCAACTGTTTTGACGAAAACACGGCTTGGACTATCTGGCTGAAACAAAAATACCTAACTTCTAGCATCTAGAGAAATCGCCCGTGAACACTGGATTTGTGACTTCAAAGTAAGCTTTGCTGGTAAAGTTGGTAGCCAAAGTCAAACTTCAAGAGTTCAGTTCACTTTATTGTAACTTGGGGGGTAATTTTCAGTTTTATCTAGAACACGATATGTCGATCTCATATGAAAAGATATTATTTGTGTCATTGCTTACTTTATGTCGAATTGGATAAGTTCATATGACTTCAGTTGCAATTATTGCGTCAATTCATTATTATAAATTTATGTGAAGTTTATTATAAGGATTACAAAAATTAAAATTTAAAATGATACGTTATTACCAGCGTGGCATTTTTAATGCATATTTTTTTAATAAATAACAATCTACCGATAATATAAATGACCTCAGTGGCTGCAAAAAACATTATCAGTGTGAAATATTGCTTTGGAGGATGACGAATAAATTTAAGATAATTATATAAATTCGCCATAATTAGATGAATATAGATAACATATTTATTCCAGCACATAGAACTCAAATACACAAAGGAGCAGGGAACTAATACAAATCAAACAAGAAAAATTTACAATATGTATCTATCATTAGGTCTGAATGCTTTCACTCAAACCTTTTACCATATACTTGGTATCAGCGTATACGAGATCTATCATCTCTATGCGAGATTTAACTGAGAATACGTTCTGTACTTGGTAGCGGGTGTTGGTGCCATATGTCACGCGCGCAGCCGCCAATTTGTCTGTCATTTGCCAAATCCGAACGCGGCTTGAATGTCGAATATACCTACTAAATATTCGATGTGCACATAATATTACTTAGCATACATTGAATCAAACGAAAAATCTTAAGAAACGATGTCGCTAGTAGGTATGATTTCAATAAAGCATCATTAAGAAGGTATTGATTCTTATTACGAAGTTAATACTGAATTCTTGTCCTATTCAGTATAAATTTAGACACGAACAAAATTGTTACGACGTTTGAATTAATATAAATCGTTTGTTCCTGGAAATCAATACTTTAAATTTGCCTTATTCAATGTCAAATTACTGAATATTTTAACTACATGATATTGTTTATTCTTAACTGAAGTTACTTAGTTTAAGTATCTCATAGACAAAGTGCATTTCGTACATTTATGAACACTACAATCCTCTTTTTAAAAATTTGGGTTATATTAAATAAATCTAGGCGTTATCTGCATCAATGATCCTCAGAAAAAGAACAAGTTTTATGTCTCAATGTTAGTAAAATTAACTACGCTATGCTGCTAAAAATAATCGCCGGCTAATATGAAAAAGTTGCTAGTTTTAGTAGCCATAAAATTGCCCCTTGCCCCAGCACTTAGCATACCAAATAGGTAACAAATTTATAAACTTAACTAATTAGGCGGGCTGCCCTGAGTTTCATGTTTACTCTGAACATCGTAACTTCTTCTAACTTCCTAATTTAAAACAGCCGTAATTATTGTTTATCAGAATCATTTACAAAGTTTGCTACGCTAGAGAATTTCGTGGATTAAAAAACTTTAACGCTTTTTACGGGGTAAGTGTTATAATTAAGGATGCTTCAGTTTCGATGAGATAGCTATAAAAAGTTGATTGTGGGAATAAGCTGTTTAGGAACTAAGGGTGGATATTAAACTCATTGTTATATTTCGACGGTAATAACTCTCGCTTAAGCTGATCATCGGTGTAATCATACCCTTTTCAGTCCAGTTTTTTCGTTGCTTTGTTGAAGGGAAAAGTGCAAATGCTCATTTGAATGGAATTTTCAGCTCAAATACATTAACGTAACTTAGGTCTTCCTTTATTTAGGTATGGGAAAACCCCATTTGTATCGTATAGTCATTCCGAAACTTGAAGATAGAACGTCTGCACTTAACTTCAGCGAACCCACATCGGTTAAACAGGAACACAGGAATACGAGTGCCTAAACTAATGAATCGTGACAGAAATGGGTATGGTGCCAGTAATTCTCCTATAAATTTTTCTGCATATATAGTTTGTTCAGTAAAACAGAGCTACTTTTGGCGTGCTATATGCTGTATTAATATTTTTTTGCCTGGACTTGTAGAGGTAGATATGGTTTCTTTGGTAGGTATTATAAAATTTGTTGTGACTTAAAGATTATTTTACTGTATTACCCGTGACTGTAAAAAGTATTAGCTGAGGTATTTGTGTGCAAACCATGGAATACTGAGCACACCACTTGTCATGTTAAATTCCCATGCTATTGCCATCTAACGCTACCCGTGCGAAGTACAATGTAAACAAAAGTGCAAAAGCCGACGCACAAATTGGCGTGAGGTACATAATCCTGTTCTTAATCAGCTAAGCGGAGATTTATTCATGTAACATGGAGTCAGACTGGACAGACATCTGAAAATTGATAAGGGTCATCGCGTTATTGTTTTTAATTGACATGCGTCAGTTACAAATGGGTAGAATTCATATATATTGTTATCTCAGAAGAGGCGACTGATATAAATAGTCATGTTATTCATTACTATCTATCATCATATATCATATATCTAACCATAATACAATACAATATAACGTAATAATTATAAAAATATTTATTTAAGTCATATGAAAGTTATTAAAAGTATGAAAATCATTTTAAAAATATTTATTTATTATATTTCGTAATTTTATACATAAAAGACTTTCAACGTTAATACATATTATTATGATTATTAAATGTGCAAAAAATCACTGACAGGTATTCTGATAAGTAAAATAGTAATCTTTTAAAAAAACCGTAGAATCTGATTTTACAGGGTATTCGAGTTATGGTTGGACTAATAGGAATGGCGGAAAGGTCTGCTACTTACTCAGCCCCAATAAATCAACTTTGTGCACACCATTTTGGAGTTTAGTGGTTGAGTGTTGCGGACACCAAACATTAATCTGGAGATTCGATTCAATTCTTGTGACTTACATATTTATTTGAATTTGCAAGACTTACATTTTAATCCTTTGCCTAATATGTAATTTTTTACCATATTATAAAACGCATAGGGCCCATTTTTTGTTAGTTAGGATCAGCCTAACCATCAGTTTAAAAATACATAGTAATATAGCTTTAAATGAAACGTATATATTTGACTTTTTGTCCAGTTGTTTTATTTATTTAAAAATATGTGATCAATTGGAGCATTTTTCGGAATTTTTGTCTAATAAGCGCTTTTATGTACGTAGTCTTCTGGGAATAGGGGGTCTAGAGAAATTATATATTTTATCTCTTCATTACTGTTATGTTCTGTGAATAAACATAATTACATTTATAAATCTATGATCTTGAAACTATGATGAAGGCTGTGAGTGGGAATTCTATATTTGTATGAAAATAAAAATCATAAGAGTCGTCTAAAGGCACAAGGAGTCCCTGTTTTGCTGGTGGCTGCTTTGCTGGTGGCATGGATATAACACGAATACCCAAGACCAGAAAACAAAATGTTATACTTACCACACAAAGTCCGAAGCCTCGGCCGGGAATTGAACAGAGAACCCCTTTGCAGGCAGGGCTAAATTACTACTTATTAATTACTGCTACTTAACTGCAGAACTGTCAATACTGATGTCTTCAAGGCAAATACGTAATAATAATAAATAAATAAATGTTGGTGGACATTTCACACAGCGCCATCTAGGCCCCAAGTAAGCTAATTATAGTTTGTATCATGGGAACCAGACAACTGATATACATACTTATATACTTTTTTTTTTCAATTTTTACATTTATTAAATATCGACGCCCAGACACAGAACAAAGTATATAAATATAAAATAAATAAATATTGGTGGGCATTCCACACAGCGCCATCTAGCCCCAAAGTAAGCTAAGCATAGCTTGTATCATGGGAACCAGACAACTGATACAATACTTATATACTTTTCTTTTGTAAATACATACATATAATACATATTAACACCCAGACACAGAACAAACATCAATGTTACAAATGCCACATAAATGCTTGTTCTGAGTGAGGATCGAACCCACGACCTACAGCGCAGAAGGTAGGGTTACTAACCAACTGAGCTACGAGGCCAGTCCATGTACCTATCTATGTTCGTCACACAAATGTTTGTCCTGGGTGGGAAACGAACCCAAGACCTACAGTGGAGAAGGCAGAGTTACTAACAACTGAGCTGTGAGGCCTGTCTGTAAATATGTAATAATCCGCGTTCCCTTGAATTATTCCTGAAGTGTGTAACCTAGCGATAACCTAAAGTTGAATAAGCAAACAATTTACAAAGTTAGTCAGAATCGAAGCTCGTTACTACTCGCCTCTCGGCCAATCAAACTGAAGCAAGTCATTTACTTTGATTGCTTTAAGTTGTTCTGACGCCATAATTCCCAATAATATTTTGGTAGTCGGTTTCAGGAAGTGAAGTAGGAATTCTGAATAGTTATTTGTTAAATAGTGTTAATATGTATTTGTTGTAGCCAGGAATATGTATCCCTGACTACAAATTCCTAGCCGCGTGCCAAGAACTGCTACCATACCTATTTATGCGCCAAGCAGGGACATACACTCTACTATCTTCCAGTTTTATAAAGCGTGGTTGCTGATGAAATTACAGGCTTATAAGACATCATCCCACCTTTTCAGAAGTTGCAGAGGCGACTTGGGTCTCGCCATATCTAAGTGCGGGAGGACTCAAGTCATATTGCTTATAGACAGAGGTTCTGATCACCTCTTCGCGTTCCGTAAAGAAATAACTTCATAAAGTTATACCTAGGCCAGTGAATTTTTTAAAAACCTTTTCAGGAGTTCCAGTTATTTAATACAAAAACAAAGATTATATAGATAAAAATTTATAAAAGTAACCATACTGTACCTATAATAACTACTACTAGTTACTGTACTACAAACAGATAGAGGACACAAATAATAACCAACATTCAAGACCATATAACAACCTTTTACCGTCTACATAATTATATTCTTTATTTAACCACGAAACTATAAAACAATAATAAAATAATACGAGCTATACTTAGCTTACTTTGTGGCTAGATGGCGCTGTGTTAAATGTCCATCAATGTTATATTATTATATTATATTATAGTTATCAATGTAGTGACACAGGCCTACATAGGCAAGCGAGAGGAAATTGGTTTAAATCTACCCCTAGAGCCCAATGAGGTAGACAAAGATTTTGTGTGACGAACATTGAAGTTGTTCTCGTGTGTTAATTCTTTTATGTAAACAGTTACGGAAAGAGCCGACGGCCCACCTGGTGTTAAGTGGTAACTTCTGCTCATAACAACCGATGCGACTTGGGTCTTTCCCTACCAGGTACGACAAGACCCAAATCGCTTCGTATGGGCCCGTAACTTTGAGACGCGTAGGTGGAATGTCTCATGTGCCTATAATTTCACCGGCAACCACCCCTTTCTACACCGCTTACCGCTTTGAGAACTTGGTATTGTGCACATAAATCTTTCAAGCGAAAAACTCATAGGTGCACGTGGAGATTTGAACCAGCGACCTCCGGATTGAAACTCGGGGTCAGCACCACTAGACCACCACGCTAGATGACTGAAAGAGGAGGATGAAAGAATATTAACAATTAAGGTGCACAGCAATACTAGCAAAAAGGGTATTTGGTTCTCAGTAATTATACAAATACCTACCAATGTATGTAAGATAAGTACCCATTTTTGTAAGTATGTATGTAGCCGAGACTGTATATATGTCTGAAGTTCATACTATAACGAAGCGTTCAGTACAATTTAATAATCATTACGCTACAAATCACTCGCTTCCAATGATACCATGATGTGGACACCTTATACTTATATAATTTGTATGAAAATATGCACAGGAAATTCACGAAATGCCGCTCAAGCTTACCAAATAACATTTGAGATACAAGACTGTTACCACAATTTGGTAGACTTAAATATACTACAGTAATTGCACTTATAATAATTGTTTGTTTCAAACATAATCATGTATAAATTTTATGACTGAATGTGTACTGTGATCAGTCCAAAAACAAGTTGTACTGATTTCTCTTCAAGCACTATGTTTGTGTGGGTACACAAACCAGAAACAAATATGTTTTATAAGATATATAAGACAGCTGTTGCTGTCAGACGGACGACAAATTTTTGCTTGATTGTCTCGTGCGTGTCGGATGGGTCTAGTTCATGTTAAGTAAAAATATTTGATGAAAATTAACAATCATCCTTGTATTTATTTATTTGTAAGGATAATTTATGTTATTTCTATGTTATTATCTTTTATTTATTCTATGTTCTTTCACTGGACAGTTAATATTGTTGTTTGTTCTAGTTTTCCATGTTTGTTTTTTGTCCGTGTCACCAATCTTGGGTCCGGTGAGAATACCAGCGTCGCACTGTCACTGGCTACGGCTTTAAGCTGAAACTAGGACCTATTTTGGCCACCACTAAATACTACGTTTATATTTATATGTACCTACTTGTATTTTTTTGTTCAATCTTTTTTGTTTATGTATTTTGTTTCCTCTTGTTAGTTTGTATCTGTGAGTGGCCAAAATAAATGTTTTTCTTTCTTTTTTCTTTCTTATAATACAACACTAAGTACTGCACATGGTAATATTGGTTAGGGCGGGCGGGTAGCCTCATTACCCTTATAAGTATCGTTAGCTGAACCTAATGCCTCTTGGTAGTTATTATGATGTGCTTTCACCCATTAAAAATAATAATACTGTTAGGTTTTACTGAATTTGTTTAATAATAAGAGGTGTGTTTATGTCGAGTTTGCATAATAATATCGTGAAATTAGTACGATCACTGATTAAATTGTTCGATTAACTTTGAATATGCATAGAGTTAATAATATTGTAGTAATTATGTAATGATTCTTGTGATTAAGTATGCAAAAATTCATGCTAAAACTCATTTGGCGTCTCTAGATTTAAACCAGCGACCTCCAGATTGAAATCTCTTTTTGTTTTTCAAATGAGATAAACTTTGTAGCAGCACTCTGATTTTTTCCAAAAATACGTCAAAGGAAAGACAAACAAACATTTCATAACTTTTTAAGACATTTAGTGAAATGTAGACTTTGACTATAAATGGGTGGGTTTTCTAAAAGGAAAAAAAATATTGTTAAATTTAGAATTCCTTCATTGAACATTATATTATAAAATAAATAATAAAAAAAAAACATTATATTTACTAATTTCATGAGTGTAGAAGATTGATATAGAAAAGTAGTAGTAAAATTAGTAAATATAATGATTTTTTTATTTTATTTTTTACAATATGATGTTCATGAGGTCTGGCTGCTTAAATCCGCTGTTTAAAACTGGTTGAATGCTGACCTTTCTTATATACGAATTCTAATTATAAATATTCAGAACAATATTTTTCACTGGGCACATCAAAAATATCTGAAACATATCGTGGAAATTCCCCAGGGTAAGAAAACTATTTTCACACGGGCACAGCCACGGGAGCAGGGCTAACTTAAATAAAAATGAGAATTCTTTTCAAATCCAATTTAACTGTAAACAAGTTGTGGGAAGTTCAATTACAGTATCAGAAGGGTGCTTGACTCGGTTATAAATAAGACTATCTCATATCAGGGACTAACTTATATAAAGTATAAAGAAATAATTTATATCCCGATGGATTTAGATTGCGCTTGTTCATTTTGGCCTCATCGGAGTGATTGTGGAAAAAGTTTACACTATAATTTATTGGGTTCGATAAAATTGCATGCGAGCTTTTTCAGATAGCAGAGTGGTATCAGAATTAATTTGTAATTGACAAGTTTTAGATAGTAGAAGTTACGCTTCAGATATGAGAGACGTGAAAGACACCTCTCATATAGCCAATCAAGTCAAATTTTTAACTCTTCCGACTACCATTTTATTTTATTTTTTTTATTTTTGTGTTTAACGTTTAGTAGCACTTGAATGTTTTACACAGTATTTCTTTTTTAATTTTAATTTTAAGTTTGATTGTTATATATTCATCAATTTTATTTTTGTTTTATGATTTGTTTGCAAATACCGCAACTGCCGTCCGTGTCGTCAATGTCTGAAAGGTTTTTGGCTGAAAACCAGCGCTGAGTAAAATTACTCAGCATATGCTGAGCCAACCCCTTTTTCGGCACTGGAGGCACAGGTACATATTGTAATATTTCTTTTTTCTTCATGTTTATTATTTTTAGTCATTGCTCTTTTGTGTATTTGTGTCCTTTGTGCCGAATAAATGTGTTATTTATCTATCTCTATCTATATCATTAATCAGAACGAGAATATGGCGCGTAATTGGGCCGCAGGTGCAAGCGGCGATGCCTTAGACATATGTAAATAACTATGTAATCAGGTTTCTGCGTGATAAACCAGAAGTAAGGCATCAAAAAAATAGGACGTTGGGCAGCCACATGTGACCCAATATTCTATTTTTCTATTTCTTAGGATTTCTCTTACTGAGACGTGTAAGAAGCGAAGCAGCCCCCTATAACTGAAAGTGGAAGCCTCATGCGTCTGTAATATCACCGACACCCATATCCTTAAATATGCTACTACTTCTACAGTTACTAACCATAACACCCTCATAAATTCAATAAATTAGGCATTCTGTTTCACAGTAAATTAATAAACAACCCTTACAAAAGCTTATGTAGCTCGCAGCCGTCAGACGCACAAAACAAACTGGCAATAGAAGAAATTTCCCCAGAGACTACTATATTACGACATTCCATAGGTGTACGTACGTTAGTGTTCTGAAAAAGTATCGAATTTTGTAACAATAAAATATGTAGCAGTAATGTTAGTTTTCGTATCGGTTGGTCAAGTCTCTTTCGGTAGCAGCTTGTTTTGCAAATAATTCGGGGAAGTACCGCCGCTATAGATTTTTATCAAGCCAAGAGGTAATAAGCTATATACCTCTAATTATGTAGGTATTACTGAGTAGCCGGTCCAGTAAGACCATGGTGGCCCTCTGATATCGACACAGGCCCTTACGATTTCTTCACCATTTTGTGAACGTGGTATTGCACACATAAAAGTTTCAAGTTAAAAACCTCAGACTTTGAACCAGCGACCAATATACCAATTCCCCAATTAACAATGTACCAATATACGTATTTTTCAGCTAACAGCCATCTGAATATGGCTGGTTGGACGTCACACCGTTTGTTTTCTTTCTTGGTTTCAGATGAAATTAGTGCTGACCAAATCATTTACCCGACGAAGTTTCGTAAGTACCAAAACTTTGACACTGAGATGGCTAAAGAAGCTTAAGTCAGGGGTTATCTAATTACCGTGGAAACTTGTTTTCGTATAGTTTCAGCGGATCCTATCAGCCGTCCATTCGACTTTCAAAATATATGGCCATTTTCACAATAGAATGCATGAAATATTTATGGGATTCATTCCCGTGTGATGAGATATGGATAAACCGCTGTTTTATACTGAATTCATATTGGTATTTGCAAACAGTTACATTAATATTTAATTAATTTTTAATATCTTGAAGTTTAATATGTTTACAATTAAGGTTTACATTTTTTCTTCAAGTTGCTTGTTCACATTTGCTTGCTGGTTTAGGTTTCATCAGTTGACGAGTTTGACCGTGTGGAATAATAATAATAATATTGGTGGACAATTCACACAGCGCTAACTATCCCCAAACTAAGCATAGCTTGTACTATGGGAACCAGACAACTGATAGAATACATACATACTTTTTTTTGTAAATACATACATATAATAGGTACATACACCCAGACACAGAACAAACATCTATGTTCGTCACATAAACGTTTTGGTAAGTATAATTAGATATTACCGACGTCAATATGTCGAACATCTGTTATCTCCGCGGCATGTTAAAAAACATCTCCCATCCGCCATGCATTATTTAGTAGGGCGAAGTATTCCTGTAGCGTTTGCACTGGGACCGCACATCAGATGGCTGATAAATTGACACGCGCCCTACGTGACTAGTCCCTTACGATAACATCTCGCTGACTCAGTGCCGTCCGTGAATATCTAACAGTTAATATATTGAGCACGATACTCAATTGTTTCATCACGTAAATACTACTATATTTCATAGCACTTTAATAACAAAATTAATAATTTAATTAATAGATACAACTGGAGAATGCTAAAGCATTTATTTGATTTTGTTTATGAAAAAATAATTTCATATTCGTCACAAATGTAAGCTCAAATGCAAAAATGTATGTTCAAATGTACGCCTTTGTAAATCGCATTTTTTTAATCAACGTCATGTTGCAAGTTTTGTTCATTTCCTTTTCACTAGTCAAAATACGACAGCAATAATATGTTTCGATTATTTTTTTAATAAATAGCAACCAACGGATTTTATAAAGAAAAATATACCTTTACGAGGAGCAACTTTTATAAACGATTTATGGTAGTAAGTTTCCACCTTTCTAGAAAATTTCTTCGATTCACTATGAAAAATAAACGGTAACGCTAAATTCGGTGCGAATTAACTTGTTGCATTTTAATATCAATCAATGTCATAACATATTAAAATAATAATAAGATATAGCACAACAGCTGCGTTTCTGTTCTTGCTTGTTCTCAATGTAACATTGTAAAAAGACGGTCGACTATCCAGTATAAATTTTGCCCATAAATAAAATTCCCATAATACAAGCTATGCTTAGCTTAATTTGGGGCAAGATGGCGCTGTGTGAAATGCCTACCAATATTATTATTATTATACTTTGTTACTACATATTAAGAGAATCCTTAATTTTTATGTGGAACATAATATGCAGCAGCGACCACCTCACGACTAAGGAGCTCTACACGCTAATCCTTGCAGCAAACATCAGTATATAGCGTTGAATTCCCCGACAAGCGTATCGAATCAGGGCACCTGAAGGTATCATTTCCGTATCAAAGACCTGTTTCCGTATTTCCACATTTCCGCGCCCGATTGTACCCGTTGTGTAGAAAATGTACGGACGATGCGTCGCGTCGGGTTGACCGAATTTGGCGTGTGCGGTGCTCCACCGATCGGGTAACCGCATTTGAGAATCGAATCAGGTATCAGACGTGTACTGCGAAGCTAACGTGTGCGGGGTGGAACGTGTTGGCAATATGACACTAGTATGCCACACGGCCAGCATCCAAAGGTGTAGATAAAAGGTACCAAAATAGGACCTACCAATGCTTTGTGACAGGCCTCATGGTTAAGTTGGTAGTAACTCTGCCTTCTGCGCTGTATGTCGTGGGTTCGATTCCCAACCGGGACAAAAATTTGCGTAACGAACGAATAGATGTTTGTTCTATGTCTGGGTGTTGATATGTATTTACAAAAAAAAGTATCCAATTATTCTATCAGTTGTCTGGTTCCCATGATACAAGCTATGCTTAGCTTATTTTGGGGCTAGATGGCGCTGTGTGAAATGCCCATCATATATTACTTTAAGTGCTTGTGTTGGTACGCATATGCACATTAAAAGAAGGCAGTTCTCTGTAAAAGCAGTCAGCAACATATCAAAACAAAATATAAAATTACAAAGCTTCCAGTTAGAGCGATATCAGTCACAAAATCCCAGCCCCTTCTGATGTGAATACATAATTATAACCTGTATCCATACCTAACCCTATTCGTTATATTTATCTCAATATTCACCTACAAATAACATAAATGGCCGTGTTTATGTCCCACATTCGCGTCGCTATTCAAGAGGGAAAATTTTAACTTAACGACAGCAATAACGGCTTGCCGGGTCTCGTTTACACCCCGCGTGATATTTCCACCTGGCGTGAACGGAAGCAGAGGTAAGGATGTACCTACCGCATTTTTATATCCCGCGCCCAACCGCAATATTGAAAAAAAAGCTATATACGTTTTGAAGGTTTTGGCGTGTTTTGAACGTTGTGTTTGATGATATGCAACTTTACTGTACGGTGAAGGAAAACATCGTGAGGAAACCGACATGTCCTAGAACTAAAAATTCGAAGACATGTGTCGAGTGCACGAAAGGAGCCTCTTTGAGACGCACTTACAATCCTTTCACCACACTGGTTCGACAGAACCGGTGACTCGAAGAAGAAGAAGACTGTACCCACTGATGATTTGGGAACGTCATTAAGGGTTTTTAAAAAGTAAAATTGGAATTTGAAATAAAAACTACGTAATTACGTCCACACCGATTTAAAGGCGTTTTAATAATGATCATCAGTTACAGAGGCAGGGCACAGTCGGTGAGTTGGAGACGGCTGAGTCTGCGATAAAAACATTACTGAGAAATGCATCAGTGTATGTTAAAACTATTCTATGCTTAATCTAAGGCAGAGGGACGAGGGGTACATAACTACAGATTTGATATTACAGATTTGATAATAATCCAGATTCCTGTGATACCCACACTAGAATAAATCTGTATCGTGGGCACCTATTACGATTACCGAATGATTATAGCCTCGGTTTACAGCATAAGCATAACTACCTACTATATGTATACACTTATTGCCAGAAAATATTATTAAAAAATTTAAATAAACTTTCATGGCATTGTGCTATTATTTATCCTTTAAAATAATCCATGAGTCGTAATGGTAAATTTTATTAAATTAGATATTTAGTTTTTAATCAATCACGTTTTGCATATATAATCTTTTACTTTGCTTAGGGATCGAACAATCTATTAAGACCGCTCGAACCCACAGCTCAGCGTTTCAACGGGTAATTTCGTCGGTTTCCATAATCTTCATACCAAACAGCCGTGTAAATGCATTGTTTAGGTTTATTTTCATAAAAACATTGAAAAATATACTTTTCCTTCGTTCATTAAAATCGGTATATTTGTGTCTTTCGCGCCTAAAGTGTGTCATTAGTGTGAAGATAACTTATGATTATTATTTATTGATTATTATTTGACATATTTTTGTATGTCCCTGATACGTTTAGGGCTTTTATTTGAAAAATAATTGAAAGAGCAAATTTTCACAAGTTTGTACTAAGGTATATGAAGTTTTATGCAAATAACACTTCTACTTCGCCTACGCGTAGTAATAGGAATAATTCTTAACATAGGCGTTATTCTAAATCTAGATAATCAAAATGAAATGTTAAACATTTTAGCAAAATCATAGATACGTAGACCTTCTATAGAATAAATAAATATATAAGAAATAAATAATTAGCGTAGGTAATAGTGTGATAGAAAAAATTCCACAAGGCGTACCACTATTGCGTGTAAAACTCAACACTTCACACTCTCCGGTTAAATCCTGTTTATACGAGTTTATACTTGGAAGTTTTGCACTTGTGCCTGACTTTATTCCCACGATGGAGATATTGTTGGGTTTTGAAAATGTTTGAGGAGGTGAAAATCGTTTGCGCAGTTCCGCTACACAGAGACTATTTGAATTTTCAAAAGTATTTGAAAGAATATATTTCTTCTTTGTTGAGGAAAATAAATTTGGGGGCGATATCATTTATTAGAGAATATTATTTCTTTTTAGAATTATTATTCAGAACTAGAGGTAATCTAAAACTCAGCCATCTTATGCAGCATGACGGAGGCTTGGGGAGAAATAATGAATCAATCACATTTGTCGCCATTGCCTTTAACGCTGCATTAAGCCTATCAAAGTTTGATAAAAAAATTTGGAACTATAAGAACAATCTTAACATTTCCCTTTTTAAATACTAGTAGTATAAGAAGATTACGTACTTATTTGGACGCACTGCCACCAGTGGGTGGCAGCCACTGCTCGCGCGCACATTCCGTGCCGAGTTACTTGGTTTGCTGATTAATTAGGTACTTAGCATAAATAAGTCGATCAGTCTAGTAGTTGGTTCAGGTATCTGTATACTTTATTTTTTGTATCTGTTTTTACTTCTCTGTTGGTTTTAAATGTTATATCTACATAATGGAATGTTACTGCACTTACATGACTGTGTTCCCGCTTCAAAGGTTCTGTTCTGGTTACATTACAGGCTCAAGGCATTCCATCTTCTAGTCTCAAAAAGACTCATTGCAGAGTAAGTTGACATAAAAAAAGTTTTTTATTAACTCTTTCAAAATAAGATGTTTTATATTAGTTGCTCAAATCTGATGAAAACTTGGTGTGACCGTCGTCCAGGCTTCGAAATAGAGGATAAGGCTCCTAGACGATTCACTGCAATTTGTCTACTGATAGACGTACTCCAAAGAAATGCGATTCGATTTGGCACAAATCGATTCACTAGTAATCGTAGAAAATGCTTCCCATACGGAAACTCTATCACCAGTTGGACTTTTTCTATTGTCTTTCGAACTAATCCGCTGAGTGTTCCTATATTAAGTAAAAAAGGAGAGTTAGACTCTATTAAATAGTAAGGATTTTAAACCTTGAACATCAGTTCGAATTCGAGTTACCGTTTTGTATAAATATATTCTTCCATACGAACAATAAATGTTGTACCAAATTTTCTAAAATAGTGTGTAAAAGTGTCTATTACTAGTGGCGACACTAAATCGCTTATTGAGACTACCGACACTTTCGGTGATAAAGGCATGAAAAGTATATATTCACTTAGAGTAGCTGAACCATGCCAACTAAACTAAATCTAGGGTTTAGTGTGCAATAATTGTTCAACTCTGTCTCAGCCACATATCTGCAAACTCCACTGGTGCTTAGCGGTTTAGTGGTATGATTTAGATAAGTCGCTCGCTTTGTAGCCGTCGTATAAATAGACTAAACTTAAGCGATAACGGCACATTAATATGTAGAACATCTGCTTATGATAGTTAAGTAAACCGTTTTCACTTAAACTGTTACCTGAAATACCGAAAGCTGAACTGAACTATTTCAAATTGTTAAGGGTAAATATTTTGTTAAAAAAATTTTAGGCAAGTGTTGACACGTAGCCCTCTAAATGGGGCCGCATGAGTGCGACCAGTAAAACGCATCGTATGGGGCAACGTTGGTGACAAAGGCTAATGGTTTCACTGAGTGCTACTCCCGGCGCCGGCGTTACGCGCTTAATACTTACTGCGACTCCACTCCCAGCCAGCCAATTGAGGCAAGCCAAGGGTCAGGGGCCTTTTTTTCAGGGGTTGACCCCAGGGAGTATCCAGTTCCGCCGTGTCACCACGCACTGAACGCTCGTCACAAGCGCAACCTGCGGCTTATAAATATATTACTATTATTATATATATTATTATTATGATTATGATCTGTAGTTTGTTGTTTCCTAATTATAATTATTAATTTCCTGTGGTTGTGGTTTGATTTCCTAAAATGGAACACTAGAGGTACAGTATTGATCAAATTTTTCATTGACAAGATGATAAGCCGAAAAATCGATGAGCTGTCGTGACTAGTACTAGTTCATACTCCCAAAATATATTAAACTGAAAAGATTAAAGTAAGTGTAAGTTTCCACTATTAATACGGGAACGGTTAGCTCGGCACGCTTCACTAGGCATCTCAGTGTTCAACCCATCCATTTACTGGAAAAAGTGTTTGTGTCACAAGCCTTAATCGAATTTTCTCATATTTCACATGTACCTACCCAACTCTACCTAATCGTTTTCGGCTCTACTTGACGAAAAGTAAAGTGTTGAACGTACCTACAAAATATTAAATCGTATACATTTTTATGTTAAATAAAAAGCAACGAATTTAATGATTGTTTAACTTATGTGTTTAATAAGCGAAGCAATATACTAGACCAGAGTAGAATGAAATGAAAAATAAAAACATGTTAAGACGATATGAAGATAGGGGTGATTTTAGTGCACTACCGGCTAACTTCTACCTAATGAGTTTTTCAAAATGCATTCCGTGTACCGCCCTCTTACTTGGAATATTGGTACACGGTCCACTGGTATGCAGTGCATGACTTGAAAAACTCAATAAAATACTAGCCCTTGTGTCGCCTCTTTACGAAGTATCCCATATTTTCAATAACGATGCACTTCTAAAAAGCGACGCTAGAATGAATCATCTAACTCAAAAATTGTTTTGTAGACCGTACATCATTTGTAATGTTGCTGTCGCTAGCATATTACTAATTACATTATATGAATTAGTCCATGAAATGATATCCACTGGTATAAATTACTGATTAAGCATTCGCTTTAACAGGTTTCATAATTGAATGATACCTCAAATTAATTGTATTCATAATTGGTGAGGTTCATTTAAAATGGCTGTGGTCAAATTATAGGTGGGTTTGTGTTATGAGCACGTAATTTTGTGTTAAACCCAAAATTGAGATACTATTAATACTTTAAGTGTCTGTGGTAGTTCTGCAAAACATTAAAAAAATGTTCGAAATTTCATACATCGCCATCTAGCCCCAAAGAAAGCTAATCATAGTTTGTATCATGGGAACCAGGCAATTGATATAATACTTCTATGCTCTTTCGTAAAAAAAAATATAATAAACACAAAACAGGTATTGCTTTGATAACACCCTACACCTCGTCACCCTCTCGCGTCACATAAAAAAGCTCATTCGATTCGAACCGACGACGTAACCGAGCTTTCATTGCAAATTTTATTTTATATTTAGCATACAGCGTTCAGCGAATCAATATTGCAGTGGCCATCCAAAGTGGAATAAATCAGAACAACAGCGGCGACAGCGAGAAGTCGGCAGTTGCAGCCACTGTTTCCGGTTCGAGAGCTCACACGGCGCAATGGCCTCGTCTTCCGCAGCTCTCAACGTTATGTTGCAATTGATTTCGAAACGCTTGTATATTTTCTGACTATTATGTCATGTATGGACGTATCAATGTAGTTTTTAATTACAAAGATGTTCAGATATTGCAGACGTGTAAGGTTGCGTTACTATATGTGTATGATTCTAAATTATGTATTATATGAACTGTCTCGTATATGAATTGTCTCGTACTTTAACAATATAACAAAACATAATATATATATTACCTTTGTATTAGTCATGAATCCATCATGTATTTTAAATCAAACTGTAATCGTTTACAAAGTGTCATCACTGCTGGCCGCGATCAGATTAATGTTGCCACTTTTCTACTTGTCATGACCGCAAAACCGCCGAGAATACTGTTCCTAACCAAAATCAGTAAGTTGCTAAAAATGTATGGATTTCTAATCATAAAAATGACTCTTAAAACATGACACATTCTACCTACAAGTGTCAGAGTTAAGAGCGCATACGATGCGGTCTGGTCTTGTCATACCTAAGTAGGGGACGACCCAAGTCACATTGCTCGTTATTGGCAGAGGTTACTTAACACTAGGTGGGTCATCGGCTCGTTGCATAACTGTATAACATAAAAATAATAAGCATGCAAATTACACGCACGAAATATTTAAGAAATTGTTAGATTTGTGAGCAATTTAAAATACATATTAGAACCACTTTGAAATTAACTTTATTCAATTTTGATTTTAAAGTGTAAGTTTTAGGCACTTGTTTTATATGCAACAACACAAATTACTTTTGGCTAATGTACTCAATATTCGGAGAAATAGCATTTGAAATAGTCAGTAAATACAGCTAGCTATCAAAGTCAGCACCTTATCGTCAGTTAGTTAAGCGTTTCACTGATTGGTGGATTGCGCCGTAAATCTCTAGCTGCACGCGATCCCTTAAGATTTACCTACACAGAACATTTTTGAACCACTATCAGCGCCATCAAGCTCCAAACTAGTCATAGCTTGTACTACGGGAGCAGGCAACTGATAACACTTATATACATTTTTGTTGTTAATACATACACATACAGACCCAGACACTGAACAAACATCTATGTATACAAACCGTTATCTTGAATGAAAATCGAACCCACGACATATTTAGACCTTTGTATATAGAATACGAATAAGTCAAAGTTACTACCAACTGAGCTGTGAAACCAGTCAAGATCTCCACATATTGGTAAATTGGGATCGAATAATAGAGGATATTATACATATACGATATTGGTTTTGGACTACTATTTCCGCGTCTACAGCCACTATTACCGCAACCACAACCGCACAATAGCGGTTGCTCTATCAAGCAGCTAAAACAGAACTTGTGTTGTGGTTGTATTAATTCAACATTCTGACTGTACCTAATCGTTATATGTCTGAAAAAAGCTTTAGCTTCAAGCAATGTGAAGTTTCAATATTGAAATATGCACTCATTATACTACTTTATGTTTTCTTTAGCCATGTTGATATCAAAGATTTTCTTTAAAATGGTTTTGTTTTAATTCTAATAAAGGTTATAATATCTATAAATAGCTATTAACATTTTGAAGTAGTCTTCATTCTTTTGATTAGCTATGCCAGTCTATTCGTACTTGGTCTATCTAGAACACGCTGACACGGGTATACTCCTGCCCAGGTAGAGTGAATTAATATCGTAAAATAACCACAGTTGGTTCTTGTGACTTGTTCTTGGAGATAGCATAGTGTTATACGCGAGGTCACAGTATAATAAATATGTCAAGATGCCATCAAACAGAATTCTTACGTTACTTATCGTTTCGAAATAACCACACACGTCTTATACTCCACTTTCCTTTCCTTGTTTTCGACTTAAATGATAAAATCCATTTATTTCAGGTTACATATCTCATACAAAAAAATATTTTACAACAATTTACCAAGCCAGTATTTGCAAAATACAAAGAAATCATTTGAGCCATCTAAAGACCGTTTAAATAATCTATAGATAGCTCAACTGATTCAATTCGCTATCAGGTGGAATTGTGGCCATGACGCCAGCGGCATTGCCTTGTTGGACGGCAATAGTCAATCTCTAAGCCACAGAGTTGTGCCAGCTTTACTGAAATAAGTCACTTCATCAAGTTGTCAACCTTGTAATAACCTTGTAAGATTATTTTTCTACTCTGTATTCTGTATTGTGAAAATTTGAGAAGCAAAAAAAGACATTGACAACCCTTTAACAGAGCACATGTGAACGTAAATTATCTTAAAATGAGTGCATGCACGATTACACAATGCGAATATTTTACCGAAGTTAGCTTTAGCAATAAGAAGTGCTTGAATGAGGGTTTTAACATTATATTTACGTCACTTATTTTCTTGATTATTCAAAACCTCGTTATGTTCTCGATATAATATCTAGCAACAAATTATAATAATAAGTTAATTTAATAATTTTTATATTTTTATTTTTATTTGGACGTGTTTTAATCGCTAGGAAAGCAACGTGATCGCTTATTACTGACAATAAATTTATGGATTCTATGTTATTTTTGTTTGCGTCGTTATTCATAATTTTTAATCGAAACTGATTAGTGCACTTTTAGATTTTGAACCAGGTAAGCTCCGGATTGACCTCAAGGTATGCCCAGGCTACCACGCTCTTGAAATGCTTTCAGAGCGCATTCAGATCCTCTCATTGACATACTGCGCTGTGGATCGATGGTTCGATAAAAAAGAAAAAAATCTAGGACAAACATTTATGTGACGAAACGTAATTTTTGCGCTCGATCTGGGTGTAATTTAGTTTTATATGTATGGATTTACATAAAATATATATGTAATTTATCAGTTAACTACATAGTTCCCATTGTACGGTTAATAACTGGATTAGGGCAAGATGTTGCTGAGAGAAATGTTCACCAATATTTATTATTATTATGTATAAAAATGCTTCTGCAGTAAATAGGTATGTTCTGCATCGTTATGCCATTTAACCAATGACTGCAATATGCGTCCGACTGCAGGCGGGCCACAGGGGAGCTTTCTATCTAGATTGTGATACGCCGATGCACGTATCAATTGGCTTTAAAAATGTATTGTCACAATCCTGCTATTTCCAATAAAGCTGCCATTGGCTGGGGCATTCATAAGGGGAAATGAACGATAGCTCAAAGCACAAATGGGAATTTTAAGCTGTAACAGAGAAGATCTATTTAAAATTTTAAAGTTTTATTTATGTATATGGCGGACATGTCACACAGCGCCATCCAGCCCCAAACTAAGCTAAGCATAGCTTGAATCGTGGGAACCGGAAAACTGATATACTACTTATATGATTTTGTTTTGTAAATATAAACATATAATACATATTAACACCCAGACACATAAACATCTATATTCGTCACACAAATGTTTGTCCTGGGTGGGAATCGAACCCACGACTTACAGCGCAGACAGGGTTACTAGCAACTGAGCTGTGAGGCTAGTCTGTTATTATATGATTGTTAAGAAAACAAGTGTGAGGACAATATGTTACCAAATGAGAAATACATTATTCAATGCCATTTCCGGACATTAAGGACCAATTCTACATTTGAAAGTCTGTTCTCGGACGTAAAATACTCTCCCTGACGAACACTGCCCATTAAATTGTTCTACTGCTGCAATAGACAAAAGCTTTGTTTCCACTGGACTATAGAAATAGCTTGGAAACATCAACAGTCAATTAATAAATTACGAGATCAAGCAAACTTATAGCTAATTCTGGTGTTCATATCGGCACGTATTAACCCATCCTTTATACAAACTCATCTAATCTAGGGCCGTTAGCGACAGACCAAAAACAACTCGTTTATCGCACGAGAACCTTAAGAGCTTTATCTTGTATTCTGGGATACTTGAGGGCTCGCAATCTAACCATTGAATGACCTTTACGGACATCCTTATCAGCGCGAACCTCGTACAAGCCGTATCGTATAAATATTAATCCCTAGCGAACAAATCGGAGTACGGGCCACAGAAGCGATAGCAGACAGTAGAACCTTTGAAGGCATTAAAACCTTTGCAGGCATTAGGAATTGTGCGGAGTTCGAGCGGGGAAATACTGCCACCATACTTCAACTTAGTTTAATAGTGGCAGTTCGTAATACTGTTTTTTGGCTTAAATGGCATGGATTTAAAATTCTTATTTTGGCTTATTTAGGCACACGAGGCATTCTACCAAGACTAAGATTCTACCAAATTCTACCAAAACTAAGAATTTACGGATGCAGTGCGACTCGACTTGGGCCTAACTATATCCAAGTAGACAGGACATAAGTCACACTCACATTAACAAACTGTTAGCTGCTTCTTAGCAGATGTTTAGGTAGAGTGTGGTCACTAAAAATTTCCCCGCCTTTTTATTCGAATTTCGCCTTCACCGGAAGCTCGAGTTCATTGTAAAATTCGGACCCACGATCTATTCATAGCTAGTAATCGTCTTCACTATCAAATAAGGATATTGATTCTAAAAAAAAGTGCGTGGTAGCATCCGTCTGAGAGCGCCCTTATTTTGTGGCACAGACAAATACTTTTACTTGATTGATTGATTGATTGATTCGATCGCTCGATCAAAAGAGAAAGAAAGGCGGGTACAATCGTCGTAAGCAATGTGCTATTGTTATTTGAAATAAAACAAAAAAAAGAAAATTATAAAGTAGCCGTAGCCATTGAGCCTACTATGGATCTAGCTATCATAGCCTGATGCACTGTTTCCATAAAGCTACCAAGGTTTATGAGGACATTCTGAATTACAGATTAATAAACTGGAAATAAAGAAATAAAATATTGATGGACATAAAACGCAACGCCTCCTAGCATTAAACTAAGCATAAATTTTACTATGGGAACCAGACAACTGATATAATAATGTACTTGTATACATTTTAAAAACATATTGACACCCAGACACAGAAAACAATCATATATGTTCGTCACACTAATGTTTGTCCTCAGTGGCAAAAGAATCCATCACTTACAGCGCTAATGGCAGACTTATTACTAACTGAGCTGTGAGGCCAGTTAAATTACTGATTAATAAACGACTTAAGATTTGTTGAATTAGTCATTGGTCATTGGTCTCAGATATAGCGAGCATAATCGACCTAAGTGATTAGGATTAGCCCGCATTAGGAGCCTCTGTGTCGCAGCTTTGTGTTGCGTTTGAGAGATTTTTTTATATGCATTGGCTACCGGACAAGCAAATGGCCCACCTGATGTAAAAATAAACCTCTGCCCGTAGCAAAATACATCCTGGGGTCCTTCCCTTTTTAGGTGTGGGAAAAACGCATCGTATTTTATTGCGCACGTAATTTTAAATTGATTTACACACATTAAACGTAATTACAGTAAATTATGTACTACTTTGAAATAAGTGTTATGTAAACAAAGACATCGATGTAACTCCTACCACGATTCCGTGAAACTTCATGCATTAAGCAATATGGACTTGCGCTACTTTCCTAGAAAATTACCATGTCGCCGTCGTTTAACTGTTTATTAAATTTCTGAGTAGTGTATTGATAATAAAATAATGGTCAAAAGTCGATAAAAAAAAACAAATTAGCAAATAGAAGTGTGAAACTGCTATTTGTGTTCGTGGGGAATTGCAGGGAATTATTTTTTCAATTCAAAGTGACTCCCAATAGTACGAGCAGATAAATTGACAACACATCATGCAATGGGAGTGATTTCCCTACGCGCTCACTTGTTCGGTAAACGTTTTGTTCCGACACACAATAACGGCGCAGCTCCATACACACACTACACACATTGCTCGTAGTTTGTCTGTCTGTAATATCATAAAATTTATTTTACTTTATCCAATTGTTATAAGGATAACGTGTGACGGGAAATTATAATATTTTGTTATCATGCCTAGATACTGGTAGTTTGGAACTTACAGCAGATTTTGATAGTTTTTGATAGTAGAACTTACAGCAGATTTTGATATATGATATATATAATAATAATAATATTGGTGGACAATTCACACAGCGCCATCTAACCCCAAACTAAGCAAAGCTTGTACTATGGGAACCAGACAACTGATAGAATACATATATGCTTTTCTTGTAAATACATACATTTTAATACATATTAACACCCAGATACAGAACAAACATCAATGCTCGTCACACAAATATTTATTCTGGGTGGTAATCGAACCCACGACCTACAGCTCAGAAGGCAGAGTTACTAACCAATTGAGCTGCGAGGCCAGTCAAATGGTAGTTAGTAGCAGTAAGGAATTAAAAACGTCCATAAAAGGAGCCTTTTTAAGGCGCACTTTAATAATTTCACTAAACAGAATCGAGAGAGCCAGTGAAATTAGTGTTAGTAAGGAAAGTTACGCAGTAGCTTCTATCTAGTTTGTTTCCAAGGTTAAAAACCTTATCGCAAACCCTTATTTGCGTACCAAATTGTTGTAGTCTATTTGGAGGTATCTTCTTTCATAAGTTTAGATATTAGGCCTAAGGTATTTTAAGGTAATTATAGTCGTAATCTTATTCTGATTAGAAGTTTCTTAACAAGGAAAGTTCGATTAACAAGCTCATTATTATTTACGATTCCAAATTAATAAGCGTCCAAACGTAAATGAAATGGTTTTCCGTTTCTCACAGCGGAATGTAATGTTACATTTTTTTTTTGTTAAATATAGGTTAATAGGTAATTATTACCTATATATATATTCAGAAAAATGAAGTTAAACCATTTTAAGCAGATAACCTCAAATCAGTTCGTGGTGAATTTTGAAACAGTACAGGAATAATTCATTTTGAAAATGGTAGTTATATAGACTACTATAGTTAACTAATTATTAAGATGGTAGGGCATTTTTAACATGACAGCTTTATTAAAAACATCATCAAGGGCAGGAGGACACAGAGAGGCCTAGAACTAGCTGCATGAGTCAAGTGAAATAAGAGATGGCTGTTATGTCTTCCAAATGAGCGTATAATAGGGGGAACATTAGAAGGGGGAAATTATTCGAGTTGCCACTAGAGGGCGGTATCTGTTTGTTTACATTTTGTGAGGCTCCCACTACTTTCACTGATTAAAAATAGTAAAAGTGTACATTATCACCATTTTTTTCATACTATCTGCATAAAGCGTGACAAGTTATTAAGTGCATAGTAGAACGATGTGTTACTTGTGAGAATATACGTGTTTTAAAACTGTGAGCAGAATACTCGTTACATGCGGTAGTTACAAAAACTTTTTTTTTTTTATTGTCAAGATACCGTCAGTTTGCTGGACAGTGATTTTGTTGTTCTGTACCTATTCGGCAGTGAACATAATAATAGTGTAGTTCATACGAAACCAAACTTTTATTCTATGCTTGGTTAATCTCGTCGTGTTGTTATTGTATGAAACGTCAACTAGGAGTGATCGTCACTTGCGCCATCCACCCAAACATTTGTCAACCTTCTATTAGTGTTCCATTGGTGCTGCAGGTTGGCAGAAGCTGTGCCTACCACCACGACGAATAGAACTAGCTTTTTATATCAGTAACTCTTCTCACCAGGGGTCAACCACCTCACCTGATTTTATATATTTTGTTCACATTCTGCCATTATGAACTGTAGCGGTTGTAGAACTACGACTTCTGCGGATCAAAACATATTGAAATGTCACTGCTGCGATGAGACATATCACGTCGAGTGCGTAAATATAACAATTCAGCAGTATAACGAGCTGACAGATGCATTTTTGAAAACTTGGACTTGCCCCTCATGCAATAGCAAAGTTACGAAACGTATTCGATCTAATACGAACACTCCGATACATAATAAGCGCCTGTCCGCGGTCGCGACGTGTGATGACTCAATGGACGTTTCATATAACGCGGCAGAATCTTCGATGCCGGCGGATGGTTGCAGCAGGGATGGACTAAGGGACTCCAAGCCTGTGAGTAACATAGACTATGGCACTTTTATGCAGTCGCTGAATAATCAACTCCAGGAATGACGTAACGAGACCAACAAGAACATGCTGGGCATAAGAGATGACATCAAGAGCGTACTATCTGAAATACGTGACGAAATAAAATCGTTAAAAACCGAACAGACCGGCATAAAGGCCAACATCTCCTTATTATACCAAGATGTGACGCACCTAAAAGCCTCGGTCCAGTTCTGTACAGCAGAGCACGAACAACTAAAAAAATGCATGGAAGACGCGGCCAGTAGGAGCATCGAGACCGACCCCGCCATCGCCAACCTCCAATACAAAATGGACTCCCTCGAACAGCAGGCGAGACAATGTAACCTGGAGCTGTGCAACGTACCTGAAAAGAGGAACGAGAACCTTCTGGGAATCGTACAGGCCGCCAGTGTCGCCCTCGGCGTACAACTGCCCCCGGGCGACATCGTCTCCGTGCACAGGGTACCTCACGCGCACAATAACTCCAAGCCGAAAAATATTATTGTAAAACTAACAACGCGTATTAAGCGTGATAACTTTCTAGGCGCATACCGCAGAGCTAAAACCCTGAACTCGGATCAGCTTGCCATCTCTGGTACCCCGACAAGAATATACATGAACGAGCACCTAACGTTGAAGAACAAACAGTTGTTTCGGAAGTGCCGTGAAGCCGCAGCGATCAGCAGCCATAAATATGTATGGATCAGAAATGGCTCAATTCTCGTCCGTGAACGGGATGATTCACCGGCCTTCATCGTGCGGTCTGAATCGGACCTGGATAAAATCAAACCTAAACCTAAATGATACCCATGTTTTCCAAAACATCGATAGTTTTTCCTACAATATTACTTTACATGGACTTATACAATATTTAACTGTTTATTTATATACTGCGCTTATTAATATTATTCATTGTACAGGACATATCGTTATTTGTTTACAGTCTTTTTTATTGTTATTGTGTGTTAAATATTACAACTCCTACCCTTATTTCCTAAAATTCTATTATAATAAGCACTCGATCATATGTATACTATATTTTGTAATGGATGTCATGAAACTGACTATAAAACTATCGCAGACGGCGGCGGCGGCGCTCGCTCGCTTGGCTCGCTTGCTTACCGGCGCCCGCGCCGGCGCCGGCATTGCGTTAGGATGGTCAAAAAGTAAAAGAAACATGTTATTAGTTACGCGCTTAATACACTCTCGTGGCGGCACGGGCGTACATATACACTTCTGCTCGATGTCAATAATTAATTTTACTTACAGCACGGACATATTATTCACTAATTTGCTATACCTTTGTACAATATTTATATATAAACACGTATATGGCAGCGAAATAACTAGGTAATGGATAACGACCTTATAATTTATTATCAAAACTGCAGAGGACTACGAACCAAATTGCAATCCTTTTACATGAATCTTCTTTCGTTTACCTATGATATCATTGTACTTTCTGAAACCTGGCTTATACCAGAAATACATGATGGCGAATTCATTGATCAACGCTACGTCGTGTTTAGATGTGACCGAAACCGGGTGGCTACGAATAAGCAGGACGGTGGGGGTGTTTTGGTTGCGATATTACGAGGCCTTAGACCGACGTTGTTTAAATGCCCTAGTAACACCATTCACAAATCCTTGAATATTGAACACTTACTTGTGGAGATTCCGAGTAAAGAGCGTAATAAGCGGCACGTCATCAGTGCGGCCTATATTCCTCCCTGGATAGACGCGGCGACATATGAGAATCACTTTGATTACCTTATAGATAACCTAACAGATCCCGATATTGAAAATATTTATATACTCGGCGACTATAACTTACCAGACATCACTTGGTCCCCTTCTATATCCAACGACGCCACTTGTACTGGACTCACCTGCTCTGACTCCTCCGCACGCGGTTTACAATTATGTACCTGTCTGTCAATTTTGAATTCTGTACAATACAACACAATAACGAACGTTAATGGTAAAATCCTTGATTTGCTAATTTCTAACTCGCCTTGTAAAGTATCGCCTCAATTAATCGCTCTTGTATCTCCTGATCAATATCATCCTCCTTTTATTGCTAGTCTTAAGATCCAATTGCCTGAACATGCTATGAAGAAAAAACTTTTACCCAGACATAACTTTCGCAAAGCAGATTATATCCTCATTAACGATAAAATTCTTAAAATAGACTGGAACATACTCCTAGGAAATCTGCCTGCCACTGAAGCGCTTGACAAGTTTTATAGCGAAATTAACCGCATTATAAATCTACATGTGCCTCTAGTTAGCAATAAATCAGCAAACTTTCCGGTTTGGTTTTCCCATTCCCTAATTAAAATCTTTAAAAAAAAACAAAAGGCTTGGCACAAATGGAAAAAATATTCCAATAACATAGATTATAATCAATTCTCGGAACTAAGAACACTTTTTAAACATAAATGCGCTAGGTGCTATGAAGACTATATGAAATCCGTTGAAAACAATATCACCACTGATATTAAATACTTCTGGACTTACATAGCGAATCGTAAACCTAAATCTGGAGTCCCGCAAACAATGTGCTATCAGAATAATAGTTCTGGTGACCCTGAAATTATATGTAACATGTTTTCAGATTACTTTAAATCAGTATTCGAACCACCGTCGCCTACGCTTAAACAGTGGGTACCGCCCCCTAACTCTCGTGATAACTGCGTCCTCGTCACTGACTTGTACTTCGAAGACAGGGAAATCCTTAAAGAGCTTAGTCAGCTCAATCCTTCTAAAGGTCCTGGGCCAGACGGAATACCTCCGAGTTTTCTCAAAAATACTGCTGGTAGCATATTCAAACCACTGCACATAATATACAATAAATGCATTTCTCTTGGAGTCTTTCCCGATGTCTGGAAACGGGCATTCATCACTCCTGTACATAAAAACGGTTCTAAGCACGATGTTGAGCAATACCGTCCGATCTCAATTTTGTCTGCCTTGTCGAAGCTCTTTGAAAAGCTGGTGCATAATAAAATCTATCCTATTTTACATAGTGCTATTATAGAACAGCAACATGGCTTTGTAAAGCGCCGATCTACAACCTCTAACCTTATAGTTTTCACAGAAAATCTTTTTGAAAAATTTGATGGTGGTATCCAAGTAGACGCCGTATATACTGACTTCAAAAAGGCCTTCGACAAGGTAGACCATGAACTTCTACTTTATAAGATCGCGTACAATGGTATCAGGGGTAATCTTCTGCGTTGGTTCTTGTCCTATATTTTAAACAGAACTCAGAAAGTAGTTCTAAGCGGTTACCATTCGAGCAGCGTATGTGTTACTTCTGGGGTACCCCAAGGGTCAATTTTGGGCCCCCTCTTGTTCATAATCTTCATTAACGATATCAAGAATTGTTTCATGAACTCCCAATTTCTTTTGTATGCGGATGACTTAAAGGCCTACAAAGACATCTACTCTTTAGATGACTGTAAGTTGTTTCAAGATGACTTAGATAGATTGACTGCCTATTGTAATATTAATAAATTATGTTTGAGCCTACCTAAATGTCATTTCATAAATTTCACCAAAAACAGAAATATTTTCTCCTTTCCATACAATCTCTGTAATGCACCCTTAGACAAATCAAATTCATTAAGCGACCTTGGAATAGTCCTCGACTGTAAGTTATGTCTGGATGACCACGTTGGCAATATAATCAATAGAGCCTTCAAAATGTATGGCTTCGTACTTAGGTCATCCGCTGAATTTAAAAATCCCTCAACATATCTTTATCTGTACAAAACATTGATTCGCTCTCAACTTGAATATGCAGTACCTATTTGGAACCCCTTCTACAAGAAATATATAGCTGCAATAGAAAAAGTCCAACGCAAATACCTGCGTACTATGCACTTTAAATGCTTTCGACGATATCTCTCATATCCCCAGTTGCTCACGAAATACAACTTCGTAACCCTCGCATCAAGACGTAAATACCTAGAAGCAGTTACACTATATAGTATAATTCATAACAATTTTGATTGTATATATCTAGTCAGGAAGCTATGCTTCACTGTACCAAGAACATGTACTCCACGTGAGACACGTGCTCGTGCCCGTACGCTGTTTGCGTTAAATACTTGTCGTACCAATTCTGGGCTTCGAGCCCCCATTAGGCGTATGGTCGAGTGCTATAATAAATATTTCCTAACAATAGATATATTTCTCTTTTCCCCGTACCAATTTAAGAAAAAATTAAATTGTATTCTGTCCAGTAAAGATTTTGACTTGTATAATGTGGAATAGACGTTCTCAGTTAACTTTAAATTTTACTTGTTTAAAATTATTTGTACCTTCTATAAACACATCACTTGTTTAGACACCTTGCTCTAAATAATGAATATGTTTGTATTCCCTCTAGTTGTAACACTATCTTATAACCTGTATACCTTTAACATCATGTGGATAACGTAGTGGGCTATGTAATTAATAGTTTTTCTTAGTTTATGTAATTCTAGTGTTAATATATATTATGTAGCTGTTTGTTTTTCCTTAATAAACAAAATAAAATAAAATTATTAGATTTTACAAAAAAAATATCACCACTGAAATTATAATGGTGCGAGCGGTTGACCAGATCACAGGTATGTGAGATTAAAGCAAAAGAACGGAAATATATCAGTAGTTAACAGGTACTGATATATTTCCCCTACTGGTCTTACTAGCTATTTATCACCCAACTCCCACTGATCATCAATGATGTACCTGGTTCAATTAAACGACAAGTACAGAACGTTTCTTCTAGAGTTGATCTGTGCTGTACAATGTTCAACGTAAAAACTACTCTATTCCAACGAAGTATACTTATGCAGTGAAACAACAAATTGGCATAAATATCTGTTGATAAATAGTCCATTGAAATGGAGATAACAACGGCACAAACCAAGCACTGGAACGCAGTCAAGATTCAACGCATAAATTACTCGCATTTTCCTACGGCTGCCCTATTATTTTGTGATTTTACTGAGACACACTTAAATTATGTTAAGAGTATTTGTGCTTTACCAAAACGCTCACTTTAACTCGCTTTACAAATTATCCTTCAAACGTTTGCCTATTGAAACCAAAGTAACTTCAAACAGAAAGCGTCCAGAATTCCAGACTGAATAACAGATTTACTGGAGGGCTGTTTTACAATTGCAATATTCGAATAACTAGGTACCATTTGAATCTGAAATTATATATACGAGAGTGGCACAAAGTCATACAGGAGTTCAGTGGTTTTTTTTACTGAAATCTAAAATAAAATACGCATAAATTTGTTAATATCGGTGATCACCAAAATCTTATGTTCGCAAAAATGTTATTAACCAGATGACGTTGGTTCAATTCCTAATATTATATATTTTATCATAGTGTTATTGAATTATTATTGAGTTTAACTAAAATTATTGTATAAATAAATATTAGATGGACCCAATTAACTGTAGTCCGAATTGTAATTCACCATAATTAATTAATAATTTGTTTTACTACAGATCAAACAATCCACCCCAAATTACCTGAACCGAAATGTACCAAATTAAAGGTCAGTCGGCGACGACGGTCGACAGCCCATCTTTGAATCTTACACTGGCTTTGTTGCTTCCTATGCAGAACGGAATACAAAATCAAGTAATTTGACTTGAGACTCTATACTACAAAACCAAATTGCTTTCGGTCATTTAAAGTACAACCATTATGTAACTATACGCGAAAAGTCGAAGTGTATAGCTACAACAGAAATAAAAACACAGTTTACATACAAGATAAATCGTAATAATATCATTTATTAGCTTTCTCCCTTTACTCCACGATGCTCAACTTTTACGGAAATAATAAAAAAGTAAAAGTTTCTCATTGTTTTTCGAGACACTTCAACATTCTCTCCTTCATATTATACCATTTTCACTAAAGACGAGAAGAGTGAAGTGTGCTCAGTCAAAATATTACGTTTACAGCAGACTCATAACTTTACTTCTCCCGTCTCCCCACTTGAGCTAAATCTGTAAAACAATGAAATTACCTCAAAAGTAAGTGACATTATTTTTGTTTACAAAATTGCTTGTGGAGTACGTTTGGTTTATATTAAAACGTATATATTATACTAACCTCTATCAGTGCGGTTTTTCCTGCGTGGATTAAGTAAATAAATTAACGGTTAACGGTATTAACTTTTATAGTTTCCAATCAAAATAGCAGAAGAAAGAATTCGAACATACGTACATTAATATATATTCGTACATATATTAACGCCTATTTCCCCGAAGGCCTCAGCGAAAACTTCCCCCCTCGTGGGTTAACCATCGAGGGAATATAAACATGACAAGTGGCAATCTCATCGCATTGTTTTCCAACGAAAACACCGCTAGTACTTCCCTACAGTAAACCATACCTTAACATTGGAAGAGGATATTTTAAATGTGGTACTTTACTCCAGCTAAGAAAAACTGAAGTTCAGATCAGAATAAAAACGAGTGAGCCAAAAGCCGTTGTTTACACTCATGAGTGATATTCTCCAAAGTTTGAGTACCGAGTTACTTGGCACAAAGCGCTGACGCTGAAATATTATGGCAATTTTCAAGCTGCCAAATATACCTCACAGTGTTGCCAGGTGCTCCCGTTCTTGAAGCGCTTCGTGTTCCTGAGACGGAAGACATTAGAAAGTAACCTCGCAATATGACGTTTTTGTTAAATTTATGTTGAGTCTGTGAACAATTAGATTTCATAAAACATATTAGTGTATAGTTTAAGGAGAGTTATCCTAGTGTTACGAACGATCGTTTAGTATATACTATTTGTATTAAAGTTATACTATGACATCCCATGCTATAATTCTCACTACAACCATGTATTTAGACTCCGATTTTTACAAATTCCTTGCAGATGCCTATTGATTTCCGAAATACTTGATACGAAGCCAGTCAATGATATATTTACTTTTCCCTTAATTTTACCAATCATACACATCAAATCCTCGAAAGCATATCGATGGAAATCCCATTTTTCCGTTCTCGCTGGATTTTCTCGCTCCAGTGGGCAACCCCAATGCTCGTATTGTTTGTCGATCAACCCGCTTTGGATCCAGTAAAATTTGCTAACGTTATTCCATTCTGAAGCTGGATTTGATTGTTGTTAACATTCGACTTGTACTGAATTGAATGTGACGTGTGTGTGTGGCTCGGATTGAAAAATAGTTCATTGCTCGTAGATGCGTATATTCACGTCACAGACGGAATTGGGTGTTCAGTTTAATATAGTGTAAGGCATTGAGAATACGCAACGGCCTCATACCTCTGTTGGTAGTAACCCTGCCTTCTGTACTGTAGTCATGGGTTCGATTCTCAAACAGGACAGAGATTTGTGTGAAGAACATTTATGTTCGTTCTGTGTCTGAGTGTTTAATATGTATTATATGTATTTATAAAAAAATATAAAAGTATTATCAGGTGTCTGGTTCCCACTTAGCTTACTTTGGGGCTAGATGGCGATGTGCGAAATGTCCACCACTATTATTAAAAAAAACTTATTACCGTTTTCGCGTATTTTACCCGTCACTCTGAGACGTGAATATAAAATGTACCGCACCCTTTAAATCTAAATAAATCAATTGAAATGTGTTCATGTTACTACGTTGCGTTACGTGTACCTACTGGCGTAAATAAAAATGGATATGGTAGCAGTACACGGATGACTTTGGCGCAAGGTCTTATCTGTTTAATTAAGGGATAATGTCTGATTCCTATATATTAAAATGATTACACAATTAATGCTAACACAATAATTACCCTGTGTAGGTAGGTTGCACGAACTTTCACAACTTAAGAATACAAACATACAAGAACTAAGACCAATTCAATACTGATCAAATAAATGTTCCGTCGAAGCTGGGACAGCCGTATCGCAAGCAAAGAAGAACCAACTAAGCAATGGAGCAGTCTAAAACATTAGAGCTGCCATGTTACACGCTCTACGACTGAATAAAACAAAATAAACGTGGAAGGAACCATAAACGGAACAAATATTTGCAAATAGTTTTCCAATATCCATTAACGTTACGACTGCTCTGCCCGGGTCTCGTTTCACCCTCCAAAATAACGCATTTTAATTACCATCTTATTACGATGCTGAAGTAACGATATCTGAGGAACCCTTAAGCAGAATTAAATACTTCATTACGAACCACAGCCAATTACATCGAGCAATTACTTGAAATAATACCATCGTCTGTGATAACACTGAGAGAGCCTGTTTTGATTACAGCAATCGAGTATCGAGTTCCTAATAATTTTAGATGTAAACGACTGAAGCCAAAAATCTGTTGTCCTCTTAGCCATTCTGCAATATTAAGTTTTAGTTTATTTCACATGGCATCGCGTGTTTATAACCAAATTCTCTGGGATACTGCAGTCCTCCGATTTTTAGGACGGAGTCAATTATTTTTAGTACGGCAAATGAAATGCGCCTATTAACTAGGAGTATCATGTTATGTGATAGAATAGAAAACTAATATTTAGCACTTTAGAATGTAACTTTGATACTAATGTTTTCGGAGGGAGGGAAAACGCATATAAAATAAAAATAAAAATAAATATTGGTGGACATTTCACACAGCGCCATCTAGTCCCAAAGTAAGCTAAGCATAGCTTGTATCATGGGAACCAGACAACTGATATAATACTTATATACTTTTCTTTTGTACTACAAATACTACATATTAACACCCAGACACAGAACAAACATCAATGTTACAAATGCCACATAAATGTTTGTCCTGGGTGGGGATCGAACCCACGACCTACAGCGCATAAAGCAGAGTTACTACCAACTGAGCCACGAAGCCAGTCTATATTATATATATCTATATATATTATTTTATTTATATTATAGGCAGATTGTCATTGCTCACAGCGAAGGCTGAATTATGACCCGAAAATCACTACCAATACACAGAAACAGTTGAAAAGCTATCTGCTCATAACCAGGCTGTACACTTACCGCTTTACCGTTCCAGAATCAATTCAGTAAAATGATAATTTTATTCATAGAGTTCCCGCTTGAATAGTATCGCTTACTTTGTCCGTGATTTGGTTCGAAATATTTTATGAAACAACCGCCACCATGCCACATGTGCTACTGTTTACGTATTCCAATAGAATCTAGGCGGTAAAAGTAGCGCCGCCCGCCTCCACTCGCATAATAAAAATAAAGGACGTAAAAAGACAACTAAAAATATACTTTAGATAGGATACTAGGGCACATGACAAAAGTAATGCTCCGTATTTGATATTAGTTGTATAAATAACTAGCTAAACTCGGGTTCAGTCGGCTCAGTCTGATATTAATTAGTGGAATTTCCTGTTTGGAACTTTGGAATAAACGGTACGTTAAAACACTTATATATAGAAAAATGCAAAGCTGAGTAAAAATTTCAAGTTAATCTATCACCTGCTTTTCGAATTTTGCGAATACAAATATACAACTGATTTTTTATAAAGATTAAAAAACAAAATATCCTATTGTATTTCATATGTATTGTGTTTTTTGCAACATTAATTACCGGTAGCGTTGGATGAAATTCGAAATGCGAAATCATCAAACAAAGCAAGCGTAAGTCAAATCGATTTTAGGGCAAAATATTCAGACCGTGTTACTCGAATTCACTGACGAATGACTTGAGTTACTCGTATTTGAAGCTCAAAGTCGCTCAGAGAGCTATGGAAAGAGCTATGCTCGGAGTTTCACTACGCGATAGAATCAGGAATGAGGAAATCCGTAGACGAACCAAGGTTATCGACATAGCTCTCAGAATAAGCAAACTGAAGTGGCAATGGGCAGGCCACATAGCTAGAAGAACCGACAACCGTTGGGGAATAAAGGTTCTCGAATGGCGACCACGAACCGGCAGACGCGGTGTAGGGCGGCCACCTACCCGATGGACTGATGATATAGTCAGGATCGCAGGAAATCGGATGCAGATGGCTCAAGACCGTTCAAAAAAAATGGAAATCTTTGGGGGAGGCCTATGTTCAGCAGTGGACTTTTACCGGCTGATATGATGATGATGATGATGACTCGTATTTTGAGATTTGATGTGTGTGATCAGATATCCTGATTACATGGTTTTACAGAAAATAAATAATTTTCAATCCCTTCGGAGTATAACGAAAACATCAGCCAGCCTATGAAAAATTGATCAATGGCCTTATTCAGCCGGTCACAAAGGTCGTTTTCATTTTGCTCAAATTCTGACGGCAATTTCGGAACATGTTACCATCACGGTATGAAGAAAAGTAAGACGCTCAAGGCACGGCTGTGAGTAATGACAGCCATCGTTCCTGTTTCTTAGTAAACTTCTAAACGGGCAATACGGACGGGCAACTAAAGTCTTACAACATATTATGAGAAAATAATCTTAGTAATCCAATTGTATTCTTAAATTATGTTTGTCATATCGATTGAGTTACAAATAAAATATTCTCTCTCTTAGTAGTCTTAAAAATAGGGCAGAAACCTGAGGTGTAAAAAGTTTATATTTTTACTACACGGGCAAACAGAGACTCAAGAAACACGAGTGGGAATATAATTTTAATTTACCACGGGCACCCCCAATCCTGATTGGTAGATATCACTTTTACTCAGATTTTTGTTCTAGGTCATGCTGGATTTTTCGCGATGTTTTTCTTCACTGTTTGGGAACGTATACTGAACAAAATTTGAAACTATTAAAACGTATTATTGCGCACACAGTTTTCCAAATACAAATAAAATTAACAAAAAAAATATATAATATTTTCGAAACACTCAACGTTGCATTTAGGCGACCTCCGAATTGAAACTTGTGGCCTGTATGATTTTTTATATAATTTTGTCAATGTGGCCCAAATATCAATGTTTTGAGCTGAATGGTGGTATTTTTTAATTCATCTTATGTCACTGGATCTATTATAATAACTTAAATGCTGGTTACTGGTGTGTCGGATCAGAAACCGAATATGTAAATGAATAAATTTCCTTTCGTCTCAAATTGCCTGAATATAAATATTTTCCGTTTGAAAGCTCCTTCATGAACTGCAGTAAATCCATGTCGAACGAAATTTCACTTGTTTTCTTGTTAAATAGAAGACCCTGGAAAGAATGCTTTATTAAACTCTGCTTTCACATACTACTATATGGTAAAGTGCAGAATAATGTATGTTGTGGTACAAATTTGTACGGTGCTATAAATATTCTTGTATTGTTATAAGGTTATTTGTGTGTCAACCATAAAATATTGTACCAAGTAGATTTTCAAGATGGCTGCGTCAGGCGCTATGAATAATGTGGGCGATTATGGCGCAACTCAAATGAGGCTGGCGAACTACATCGGTGTTTGTCTAGTGTTTTTTCTTAAATTATAAGACAGTGATTCAAACAAAAATTGTAATTCTGACTTACTTATCGAAGTATTGAAATAAATATTTTTACCAAGTTTTCTACAACTTGGACCCAATTTTTATCAAAGTTTTTTTTTCGAAGGACTTTTCTTTGAAATATCTGTTTTCATTCAGAATAAATTTGAAATGAACGATAAGTTCTTAAATGATTAAATATCAGCGTGGGAAATCAGAGATACGGTTTCAGATGTTTATAGTCCTTTTATTTCAGATTGATTTGTACACTGATAATTTGTATAGAAGACTCTTTAAAGAAGATTAAATCAATGACAGTTTCCTAGTAAAAATAAAAAAACATGATAAATATAAGATTATTCAAGTTCATAGTCAAATTAGGTATTTGTAAAAAAAAAGCCTGACTTTGTATTTTATACCGCTGAAGGTTTATGTAGGAGACGGCAAGGCAAAATTATCTATTCTGGGTATTGTTTAATTTATATCAGTAGCATCCATATTTTGATCTCAGCAGGTTATATCGTCAAATTAAAGGATTACTTTTTTGACATTTCTAATACGACATAATATATCCAATTTATTCACGTTACATCAATGAACTTATACATAAATGAATCAAAAATGTACCCACATGATATTTGAAATATATAATAAAACAATTGGACTTCTAAAGACAGTTATCAATGATAACATAGAAAGCTCAAGTGACCCAATTCTAAATTACCATGCTTATCTAAAGTGATGTTTTATTTCAGCTCATTTGATTGCATAGTTACGAAATCATCAAGCAAACGAGCATCTCGTGTTCCTATGCACACGCAATACTCTAACCGGAGCGTGATTTAGTAGGTACTAATTTAGTTGGTTAAGGCGTGTAGTTTGCGATGCACAACCTGATGCCGAGTGGGATGCTTGAGTAATTTAATGACAGGACCAGTCACTGGATGCCTGCTAGGCTGCCTCCACTAGACAGAGAGTCAACGACATCTTGTTTAATTTATGTATATTTTAGGGAAAATTACAGGATATTAAATGATTATGCCAAAATGTTTAGGTAAAATGTCATGTAAATCAAAAAAACGGTATCACTACGCTCACAGAAAAACATAATAACGAGGCAAGTGAACTTGAGTTCCAAATAATTTTTTAGAACTCGGGTTCACTTGCACATAAGGTATTTAAAGTAGTCGATATAATCGAAAAAGTACCTACTCATCGAAAATTATTAAAATAGCTCTAATATTAGTTATCTAAGCGAGAACAAAATCTTATTCGTCACTCTAAACACAGTAAAGGAACAAACAAATTTAATACAAAATAAAAAACTGTCACCCTGGCTCCCCACTTTAAGGGGGATTTTCTAAATCTCATATTTGCATGAAGCTTCATAAGGGCTGGACAAGAGTTATGGTTCCAATATTTTTATAAATATTACTTAAGGGATACCTTCTAGGCTGCCTCCACTAGAAGGGGAATAAAATACGTTACATAATTGAGATATCCTCGACGTTCATCGTTAACATGGCTTTGAGAGCGTAATTTCAATATAATATACATAAACGAAAATGAAAAAATATTTATATGCAACACAGGAAAGCATGAATTAATGCACAGGAATATGAATGAAAAATATATAAATTTTATACAATTAAAGTTTTGAAGTTATGGAAAATAATACGATTTTTTTATCAATTAAATATAAAGATCAGTCACAGAATACCTGTCAAGCTTCCTCCACTAGCCCGGGAGTCAACGGTTCATATGTTATGCAATCAAAAATAAGGGACTGCTGCTGGCTCTTGGACCACATCTCCTTCAGCGCCGTGTTCGCAATCTTAACTATAATTAAACAACTACCTTTGAGCTTTGTTTTTACAAAAGACAATGCTCTTACAAAGGTTTTAAAAATAAATGGTCTCCTTTGACGTGAAATTCATTTTTAATGGTTAACATTGTGCGAATGTCCGCCTCATAACTTTGTTCTCATTATTTGTAACGTGTAATATATGGAATTATAAATCATTATACAACAATCAGTGGGTAAAACGTAAACATTCATTGAATTTATGAAATACATTCGACATTCAATGAGATTGTGAAGTTTTCATTTCGTTGGTATTGGGTAAAATCAGCATTGAGTGATATTCAGACCATCTCTCTAATAATATTCGTGAGAACATTACAATCATGAGTCAAGTTTGTATTTTGGAAATCTAATTCACCCATAATTTACTAATAACCAACTCTGTTCTAAGCACATTTAGAATAAGTTATCATTTCTATTTATATTCTATTTCTTTCAAATTAAGACTTTATTTCAGATTTTATATCCGTTATCACAAATCTAATTTTATATGTTAAGTTCAAGATAAGATGAGAAAAGAGTTCCAGAGTCGAGCGTTCTACATTTTCAGTAGAGCAGTAGAACTCTCGCCAAGTTCGTCCGGGGAAGTACTGCCACCATGCCCTTTTCTGCCGCCAAGCAGTAACGCATTCGCGTTACTGTGTTCCGGTTTGAAAGGTGTGGTTGCCGGTGAAATTACAGGCACATGAGACATTCCACCTACACGTCTCACATTTACGGGCGCATACGATGCGACTTGGGTCTTGTCATACCTACTTTGGGAGGACCCAAGTCGCATCGGCTGTTATGGGCGAGGTTACCACTTAACACCAGGTGGGCCGTCGGCTCGTTCCGTAAAGGTAATACATAAAAAAAAAAAAAAAAAAAACCGACCCCATGCTTTTAACTGATTCCGATCTGATATCAGAAGAAGTAAAATGGATGAAATACTATATACTATATTGACTTCTACTAACCTATATTCAGAATCTCAGTTAAATCAGTTCAGTTATTTAAGCTTGAAGGAATAACAAACACCCAAATATTTCTCATGCATAATATTAGTGTAATTATCTGTCTTTTATATTGTTGCTTCTGTGACAAGATATATGCCAATATTTCTGCGGGAAGCTCTGTGAGAAATCGGATCCCGATAACAAAATCGGATCGGATGATGAGTAACCGCTCTTATACTCGTTCCCGTCATTCCTTTTTGTGTTGACGAAACCATTAATAAACTCAACCGTTCCACACAATAAAAAAGAAACAAGCAAAGTCCATCCAAACACTATTAGCGGCTACACTTTCCCGAACAAACTCAAAAGTCTTATTCAAATGAACAGTGCTGGCCCATTAAAATGCACGGAAGTGCTGAAGTAAGTGTGTATAAACAAAATAAGGTTGTTAGTGTTGAATAGAACTCTCGTGCGAACCGGACACAGGGTTTGTCCATTAGCCTGATTACGGTCAAAATGTTCGCCCCCCGGGGAGACTGCGGCCGACCGCTTCCCTTCCCTTTGAAAGGAACGAACAGGCTAGGGCAGTGACCACCTCTGCTTACACTTAAAAAAAACTGTAGCTTATACGTTAATATTGATTAAATATTCCTATATAAGTTTTAATTTTGTGTGGTTAATGAGATCTAAGTTTGGATATATTTTTAAGAAGATAAGGTATCAATTGTGTGATCCCTTCACTAGGATTCCTTATGTCTTATGGAAAAGACTGGAGATAAAACTTAATACTCATCGCAGACATTCAGGCCCGGTCGAGGATAGAACCCGGGACCCCTCGGTATGCAGACAAGGTTATTCTTCTCTTAGCCAACTTAGCCTAAGCGCCGCCTTACAAAATTCAGTACATTACAGAACGTTGTCTGTCCACGCCCCGCCGAAGCCCCGTTAGGTCTGCTTATTGCTGATAGAATAATTGTTCAATTTTATTATCAGTCGTTCTATGTTCTTGACCCTGATAGATAAAATAAAATGCAGTATATGTCTTTCATATTTATGCAAAGAAAGAACTAGGTAACGTTACTGTCACCTATTACATAATGAGTTCTTGGTAATTTAAGGTATCTAGTTTTTCCAACATCTTCTTAAAAAAAGGGAATCCGAATTCAGTAAACACATGACGAAACCTTCAACCAAAACTGCCGTTTGTTCAAAGACCGGTTTCTTCCATCTCTAGACAGAACATAGGAACTATTAAATTGTGCCTCAGGGCCTGTGTGGAACACAGTGTAGCTCGATGTTGACATAGGTGTGTTATTTAGTGAGGACACCTTGATAACAAAGGATTTTGTACTACTTATTATATCAGAGGAATAAATTAATCCTAATGATTTTGTGTGTGAAAATATTGCAAAGTAGACATTTTGTTGTAAGCAAGCTTCTTTATAAAAAATGTTTACAATCAATAAGTTCGTTGGGACACGATGGTTGTGTCTTATACACATATTTATTTATTGAAATATATAAGTCAAAGTAGTATATTTATACTTCGCCTGATCTTCCCTTTGTTACTTTAATGTCAATTTGATTCAAAAATAAGGCGTTATTCCAATATTTTTGGGTTTCATTTTATGCGCATTTTTATCTGGTTTTTATAGTTACTGGTTTGTGACTGAAATTAAGTACTGTGCTTTACAGCCGCCATATTGGATTTGTAGACACCATATTCCAGTTTTGTGATCAAAGCGAACCCAGTAACACCTCAAACCTCAAAACTTATCTATCTATCCACTTATCTTTCCGTTGCAGGTGTCCTATAAGAGACACACGTACATAAGTATATATACCTGACAAACATATCCCACTACCTGTCGAGTAAATTGCTACGTATGCTCTTTGACTCCCACTACGATGTTACTATCTACGCCACGCTCGTAGATAGTAAGTACTTAGTTCGGACATTATATGTCTATTATTTTAGCGAAAACCAGAATACATCTTATAAATTATTAGTGAAATTGTAAAAAAAAACTTTTATATAATAGAATTGGGGTTTTCTAAATAACGTCTACCCGCGGTTTTGAACATGACGTAAAATATTACCTTCACTTTTATAATATTTGTACGAAGTGGATGTGTTTTTTACTTTTATAAATAGATTATTTTTATATAATATTTTACGTCTCAAATACTTAATTATAAATATAGAAATACTTACCTTATTGCGTATAGGAATAATATAATTTCATATTATATCGCGTCTGCGAGTTTAAACGAATATTTCCGTACAGAAAAAGAAAGTTTCAAAAACCTCCCTTCTGAACACAACGTCTTCCCATCTTTATAAATTAATTACCATGACAGGGTTTGCCATAATAATACCCAAGGACATTGCCATTCCCTTTTTTCCTGTCCAATTCCGTTTTCATAAAGGTAATGCTCTGTAAATTGGATTAGGTTGAACGCCAGATTCCGCAAGCCTTGTCAAATGTGGCACAAAAATGCCAAAATGACATTGTGTCCATTAATTTTAATAAATTATGCGTCTGACGGACGCATATTGAAATGTTGGTGATATTGTTTTTCTATACTGAATTTGCAAAGTAATCCTACTTGTCTCTAGCACTACCTACATAAACATCTTTTCCAGACTTTTTATTAATTTCGAGAGGAAGTCACATCTTCCAACCTAAATATAGGCATAGCTAGTACTACTACTACCATCGAGGAGTGAAAGAATTAAATTGCGCCTAAGAAGATCTTTTCGTGCTTTTGACAATTGTCTTCAAATGTTTGCTTCGGGGAAATAACAGTTTCCTCACGATGTTTTCCTTCACCGTTTTGAGAACGTGGTATTGCGCCCATACGAGTAATTGTTTCAAGTGAAAAATTCAGTGGTGTACATCGGGATTTGAACCAGCGACCTCCAGATTGAAACTCGGGGTGTGTATCACTGGGCCCGAAGCATCAGGTTTCTGGTAGTAGATAACCAGCTGCTTAGTATTACGCATGTGCCCTTCAGTGAGAAATATTGGCAGGTGGCGATACCTTATTATATCAAATTATTATTAAGTGGAACATTCAATGAATTCTGAGAAATATTTTCATTGAATTATTCGGTGTTTCCGATGAATTGGATACAAATTTATTTCTCTTAGCATTAACATTTTGTATATTTTTTCTGTTATACAGTTACAGAAAAAGCAGATGGCCTACCTAGTGTTAAGTAATCGCCGCCCATAACAAGCAATACGACAATGCTGCCACCACGGTGTATAGTGCCACTGGAGAGTAAAGCCCCGTATTCATGGGAAACATTTGTTGAGCAACAAAGTTGAATCAACGTGTTGCGGAGTTGCTATCAACATGTTGCTGGCAACACTGCGTGTTGCAGAGTTGACAGTCATGTTGACAAGCTCTCGCCCGACAAGCGTAAACATCAGTCTAGCGACAATTGTTGACGTGTGTGGACGAGTTTGCAACAGTTTATAAACATGGCAGTAGTGTGGAGCAATGATAAAATAATGCAATTAATAGAATTATTTCAATCAAAACCATTATTATGGGATTGTTCTATAAAACAATACAAAGATAGAAACAAAAAGAACGATGCATTCGAAGAAATTTCTCAAGTCCTAAATATACCCAAAAAAGACGTAGAAACTAAAATACATGTACTGCGTACTCAATTTACTAGAGAGAAAAAAAAGATGTCGGCAAAAAAAACTACAGGCAGCGGCGCAATAGAAAAATGTAAATGGATTTATTACGAGCCATTGGAATTTTTGTTATGTGGTGCAACTACTTCTGGTGAAACGGATACTATGAATAAAACAGTAAGTTGTTTTTGTATATAATTGTTTTATACTATTGTCTGTAAAATTATTACAATTACGCTACATTATTTTGCCATGGAACTCTTCCCTCTGGAGTTATAAAGTAATCGGCAAACTGTTCTCTAATACAAAGAGCTGATTGTGATGCAGGCCTGCCCCGTCTTTGCAAATCAATCATAGGAAACGAACTTAGTTCCCTTCGCCAAGAACCTTGTAATAGGTTACCTTCAGAGTCTTCAAAATCAAAAGTTTGTGGAGGTGTATATATGGATCTGGAAACTGAGTTACGTCTTAAGAAGTTATGTAAATATACACAAGCAATTACCACGAGTTCACAATTGGCTGGTTTTAACGGAATAGGTTTAGTGAATACACGGAACACCACACATAAAATGCCAAAAACATTTTCTATAATCCTCCTAGCTCTTGATAGTCTGTAATTGAATATACGCTTTTTGTTCCCACGTTCATGAATGCCAGGATATGGTTTCATGATGTTCTCCGTTAGCGCGAAAGCACTGTCACCTACAATTACATACGGCATTTCTGTTCCGCCTTGTGTTATTGGTTCAGGCCGTGGCAGTTTAAGTGAGTTTTCTAACAATGCATTATAAAACGGTGTTTCTTGAAATATTCCACTGTCGGACGACCGACCCTTAGCTCCATAATTTGCGTAAATAAAGTTGTAATTGCCATCTGCAATTGCCATAAGTACCATGCTGAACTGATTTTTATAATTGTAGTATTCACTTCCAGAATTATTTGGCGCCACAATCATAACGTGTTTCCCATCAATGGCCCCAATGCAATGTGGAAAATTCCATCGTATTTCGAATTCACGACTTATTTGTTTCCATTCTTGTTCCGAACTTGGAACCTAAAAAATAAATAAATATATAATAAGATAATAATTTACAGGTAGATGAAAACAATGCACTTGAAAGTGGTATGGAGTCAGAGCCATCTCAATCACCAAGGCCGAATGCTACAACATCTACATCTTCGAGGAAAAGAAATAAGACAGATGAATCAAATGAAATATTAGAGGTTTTGAAAAGTGCTAAAAAAAAGATGGATGAAAGGGAGAAGAAGGATCCATTTGATATATATGGTGAATATATTGCTGCTGAATTAAGAAGTGTTAAAGATGACCAAGCCGTGACACAGGCAAAGTACCATATTAATAATATACTGTATGAATTAAAAATGGGACGATATAATACATATGGATATCAAACGGCATCTCCTCATCCATCATCAACACCAAATAATGTTCAGGAAACTGAAATAAGGGAAATTGAGAGACACGAAACAAATAGACTAGATGCATTACGAGACGAAACAGAAGATTCGGCTATACTAAACTTAGTTAACTATCTCAGTGATGAATCAACGCAATAGCATACACTGTTTTTTTTTTTGTGTTTTTTAATTTTTAAAATACTTGATTACACAAATAGTGTTCTTGTACCTTGACATATCCTGCTAGTGAGTTAATTAGTTCTTGACATACATCTGGTATAATTTTGCTAATCAATTGTTTTGATACTCTGAATGTGTATGAAAGAGAACTGTATGAATCTCCAGTTGCAAGATACCGTAATGTAATAGCCAGCCTCGTTTGAGGTGAAACTGGCTGACGAATATTTGTTTCCCTTTTGGCTATTGATGGACCAATCATTTCTAGAAGATGTTCGAAATCACTTTTCGACATTCTCGTAAAGTTACAAAATGATCCATCTGTCATTCTGAGGTCACTCATCAAATTTTCTCTTTGCAAAAGATAATTTCGAATCCACCATCTTTTTCTCTTTTTTTTATTAGAGATTCTATACATCTGATACAGAGAACACAACAACACTACCTCCTCGGGCAACATTTTAACGCAGACTGGCGTGTGGACAACCTGTATTGATTTAAACATAGTTGCTAGCAACATTCTCGCCGCTCACCAACAATGTTTAGCAACTGTTGCTAAACAAATGTTTACCATGAATACGGGGCATAATCTTGCGTCCATAATGATATGTCAGCAACATGATGACATTTTAAACATCAACGTAATTTTTCATATTACTTAATGATTAATAATATTATTAGGTAGAATACGTTAACTTTTACGTCCACTTGTTGCTGTGATGACGTAAATCAAGTGTGCCGCTACAGATTATCAAATAATGATTATATTTTGAAATTTGTGTAATACCTGGCAATATTCAATCCTTGTATCTAATATTAAAATAATTATATTAAATCATATATAAGATTTCTTCATTTCAAAAAAAAATATACCATACCTTTTTAGGGAAACCTATAATTGGGTAGATAATTAAAGTAAGATAATTTAAAGTTACATAATTATTATGTTAGATGTTGGTTTTTTAATAAATAAAAATAAAAAATCTGGCATCAGTGCTCAGAAATAAACAATGTCTGAATCTCATTGAATCTCACTGTATGTCACGTGGTATTAAAGGTATTATATATTATATTATTTATTTAGGTACGTGTATTGAAGGTCTTAGTTGGATGTTATACCACTATGAATTTTGATTTTGTATGCTGTGGAACGTGCTAATAATATCAGGGATATGATTACTAGGGTAAGTTATTTTGAACTGAATGATTTATTTAAAAACATTTTCTATTAAAAAAAAATACAACCAAAGTGAGAACTTCCTCCCTTCCTTGAAGTTGGTTAAAAAAAATCGGTACCAATCATAGTTGGTTCAGTTTTTTTGGGTAAAGTTATCTTTCCTAACATATTTTTAACAATAAAAACAAATATCTTCACACTTGTTGCACAATATTTCACATAGTATTTATTTGAAAGCTTAATTTATTGCTTAACCGACAATGTACCGTGTCTTACCGATACCAATATAATCAAGCAACAATCTCATTACAGCATGAGAACCTAATGAGTATCCGTTAACATTGATACGTCCCAGTGTAATTAAGCACGCACGCTTGAGTAAAAGCAATAAATCATACTGAAATAGACTTTCCGCACACAAAATTTCCATTTCAGTAAGATTGGCCGCATGTGTCGGATACCTGATTTGCTTCTTGAATTCGGAACCCCGATCCTATACTAACAGTTGACGTTCTGCGTTCTAACCTGGTATTCGATATTTTTGACCGTAAGATAGAATCGGTGTGGTCGTGTGAATAGAGGATTCTACCAACTTAACTGGAAAGTCGTAGGAGGCAATTCGATATATTTATTTTTTAGGATTTCCACACAGCACCATCTAGCCCCAAAGTAAGCTAAGAATAGCTTGTATCATGGGAACCAGACAACTGATATAATACTTATTTACTTTTTTCGTAAATACATACATATGAACACCCATACACAGAACAAACATCTATATACGTCACACAAATGTTTTCCCTGGGTGGGAATCGAACCTACGACCTACAGCGCAGAAGGCAGGGTTCACGGATGACTCAAGGGCATAAATGTGTGTTGTCAACGAACGCATATTTTTTGCAGCATAACAGTAGTCCAAGTAACTTGAAGGTCTACGCAATACTTCTAGTTACATAAAATAACCAGTATTTAATAAAATCATACACTGAAAACATTCTTGTACGTGTCAATCCAAATTGTTGTTATGAAATAAGAAGAATTTATATTACCATATAACTAATATGACACAGACTTGTAATAAGTACAATTACACAGGAATTATTGTCATGAGATAAAAATCCAACAAAAAATCAGTTTTATGTAGCCATTGCTTTTAATTTCTCCAGTTTGATAAGGAGGTCTCCCTTCCAAAGTGCATATTGTGTGGTACTGAATAATATCTGATGGTTGCAGGTGAAGCCATACGCTTGCTCGCCACCAAACGAGGTGTTTGACGAGATAAGGGCGAAGTAAGTGCCGCTTTTGTTGCGGCTGACAATAACCTGGCATTATCTGTAACCTGGCCTCGCCCGGAACCGACTAATGGATACCTACCTACCCCAAACCGACCCGTAATTATTTCAATTTTCATCAAGCACGAGCCAAAGTACTTTTTGATCCCTTTATCCGCGAAATTTAAGTGGATATCGAATTAAGGAACTTGTTATGGTTCCGCTTTGTTCCTGTGAGAACCATTTGATTCATCTTCGATTTTCGTTTAGTATGAGTTCTTTTATTAAATTAGTAGCTTCTGTACGTGGCTTGACTCGCATAGTGGTGGGATCAAAATAAATCTATGTAATTCCAGATCATCTTAAACCTATAAAAAAACACAAATCACTTAGGTAATTAGTTTCAGCGTGAAATTCATAATATACGTATTTTCACAAGTGGGTGGTGGCATTTGGAATGGATGGCGGATTATTATGTTTATCACGTTACCCAGTGGGAGATACCTAGGGCATAAGCTATTTCTCTTATTATTGTTCATTCAGTTATTATATTAATTTTAGCTTCACATTTAATGTCAGTGTTGGTTGTTGTTGTTATCAATCAGAATTTAATCTAATATAAGTCCTAATTAATTATGATAAAGACCGTTTGCGACCACTTTTTACAACGTGAATAATCTTGGGGTTATTTCCTCTATTAGATAGTAATAAAAAAATTACAATGCCAATTAAAAATGTTACACAATCTTCGTTTTAATTCAACCTGAAAGAATTTGTTATGAAACTTTAAAATACATAAAGGTAACGTTCAACAAAAAAAGAATGATTTTCAGTTTTATGGAAAAACTAATTTCAGTTCAAAAGTTGTAAGTGTTAAAAATTCATGATATTTTCCTCTTTTAAACAGTTTTTTTATGAATATTTCTTGGCTTTTGACTAGTTTATTTAAAATCTTATAATAACCCTAATTAAGCCTTAGGAATGTGCACTAAAAATACGTTAGTAAAAATTTAAAAAATTAAAGTCGTGTGTGACTAATTAATGATATACATAATATATATATTATTTATTAATATATCTACATAATATAATTATATATTTTTTGTACATAGTAATTTAAACTTTTTAACATACCTATTGTAATATACGTGATGTACATTTTCTGAAATAACCTTCTAAATTACTACAAACCCATTGATTTATTTTCAAAAAAACTATCTGAGGATAAAAATACCATGAAAAGAAAAGAGGTAAAACGAGTATCGATACACAGATACAAGGCTTTGAACTTATATGTTTATAGGGTTCGATTAGGGTCGACAAGCCTTCGCCCCCCTGTCGTTTCATATGATGGATGGAGCTAACATCAGATTTCGGATAGTAATTTTTTTTTTTACATTGATATAATATTTTTGTGGGTTATACATAATAACGTATGAACAATAAAGTATTTGTATGTCTTCTATGATTGTCTTCAGTTTGAGCAGAACGGTTGATTTACTTTTTATGGGATATTATAGCCTATATTATAGCCAGTATTAAGGACGATTTTCGCTATACTAGTATCTTTTGTGAGCACAAGTTGCTATGGTTAAGTATAATTAATACATGTATAGAGTTATAGTGTTAAATGTATTTTAACTGCCTAAAAGCGAATGGTAGTACCAAATATGACGCTTTAAATTTGATTTACTGTTTCTTTTGTGTTCGTATACATTCATTCGTTCGCATACAGTGATCGTATCGAAGCGAACATCTAGCATCAGTTCTAGACAAATACCTATGTATTTGTCTAGAACTGATGCTAGATGTTAGAAAATCTGAAACTATAACTGTCTGAAAGTTGATTGGATATAGAAAAATAAATCAAGCAGGCGCAACTGATTTTGCTTAGTGGCCTTTTAATGAAAGCTGCCAATGTGGATCGGCATTATCTCAATGCGACTGGCATGTCCCAAGCAACAATGATATCTATGTTTCTTAAATTGTGTTACAGCTACAAATATTTGTACGTGATAACCACGTGCAGTTTATTTGCGATGGCTCCGCTTGCTTGCTTATTATGCTAATTCGTCCCGAACAAAAACGATTAAAACGAAATATTTCGTCAACAATACACATATTTCGACCCTGTATTCCGGGAATCAACCGTGGCAACTTTGAAAATAGCCTCGCACGCGGAAAGTTGTACTCGCATTCATAGATAGCAAACAAAGAGAAATATTATAGAGATACTGTGGTCGTTCGACCCTGTTTGTACCCAAAAGTTTAATTAGGAACCGTCATCCGGTTCATAATCAAACTGGAATCTTTAGTTTTGAAACAAGTTTTATGCGACTTATATTGGGTAGTCGGTTTTATTCGGTTAAACATATGTAATAAGATCTGCAAAAAGGTAAAAAAAAAGCTAAACTAACTAGCCATAAAGTTATTTATCGCTAGTTGTTAAATCAGGTACTTGACTGTAACTTCTAGTAAAAGGCAATTATCCATTAAAACTTGTGATCATTCCTTGTAATCTCTAGAAATTATTTAATCATATAGGTGCTGAGTTATATATTTTATACGTAAATTTAAAATCATACCGATATAGCTATATATATAGCTTTTGCGTGATAGATCAAACAATCAGACAGCAAGAAGTATAGAAAATAAAGATTTTATTTAAAAAAAACGTGCAGCACGCACAACATAAAGCTATCAAGCCTAATTTACGCGCTTGTTGAAATTGAGTTATGTTTGAGATATAGATCTAAATAGGTGTGTTTGTGTACAACAGTGCAATCTATCTGCCCGACCGGTTGTTTTATCAATCTTTCGATTACTAGGCAAGTGCTAGTCAGGCCACGCCCGGTCACACGCGATTCTTCGCAAACTACTTACCTGGTTCCGACTTCGAAATGTACTGGAAATTACCTGTATTGATTGCGTGGTTTTTTGTTTGACTTTCCTCCCTTTCGGTTTTTGAAAGCTGAAAGTTTTTAAAAGGGAAACTTTTGTTTATACTGGGTACCGCGCTGTGGGGAATTCACATTACTGTTCAAAGATGGTGCCGGGGAAATTACAGGCACAACAGACGTTCCAATGTCATGTCAACTGACAGGCATAATTTTCCTTTCCCACAATAGAATTTCTTTCCACTTTATAACCTCTCATCCTCCTGATTTTTTTAACACAACGAAAACGAAGCCTTTACTATTTGGCGGCTAAAATGTCTTTATATTGTTTCTTCATATTATTTGTTAATTCGACCACTGATTGCTTAGTAGAACTGAATACATTAGTATTTGGCGGTATAAGTACGATATGATAACTCTCCGAATGACGTTTTATAGCGTTTTAAAAATATTCAAGTACACACTTCAATATTCTATTCTAATTATATAAGAATAACTGAATCGTTTCATCCGTTATTTTTGCTTGAACTAGCCATTTGATATAAAATTTCAAGAATTTTACCAGTTCCATTGTTTGCCATAGAGGGTGTCCCATAATATTTATGTACATACTCCTATACTGCGGTGATTCTTATTCACTGAAAATGCATTTCGGATGCCTGCAATTTATTGTACTTTGGTTACGTAAGGTAATTACAACACAAGTAACTTAGCATATAACAGTCTAATCCAATCCCAGACCAAGCTTAGTAGTAGGTAATTATAATGTAAGTAAAATATAGTCCACCTGCTCTCTCATTTCCAGAGTAAGATAGTTTCTCTTCAATGTGTACATTATAGAAGGCTTAAGGACCCTTTTGGGTTAAAGTCCATGACTGGTTGTGGTGTTGGTTTGTTGTATACTAAAAGTTTGTAAAGTATTTTGCAACGTAAATTAGATTACACCCTGTATCACGATGAAAATGGTAGAGAGTAGACTATCTATATTAATTTATCGTTGCTCTAAACTTAGCGAAAGTCGATATCAGTTCGCAAAGAATCCCGTGAAATAGCAGAAAAGCTTTTATTGGAAACCCTAAACTTTGAAGAAAGATTGATTAAACATTCGATATCCCTTTGAGTGTCACTACAATAATACTTTTGGACTTATATTTTTTAAAGTTTTGAAGTATATCATAAATATTTTTGTGAAGAAAAACACATTTTTTGGTGGAGCAGATTTATTCTCATCACCAATTCAAACAAAACTCGCCATTAATGTAAGCAACAAAACATACAGTAAAGCTAACATTTGTAAAATGTGACAATTCTTATGAAAACTTAAAATTAGTCATCAATCATTCGACTTGCCTCACAGGTTGGTAACTCTGCGCTGTAGGTCGTGGGTCCGATTCCCACAGGGACAAATATTTGTATGACGAACACTGATGTTTTTTCTATGTCTGGGTGTAAATATGCTTATGTATGTATTTACCAAAAAAAATGTATACAAGTATTATATCAGATGTCTGGTTCCCATGATACAAGTATTGCTTAGCTTACTTTGGAGCTACGTAGAATGGCGCTGTGCGAAACATCGTACAGTATTTATATTTATTTATATAATGATGCATACGTATAGGTTTAGCACAAACCTCTGTGTTTTTTTAGTGGCTAATAACCATACTTTTCTGTTCTGATAATTAATATTGGTAAATAAAAAAATAAAAAAAAGTATACAATTTTCGGAACTTATTCATTACCCATTTTATTCAAGTTTTTACTGAAAATTCATGTTTTACGTCAAATATATAACTGTATTTTCATCCCGTTCTGTATGAAAACCTCAAATCATAATTATTCATAATAAGTTTTGTTATGTACTCATCAAGTATGTTTAAATCTTAATTTTCAATCTATTGATAATTTTCATGGCTAATATTGTTTTATAAGCAAATTTTTCTAGTGTTTTAATCATCTGATTTATTTTACGTCAGTATATACGAATAATTTTGTTTTAATTGTATTAAAAATAAGTTCATATAATTGTACGTCTTCACATTTACAGGTACAGGTCAAAAAGGCGTGACAGATTTCACATGATGCACCGTCAGGGTAAAAACGTCACACTTATGCAAGTTAAAAAGGCCGGCATGGATGCCAGGGGGCGTGTTTCGACGTATATGTTCAGTGTCCATACGGGAGCTTGTCCAGGTATAACAATCACCTCCACGCCTATTATCTGATAAGCTGCTCTAAATGGGCAGAAGACACGCTAACCCACGGTTACCACTTTCAAACAGCCCCCGGATAGCAAAAAGCGGACTCCTAATTGTTTATGTCTTCATGTGAGACTTGTTTTTCGAACTCCGATTGAAGATTACATGCTGAATTGCAATTTGCACGATCATTTGGAAATATTATTAAGTGAAAAAAAAGTGTATTATTATGTACTCATTTAATTTAGAATTACAAAATGTGATTTGTGAATTATTAATTTGACAAATTCATTGCTAAGTTGGTAATAAATCAGCCTGCAAAATTTTCGGTTCAGTTATCGTGCCAGCCAAACTTTGTGGGATGTTGGATGTTCTTAACGTGTATCTGTATTTGTAATTAAAGAACCCTGTTTTTAGGTTATTCATTATAATTTTTATCTGTCATCATTAATCGAATCAATCTTGTTCAAATTTAGTGGCGTATCGGTTTAAGCATGATCAAGTGATTGACTTCTTCTGCCCGGAACAACAGCAATTCAGCTTAGTTTTGCTAACTAGTAATCCTACTTGTTTGTACTTACAAGTTTAAAAAGCCTGTCAGTCCATACAAGTATTTACAATTGTTCCTACAATTTATCACTAGAAGACCAAAGAAGAACTTGGCATACTTTCTACTGCTTTTAAAAAGTGTCTACCGAGTTATATTATGTTTTATTTATCTAAACTTCTTTATTCGTCAGGATCAACATACAAATACAACACAGTTGCTTACGACGCCTGGGAGTTCAAATTATCGAATGCTGCCCTGTCACGCGTCAAACTGTCCGTCTGACTCCTAAATTAATACAAAAGTTAGCGCAAATTTGGGAAACAAGCTGCGACACAACACATAACTTTACCGTTCTATTGAAGCTGCCTTATACAAATAGATTGAGGATTTTTTTTCTTTATATATTATTAAAGTTGAATCCCTTCACAACTCGGTAGTAACTCTACCTTCTACGCTGCAGGTCGTGGGTTCAATTCCCACACACGACAAACAATTGTATGATGGACATAAATTTATGTTTCTTCTGACTCTGGTAGTTAAATTGATTTGTACGTATTTCTAAAAATAAATAATATAAGTACTGTATCATATATTATATTCCCCTTGGTTACAAGCAATGGTTAGTTTAGAGCTAGATGGATCTGTGTAATGTCCACCAATATTTATTTATATATTTATTGTGAATTCCGTTTTGAACAAGCTATTTTGCTATGCCCTAAGCGTCCATCACGTAAATAAAACAGTCGTTGCATGCTTATGACGCCTAGGGGATGTGTGGATCTGCAATTCCTGTCACACGTCAAACCGTACGAGTGACTGCTAAATGGATAGCTATGTACGTGTCCACTGGCCGAATCCACCCTTGGGACATGACTAAATCTGTATCGACACTTCGTAATTAACTGATTGGCATTGAAACTATGTCTATGCTTAAATAAATTGTGAAATGCTGTTTTATTTAAATTGTGATCTATTTCCGTAATGAGTTGGCATCAGGCACAGGCGTTTTTAAATGAAATAATTTTTACCGACACTATAAATCACCAGTGTTGTTTGGAACTATAAAATATAATTAATTCTTTGTCGCTCGCAGTGACTCCGAAGTTTTATCACAAGCTGCAGCGAATGGTAATGATATATAAATATACCACATTAGACTGAAACTGAGGGGTTGATATTTGACCTTTGAATTTTTTTATTAAAATCAGGGCCCCTCACCTATTTAAAAATCTGTGTAGGGGATGATTAAATCGTTCAAGCAAAATGTTCGAAATCAAACCGAAGTTGAAATCAAAAACTTTATTTCCATAGAGTTCATAAAGAAATGGAATCGTCAATAATAATAATATTCAAAACATACGGTCACGCGTACTTATCGCTAAGTCTCAATTAATGCAATTAATTAAATGAATTCGGTCAACTGTTTTGAAATTCAGTTGTAAGATTTGATCCGAACGTCAGGCGAAGTTTGGAGAACGTTAGGTTAACGCTCTTCTGTGAACTTCTTCTCACGAAGTGAACTAAGGCCAACAATAATACCCTTAGAAATCTCTTGCATTGCTATCCTGGAATATATATAAGATGAGAGCGAATAATTCTTTTTGAAATTTTACGAAGATTAAAATATTTTTAATACTTTCAATTAAACTTAAATTAATTAAATGCATCAAAGACTTCATCAAGATCTGCTCATTCATGCTCCAGACGGTTGAAAATCTAATTTTCCATTTGGTATAATATTTTCAATTCGCCAACTGAATTAAGATTTTATTCTGTCATGGAAAGATTATCTTCTAAGCTGTACGTATGATTATTATTTTTCTTTTGGTCTGCGGTAAATCTTGAAATCGTAAACTTAATTTTCTGTTCACGATAACTATAAAGCCAGTAGTAAATGAGTTAAAAAATTACTGTTCCCCTTCTTAATAGCGTAAAACGATATAGGTAGGACCTGGGTCTTAATAGCTTATGTTAATCATTAATTATTAATCAATTTTTTTTGCCCATTTCTGCCGCCAAGTTGTGACGCATTCGCGTTACTGTGTTCCGGTTTGAAAGGTGTGGTTACCGGTGCAATTACAGGCACATGAGACATTCCACCTTCACGTCTCACAGTTACGAGCGCATACGATGCGACTTGGGTCTTGTCATAACTAGTAGACGAAGACCCAAGTCACATCGGTTGTTATGGGCAGAGATTACCACTTAACACCAGGTGGGCTGTCGGCTCGTTCCGCAACTACATACATACATAACATAAAAAAGTGGAAATAGGAATGCATTAAAAGCTATTACAAAATAGTATATTTTTTTTTGTATTAAGTTGTCAAACCTTATTGAAACTAATTGTTTGTCCTTTGTTGACGTTTGCAAAAACCAACGGTGTCACTAAATAAAATATAACACACCTTGCTTTTATCAAATAACAGCAGATAGAGCCATAAGCTCTCCAAGTTTTTACCTGCTACTTTTAACGGATATCAGTCAATTATAAAAAGTACTTCAGCAGGTTATGTGAAAGGAAAAACTGCAATATTTAAATGGTTATCTGTCATGACGAGATCTGGGTTATGTAATTTTTTTCAATCACCGCAATACGAGCCTTATTTCAAACGTCGCCCACCAATCGGCAATGATTTGTTGAGTATGTCGAAAAGCAATTAGGCAATCCAAGCCGGGCGATGAAAGAGATCGCGTGCGGCCGCCAGATAGCAGTTTGGAGTAATTACGATTGTTGTGAACGCCGACAATCACTTAGAAGCGCCTTATCTAAGCCCTACTTAACGTGCGGACTTAGCTATTAAGTCATAAATCGTGAGCCAGTCACGCGAACGCCTGACGATTTGGCGTAAGCGAGTTATCTCCACCTTGGCATCTAATTAACAAAATCTCCCTTTTTCTTTTTCGTTTTAATTGGACCCTTAAATTATTCGAATCGACTGCAAAGTGAGCCCCTCTTAGTCACGCTTACAATTTAAATGTCTAAATATAAATTGGTTTATTAATGAAGTTTGTTTCGTGATTTTTTTATGCTTGCGTTAATAACTTTTTTCTATTTAAAATATCAAAGTGCATTTTGCTATCATACGCGATCGATATAACATGAGATGAATCAAAACCTAGTGTGGGATTTAAATAACAGTAACGCCATTTTTGTTGTTTTGTATGTGAACAGATATATAGAAATAAAAGTAACTACACAAAAATTCAGAACTTTGAATTGTGGCAGTTATTTCAGTAAGTTTTGATACGAAACCATTATTTATGAATGAGGTCCTTGTTCACAAATAGAATTTAAAAATACATAAGGAAATGTGAGCGTACCCTTAAGATAAGTTTTCCATCTACTATGTTGTTTTAGGATGGATTGCCTTGAAAGGATGGACTTAATCGAATATTCTAATCGGGACGACCAAAATACACTTATATTAAAGCTGTAGTAATAAGCATTCAGGATGTTCAAAAACTGAGAATTTTGTCGCAGTTTCTCCCAGCTTGACCTGAAATCAGCGCCAAATATATTATGCCAAAGGATTCCGGTTCATGACTATTTTAGTGCAAAGCCCGATGCTCGAAATACTGTATTTATTACTAAAACAGAACTAGAGTTCTAGGGAAGCCACCAAAGAAAATGTATCGGTAATCGCATATACAACTTTTTAAATCCTAAATATCATATAAAATTTAGTTTAGCAGGATATATTTTTTAGATCAACAGCTTAGTTCTTATTGTGTTTGATAAATATATAATATGCAGCAATATTATAAAAGTATTTTGATAATTTATGTGGTTTTTACCGGATAACGGATCGAGTATACCTATAAGTGTAAGAATGTGTTTTTTTTTAATTTTATGTGCTTGCTTACAAACCAAGTTCTCAAAACGGTAAAAGAAAACTTCGGAAGTTAACTCAGTGACACATGTGACGTCTACCAATCGTAATTGACATTCGTCATTGACCACAATCACAATAATTGACGTTGATTGAGAGTAGTAGAGTAACGTTTAACGTTGGAAAAGCCTGGACATCTGGTACGTCGTTATTACTATTTTACAACCTGTGTATAAAAAAAGCTTTAAATAAAAGGGTTTCCGAGATATTCTAATCCACTTTATTTATGGGTGAAAAGGTAATTAGTCTTTGTTTTGAAAACAGCGTTAAGGGATCTCTCGAAACAAAGTGTACCTTGTTAATTACCCACTCACTTTTTGTTTAGCATAATATTTGGCTATTTCCCACCAGTTTATCTCGAATGAATCCATGTCATCCCACCAGTAATTTCTCGGTCAATCCAGACGCCGCAAACAGGAATCTGTGGAAGGAGTTGTGGTAGACATTTGCCCAGTAGTGGGATAGTAAAGATTAGATTAAAAATAGACTAATGTAAGTTACTCGTATGCATTATTATGCTCCGGCTTGAAAGGTGCCCACCTGTCTAACGGTAACCTCTGCCCATAGCAAAAGCAATATGTATTGCTTTTCCTCTACTTAGGTATGGAAAGACCCAAGTCACGAAGGTAGAATGACTCAAGTGCCTGTTATTTCACCGGCAACTACATCTTTTAAACCTGAACATAGTAACGCGAATGCTTACTGCTATGCGCCAGGTATGGGTATGGTGGCAGTACGTCCCCGGACAAACTTTGCATAAGTTCTACTACTACTAAAAATTACATGTGAGAAAATCCAATTCCTTTCATTCATTCAATTCCTAAACATGGACTAATAATGTCAATGTAATGTCAGAATATTTATATATGATATACCTCTTATATGCAAATGGAAATGTATATCATTTTTGATGAGTACAGAATTTTTTTATGCAAGAAAGTATTATTTAACTGATTTCTGATAGTTACTAATCCCAAAAAGATAAATGATAGTTTGTGTGGTAATTTTTTTTCTCCAATTATCGCGTCTACTTTCCCACAATAGTGGTTAGGTATGCAGTATGCATCTACATCTTATAAATAGTTTTTCTTACGCAGGTTAGTTAAATAAATTCATATTGTCTTTCCACAACTATAACAGTTATTGTGGTCCAATGAAATCAACAGCCACGTAACAAATTGAATGAAACAAATTCTTATAACTTTGCCTCTGAAGTGTCTAGCGGGAGGTTCAAAACCTCTATTACATTCATCACTTTATTTTTCTAAGTAGGCAAATTTATTGAGGCTATGGCAGCAAAAGTTTAAATGAGGTTTGAAAGAAAGGAAATTGAAAAAGTCCGGTGGTTAAAACAACCAGTTCATTATGAAGGTCTCCAACTATTTGCAGGGACGATTAATATTCTGTGATACACACGTTTGTTTTGGATCGTTAACTTTTATCGTTCAAAGTTAATATAGAATTTACTCAAAAGTTATAGTGTAGATTTCGTTACGTTTAGATTAACGTTTTCTACTGCATGTTCATTTTCTAGAAATATTATTGCAACATGTAAGTAGTAAAATAATCACTTTTCACAGTGAAAAAAAAGCCCTCCTTTAGGGGTTTCTTGATGTTCTTCCCCATGGAGGGTCGGGTATGGTTTGAACAGGCGTCAAACTTAGCAATAAGCACTACGCGTGACCTTATGTTTTGAATATTATTGACGTTTCCAATCCATTTCTTTATGAATTAATGGAATAAAGTTTTTGACTTTGACTGTTAATTTGCACAAGATTGTTCAAGTTTACTTGATGCAATATATAAATGCCGTGAAGATCAATATTTTTTTAATCAAACTAATTAGTTGTTTACTAGTAATAAGCGACTACTCGCAGTTGTTTCACAATCGACAACTTTGATAGACCCGTGCCTACTGGCTTTCCTAGCCGCCGATTCCCACTGCTGATTTGGTCAAGAATTTTCATTCGTACTTGGCACCAACATTATCGCAATGCATTCGGTATTTCATTAATGAGACGAAATGTTTGCGATGCGTTTCGGAATCGAATGCGCTTGATAGCCGTGTGTCCACTTCGCTCCCTGGCCGTCGGTTGTCATTGCTAATTTGCACACAATCGTTCATCCCGAGTGAAAGTATACATATGAGAGGCGAAATGTACTGGTTCCATGTTGCCCGCTAATTGGAACCACCAAATTCAATCCGAAACCCTTACCGTATTCCGTTACCGAATTGCTACTCGTATTTTTGATTCATAAAGATGCAGATATGTATCGACTATTCCGTGGTTATAGTAGTATTATATATATAGTATTATTATATACAGAAACAATCCGCATAAAGTTACAAATTTAACCACTGCACAGAAATCAGTTGGCCATTTAAAGGTCCCTACTATTAGAAAAGTAAAATATAACGTAAAAGCAGATGAAAAAAAAAATGAAAAAAAAACTTCCTGTGCAATCACAATTAGATTACTTTCAGGGTATAACTAATATTAGTAAAATAAAAAATAATAATTATGTTCAATCATACCAGCCTAGGTTACGTAACTACGAAACAAGGTTTCGTTCAGTTTGTTTCTGAGGGAAGGAACACTGCAGTTGAAGTGGTCAACGTTATGCCTGCTCAGATTATTAAAATCGCTCGGTTAATAAATTAATTTTAGCAACCATTAGTGTAATCCGACCAAAGACAAAACATTGTTTTTTAATATAGTAATTTAATGTAGTAGTAAGTCTTAGTAGACTAGTAGTAGAACCCCGGCCAGGCAAACACTGACTGGTGAGTGTAAAGTGCTGTCGGGTCTAGGATATTTTTTTTTTTTTTTTATGTGAGGAGTCACGTGTCCAACCATAACCAACCAACCACCAGCCCACTTGATGTGAGTCGTTAGTCGTTACAGAATAAAAAGAATACGGTTCGAACCCAATTGACCATCATATAGCGAATGCGAGTCATTTGCCTATAATTTAACCGGTAGAAATCGATGTGGTGGCGATACTTCTTTGGATGACTTGACAAGTTCTACTGCCTGCAAATTATATCCATACCACCTGTGACATACGGAATTTGAGTGTGTATCCGAATTAGAATAAGTTGGTTACATACCACATTGCCATTTGTATCCTTCATCTATAAAAAAAGATAAATGTAGACTATTCTAGTTTACTGACTATATTTTAAAGTGCTAGTGGTTCAAATTTGTCAAAAATGCCAAGACACTCTAAAAAAGTTAGGCCGTAACGGTCCAAAATTTAGGCCCATATTCAATTGCGTCCGGGAAGTAAAGTTACGCCGTTATTTCGCTTTCATAGGTCGAAGGATCCACAGAAACGATGAATGTTCGTTAAAACTTTATGTCGAATCGAAATGTAAATTTGGGTACTTTGTCAGTGACTTTGTTAATCATGGACGATCAAACGGCTGACTTCGTTAGATGTTACTCAGTTATTGATTGTTACGATTCCAGGCGAAAGTTAAATATATGATATATATTATCTTGGAATTATATTTTTAACCACATTGTCATGCCAGAGAGAGGGAAACAAGGATGAATGGGAGAACAGAGCTCCTAAAATATCACCGGTACACCATAGTTGCCAACGCGTATATATAAATATACAACCATATAAAATACAACCGATAGATTTAAAAACTTCTCTTTTAAACTCAAACATACAATAAAAGGCCGCAGGATAGACCGTTGAATATTAATATTTCCAAAATAGCTTCGTCATGGGTCGCGGTTTCAATTAACAGTGTCTTTTGTGGTGTGACAAAGTTTCCTTTTAATTCAGACTTGTAAATTGAAAACATTCAGTTCCCGTGTATTTTTTTTTACATTGTTGGACAATTTCCATAGCGCCATCTAGCTTCAAACAAAGCAAAGCTTGTACTATGGGATCCACCAGACAAGTGATAGAATATATTACATACTTTTTTTAAATACATACATTTATTATATTACATATTAACATACAGACACAGAACAAACATCAATACTCGTCACAAAAATGTTCGTCCTAGGTGGGAATCGAACCCACGACCTACCAGTGTGGAAGACATTCTTACTGACTAACTAACTGATCTGTGGCCTGTCATTGTTCAAGTTTTATCCGAATATTTTTGTGGTGACATTTGCTCTTCCAATTAGTTGTAAAAATTGACATGTCATTACAATAATTATTTTCTGCAAATGATTTTTTCCTTGAATTCCGATATCGGGTGAATTAATGTTTTATCAGATGTAAATAAATGTGTTCCTTTTGGATATAGTTTAACCATTTCTTATATGAAAATAATACAATGTGCACTGAAACGAGTTCTAATAGCTATGTTTTTCTTTAAAAATACATATGTAGAAAGGAATAAGCATAAAAGATTTTTATTTCGTTTTAAGCAAAGAAACCTTTCCTGAAAAACCTTGCACAGACTTTCCTGAAATATTTATTTTATGCTACGCTGCGGTCACATCTCAGGAAATCTCCACTTTTATATATTTGTATTTAGTTTTTAACGACACTATTTCCATTTGTATCCAATAGCCTCACAACTCAGTTGGTACTAACCTAGCCTTCAGCGCTGTAGGTAGTGGATTATATTCCCACCCAGGATAAACATTTGTGTGACGAACATAGGTGTTTGTTATGTCTGGGTGTTAATATATATTACATGTATGTATTTACATATTTTTTTTATTAAAACATAAACATGAGTCTTCCGTTACTATCTCATAATTAAGAGCAAAGAAATGACTGGTATAAAATATTCATCACCATATGTTATCGAAGCTACTAATTGAAGCCACTAATTGGAAGAGATTACTTATTAGTAACTAATTAATTTCTAAATTTTAGTATCAGGTACCCTGCATGTTCCTTCTTTGTCCGGAGAAAACTGCCACCACACACATTGCCGTCAAAATGTAGCAGCACTATCGAAATTACGTTCAGTCTTTATTTCAGGATGCCAGTCGCAATATGAAAGACTTGGATTTTCCCATGCTTAGGCGTTTAAAATCAGATGAGACACCGCGCTGCAATGTCAGTTAATTATATGCAAAAATAGTGTCTTGAGACTATTTTAAAACAGAAGCAGGTAGACTCCTTACTAACTTCGACACACTAAACGGGCTCACTGCGGCAAAGTGTAACTCAGTAGCTCTTCGAGACTAAACTTAGTGGGCATTCATCTAAAACTTTGGCAGCACCTGAACGTCGCGTGACTTAGACAGGCTGTGAGTACGAGACGAAACTTGGCTCGCTTAGGGTGGCCACACACTGGCCAGATAAACTGCTTTCTTGTTAGGCTTAAAAAAAGTAAAAAATACAGCCTATAACATAGCAATTATTTTATGTAGTTCTCATCCAAGTTTTATAATATGTGCTTAATATTATAACTAATATAACCTCTTGACTGAGCACGCTGCTACCCTCTCTTGTCCAAAATTGGTAAAAAACCTAAGTATGCACAGTACTAAGTAATATTTTCCAGATTTTCTTATTTTATTTTTCTCCAGATCTACGTTCAAGCACCTTTCGATAAATTGCACGAAGCCATCGAATCTATTAACCACAACTTGCATTCCATCCTGCACTGGAGTAAATCTTTTGGCCTCACCGTAAATCCAGCTAAAACGCAGGTAATTGTAATTGGCAGTTCCAGGATGATCTCGAAAATTGACTGGCTTCATCTTCCTCAGGTGTTATTCGACGGAAAATGCATTCAGCTGAGTAATTCGGTCAGAGATCTGGGATTACATATTGACCAACAGCTATCCTGGCGATCGCACTTGGCTGAAATCAGTCGGAAGGTGTTTGCCTCGGGAAGTTCCTTAAACAGACTCCGTAACTTTCTTCCTACAGCCACTAAAATTGCGCTTGCACAATCTCTGCTTCTTCCAATTTTAGATTATGCCGACGTCAGCTATCTGGACATTACTGAAGAGCAACTTAATAAACTTGAGCGTCTCCAAAATTATTGTATCCGCTTCATATTTGGTCTACGCAAGTTTGACCACATTTCCAATTTTCGCAATAAGCTCAAGTGGTTGCCTATCCGTTATCGCCGGAAATTGCACGTATTATCTCTTCTCTATAATATTTTGTTTTCTCCTCAATCACCTTCTTACCTAAAAGAACGATTTCATTATTTACATCTTTCAAGTACTCGAAATTTACGTTCCACATACACCCTTGAACTTCAGAATCCTGTGCACACTTCCGTTTTCTATGATAAGTCCTTCACTGTCCAGGCAGCTCGACTCTGGAACGAACTGCCTGTAGACATTAGACACGCCAAGTCCCTGCCCATCTTTAAGAACATGGTAACGAAGCATTATTTATCAATTAGCGCCTAGTTGATAACATTGTAGTTGTTTTTATTGCATTTTATCTTATTATATATTATTTTTTATTTTCACATTCTCATTTCTTTCTTAATGAGCTCATTTGATTGTATCATATATACACCAACAACCCCTTCTATTATTGTTACATATCTGGTCCATCCAAAGGTTGCCTGGAAGAAATCGCTGTTAGCGATAAGGCCGCCCATTGTATTACCTTAGCTTAAATATTAATCTTTATGAAATTTCCATGTATGGTGGTCAATAAAGTATTATCTATCTATCTATCTATCTATCTATTTTGTTCGAATACAGAAGTACACAAACAATATTTCGAAGTTGAACAGGCTACGTGCACAATAATATGTAAGGTAACCAGCATATCAAAGACTTGGGCCAAGAAGTATGCCTATGTCCTTGCAGAGAAAACAGAGTTTGGCAAGATTCTATCGTAATAAATTTAGTAACGAAATTTCTATAACGAAACGAACAAAATCAGCATGCTATAGCTGAACGGACGTGATAACCGTCTCGTGTGTGAGCTCAACAAAACTACACACTGTGCTCGCTCGTAATAGAATAAAATATAGACCCTTTTGTTTCTTTGGGGATGAATAAAGGATAGGAGAAGCACGTGATGGTCGGCGGATGGAATAACGAAGTTACTTACTCTTTAGGTAACTCTATTAGAACTTGCGACTTACAAGTCGGGTATGTTTTGTCTCGAATATTATCATTCTGTACGTGTGTTGGTCAGTTTTTTTTGAGTTTCAAATTTATGTGCAACATATTTATTCCTAACATGTTTTGGTAAGAGGAATATAATTCAATTGTACTTTCCAAAAAAGTTTGTTTTGTTTGCGTACTCTAGTTTTTCCTTCATGTTTTTACTTGACATTGTAGTTAGTATGTTGTTGCTTAACACGATGTATGTACATGGTGTAAGCAATATGTATCAATAATTGTTTTAATTAGAACGATAATTGGGCGTCGGTACATATAATAAGCGCGTTTCGTGCTAATCAATTCGTGGAATATAAAGCTGGAAGATAATTTTGTCGCGTTTGTAATTCTTTCTAAGATTATAAGAAATATTTAAAAGTTTGTTAGCTAGTAATATTTTTTATACTTATTCTTTATTGTACACAGTAAAAATAAATATAAATTAACATATATAAAAAAATATGTACAAAGGCGAGCTTAACCCTAAAAAGAGTTTTCTTCATTCTGCTTCATACAATCTAAAGAAATACCGCTTTAATGCTGACAAAGTAGGTTTTTTTTGAATGATTGTAAAATTGGTACGCCATAATACAGGTAATCCTAGTTTGTGTACCTAATTTAGGAAAATCACGAATGTCATTTTTTGTGAATCATTTACGGGATGAGCAGATGGCCCACCTGATGCTAAGTGTAACCTCTGCCCATAAAAAGCAATGAACCTTGGGTCCTCCCCTCTTAGGTACGCCAATACCCAAGTAGCATCTTTTTGGATACCTACCTTAAGAAAAGTGACTTTTTTCCCTCACTGCTTAACTAACTCCTGATTTTTAATGTGATTTGTAGTTTTAATCATATCGACTTAATTTTATCGACAACCACACTTTTTAGACTGGAACACAGCTGTTATGAATAAGGAATTTAAAAACTCGACAAAAAATAGTCTGAGAATATTTTTATCTCTAAAAATTGACATTTACTTCAAGAGCAGGAAATAAGATTCAAGTGCTCCTGTCCCATTCCAAAACAGTTAATTCCTGAGTTGAGCTAATTTAAAGTTGAGTCCCAACAGTGTTTCAATGTACAGACCCTCAAACCACCCTGAAAAGTTTCAGCACGAGCATACAAGCGAAATAAATTTCAATACGAACTTTGTAGAATCTGCTGCAGATTGAGTTATATTTTTGATAAGTGTTTTAACAAAAACCAACGAAGTGTTGAACCAAGATATTCAACTTATAAAGCAATAATGTTTTTAAGAATACTTTCATACATTTTTTTATTGACTGCGCTAACTCAATGTGCAGCCAATTTTAATCAAATATGTGTCAAAAAACTATTGAAAATAGCGGATTAATGTTTCGAATAGGCATCGTTTGAATATCCGGGGTATAAATTGGATGCGGAATGCGCCAATGCAACCAATTAACCTATAATGTATTCTGCTCACTGATATGATTACTGCACGCCTCCATTACCGATCTTAGATTACCTTCATGGCCATATCACGGCTCTGAAATCAACTCGGAATCAATTCGATCGTAAGGCGCTGTAGATTAGTTAGATGCAGTATGAGGCAGTGGTCATATACTGTATGGTCATATATATTTATAATGTCTGGGTATTTCCAAAAAGGAAATAAAAGTATTTCATCAAGTTTCCGAAGTGCAAGGCAAGAAGCGTAAAAGGTCCAACAATTAAAAAATACGACGACTTCTTTGCTAAGTAGAAACTCTGCCTGCAAAGTGAGAGTTTTCAGGTTCGATTACCAGCCGGGGATAATATTGTGTGGTGCAAATAACCTTTGTTCCCTGATCTTTTTCCTTTTCATGTTGTTTAATCGTGTTTCAATATAAAATAATATATAATAATTCAGAATAAAATATTTTTCTTTCTTCTTTCTTTCTTTCTCCATGTTTCCTGCGACAAAAGAAATCATGGTTCAGAGGTATGCGGTGATACCGCATATTGACCGTTTCTCTAAAAATATATAAATATACCTATATCTGTTTCATTGGGTACTTTTCTGTATTTTTCGAAACTTCGTGAAACTTTAGTTACCTAATTAAAAACCTTAATAAGCGAACAATTAGCTATTTAGTGTTTTGGAATTCTCTGTCACAGCTAGTTTTAATAAAACACTATTTATGCATTCTATAATTGCTAAGTGATGTTTTTTGATTAAAGCGAAAAAGTTATATTTTTCACAACTGTAATGAATAAAGCTTCTTTATGGTGGATATATATTTTCGATTCTTTATATATTTTCTTTATTCTTTATTATATATATCTACCAAGATTTGGTAGATTTGGTTTTTTACTGTTAAGGAATTTGCGTTTAACCTTATTAAGGCAGATGGAAAGCAAAGCGCTTGTTTTTGAATTTGAGTCTGAGTGGTAAATACGAACTTATAATTAAGCATTAAAATATACACAAAAGACAAACGATCCGCCCGCCGACCCAAAGCGAAACATTTCAGAACTATCAACTGATCCAAATTTAATTATGCAAAACATAGCATTTGGAATAGGTACCATCTGCTGCTGTGGCTATTAGATTTGCGTAGATCCTAAAATGTAAATTATGTATTAGCTTTTGCCCGTAGAAAAGCCTGTTGAATAATATATATTTGATTGGCATAGTTAGGAAACTAATAACGATTACTAGTGTGATTTTTTTATATTACGAAAACAATTATTGAAATACCCCTTATCAAATTTAATTATACCTCTTCTCAACGGGGTATATTCTCACTGCATTGCAGGCCAGGAAATGTAAGAAAAATATTTTGATATCATAAAAATATTTTATAATATAATGAGGCTAACAAAATTATTCTCAAAGTATTATGACCCGTAATCGTCGCAGCCAATCTCAGAGTTTGCCGGGATATGCTAAGCATATTGCATTGTACGACACTGGAAATATTGGTGATGCTGTAAAGTGCATTGTTTGCATTGCAGTGTTTTGTGTGATACTGTATGTGATACTTTTACTACATATACATAATATCTTTCAGTCAAATATGAGTTTTTTTTATATCACTCAGATTGCTACTGGACTTAAGGAACCATAAGCAGATGTAATATATTGGTCATGCCATTATTATTCTTAATAATAATTTAGTTTCATGCTTTTTAAATACTAATGTGAATTTTTCTATGAAGTTATGTATATATTTTAGTCTATGAAATAGGCTTAACTTTATAATATTCAAATTGCCCCCTCGTAATAGAAAAAAATATGTGCAATTCCCAATGGCGCAGTGCCACATTCTACATGTGGGATGAAATAGCAATACACCCAAATAAATGCTTACTTTTAAAAACATACCTACCAGAAACATACATTCATAGATTCACGCCTTTTTCTCCAGAGGGGTGGGCAAACCCATAATGGGCCACATATTTTATCACCTCGTGGGTTATGCTATCTAAACTAAACGTCAAACATGCTAAACTCCATTCTCTCTCAGAATAACTTATTATTTTCTCATGACTAACTAATTTAAGATTGTCTTCCTATAAATAATTCCTTAATAAACAAAGCCAGAATAAATTGTATACCAGCCAATACGCCATCAAGTGCTGGCCAACTACCACAAAGAACCGAAAAATATGAGGGAAAGTTTTCAATAAAAACAGAAATTGCGATTCTGATTTGAATCGATGTTGTCTGGGGAATACGCGCGGATTATCGCCGGCGATCTTGATTGCAGCACTAATTGCGCCCCGTTGGCAGGGGATTGTGAGAGCACTTCCATTTAGTCAAAGCTCCCGGATCGGCCATTTTATAGTTCAAATTTAGAAAATATTCATGTACCTGGCTTTTTTTTTATAACCACATAATCATGTCATGTTACGAGATTTGGTCGATAGCATATTTGAGTTATTTCAGTCAAGTATTTGACATTCTGCTTATACTTTATAATAACCATAGAGTCGAAATTTAATAATTTGTGTATAGATATCAATTTTGTGTCGCGTATATGAATACAGTTGATTTGGCCTGTTCTGTATATCTAGTTTTTCCTTCTATTGGCCTTTTTATGTTTTCGTAGTAGTACAAGGTAATGTCACCGAGCAGTCAGTCACACATTTTGAACCAGCTTATGAGTGCCGGTAAATGTTTCAGGGTAACGGTCCGAATATTCGGACGAGTATTATTATGCACTTCAAGCAAAAACTTTATTACTTCAGCATACTACCTGGCTATGAAGTGGAAGCAAAAATTTCCCATTCTGTATCAAGAGAGTATACGAAATGGGCGCCGCTTTTAACTGTTAGGGCAGCCGTCCACTTAGGTGAAGAGGTCGACGCAACGAATAAAATTTAAGTTGGATCTGTTATTGAATTCGTGTACAATTTTTGATGAATGCCTTTTTATGGACGCAAGCTGTCCACTATTTCATGTTACACGGCGTGTCGTTGCGCATTTTATGAAAAGATTTATACTGTTTTTATATTTTGGAAGTGGGTTTTATATGCGTATTCATATGAATAAATAAGGTTTTTTAAGAGGTGACAAAATGGTTATTTAATTCCAGTTAGAAAAACTGACAAAATATTGAATATTACTTGATTTACCATTTGCTTAACATTTTCGACTTGCTGTAGGAAAAATATATTTGAATACAATCGGAGACAACTTTGCAAATAAAAAAAAGAAAGTTGACTTAAATCCGCAACTGGTGACAACTGGGAGTTTCATCAACCATTCCCATTCACCACGAGAGGTGGCGATACAGTTATGGCATATGTGTTTAAATAACTCCTTATAGTAACAACAAATCCTGAAAAACATCGGACTACGTACAATGCTTTATCACTTTGAAGCCGACCGATATAATTAATAAGAAAGAAAACGAAGTTTAGCGTTTGAAAATTAAATTTTAAATTTATCATCGCAATAATTTGCACGGAATTTTCAAAAGTTAACTATTCTGTTTATCTCAGCGGCCGACGCATTTCAAGTTTTATAATATTCTTTAGATCATCGACGTCTTTTGCTTCTACCAACCTACATTCTACCTTCTGGTCAACTACGTCGTCAAAAATGACAGTCTTTTTCATATACCTTTCAGCATCAAGGTCCGACATTTTGTGTCCGTTGAAATGCAAACAAAGAAACACTACGTCATTGCAGGAAGCACACGCGGCACTCATCTCGGGTTACGGGCAATCTGTTCGAAGTTTCTTTTTATACTTCATTATACAAAACATCCTTCAAATCTAAATAAATTATTAATCCTGGTTACGTTCTTGTAAAACACAATTATATCTATATTAATACGTTGAACAAACTTTCATTACTTATCGGTAAATCCCCAAGCAGTGTTTTCATTCAACATTCATTCTACATTTTCATTGTTATCATGCTGAGAAAGGCTAATATGTAATGTAACTCTTAGCAATTTATTCCAACTTTAATGGAAGTGGAAATGCTTTTTGGGAGATGTTTTTTCTTATACTGAACACAAGGAAACGTCTTAAAAACAAATTACCTTGTTGTTAATTTACATTTTCACTCGAGTGGTGCTAGATATTCGCATATGCAAATGGATGTCATCCTTAAATATAGGGTCCAGTAGGCTCTGTTCTAGTTATAAATGTAATATTCCAACAGAAGTAAATTGCGTTCGATATTATTTCGCTCATAGCAACAATATTTTGTGGCCGATTGTAATATCAGCCGGTTAAGTTACGCGGAACCGCCGGCGCCGGTGCAATATTACTTTTTGATTGGCCCTGGCATTGCCATGATTAGTTGCTTCGTAATTTTCCATTAAATTGCTCGCAATTTCAAATTCTCTTTGTCGGACGAAACTTTGTAACCATTCCCATTGTACACAAGTTCAGAGTTGTAGCACCGTTAGCTAGTTTTAATTTTGAAACTCAACTTTGATATGTGACACGCTAAATCGGAACTGAAAGACAACCAAGGTGTATTTCGTTTTTTTTTATTTGATATAGTTACGAAACGAGCTGACGACCCACCTGGGGTTATGTGGTAACCTCTGCCCATAACAACCGATGCGGCTTGGGTTGAGAAATGGGCATGGTGGCAGTACTTCCCCGTACGAACTAAAAGGGATTTAAATTGTTGACTGCTACTCATATCAATCACTATCTAGAATCAGTGTGGTGAAAGGATTAAAGTGCAGCTCAAAGAGGCTTCTTTCATTCTCCAAACATATGTCTGAATGTTTAGTTTTAGGACATGCCAGTATCCCCAAGATATTTTCTTTCACCATTTAAGAAACGGGGTACAGTCACAATGATTAATATGTTGCATTAGCAAAGCTTCTTCAGTTACACATATTATAGACAGGCATCACAGGTCAGTTGGTAGTAACGCCTTTGGCGTTGTAGGTCGTGAAATCGTGAAATTCTTCAGAATAATTAATTGACTATATTTTTTTAATTTCAATTCCGTTCGTAGTACTAAACAAACATTATATTATACTGGGTAATGAGACATTCCACCCTTCACTATACCACTATACTTACATCTCAGACCTACGAAAGAAACACGATGCATCTTGGATCTTCCTATGCCTAAGCATGGGAGGACCCAAGTCGTCGCTTTTGTTATGGGTAAGGGTTACCATTTAACGTGGGCCATGTGCTCGTTCCGTAACTTATTCAAATTAAAAACGCCTGAGGCTCGTAACGCCCGTATAATAAAAGTTGACCCTTACCTTATAACGTCATTGATGTCCATACAAAAGGCAGATAAGACATTTGGCATAAAAGGTATAAAGTGAAATATGACAGCTCTTTGAAAAAGATAATAAGAAGGTATGTTGGAGGCGTTGGGGATGAATAATGAATATCAATGTGGGCTTTTCACGGTCAATTTATAAAGAAACAAAATAAGCTCGCCTGTCTTGAAAGAGGGTGTCGCGGGTTTTATAAGTATTCAACACAAAGACATTCTTATAATTATACCATTTTTTTTAATTTCACTCCGCATGTTTTGTACGAACGCATCAAGTTAACCAGTCATACAGATTAATCACACACAAACCTTGTTTACGAATTAATAATTTTTAAAAATTTCGTCGCTGATTTTAAAGAATCCGTGTTGAATTTCAAGAAAAAAATTATCTATTGTCTTCCTTCGTAGTATGAACTCAAATCATGTTAAGTTTCATTTGAATCCATTCAGTATTTTCAGCGTGATGCGCGGCCAAGTACACAGATAAAAGACAAAAAAACAAAAAAAAAATACAGTTTTGGCACCAGAATCAATTACAGAGTGCAATAAAAAAAACTTCAATGTACAGCATTGTATATCTTACTTCTATTATAAGTGTATATTAGATGTCATCTTCACTTTGGTTTTTGATGCTGTTACTTTCCGACGCTGGATCAAACACTGGATCATTGTAAAACGGCATTAGTAGATTTGATAATTTGTAATAAAAGACAAGCGACTGAATGTGTAAACCTGCCCGTTATTCACTCCAGGCTAAAGACACAATATATATTTATATTAGCTATTTCTATAACAAACAACTTTACCGGAGTGTGTTGTCATCTGAAATTCAGATAGGTAAGGCTCATTAAAACATTACGCACCTGCAGAAAGTTTGATAAATGTTTATGTTAAATTAAGCTCTCTTTCCCAGTTACTTAGTATGCGGGAAGTCGACATCACAACGAGACGAGTACGACACGGGACGACAAGTGACACATCAGAAGCTGTTTTATGACATGCAGATTTTGTGAACCTGTGTTTTTATGTTACTGTATTTGACGGGAAGAGTAGATGGCTTGATTTGAAGCGGAATCCTTATTAGAGGCCATAGCGTAGTAGAATCTTTACGTTTAACTAGACCAACTTTACAAAGAGATTTTTCGCTCGGAAAACGACTAAATGACCTTTTATAGACAAAAAAAAAAGATCTGAAGACGATGATGATGACGTTAAAATAGAAAAATTTGTATGTGTTTTGATTAATATCTATATCATCAATATTTTTTTCTCAGTAACTTAGACACAGATATAAGCGGAAGAGGGGAAATGCGACATCATTGGCAATCAGCGTGAGCCGAATTTCAATGAAAATCATTCCTTTACTATTCCTAGCATAGCAGCTCGTTGCAATTCAGATTCCTGTACACTTATAAACTATTTTCACTTTGTATAATTATTGCAGTAAAAATATTAGTTTTGTTTAATGGCTTGTCTATTTTATAAAAGGTGGGTTATTTTTACTGAGACACACGCAGACATTAGATTAGTACAGTTACATCAATTATCAGCCAATTACTCCCTGATCCGTCCCGTCAAAATACAAAAACTTATTACAAATACATATGAACTTCGCAAAGGCTGCGTACTAATCACGTAAGTACTGTAAGAGAACGCTTATTAAGCCGACTTTGAGATTATGCAAGCGCTTTCACTTAAGTATACTCCTTTACGCAACGTAAACATTACTAAACTTTTATGTGAGGCGGTACCCCGAAATTAGTTTAAGTTAGAAAACTCTCTTGTAATAAAACGGAGGAAAGATTTAATTTAATTCTAACAAACAAGGTCACGCTATAAAATGGAGAAATTTCCTAAGCTTTAATCTGGCTCAAGTTTCAGCGTTGAAAATCAAGCTACTAACTGTCGCCGATAATATAATATAGTAATCTAATTTTTTATATGATTTCGTTGGCAGAACAGGCTGACGGCCCACCTGATGTTAATTGGTAACCGCCACCCATAGACAACAACAATACGACTCAAATCCTATCCTCTCCACCAAAGTATGAGATGAACGATTACCATAACTATAGTATTTAGATAACTATTACTCGCACTGCGATGCCTCCATCGCCCCGAGACGGGAATACGTCTCATGCGCCTGCAAAACAATATCTATTTGCTTATCTAAAACATTTAACCAAAATAGATGTCATTTTTGTTACCCGTACGTTGAATGAACAGAACGAAGCACAACGAAGGTATTGCTCAACGCTAAACAAGTGAATAAGGTGAGTTTGAAAGGCACCGTTGGATGGGTATATCTATGTAGTCGGTAACACCGACTGCCTTTCTCTAGCACGCCACTGTTGCCATCACAAGTCTTATCAACTATTCTCATACTAACTTTGCTACGTTCTCCGACCATCGGAATGGTGTGCTCTAAGGCCGACGCGTATCCCTTGGCCACCTTGGTGGTCCCTGCTCCATCAGAAATCTTCCTACCGAACCAAGTGCCCATCTCAACGTATCCGTGTATCTACATCTTCAACATCGAATCTTGACGTAGGTACTCTACTCAGTCCACAAGGTATGTTGCCTACTAGCATGGCTCGTTCCATCACTCGCTGAGCAACTCTTATCGTGTAGATGTTCTCTTGTGAGCGGCCATGTTTTGGACCCATAAGTGAGGATGGGCAGTAGACATTAATTAAACTCCTGTTCTTAAGGCTTTGCCAGATTTTTAATGAAAATAAATCTTCCAGTTTCCCAAAAGCGGCCCAGTCTAGTTGGATTCGTCTAGCTATTCTATATTTTTGATTATTTATATTCGGCGAACGTATTTCGACCAAATCGGTTACGTTTTGGATAAAATTCAAGTTACCAGTACCCTAAACTGACAAACACGGAAGTACGTGACGAAGCAAAAGAGGTAAATGAGGATCGTTGCAAGTGGAAAACCGTTCTCTCTGCCTACTCAGAGGAAAAACTCAAGGAAAAAGGTGAGATTTTATGTATATATGATCTAAATTGCCCTTAAGAACCCGATCAAAAACCCATAATTACCCAATAGCATAGAAAGTTTCCATTATTACCCGCACGTATTAGAAACAGAAGCACCAAGAAAGGTCCCCTTCATGAAATAAAGTTGTTGGAAGCAGCTGCCGTCTCGCGGACAGTTGTAATGGTAATAAGATTCAACGATTATAGCCAGGCCCGATGCTCTGTGGATGTTTGGAATAATGAAAAGCTTAACGGTTTGCGCCCAAAATTAGTTCTGTATATTACACTAGCCGAACAATTTGGATAATGATAGTACCTACTCAAGAATCTTACGGTGTAATAACAAGCCGTCAAGATATAACTTGAATTATTTTTTGATTAAAAATATTTAATAATTTCTTAACTTACATTTTAAAATTATTATATACATTATTATATAATATTTTGAAGAAAAAAAAACCAAGAAGAAAAATGCAATTCAAAAAGCAAGAAAAAAGTATGTATATTATAAAAGAAAACTGAGGGAGAATGTTTAGAACACACTACTAGGAAGAAGACATAGTCACCTTTCCACTTAAAACCAGGTAGGCCGTCGGATCGTTCCGTAATTGCATCACATAAAAAAAAAAACAAGAGCAGTAAAATCAAACTATGCAGATGTTTTATATATTAGATTTGTTCCATAATTAGAATCAATATTTATTACGCCTCTACACTTTCATGAAATAAGTGTCCCTAATTGCAGTTCCGTGTATCAACCGCTTTCGTGATTGAAAACTTACGTGCAGGATTTGGTCTGCAGCGCATGGAAACCATCTGAAAATTAGTGCATTACGTGAAAGTTAGGTTGAGTATCACTTCCATTTTCATAACAAATTAGGATCATCATCAATCAACAACAATGTATTATTAGGAGAGATCCTGTGAATATTTGTTCTTTTTGCTCTTGGGTTTTATGAAAAATACGTGGGTATATATTTTCATGGTTAAAAAATAGGACCAAATTCATCCTCAGTCTAGGGATTCCTGTGACTTATTGCATTTAGCTATTATGATGCAGAGCGGGCAAAGTTTCCATTGTGTGGACTGTAAACTACCACGAAACAATTGTTAGCCTGTCCTGCAACAAATACCCTTTGCAAGCCACGGTTATACTGCCTTGATTAACTGTACCAACTGCTGGGCATTGTTCGTGTAGAACCTGATTTAAAACAATCGTAGTGCACAATATTAATGTTTATTGACTCCTAATTAAAATGAAGCTCTTGCCTACTGCTCTAGTTTAATAGGACAAATTGCTTGTGTAATATCCTCCAACTAGTGATAGTAATAGTACTACTAGTAATAACACTGTACATTTTTATGTAATAAAATCACGTAAAGATCATATGTCCCACCTGATGTTAAGTGATAACCTCTGTCCATAATTTCTGCAGCCAAGCACGCAAACATTTATTTCTTTCTTTCATGTTGGTACTTTATTATTTAGTAAAGTATTACTTTTGTTTAATAGTTATTTAATAAAAGGCAGTTATGTTTCCCAACAATAATATACCCATACCGAAACTCGAGCTATGTAGCTATTAGCATATAAGAGGCTTTGTAGATACAGCTCACAGGAATTCCAGACGGCTTTGTCATCATTTATATAGGATTGATATGCTTAAACACGCATACTGAATAATTCCTACATGTTAGTCACAAAGAACAGTTTTTCTAGGCATTCGAACTTGAAGCAAGATTGAAGGCAATTACTCATTATCTGCCTTCCTCCTTATCCTTATCTCTATAATAAGAACTTTATCAGGAATAGGTACATTATTTCTACAAAACAAATATTATCATTTAAAAAAAGACATTTGAAATAATATATCATAGAATCTAAATTATATAAGCAGTAAGTATTCACTTATGAAACAAAATACTAATTCATAATAACAAAATTGTAACCTATAGATATCAGATAATAAAGAACCAACCGCTTTTAAAATATTGTTTTGCTCATGTTTCGTAATATTTTCATTCAATAAAAAAAGGAAACATTTCAAAACCGAAAATACGACGTATGAATGCGACTAATGGTTTCCCGTTCTATATTTTGAGGCAAACCATAGTACCTATTGTGTAAAATCGACACCTTTCCACAGAATACATACATACCACCCCCAATAGAATATTCACTTTACAAAATAACGTACTAATCTCCGGGATACACACTAAAGATATTGAGTCTTAACTCAACGCGTGATGTCTCAAATTCATATGGCACAACTCGATGTCACATCGCTGTTTGGATCCAATAGATGGTGTGTAAAATTATAACTGAATCTAACGTGTTAAAGCTCATTTAATAAAAGGGAATAATCCAGGTGTGATGAAGTGACACAGGCTTGACCTAGCGGGGTGCAGGTTCCCTGAATAGGGGGTGTTCGGGTAAACGCCGTCGAACGTTCCTCCAACAAATTGAAAAGCAATGAACCGCGGAATTCAATTTCATATTGAAAGCCATTCATCTTTGCCGCTTCTTCGAAACCGGCTGAAAGCGTTACATCTCGACTTTACCACTCAGCTCCATCCCTTAAAAGGTTCGCGTCTTTTTGAGCTCTAGTCTATTTTTCGTGGATTCGATTATGTCGTTATCGTACAGTCCAGAGTTCTACGATAGTTTATAAAAACATTTTAAACTCTTATCATTTGCTTTTGGATTTTTTGATTTATTGCTGCGTGTGGTATGCAATCTTTTCCTGTTGTTTTTTTAATTTAGAAGAAACAGAGAAACATTTAATATTAACGAAATAGATGAGTTATTCGTAATTAGAAAGTAATAGTGGCAATAAGCTTGTAGCAGCCGCTGACGCCAGAAAACATGATACAAGTCGCCTTGACAAAGGCGGTATTTCTTCTCTGGTGATCACCACGCAGCACTTACCCACATCTGCATCAAACCTCGGACGCGGGCGACTAAACAAATTGCCCGGGAAAAATAATCTCCACAAGCTCACCACTCGTCACGTCTATTTTGCCACACTGAGCTCAATAGTGTCAGTAGATTAGTAACCTGTTTTTTTTTTAAGCTATTGCATAGCTTCTATCGCGGGCCTTGAGCGTGGAGACCGAATCCAGAAATTCCGTAACGAAAAAAACCTAACACCCCCCACTCCGACCGGCACAGCGGTGATACTTTTTAGTTTTCCATCTATCGATAAATACCAGAACTTTTAATGACTTTTTGAAATATCACGCGCAATAGCTTTACCGCGGCAGTCTCCGAGTGCCACACGTCTTTTTTTTTCTAGTCGAGTAATCGAGATGTATATACAAAACTCGGCGTAGATAACTGCGTTAGACATGTAGTGGAACTTCTTAGGGTGTATGATAATGGCGTATTTTATAATATAAAGTTTACACACTTTTGAACTCATTTCACCTACATAATAAAAGTATGTCAAAGACAAAAACTTAATTTCCATAGAATTCATAAATAAATGGCTTTTACTTGTACTTATCGTATGTATGTATAATCTACTCGTTTGAAAGAACCAGTGACTCGAATAGCAGTAGCAGTACATAATGCAAGGTAACTTGGGATTCGATATAACTATTAAGTGACATTTTAATCTCATATAAATAGAATTCCATTAAAACTTTAACGATATCGTTTATAATGTTTTTCGAAACAATTTCGTTGAAATAAACCATTTAGCCGGGTGATCAATCCAGTTAATATCCAAAAATAACCATTTATTGCTGTGACGGGTGACCGACGTAATTATTATAACACCTCAGCAAACTGCTCCTTTTTTGACGCATTTACACTGGTGGCGTAATTTACTGTGGTGCGATTTATAATATTTTCGTAGTCTCTTTTTGTTGATTGTGCAATTATTGTGGTCTCAAAATTATCATTGGAAACAGATTGACTATACATTGATTTTATAAAAATTGCAGGCGCATGAGACGTAACAGCCCCGTCGACGCAATGCAATGCGACTTGAGTTATCTCGTACTTTGGTGGAGAGGACTTGAGTCGTATTGCTGTTTTCTATGGGCGGCTGTTACTACTTAACATCAGGTGGGCCGTCAGCTTGTACTGTACGCAAAATCACATTAAAAAAAACTGCGTTATTGGAACACGAAGGAAAGAAACCGGGCAGAACATTTCCCACTGCTAACGTTCTATCATCATTTCAAGAATCTACTGTGATTCGACTAGCAGTTTACTCCGGCTGATTAGCCTGTCGTTGATACAATGGTAGCAAAGTTAGTTACAGCCTTTTCTCATTATATCATTATTAGTCGGCGTTATTTTTTTACGGGACACGGAGTTTCGGCGTTACATTAGTACTAATGCGCCCACGAAATGGAAGCTAGCTTTGTAAAATAATTACCTCGCTTACCTTTATTCTGAGTGGAAAGATGTGTAACACATTAGAGGGAAACGTTAAAAACATGGCTAAAGTAGACCACATTTTGAGTTTGCTCGGGCTTAATAAGATATAAATATTATGGCAGGTACGCTAAGATGTAATTATTGTTAAGTACCTAAGAATGTCGGTGCCATTTTGTAGATTAACTCGATTATTCATAAAGGTACAGAGAAAGTCTTACGAATGTTGTTTTGTTTGTTAATAACTCGAATCTCTTGGATACATATTGACAAAATGACGTGGTCAAAGTAGTGAAAATATCGTTAATTATGACAACAAAATTAATTAAACGTCGAAAATAATGAGTATATTTTAAATATGTGACCATTAATATGAATAATCTTAGTCTACAATTATTAAATACACACATGTTAATTTGGTTTTTGTATTTTTTTAAAAACACCAGTTTATTTTTATAGTGTCATAGAGGCGTGAAATCTTACAAAAAACAATAAAACATTTTATAACAGCAGAGCGGTTATTACTGAAGGCTCATACCAAGTGAGCACGAATGACCCATGAAAAGCGCTACTGAACTTACAAAAGCTTATGGGTATACAGCTTCCAGCGTTTTCCACCCATAACAGTCTGAGACCACCATTCAGAGGCTCAAATGAGTTCTAATGAAAGGTACGATACCGTTACGAGGCAATTGTGAGCTCATAAAGGAAATTAAAAAGAGACAAAAAGGCGCGCTAGTTCGCAGCAAAAACAGAACAAAGAGGTGTGCGAGTATTCGTTTCAGAGTGGTTCTTTGCCGAGTGAAATGAAAGGGAACGCAGTGGAATGTCTTTCTGCTTACCGACTCACAAATGGAGCAAAAAAGTGTAACATGTTTCGTAACACGCAATCACATATTTTTATTAGCTGTTCAGTGTGTTCATGGGCTTTTGATTAGCAGAGCTTATACAATATCTTTTATTGTCGGACAAATTGATACGAAGTGCGAGATCCCTTATATTAAACTTGATAGAATAGTTAAATTATGATATGAATTAAAATATGTCAAATCGCAAACTATTAAATTTATCCTTGAATTTACAGGACGGTAAGATTGGAATAGTTGAATTACCAATTCAACAACTTTAGAAAAAAAACAATGATTTTATAAAGATAACAGAGATAACTATGGAATAAAAAAATATTTATTACAGTTATAGCGGAAAATAGAATAGAAGCACTGATTCGGAAGGAACACTTTGCGCCTTTCGAAGCTTTTTTGTTTGTACATAGTTCTTCAAACGCTTTCAATAGAAGCACTAATTCGGAAGGAACACTTTGCGCCTTTCGAAGCTTTTTTGTTTGTACATAGTTCTTCAAACGCTTTCAAATTTCTTTCAACTTTTCTGAAAATCGGTTAATAACAAGATCCAATGCGTCCAGTTTAATAGATTTCGGAGTTAAATCAGTTTTAACGCGTGACGTTTTTATTAAAATTTTTAATCTTTGGATTAAATATCTCAACTCAGCGATTATTTGAGTTTCTGGCATTTTTCTTTTTTTTCTTGTTTAGCAGTTCGAATTTTTATTAGCTTTAATTCCATACAGTAGCATTACGTATTAACTTATCTTACTAATTATTTAATAAAGTTACTTTTACATCATATTTTAAATCGTGATGGTTTTTGATTAAAATTTATATGGATTTCTCACGTAGGTGAGTCACGTTAATAAAAACATAACTTAACATTGCAGTTGTAGTGTAGGGATTCTGTAATAAGTTGTGAATAGTCCAATGTGGTAAAAGCTCATTTTATATTAAAATCAAATATATATCTGTGAAACACAAGTTATGAAGGTTCTTGTTACTGAATATAAAGACAGAAAGAAAATTGACACTAAAGTATATTTTTTGAAACAGTACAAGTTTTGTAATGTTTTACTATCCTATCTATACAAATAAATAAAATTGGAGTGTCTGTTTGTAATATTAAAATAAGCGCTTTTTACTAAGTGCATATGGATGTATACACGGTACATATACCAAAACAACATTTTTTACAATTTTTGTCTGTCTGTCTGTTTGTTCCGGCTAATCTCTGAAATGGCTGGATCGATTTTGACGGGACTTTCACTGGCAGATAGCTGATGTTATAAGGAGTAACTTAAGCTTCTTTGCCTAGGGATAAAATAGGAGTGCGCGATAAAACCGAATTCCACGCGAACGAAGTTGCGGGCAACAGCTAGTATAAAAAATATTTCCAATCATAACGGTATATTAGTCAAAATATCCATAAATTTCAGATATGTAGTTTCATACAACTTGCATTTTAAGACCTTCCAACATTCTGCATTATTTAAATATGCGAAAACTTATACAATACGCTTGTATTTACACAAAGTTGTGTACGCCACCATTTGCAATATTAAATTTCTTAGTTCAAACATTACTGAAAACTTTTCAACAAATAAACTTACCTATAGAAACGCCAAGAAATGTGAATTTAATATAAGTTTGCCATCGCTATTCCCATGAACATTTAGATATTGCAAAGTTCGAAATTGAATTTCTCCATTCGTGCAAACACGTGATTACAAGTAATATTTGTCTTTTATTTGATTATTGGAGATTTGGACGGATAGTGCTGAGATAGGTGTATTTATTTATGTGTTGGACTGATTCAATAATCACATTGAGTCACTCAGATATATCCATAACAATATTGGACCAACTGAGTTGCTCTAACAGCTCAATTGGTAGTAACTCTCTCTTCCTTCTGTGATGGATGTCGATGGTTCAGTTCTCGCCCAGGGCAAAACGTTTGTGAGACGAACATACATGTTTGTTCTGGGTCTGGGTGTTACTATATATGGTTTATTAATAAGACAAAGTAATCCATAAAAAAATTGTGACAGCTTAATGACTATATTAATAATACTTAACCAAATAATAGCACTTAACCTCCCACAATAAAACAAAAAAATAATGTATGTATTTACAAAAAGTAAGTATTCTTTCAGTTGTCTGGTATCCATAGTAGGTACAAGCTATACTTTATAGTCTTAAATTCATGGGCACAATACCTATGGTAGTATTGTTTTCTTTTTGATCAAACAGGCGGGCCATCTGCTCATTACGTAACTTATTCAATAACAAACCAATCAACAGAGTAGAATTCTAGCTCCATCACCTTAATTACACGAACTAGAGCTGATTAGACAAGCTTTTCCTATAATGAGCAATCAGCCTTGTCTGTTCATTCAACTGCACAGTTTGAATTGAAAACGGTCGACGCAAAGCTGATATGTCGGACAGATGATTTCAATCGGGAAAGCGGGGCATGGCAGTACAGTGCAGTACATGGCAGTACACCCACAAAATGTCTGATAGTAACGGCCAAGGACCTGACGCTCCCGTCATATTTATATAATTTTGTTATATAATTCCCGGAACGGTTAACTCCCAAAACGGGCATGAATAAATTATTTTTATCCCATAATAATTTCAAGTTATTTTACCGCCATTGCTATAACGAAATTCCAGTTTTTTCATTTCACGGCCTTTTTATTCTGAGAGTTTCGTCACTTAATTTTCATACTTAGTTAATTCTCCTTACACACCGAGTCGAGAGTTGGCGTGAACAGACGCGTCTATCTCATGCATAATTAATAAAGTCGTTCAAAATAAGCAATTTGGACTATCTGCCTCTGGTTTTGTGGCGTAGTTTGGTTTTAATACAACACATTTACGTCACGTGTTCATTAGATTAATGTTGTGATTTCTCTTCGCCATTTTCTAGCTTGTACCTTGTTACAATATATATTTGTTCAATATAAGTTGTCACACTGTTCCCATTAGGAACTTAATGTTTATAAAACATTTTGTTAACGATTGATTTTACTAGACATCCACTTTTAAATTAAATCGACGCCTAGAGAGAAAACTAAAAAAAAATATAATACAAAATTGCGGCTCTGTTGAAAGTTTTCTTAACCTTTCAATTTCATTGACATTATAAATAATATTAATAATAAATATTGGTGGACATTTAATTTTTACACAGCGACATCTAGCACTTAAGTAAGCTAAGCATCGCTTGTCTCATGGGAACCAGACAACTAATCGAACCCACGACCTACTACAGCCCAGAAGGCAGTGTTACTACCAACTGAGCTGTGAGGCCAGTCATAGATTATTTAAAATAAACAATTATTTAAAAATAGGCTATTTGACATTGACATTTGTAATGCAGTGACGTGTTATAGAAATACAGTGATAGTGGCAACATTTAGTTTTTCTCTATATTTGTTGGTACAATCACAACGCACACCTTATAAGGCGAGCCCTATTAATGATGCGTAGCCACAAAACCATTTCCTCAGCATTACTAAATTCGTGACAATACTGCTCGCGATAATTATTCAATAAAAGGCATCATTTGTCAGGGCTGTCCAAATGTCGCCAAGTCGACGTTGTGATGACTAATGCGACAATGTTCCGACAATATCAGTCGAACCCTCTTATTGCCCACGTTTTTACCTACCTGGTCGTGGATTCATTATTCACCCTATTGTGTTTATTTACCTTGTCCGAGTTTGTTATTAAAATTTGGCCTCGAGTTTCAAATTGTTTTCTATGGTCTGTTTTCCCAGGAAATCCAAGGGGAAAATTGCTTAAAATTTTGAATACTTACAAATTATGGTGTAAAATTTGTTTAATGTAATAATAGCTTGTAAAGTTTCCATTGATGTTACCGTTAGACAACTTGTATATATTCCATCCGATCACACTTCACCTTACAATTAAAGTAAGCCTCTTGCGTATAAACATACTATCACTCGCATACCAGCCGGCAACGATTTACATCCCAGCTAACACAAGAAGAGCAAGATCCTAAGCAAAAACCCAAATTTTGTTTATTAATCCTTCAAACTATCGATCGGCTAAGCTGTTCAAATTGGAAATTGCCGCATGATTTGATAATAACTGTTCAACTGAGCCTTGGGATTTTCCCAGACCAAAGCAAAATGGGTCATAAATATCGGTGCTTCATTAGGTCATGGCTAGAACAGTTCTGTGGATAGTTGCTATTTAAAATAGAATTTTATATAACCTTGTTCTGAAAATGTAACTACTTAGATTTTTCTTTTTCCTGCTGACTTATCAGTTTGCAGATATATTTCCCAGACTATTTGCTTTATTACCGTAAATGGTCTATGATATTGCTTAAAGATATTTTTCAATACACCTTGGTCTAAGACAAATATTGGTTTGTAACTACCCTTGACACGTATATGTAATGAATACAATAACCTCAACAAAAAAATAATAATCTTGGATTTATTTTCCAATAAAAAACAATGTTTAAAAAGTTACTACTGAGCCACTTTGTATCTTCTGCTTAATTTAATTTGTGTTTTAGCGCCTGTTATTTGGTTTTTGTTTAATTGTTTAATGCATGTGATGTTTGTGTACTTAATAAATAAACAAGGAACCATGTTCAAACATTTGTGTAGAACAATAAGTGATAGTCTTGGCTAGTAGACAAGATGGCGCAGTCCTCTCCTGCGACGTGACTGGGATGTGGGACGAAATGACACGGAATCGCGTGGGCGGACATAAATGACTAAATACATTAGTTTTACAAATCATCCTAACTAATAAATGCGAAAGTGGTTTTGTTTGTTAACGCTTTCACGCCTAAGCCGCTGAAACGGTTATGATGAATTTTGATATAAAGATAACGGTACCCAGAGGTAAACTTTGTATGAAACTTTTTAGGATGACTTATTTACCGCGGGTAACACCGCGGGGCGCAGCCAGTCATGTAATAGAACTAATTCGGTATTTTAATTCCTCAGTCAAAAGTAGGGGTTCACTAGCAAGTAAAGTAATAAGGCTAAGTGCTATTATAATAGTTTTAGGGCACACGTAATGTTCAGCTTTTAACGAGCAAAAAGTTAAATGTTTATACTACTTATAGAATGGAACACAATTCAATGGACGCGTGTTCATAAATGATAGCGCAATTATAAGCACACTTTGTTTCAGCGGCAAAAAGTTGATTATTACACGGCACTTTATCATGTTTGGCGTGATTCTCCACAATGATAGCTATTATTTATATTGAACGTCGCAAAGTTTTCTTTGGTGGGATCCGAGAGCGCTGGACAATTTACAAAGATATTTTTTGTAGGAATCCAAACAGCTCGGAGACTGATGAATGGTACGATATCAAAAACCCGAATGAGTGTCACGAGTTTCAAATCCGTGAATGAGTGCTTTTAAATAGCATTATAATTCAAAGCCTATGTTACAGTCAATAATTAAGGTGAATCATTTACGATTACAGCAACGAGTTATAACGCTGCACAGTCTCTATGCCATATTTAGCACGCTGGTCTAGTGGTACTGACCTCGATTCTCAATCCGGAGGTCGCCGGTTCAAATCTCGACGTACACCTATGAGTTTTTCTATTTAAATACTTATATAAGTGCGCAATACTACGTTGTCAAAACGGTGAAGGAAAACATAATGAGGAAACCGACATGTCCGAGAACTAAAAATTCGAAGACACGAAGCACGAAAGGAGCCCCTTTGAGGTGCACTTATAATTCTTTCACCACACTATATCGATAGAACCAGTGACTCGAATAGAACAAAGTCATGCTAACCAGAGTTTTACATGTTTTTAAATGAGATTAGTAACTGAAAGCGCAAATGGCCTAGCACAGTTCATGTGGCATCTTCTACCCTTAACAAAAGTAACACGACTTCCTCCTTCCGGGTTCTCGTACTAAAGTGTGGACCGACAAGACGCATCGAATCACTTATGTTACAGTAAGGAGAGTGCAATATGCTAGATGCCTGAAATGGTATGCAGTACTTCCCAAAACAAACTGCACTTGCGTTCTGTTGAAATGATATTGTTGTATATATTAACCAAAGCCTGCCAGCCAACACGGCTATCTTCCGCTTCACTGGAGTTCAGTTCGATTGATCACATTATCCTATCGAATGACTACAACCAATTAAGCTGTTGACATAAGGTATATGGTACTTCATGTATCGAAATGGCAACTAAATTGTGGCAAAGTATATATGTAGCTATTCTGAGAGTTTGTTATCTAAACTACAATGTAATAACAGACTACCGGTGACATATGTACAAACTTATTGCTCACTAATAAAATGTTTGGTCCGATCGAGAACCGAACCGGTACCCCTTGTTTTGTAGGGTGGGTCACTTCCAACTTAGCCATGGAGTCGTACTGAAAATCTGGGATATTGCTATAAAAGTTTTTGAAAGAAATGGACCTTTAATAAATTTTTTCCACATTAATTAAATAATAGACTATGCTGAAACTGCCTGCACTATGCCTGAAAAATTGTATACCCTCTTTGCATGAAGGATTTGCATAGATAATTAGTCAATAGAACAAAATTCATTTCCTCTTAATTTATAAAGAAATGGCCATCTTAAATTCAATTATTTCAATGAAAATTTACACGGTCACACTTTTGTTGCTTATTTGGTGCCTATTTAAGAAAATCACCGTACATTGTTATGTTACATTACAATGTTTAATGTGGCCATATTAAAAAATATTTTATATATATCATTTTAAAGGGTTACAATTGAAATAAGTCCTCTTCTGCGGCGTTACAGTGCTTGCGGCTTGTGTTCAGCACGACTTAATTCCCGGACTGATTCTGTACCTGAATCTATTAATTTTCAAAGCCAAACATCTGTTGCAAAAATAAATACATGAAAATATAAAAATACTTTTTTTAATATCGTTTTTTTATGATATATTTCGTTCTGGTTTGGAAAAAATAATTAAATGCTACGTTTCACATCGGGTCGCGGATAGGGTCCGTGAGTCGTGCGCACCGTTGTCATCTCGCATCTTTCCCCTGTCAAGCTGCAGACGAGGTCTGCTTATCTAGCTTACAAACAGAAGGAAACATTTTTACATATTTTACCGTAACACAGTACAAAACTGTTGGCCAAATCATTACATTCTATATTCAGTGGACAGTTGTTTTGCTAAATTGAGATAATAAATTGAGCACGTTCCGTAAGTTACAAGTTTTTTCATGTTTCCAAGTTTTCAAACCTTAACCAGCCATTCACACATACACAGGTCTATTGTTTTAATCCAGGAACAGAATCAGGTGGGCAGTAGCATAAGCGGCGCGGCATGTTGTGCCCTGTGATCGCCACCACGCCTACCTCAAGTGGCGATCATGGGCATAACCCTTTCTAACTACCGCCAACAGCTCTTCAATATATCCGCCCCACTAGAGGCCAAGGTAGAGGTCACGGTTTACGTTTTACTGCTAATTTACTGTGATTACCGTTGCTTCATTGCAGCGGTAGATATTTTGCTGGACTGGAATAAAAAGTGTGATATCAGATACCGATCCTGTATAATCCTGGGACTGTATGCTTTGAAATACTACTTGATGTAAATCAGCATTAACAAAAAATATGTTCTTTTGATGATTATTTTAACCTTTTTAAAAAACACGTAGGTGTACAAAAGGAGGTAACATTTTAGTTCTTTTTTTACAGAATAACCTTTTTCGTGGCGGGGAAACGTAACTGTCGCAAGTGTTGGCCATTTATTAAGAACGTGACTAGGAACAGTACGCAACGAGCACACGTCTTTATGCAAAGGCAGGGGAAAATATTAATGTCCACATACGTAATTCCCTCACTCTGTCTTCATGAGCCACTCATGTACACACTACGCAATTTTTATCACATGCCGTTGGGCGGTTTCGTCACAGGACATGAAAACAAGATGGATTTTGGCTGAAAATCAGCGCTGAGTAATGTATCTATGTACATAAAATAAAATCGTAGACTTGTCGTGTGTGTAGATTAAATATTTTTTCAAATACTAAACTGGGAATAAGTAACAGAATGTAAAAAAAAACATCTTTTCTTGTCTGTTTGTTTGTTTGTGCGCGCATCACGCTCAAACGACTGAACGGATTGGGATGTAATTCGGTGCTGGAAAGCTTAAATCATGGAATAATACATAGGGTTCCTTGATCCAGAAAAAGTGCAGTGTTCCCTTGGGATGACTTATTCACCGCGGGTTACAGCGCTTGGATCAGCAAGTATATAATACCACATGTATTCTCAGCATAATATTCAGAGACATCCCCTTTTCGGCACAGGGCGCACAGGGACTCATTTTTTTAAAGTATTTTTATATGTTTGAGCTAAATGTTAAAATAAATAATAAATGTTTTTATCTATCGATCTATCTAGGTAATAGAATAATTACTTTTGTATCTATTGTTTGCCTGTTATATAAATCTAGGTATCATACGCTGTTATAAAAATCATTTTGTGCGTGTAAAAAAAAACAGGTTGACCGGATTATTCAGTCATCTCTTAAGGCAAGGCAGTTGTGCAGACATACTAAATTTATGAAAACAAAATGAAGCTTTTTTAGGAACGAAAAGCGCCTGCTATTTTCAATAAGCTGTAGGTTCACTTTATGGTTCGACATTCGATAAAAAAACTGTATAATCAAATTCTACCTTCAAAGGGTTCGCAATAATAGAAAACGATGTATTTTGAAACGCAAAGGGGAAGTATCTTTTCTTTTGGTGATTAAGAAGGAATTTGCTCAATGGAAATGTACCCAAGCGTCCACAAGTTTACTAGCCCTAGAATCCGCCCCTCTCATGTCGCACAATAGAATTTACTAAACGAGGAACTGCAATATCCTGTGACTAATTCGTTGTTATTAATCTTGTTTTCTCTTTCATTTCCTTATTGCTACGTTGCTTATAGATAGGTACTATAATTATAGTATATAATAACATTTATTTGGATTAAGATTTCTGTGTATTTATCTTTAGTAGGTACTAGTATAATCTATTATTATATCCGACTTAAATTACGCAACAAATAAGCACAAATAAAAACAATGAAACCAACCATATCCAAACTTCTAAGTAATAAATCCGATGTGCTTAACAAAACGACTTTAGCTTAAATACCACTTTCGTTGTTCTACTAAATTAATGGCTGTTTCTTCTAAAATTTTGCGTTCGTGTAAAAACCCGTACAATGGTTTTATTGTGGAATATTCTTCAAGAAAATTGGATTGTGGAAGATCTGTTAGAAGCAAATCACTTGTATTTAATATCTCAATCATTGAAGCAATTTTCAGTGCTTTTTATATCAGCTTCGGCTTCAATATCAACGTGGAATTCGTCTGCGTTGAATGGAATTATAATTATTGCTAGTTTTTCTTCTAATCTTAGGAGTAAGATTTCTCCAAACCCGTCTTAGCGTCTACGTCTTCCTTGAACCTCCATCAATTTCAAACTCCAATGTCTTGTCTTTAGAAATATTTCGTGATGAGTCAGTGTGGCAGATCATTTTGTTACTTATGTTATTCTAAAGTAAGTCGCACCAATCTTTAAAAGGTTTGAACCCAAGTAATATTTCATCATCAACATAAATAAAACCCAATTATATTTTAATAACCTTTAAATTATAGCTAACTCGGATAATTTTAGTTAAACGTTACAATTTCGTATAAAGTGACAGATCAAAATGACTTAAATTTATATACACAAAAACATTTATTTTTAATTAAAGGTTTGCAGGTAACTCTAACATGTATTAATTATTTCTCCATATAAGAACCATTTTAAATATTTAGAACAACGAAAATGCATGTTCAACTACCGTTTCTTAAAATCACTTACGTTTTGGAACAATCAGAAGACATGTTTCTAGAATTCTATAAGAATGATCGTTTATAGTAACATAATACAATATATATCTACTCACAATTCTAATATCTACCCAGTCATGTTGGTTGTGCTAGGCTATATAAAAATTTAATCTTTACATTAAAACTTTACTTGAATCTATACCTCTACATCTTGTCTTTTTTTTCAATCAGAAAGTGTTATTAAAATTTCAAGGAACGCGCAGCACAAATAAATAAATCTGAAAACAATTAATCCCAAGTCGACGCTTACAGCAAACTTGGAAAATATATTGAAAACTTCCTTTCACGGCGGGCGTGTCGATAAAAAACACCAATAAATTTTCGAAGGCGCAATTCTATTTATTATTTGCGTTTAGAGCGATCAAGTGTGAAAAGAAACAAGAGTACCGCGAGAGATTGTTGCCATAAATCATTTTTCAATTCAATTTAAACGACACAGCGTTGTGTTGATACGCGAGGCGAGCCAAGGTGGATATACCCCTATTTGTAATATTCCTTTGAACATTTTTTGCATTGGATATTCAAGCACCCTCTCGGAAAACCCATATCTTACTTTATTTATAGAACTCATTGACTGCTTGTGTGTGGGGTTCTTCAGGTAGGGTTTTATTCGTGAGTATCTAGTTTAAATATGATATATTAATGATAGTACGATTCTTAATACAGAATCATATTTTCAATAATGTATCTAATTCTAATAAAAACTATTTGAACCCACGACCTACGGATCTATGTATATCTATCTATATACGCCAAACTGACATCACTACCGAGCTCCTCATCGCTTCAAACTGATAAGATTTTAACAATGTTTGGCAGAAACTGGTTTTGTAGAACATACAAAGCAAGTACGGTCGTAATCAAGAAATTAAAACTAATTACATAATTAAAAATATATTAGAATAGAATGCGTTCTAAGCGTATCTTCTTTATTATAATTAAAGGTAAACATGCCTCAGCGAGAAAATTATAAAATATGCGCTTAGCTTATGTTTATTTGCGAGGTTAATTCCATTTTGTTTAATATCGGAGTAATTATGCATTACAGTCAAAATATACTAAAATTTTCAAATGGTTTACCTTTGATCATTATATTTTAATAGAATACAGTGTTGCATAACGTATACTTTATAAATACTTGTTTCAGTTAAAGTTTAAAAGCCTAAGTGAGCCAAAAATAAGTATTTTTTTTACTGGTGGTAAATAACCGCTTGGCCTGGATTGGTTAAATCTGGGAAATTTGTTTTATGTATTAAATTTTTTCTCTACTTGTTTTCTATAGAATATTTGTCATTTACAACTTTTTTAAACAATAACTAACTATATAATGACCTTGCATCTAGTATTTTCCAAAATTTGCAGATCGCTTATGTTTAACTTTAAAATTTAATTATTAAATATGTTTTTATGTAATGCAAAATCAAATTTTTGCCATATAAACGATGTTCTCAAAGCTAATCTCCAAAAATAGTCTTAAGTCCCTATAAAGTCCTTTCATGTAACTAACAGCAAGTTCCTATGCATCAAGAGGCACAATGGCGCTGAAGATACCTAATGCAATATGCAACTCTATTATATCCTTCACCATCTTACAAAATACATCTTAGAAGAGAGTGCCCATTTTGTCGGTTTTATAACATATTTCTTCGCTCCACATTACGCTGCCTCGGCAAAGCAATTTCAACCAACAGTTTGTCAAATCCAACATTTAAATGACCAAAGTCGGCTACAAACAACTTGTTTGGCTGATGCGATGTGGTAGTTTGTATTGCGTTTGTTCGGCCCTATAAATCTGTCTCTAACTTCTTCTTAAAGCGTATCTAGTGTTTCGTTCCATTTCGTAGCCGCCTCTGGGAACCAATTTTACTATATTGCATTAAAAGTTGTTGCCAAATGCACTTCGCGTGTTTATTTTCACATTTTTCTTTCCACTTCATTCCATTTACACATGAGTAATGGGAATTTGAAATGGTGAATCCGGGAATATAATTTAATTAAGTTATGTGAACTAAACTAGCGAGCATTAAACTCTACCACTACGAGCAATATAAAGTTTTGAGTGTATACATGGGAATAATTCAACATTTGGTTGAACATTGGACAAACAACAAAAATTTGTTCATCTCTTTTCGTACACCAGTGTACCCATCAGTTATGAGAAAACAACCAGGCAATCTATCAGCCTATCTTTGCCGACCACTGAAAACCACAATATTTGTCCGTATGTTTGAATAAATTCTTCAATTCGGATAATGGATTTTGTTCTTTGCACTATGTTTTTGTAAAGTTTCATTGGAATCCTTAAATGTTTAAGCATTTCATAAAGCCAGCAGATAGTCTCAATAAATACCAACGATCCCGCATTGCAAACAAGATCCCCGCTAGGCACCTCTCTCTATTTACCTTTGGCGTTTCCAATATAGCCCCGTCGTAAGTTTTATCTGACATCAAACACGTTCTCTTTCACTGTGGCGCTAGTTCACGGATAATAACATTCAATTTTAGTGGAAGTATTTACGCGTCCCGGCTCCCAGCTCTACTGATATTTATGGAGGTCTGTACCAGCCTTTCCAAATTGAAATACATTAATATTTTACCATAAATGCGACACTTTCATGTGAAACATAACGTTATCGTAATTGGATTCTTTCCTGAAACGAAAAACGTCCTCATTCTGGTATTATTTGGACACAGAGTATGTAAATATCAATTACCTTGTCTGTGGCTTTTATTGCGTTGTTTCGGGGATATTGGAAGTTTTTTAATCTGCTCTGGAACGTTATAAGGTCTCTATTCATTACACGTAATATATCATATTACGTGTAATGAATACGTTATTACACATTTTTGTAAACTTTTACATAATTATTTATAACATAATTGATTTAACAGAAAGCGTTATGGTGACTTTCTGTCTTTCTTATAAAGGTTTGAAAAAAAAATAAAAAAATTCTATGAATTAATATTCAATTGCGTTTTGAAAATGAATCAAACTAAAAGCAATTACTGAACTCAGATACAGGTACGGCAGTGCTTCCTCGGACGAAATTCCCATAAGTTCTAATGCTGCTAAAACTGGGTACTTGGTACTAGAACATGCTGGTTTCCTGACGATGTTTTCACAGCACTCTTGCTCATAACAGAATGTAACTGAACTTCTAAGTATAAACTCTGCAAATCAGTATTGATAGAAATAGCTTTTCAACTGCCACGGATAAAATAAGACAGACATTCCGAGCTACTTGACTATGCGTTACGTAGAATCCCACGTTCCATTTGACATGAGCTCTACTGATGTAAACAAATGTTTGGAACTCGTAGTTGGTTCATTAGGAGCGAGCTAGTACGCCAGTTGCATGGTTCAGTTCAAGTTATACTAATATGTATATAACGCCATCCAGACCTTATTAAGAATAGCTTGTACTACAGGAACTAGATGACTGAAAGAATTCTTTTATTGTTATACCTCTTTGATATTTCTTAATATAAATACATATAAGCACCCAGACGCAGAACAATTGTCTAGGTTCATCACACAAATGTTTGAAAATCGAAACCAACTAACTTAGGTGTGGAGTTTTTTTTTATTTGTTTTTTTAAATGTAGTTAAGAGTGTTATTTGACTTGTCCTAATGATAAGTTGTATACCTTGCACAATTAAATAGTTTTTTTTAAATAATATTTAAAATAAAAAAAAAAATTTTTTTTCTTGATTATGTTACCTTAATTAAAATAATGCTGGTATAATAAATATAATGGCAAGGACCAAGTACTTATATCAATATTTTTTCGTGTAATATTAATAAAAAGCAGATCAAGAGGATCATGAAATGATTCCATCGAGTAGAAAACAAATTACTCGATACTTACGTGCCAGTAATTTTCTGTCTAAGCATCCACTTGCACAATGTAAACAAGTCACGGGGCTAGGCGACTCGGCAACTCAGTGCCTCAGTGCACGTTTCAGGGATCACAAACCTTCTGCGATCGTGGATGCGACTCGCCTTTAACAAAATCCAATTGTAACGCCCTAGAATTACAAATATATGAAAATTTCCGGAATACATAACATCAGCTAACATATTAATATCATTAATGCGAATCTATGTTTATAACTAATAAGTAATTTTAATAATTCTTTTTGTTCTTCCTGCAACGGATCGTCGTAACTTTTACGGACCAAAGAATGAAAATGAAAACTAACACGTGACTGAATCCTCTCCCAACAAAATTACTAACCAGTCATCAATTAAAGTTAGTTTTTTAAAGTTTTTAAAATTTAGTAATAAATGCCTATATACGAACATTTATGATGCAAAATTTTTAGTTAAATTCATAGCTTGTGAGCATACTACGTTATAACATTACATACTAACGGCTTACGCGTGTCTAAAAATTACAACGAGCATTATCTTTATTGTAGTAATGGCTTCCCATATCCTCACTCAGGAGTAAAAGTACAAATATCTTTTTATTTTCTGGCCAAATCGAATTTTCATATGTCGAGATATTTCACAAAGATGTGAACAGAAAATTCCTTTGTCCTCTCGCGTAAAGCTGCGGACGTGATATGAGCGTTGCGGGGGGTATTCAAGCTTTAACAGGCAGTAAAACTTATGCCAAGTTTGTTCGGGGAAGTACTGCTACAATAACCATTTCTGCCGCCAAGCAGTAATGCATTAGAGTTATTATATTACATATTAAATATACATATTAAAGTTTTTATGGAAACGGTGGAAGGGCTAGACTTCGGCGTACATACTTAGACCAAATCGGTGACGTTTTTAAAAACGGTCAGGTCAAAAGTACCCTATACCACTTTTACTACCAACTGAGCTGTGAGGCCATCGGCCATCGTTGTTATCGGAAGTATCACTATTATCCCTAAATATTATAGTTAAATCAATTCGCTGTATGTAGAAGCTAATCTGAGAAACTAATGTAGGGGTTTCAACCATTAAATAAAGTGGCTTAAGAGAAAAATATGTATACATAGGTTGTTATTTATCCATCCGTAGATACTACATCTCTGAAGTTGGAACAGATCGCTAGCTAGTGAACTATAACCACGTGAAGGTAGTGCTACGGTTTAGGTCTAAGAAGTTTGCTACGGAGCTTCGAAAAGCAGCTACGGATGTCGCTGAAAATAGTTCACCCTTGATCGCTCCGCTTGATCTACAGGTTCTCACCTCAAAGATATGCTGATATTATGGAATTTCTGAGGCAAAACTGGCAATGCTCGCCTTAGAAAGGCTAATATTAGGTGTATCAGCCACGATAATAACACGGCAATATACATTACGCTCGCTTTCAAAAGAAGTCTCAGACGAATTTTACTTTAAGTTATAAATATTTTTTTCTACACAATAATTATTTTGTAAAGGGTCAAGAAAGCTGAAATATCAGACCTTGCTTCTCTATCCATTACCGCTAAGAGCCATAAAATAAATTACTTACATTTTTAACATTCGATGTTCAAAATTGATTGATTCCAAGTTCCGGTTAATGAATGATTTTTTTAGTCTTCACACATACCCAAAATGTTTTCGCACATTAACATAAGTTTTTCATATCTAAATATTATTAAGATTTTGAAGGCAAAAGTTAGAATAAAAATTAGAGAGGCCAATTAGAGACTACTGCTCGAGTCACTGGCTCTCATGACTCTTTGCAGTTAAAAGGATAAAGTGCGCGTAAACGGTTAGTTCAAAGAATAATTTTCAAATGATTTATTTCGAAAAAACTGTTAAAGAACGAAATCGATTCCTTTTTTACCATTTGATACTCTACTAGCCGCTGTGCCATACCTCGGACGTTGGTCTAAACGACAAACACGTGCTCACAGAATAAACTGGTTTTAATAAGATTCATGTTCATAATAAGATTATTGAAATCGATTGCGATCTGAACTATATATATAATAATTAAGGTAACATATATTTAACGGTTATTAGCCGAATAATTTTAAACTGGTTCCAGTCGCTGCTAGGGATACCAAACCAATTTATATCAATAAGTAAAATTGATAAATATACATAGCATTATTTTTTCTGTTTAAAATATGTGGTTACTGTGTAATTACAAGCTCATGCTCTATCTTCAAATCTGAAACTGACAGGTGCAAGTCTATTTGATTTGGGTCTTCCCCGAAAAGGAAAAGACTTAAGTTTTAGTCTGTTTTTATGGGCAGACGATACCGCTTAACAACAGGTGACCATACGCGTTCAATCATTGGTAACAAACAAGGATCTGAGTTATCTGGGTTGCTATTAAGATAAAATTAATTGAAAAAGCATTAAAATACATTTGATTTAGGCTGATGTGCTCATATTCCTACTTGGCAAAAGTTCGTCTGTTTGCCTTCACTGGAAATAGAAACTGGTTTGTTACGTGATCCATTGAGAAGGCTGAAACGAATTAACTGTTATCTAAGACTGTACACACGTATTGTTTACCTCTATAGAAACCTTTTAGAGACTTCATAATCCCGTATACTCCTACCTAATCCCACACGACTCACAATTATGACTAACGCAGGGCAAAATAAATTTCTTACCTTTAGTGCGGAATTTGTGTTAATTAAGCTCATGTCAGTACGCCCTTGCCGCTTCACATCACGCTTTATGACGTCTCTCGCGTCTTTACTAACCAAATGTACACGAATATGTCAAATAAGGAAAAGCATCATTTTTTTTTTGTGTTAAGAGTATCCTACTAATTCCTACTATATTATATTTATTATAAATGTGAAAGTTTGTGTGAATGTTTGTTACTCTTTCACGCTCAAACGGCTGAATGGATTTGGATGAAATTTGGAACCAAGATAGCTTATATCCTGGATTAACACATAGGCTACTTTGATCCCGGAAAAATGCTGTGTTCCCGTGGGATTACTTATTCACCGCGGGTAACACCGCGGGGCGCAGCTAGTACATATTTAACACATATACGATATGATTTGTGTTTTTTGTGTCAGCGAATTTTTTCACAGGATCGAAATATTGTACTGTAAATGAATATGGCTTTTTTCCCCCTTGATGTGTGTGTAATTCCTGGGACGGCCACAGCGATTCATCAAACGCAACGACGCATTTTTTTTTTTTTTTCTAAAACGACAAACTACGTAATTGACGTATATTGCTCCTGAAACAGATGCCTTTCCGTTGGTTGCAATATACTTAAGATCCCTTATATTCCTGGGACGACCGCGCGGATTCATGGCTACGCGGCGACGCATTTGTTCCCCACCTAACCCCACGGCTTTCCAGCGATGGTCGTTACCTCAGACGACTTTCTTATTGTCTGCAACATCACGTACTTTCCCAAAATAGCCTATCCTTATTACTTATCCGATCTTGACATACCGTCCAACTGTTATTACCGTCATAAAATTTTATCTATTTAATGTTCCAGTAAGGATAAACGATTTTTTCCCAAAAGCTTTTTTGTCGGCCATTTGCGCAAATGTTCGGTATTCATTTAATTTGCTTTTATTTTCATTTGACCGTATCATTCTACCAACGGTACTAGGATTTTTGCTTGAAAATGAATAAATTATACTAACCCCACATATACACGCTATATTAAAACTACTCCGAGCATGGTGGGCCAGTAGACCCCCGGTTTCATTCTGGAGGTCACTGGATCAAACCCAGAGTTCACCTCGCTTAAAAATAAATTTCACGCAATAACTAACTCGTTCTCAAAAGGGTGAATTGAAAACATCGTTAGTACAACATATTGTCCTTGACCCAATAATTTCAAAGACATAATAATTATAATAATAATAATATTCTTTCTAGCCCCAAACTAGGCATAGCTTGTACTATGGGAACCAGACAACTGATAGAATACATATATACTTTTTTGGATATACATACATATAATACATATCAACACTCAGACACAGAACAAACATCTATATTCGTCACACAAATGTTTCTCGTTGGTGGGAATCGAACCCACGGCCTACAGCGCAGAAGGCAGAGTTACTACCAACTGAGCTGTGAGCCCTGTCAAATAATGTGTCAAGTGCAAGAAAAGAGCCTCTTGTTTCAGGAAACACTTAAATTCTTTCAGCAAACTAGTCAACTGCTGGACATAGGCTTCTCCTTGAAAGCACAACAGGTTTTTTCCAGTGAGTCAATGCTTTACCTGGCTTTACTTAGCAACTACGATAACCGCTAATATTGACAGAATATACAATTATTTATCCATTTGAAAATAGAACTCATGACTCTGCGAAAACGACAAATACAAGCAACTGATACTTAGACCTAGAGTTTCCTTGAGGGAATTGTTTGGGAAGAATAATATTCATACCATGCTTTCTCATTATAAATACTTAACCATAATGCATGCAAGAAAGTCACTATAAAGATACACCAAAAATATTGAAACTCACAATTACAAATAAACTTATATTATTTAACCCAAAACTAACCAACATAAATAAATAATTTCTTACGAAATGGATCATATCTATAACATACCAGAACATTTTACAAGCTAACTGTATACGTTCAAGATTAAAAGTATGCTTAATCGAAAATCGTATTAATGTTGAAGATTTTATTAATGATAAAAAGACATGAAACAATGTCCTATAACTAATCCTATAGTATTTAATTTACTAATTGAATAAACACCTTATTTTATTAAGCATTTAATTATTTTAATGCATTTCGTTCGACTTGCGATGACCCAGAATATAAATCCATCTGATCTGAAACCAGTTTCTGGAAAATCATTATCGTAGAATTAAGAGTGGTTACAAAATGTCAAAGTTTCGGGAGAGGGTGAGATATTTTATTTTTGAGGTCAAACGGATCTCGCAGGGCCATTAAATCACAATTAGAAGTAATGCGGGTGGATGCGTGAGGGCCCCCGGACCCGGCGGGCTTTATCGGACTTACAGGCTCCTCTCTTGATACCTTTGTATTTTGCGCCTTGGTCCGACATTACTTTTATTATCGGGAACCACTAGATTCAATATCAATATATTAACTTGAAAATTGACTTGAAAGCGCGACAGCCCATTGTACAATTGGTATTGTTAGTATTTGGTTCCATTGAATTATTAAACGAAACAGCTTGCAAACGTCAAACTTAGCTTTAAGTAGGCATGTAATTTTTACGTTAACTGATAAAGTAAATATTACATGCCTGTTACAAGTCTGGCGCCTGTCCAGAGTTCGAGTTTCAATCTAGAGTATTGATTCTAATCCATGAGTGCAATAATGGGTTTGTCGATTGAAATATGTACGTGCAACACCACATACGAAACCGTGAAATAACCGGCATTTCATCGAAACAAAACTTAGAGCCTTGTCTCAAGTACACCAAAGGGGCTTCTTTGAGGCGCACCATAATCATTTCACCAGACTGTTTCGTGAGATCTGAAACGAAACGAGACACGAGTTGTAGTAGTTTGCCTTGCTTGCAATAGTATGCAATAGCCGGGACTATTTTCGCTATTTTATTTGTTGCAATCCATACAAAATTTGACCGCTGAACTGACGTGAAAAGCGTTTACGATCTAATATTTACAGGATGCTGGCCTAGGTGCAAAATTCTGATTCGATCTGAATTGACCTCTACATCTAAACGGTGATTTGCTGTGGATCAGCATATTCAGTGTATATACTCAACCTGTATACAAACTATATACAAAAAACATGACTGCTACTCATGTCTCTGGTATGTAATAAAAGTGTGGTAAAAAGAATTAATTTACGCCTAATAAGGCTTTTTTGCACTTAACACATGCCTTCGAATTTTTGATAGGACATACCGGAAGCTATTTCTTTATGAATTCTAAGAAAAAAAGTTTTTGACGTTGATAGTGATACTAGTGACAAATAATTATTTCAAGCAAAAACTCCCCGATTCTCTTTTGGATTTGAACCAGTCACCTCCGGATTAAAACTCGGGATAAGGAACACTGGGTCACCACTCTCTCTAAAAAACACTGAGCTTTGTTCATACCTTGTTCATCAATCTTGCATTCCTATCTTACCGTCTGGATGAAGCGGATAAAGATAGTACAGACAGAGACAAACAGCAATGAACAAAGATCAGTTGTTCACGCCTTGCGAATCAAAACTCGCGGAACAGATTCGCCACATTAAACGATTTTCGTCATCATTGTAATATGAAATTAGTGTGGCGCGATTTGATCATTAACGCGACTTTTGTCACTGACTGTAGGAAAGTTTTAACGGCGAAAATATGACCGATCTACCCACCCACTTAATCAATAAAGTTCTATGAAGCAAGAATTTTGAAACTTTTTTGTAACTGAGATAAATGGAAAGGTGTTATAGATTATATTCTTCTATTGATTTTTTATGTTGTTTTTATAAGTCCTTTACATTAGTCTAACTTTTCTTACTTAACACCCAGACAGAAAAAATACGTTTTAACATCAAGTGAGATTGCAGTCAAATGTAAGACTACCGATTTAAAAATCTATTTTGTCGCACAATGTTTATCTTGGGTGGGAATTGAATCCACGACCTACATCCCAGAATGCCTAGTTATAACCAAATGTGCTGTAAGTCCAGTTAAATACTTTTTCGCTGTTACAATGTACTAAATTACGCTTTACAAATTCTGGGAAGCACCTAAATAAACAATCTTTTGGATGACGTGACTGGCATTCTTTACATTTTAGCTATGATTATGAAAGAAATCTCATTTTTTACCGGAAATTGGAATAATAAGGTCGACTCTTTATTCCGTTTCTGTTTTTGTATGTCACAGATGAGGGATAGACTGCGGGCTTCGTGCATTCGCCCGATAGGTACTGGAGAAGAAAGTTTGTGTGTCATCACCTTCATGTGTTTAAAACACTTCACTTTACTTAACCTATATTTGAAATTTTATAGATATTATTTGACCTGACTTTTGCTGTTGTCTGAATTAGTTCATATAATGTAAAAAATCATCGCTGGCTTTGCATTTAAACCAACAATTTGATATGTTTTCAAGATCCATTTTCGGCCTGAAAATTAAAATAGAAATATGTTTTAGGGAATACGCCTATGTGCCAGTGCCACAGGACAGGCTGAGGTCTAAAACATTTAATTTTGTAATAATTATGTAAAAACGGTGTATGTCAATTATTAGCAATAAAGGTTATAACAAAACCTATACTACTGTCATGATTGAGTGACTTCAATCACAAACAATTAACTCTCAATTGATTTGTGGCTACAATAAGGGGTAGCTCTGATTTTTGGCTGTTTTCACTGACCCCATGTGCAATTCTTAGGCTTTAAAAAATAAACCACCTGTATTAGTTTTTGTAATGTAATGTAATTTATGATTATGACCAAGTTATTATTATTTTTGAGTTTACACTATTATTAACCGTTTTTTGTTTGACATGTAATTTATATTACCAATAAATGACTATTATGACTATTATTATGACTATTATGACAATTCTCGAAACGTATCAAGGGTACTTGTTGATTTGCGGTTATTACGAGTTACCTCTACAACGAAGGAATATACATATACCTATAATATTTGTATTCTGCCTATTTTAGTTACTTTACTAGCAATGATTCGAGATGAACAAACTAAAAATGAAATTTTCTTTAAATACTTATAAGAAACGAATATTTTACGTATATAACGACTAGGGATAAACTGATGAATTATTTTCTAGTCTCTTCTTCTTTTGATTATGGATCATTGGAAATAATAAAGCCTTACAATGTATTTTAATTGGATGCCTTACTATTATCCCTTGAAATTAGTTTAAAATACTATTGGTATTCTATTTTAGTAAAAAACTTGCTAACAATACTTTACAATTATTGATTCCTCCCCGACGTCTAATGAGAGTGGACGAGAAGCAGAATTAAATTTCCGGCTCTCGGGCCTCTCCGGGGCTCTTTTGTTCTTTACAATCTCATTAAACGTGAAATACTTTACAAATAACGAACGAATTCACCACGAAAATCTTATTATCCTCTAAATATCTAAGAGATTTCGGCGCGCCTTTATTAACAAAGACAAAATGGACAGATGACGATTGAGGGAACTGGAATAATCATAATTAAACATGAATTAACAAAGGGAAATTTTGCGGTTGAGGGCGGAATTTCCCGTGTTTCCTCATAAGGAATTTCTCTTATACATTGTGACGTTGTACGCCTTAAGGGTAAAGGTCTAAAAATATGTTTCGTGAGTCATGCTCCAAAACTAGCAGAGCCAAAACTTGCCCTGGGGAGATTTGAATTTGAATACCGAACAAAATATGTCCTTGTTTGATAAATCTTTTCCTATCTAGATTCCGGAGGATTAAATTTATCCGCATTCAATTTTGAATATGTTACGTTGTATATATAGCAAGTTCATATTTTTTTTAATATGTTTCTTCCATTATCTTCACAATATCGAAGCCAATCGCTTCAAATTCAGATTCGTTAGAAAGCCACATGTCATTTTATGATTTTACACTAAAATATCGTTTACCAACGCGAGCGCTTAGGTCTGTTGACGGCCCGTTAATCAACTATGCTAACATACATTGTAAACCTTCATAATGGTTCATACCAGCCCATTAGTCCAATCGGATATTATTGTGCACACAAACGCTGCCCAGTCACGATGGAAATGAAGAACCAATATGTTATAACCAGGTAGCAGGTACTCCTTTGAAAAGCCTGACAAATGCTGAGTTATTTTTGTAGAGGGTTTATTTCCTGAGTTTATGGCCTCCACAGCTAGTTAACGTGGCCAAACCAAAACAGCAGTTTGTTTTGGTTCAAACTTATGATTTGTTAAGTTGATAATGGAATATAGTAAGTAAGTATTAAGTGAAATGTCTACCCATGAATTCATAGGCAATTGCATCATAGAAACAAACGCTGCTTGTCTGTGCATAACATGCATAGCAAATAGACCCGGTCTTAAAAACAGATCGAAAGAGAGATAATCTATACATAAATTGTTATATTTAGTTCATAAACAGTTCTCATGGTTTAAAGAAGAGTAAAGGAAGAGGTGAAGATAAAAGAAGTATAAAAAATGATCAGCGGCGATCGTCGCACCGCCCCGCAATTCTTCAAAAAGTTATGAGTAAAAAGTCTTGATAGCTGTAGAACCAGAATGAAGAAAGTGTTATTTATCAGATGTACCATTCTTGAAAAGGGCCGTACCTTTTACGGCAAACAGATAAAGATTTACAATGAATATGTTTACGTGAGATTCTCAGAGAACCACAAGTTACGGATCTAAGATATAAAGTTACAAATATTTTCTACGGCCAACATTTCTCTAGTCGGTCGTAACGGCTGATCATATATTTCTGACTCCTAGAGCCCCAAGGAACAAATAATATATTATATTGCGAGGTGGTATATCACGGCGGCGACAGGTGTACGGGCGCAATCCTCTTTCACCCTCTCGAAGCTTTTCGACCCCAGAAACCCCTTTTAAGTAACATGACTTTTAACTTTGTGACCCATCTTTGCTTTAAAGTGCTCAGTCTTATCCAATTCTGTAGACTTATTACGAAAACTTCTTGGAGTATTTCGGATCAGTTGATCGTTTAATGTAATGGTATTTTTACTTTATAGTAAATAAGTTTAGGTTAGGGAAACAATTTGGAGCGTATTGAAGTACAGTAATGGGGAAGAATACATTTTAACAAAAATCTGGAAATAAAAGATTAGAAGTCTTTCAACGAGATCCTCAGGTTTGAACACAGTCTGGAGTAAAAATTTGTTTTTAGAATGTCAAAACGTTACAAACGAGTACGCTGCACATCTGATATTAAATCTGCTCATAACAAAGCAAAACTACTTGGATCCTCTCCTACTTAGGTTAGGTATATACTTGGTATAGCTTTAGTACAAAATCTAAATTGAAATAACAAATATAAACGTATCAATAAGATTTTTAACTGAATGAAAGAAAACAGTTTTATAGATTAAAATGTATTTTGTGGTCTTAGCCGTGGCGAGCGCCTTGGGCGAGTTCGACTCGCATTTGACCGGTTTATTAAATCATCGGATTCAAGGAGCATGATCTGGCGTGTTTGAAGTAGCTTTTGTAAAACAGTTTAGAATATTGAACAACCATCATGAATATAGATCGTTAAAATTTATATATCAGTATCTCATTATGTTCTCTTATATTTTGTACTTTTTACTTGTATTTTTTACTTATGTATTCCCAGTTAATTGTAATTTATACATTAAATCATATAATGCCCAAAAATTAGGAATAAATCATACCAGTAACATTCTATTTTTTTTAAAACAAAATTTTTTTATGTATTAAATATTGTTTTACATTATTTTATCATCCAAAAATCAAATCCAACAACCCTCAAACTATATATTCATGTCCATAAATTGCAGTTGAAAAGGGTTTACACTCTGACCTGAATGTTTGAGTCCACTCCAACTCTTTCGAGAATAACATTAGTTTTAATGATCGTTGTTTGACGACTTCTTCGCAAAAGCCAAAACTTTTGAATAGTATTCTGCCTTTATTTGAATTGTGATATCTTGAACTTGATATAGTCAACGAGAATGGTACACACAAATCTCGTTTGGCGTTACGCGTACGTACCTACCAGCGCGCTTTATTTCGAGTCTATAAATACGCGCGCTTCTGTACGGTACTTTCTTTCATAATCTATACAAATAAATAAAATTGGATTGTCTGTTTGTAACATTAAAATAACCACTTTTTACTAAGTGCATATGGATGTATACACGGTACATATACCAAAACAACATTTTTTGAAATTTTTGTCTGTCTGTAGTTCCGGCTAATCTCTGAAACGGCTGGACCGATTTTGACGGGACTTTCACTGGCAGATAGCTGATGTAACTAGGAGTAACTTAGGCTACTTTTTTGAGTGGTAAAATAGGGGTGCGTGATAAAACCGAATTCCACGCGGACGAAGTCGCGGGCACCAGCTAGCCATAAATAATAATCATTGCAATCATCATCACCGAAAAGTGACCTGATGGTACAAACGCGATCTTCAGTCTAGATGTCACTGGTTCCAGACTTGCAACGATTTAAAATTTAATCAATTAGTCCAGTTCGAAACATTTAGCTACTAACAACATCAGTACAAGCTCCGTATATATTGTAATACAATTTATTGATTTGAGGGCTAAATTGTAGTATGTAATTCTAAATTCAATATGTCAAAGAGCAATTTACTGCCTAATTTAATATTTAAACAGGAAAGTTTTAAAATCTTTGTCAGTCTATGTCCTGGAATAACACAATTACATTAACATTATTTTGACCCATATCTATTTAATGTCAATGATTAGATGATCAATTTAATCGCTTAAAACTGATGTGTCCAATAAGGTGAAGGAAAACATGAAGAGCAACAGTAATCATTTTTTATGATATTACATCATAAAAATGAAAGATTGATTGTGTAAAATGCCATTTATGCCATAGTTATTCAAAATAATAAAATTTTGATCCATACACATACGCACTGGTTCCACAGAAAGTCAGCGCCCTTTGTAGTTAGCTACTTAGAGCCCTTTGAACAAGTTTTGAACAATTCTGCAACAATTCTGCCTAGGAGATCTTTGTCCAAAGTCCACCAGTGTAACTTCCTACCTATTTTACTTCCAAGCACTGACTTGTATTCCTGTAGCATGTCTTAAAGGCACATTTTATATTTTTTTTTTTTATATTTTAATTTAACATAAGGAGTAAAATGGCGCCAGTAGTGAGCCTAGAGAATGCTACTGCTTAATTTTGTTATTACGAAAGAGTCTGGCAGCACAGCACACGTTCGGTTATCGCGTTAGGTTTCCCGATGCGGTTATCGCGAATCAGGGTAGCTGAAGGTGTTAATTCTGTATGAGAGAAATATTCGTTACATGTAAAAACACATGTACATGTAAATGTCCACCAATATTTATTTATTTATTTTATTTTCAGGATATCAGGATTCAGGATGCGGGGCTCGTCTGCTCGGGGAACCGGATTAGAAAATCAGATCAAGAATGTAACGTTTTTGGCGAGGCTAACAATACAACTGCCGAACTTCATGTGGTTTTATCTGAAAACTGCATTTAAATACAAACGACCCGCTCCGGCTTCGCACGGGTAGCAGGGCATATAATTTACAACATGGCGTTCAAGTTGCGCTTATTTATTATTTATTATGTATTATCATAGAGTAAACAGCACTTAGGAAAAATTACAATTTTTTTAATTTTTTTTAATCGCAAATCACAAAAAGAGCTCGCAAATCGCCAGTGCGATAAGGCCCTAAAAGCGTTCATCAAACTTGTTCAAAAATAATAAGGAGAAAAGATGTAATGAATAATTAAAATGTTATATATCTAGCAGTGAGCTGATAAATCACGGCCCTTCACAACATCAAAAGCGAAATCACCGAACGCGAGTCACGAATTGGTGACTTGGGCCCACGAGCCTGATTCCTATCAACTCATAAATAAACAATCTTGGCCGGCAGAGGCCCTCAAGGCACGTCATTTTGTTTCGCGGACATAATGTTTGCCGGGCATTTTCCACTACCGATCAACCTTTTTGACAATTTATCGGGACATCACATTTTCATACGGCCGGTGGCACGAACTACGCCACGCCTCATACATATTCAAATAACTGGGGTGGCACAAAGCAGAAACACGATGCCGGCCCGACGTGTTACAATTACAAAAAAGCGTACAGAATATGCCATCTGATAAACATCTATCGTGATAATGTTCTCTTTGTTGTGTCAGTGTGGTAATTACATGTGTTGGTTCGGTTTTTGTTTACACACATGCATTCTCGTTTAGGAGTTCCACACATCGGATGCGGTGCGCGCGGTGTGGCTAGAGATCTGTTTTCTTTGAATTCGGTGTCTTGTGTCTTGCGGGTAGAAATGCATAAAATTGCTGCGGTCAGAACGACAGAACTAACCGTTTGACTCGACTTATTTCAGAATAAGTAATGGATAATAATAGCTAACAGTAGGAAGAATTTATGAAATGCAGCGATCAGCATAGCCATTTCATTTTTTAGTTAATTTTTCCTAGTTATGTAATCGTAAGTTATATAATAAGTTGAATCGTATGTAATCTGTATTGTGCACAGTTTGCGAAAATAAATTATTTTCTTTCTTTCTTTCCAAATGAGTTTTCTTGTATTACACATTAGATTACAACATTAGATAGAACAATAATTGTAATAATCCGTTAACTAAATAAATACGATAAATTATTTGTTATGAAAAATATCAAACTAGCAAATCAGAATTTTGTAACTCTCTCAAATTATGGATTATCCACCGAGACTTACTAATGCATTCTGAAACCGATTTGAGTTAAGTAATGCTTATAAGTAATGGCCATTCATCAAAGTAATGATCGACGTGAAGTTGAGGATTCAAATTTATCTGTCACGAACTACTGGAACATGAGTATGAGCTATGAGCTACGAGTATTTCTTTACTTAAAATCTCGACGATTATATTCGTTCACATGTTAGCTTTTCAACTTTCAAACGTATGATTTTTCTGAGCTAAATCTAAATTGAAGAAAATGTGTATATTACGCTTGGACAAAAATCGATCGAAACAGACATCAACATATTTTTTGGTCTCTAGGGAAGATTTACAGTGAGATTTAGATAAGGAATCACAGATGGCATCCATGACTTTCCATTGAACTCTAAGACTTTAGCCCTTTGTCACGAGAAACTGATAGTAAAAATTGCTTGAAAGGTAAACGGTGAAAGAAAAAGTTTTTTTATCTTAGTAATCCACACCTAAGTAATTGAATTAAAATTTATAGTTGTCTTTATTTCTTAATATATCTAAAAAAACATTCAAAAATAGATTTTTATATGACTTATTAATTCATGAGATTTTCATTTCATTTCAACGCAGTGAATGCACCGAAGGATCGGTCACTTAATATGCAAAAGAACGGCATCTCAAGTAAATTGCATTAAGATTGGACAATGAAATATTTTTTTGAAACTATTTTACTTTTTTAATATCTTTAAATTAGTTAATTAAGAAGATAAGCGATCATATATATTTTTACTGGCTTTACATAACTGATCGACTTAGTTTTCCTAAACGTTTAAAGTAAAAACTGTTAGATATGTGATCATGAGTGGCATTTTCAAGACTTTAGCCATGGCAGAGTTAAAATCTACACTTGGTCAGCTATGGCTACAGTCCGTTAAATTGCTCAAAAAATGTTGATTGCCTGCAGAAAATGGTGACAATACTGCCTCTTTCGAACTCTGCTTAGACAGAGAAGACCTTAAGTTAATCAATGCGCCGTCCCACTCTATAGTGAGCAATTTATAATTCAGTTAAAAAAGACAAAACTACTTAGAAGAGCCGAAATGGGATTGTTCAGTATTCAATACCTTCTCGATATAATGCGTTCAGTCTGTCTCAAATTCGTAGAAAATCAACCTCGCTAACTGCATACACAATTTTAAGATCAACTGCAAATTACAGCTGAATGTTGAAAGAAAGAAAGAATGAAAAACATTTATTTGTGCCAAAGAGTGTACACAGGTACAATAAAAAAAGGAATAATATAAAGATATTAACATTTTTAACAAATTTAAAAGTGAGCTTATAGAAACATACTGAACTAATTGAATATGATATTGAATAGTTTTATATCCTCCTTAGTCTACTGCTACGAAAACGCGTGATTAGTATTATCATTCACATAGAATCGCAGAGTTAAGGAACATTAAAACGCTGAAGAAAGCTGCGCAGAATCAAATCAAACATTGAAAGTTGGAATACCCGTTTGTCTGGAACGTCCATCAACGCTCGGGAACGCTTTGCGAGCTGACTTTTATGATCACTGCACGTCAGTGGCCGAGGTCGTATATTTAGCAACTTTGTTATATTATTGCTCAACATCGTAAAACACAATGTTGTCATTCTTTATGAATTTTTCAATTGTCTTAGTTCAGTTGCACGAAATATCTAATGCTCTAAAATTTCAAAAGTTTGCCACAAGCAGTACATGATTGGCTCTTGCTACGTGATCTTCTCAGTTATAACAGCGGCTAAGTCGCTCTGCTTACTTTGCTTATTATTTCGATAAGGCTTATGTAAAATGAAAGCTTATTACACTATAAATAATTGTATAAACGATAAATCCCCATGGTGTGATGTCACTCTGCTCAACGACACACAAAACATCTTGTAATATCTTATTTCATGTAGTCATAAATGTGACATAGAACTAAGTACTCAGATTGTAAAAAGGATCGTGATCGCGAAAAAAAGGAAGCCCTCCTCTAAAGGAGGGAAACAGCCCAGAAACCCCTAAGGATTTCTTGGTTGTTTTCCCCGTAGAGAGTCGGATCGTCGGTCGGAAACTTAGCGATAATTACGCATGACCTTATGTTTTCAATATTATTGACGTCTCCAAGCCATTTCTTTATAATTTCTATGGAAAAAAATTAAACGAAGAGATTTCTGCTTTAGACATGTCCATATATTTATTTATTTTTTCCACTTATACTACTGACATACATCGATTACAATAGAAATAAACCCAAGTTCTTTTGAACCCTTGCGACACGTGACAATGCTCATGCTGTATCTCCGAGCGCACACTTACGGTTCAACTTCAAGTACTGGGATTGGCAAATGATTCCTATTGGTTTTTCAGGAATATCTAATTTCGCATCAGTGGGCTACTATTACAATCCGCGCAGACTCTGCAGGGTTATTTTACAAGATAACAAACAAAGGATAAAGAGATCAGGAAGAGAGCATCAGCCAATACCAAAAAAAAAACAAAAAAAAAATCCAATATCAACAATGGAATTATAAGGCGGCAAATACTCAGGTTTATTTCGCTATTTGAATATAAGGAACAGAGTATATAATAACAGGAAAAGTTTATTTTTATGTGAGTAAAATGATAGAGCGAGCAGATAACTAATGTATTTATGCTGCATATTTTTGATATATCTCAATATTCAGTAAAAATATATATCAAATTTTTAACAAAACATAGTGTCACTGTTAAATGGTGTCATGCTCAAGACTTAAATAACTTGCACATGATATCATTATTTTTAATAATAAATAGTTGCATGTACATTAATATTGACAAAGATTTAATGTTACAAGATTTAAATTATTGAATTAATCATTTTACATTTGAGATAAAAATATCATAAGACAAGATAAAAATCTCCCTTAACTGTCTAACACAATAAATGTTATACTAGTATATTATAATCCACGGTGTAAGAGTTCATCTGATTATATTTATGTTAAATATTTAATTTAATTATCTGTGAAATAATAATAATAATAATTAAGTGTAATAAATTTTACTTAGTATTTATGCATTGATGATGGCTATTGTGTTAAATTAACTTTGAACTCCCAGTGATAACAAGTTTGGTAGCAGTAACTGTGTGGGTAGCAAAAACCCTTTCTGAAACATTTCGAGCTCATTACCATGCATGTAAAGTCTCATATATAATTAAAGATATATTTAAAAAGATGAAAGCCGCTGGAATGCTTCAAAGAATCTTGCCGAAGGCACTTTAGTCCTAGACACTATCACTACCTTAGTATGCAGACTTCATCCCATTTTTCATTGGAATTTGCCGCCAATTTGGCTCACAACCTAACGATTTCAATTCTCTGCATGAACGAACATCGATTGATAATAATGTTTGTTGTGGTAAAGTAAAGCCTTTCTGATGGATGTGATGGACCCTAGCTGGCTATATGGACCCAAAGGGGGCTCTACAATTTTCGTTACAGATGCAACGCCATTCTATCTTCCAGTGAATAAAGCTTTGAATAGTTCGAGTGCTAGCTTTGCGTCACTTTGCTTGTGAGTGTCTTGAATCCTTTTTTACCAAAAACCCAAATTAAAAGTAAAATACTCCAAAATGTTAGTAGACAATCAACTAACATTTTATAATTTACTCGTATAATAAGATTTTATATAATATAGAAATTGTATTTGAGTAGTTATCACAAACTCATATTTCTTCATGTAATTTTTTATGACCTACGTATTTCAAAAAAGGCATCAATATGCCATTAAAAAGTCTGCGGTACGATATATATCTTAAGCTTTCCAGTGCTAGTAAATGACATTTTCCTAGCATAAATCTAGTCTACCCATTTCGTGACCCACGCAAACTGTGAAGAGGGCAGAATCGAGAATCACAATCGTTCGGTTCAAAATAAACATCCAATATAAGCTATAAATTTCGTAGCTGGACACAAAATAAAATTAAAACCACCGTATGCACTGAATCATGGGGTTTACGGTCTATATACCTATTATTGAGTATCCCCCGAGGATTTGGCAACCAATACATGACTGTGCACTTAGAGACACTCCGTTTTATATTGACCAGTTCGCTCCGCCCGCGCCGACTAAAACGATCTTTTCCATCAGTGATTGTGATATTTTATAGTTCATTTCGTTAATGAAAAAATGTTGTTGATTTAACGTTTTTATGTTGATTGTGTCTCATTGTCCGTTTTATGTATTTATAGGTTTTTTTTTGGGTAATGATAAATTATATAAAGTCAAAAAATCTAAGAATAAAAAGAATGCTCGTCATTTTGTTAATTATAATATGACATTATTGTATTTTAGTTTCAATAGTGAACTCGCCACTTATACGTCTATATTCCCACGTTAACGTAACTTACTGTAGAAAGTGGCCCATTCATGATTTAATGTATGAATATGTTTCACCATTTCAATTTCAATTGACAGTATGTTTCTGTTTATTATGGTTGTGGCTGTCGGTAAAATATATAACATTATTTTTTACTGAAGTCTACAACTAAGTTGTAGACTTAACTAGCATAATAAAAGTGATTTTTTTTATGTCATAGCTAGCTGCACCCCGCGGTGTTACCCGCGGTGAATAAGTCATCCCACAGAAACACTGCACTTTTCAGGGATCAAAACTAGCCTATGTGTTAAACCATATAAGCTGGTGGCTTATAACCTGGATTACTTTGAATCACATATTCAAATGAATATAAGGAAATATTCGGATAACTCTTTCTTTTTACAGATCGAAATACGTAATGTATTAAAGCTATCGTTTTAATACAGCTTTAGGTATTGAGTCCCATTCTACCCTGAAATTATACTGGACATCATATTTCGAATTAACGCGAATCGGAATTGATGAAATCGTTTCATTTTGATGAGATGCAACACTTTTGATAAAACTCATTAATCGATCAGCTTTCAGATGAAAGCAATAATTGCATGTTTGTTCGTGATAGTATTCCAATGATTTTAAAGCATTTAAGCGGATTATTTTGCAATTGTAATTTTCTACTGAAAACACGTCGATAGACAAATCATTTCCCTGGATTATATTCTAACTACCTACTAATAATTATTTTCTAATTCATTTACTCAGAATCATATATTGAAAAATTCTATGAAACCCCCGACATTAAAAAGTATTCATCAAAACGCATCGTATGAGATGAAACACAAGTTGGAATGCAGTATACAGTTGAGGAGTTCTCTGGGTTAATTATCCGGTAGGATCCTGGTGATGCCTGCTCTTCAGGTCAGTGTTATCATACTTTTGTAATATCATTGACAAGTAACAGGATTTCTAATTTCGAATCAATCAGACTTGTGGAAGTTTTTTATATTTCATCATCAACAAATTTTCTTTAACATACTCGTAGCTAAGACGTTCAAAGACAACTTACAAATGAAAAAAAATTTCATCAAAATCGGTTTATTTGTTCAAGAACTATGACGTCACTGATAGACACAGATATTGAGAGCCGTCTGCTTTGAGAGCCGTCTGCTATTGAGAGCCGTCTGCTTGAGAGCCGTCTGCTCTCACCAAAAGCCCGTGTAAACGCTGTCAAGGCCATCTGCGGCCAACAGCATAATGTCCAGTCATAAAAAAAAAAGACACAGATAAACACCCTTCTTTTTCATAGGGGGTTAAAAAGTTGTCCACAAGATATATTATCATGCGGAAATCTGAATTATCATCGATAGGGATAAACATATTTACAAATCTTTTAATTTAATTAGTAAAAGAAAGAATTAATTAGTTAAGGGGCTAGCTTGCACTATTTCTAAAATCTTAAAAATATTATGAATATCGGACTTATGAAACGCCCTTCTCGAATTCAAAATTGTTTCAAAGCGCCGCCGGTTCACTTTTTCTTTGAATAATTCTGTGTTTTTGTAAACTCCGCATATGCATTTATTGATAAAACCTTAATATTATTGTTATCGCCATAACGTTTCCATTCATATGGATGATTCTGTTTAGTTATAATTATTGTCAATTCAGTAGTTCAAAATGACTGGAGGCTATGGTTGATATCAGGCAAATTGACACACCGTTATCCAATTGATCAGGCGTGCTCAGACATGTGTGGTCTCGATAACAATGCAATAATCTGATCGGCTCGAAATGCAGTCGAGACACTTCACAAGGAGTATACGATGGTCACCCTGCCAACCTGGTTCTTGAGATAAATGTTACGGTAGCTGATATATATATATGTTTATCTATGAATCATTGTATATTGTGCTCGTTAATTTCTACATATTCTCAGTTTTTGGTATAATTTGCATCCTGTAACATACTTTTATATATATTGACTCAGCTCAGTACATGTGCAAAAACACATCTAATTGTTGAATAAATTATATTCTCAAAATTTTCAATGTATGCATATTTTTCAGAAGTCATAGAAAAGTCTAGGTTTTGGCTTACATATTTAAGGTTTTTAGAATATTACCAGTGACCAATTATTATCTATTGCTTTCGTGATTCCATTATTCATGCTATTATATATATTATTCTTTCTATTTATATTTTATATATTATTCTTTCTATTATATATATTATTCGTGCTGTTGCTGCAACGTGAAATTATTAGAAATCAACAAATAATCGTTGCCTCAGATTAATATAGTATATTAGAGACTGTATACAATAAAATATAGATACGCATTCAGAGTATCACCCAAACAAAGGTACTGGTTTAATTTTGTTGATTTAGCGTCAATAAGGCCCCTAACCACAACTCCCGTATTTGACTGTCTGAATCTAAAGCTAATATGTCATATGCTAATATGTCTATCTTTTTCATTGAAATTGAAGGATTAATTAGCAACTAAATCCAGATTATAGTGACAGCAACTATTCACTGCCTAAGTTCATACCAACGCGCGCATAAGCCGGCGAATGCGACTGTTACGAGTAGGAACGAAAACCGCTTGGTGTCGCGAGACTGAACCATCTCTAAATATGTACCCTTGGAACACATTGACCATTTGGCACCGGAGTTCTCCATACCTCTATCACTTGTCGCTCACAATGATATAAGTTAGAATGAGAAATAAGCGACGAATGAATCGGGCCGAAAGGCTCTGTGTGCGGGCGCTTAAAGTCAAAGTCAAAACTTTATTTCCATAGAATTCATAAGGAAATGGTTTGGAAACGTCAATAATATTCAAAACATAAGGTGCTCCCAGTAATGCTATTCTAATGACATTTCCGAGCGACAGAAAGATATGAGCGATCCATCACCAATAATGTGTTTGTTTAAAAGATGGTTGTGGCAAAGTCTTCACCGACAAAAAAATTTAAATTCAATTGGTTTTATCCATTAGTGGCCTTCATATCTAAACTTCAGAACACTACGTGGAGTGACGTTGCGAACGCTGGAAATGCAACGCGTACATCTAACTGAACGTCTAAAGGATTTTTAACAGTATTTCGCGCAGTTAAAAAAGTGGCAAATGGAGTGTCCTTGCGTTTTGTACTTTCTGAAATGAATTCGGGTACAGTCTCCACGTTTTTACTTGTAATTTTTCCTTTACCTGTGTGTTCTGTGCAGTGGTTATAACGTGTATGCCCGAATGACTGGCGCTTCCAGCAGCAATTAATTTAAATTAAGAGAATGCTTCGGAGTGGCGCGTGATTTCTCCTGCGCCCCAAAGCTTACGTGTGAAAGCGGCTATTGTTCTACTGACTTTTGAAATTACATTTCTTGTGAACTACTAAAATGACGATCGCGGCGTGTTTTTTGCGGCCCGCTCGTTCGAAACACGCGCCTTGGAGGAAAAAAGCGAGTCAAATAGCTCGGAAAAAGACACTTAGCACACACCCTTTGTAGATTTGAACTGAGGCCGAGAGAACCAAAAAAGCCTATCTACCAAATAAATAATTTGAAGTTATGAACAAAAAAGGGAGCTGTGGTAATTGTAATATAATTATTCAATTCAATTCAATTTATTTTATTGCATACAAGTTATGGTATATACATATAATACAATTATACAGGTGTAGTAGATTATAGCCGATAAAGAACCAGGATTAAAAAATAAATAACCAGTTTTAATTCATAGGTTTTCTTTAATTAAATAAAATTAATTTAAAAAAGAAATGAATATTCTAGTTATTCTGCAGCAATTTTTTATTCTTCTTCACGCCAAGTAAATTTTGTTAAAATTTAAATATAAATGATAACTTGGGAAATTAAAGTTTTCTAGGTAATCATAAGAAAATAATATTGAGAAAATTGTTGGTTATGCCCCATTCGCTCTCAAGGCCTCAACTGTCGTATTCTCCAGTAATTTCCCTCGCAGACACCCATTATTTTCCATACACTGCTCTCCGAGATTGTCAACGTCGAGTTTGTCGCTCCATCAAAAATTTCCGTTGTATTTTTGCTGTGATATGCATCGCTGTGATTTTAAATTAACATTGAAGCATCATCCGCTTTAATAATCTGCTCATGCGAGTATTTTGGGTTTAATTATCTGGAACTAGCGACCCGACCCGGCTATGCACGGGTGTGCTGCCTGAATTTTAATGTTTGTATGTATATGTAACAGCATGTATATAGTAAAATAGCTGCACCCCGCGGTGTTACCCTGGTGAATAAATCATCCCAAGGGATCAATACACTTTTCCAGGATAAACGTATGTCTATGTGCTCAATCTCTATGCCAAAATTCATTCAGAACGGTTCATTCGTTCTGGAGTGATTGACCAACAAACATCCTTCCAAACTAATATATATTTTTGGTGTGCTGTATGTATGTCGTTCTCGGGAAATTAATTATATCAATTTAAATAACACTATAAATGTAATGGTTATCCATTGTGTATTTGGTATATAGTTACTTGTTTTATATTAATACACATTTTACATCAGCTGTCATGGTCAATGCACTTTTTACCAACTGAAAATAATATAATATTCCTGATATTATCCTTTATATTTATACGAAATCACCATGAAATAACTAATCTTGAATCATGTATGTTCCTGTTTTATAACTGATTTTATTTTACACACAGCCAGTAAAAAATTAACTACAACACCAATGGCACTTTATAATTAATACTTCCATTTTTATGTCATTTCCGTGGCTGTTTCATGAGTTTACTTAATAATTGTTATGAAATTGGCTAATTCTATTTGGTTTCGATTATGGGAGTGGCATCAGCGAAACGTTTCGTTTTCAGAGTGTCACTTTGTATTTGGATCTTGTAATTGGGGTAGATTGTTTTTGGCATAGATAATTTTCAATCTGGTTCGAAAAAGTCCAACACCCCAAATTCACTAACCGAAACACGGTAACGCGAATACATTACTGCTTAGCAGCAGAAATGCGTATGTTGGCTGTACCTCCCCGGATGAACTTGTCATGAGTTCCTAAATGGTATTGCTGTTAATCAGGAGAGGACACTGTAACAACAGGTCAGCAGGTCGTGTTTTTGACCACTCTCATAAAAACTAGCACCCAGGATAACAACTTATCACTAAGCATTAATCCTATACAATTTGTCCAAGACACTTTCGACCTGCAGGCTGGCTCAGCTAAACTTGGATAATGCTAACAGATTACGCTCTAAGTAAACTTAATACCTTCTTGGGATGAAGGTGTTCCTCAAACACTTGCCGGTAGTACCAATATTTGTATAATAATAATAATAAAATTGGTGGACATTTTACACAGCGCCATCTAGCCCCAAAATAAGCTAAGAATAACTTGTGTCATGGGAACCAGACAACTGATATAATACTTATATACTTTTTTTGTAAATACATACATATAATACATATTAACACCCAGACACAGAACAAATATCTATATTCGTCACACAAATGTTTGTCCTGGGTGGGAATCGAACCCACGATCTACAGCTCAGAGGGCACACTTACTAACCAACTGAGCTGCAAAGCCGGTCAATGTGTGTATTGCTACGGGCCCTTTGCATTTTGGTCTAGTTTTAGGTATTTATGCAAAATCTGAAAACTTCCGCTGGATCACACATACCGATAGAAGACGCCATTCTTATACATATGATTATCCAAGTCGTCTTGTCGAGTCAAGTCTGCCACCTTAACTATATCTACCGCCAAGTAGAAAGAGAAAGAAGTTGTGCATACACATAACTGTATTCTGATGCCAGGTATTTTCTAGTGCGGTTTTTTGTCTTAGTCCCTAGATTGTTTTATCTCATTAGTTTAATGCAGGAAGCGGGAGAAATTGAAACAACATGGTCAATAAGGATTACATTTTATTGTATGGGGTTTTATTGAGAAAAATGATAAAATAGATAAAATATCGAAGCTTTTATTTACAAAATTACCAACATATAATATCACTTTGGGATTTGCAGGTTTACTTGCATAACGTATAATTTACATACCTAAACTACCTATGTTTAATATTAAAACCATAATTGAATACAATTCCTTAGTATTTATTACAAAAGCCTTTAATGGCGTCGTAGGCTGTTACGAAGTAGTTTGTGTCGACGATGTGTGCACCGAACAATGGCACAAAAATTTATATTTCGATTTTTTGCAAGAGATATTAGAGACAGCAACACTCTAGCGCTATCAAATCACGCTTATTAGATGTCATTGGTAGGGGTTATCTCGGTTAGGTATGGTTGCTAATCTGCTAAGTAATTTTCCATAATTGAGGCTGACAAAGTTATAACTACAAAGTGTTTGGTCAAGTTGTATTAAGGATAAAAATAGTGAAACAGCAACATCAGTTTTGCGTTGACGGGCCGATATTCGACCAACAAGTTTTTTATCAAAGATATTATAGTCCACGAAAGGAGCCTCTTTGAGGCGCACTTGAGTCCTTTCACCAGGACTAGTAGTAGTAGTAGTAATATCAATAAGTGAATATGTTACTGCCATGTAATTATACACGCTTATGAATGCCACTAGAGCTCAAGCTCAGACACACAGTTTTCTGTTCTGCTATGCGCTCCGAAATTAAAATACAGCACTATTGTTTAACAAGAGACCGAGTAATTACTTAGTAACTATGAATACCAGGGTTGGCTTCCGCTTTTATTAAAAAAGTTTGAACAAATATTCATAGCTCGTGGTAGAGTTTCTGTAACACACATCGTGAACTCAATATGAAAATGTAGGCACATTATAGTAGAGATAGGTAGATACTTTCACATAGATTTACAATGACTTAAATGGCCCATAAATAGCTTCAAATAACGAACAAAAAATAAGAGCTTCGCTCTTTTACAATTATGCGATTGCTATTTTTATGCAGTCAGTACATTATAATTCCTCAAATGTCATTAACAGCGCAAATATTGACGATTATTTTATCAACAATGATAAAAGTTTTATTTTTCGATTAGCGTCCAGGTCTCAGTATAATTTCAGTAAAAAATGCGATTATTACGCCTTAGGTTATTTTGGAAAAAGTTAATTAGCACAAAAATATCTCACTCAAAAGTGTTACTTCAGTGTGTACTTACCTCTGTTATTAATCGAGAGCGTGGTGGTCTAGTGGTACTGACCCCGAGTTTCAATCCGGAGGTCGCCGGTTCCAATCCCGACGTGCACTTATGAGTTTTTCAGCAGAAAGATTTATGTGCGCAATACCACGTTCTCATAACGGTGAAGGAAAACATCGTGAGGAAACCGACATGTCCTAGAACTAATCATTCGAAGACATGTGTCAAGTGCACGAAAGGAGCCTCTTTGAGGCGCACTTAAAATCCTTTCACCACACTGGTTCTAGAGAACCAGTGACTCGAATAGATAGAGATAGAGTTGTGATTCCACAGCATGTGTTTTTTATTATTTTATTACTAACATTTATCTTAGGTATAAATAATATGCAACTATTAGAGGCGGGTCTGTTGGCATCAAACTAAACTAATATTCATTCGATAACATTTTAGTTTGGTGTGGTAACAGAATCATGTGATTTAGCTTAAGTTAGTTCAATTTGACACCAACAAAATTGGCACTAGTTTTGTTATTAACAGATATTAATAACAACAAGAAAAAAAAATTGTTGTAATATTAAGAGCTTCTAATATTTTTAGTAGTTCTTGTAGTTTAAGATACGTATTATTTGTTTATTTCACGCGCTAAAGAGTTACTCCTTTGTGGCCCCAGCCTGTGACATCAACACCGACTGCATTCGCAAAATCAAACTCATTCAATTCATTTGGCAGATCACTATACACTACAAAGCGTACATTACATTTATTGTCACAGATGTGAGAAAAAAAAACAACATATTATAGACAAAATTTGAATAGAAATATAAAATACAACTATATCGTTATACCATACAACTTAATCAACGTTTATTTACACAATTATAATACAAGTTTATAAGTAAATAACAACAGTGAATGATATTTTTATTTACATAAGTAAAATAGATATGTTTCACTTCTGCATTAAATTGATAGGCCCTGAAAGCGGAAAATATCACTTGTAAAATTGACAGGCAACAATGCGAAAACAATTTTTATGGTATTTTTATATTTATTTAAGGGAAAGGAAGGAATAAGCGACCTTTTTTTAAGTTGAACTGTACATTTTTTTCTAAATATTTGATAATAACTTAACCAATGTTCATTAAATAAGTTTACAAATTTTAATGGAAGACGAAACATAATGAATATCCTTTTATTTTAAATGTTATTAGGTTATCTTTTGAGATAACTATAGTATGTATGCATTTAAGTAGGTATAAAATTGTTAAATATTAAAATTTATTTACAATGTAATAAACTTCTAACTACTTCAATTACTTTTTTAGACCCATTTTCGTAATATTGAAGAAATTAAATATTTGCCTATAAGTTTGTTATGTATAAATTCCTTTAGCATTTCATCACTGATAATGATATTACTAGAAATAAATTACTATCTATCGATAATAATAATAATTTAAGAAAAGGAATGCTATGTCTGATTTCAAATATAATCGTTAATCAAAATCGATTATAGCGGTTATTGACGATTAAGTTAATTTCGTTGCTACTATTTCGTAACTTTCAGTCAGTAAATAAAAATAAATATATTCTACGAATATTTTTGGCAATTGACATGTTTTATTTTCTGCGATGCGTGTTCATGAGTGCTCGAACTCTTTTCAGGTTGGTGATGGTGATTTCATCGTCTGGTTGTAACTGTAGTGCTCTGCGGTAGGAAGACGCGGCCGCTGCATATTTTCCATTCAGATGAAGGATAGCACCGAGGTTAGAATGATATTCGGCGTCCTGAAACCAAATTATGCGTAGAGTTCGACCTTTTAAGGCGGGCAATATCTGTCAATTTTAGCGCTTAATAGCCAAAAGTTTCGGCTCGTTCCGGAACTGTATCACAAAAATAGCTTACATCAGGGTTTAATTGCACGGCTCTCGCGTACCAGCGCTCTGCCGAGCGACACCGCCGCGCGTCTCTGAGCGCGCGCGCCGCCGCCGCTGCCCGCGCGCCGTCACTCGGCATGAGCTTCGCCGCTGCAACTAGCTGCTCCGCTGATTCTCGTAGCCGACGTTGCGATCGAAGAAACATGCCTAGTCAAAGTCAAAAACTTTATTTCCATAAAATTCATAAAGAAATGGCTTGGAAACGCCAATAATATTCAAAACATAAGGTCACGCGTACTTATCGCTAAGTTTGACGCCTGTGCAGACCCTATCCGACCCTCCGTGGGAAAGAACAGACAAAAACCCCCTAATGGAGGGCTTCCTTCTTTTTGCAAGCACGATCCTTGTAACAATCAGAGTAGTACGTAATTTTCAATCAGTAAACACAAATTTCCAACTTTATTGTCCATATTGCTATTTGCTGGAAACTGTATAGACTCATGAAAAATAAGCTCTGAACAGAGACTATTAGAATAACTTATTTATTTTCAAACCATGTGCTATCAGCGGAATTCTTCAAACATTGTAGCTCTTTATATACTAACAAGCTGCGCCTCGCGGTAGGATATAAGCTATCTTGATACCAAATTTCATCCAAATCCATTCAGCCGTTTGAGCGTGAAAGAGTAACAAACATCCATACATACAAACTTTCACGTTTGTAATATTAGTTTATCTTATGCCAATTTCAGCCTGGTTTAGTGATCAAAACTGACACAATTGTTCGAAAATCGGGGAATTGGATTTGTGGATACTTTTTTTACACTCTTACACTCTCGTTATCAATACGAACCAGTAGCACTAGTCATCAAAATATATCTAGCCATTAATGCTACAGTATGTTATAAAGAAATAGACACACAAACATATTACCTGAAAAACATATATCTCTTAACAATCGGTTAAAAATTATAGTCCCGTCCATTTGAATCTAGATACGATATGCAGTCCGTATTTATTATTCTCAACTTACCAAACTGATCCCGTACAGATGGATCGTTCGGCGCTAATGTTAAAGCTTTTTTGAACCACCTTTCTGCTTCCATACTTCTACTGGCCTGCCAACAAATAATTTCATAAATAATTTGTAATGTAAACTCTCTCTTTTTCACTACCTTTTTCGCTGTTACAAGTAACATTTTATTTTATTTATACCTAATTTTATTTGTAATGTAACACAAAATAAATATGTTTCTTTCTTTCTTTCTAAGATGCATGCCGCGGCTGCGGTCGGAGAGTGCCAGAACCCCCAGTTTCACTAAGACGCCAAATGTTGACGAATGATTTAACCGCGTGCCCACATACAGCAGTAGAACTCACGCCAAGCTCGTCGGGGGAAGTGCTGCCACCATGCCCATTTCTGCCGCCAAGCAGTAATGCATTGGCGTTACTGTGTTCTGGCTTGAAAAATTAGGATGCCGGTGAAATTACAGGCACATGAGACATACCACCGTCTCAGAGTTACGGGCGCATACGATGTGTCTTGGGTTTTGTTCGTAATTAGTAGGGGAGGACCCAAGTCGCATCAGTTGTTATGGGCCGAGGTTACCACTTAACACCAGGTTGACTCGGCTCGTTCCGTAACTGTATCACATAAAAAAACCTCCAATTTTTTGATTAACATTTATACACTTTGCCAGGTGTATACTTGTTAAGAATAACTAGGCATTCCGCAGAATACTGGATTAAAAATATTGCCGGTCAGTGATCATTCATGCCTAACAATAGAGATTAATATATCATACGTTTCTGGCCACAATTTGCGCTAGAGTGATGTGGGTGCCGATGTGATGCGGCGCCACGTCCAACGCAGCCATCATGCTGTGCTCCGCCAGGGGCCATTGTTGGAGCTGCACGTATATCTCACCCGCCATCGAAAGCACGTTCTGCAAACAATGCGCGTCAATGTCACTGGAAATATAACGTTAATAGGATAGGATAGGACTTTGTTGTACCGCAAATTAAACATAAATAATGAATACGGAGAGATAATCCAATCGTACATTATAAACGCTCTGAACTGAATCGTACAATACGATAAAGTTTAACATCATTAACTAATTTAAGCCCTCGTAGCAAAAATACCAAGTCATTTTATATTTAGTCGAAGAAATTCCTCCGTTGCAGAACTTTGTAGTGTTAAATCTATCAGCACGTACTGTGCCACCAGATAAGCAGACCAAAAACTTGTGGCAGTTATTCTGCGACGTGCCCGAGTTTTATGTTTATTGGCGGCCACACGAGTCCGTCTGTCCACGAAAGAAGATAAAAGCGGAGCGAGCTATACCAAGAGATAAATCTATATATACAATTCAGTCTGATCTCTCCAACCGCAGGGTAAACGCCTCCTCTTCCTCTGTTCACTAGGGCATTTGACCTGTGAGAGCCAGTGTATTATATATGAGTCCAGCTCTGGGCCTTCTACGTAGATGTCGTTGGTCCTAGCTAGCCTAGCCTGTCCTTTGAATAGCTAGCGCGTTAATAATTAACCTAAACTAATCAACTGACTTCAGGTTGGTATGTGTTGTCTTCACAGTACCATATTCTTAACTGCTTGCTCATAAGCTATCAAACTGTGAAATGGTGAATAAAAGAAAATCTTTGAGTGTAGCTAAACTAATTTCATTACTACCCGCGATGGAGGAGGGGGAAAAACTATGTTTCGAGACACTTTGGACTCTAATTATATTTATGATTTGGAAGAACAAGGCAAAATTTCCATTTAATGAAAACCCTCAATAACTCATTATACCTAATACTCAGTACGATGAGTGTCACTGTAATGGAATTCACGCTGTTATCACAAGAGGACAGTGAGCGAGAGAAAAAGAGCAGTGCCATCGCCATTTTTTTTTTTATAATATTGTTATTTGTCTGCCATAGTGGACTTAAGTGGACTTAGTGTAACCAATTTTATACCAAATTATAATTTCTCAACTTGAATTTGGAAAACTTATCAGTCATTTATAGCAAAAAAAGTTTTTCTCATGAGACGTAACATCCCCGTCTCGGGGTGATAGACGCAACGACTTGAGTCGTCTTATACTTTGGTGGAGAGGACTTGAGTCGTATTGCAGTTGTCTATGGGCGGCGGTTACCACTTAATATCAGGTGGGCCGTCAGCTCGTTCTATCAAGTAAACTACAAAAAAGCAAATTTTATCCGCGAAACAATGGTAAATTACCATCATAACTAATTCGAACGACAATTTAAAACCTTGGTAAAACAGCGCAACTGTTTCACCGCTCCGCTACGCTCTACTTTCATGGACTCACAGCCTACTCGTACATAGCGTCCATCTCACTATCGGCGCATTCGACTCGCTTACAATTTGCGGGGCGTCTTTGTAAGAGCGTGTGCACTGCGTTTGCTTTTACCTAGCTCAATGAAGTGACCGTTTTATGTATCGCATCCATTATTACAGGTCCGAGGAAATCTAGATATTTCCAAACCATTTTATTTCGAAGCTCTATAGTTTCTAATATTGTGAGCGGCTGGTGTTAGAATATTCAATTCTATATAACTTGTATTTCAGACGGTAGAACCAAGCTCTTCCAGTGTTAAGTGCTGCCACCATATCTATTTTTGCTGACAAGTAGAAAAACTCTGTTTTTGTTGCCGGTGTTAGAGGAACACAAGATATTCCACCTTTGCGCCGGTGGTACTACGATTGCCTACGCTGTGAATAGAGTTTCCCGTACCTACTCGGCATCAGGTGGGATCTTCATCTACATCTTCTTGTCCCGTAACATATTCAAATAAAAAAATTCATGGTTAATTGATTTACTAGCTACTCTTTCTAGTTCTACTTTTGAATAGATTCATAAGCACTCAATTTCACTTCTATCCCAATTTTTTGTTATTTTAGATTCCTGTTGACGATATACCTGCCCTATGCAATTATTGCAACGTTGTATATGTTTTGCATAATCTATGCTTGCAACATATACAGGAATAACGGTTTAAAGAATATTTATTTTCACAAATAAATTTATATTTCACTTAAAGAGATAACTTAAGATCTAACATAAAATCTAAAGAGAGCGTGCGGTTTAAAATACTTTAAGTATATTAATTTTTATATTATACTTAGGTATTTATAACTAATTATGCGCTTTCATTTTATATAGAAAGAAAAACAGTTTACCTAAAACACACTATTATCGACACATACTTGAATGCAGGGTCAGAATCTATGTTTATAGCTCAGATATAAATCTTTTACATATATAGAAGATCTCAGTAGTTCTTAGTAGTCTCTCGTAAACCAATGGTGCAAGTCAAATGGCATAATACCCGCTACATATTCAACGAATTACTTACGTGTCGCGTCCAGCCGACGATCGGTGCGTTCGTATCGGGCAGAATTTGCAGAGCTTCCTTGTAAGCGGAGAGGGCTTTGTGGTAGTGACCGCGCCGGGAGTGCAAGGCCGCAAGTTGCACGAGTGCCGAGACCCGTGCCGAGTCGTGCTCACGCCGATCTCGGACACGGACGCCATCTGCTCGTGCGCCAGCACGAAGCGCGCTCGCCGCCTCGGCCAGCCGCCCGTCCGCCATCAATGATGTCCCCAGGTTCACGAACGCGACTAGAAAAAATAGTATTTACGTATGGGACGTTAATTATGACACAGTTTGCGGGTAATTAATGTTTAGTATATTGTACTAGCTGATGCCCGCAACTTTGTACGCAAATAGATGGGCTATTTTTTCTCTATGCTTTCATCAAACTCCATACAAAAGTTGAAAATCAACTATACAAAATTGAAATCATCCCCTTATTAACTTGATTGGTGAAAACGCAGGTATATTTCTTAACAAAAATAGAATTATGATGAGTTTTATATAACTTACTTTCGCATTTATAATATTAGTGGATAGATTTACAAGCAAAGTAAATAAATAAATTCGACGTCTAATGAAACCAGAAAAGAGAAGAGAAAAGAAAAATTGATATTTACTATAAAACAAATAAACAAAAGGCTGTATTTCGGAAACTCCGTGAATATTACATAAAGGTTTCTTAAAAAAAACACATGTTATTAGTATTTTAGAAACTCTTTTTTAGAACATGAACGGAAAAGTCCCTCTCAAAAATGAAGATTGAAAATACTAGCTATCATTGAAATTTTCCTATTAATACTTTTACTGTATTTTTTCGAACAGTAAATTATTTTTCTTTCATACTTATTTACAGGACCTCCATAGCATGTTGCTATATCGTTGAAAAAGTGATAAAAACGCGAATCCGGCAGTAAAAAGACGTAAAATGTGAAAGAAGATAGATTTATTTTTAATTTGTATTATGGGAGCTTCGAACTCATTTTATATTTTATTACGTTCCGTAATTGTAAAAACAAGGGTCACTAAAAGTTTATTTTGTAATTGCTGACTTTATTACTCCAAATATGAGCTAAGAATGTTTCGAATGGTCATGGTCTTTTGACTTTACTACGTACAGTTTCAAAGTAAATTTACTAAAAATATATTTCAACTCAAAGGGTTTTATTTAGCCTTTATATTGAGTTAAGATTAATTGATTTCCAGAGTATTAACGGTCTGTAAGTTGTTCGTAGAACAATTCTACTAAACGTGTAATTATATGATTTATTTGGGTTTAATTATTAACAGCAGTAGTATTAACGTAGGTATGTTTCATTAATACTATATCCCTATACGAAGATTAATAAATAAGATTGAAGAATTATTTGAATATGAAGAATGAAAGTTTCAATGAACGCAGTATCACTCTGATTACACTCAATAAGGCAAGGAAGCAACATATTTTTTCCTAGGCTCAAGAAAATAGCTACAGAATATAAAACAATATGCAGAAAATTAATAAATGCAAAAGAGAGAAATAAAGTCTGAAAAATTCTGTCTTTTTCATGCCAAAATTATTCAATCGATTCGGCTGATATCTTGGATTATCGTATAATACACTTTTTCTTTGGAATAACATTCTCTCTCATTAATCTTGCTTCTAGGGAACCAAGCGGGTGAACGCAGTCCAGTTGCTGCTAGTTCTAAAAAAGACAGATCTGAAAGTGACATTTTGGCAGAAGGCCAGCACCTTTTCAGTACTGAATCTGCTGTTACAGATTTCCAAAGGCAACGGTCACCCATCTTCCTTGTATGTGGTTTGTTGCCATCTTAAAACTGATCTGATATTTATTTGTTGTTTGAGACCTCTGCTGTGCCGATAATGTAAACAAAAAGCCAACTTAATTATCTACAGTTTTGTAATTCTTAATAATTAATTTATCTCTTGTACTTACGAGCCATTGACGGTCGAAAGTAAATTGCTCTCTCGAAACTTTTGATAGCTTCTCCGTACCGCCTTTGGTTCTGTAGTAAAATCCCTCTGAAACAACGAAATATGTTCAGTTATTTTAAGACTTTTGGTTTTAGCTGTTTCGGTTTTTACAAATATTACGTTATATAAACAAATTGTAGGATTTCTCTGTATAAGTATGTAGTATTTTAGTGTTTTCGTCTTTCAGATTTTTAGAGTCCATTAAAAAAAAAAAAACTTTCTGATGGATAAATATGTTTTAACTCCTTAGAAAGAAACATCAGTTTTCAACACGGAACCATTTTTTCAATCACTTTTATGTAACTTGTACATGTACCATTTTCTTAATAATTTTACCTACTTGCCTACTTACTACCTTTTACCTACTTTTAGGCTTGTGTTTTCAGCATTATTATAGATATTTTTTAAATTAGTTAGTCGTATATAAATCGAAAGTTTTATATCACCAAACAAATAAAAACAAATAAAATTATACAAATCATTTCAATATCGTAACTATCTAATGATTGGTTGGTTATATTGATTGGTATTTGAAAAGCAGAAATAGGGAACAGTCATTATTCTAGGTTGGGTGAAATCGTTAACAGGCTCCAGTACGTTTAATTACTAGTAATCAGCTAGCTGCGGATAGTTTTACTTTTGCATAGCCCTTGCAAACTAATTCGATTGCACCTTTCCACATGAATACTGTAGCACTCTTTGATTCCTTGTAATAACTGTGTACATAGATATCTCACATAAAATTCTAACAAAACATTGCCTTTTACTTCCATTCGTTCATTAAATCATTGACGGATAAAAGGAATACATAAATAAGTATATTATTGTTTTTATATTTCCAACCTAATTAGCGGTGATTTGAGATGTTTCCTTATTAATTTCTAATTAGTCTTCCTTTTCAGAGATATTTATTCGCATTTTCTGTGACTTTTATCTTGGAGCTACTTGGTTCCGTCAGCGCCAAATAAATTAGAGTGCTTTATCCTCACGTCATTTGCTTCCGCTGAATGTACAACATTATAATTAATTACTTATTAAAATATTAATTTAAGGTTACTTCTATGTTCTAAAACTGCCTTCATTAGGGGAAGTTTCATTACAAACATTCGAGATCAAGTCTTAAAAGAGCGTTTAAAATTTCCACGTACATTAGCTACTTAGCAAAGAGACTTTTCGATATTCACACATGTACAAACTGACTGACAGAACTAATTGCTCGTACGCTTGGAAAACCCAAAATACATTTTACAGCTATCAAACATCATTCATTGAGTAGTAACAAAGCTCGCGATCATTCAATTTGCTCGCATTACTTCCCGACACAATACAAAACGTCAGCGGTAATGAAACATCCACTAGATAGGTATTATAAAACCGGGTACAGATAGATGCGGCGGAGCGGCGGTGCAATATTGTCCGCATGAATAATGCAGGCGCCAGAACGAGCGGTACTACGTGGGCCCGGCCAACACTAATGAGAGCCATCCAACCCAGCTCCGCTATTATATACCTCCTCTTCGCAAGCAATAATTTGTCACTAATTCCTTCCTAATTATTGTCGGGAGATGCTTGTTCTGACAGATATTGCTTTGTTTTTAACTGGCTTTTCCCTTGACGGTAAATTTTCCTGAGTCGCCTCACAGCTTAGTTGGTTGGAACTGTCTTCTGCGCTGTCGTGGCTTCGATTCCCACCCAGAATAAACATTTGTGTGACGAACATGGATGTTTGTTCTGTGTCTGGGTGTTGATATGTATTTATTTACGAAAAAAGTATATAAGTATTATATCAGTTGTCTGGTTCCCATGATACAAGCTATGCTAAGTAAGCTATACTTTGGGGCTAGACAGTGCTGTGTAAAATGTCTCCAATAAAAAAAAATGAGTGGTATACGACTAGGATGTAAATTAGTTAGTCTATTTTGTAGCTTCCTTTTTTGATTTATCAGTTTCAAATACTACTAACTAATAACTAATACGACCAATACTAATAAGAGACTACCGGCAACTGGAAGGTCATAACTAGCCTGAACGTCTACTGTAAGCTTACGTTGTACCTTCAATCAATTTAATGCCGTACTAAATTATCTTATGGTAACTTTTACGACACTGACGTCAAGACCTCTGCCCCAATCGTAGCCATTACTATCAATTATTCACAGCTAGTGCGTGAAAACCCATAAGTCATCAGTGCTTAAGAAGGGGTAAAGGTGAACGTAAGGCTTTGATGTTCTCCACGGGTAATAAGCAGTTGCAGGCATAAAACGTATATTGTATTTTAATAGATTATTATAAAATTTGAGTCGTATGTTTTGAATATTACGGAACATAATTATACTTTTGGTCAACAACCAGTTTTAATCTAAATAAATAAATAATAAATATTGGCGGACATTTCACAACCCGCGATCATGCTCCAAATTAAGCCTAGCTTGTACTACAGGAACAAGATAACTGATTGAATACTTATATACATTTTTTTAAGTGTTTCTTTACATTTACTTATAACAACACCGAGACGCAGAAGAAACAAATATGTTCGTCATATAATTGTTTGTGTGAGAAACGAATGCACTAACAACTGAGCTGTGACGTCTGGTCGTACCCATGTTGAATATATTTTTTTATATGTATGATTTATTTATTATATTATTAAATACATAAATATTTACTGTAAGTTATAGTATCTAACAAATTTAACGTTGAGTAATCTTTTTGACCCATTACATATAAGAAACTTTGAAATGATATTACGTGAACGTTGCATTTATCCACACGAATTGAAATCACCGCTGAAAGCAATTTCATGTTTGTGGATCTGTAATTGTAGCTTATTGCCTGGTTTTGTAATAACGCTACAAAGTTAAGCTTTGTTCACACAAAGTGGTGTTTAAATCATGACCACGATACCCTGAGCCTGACGAGACTTTGGTGTAGAGAAGCAAGGCCTTTTTTTTGAAATGGACTGTTTAGCTGTTGGCTTCAGATGGCCTTGACAGCGTTTACACGGGATTTTGGTGAGAGCAAGCGACTCTCAACCGGAGACTCAATTGTGTTGAATTCAATGTATTATTGGCCACTGTTCGTGGCCAATAACTATATAGTATATAGTACTTTCAGCTTCAACTTGACGCCCCCGTTCGAGTTGGTAACACTTAACGGACCCTGTGTAATTAAGACTACATTCCGACATCAGTAGTAAAATTCATTAAACTCCGCCTGACTCTCATTTTCAAGTCTGTCAAATAATGAATCAATAAAATGATAAATTTGCATCATTCATCAAGCCAAGCCGCTAATCAGGCGCCGGGAACTGCGGGGCGAACTAAATGATTAAACGCTCGCTCCTCGCTCAATCATAGGGGATAATCCTCTTTATTGGATTATGGCCAGAACTAAAAACTTGGGTATTAATTAACCAGTCGGAAACTAAGTTCACTTAGCAATATTGAGCAAATATCTAGCTGTCACTAAAAATTTATCTGAACCAAATTTTAAGCACTCATACTAGGATTCTGTTTAAGATTCGGCATGGGCGGGTCATTGATGATTTCATTAATCATTAAATACATTTAGGTAATCATGTGATTGGCTGGATAATTGAACTCATATATTATTTTATAATTATTATGTATGTTATTGGTTTTCTTAATAAATAAATAAAACTTGACTTGAAAGGTTTGACGTGAAAAGAAAATTAAGTTTAAAATTTGGGTGGAGGGAGGTAGCGGCATCTCATTTTTATAATAGCGGTCAAAGAACTTTGAATAAAAACTGCAGCAAAACTTTAGTTTCATTGAATTTTTAAAGAAATAACTTGGAAATATCAATCAGTTAACTTAAAAATAACAAGATCTCATGTAGTTATAGGTAAGTCTGGCGCCTGTATTATGATCCCCCTTCCATCTACGCGCACGCACCCTCAGAAAGCGGCCTCACAAATCGTATTAGAAAACAATGAACAAGTCGCTAAATGGATAAGGAACTCATTTGATATGAACAGTGTGTACCGAGTCAGCTTAACGTAATGAGTAAGATGACGGATCAGACAGCGAACAGCGAGAAACCTTGAAAAAGCGCAAACACAGACGTCAAGACGAAACAATAATTAAACCTGATATGTTTCGTTAATGCTCACGTTGCATAAATTATAATGACAAAATGTTTGTTTAATTCGGCACGTTCGCCGCTCAAACGTATCTTGGATAAATTGTAAGTAATTTATGCAGTGAATATTCAGGGAAGGGGACGAAGCGGGAATGCTTCTAGTCACGCGATACCAACATTCCGCGATTTACCCAAGGTGACAAATTGTGAATTGAATTAATGTTTACCGGCGCTTAGAAATTACAATTCGCGTTATAACACTATAAACTATCTTTATGACTGCATAACGTTGTTGTGGGGTCACAGCTATTATTTATAGATTTGTGTCTGTTTCCCGTTGGCAAAGGTTGTTTGAATACGCAACGAAAGATAAATATTAAAAAATGTTTAGATACCTCACGGGCCTACGTGAAGGTAAAAATAAACAATTGCGTTATAATACGGAAACTGAATAATGCCGCGTCAAATATGTAAACGTACAAGCAAACCTAATCCTCTTACCATCTGTAAATCACTTACTCGGAACAAAGAGCTTCCTAACTCCAGACTTTCCGTATGAAATCCGAACTCACATGAGTATTTTATACTGGGTTTATAATTTTATTCCACTTTCTGACATTCTCGCTTTGATGGAACACTTTTAACTAATAATTTTATGATTACTTCTTGTGATCTAGCTTATTCTGAGTCATTTTATCAGTGCTGAAAGTATTTCTTGAAAAAGCTGAGAATCAGTATGAAAAATAAAATTATATTATTAATATCAAGTTTATCAACATACTTGCAATAGACGTTTCAATTTTATTTTTCATTGTAGCTGGCAACTGTGACTTGGATTTTCCCATAATTTGTAAAATAATACCGATCTACATTTAATTCTTCAAGCTTGAATCAGTAAACAATTTCCCTAATAAAGTTTTCACTTCCGCCCAAGAAACAAAAAACAATAGAAGTGAATAATTACATTCACACGTCGTCGCCCGATCTTGCATCGCTCTGAAACAAATTGCATTTGCGTGTGCACACGTCGAGTGCAGACCAAATCGTTTTCACAAACAAGTATGCAAATACGAAGCGCTGTCGCGATCTGGATGGCGAGAATGTTCAACATGTATGTGTGTGTATAAACACGGGTTTAATCTACGCCTTATCGCCAGTGAAACGTGGTTATACTTGCCTCCGTCCCCCTTGCAAATTTACACGACGACTGTGATAAATAGAAGTCAAATATCTTTCATCGTGTTTAGATCAACCTTATTTGAGCGCAGTGCTCCTGAGTATACTGTTGAATTTTGTTGCATTTCCACTGCATTTCGTATTAACTTACAATACAATACAATAACTCTTTATTGTAAACCACAATACAAAAAGAAAAACTTATTAAAACAGAACATTTTCGTGTACACTAAATGTGGATGACAATGGGCGGTCTTATTGCAATGAGCAATATCTTCCAGACAACCTTTGGATGAACCGGTATTATGGGTACAATATAGACGGTGGCGTACAATACACATCTATATATATATATAATAAGCACATATAAATAGCATTACACACAATATAATAGCAGAGATAAATATGAACTGTAAGAGTACTAAGGAATTCTACAACATAGACAAATAGTGACTATGCAACTGTGAGTGGATCACTCAATTAATTTCACATTTTTAAGGCATACAAGACGCAAGAAAAAGATTTTGTACTAAAGAAACAAGAAGTTATTTAAAGAATGCCTTAATGTTTTGTTTTAGTTCTGACATACATTATTTTTAAGAAAAACATTAAACATTATGTTTAAGAAAAATATTGGATCATTTTTACTGTACCATCTTTTCTGTTGTAAGACGGCGCTGTATGAAATGTAAACATAAATCTGTTTACTTATTTAAAAATAATTTAATAACAACCCTTTTTACAAGTTCTACGAACTGTGAAATACTGATAATAATACTGCAGTTTTATAATGCTATGAATGGCGAGTTTTAAACTGTTAAGAAGCACGACAATTTAAACATAGATTCGCATCTATTCCTCCATATAATGTGAAGCTCCGTAAACGCCAACATTCTGAATGACACTTGATACGAGAATGTAATACCGAACCTTCTGAAAAATGTACCGATCAATTTAGATCTACTGATTCCAAATGAAATTGAATTGTACGAGTATTTTATAGCGGCAGCAAACGTTTATACCGACAAGTTTCATAAGAACCTTTATATAGACAAGTTTGGCTATGAAAACTAGCAACGAGTGTGTCGGGATGGTAGCAAAGTGCAAGGCAGGGTGTGGTCAAGGCGTGGACTAGACAATTTCTGGACTCAACGTTGCCTTATGACTTCCCTTGGTCTGTTAGGGAGGCAATCTTAGCAAATAATACGAAAATATTAATGAAATCAAAATGTAATAATAAATTTACTGCGAGCAATGCACATTAGGCTTCACTTAAAGCTACGGAACGAGCATATAGCCCATCTGGTGTTAAATGGTAACCTCTGCCTATAACAAGCAATATAAACTGGATCTTCCCCTACTTGGTAAGACGAGACCCAATCGCATCAGACCCATGCTCCCGTAACTCTGAGATTTAAAGATGGAATGTCTCATGTGCCTGTAATTTCACCGACAACCACACCATTCAAACTGGAACACGTGAGTGCATCACTTCTTGGCGGCAGAAATGAGCATGGTGGCAGTACTTCCCAGGGTGAAATTGATATAGGTTCTACTGCTACTGTGTAAATATTGTGCTTACTTATCCAACTAGTTTCATGTTAGTTATTCAGCAGCATTAGTAATAATATCGTGGAAAGCGTAATAAAATATGAGCTAATGGAATAAGGAAATGTGAGACGCTTTCAGTTGGACTGAGAGCCACAAAGACTTGCATTTAATATTGAAAATAAATTATCTTAATGTAATAAAAATAAAATTTCATAGTAACTGGCGTCTGAAATATGGCGCTTTTTATAAACCTTTTACGTAATAAACTCACCAGTATTGTTTAACCCATGTTTCGCAAAATTCGTGAAACTGTCAATTATCATCTGATATACCTAATAAGATGTTCTCCGCACGAGCCCGTAATTTTCTTACTACACAGGCAAGAGTAAATTCACTTTCAATCAACCACGGACATTCGATCTGCATTGGTAGATGTGATACGTGTATGCGAATTTTTATTTACAAGACATGCTGGTTCAGTCTAAGCGATTTCTTACACTGTTTCGCAAATGTGCAAAAATGCGTATTACATTTTTCAAGTAAAAACTCGTTTTACGGCTGGATTGAAACTGTCTACCTTCGAATTGTAAGATGGAGGATAGTACAAACAAGGCACCGCGGTCTCTAAGTTGAGATATTCTAATAATTTCCAGTTTGCTTGAACGTTCAATAGCGGCAAAATCAGACGAGAGCCCTTGCTGTCATTCAGACGAAAAGGGTGGATAATGACGAGTGTAGGTGTAAATGCGGCTTTACTAATTGAGCTCTTTCCGTGTCTACAGATTACCCGGAGCTGTATAAGGGATGGGGTCGGGCAGGCTCGAATATGTCTTTAATAAATAGTACCATATTATATGATACTAACTGTAACCCGCAGTTTCATTCTCCGTTTTCATTGGCAAGGCATACGCAATTCGACTAATCTCGGTAATGCTTGTTTCTCTTCGGGCGGCCGCCCTTGGCCCCCGACCCACCGAGCCGCATCGTATGCGGCTGTAACTCTGAGACGTGTAGGTGGAATGTCTCATGTGCCTGTAATTTCACCGGCAACCACACCTTTCAAACCAGTGTGAAGACAAGTAGAGAAACAACATTCTCCTTCAAAGAATCTATAGATTTTTAGAAATATCCCATTCGGAGCCTGTAATAGCTTCTTTGAACTAGTCAGTTCTCGGTATCCAGCGCTAGCGATGTTTAGAATATACTAAACAATTCTTGAAAATATTAAAGACTATATAGTCCTTAATATTTTCAAGTATTGATGAGGCGAAGTAATGATGTAGTTTAGAACATAACCATTGAACTTCTCAGACGAAAGAAGTAATCTCTGAGAATCTGATCACCAAGTGTCATGACTTCTGTTCAGGAAGTTCATAATTTCAAGATAATCATCGCTCGCAAGAGAGCACCTTTGCAAAATCAGGTGCGTTAAATTCAACGTAAACCAAAGTACAGGAAAGTTAGTGATCTTGAGCGAAAATAATTTTTAAGTCACATAATAGATTATTTAGGATAAAAGTTGACTAATCCCCACACTAGGATGCCCTGTGTTGTGGGTGACTATGGTTCCAGAAGAAAACAGTGTACCTACAGGTCTTAGACTATTTATAGAATTGACACGGTTGACAAAAATGCTACTCATGTGTTTCTTCCGAAAAATCTCAACACAGAGGAATACATTTTACGAATACCTATTAGACAAGTATATTTTATTTTTAAACAAAAATGTGTAAGGCAACCCTCTACGACACGTAAATGCTTTTAAAAAAGCAGCCATTAGGAGATGGCTGTTTTCTAAGCAACACCAACACTTTGACATTTCATAAAATACCAATGGAATAGAACATGAAACACATTAGAATCACTTATGGATTAAAGATTACGTGTTCTGAACCATAATATTTACAAAAAAATATATTAGGTAGTACTAGTGATGTTTGATTATTTGATGAGGGAGTTGGAGCAAGTTGGGTGCAAGCAGCACGAGACAGAAAACTTTGGAGGAACTTTGGAGAAACTTCCGCCAAAAGCCACCATCTACCAGCAATATAATAGTTTAAAACATTACATGTTTTTTGAAATAGTAGAAATCATAGTTTTTTTATTTTATAATTGTATGGTATAAAAAAATACAGTTATCAACTTTAAAATTAGAAATTGATCAGTAGTGTTGTTTTGTCGGAATTATTGGCAACTATATTAAGCTTAAGGAATTTTTTATTACTTTTTTATACTTAATTCAAATGCGAACAGCAAACAAAACGGAGAAAACATTTTGTAAGATACTCATTTTTCTCAGGAATATTCTCGTCGGCTGACAACGCTAAGTTTTGTAAACATGTTAAAGCTGACGTGCCAAAATGGAAGGGTAAACAATACCCTATTTGCCTTCATAGGAAGCTGAGATTGGGACGAGCCGTCACATAAAGATCTCAGGCTGGTTGCATGCGTTGTTTTCTCTGAAAATTTAAAATAAATTTTTGTAATAACTATATTTTGTATCATGGTGTAAAAAGCATTTTCGTTTTATTTCGCTATAATCTATACAAATAAATAAAATTGGAGTGTCTGTTTGTAATATTAAAATAATCACTTTTTACTAACTGCATATGGATATATACACGGTACATATACCAAAACAAGAATTTAAAGAATTTGTTATTTATATTATTATATATTTAATCTATACATATAATAAAATTGTAGAAAAGTGGTGTCTGTACAATGGAAATATATAAAAAAGAAGTAGTAGGGGTTGTTATTATATCGATGCCGAACCCGAAATTGTATTTTTTTTTTTTTGTCTGTTTGTCTGTGTGTTTGTGCACGCTAATATCAGAAACGGCTTATTCGATTTAGATACGGTTTTCACTAATATATTGTAGTAAGCTTCACTTAACATTTAGTGTTTATTTCATGTCAATCGGTTCATAAATAAAAAAGTTATGTCAATTTAAAGAATCACGGCGAACATTTTTAACGTACAGAGTACGTACTACACGCCTCGCGCCTGAGCGTCCGTGGCTATATAAAGCGCGCTGAGAGCCGGCGGGCGCGCCGCTGCCATAAGGATTCAGTTATTCAAAATATGCTGCCCGAAAAGTCACTATTCCACGCGAACGAAGTCGCGGGCACAGCTAGTGAAGAATAAATACTTTAATATATTAATTCACAATATTATCACAATAATAAAGAAAGTGCCTACCGAGTTTAATCGGTAGTGACTAACTAAATCAAATATAGCCGTCTAATTTCTCCTTGAAAATTGGTTCAAAGACCCTGGAATAAATGATAATGACAAGTTACCCTTCCCTGCAAACAGAGCTTTTGAGTTTGCTTTCTATAATGACTCATCTTAAACCAGGTGTAACAAAGTATTTCAAAACTACGTCTTCAGCATTGCGACTTTATCATCCGTTTTAAAACAAATTGTCTTCGTATATAAATAAAAGGAATATCCTTCTCATCCATTCACTCACTCAAGGAAAAGGAAGACAAGGCTAACGAATATGCAATTATGTATGAAAGTTCTGTTTGGAACGTAGATGCTCGCTAGTAAGGTGGAATTTTCTAAATTCAACCTTAAAAGAATTATATGAGGGGTCAAACTTTGCATGGAATATCGTATTTCATGGGCGATATAAACAAATTCCAGATGGATGAAATCGTGGTCGGGACCACTACCTTCATATAATCATTTCCCTAACTAATGTAATTCCTCACAACAATTTCATTGAATTCGCTCCATCCGCAGTAATTGTATTATGACCATGGCGGGTTGATGTTAATTTGTGAAACAGCTTGGAAACGCAACGCTTAGAACAGAACAGAACATAGACGATTAATGCCTGCTTATTCGTATAAACCAACCAAACGAAACTGAACTATTAATTTATTATAACATGTGTTTTTAGTGAGAGACAATAAATGTATTATTATTATTGTTATTAACTATTCATAAATTCGTTTGAACTGTTAACATCAGATTTGTCGCCATTATCGAATGCGATGCGATAGATTAATGTCTTCTACAGAAAATAACTGATGATACCTGACTCCATAGTCACTGACTAAATGACTATGGAGTCAGGGAATCAGAACATAAGTAGAAGACCATGAGCTGACCACGCCCATGCGGTGGTGAACAAAAAAAGGTAAGTGCCGAATAATGCTCTCTCGAACCAGTGTGGAAAAAGGATTAAAGTGCGCCTCAAAGAGGCTCCTTTTGTGCACTAGACACATGTATTGGTATTAGTAATATTTGGTTCCAGGACATGTCGGTTTTCTGAGGATTTTTAACTTCACCATTTATATTCGGTATTGCGTAAATAAGTTCATCGAATGAAAAACTTATTGGTGCACGTCAGAATCTGAACCAGGGACCTCCGGATTGGAACTCGGGGTCTGAACTGGACCACCATGCTCTCAAACAGTCTGCCGCATGACTATGTACTCTGTACATGAATATGTACTATGAACTCCATGCAAACTAATCGACTATAATAAGTTGACAGAAAATTAAACCAATCCTTAGTTTATTAGGAATTTTAACCATACTTTTTTATTTGATGTTTATGATGGAACAACTAACAGATGGCCCACCTAGTGTTAGGTGGTAACCACCGCCTATAGACAATAGAATCACGACTCAAGTCCTCTCCAACAAAGTACGAGATGACTCAGTCGCATTGCGTTGCAACCAACACCCTAAGACGGGGATGTTACGTTTCATGCGTCTGCAATTTCACCTAAATATATACCTATAAGGAATAATATTACACAAAATGTTGGCGAACAACTAAAAATAACCCTGGAAGAATAGCATTAACTTGCAATATCAGTTCTATTAGTAAATCCGCAGCATCGGGTGGCAGAACAGAACATACCCGATTAATTCAAGAAGTGGAATCCGAGGATTAATGGGCTGGACCTTCTCGTGTGTCTATTGATCGACTGCCGCTATTTTGAGTGGGCGGACACATAGACACGTAGCTGGTACGGTGGTTCCATTAAATTGTTCCCTGCATTATGAGCTCCATTTGTTGCCAATATCAATAATAAATAAATATAGGACATTTCACACAGCGCCATCTAGCCCCAAAGTAAGCTACGTAATAGCTAAATATAGCTTATGTGGGACCCAGACAATTGATATGATACTTAAATCCTTTTTTTTTGTATATACATACATATAATACATATCAACACCCAGACGCAGAACAAACACCTATGTTCGTCACACAAATGTTTGTCGCGGGTGGGAATCGAATCCACGACCTACAGTGCAGAAAGCAGGGTTACTACCAACTGAGCTGAGGCCAGTAATAATGGTTACCAGTGATAGGTATATGACCAAAGGGACATATTGCCATTATGGATTATGATGAAATACCCGATTCCTGTGATTGACGCACGGCCGGTGAAATTGATTCACGACCCTTTCAAGGTTATAGGCTGGTTTATGCTGATCTAGTGTGCGTACCTGATGCTGGCTTTGATACTGGACCCATGTAACTGTTAACTACTACTCATGTCAGCTCTTTGGAACTGGTAGTTGAAAGGGTTATACTGCGCCTCAATCTCCTTTCGTGCAATGGACACACAAATCTTCGAATTATTGGTACTAAGAAACGTCAGGTATTTCACAATTCACCATTTTGAAAACTAGAGTCTAAGATCGAGCAAATGTCTGACTATAATATATTACCATTTGTATATTGTACTAACTGTTGTCCGCGACTTCTTCCGTGTGGAATTCGGTTTTACCACGGGCCCCATTTTTACCCCTCGGAAAAGTAGTCTAAGTTACTTC